>OY759256.1:1293750-2577500 GCA_963662185.1 Eilema griseolum
TAATAACATTTTAATACAAATAACTTATTTTATGTATAATCGCATTCATGCATGTCATTCAATCTTTAGAGTGGATTATTATATTCTTACTACTTTACATTTATCTTTATAATCCCCGATGGTAATGACTGGATTCATCCACTTTCGTAACTGATTTTTGGTAACCAACTACTAGCTATTAACGCGGGGCGTTATAAGTTATAAGATGTTTCTGTGTAATGTATGTGTCGCATGTTTGTTCATAGTATTATTATCTATACATATATATAATCACGCCTTTATCCCCAAAGGGTTAGGCAGAGGTGAATTAACAATCGCATTTCACGAATCATTGTTTTCAGCCCTACGTAATAGGGGTGAGCCTATTGCCATCTTCCGGGCACTATTGTTGACTTGAACCTTGTATCTATGCCTGAGTCTGAGCTTTATATATCTATCTGATGTTAAACAGCCCTATCCCTTAGTAGCCTTGTACGACACCGCATGGGAAGAGATGGGGTGGCCCAAATTTTACTCTGCTGGGAACCACGCGGCTAGAGCATTATTATATCCCAAACAGATAAACTGTTTTTTTTTTTTAGTTTAAAAAAGAAATAGTCGGTAGTACCTTAAAAATGTCAAGTTTGATGAAAATCGACCCAAAATGGCCGCCGTCCACAAAATGACGCATGTGGAGTTACACATCATGCGTTGCAAGTTAAAATATTCATATATTCGTATAAAATCCATTTCTTAAAAACTTCATATCTATGGTGCCCCATAAACTCAGAACGGTAGATGTGAAAACTTTTATCTTAAACAGTTGAACTCCATAAAATTTGTGTGTATGGTGTTTTGAACTCAGATTGTTCCAGAAGTATTTTTGTACAATAAAGAGTTCAGGTTGATGGTTTGGTACGTTTAAACTCCATGTTATTTTTACCTGATAGCGGGGAAATTCAAAGGAAAATAATTGTTAATAACTTCTCATGGTTATAACCAATTTTCATCTATATCCAAACTTATATTATAAAGAGGAAATATATATGCAATTTTGTGCGCTAATATTAGAACAAAATTTAATACTACAGAAATGTGTGACTTTAAAAGGTCTACAATAAAGACTGCAAAAGCATATATATGTGTATGTTTCACCGGTGGGGCGCCGCGCACGGTTCGCCCTGGCTGAAATGTCGTACTATATGCAAAGAGCTCAATTGCAAGGAGCGCAGGGTTCCTGCTCGGATCGGCCTGGTCGTGACTGGTGCTATGGGTTAAATCTGAAAAATTGTTTTTATGCCTCTGTACAACTCATAATATATTATTTTATGTCTTATTGCTTTGTACCTGTACTTATATGTGAATAAATAGATTATTATTATTATTATCTATCTCTTAAGGATAACCCACAGTAATTATTTCTATCTTTTACAAATTAAAATAAAATAATGTGTCATTTATGAAGCCATTTTTAACAATACATGTGTTATTTCTTATCCAATTAAACACATTCGATACGTTGTACATTTAATGTAGATTATGATTGCCATTCAAACTATATAATTACAATGAACAGCTTGAAAGACATCGCAATATCAAAACAACGCGTGCACGAAATAAATTTAAGCGTGGCTGATAGAAATACTGCTCATAACTTACCGATGAAAAAAAATAAGTAACCGATTTTTTTTTCATTGGTAACTATCTCAGGAGATTTCCGCACAAAAAAAAAGTTTACAGGATCAAAAAACCACGCGAGTGAAGCCGCAGACAGCTAGTAGGAAAACATCCGTGCTCCAGGGACAAATTAATAATATATGCCAAGGGAGCTGCAATATGTTGTGATATTTGCTTCAGGAGGACAGAACTGATATTATCGTACCCCGATGACTTAGAATTACTTAAAGTTTTAATTGTACTAAAAATTTCATTGGGATTGGTAGGTTCTAGAAATATGCTATTGTATATACATACATACATAAAATCACGCCTGTCTCCCATAGGGGTAGGCAGAGATCACGGATCTCCATTTGCTACGATCCTGACATACTACTCTCGCTTCATTCACTCTCATTACATTCTTCATGCACGCTCGTCGGTTTAGAGTACTCCTGACCTGCCCCTTTTCTAAAACTTCCCCGATTTGGTCCAGGTATGTGCGCCTAGGTCTTCCCCTTCCGACGGTACCATCCACACTCGCCTCATACACCTGTTTCGTTAGTCTTCTTTCATTCATTCTCTCAACATGACCAAACCATCTCAACATTCCTCTCTCAATTCTCATCACTACATCTTCTATCACTCCACATCGTTCTCTTATCACGCTATTTCTCACTCTATCTTTCAAGGTCAAGCCACACATACTTCGCAACGCACGCATTTCTACTGCATTCACTCTACTCTGATGCTTTTTCTGCCACACCCAACTTTCACTACTATGCTATTGTCAACAGTATTAATATTAAAATTATTATTGTGATTGTCAGATGAAGTAAAATTGTTTTCAACAATGTCAATAAAATAGTTATTAAAAATATCTGCAATGTCCTGTCCAGATGCAATTGTAGCACTATTGTCAATCAATTGATCAATATATTCCCTTGCTGGTTCGTTACCAACATTACCCTTTACTATGTCCCAAGTGGCCTTACCTTTATTACTTGAGTGGGCAATATGCCTTAGATTACATAAAGAATTGCAATTCTGTATACATTTTTTAAGTCTATTTGAGTATGTTTTGAATTTGGTTTTATTTTCATTTGTTCTATTCATATAGTATTTATATCTCAATGTTCTTTTAGTTTTAGTACTAACTATAATGCCCCTAGTTATCCACTTGGTCTTATTAGTTTTATAATGTTTTTTTATCGTGATAAGTGGGAAACACAGACTATAGAAAAGGGATAATGTGTCATGGAAAGTGTTGAAAGCTATATTAGTATCTGAAATATCGTAAATCTCAGAGAAGCTTAAGCTACCTACGCACTCAACAAACCTTTTGATATTGTTTCTGTTCATATCATATATTGTCGAGAGGTAGTACCCTGTCATATTTTCATTCTTATATTTAAATGTAACAACCTGAGCTGTGTTATGATCCGACAAGTTTAGATTATAATTTTTCCCCATAGCATTCGGAATATTACTAATGATGTTGTCTATACATCTATTTATTCTAGTGGCTTCCTGAATATGATGACGCATTCCATAATTAGCAATAAGTTCTTTAAATTTTGTGCAGTCTTTATTGTTATCTAAAAAATTAATGTTAAAATCTCCACTTATTCGGATAGACTCAAATTGTCTATCATAAAACCTTTACATAAAAAAGGCTCAAAAATGGATAAAAACAATTACCGACCCATTTCATTGACTCCAACTATATCCAAGGTCTTTGAAAAAATCTTGTACAAGAGAATGGAGAGTTTTCTGGACAGATTTGAGGTATTTGCTGGGGAACAGTTTGGTTTTAGAAAAAACAAGTCGTGCTCAATGGCAGCATATAATTTAGTTAAATCTATAGTATGTAAAATTAATGCTAAAATACCAACTACAGCGTTGTTTCTAGACTTAAGCAAGGCATTTGATTATGTTCATCACCCCACCTTACTAGTTAAACTGGATAGATATGGTATCAGAGGTCCAGCCATTGAATGGATCAAATCTTTCCTTTCAGATAGAATGCAAATCACTAGACTTGTTCAATTTGATAAAAACACAAATAGTATAGCTACTTTTGATTCAGAGCCTAAATGCAATCATTTTGGTGTCCCACAGGGAAGTATACTGGGACCAATATTGTTTCTTTTATACATTAACGACCTTCCCCAGGTGGTTAAATATGATTGTGTGCTGTTTGCAGATGACACTACGATAGTAATGGGTTGTGAAAATACGGAGACGTATGAAACAAATATAAATAACACCTTGGACGACATAGCTACCTGGTTGAATCAAAATTCTTTAAAAATTAACATTGACAAAACTAAGATTATTAATTTTAAAACTCACCAGAGTAAGCCTTTACAACTTAACATAGTATATAGGGATCAACAGGTTGAACAAATACATAATACTAAGTTTCTCGGCATATTCATAGATGAGCACTTAACCTGGAAAGAACATATTGATGCTCTAAGCTTGAAAATCCATAGATTTGTGTTTGCTTTAAGAAAAGTTAAAGACATGATATCTAAATCTACAGCCATAATGGTATATCATGCCTATGTCTGTTCCATTATCAGGTACGGCATTGTTGTTTGGGGTAACTCTTCAGAAATTTCACGGGTCTTTATAGCACAAAAAAGGTGCATCAGAGCTATATTTGGTATGGCTTGGACGGATTCTTGTTTACATGTGTTCAAAGCCAATAAACTCTTAACTGTACCATGTATTTATATATATGAAAGTGCCATATTTGTGAAAAATAATATATCACTATTTAATAAAAAGGACAATTTTAATAAACGGAAGGTTACACACATGCAGCTTGAGATGCCGGCACCTAGGTTAGAAATATTTAGACGTAGTTGTGTTTATATGGCTCCACTAATTTACAACTCATTGCCAGCGTCGATTATAGACCTGCCTTATAAAAAAAATTGTGCTGCATTACATAAATGGTTGGTGGACGAGACCTTTTATACAGTGGAAGAT
Source organism: Eilema griseolum (assembly GCA_963662185.1). Classification (NCBI taxonomy): domain Eukaryota; kingdom Metazoa; phylum Arthropoda; class Insecta; order Lepidoptera; family Erebidae; genus Eilema; species Eilema griseolum. The sequence goes on from OY759256.1 coordinate 1,298,386, forward strand.
TTCTTAAAGAAATATGCATGTCGTTCGTACCACTGCAGAAATGCATTGTAGCAGACACTGCGCTCTTATTGTGACTGTAATATTTTTGTTATTAAGTAGATATTGCTGTGTATAATTGTGTTTGCATGCCAATTGTATGGCGGAATGTGCCCGGACTTGATATCATATTACCATCTTTTATTGTACCACATTACACGCAAATAAAGGAATTTGAATTTGAAAAAAAAATTTGAAAAAAAGTAGGTAAGTAAATGATAAATTATATTTGATTATAGGTTCTTCAAAAGGTATATTTGTGATAGAAAAAAATAGTTTTGTACAGAGTACTGTTTTGTGTAGAGGGCAGTAATGGAATAAAATAAGGTATTACAGTTTTACTGCTCAACTGATTATCATGAGATCTTGTATAACGAAGTACATGTATACGATACGGAGTTGATTGGGGACTTAGCCTCAAAGGTCTCCTCACCTCAACTTCACATTTACCTACCGATTGAGGGCCCAAACTTTGGCACAGGCCTTCCTCTCGGGGTTGAGAAGTCAGAAGGCAGTCGTTCTCATAAAAAATATAAAACCAAACCACAAGTAGACGAAATAGTAAGTAGATGCGTGCTCTAGAAAGTCTCCGATGTAACAAGAAACTAACGCTAAGATTATGATAACAAAATGATGTTTGCCAAAATATTTTAACTCGTTTTTATTTCCTTTTTAAAAGGGCTTTGTTACTAGAGCGATTATGTTGTCCATATTAAAAACACAGGTATAAAATTACCGAACCAGACTAAAAATAAACAATATAGGTATTTTAACTATAAACTATAACTAAACAGCGCCGAAATATCGGAAACTCCGAACAATACAACATGGTAAATATCCTGATAACTTTAATACTAAAAAATAAACAAATAAAAAATATTTCTAATATGCTTAATCTCTAAACTTAACTAAGTTACAGTCCGGGCTGTATCCGATAATGGCTCAGGCAGGACACTGTTACGACTTCCTTCCATTAGGATACTCTTCAAAAGAGGATCCTAATGCGTTTCATTCCGCTCACATTCCATCAAAATATGGTATCATGGTTACTCACATTAGTATTTAAATTAGAGCTGTCGGAATATTTACCGCCGAAATATCAAAAAGTCGAAACAATAATGGTAAATATTTTGATATTGTTAATATTAAATTTACAATAAAATCATAAATACTAAAATAGTCTCATCCAGGACGCACGGCGGTGACTGGGACAACATTCATTTAGTCCAACAAAAGCATTCCAACGGAAGGAAGCTGGGCTGTCCCACAAATGCATTACGGTATAAAATTTACGTCTTGTGAGAAAAAGATAGGAAATTTAATTTAAAGTCAAACTTTTAGCAAGATTTACTGTTTTAGTTTGCTTTAGTTATCATTTTGTGAGAAAATCTATATTATAATAATAAAATATAGAAGTGAATAGTCTTTACATTGAAAGTATGTTTAAAATAAAGCTAGGAAATAGAACTCAATCATTTTAGAAACATATAATACCTTTCTGATTGTCTATAATATATTTGTTTGTTGTATGTCCTCAAAAATGGCTCAATAAATTTCAATAAAACTCACAACAAAGTACAGCTGGTACAAATCTAACGATATGTTAAATGCAGAAATCCATATTGTACTTTAGAAAATATGAGATAATACAAGAATTTTACAAACAAACATACAAGATACGCGCGAAAAACATAAATCGTCGTAATCGTCCTAAAAAATGTAATAAAGTATTTCACCCACAAAATCGTCACTCTCCCAAATTATTGCCATTTTAACACAAATTTTAATTAAACATAAAACCACATCAAACGCTTTCATTTCAACAATGTACTTCAAGCCTCATAGAAATATAACCACGAGCCCTTTTAAAGCCCCACCGACTCTCAACAACCCAACTAAAGCTAGTACAGGTAAATTATTACCCCGGTTCAGTGCCTTATTCTCCACCTAATTATCGCCAATGTATTGCCATTAGGGGCACGTATATTTTACAAAACGGCTACCCGCTTTGGGAACTGCCAGTAATAGGGATGGGTCGGACTTCGTTATGGCACAAATTGGCTTGTATCCAGTTTCTGTATTTGTCTGTATTTTTGCTGAAATAACAACGACGTCTTGCCGTCTCCAGATTGTAATTTATCAAACGACTTATTATTGTTAAAATTAGACGGTTTTTGTTGGCGGAATGATGCTGGAATAAGGGATTTTGTGTTTTCGTAAATGAGTATTGTGCGGATAGAGTTGTGGCATAAAATGGTATTTCTGTGAGAGTAAATATAAAAATAAGCTTTAGAATATCTGCTTTATTATATTGAGAATTCTTTTATTATAATGGCGTAATACGGTATTTAATAAATCTCTTTCATAAGGATATTCTATAACATGTTATTGTGGTAGAAAATTTGGTTAGAAATAAATGAAGATAAATTCATTCAGCAAATGGTCTATAAGCCTCTAGTTGTGGGGTCTATAAGATCCCGTGACCCGTGGCTCAGATCAAGAGGAATCCCAAAAAAAAAAAATTCGTTGTCCGACCTCGAAAATCGTTCCAATACATCAAAGATAGGTCCGTATGTTTGATAGGACAGACTCAAAAAGATTTTACCATAAGATCAACCACAGACTCCAATTCTCTAAGGATATGAAATTACGTAGTTGTTTTTGTACTGTTTTGCTGTTATAGTGACATTGATATTTGATATCGGGCGAAGACAGCCGTGTCTGGTCCGATATCCGATATCGGATCGGACAATGTGAAAGACAGATATATATTTCATATATTTTATTTCCTACGGCTATCAGATATCGTAGGAGACACCGATATCGGATCGTATAGTGGGAAAACGCGCGTTCCAAACTAAAATTTATACCTAAACGAAATTTCAACCAAAGTTGTTAGAGCGTGATTGAATAACAAAATGTGAGGGATATACCTGTCAACCTTACCGTCGGTAACCAACAACGCACAGCTGCCGTGCGTTTTAGTCGGTTCGAGTCCAATATAACCTCTCCCACCAGCTCCGGCGGGGATTATCCGTGGGGATTTTTCGCATATAAATAAATCTATAAGTATGATAAAGGTATTCTCCAACACTACAATTAATATAATAGCTATTTAAATATAAGTCATATTGGGTCCAAGTAGGACCACCCCATCTCTTCCCGTGGCTGTCGTAGAAGGCGACTAAGTGGTAAGGCTGTTCTTCATCCCACATTAAACATACAGCCCATGACTAAAGTGCCCGCATGACGACAATAGGCTCGCACCTGTTACGTGCGACCAAAAATCTTTGCTGTCGAAATGTGGGTGTCATAACACCTCAGGCAAACGTATGTGTGTAATTATCTATTTTTTATCCTTTGAATTATTTTCTATGGGCTGAGGAAACGTGATCAAAAATCCACATAATCGCACACATTATCCGCAGTTTCTCATAACCGCAGGCAATGGTACAAAAATTGGTACAAAATATAATTAATATGGAGCTTTATCCGCGTGTCGGTTATTACTAAGTATAAAATTTAATACTTAATTACGATTATTACGTTTAAATTACGTGTTTACAGAACATAATCTGCGATTAAGGACAGAGAGCGCTTTACGCGAGCACCTGCGACGACACAATTAATTAAAATAGGAGTTTATGAACTAATTAAGATTGTTTACAAGGTTTAATTAGCCTTAATATATTATTGATGTATGTAATGGCTTTATATTGATAAGATATATGGGAAATTTTTAAAGGCTTATGTGATTTCTGCTGATTAATTTATCTTAAACTTTATGCACAGGCGATAGGTCTTAATGCCACAGGCATTCTCAGTCAAGTCGTGACCACGGGTGCTGCAACGCATCCGAAACGTCGGCAGAAATAGTAAGTTACAAAATATAATTCGCGATAAGTCCCGATACTTAGTATAATTATGCATTCTCTACCAGTCAACCAAAGGTTAAGTTGAGATAAACTCAGTAGGTTTTTTTTTTTTTTATATAGGACACGCCAACTTGACCTCACCTCGCCTGATGGTAAGCTAAAGGCAAAGTCTCAGGAAAGAGGGTCACCATTACAGACACTAAGGGCTACAATGGTGGCACTCAGCTTGGCGGCCTCATCAGATGCTTTTTCACGCCCCGCTTAAAGGCCCCGGGACTGTAGGAAGAAGGAAACACGTGTGCTGGTAATGAATTCCAGGTCTTGGTGGTGCGGCAAAGAAAAGAGTCTCCGAACCGCTTGGTTCTTGCTCGTATATTCTGCACAGTGTGAGGGTGACATCTAAGGCCTGCACGTGTTGTCCTATGTAGGAAAGGAGATGGTGGGATTAGTTGGAAGAGCTCGTCAGAACACTCACCGTGGTAGAGACGGTAAAATACAGCCAAGGAAGCAATATCTCTACGCATCTGCAAAGGCTCGAGGGTGTTCGTGACCTCAGGGTTCCCAATAATTCGGACCGCGCGTCGCTGCAACCTGTCGAGAGCATCTAGTAGGTATTTCGCGGAGCCATCCCAGAGATGCGAGCAGTATTCCACGCAGGAGCGAATTTGTGTCTTATAGAGAAGACACCGCTGCTCCGGCGTGAAAAAACGTCTCACTTTGTTTAGGAGTCCGAGTTTCCGCGAGGCTGTTTTGATGATGCTCTCGATGTAATTTCTGTTATTCAGTTTGCAGCGAATATCCATGCCTAGGATATTGAGATTGTCCTGCAGTGGCAGTGGCGTGCTCTGAAGAGTAGGAAGGGGAAGGAAAGAAGATACCTTTGCTGTGAACGCACAAGCCTGCGTCTTCTTGGCATTGAACTCGACCATGTTCTCAGAGCCCCATTGTGAAATGTGATTCAAGATCCGGTCCAGTTCAGTGACAAGAAGCTGTCTTTTTTCCACGATATCAGACTGTTTGGCCGCAGGTTGTCCGTGATAACTCCCGTGTAAGGTGCTATCGTCTGCATAGCAATGTATGCTGTCGGTGGACAGCATGTCGTTGATATGCAGAAGAAAGAGAGCGGGAGATAATACAGACCCCTGCGGTACGCCAGCATTCATTTGCAAGAACTCCGAAGCCCGTCCATCACAGAGGACGCGGATACGGCGCTCCCGCAGGAAACTAGCAATCCAGTTGCACAGTCTAGGAGGCAGACCAAAGGCTTGGAGAGAAGCGATTTGTGCCAGACTCTATCGAAAGCTTTGGCGATATCAAGACTAATTGCCAGTGACTCGCCGTGCTTGTCCATAGCCTCACCCCAAAGATGGGTAACGTATGCTAAAAGATCACCCGTTGACCGTTTCGGCCTGAAGCCATATTGCCGGTCATTAATTAAGGAGTGATCCTCTAGGTGACGCATGAGCTGTTTGTTAATGATGTACTCGAAGACCTTGCACAGCACTGAGGTGACGGCTATGGGTCGATAGTTGGCTGGCTCTGAGCGATCCCCCTTCTTGGGGATCGGCTGTACATTCGCCTCTTTCCAAGCCGAAGGCACTGTACCCGAGCTGTAGGACAATCGGTACAGCCGCGTAAGCATCGGAGACAACTCCGCTGCACATTTTTGTAAGACCACCGCTGGAATACCATCCGGGCACTGGCTTTCCGGACATCGAGTGATTGAAGCACTGCACGGACATCGCATTGCCTGATACGTATTTCAGGCATTACGTGGTCACCATTGGGTAGTGTCGGCGGCTGTATACCGCAATCATCGACTCGGGAATTGGCTTTCTCTTGCGGTAAATGGGCCAGGGATCCATCAGGGTAGCGCAGCGGTGGCAGCGAAGGCTGACAGAAGTTGGCCTGCACGGCTTTGGCCAGTCGCCAGTATCCACGGCTGCCCGTGGGATGTGCCACTAGCTCTTGACCAAGCCGTGCAATGCGCAGGGCATCCGCTCTGACGTAAGCCCTCTTGCAGACCTTTGTGGCTCTGTTGTACGCCGCCTTGAAGAGGCCCACATTGGGATCGTGCGTGGCACGCGCCCTTACCCAAGCGCGATACGCGGACTGCTTTTGATCAACAGCCCTCGCACACTCGCGCCCGAACCAAGGGCGCACTCCTCGGGCACCGGTGACATCAGTGTACGGGATATAGTATTCCATACCCAGACCGATCTCACCGGCAACAGCAGTAGCACAATCTGAGGGTTTCTTACCTACAAAGCAGCGTTCAACCCACGGGATGGACGCTAAATAGTTGCGCAGCCCATCCCAATCTGCTGACGAGTAGTGCCAGAGACGCCGCTTCCCCTGCACGGGTCGTGAGGGCGCCTTAATTGGCACCTTGGAGCAGACCAGACAGTGGTCGGAATTGCCTAAAGCGGCTTGTACCGAAACACTGTACAGGTCTGGGTGACTCGTCAGCAGAAGGTCTAGCAGAGAGGGTGCTAGGCCCGACCTTCTTGGTATTCTAGTGACCTCGTGTACCAATTGGGTCAGGCCATGCGCCAGAGCAAATGCATGGGCGGCTCTTCTGATGGGTCCTCAAGGCAGCGAAACCGGCGACAACAAACATCCGCCCTAACAAACACGCACACCCCGGCTTTTGCACGGAAATTTTCCTCGATAACATAGCCGGGGTAAAGTAAGTAGGTCGTGTCATCAGGGCGGCCTATTTGTGTCTCCGTGAGAAAGAGCATATCTCGTTTCGCCGTCTCAAGGTGTTGGTGGACGGCGTTGAGGTTCGCATGGAGTCCACAGATGTTAGTGGATTCCACCTCAAATAGCGAGCTTGTGGGAGTTCGAAGAGCCGCTGTGTTGCCCAATACTCTTAAATGCGCTGCCATGATGAAAAGGAGAAAAGGGCGTGAAAAAAAGAGGTGATTGTCGTCGCAGCACCGCGTGACAAAGTGCGGGATATTGGTTTTGTCTATGATTATGAGGCATGGCGTGAGCCGACACGCCGTATGGAAGGGCCCCCGTACCCCCCCGAATATGGTCGCCGGGCCCCCACTACCGGTCACCAACCGGCACGACGAGCCATACCGGGATTATGCGCGGTCTGGTGAGGCAGCCTTCCAGGGTGGTTAGTCCCAGTTGGACCTCTGTACTATACCGCGGGCGGCCAGCGGCACCACCGTTTCTACGGGTCTCCCTGACCGGCGCGTCGCCCCGCACCATCCTCACTAGACTACGCCAAGACCCACTGGTCCCACTAGTGCTGCGACCACCATTACCTCTACCCGGCTATGCATTTGCTGATCCCTCAACGCAATCCAACCGAAATTGAATTACTATGAAGGGTTTTTCGCAATATTGCACGGTGGTACCAACCCGGTCGAAATTTGTGACAAATTTGTGCCGTCAAATCTCTACCACCAGAGAGAAATGCATTGTATACAGGAACAAAATATGGTCGATATTAATAAGGTTTACCATCAAGCAAGTCATCTGCATTTTAACCATGCTTTAACTAAACTACCTGCACTTTACATCCTTGCACTTTTGAGTTAGGGTTCTGCTTTTTTTTGCTATTCAATAAATCAAATTCACTGCACTCCACCTGATGGTAAGCTGGGATGTAGTCTAAACACACTTTGACTTTGAATCATCATGTAAGAAATCTAATACATTTGATCCATTTTAGAGTTTGAACTTTTCCCTTTGCATAAACATATTTCTTCAGTATGTATGCTCGCTCACAAACATTATAACAATATTAGTTTTTTTTTTTTATACCACTTAGTTGGCAGACAAGCACACGGCCCACCTGATGGAAAGTAGTTACCGTGGCTTAAGGACGTCTGTAACACCAGAGGAGTCACAGTCGCGCTGCCAACCCTGTAAGTACAGAGTTTCTGTGCCGTCAGTAGAAGACAAATCAGGACAAGCCTTTAGTCTTCCCACTGATGGCACAAATTCTCCAGTGAGCTCTGGCTACCCTACTCACCGCTGGGAACACAACACGAAGTTATTATAACCGCGGTATTCTGTAGGGCGGAGGTACTTCCCCAGTCGGACTGCTCAATCGGGCGGATATACCGCCGTGTACCTACTACCTACCTCCTGCAACCTGTTCACCCAAAAACAAGGATTATATTTTTGATCTCCAAGACCTTTAAACCTTAATTTCATTGTTATTTTTCCGTCTCTAAACAATATTCATGTAACATCAGCTTATGTAGCCCAAATATTTGTTTTTCCTCTCGAGGATTTGCGGCCAAAAATTCACAAGAGGATAATGTATTCCTATTAAAATATGTTCCATAATAGGGTCACCAAAATTGTTCGAATTTTAGGGACAGTATTGGAATTTCAATTATGTGCTACTCCAACACATGGGTACGTTATAATAACTGTGAATATACCTACCTATGCCATTTATTATAGATTCGACGTTAGGGTAAAATTTATGCGAGTTGTTTGTTGTTTAGTACCTATATATATATATATATATATTTATTTATTTAAGCGTGATCATTAGCAGAATCAGTTGTTCACTTACTTGATATTTCTCACAATGTATGAACAATTCTATTGAGTTTTATATCTGCAATTATACATGAAAATATAGCTACCTGCGTGAAGAGATTGATATGAATATACTATCATTTATGTCAATAATGTTATTATTATTACGAATTTATTTTTAATGAAGAATTTCTTTTTTGCTTAGTGCACTCTCGCATCCCTGATTGGTGCGTAAAATGACGACATTCGCCATCATTATTTTGTCTCCATTTTAGAGTACGGATAACATATCTATAGTGTCTAATACATCATGTATATCTGTAAAAAAATGCCCAAATTATATAATATACGAACGATTGCCCGTAATTCTACCCGTGTAGAATTTTGTTCTCTTTCCCGCAACTCATGGGAACATAATATATAAATAACATCTAGTCTATGTTTTAATCCAGTATCCTATACTAAATTTTAGAAAATTATTGTACAAAGATCAAGATTCAGTGAGTTATCATGATAGGCTACGGTAATTACATCACAGCAAATGAGCAGAGTGTTTGTCTTCTCCTTTATATTTTCATGCGATATTTTTTTACCCGCAGCTGTGACCGCTTTGTAGTATTTCATCTAAGCCCACCGTCATTGTTAGATCAAGACCGCCCATACAGGGCTATGCCTATACGGGCGACCTGAACAACTCTGTCAGTGATTGAACACTAACCACAATTCGGGTTGGGTAAAAATGTCTCTAAAATATTCAAATGCGTTGTCACCGTACTCGAGAACATTTTGAACGTACGTTATAATTACCGGTGGCTTCATTACCGTTCGGCTGAAATTAAGTTCGGTACGGAATGATTCAGATCAGACTTTGTGTACACGAATAATTGCAATCGTCTAATTATTCGTACAATACCTGTTTCGGAATATCGTTGTTAAGTTTACTGTTTATTTCCACAGTTATAGGTCGAGGAATGACATTCGCCTCCCATGAGCGCAGGTCTGGGAGTGACGGGTGGCGCCACCTATCATTCTGGCAGAAGCAGGCCGCGTTTTTGGGGACGAGTTAGGGACTTTACGGTTTCCACACCCGAGGAGGGTCAGATCGAGAGAGATGGCCCTGAGTCGGCCGGGGTGCGAGGAATATGCCTGTCAACCTCACCTTCAGCAACTAAAAACGACTCATTGGCGCCGTGCGTTTTAGTCGGTTCAAATATGACATAACCTCTCCCACCGGATTATCTCAGATGTAGTATGTTCCTAGGCGTTATTCTTTTCATTATTTAACTTCCGTCTGAAGTCCAATCCCTACAGGCAAGTTTATGTTGGATATTCGTACGACTATTTACTGATCTACCGTCTATAAAGTCTATACAATGGTTTGTGCTCAAATGCTCACAGCTACATTCTGTCATCCCACTGCTCACAAATTATCGAATTTATCCTCACATATTGCGACTGTGTGGTATGAAAGGAACTTCATCCCACGCTCTTTCAAATGGTGGAATAAACTCCCTGCTTTTTGGTTTTCCCACGCGATTACGATATGGGGTTCTTCAAGAAGGACATAAAGTTTCTTCTGGTTCTGAAGCAGGATTGTAATGTCCCTGGTGTTGGCCATGATAAGTTACGGTAACCACTTTCCATCAGGTTGTCCGTATCTGCCACCTTGTATAAAAAACATACTTTGGCATTTGTAATATCTATGGTCTAGAAGACAAACATACTAAGTAAAATATTTTGCACTTAGCATATTTGTCTTTTTTACCATCAATATCTTCGGGGTCTTCTAAACCATCGATGTATCATTTTACCATCTTCTCTCTTTTTTTATATATATATTTATATTCAGTCCGCCAATTGATTATATCCTGCTGTGTATTCCCAGTTTAACTCATTCTCCTTTTGGATTCATCTATACGGGTGTTATGGGAGCGGTTACTGCCTGACCTCATAACTCCAAGAGAAAACCTGCGCTAGAGCCTAATTCGTTAGGTTGAATTGGGCTTTGAATAACTTGATGGGGTTTAGTTGATTTGTTAGGTGCACTATCTTAACTTAACTGCTAAACTTACTAACATTAATTATACGTATTATCAACGATATAAAATGTATATGAACAACTGCATAATATGTACGTATTTACAAAAATCTAATTATGTTTATCCGCATTTTAGATTCCATACACAAGTTAGTAAGGCTCTGCTTACCATGGGTCTAGATAGCGCTGTGTAGAATGTTGTAGATTATAACTTCTATAATACATAAAAGGTTCATTTCTTATCCATATAAATAATTATAAAAAATAAAGAAAGTAGAAAGATAATTTTATTTACCTGCATAATAATGCATCGAAGAGAGAAATTTACAAAAATAAAGGAAACAAAATATTAACAATAGCAAGCAGTTAACGGGAACAAAGTATAAGGTAAAAGCTAGTGTTAAATAAATTAAAGTTCGAGTTTATACTTAGATAAATACTTCATCTATCACTCCGAAGTTCCGGTGTTGCCCTCTAGAGGATAAATTCTTCCTGTTTGAGAATTCAGGGAAAATGTTGGAGAATATTGAATTCCCTTTGGCAGTACTACGGCTGCTGTTTCTCAGGATGTTTTGTTTGTTTATCTGCAGTGAAGGCTCTTGGGCTTAGTGTTTCAATTAAGATAACTGGATAATACTCAGGAGACTGTATTTTGTAAGTAGCTGTATCACTATTATCTATCATTCTCAGAGCCTTTTCCCTATTCAGTCGGGATTGGTTCTGCAGTCTAACTATATTGCGATTGAACTTACATAATATCACTTCTCCTTTTTCATTTTAGGGTTAGTCCCAGTCACATCAGAAGCTATCACCTCTGAGTCTGGGGTCTTTACCGGTCTAACAGCGGATTTGGTGAATGTCGATATTTTCTGTGAAGCGACTGTCATCTGATCTCCATAAACGAAAGGCGATATCGAAGCATTGCAGTTAGACCAGTTGTCGGTTTTTAGGGCTCCAACTTCCCGTAACGATTGCCTTAGATGTTTGTATGCCTACCGGGGACCAACGACTTGATAAAAATACTGAAGAAATAATCACATAATTGAATGAAATGATATTCCTTTCAACCAGCTAATGATGATGCAGAGACACTTGAGGGTGTTTAGGTTACCACTAGCGCTCAGCTCCGTCTGCGGTCCGTCTCAATTTTAATTCCATTCCGGCAACTGCTAATCAGAGCCTATGCTTGAGTGTCGGGTGTCTTTCAATGAATGAATGAATTACTTATTTCTAAGAATATGATACATTGAGGTCTCTATGTTAATACAGTTGTTCAAACATATTCTACCATAACCAGATGTAGAAATTTTAAGTTTTACAATAATAATATTTAAGTTTTACGATAGTAATGTCAAATATACAGTTTATGTCACACATGCAATCAATTAATTATTTATTTCTATTAAGTTTTACAATAATAATATTTAAGTTTTACGATAATAATGTCGAATATACAGTTTATGTCACGCATGCAATCAATAATTATTTATTTAATTAGTCATTTATTTGTTTTACATCAGTCAATATGATATCCTTAAGATTAAATTTGCTATCCATATATTCCCTCACTGAATAAAAACACTTACCTGTTAAGAAATTAAACATGCTGAATTTAAATTTAGTCATAGGTAGCGCTCGTGCACCAACTGGCAGTTTATTGTATATTTTTATAGCCGTACAATATGCATTTGAGGAATATAGATGTATTCTTTGCTGGGGCACTAAAATTTTATAAGGATATCTACTATTTGTCTTTTTCAATATGACATCATATAGCGGAAACATTTGTAGATATTTTTTCACAAATAGGCACATTTCGTAAATATAAAGGCAAGAAAATGGTAGAATTCTTGGTTTATTGAATACCGGGATCACCGTCCCAGATTCCCCTTATAAAAATAATTATTATTTCTGAGAAGTATTTTGGGACCACAAGATAAAAAGTTAAGTACAGTTAACAAAAAACCGATATCACTATATATTATGAAAGAAAATTCCTCACCGTATTTGTCTGTCTGTTTGCAAAAGGCTTAAAATTTACGAACGTAGGTATTTTCATACAGTTTTCATTAATAAATAAAGTGATTTATGAGAAAAGTTTACGTGTATAATTCATTGAAGTTTTTTGATTATGTTTTTTTAACGCCAGTCTTTTATGAATCTTAGATTAAATTGAACCTGACAATAGGTAACCTAGGGTAACCAAGGTTTAAACTTAGGTTAGGTTTTGTTTTTTTTCCTTAGAAATAATTTTTTGTCTTTATGTAATTGGAGACTGTACGATTACAGTCTTAAAAAAAGTTATGAACGGATACAGAGATATAGATCTCTGTACAAAATTTCTTCCCCATCCGTTCATAACTTTAAAAGTGATTGAGTAATAAACAACGAAATATTTCAAAAATCTATGCAACTTTCTACCTTCACCATAAACAGATCAGTATTTGTAGTTAAAAAATTATACTACTTATGTGGCAAACAAGCACACAGACACAGATGGAAAGTAGTTATGGACGTGTGGAACACAAGAGGAGCGCTGCTGACCCAATAAAATGTAAGAGAGTTTCTGTGCCGTCAGTGTAGAAGAAAAACCAGGACAAGCCTTTAGTCTTCCCATTGACAGCACAAACTCTCCGGTGAGTTCTGGCTACCTGACTGCGCTGGGAATACAACACGAAGTTATTATGGCCGCGGTATTCTGTATATCAAACTATATCTATATTATAAAAATGTACAAAATTTACCTAATTCCGCCACTACAATATCCTAACAAAGTGTTTTCCATCCTTCCCGCAACTTCAACAAAAAGCTAAACCAATATTATTTTTTTCTTAATATAACAAATTTCTGTATCCAAGTTCAAGCAGAGGCTTCCGTACACATAAATATCACTTCGTACAAAATATAAATACAACTTCGTACAACGGATAGCGAAGCGGTCGTGCAGAAGTTAATAATATAGATCCGACATTCCGATTCGGAAACCCTATCTGTTTATCGGAGCGGATGAACAATAAGTAAAAAGGAGATAATTAATTTGGATAGCCGGTGAGTTTCAGAATCCGCGGCTTTCAAACGTAATTGATATAAACATTGTTTGGATAGCGTTTTTTTTTTGGGATTCGTTTTTGTGGCGAACGCTCACAAACAACAAGTTAAACCAATGGTTTGGTTTTGTTTGTGTTTGGAAAAGTAGTTTTTTTTTTATATAGGACACGCCAACTTGACTTCACCTCGCCTGATGGTAAGCTAAAGGCAAAATCTCAGGAAAGAGGGTCACCATTATAGACACTAAGTAATGCACAATGGTGGCACTCAGCTTGGCGGCCTTAGCGGATGCTTTTTCACGCCCCGCTTAAGGGACCCGGGACTGTAGGAAGAAGCAAACTTGTGTGCTGGTAATGAATTCCAGGTCTTGGTGGCGCGGCAAAGAGAAGAGTCTCCGGACCGCTTAGTTCTTGCTCGTATATTCTGCACAGTGTGAGGGTGACATCTAAGCCCTGTTCGTATTGTCCTATGTAGGAAAGGAGAGGGTGAGATTACTTGGAAGAGCTCATCAGAACACTCGCCATGGTAGAGACGGTAAAATACAGCCAAGGAAGCAATATCTCTACGTATCTGCAAAGGCTTGAGGGTAGATTTATTAAGTTTGTTGTTTAGTGGCGATTTTAGGAAAAAGCCTAGTGGTTGCCGACAGAGCAGAATTTGGGCCACCTCATCCCTTTCCATGTGGTGTCGTACAAGGCGACTAAGGAATAGGGCTGTTTAACATCAAACATAATATATACAGCCTAGACTCGAGTCAATAATAGTGCCCGGAATACGGTAATAACCTCACTAACTATTAACGTGGGACCGAATACAATCTTTGGTGAAATAATGGCTGTTCACTTCTGCCTAACCTTACAGGGATAAAGGTTTATTTATTTATTTATCTTTATTTGGGAAACCAACAGCTAAAAATTACAAAATATATAAAACAAAATATACACTCCAGACAGTCACAACAGTATGTGCACATTTAAAAGTAGGCGACAGAAAGCCAATTATAGGTCTCCACGTATAGAAATAGTACAAGATGTGACAACATTTTACAGGTTTGATTATATATATGTTGTGTAGTGTAATGGGAAAAACTATGTAATGAATTAATGGTGAGTTAGTCTGAATTAAATGCAAAATAACTTGTATCAACTGGTTTTCTACTTCTGTGGAAGACAGAAATATAAAAAGAAATTACTTATTTACCCCTTGTGACCTGCCCTCGTTTTTATTATTCTGCTTTGAAAAGATGTGCGCTCAAACATTTTTGCTAATTGATTGCTAAATAATTTTACAGGTTTGATTGGTATAATTATATCACCTGCGAGCCACCTACTTTCACCCACTGTCCAACGGTCATCCGTTGTGAAGAAACCTCAAGATTTTTTAATAACATTATTAGCCACCGAAATTACTAATATTCTCTCTAACCCCTCCTAAGCAAAATTGCTTGTGCTAGAAGTGGGTTCATGTTGGTAGTGTAATGGCCAGGATACGAACCCGGAACCTCTTGATCGTTAGGCTGACTCCACAACCACTGAGCTACCGACGGACGCTTGTGACGGGTTTCAATGGAGACACCGTGTTCCCAACACCCTAGGGATATTTTTAAACCGTGGACGACCCAGGGTCAATCGGTTCTGTCGTATTCGTTGAACACGACGACTGTAGGAGGTAGGACACGACGATATTTCCGTCCCAATTGAGCAGTCCGACTGGGGAAGTACCTCCACCCAACAGAATACCACGACTATAATAACCTCGTGTTGTAGCTCCAATGGTGAGTAGGGTAACCAGAGCTCACTGGAGAGTTTTTGTGGTCGCAGTGGGAAGACCAAAGGCTTCTCCTGATTTTGTGTACTATCTGTTCTTACAGGGTTGGCAGCACGGATGTACCTCTCCTGTTACACACTTCCATAGGTCACAGTAACCACTTTCCATGAAGTAAGTCGTATGCTTGTCTGCTATCTAAGTTGTATAAAAAATATAATCGTAGGGATTTCCGCAAGAATAAAATAGAATCTTATCCATTCAGTATCTTCCATTTTATCTCAGAAATATTAATTTCACATACGGAGGTATTTTATTATGAAATTAGACACTGGTAGTCGGTTCACTAATGATGTTGGCACATAAAAGAAACGGCTTCACGTAATTATATAAAAAGAAACATGTGTGGAGAATCATATTTCACGACACAATTTATGTCATTTGTGCTGCTATGATTTTCGATATACATTTCATGTTCCTTGTATTGTGATATCATGTTTACAAAATAATGAATTGTAGGTATATAACATATATTTACTAAATATGATATCACTGGGACGTAACCTTGATATTATTAATGAATTAATAGAATATCCTTCAACGCTTGCTAATAATAATAATATTTAGTTGATTCATTATGCAAGGTATACTCCAGGGTTTGTTCGAAGAAAACTCAACTTTGAGTTAAGCTAGTATTTTAGTCGCCCCGTGACCATGGCTGCAGCTATACAATACTCGACAGTCTCTGTGGCGTAGCGGTAGTATGTTATACTGCTACGCAGGAGACGCGGATTCGATTCCTGCTCAGTGCAAAAATTTGTATATAGAAAGAAAGAAAAAGAAAGAAAAACCTTTTTATTTTGGTACAGCTAAGAAATACTTATAAACTATACACATTAAAACAATAAACACAAAAAATGAACGAATTAGTCCAGCTGCACCAAAAAAGGAGCCAGTTCAGCATGGTGCCAGGCACAAGTACCTGACGCTGGTTTTCAACTGGCTCCTATGTGGAGGACATTTTACACAATTAAATTTTACAAAAATAAAATAAAAGTGAAATTAACACAATACAAAAAAAAAAATTAATAAAATAAAAAATAGAATAAAATAACCACACAGCATAACAGAGAAAAAAAGAAAAAAAAAAAAAACAACAAACATATTTTTAGTAGTCTGTGGTTCGGCATTCCTCATAGACAAGAGGTTACGCAACCACCATTATGCGAGCCAAAACTCTTACGTAGTATTGTATTCTCTTTGGCCAAAACAACAACACAACAAAACATTAAGTACCTATTTCATCATATTATCTTGCCTCAAATTATGCGTTTCAATACAAATATGGGTGGCAAGTAAAAAATACATCATAAGGTCATATGACACACACAATAAATGGTGAGACCACAAAGAAAAAATGAAATTAAAAACGGGACACAGTGCAATCAATGGACCCAGCCAACGCACGCAGCCACGAAACCCACGAATCAGAAACAAAGCACAGCGAGTAGACACAAAATTCCCATTTACTTTTTCAGGGTGAGTAGTGAAATTGAGACTTAATATAATAAAGCATACCAATACAGAAATAAAATTACAGTGCGTGAGAGGATACTTAGTTATAATATAATAAAACAGCCAGAAAATTGCCGAGTTGTCAAAGTATGTAAAATATAATATAACCTATATTATGCAGTTTTTTGAATTGATAGGAGATGTCTGCGTACTTTTAATTTAAAATTACTTTTAGTTTTCAGACACCTCAGGGGTGGCGGGATGTTGTTCCAACAATGGGTTGCAGCATATTTAAAACAACCTCTGAACGCCATTGTTTTATGCCGCGGCACAGAAAGTGGGTTCGTTGAGAAACGCATGGCGTATCTATTACCCTGATGTCTCCAACTTAGTTTATTTAAAAGGTGAGTCGGTTTATTTGTATTTATAATCCCAAACAGCATGCTGGCCAGATGCAGAGTTCGCCTTGCTTCCATCTTTAGAACATCTTGTTCGTTCAAATATGGTGTCACATGGCCACGCCGTGGTATGCCGAAACAGTATCGAGCACAGGCGTTCTGGACGCGCTGAATTAGACCCGCGGTCCGTGACAACAAACAGGGGCCATACACTGTATCAGCATAGTTAAAGCGTGACAAGACCAAACTATCAACCAGTAACTTCCGCATAGGCACACCAATATAATCCCTTATTCTGTATAGGATTTTTAGTCTGTAGAAACAGTTCCTTACTACATTTCCTATGTGATTCTCGAAACGCAACTGAGGGTCCGTAACAAGGCCCAGGTTGCATGCCGTGTCCACTCGCTCAATCTTTTTCCCCATTAGGCTGATAGTGGGATTAGCAGATATGATGTTTTCGACCTGGTTCCTGCCACCCATGACTATAAATTTGGACTTTTGTGGGTTCAGTACTAAGCAGTTCCTCTCAGACCATTGAGCTACCCTTTGGAGATCGGCTTCAATGCTTAGTGTGGCTAAGTAGGTGTCCTCTGCCCTAAACGAGTAGTATGCTTGGGTGTCATCAGCATAAATGTGATATTTGCAGTGCTGAAAACAGCTAGTGATGTCTGCGCTGTACAGGATGAAGAGGATATATGTATTGATCAGTGTGTTTCTATGTATAGTAAGTAAGTATTTAAAAAAAAAAGAGTATCTAAGTATGTTTATCCAAATTCTAGATTCCATAACATAAGCTAGTTAAGCTATGCTTACTATGGGTCTAGATAGTGTTGAGTAAAATATTGTAAAATATTTTATTTATTTATTTAATACCAAATAAGTCACGATAAAATCAGTTAAAAAGTGGTTCATTTCGATTAATAAGACAAGTTTGATGTTTACACTGTTAATATACATAAATAATAAAAGGCCTGTACAGCGTACACAATCTCTAAGTAAACCGTCCATTGGGCAACCTCCAGGCACACATATTTATGTCACATGACCAATATATGTCAAATTACAAATAAGGTACTATACCTGGCAACCCCAACATAAAGAAATACGTAACAAGTTTAATAACGCGAAAGGCACAAATACCTGCGTAATTTCACAAATTTTATGAAACCAGTAACAATCAATGAGCGACCGCGGCCGACTTCAACGCTTTTTATTAAAAACTCCGAGTACAATAAATTTCGGAACCACTTTACGGAACGACTTCGAAATATTTGACTTTTGTTTGACCCGACTTCGAGTTATATCGTTAAGGGCATCAATGAAAAATCAAGCCAGTAAAGTTTTTGATTTAGTCCGACTGATGTTAACAATGGAAGGAAGTCCTTTGATGTTTTAGGGAGGCGTCCATTCCTTTATACAATGCAGCTATAATGAATCAACGGGAAGAAAGGCCTGCCTTTTTAAAAACGAAAAGGTTTTTAACGAAAATAATCGGGTATCTCTTTAAAGGGTGAGTGAGAGTGCTTTAGCTAAAACGGTCTATAGTTCTCAAGAGCATCTCTAAACGGTCCAGACATGGTTTATAGACTGTTTTTTTTTTTATACGACTTCCAGCTCTAAATAATATGTGTTAACGTATCCTATTAGTAGGATACAGTGTTTCACTTTTGTACAAACATACATACATCCATCCGTACAATCACACACATATTATATTAGGCAGAGGTAAATTAATACCCACATTTCACCAATCATTGTATTCGGTACCATGTAATAAGAGATGAGCGTTTTCCGGGCACTATTGTTGTCTGGCTGTATATGCGAGTCTGGGCTGTTTATATCTGTCTGATGTTAAACAGCCCTGTCCCTTAGTCGCCTTGTACGAGCGAAAACCACGCGAAAATTATTTAGAGAAATATAATTATTTGGATAAATTACTATTTAAGCTATTCTACTTCAATTATTATGACTTTTTTTTATGCAACTCAGGTGGTAGTTGTCTACCACCACCATATAATAATAATAATAAATACCTATGAACGTGTGCAACACCAGAAGAGTCACGCCTGTGCTACCGACCCTGTAGGAACGGAGAGTTTCTGTGCCGTCAGTGGAGAACACAAAACCAGGACAAGCCTTTAGTAATCCCTCTGATAGCACAAAAACTCTCCAGTGAGCTCCAAATTTAATATAATAAAATTCTCAAAAAATCAAAGATTCAATTTCATTTATTCAGTTTAGGAACACAAAGAGCACATATGAAAGTCAAAATTTTACAATTATATCAAGAAATAATACAATAATATTAAAAACTGTCAAAATAAACCATTGGAAAATGGTTCTTTCGCTGGTTCGGTAGGTTAGTTCTACTGAGAAGATACCCTTCTCAGTAGAACTAACCTATCGAACCAGCGAAAGAATCTCAACTCATCTTTCTGTTTTAAATTTCCTTTAGTTGACAATTTATTTTGTCCGAGCAAGCAAGAGACTTATGTTGACCACGCATTTACATCATCACGGAGTATCGTAATCTAACTTAACTTTATAGTAACCTTTATTCATTATAGTTTTTTCACTTCTATTTTAAATGTATTTTGTTGCATGTTAATCTAATCGTGAGGAGTTTTATAATTTATCTCATATCAATCCGTTTGATTCTTGCAGACAGAGTTACTTGAGTATCTATTTGTGCACGGATCTTCCTAGTATCTAAATCTTAATATATGTTAACGATCACCAAAATGTTTCACAGTTTAGACAGTAGTTCCAAGTTGAGATTTACGTTCTTGTGGTTTTAACATAAAATATTGAGCTTACATATTAAAATTTATGAATAAAAATTACTCCAAGTGTATAAAAGAAATTGTATAACAGTACATTATAAAGTTACAAAGGTTTTTTTATACAACTTAGCTGGCAGACAAGCACGTGGCCCACCTGACGGAAAGTGGTTACCGTGACCTATGAACGTGTGTAACACCAGTGGAATCACACTCGTGCTGCCGAACCTATAAGAACAGAGATTTTCTGTGCCTTCAGTGCAGAACACAAAATCAGGACAAGCCTTTGGTATTCCCACTGACAGCACAAAAACTCTCCAGTGAGCTGTGGTTGGAACATAACACGAGGTTATTAGAGACATAGTATTCTGTAGGGTGGAGGTACTTCCCCAATCGGACAGCTCAATTGGGACGGAAATACCATCGTGTCCTACCGTAAAACCGTAAAACTTAAAATTTCAGCAAACTCGGTACAGACATTCTTGAGTTATAAATAGTGTAACTAACACGACATTCGTTTATATAATTGTTTATAAAATATATCAAGAATTTAAAAGACGCTAATCATTTGTGTTTCTGCACATCTTGCTACTAGATCACGGCTGGTAACAGACACGGCTGGAATTAGACGTCAGTAATTATATAGAGATGCTGTTTCACGAACCGATACGCCTCGTTCCACTAATTTGTTTGGCCGATGTTCAGTGATTTTGCAACTGAGTTTGTTTTTGTGATAAATAAAATATTTATTACAAAAGATGTTTTTTTTTTGTTAAAGATCAATGTAGAGTTAATACTGGATTGTGGACTTGGCTTAATTTTTTTTATTTTTTTATAAAGAGCATTAGCAACCGAAATTATTAATATTCCCTCTAACCCCTCCAACTAAGCTAAATTGCTTGTGCTAAGAGTGGGTTCACGTCGGTACTGTAATGGTCAGGATTCGAACCCGGGAACTCTCGCTGGTGACTCCATAACCACTAAGATAACGACGTTTTGGTGTTCTTGGGTTTAAAAAAAATCTCTTCTTTATGATAATTATTATCTGTATTCATTGTATTGCTATACGGGGAGAAAGAAAGAAAAAAAATTAGTTTGTGTAATGGAAAAGAAACGCTACTGTTAATCTCTAAAACATACCGTTTTGAAGTTTAATAAAAGTAACTATTTTGACTAGTCAGTCAACTACCAAATTCTAGAAGTCTGAATGAAATTTAAAACTAGAAGTTATTATTATGTACTAAAATATGCGGAGGTATTTATTTAATGACGCATTTTGTATGTAAATTGTTTCTTTATTTATTCTGGTTTCCAGTTTTAAACTTTTAAACTATATAAAATGTAGTAGATACTTATTTATTTATTTATTTATTTATACTTTATGCACGATGTACATTGGCGGACTTAATGCCGTAGGCATTCTCTGCCAGTCTACCATAGGGTGGTGCAGAGCTAGTACGAGGTAGGCGCATATTAACAAGAGATGCGTTTGGTTCTATAAGGACTATAGATTAATTATATATAGGTTCTTAAACATAAACAGTACTTATACCTACTTATCATATTTAAAATAAATCAGAATAGTTATACATATACATAAAATATATACACATATATAATATAAATATAATACATAAATATAGATACCCATATCAATATGAATACAAAATATCATTATCGTTGAGACGATGATTCTGCCAATTCTGTGGTGATCAATTGTCGTACCCTAGACTTAAACACATTGAGGCTTGTGCTCTTCCTGATCTCTAGAGGAAGTGCGTTCCATAGGCGAACAGTCTCAACAAAGAAAGAGGAGCCTAAAAAGTTAGTTCTATGAGAAGGAAATGCGAGGATCCGGTTGTCAGTAGAACGAAGGTTTCTATCATTGTTGGAACATAATAGTTGAAAGTATGAAGTCAAGTAAGTGGGGATAGTGGGAGAGTTGAGGATATTATAAAGAGTAGTAAGTGCACGCAACTTACGGCGAGGACGGATGGTTAACCAATTAAGCTGCGAACGGAATGTAGACACGTGGTCGTATTTACGAAGGTTGAAGATGAATCGAATGCAGTTATTGAGAAGACGGTCTAATTTATCAAGAAGGTCTGCATTCAGGTCCAAATAGCACACATCACCATAGTCTATCAGAGGAAAAATCAAACTTTGGGCCAACATAACTTTGGTCCTTGTTGGTAGAAAATTCTTCAGGCGGTATAAAAATCTGAGTCTACCTGTAATTTTCTGGCTCACGTTCGTTACCTGCACACGCCAGTCCATGTTGGAATCGAGGTAGAGTCCTAGGTCCTTAACTGTAGAACTGAAGGGAATTGTTGTTCCGTTGTAGGTAATTGGTGGCAATTTTGTAATATTGACTCCATTCATCAACCTGCTGCTACCGACTATAATGGCCTGGCACTTAGATGGGTTTACGGTTAAACCAAATTTAGCGGACCAGTTTCCCAAAGCTTCCAGATCCCCATTCACGTCGCGAATGGCTCGTGAAACGTCATCAGCAGGTGCTTGAGCGTATAACTGCAAGTCGTCTGCATACAGATGATACGCGCATCGAAGATTATAAGTAGCAAGATTAATAAAAATAGAGAATAATAAGGGAGAGAGAATACCGCCTTGAGGGACACCAGTGTCGAGATTGCACCAGCTCGATGTGGATTTATCAATGCGTACACACTGCTGGCGCCCCTGAAGATAATTTGAGAAAAATTCCAGTGCATCCGATGAGATCTTAAGATGGGAAAGTATGGCTAACAAGATATCGTGATCGACTGTATTGAAGGCATTGGAAAAGTCCACCAAGACAAGCACTGTTACCTTAGTAGCTTCCATGCCAGTCCTAATATCACCCGTTACTTTTAGAAGAGCAGTAGTTGTGCTATGACCAGGTCTGAAACCCGACTGTAGCGGGCTTAACAGGCTGTTCTGATAAATAAACGAAGATAGTTGTTTTTGTACACAGGCCTCGAGCACTTTAGACATAAAAGGGAGAATAGAAATGGGGCGGAAGTGATTGGGAAGAGTAGAATTGGATACTTTAGGTAAAGGGATCACATAGGCTTTACGCCAAAGTGAGGGGAACATTCTAAAGTAGAGACAATAGTTAATTATATGAGAGATAGCAGGAAGCAGGTGGTCGATTATTGTTACTATCATACGACGACTGATTTTATCATAGCCAACTGCGTTAGATCTAATCGATAGCGTTATCTTTTTGATATCATCGGCTGCAACTGGAGAAAACTTGAAAGAGTCTATATCAGGACTAATAAGGCCAGCGACGTAATTTAATGTTTGACATTTGATTTGGTGATCAATAGGAGTAGTAGAGGAGAAATGTTGATTCAGATCATCCAAACCACCAGTCAACTGATATTCCGCATGCTGTTTGCCAATACCCAAAGCACCAAGAAACCTCCATATATTAGCAGGTGATGACGAACTAACATTATCGTGAATATGTCGGCGTTTAGCGTTGCGTATCATCTGGTTGCAGCGATTCCTTGCTGCCTTAAAGCGGTTCCAGTTCTCATCAATGCGGTTTTTCCGGAATTTCTGAAAGGCCCGATCCCTACGCCCCATTGCCACTCGAACCTCCGGCGACATCCAAGGTGCTGGTGGACGTTTAAGTTTTACCGCACGGACAGGAGCATGAACATCATAGAGATTAAGCACAACATCGTTGAACACTGTAACTTTCTCATCGATGGTGGTTGCAGCCTCTAATGCATCCCAGTTTAACAATGAAGCATCCCGGTGTAACTTATCCATGTCCATGCGTCCAAAACTACGCATAAGCACTACCTTAGGCCGAGGTTTGGGAGGTTTTATGTTATAGGAGATGTAAATAAGGTCATGGCGTGAAAAGCCTGGTGCAGGCATTTGGCCGTGCCTATAAACATGAGCAGTGGATGAGGTTAATATAAGGTCAAGCCAGGTGTCCTCGACCAGGGTGTTGTGATGAGTAGCTTGTAAAGGCAAAATATGGAGGCTAGCTGAATCGACAATGTGGCGTAGTTTACGCGCCTCTAATGACTGAGAGTTTAATAAATTTGTGTTAATATCACCCATGATGATGTGATGCATATAAGGTGACCCTAAAGAGTCCAGAACTGTTTCCAGGCTGGAGAAGTAGTTGATAGAAGGAGGACAGTAAACAACTCCAAGAACCAGTTTGGTTCCACTGACATTAACTTCGAGAAATAGAAATTCAGCATCAGCACTGTAGTCTGGACATGAGGAGGCTAGAATTTTGTAAGCTAGATAACTGCGGAGGTAGATGGCAACACCGCCACCTCCTTTATTAATACGGTCATTACGTATAAGAATGAAACCAGGAAGAGAGTACGAAGTGGATGGTAATTCAGGTTTGAGCATACTCTCAGAGATCAGGATGGCATGGACGCTGGGGTTGGTAAAAGCTGCCACCAGCTCACTATAGTGACTAGGTACACTCTGTGCATTTATATGACACACATTCAAAAGGTTCTTCGATTCATTTTCAAAAGTCGTACGCAGGCGGTCACTCAGAGCTTCAGGTATGGAGCTGTAGCTGGTATCACTGTCCAAATCAGACAAATCGTTGGCAGAATTATAAGACACCTCATCTGTTGATAACATAAATAACTACAATATAAAAAAAAAGTAAGAAGAATAATAAATATTAATAAATAAATATAATAATTATGTATGCTATATCTCTACGAAAAACTAAGCAGCGTTATATCTCTGCACCACCCGCCAGCTAACAACACATATACCAACAAAAGTAACAAAAAACAAGTAACAAGCAATGTCGCTCGTGTAACAAAAATACTAAATGTGTAAAATTTAAGACGTGCTCTGGAACGCAACCCGTCGAAATAACACTATATTGTCACTTGTCACTATCTGTCACAACACTCACATTTTGACAGCGGGTTGTCAACGTGCAGAATTTGTTTTGATAATTTAAAAATAAGAAAGGTATAATTAATAATAACACGGAAGGTAGTATGAAGAGACAATAATACAAACAAAGTGAGGTATTAGTTCACATCTGATCTCTGTACAATGTATGAATTAGGTATACAAATATATATATAAAAAAAAGCTTATCGACGTTTGGAAAAATCATCGTACCTTGTCGTCTTCATTAGAATTTTGCATCTATATTTTTCTACAACAAAGATACATAATATATTAAAGTTCTCAACACAACAAAGCCCAAATCAACATAGCCAAACAAACCCAACTTAACTTACAACTACCCTCAATTTTAAATACCTTATTTATTTTTGTTCTCTGACAAGTGCCTTCAAAAAAGTTCGTTAACGACATCATGAATATTTCATATAGCTAGAGCTCTGCCGTACCCCTCAACTTACAAAAGTCGCACTTTATTACATGAAGAACCCTTGACTGGGGAACTTTCAGATTTTTTTTTCTCGAATATCCTGAATAATTCATAAGCCGTCTGTTAAGCACTCGATATAAGTATTCTGGAGCAGTATTCCACAAATCTCATGTCCTTTTATATGTTAGTAAAGCGCTTTTTGTCTTGATTTTTAGTATATTACATGTTTGTAAAATAATTTAGGTATCAAATTTTTATTTAGTAACGACGATGAAAGAAATATAATTTTATTTCTGAATATGTAACTCTACAAGTCACGGTAATTTTTAGAATCAAGTGAGATTGTGACCAGATAATTAAATAAAATTGCTAACTCGCGCGCATTAGCGAATTTAACGGTAGCGAGTTTATTTATTTATAAATGACTTAATGATTTATTAGGCAGGCAAACTTTACCTAAAATCTAAGAAAACGTTTTAGGGACAATTAAAAGTAAACAGTCGCAATTATTACAAAGATGTAATGCGCTTCTCTACTATATCACATTTATATTATTTATATTAGGTCTTTACCATGAAATTGCCGAAATTTTCTTACAGATTCATGAGTTCGTTATTCCTGTAATTTAATAGCTGTTTCCATTATTTATATATTTTTTTAAATTTGATTTCAAGATTGTATAACTCTGTATTAAATTTTATTTTTATTAGCCGCTTGATAAATTAAATTCAATCTTCATAAACAGTACTTCCTAAATGCTATTCATTTTGAGAATAAATTACGTATTACTTTTTTACAGCTGTCATTTTTAAAAATGTAATAAAAGTTGCTGTTTGTTAGCTTAATGTTGTCTCATTCATACACAAAAAAATCATAAAATTTGGATTTGTCATTCCTAAAATATTTTTTTTTATGTAACGACATATTGTTATAATTATTTATATACACTATTACATTTATTTTATGAACAGTCAGCATCAGATTCATCTTGACTAGCTAAGTACTCAAAATGATCCAAATACTTTGAACCTTTAGTTCGGACGATAACACAATTTAAATCATTAAAACAGTTTTGACTACCTTGGTATTAAAATCATTTTGACACTTTGCTACTCAAGATAGATCTAATGCTATCTGTACCTAAGACAGGTACAGACAAATGAGCTCAACAATATAATGATATGCATTTTCGTTACTACCTGGAGATTTTAATTACCTATATCAATTTTCATACGGTTGATTGATGGCACTTGGTGGAATTTGTTGTTACACTTACTGAAATACACTTCTTGAACTTTTTCCACAGTATTTTTTGTTATTGCCCAGTTTCGCCTTACGGCAGGTAATGGTTAGGTAATGTTTGAGAAGTATATTCTTAACTGCAATTGTAAACCTCTGAGGATACCGTAAAGCGAAACCGGTCAAATGTAATTATAAAAAAAATACTGTGGAAAAAGTACAAGTGTATTTCAATATGTGTGCCTATATCAATGTTATAGAAGTGTTGTATCTGTCTTAAACCTATTTCATAAAATTCTTGAAACTAAATCTTTCAAAAATACTCTTCTAAAACAAGTATAATTCATCAAATCGTAGGATAATATAATTAATTAAGTTATGCTAAATCGAGAACAATAACGTTTCAGAAGAAATCAGTAAAAGGACATCGAGAACAAACCCAATCTAAGATCAGTATGACCCCTTTTGCCGATTGGCGAAGGTAAATTACAAATACCAAAACATTCACTTGATAGAAACTTCGTTTTTGAAGTCGGCTTATAAATAAAATACCTACCACATTGTAAATGCATCTGCCTATCACTCTCCAATTAATATCCCGATATTCCCAATGCTTTGTACACGACACAATAATGCCTCTTCATGGCCCAATAATTACACCTAATTCCAATATCGGTCTGAAATTAATATCAGTGGTATGAATGTGGCCAGCTCTCCACAATGAAGGCACCAGTGATGATGTATATTGATCCAGTGTATTCATTGAAGGCTTTAGAAATGTATGATATATAAGTACACTAGCTCTTCGATTCAGATATAATATTTTTATCGGTTCCGTCACGACGGTATTTCCGTCCAATTGAGCAGTCCGATTGGGGAAGTACCTCCGCCCTACAGAATACCGCGGCCATAATAGCCTCATTTTGTGTTCCCGGCTGTGAGTAGGGTAGCCAGAGCTCACTGGAGGGTTTTTTTGCTGTCAGTGGAAAGACCAAAAGCTTGTCCTGCTTTGTCTTTCAAGTGCCACGGTGACCACTATTTAAGTGGTATAAAAAAAAACTAGCTGTTGCGCTGTCGCAGCACCGCCTGGATGTCGGTTAACGCGACCAAACATCGCCTATGTTCTTTCTCAAGATCTGATCTACTTCTACACCAAATTTTATCAAAATTAATTCATAAGTTTAGGTGTCAAAGCGTAACAGACAGATAGACAAAGCTACTTTTTTATTTGTAATATTTATATGGATAACAAATAGGAGAAAAGATGGCTTGCCTGTGAGCAAGCCTTAAGGGCTTTGTCAATAATACCTAGTATCTATTTTCATCAATGTTATTGGTATCTTAACTAATATAAGATATATGTAGTTTTGACTACTTGTGTGGCTTAGCGGTGGAACGTTCATTACTACGCAGGGGGTGCGGTTTCGATTCCCGCTCAATGCAAATATCTATATGCATGAAGACGAGTATATTATGTATGTTAGTCTGGGTGTTTCTAGGTATAATATGTATATATTTACAAAATAAAACCGCATTCTAGATTCCATAACACAAGCTATTTAAGCTATGCTTAACATGGTTTAGATAGCGTTGTGTAGATTTTTTTAAAGTTTTCAGGAATTGTGAAAATATGTCTGTGGATGTTTGGTACTCTTTCATCTATAAATGACTGACTCACAGCGCTAGCCCTAGTTTCATATATTTTGTATATACAGGTTTTACATTTGGGGTTGGGAGTTCACACATTTCAGTCTAAAACGGTAAAAAGACCCCGAACAAAGAGGTCCACACTATACAAGGAGGTTCAAATGTTCATAAATGTTCAAACTTTGACGTCGTACGGATACATAGCCAAACTTTAAGAGCGATTGGGAAACTGCCAGGAGAATAGGGATACACTTCAACCCAATATAACAGCAGCCCGACTGGGGAAGTACCTCCACCCTACAGAATACCACGGCTATAATAACCTCGTGTTGTGTTTCCGGCGGTGAGTAGGGTAGCCAGAGCTCACTGGAGAGTTTTTGTGCTGTCAGTGGGAAGACCAAAGGCTTGTCCTGATTTTGTGTTCTGCACTGAAGGCACAAAAATCTCTGTTCTTACAGGGTTGGCAGCACGGTGACTCCTCTGGTGTTACATACGTTCATAGGTCACGGTAACCACTTTCCATCAGGTGGGCCGTGTGCTTGTCTGCCACCTAAGTTGTATAAAAAAAAGCCCCCAAGACTCAACGCATGTCACAAACATCAAATTCCATGCATTCGTCAGTCTATTCTTTAATGGGCGGCAACGAATTTCCACCTGTCTAGAGGGGCAACCATATTTTTACATACATACACATACATATAATCACGCCTTTATCCCCGGAGGGTTAGGCATAGGTCGGTTCTACGTAATAGGATGTGAGCCTATTGTCGCTTTCCGGGCACATCTGAGGCGGAGTTTGGGTTGTATATGTCTGTCTGATGTTAAACAGCCCTATCCCTTAGTCACCTTGTACGACACCGCATGGGAAGAGATGAGGTGATCCAAATTCTACTCCGCGGAAACCACGTCCAAGTCCACGTGTACAAATAAATCCATACTTAACCCTATATTTGCTGCTCTAATTATCGTACTCAACCTTCCAGAATAATCGTGATCAAAATATAGATTTTTGGCACAAAGTTCTAAACTTATACCTTTTATCCGACATAATCCAAGCCTGCGAAGGCAGTGTTAATTATTAGCAAGAAAGTTCATGCGCCGCCTGGGGGTTGAGTTGGAACGCTTCATATATTGAGAAGTTCCTTTAATTATATAAAAGAGACGAGGTGGATATGTTGGGGTGTTTTGTCAAGGGGTAAGTCTGCAGGGAGTTTTCGGGAATGATTCATATTTAGATTATTTATGAGAAAATTGAATTCGAAATATCTTTTGTCTCTTGTGTACTAAGGATTGTACTCAAAGGATATTATTTACTTTTACTTCATATCTTTTTATATTTGAAAGATGGCTGGACCTGAGACGGCACGCACTGTGCAGTATGAAAGAAACTTAATCTCATACATGCTCAAGCTGTAGTATGAACTTGCTGCAATTTTCCCAAACGCCTACAATATGGAGTTCTTCAAGAGGGCAACTAGCAGGTTTCTTTAGGGTTGGCCGCGCAAGTGTTACGCCCCTGGTGTTGCATACGTCCACAGGTTACGTTATCCACTTCCCAACAAGTGGGCCGTGTGCTTGTCTAGCATCTACAGGTAATGAATAATTACAATAATATACCTATACATACACTCTTTTGAAGTAGTAACTTGAAACTTGAAGCACTCGTGGCCAGATGCGTTCACTGATCGATAAAGCATCAACTGGTTAAGTTACCTAGGCGTGGCTGCCATTCGGATGGGTGACTGCTTAATGGTATTTTATCTCAACGCTTCCGTGCTTCGGAAGGCACGTTAAAGTCGGCCATTGACAGTCAAGACGGAGGCATATACGGGTGATTTGAACAACTCTGTCAGTGCAGCCACTAACCACAACTGAGGCTGGAATGTCAGATGGCTGTCACTCCCAATACTGATGTAAAAATAAGAAATTGATGATAAAATAGTGCGTGTACTAGAATACTTATGGACTAAGTTATAGGCCTCGTTTCAATATACCTTATCTACTTTTAATAGTATACGAGGTACGCATTCTTTCAATCTCATAACAATATTCATATAAATCTTTTGAGATTTATATGAATATTGTTATGAGATGTATGTATGTATGTATGTATGATGTATGTATGGTATGTCAACATTTTTAAATTCGTACTCGTTTGTGAATGAATTCAAAAAGTTCTCAAAGAAAGAGTATTTTTAACGACCAATTACCGATTCTTGTGTTCAAAGCCGTTCGTAGCGAACCTGTTCCCAGATAATGATCAGTTATTCCGAACGAACACCGTATAACTTACGGATGAACTTCTCGTGAAAGAATTCTGTACGGAAATGGTAAATAACCGTACCAACTTGAGTATTTGACGGTTAAGTGAGTATCTGTGTATTAGTACGTGGAGATATAGCTTGATACTCTTTGTATCTGACTATTTAAAAGGTAGTGTATCGTTGGATTTAAGTTTCTTTATTTCATCATACTGTTGCCGTATTCCAAAGGAGTAGGGTAGGCCTACCTCACCTCTTCCATGGGTGTCGTAAAAGGTGACTAAAGGTCAGAGTTTTTTTTACTTTTTTTATACGTTAAAATATGATTACTATCTTATACAATATTAGAGACAACATCTGTGTCTGAACTAGATAAGTTAATATTCTACATCCAACTTTTAACATACGAGGAGGAGGTCAGGCAGCAGTCATTCTGGCAAAAGTTAAGCCAAATAGTGGACTTATGGGAGAGTGGACCCCGGGTTCCAAATTCTAAATTTTGGTTGCGACCGGTCAAAGGTAAATCTTAGGGTAAAGGCATGTCAAAACGAACCCTCGAAGTATGTAAAAAGTACCTTTAGCACAGGTTTAGTCGCCGTCTTTAATAATTTACACATTCAGAACTACCGATCACATTTTGTAAAGTATTCAGCAACTTCTGAGAGTGACTGTACTTGCATATCATTAAGAAGTAAAAAACTCGTCACGTGTTGTCTCTCCACGAAATACCCCCAGGCCTTAAGATTCAGGTTAATTTCTTCATTAACATCTTAATCGTCAGTGCCAACAACAGCTTACGGGCATAATCTAGATGTAGACTAAAATTAATCTCTGTTTACAAATCTGTCGACATCATGAACGCAATTCATCTTCAAAATCTCCAATTTTCATTTTAAAGCCGCAGCTCTGCGTAGAGCTGGTGATCGTTAACGTTAAAATCAGACAGCCGGCGCCTCGACTACAAGAGTACACATCTTGCACAAATAGAG
The DNA here is from genome assembly GCA_963662185.1 of Eilema griseolum. NCBI lineage: Eukaryota > Metazoa > Arthropoda > Insecta > Lepidoptera > Erebidae > Eilema > Eilema griseolum. Next base: position 1,329,841 of record OY759256.1, read on the forward strand.
TTAAGAAGCTCTGTGTAATGCCGACAGAGCTAAGCTCGTATAGGACAGGAGGTAGCGATTTTTAACTTAATTTTTTAAAATATATTTTGAACCCAATTGAACTGGCTACCTTGAAAAGTTATCTGGGATAGCCTGGATATGGAAGATGGATGGTCAAGTGCTGCAGCGCACTTCGGGAGCGGTATATCCAGCAATGGACTAATTATTATAATTGTCTAATTCATATATTGAAGTTTAGCCAAATCTGCAGTTAGACTGGTAAAGCGGACCCCAGACTACGAGGTCTTGAAGCTTCGGATGCTACTTGGTTTAACGCTAAAAGGAAGAAAAAAGCTAATTGATTTATGATTTATATCGGTCCCATTGTATAACTAAGCTACTATGGCCCACCTAATGACCCACTAAGACCTTTGGAGCATAGTCAGACTGCACTTGTAGATGGTTACATCAGCTGTTTGATGAGTGACGCTCTGGCAAAGACTTTCCTCTTAGAGCCAAGGGGTCAAGCTGAATAAATTAAACCACAAGGAGGAGAAGGGGAGATTTCTGGACTTCCAAAGTAAAAGCGTCTGATGCGACCGAGAACAGCGCTAACCTTGTAGTAGAATTGTAAACCGCACTGCCTGCAAACACAGGCTGTTCGAGCGTTGGAGGTCGCAGAATGACCTCACCTAGAACCACCCCCCATGAGCGCGGTCCTGGGTATGACGGGTGGAGCTGCCTGTTTCCCCAAGAAGCATACCGTGGCGCAGGTGTGCACTGCGCACCTCTCCACATCCGGGGACGAGTTGAAGACTTCGCGGTTTCCACATCCGAGTGTTTTAGTCGGTTCAAATTCAACATAACTTCCCCCACCGGCTCCGGCGAGGGGGGGAATAGCACAAATAAAACATCTCCTTGTAGTAGATCTAGAGTACGCTTACTAGATAAAGATAAATTTATATGTAGAAACATGTGTAGAGATAACCTAAACATAAACTGGCGAAATGTGGGTGCTAGCACGTCTACCTACCCCTTCGGGGATATAGTAACATAAACTCATAAACTCACGCCTATATTCCCGAAGGGGTAGGCAAAAGTCCTAGCACCCACATTTCGCTAGTTTATGTTTAGGTCCCAATGTAATAGGCGAGAATTTAACCGGGCACATATAAACCTGCGATAAATACACACATAACTTCTAAAAGCATCGAAAAGGCGATATAGGCGTGAGCTTATGTTATGTAGAGATAATGTTACAAAGTTAACACACACGTTATAATGACTGCATCAGTAGGCGTCTATGACATACAAACCTGGGAATATATGAACAGGATTAACATTAACTACCACTGCCCAAGTAACCAACATGCCGCTAGCTCCTACATTTTATGGCAAAGCCCGAAAGCTTTACTCTGTCGGAAATAATAACGTATACCTTTTCAATGCTAAGTTTTGAGTTTTCAGCAAATTAAGATGTCTCTGCGCTGCGAAGTACCTGAGTGTTGCCATGTTACGTTTTCCTTGGCAACTTTTCATTTAATACAATATGTTTTTGTTGAGCTTTGAGCGAAGTGGGTAACTTTGGGCCATTTAGCGTCAAGAATTTGTTTGGTGAAGCCTTTCACTGTTTATTGCTGTACTGTACTTTACTGTGAGGCGTACAAGTTTTATTATATTCTACTACTAATATTCTCTACACGCGGCTTCGTGCATTAATTTGTTTATTTTGTTACTAGATATGTTTGTTGGCATCAAACATACAGAATGAACCTGAGTAATTCAATCCTAACTTCATAGAAATTTTCCAGACACAAACTAACCTTTATGCATCTCTGCAACACCCTAAGGTAGACTGTCAGATAATGCCTTTGGCATTAAGTCCGCCTTTGTACAATAGACAGAGCATAAAGTTTAAATAAATTAAAATTAATAAAAAATATTACCTGTGCCGCCGCCAACATGGTACTCATTATAAATACCCAAAGAGGTAGGCAGATATGTATTTTATAACACATATTCCATCAACTATAATTTTTGGTTCCATGTAATAGCGGGTGAGCTAGTTGCTGACAATGGTTCACTGTTAAATGGAAAACAGTCCTATCACTTAGCAGCCTTCGAAACCACTCACAGGAAGAGATAGGGTGGCATTATTCTATTTCAGTGGAAACCATACCAGCGTTCTATTAAGGCACCCCCAGAAGGAATATAAACGAGGATACTTTCTTCTATGTACCACTAACTAAATTATCAACTACAGTTTCTAACACAATCAAGTTTAATAGCTCCACACAATTCGCATATACTTTTCATAAAAGTTGTTCCAATTTGAAACCAAAAAACAATCCCTCGACAGCCACTTAAACAAAACTCCCTAAAACCAATTCAGCTCACTCAGCAAGAATTCACAAACTGAACTGTATAGCCCCACTGTTATACATTAATGTGGGTGTTAATTGGCACCCGAGCTAATTGCAGGCTTTTTATTGATACCAGTGGTCAGGATTCACCCTTACCCGCCTCTAAAACCTTCAAAGTATACCCGATTTATCATCACAATCAGTAGGAGAAAATATATTTTTGTCTAAAGCTACGATTTCGTAGGTCCAGATCGCAGTATCAGGTACATAGACAAATCTATGTCTCCACATTTTTTTTTTTCAAATACATTACTTTTTAAACTTCAGTATGGGTAAAGAGCACGATTGTGAAGCCGCAATGAATTAATACAATACGATACCCTGTATTGGCTGCATACGTCTGCTGCTGCATTCTGCAAAAACATACCTAAAAAAAAAAATGGGTTTATAATTTCCTTACATCAAACTAGGCCCTGTAGACCGGCCCGACGGATCGGGAGCAAAGGAAAGGTTTGGACCCTTCCTAATGTAATACGACCCAACAATAAACCCCAGCAGTATTTAGAACTTTGTCGCATTTACCCCAATATTATTTTAGGCCACGTTTAATTCTATGTAATTGTGACTCTGAATGGACAAAGGTTCCGCTTAATTAGAGCTATACCCGTGTGTTGGGTAATTTGCTGATAGCAACGTTTTGTAAGCGTTACAATCGTTTTGTTTTTAAATATAAATTTTTGGTAAGAGATAATATATTTAAAATATCTACAAATATTAATCGAAAAACTGAAATCGTCAAATTGATTAATGATTTGAGATTGACATGGGCATTCACATTACTAGTATTATAATCGCCGGGGTATTTAACAATGTGGTTTTTTTTTAATGTCGGGTGCTCAACAAAAATATTAGCTTACAAAGATAACATAATGTAAACTCACGCCCATATCCCCGAAGGGGTAGGCAGAAGTGCTAGCACCCACATTTCGCCAGTTTATGTTTAGTTCTCAATGTAATAGGTGGCGAGCATATTTCCATTAACCTGGCACTTACAGACCTGCGACAAATATGTACATAACTTCGAAAAGCATCGAAAAGTCATTGGTGTGTGCCATGGTAAAACCTGGGATCGAAGCCGAGACCTCGTCTCAGCAGTCCATTACCCATATCACTAGGCTCCCGCTACTTTCTTTCAAAAATAATAATCAGGGTAAATATCACGGCGAGTATTACACTAGTAAGACAAGTTGATTGTAAATTTAAAGGGATATAGGACAACAGGTCAGGACTTTAACTCACTCCCTTCCTAGGGAAAGCATTAGTCAAAATAGACGAAATAAAATGGCAAGCTCGCATAAATTCGCATAGAACTAAAAATTGATGGGAGTCCTAAATACTCTATAATAAAAGAAATATCAAAAGTCCCCATAGATTGGATTTGTATATTTTTTTTATTCAAGATTTAAGGTCAAATATATTAGATTTGTCTCGTAAACAGCAAGTGTGATCGCAAAAGTAGGTTAGACAAAGTTGTAGATCAAGCAACATATTAAGAACACACTTGCACTTTTTTCACAGTATTTTTTATTAGTTTCCACAGTATTTCACCTTACGGCATCCTCAAGGGTTCACGATAACAGTATAGAACATTTTTCTATAAACATTGTGACATTCGGCCCTATTTCGAATGTGGGGGTAGCTGTAAAATTATGTAAACACAAAATTTTCCCCAAAATTTGAGGAAATAATATATAGATAGTCTACAAGTGTGTAAAAAGTACAAGTGTTTTCTTAATATGCGTAACAGCTAATTCCACCAAGTGCCATCAATCAACAGTATAAAAGTCGAAAAATAATTGGTTTACGCATTTTTTGTGCTGGTCACCATTTCGGAGATCGGATTTCAAAATTGGAAGAAGTCATATTTATTATGTATGAAATTTCTTTCCTCATGATATGATTGAGCAGCGCAGAACCTGAACCGCTGGTCCTATGAACTTGGAATTTTGGCAGTAGATACTGTTCGTACTATTAGCATCCACTAAGAACGTTAATGTATGGATTTTTTTATACCACTTAGAAGGCAGACAAGCGCACAGCCTACCAGATGGAAAGTGGTTACCAAGGTCTTTGGACGTGTGTAACACTAGAGAAGCCACACTCGCGCTGCCGACCCTGTAAGCACAGAGACTCTGTGCCGTCAGTGTAGAAGACAAAGCAGGACAAGCCTTTAGACATCCCACCGACAGTACAAATTCTCCAGTGTGCTCTGGCTACCCTACTCACCGCTGGGAACACAATACGAAGTTATTATAACCACGGTATTCTGTAGGGCGGAGGTACTTCCCCAGTCGGACTGCTCAATTGGGCGGAAATATCGCCGTATCCTACCTCCTATAACATACATGTCATACGTTAGTGACTATCATAGACGTTAAAATACGTATCATTTCCGTACGTTTGTTATTCTAGGCTACTAACGATTATTTTACTTTTTTAAGGGGCTGGATAGGTGAATTAGTCGTCTTCATCCGTATTAAGGCGACTTAGGAGCCAACTATTAAAGTTCTACTACAAAAACAATATCTGGCAGGTTCAACTCCCGTTCTGAATGTTGACTTCCCAATTTAAATTTATAATAAAAGCTACCATACTAATGGTCTCAAAATATCACTTGACAATTCACAAAATTTGGAAAAGAAATAAAGATCAAAAGATTTTATTGTTCTTGTTAAACGTCAGAGGAAGATTAAATATTTGGAATGAAAAAGTGATGTTCCACAGCGATCTGAGACTCTCAATCTTTTTGATTTAGCAAAATAAATGAATGTTCAAATTGTACTGAAGTGGATTAATTTATAACCACTTAAGCGGAAGGACAGATTTTAAAACGATCAGTAGGCTTAAGCCAAATTGAACCCGAAGGATCGTTGAAAAAACAAAATAGATTCTAATTATTTATATTGTTTCGGACCGGAGAAAAGTTAATGTTGGAACATGAGCCAAGGTTGTTAAGAACAATGTTATATTTAAGGTGGTTTGATTTTTAAAATATAAATGTGTGATCAGTTATTAAAATCCAAATCAAAGAAAAGATTTTTAAGGAAGTGTTGGATCAAGAGATCCTTCTTACGAGTTTGTGTGAGTGTATGTGCGTGCGTATGTGTGTGTGTGTGTGTGTGTGTGTGTGTGAGCGTGTGTTGTTTACCTTGAATATGGTCGGAATTTATATAACATTGAGATGATGATGAAACATTGCTATATAGTTTGTTATAAATGTTTTACTCATACTTGTGCCTATTGTATTAAATTACAAGGCTATTAAATTTATCGCTAAATCAAACTCAAATACCCCAAAAACAGACTTTCCAAAGATAGTCAACAACAAAACATTTAAAACAAAAGCGCCAATCAACTCCGACCCACCGAAATAGTAGGAGGCAATTCAACTGAAAAGAATGAAGCCATCTTCCCCAAACGTATCGCTCCCAATAACAGTCCCAATAGAAGTAAATTAAAACAACCTTTGTTTCACTAAATCATAACTGGGTTGACAATCGAATTGATGAAAACAATCGCGTCAGACCATTGTCCGAGCTACAATGCAACGGCACAACAAACTACAATGACGGGGTAAAAACGGGGGAAAACGTCTCTAAATGCATTTCGTACTTCCCCCCATTTCCTGTGGGTGGGGGGTGTATCCGTTCAACCCGAACGTTTAACGTCGGTTGAGAAATAGCGCTTTTACGGGTATTCGGAGTAAATTCGCGCGTGCAGGCGACAAAAGCAGGCAATTTCGGAACACGACTCTACAATAACACGACGTATATAACTTCACATGACAGACGACGCCGTGAAGACAGCGGCACGACACGGATTCACGTTACAATTAATTGTTATCTGCGAGTGTTGGGAATACAAATGATAAGCTTAAGGCGAGATATTAATTAATTTATTGGTGTTACAAAGTGAATATTCAATGGGATCTTTCAGAGATAGGAAGATAGATATAGTTTGATAGTATTTTTTTAAATTTATTTATTTATCATGCAGCAGTTGATACAAAATAATGCCTATATCCTGTTATTTTCCACCATCTTTCACTTGAGCTTTTTCTTTTTTTTTATACCACTTAGTTGGCAGACAAGCACACGGCCCACCTGATGGAAAGTGGTTACCGTGGCCTATGGACGTTTGTAACACCAGAGGAGTCACAGTCGCACTGCCAACCCTGTAAGTACAGAGCTTCTGTGCCGTCAGTAGAAGACAAAGCAGGACAAGCCTTTAGTCTTCCCACTGACAGCACAAATTCTCCAGTGAGCTCTGGCTACCCTACTCACCGCTGGGAATACAACCCGAAGTTATTATAGCCGCGATATTCTATAGGGCGGAGGATTCTATAGGTTACTTCCCCAGTCGGACTGCTCAGTTGGGCGGAAATACCGCCGTGTCCTACCTCCTACCGATAAATGCTAATAGCTTTCAAATGTTTGTCGAGTTTGTTCTTAAATTGATTCATATTCCGTGAAGATATTACGTCTTCTGGCAGTTTATTCCATGCTTTGAGAACTCTATTATTTAAGAAGTGCTTGTGTGAATTATTATTTGAAAACCTGGAACTTAGCTTCAAGTGGTGACTACTGAGATGCGTATTTTGGCTTCGCAGAAATAAATTGTCAGTCTTCTATATCATAGTGACCATTTAAGATCTTGAATGTCTCAATTATATCCCCACGTTCTCTACGTACTCTGAGTGTTGTGAGCACCAGAATTTTCAAGCGCTGTTCGTGATTTGAATTGAATATATTCAATATATTTTGACAACTTGTTCATTGTGCGTACAGCTAAGGGATCGAAAATCTAATTTTTAAATATTTTTATACCACTTAGGTGGTGTTTACCGTGGCATATGGATGTGTGCAACACTAGGAGCATCATGGGCTGCCGACCCTGTAAGAAACTTTCTAATGCCCATCTTATTAATCCCATATTGCTTGCGTTTATGTCTGAGTCTGTGCTTCATCATGAGCAACAACATTATTACTTATCAGTTAGTAAGTTTTTTTTACCATTTAGGTGGCAGACAAGCACACGACCCACCTGATGGAAAGTGGTTACCGTGGGCCATGGACGTGTTTAACACCAGAGAAGCTCGCGCTGCCTACACTGTAAGCACAGGGTCTTTGTGCCGTCAGTGTAGAGGACAAAGCAGGACAAACTTTTAGTCATCCCACTGACAGCACAAATTTTCTAGTGAGCCCTGGCTACCCTACTCACCACTGGGCACACAACACGAAGTTATTATAACTGCGGTATTCTGTAGGGCGGAGGTACTTCCCCAGTCGGACTGTTCAATTGGGTGGAAATACCGCCGTGTCCTACCTCCTACGTAAAAGATAGAGGTCATTCACTTAACAATGATAAAAAAGTTAGCCACTAAACTCGTAAAAAGGACAATAAAACACAAACCCATTTAACTCAATCATTGGACATGAATACCAAAATATAGTAACAATTTTAATTTACTTCCAACTCACCCCCTTCGAACCATCTCGCTCCCTAGCGTTTCGTTTCACAACCGTTCATTTTCCTATTATTTCACAGTAAGAAAACAGCCCTTTTGTGTCGTTTCGATTGAGCGGGCACAAAGCCGCATCTACACTGGTAGCTCTCAGTGAATTTTCAGAACGATTTCGTGAAATGTGTTGATTTGAAATGGAATATCGGTTCCGAGTTTCATTTTGGACTCATCCTGATATATTTTCATTTGAAATAAATTGTTTTACTGTTTACTGGTTTGTGAAAATGTCATTTACGAGTTAGAGAATCTATAAAGTCATTTTTATTAACTAGATAAGAAAAAGTGTGTATTGGGGCATTGATCTCGTGGGCAAAACCGACATAACCTGCGAGCCGATACATTTGTTCAGTAAGAGCGAGAAAGTTTTTTTGTTTTTTTTTTCTCCGGTTAATGGCAATAGGCTCGCCACTTATTACATTGGGACCTAAACAGAAACTGCGAAATGTGGGTGCTAGCACCTCTGCCTACCGCTTTGGGGATATAGGCGTGAGTTTATGTTAGGTTATGTAAAATTACTAATATTCCCACTAACCCCTCCAGCTATGCTAAATTGCTTGTGTTAGGAGTGGGTTCACGTCGGTAGTGTAATAGCCGGGATTTGAACCCGGGACCTATTTGTCGTAAGGGTGACTCCTTAACCACTCAGCTGCCGACGCTTCGAAGAGTATTCAAAGTGCTAGTTTAGGATGTCACCCCGATTCTAAGACACTACTTCGGTGTCGAATAATATACTTATTTGGCTACTAAGGAAAGCACATACACTACTAAACTCATAATCCCTTCCCCTTCCCACTCTTCAGAGCACGCCACTGCCACTGCAGGACAGTCTCAATATCCTAGGCATGGATATTCGCTGCAAACTGAATAACAAAAATTACATCGAGAGCATCATCAAAACAGCCTCTCGGAAACTCGGACTCCTGAACAAAGTGAGACGTTTTTTCACGGAGCATCGGTGTCTTCTCTATAAGACACGAATTCGCTCCTGCGTGGAATACTGCTCGCATCTCTGGGATGACTCCGCGAAATACCTACTAGATGCTCTCGACAGGTTGCAGAGACGCGCGGTCCGAATTATTGGGAACCCTGAGGTCACGAACACCCTTGAGCCTTTGCAGATGCGTAGAGATATGGCTTCCTTGGCTGTATTTTACCGTCTCTATCACGGTGAGTGTTCTGACGAGCTCTTCCAATTAATCCCACCATCTCCTTTCCTACATAGGACAACACGTGCAGGCCTTAAATGTCACCCTCACACTGTGCAGAATATACGAGCAAGAACCAAGCAGTTCGGAGACTCTTTTCTTTGCTGCACCACCAAGACCTGGAATTCATTACCAGCTCACGTGTTTCCTTCTTCCTACAGTCCCGGGGCCTTTAAGCGGGGCGTGAAAAAGCATCTGATGAGGCCACCAAGCTGAGTGCCACCATTGTAGCACTTAGTGTCTGTAATGGTGACCCTCTTTCCTGAGACTTTGCCTTTAGCTTACCATCAGGCGAGGTGAGGTCAAGTTGGCGTGTCCTATATAAAAAAAAAATCCTTCGCAAGCCACGCAGTTGGGTAAAAGGTTCTTGTTACACCTCCAGTATGTACAAAGCCTATTTCATGATTACATATTATTCCACATAAATAGGTCTTGTGGGCATTATCGACGCGTCGGAGGCATCCGTGTGGAATTCCGTGACACATCAGAGACCCTGCCTTGTCACGTTACTTTGTAATTATTTGGCGCTCGCCAAATATACCCTCATTTTGAGGATAGTGGACCAGAGAGTTATGTCGCTACGGATATGTCTGTATAAATTTCATTCGTCGGATCTCAGTTTTATGCGATTGTGACACATTCAAATAAACTAGTTTTTAAACTGTATATCCGTTATTATGTATAGATTAAACATCATAGAAAGAACCCGTGACAGGTGCACCCCCGTGTGCCTCAGGTGCTCGACACTGAGAAAATCGTAACCGGGGGATTTCCCCCTAACCATTCCTTTGATTGTAGCGGCGACTTCCCGCGCGGAAAACGTGACAGTTTGTATAATAAAATACAATTTATAAATCGTACTTAAATAATAGTTAGTGTAACTATTATTGTTATTATTGTGTAATAAAATAACAGAATAATTCGCAATTGGCCCAGTTTGTAAAATAGGAGTCGTGCTTGATTACGGGAGGCGTTTTTGACGCTTCAGTCTCAAAACGTTCTTAAACCATAAGTCGCGCGCCGTTCTTAAACCATAAATCGCGTTAGGTATCTTGTGTAATGCAAGAAGAAATAGGAGCCCCACGAAGAGGGGCTCCGTTGACATAGCTCACATTAGGAACTGGATCAATTGCGAATTGGACCAATTGCGAACTGGACCAACTGCGAACTGGACCAATTGCGAACTGGACCTATTGAGAATTGGACAGTTGGACATTTTGCGAATTGGACATAATGCGACTAAAGGGAATCCGCGCCTCCTGCGTAGCGGCGACGTTCACTACTGGCACGCCACAGAAACAATATAATCTCCATTAAAGTAGAAATTTAACTTCTCAATTAAGTTTAGTTTAAGTATTAAAGTTATCGGGATATTTACCAAAAAGAAAAGAAAGAAAGAAAACATGTTTTATTTAGAAAACACAGCGCACATTTTTAGAGGTAATATTTACACACAACGGAATACATAGGTACAACAATGCTTAAAAATAAATAAAAATAATGCTTTTTTTTTGTTTCCTGACCATAGATCAGAAACCTAGCATATTCGCCTCTCTGCCAATCCTGACAGGTTGTATTGCTCTGAGTTTCCGATGTATCGGCGCTGTTGCAAGCACCATGATTACGGAGAAATATCGGAAACTCAGAATAAATACAAAATAGTAAATATTCCGATAACTTTAATACTAATGTGAGTGATCATAATAGTTTAAACAAGCTTAGCTTTATACGATTATCTCGGAAACCTAGAAATAAATAAATTCCACCTTTATCTTTTTCATATTGAATAACCCACTTGTACTTTTCTTTCTAACAAAGACATGTTGAAAATAAGCTAAAACTACATTTAAACTGTTACGTGTATATACGGTTATGTCTGAAGAGCTTGTGGCATCGGACCGGAGCTCCAGATGCGACACAAGAAATACGGCTCCACAGACTCATACGTACTTGTTTGAACAGGAAGTTGGCTTGTTATCGAAAAATAATATTCTTCATATAGAAATAAATCTTAGTTTGTAATACTTTTCAATTTCATTCATCTATTTTCGAGTTTTCTAATAGTTTATAGAAGACTTTCAAGAAAAGGAAATGGTAATCAGAAAACTTTGAGACACATATTGATCAAATCAAATCAAATCAAATCAGTTTATTGTGAAAATGGGTACAATAGTGATACAGTAGGTACAATAATATAATATGGTTTCTCCATTCTCCGCCTCAAGGCATACAATAAAATTTACTAATATAATAATTAAGTATTGTAATAATTAAATTATGTCAGCATACCAAAAATCTTACAATTTTACAATTTCTACAATTTTATGCCCAACAGGGAATGTCCATATTTAAATTTGTCATTACATTTTGTCACAAAGATATCTGTATTATATCACTTACACTTACACTATACTTGTACTTTTTCTACAGTATTTTTTTGGTCTAATAAAAAAATACAGTGGAAAAAGTACAAGTGTGTTCTCATCGCGACGAGCGAGTGACGTCATTCACAAGTACGATTTTGTATGGAGCGTTTTCGAGCGGCGAGAAATCGAATTTTCAAAATCAAATATCTTTTAAACTATTTGTTATAAGAATTTTTCACTTTAGCTGTTCATTATATTATTATACAGTGCTCATCACCTGAGAGCACACCAACGAAGCTCTTATTAGTCAGAAGCCGGTCGCTGCGGCCGAACTTGGTCAGGAGATATATATACAATGGTCAATTTTCAATTATAAAAAAAATGTTAAATACCCAATTGCATTCAAAGCTCATATATCCGTTATATGATCTTATAGACAGGTACCCACAGTATAGTCGATACTCATGCAAAGTTTCACAATAACAAAAGCTACCGAACTAAGTAGGTAAGTACAACAAATACAGGACAACTTCCTCATAACAGACGAAGATATATGCGAACCAGAAAACTAAACTGAACACATAGCAAGTGGAAAGATGCCATCACTGCCTACCCCAAATTGGAAATAAGTGTCACTTTATTAATTCAATTTTATCACAAAAATACATTATACCTTAAAACGCATCTACCTAGAAAGTTTCTGTATTAATACGCGGGATCAAAGAAGAATCAAAGAATCAATTTCATTTATTCCGTTTAGACACACAAAGAGCACATATGAACGTCAAAATTTTACAATTATGTATGTCAAGAAATAATATAAAAATATTAAATAATGCAAATAATAAACCATTGGAAATTGATTCTTTCGCTGGTTCGGTAGATTAGTTCTACTGAGAAGATACCAGCAAGAAACTCAGCGAACTATATTAGAACTAGATTATTTTTCTTTTTTAAATTTGCTTTAGTTTACAATTTATTTTGTGCGAGCAAGCAAGAGACTTATGTTGACCACGCATCGGTATTTCCACGGATAACAGCTGATGTGTCCTATTTGTCTAACTTTACTGTTATATAATTGTAAAGTGATCGTGTCTGCACATTTAAGTTATTGAAAAAAATTAAGAACACATTTTTTTTTTAATTTTTATCTGTTTGTACGCGAAGGACGCAAAAAATTTGGTGCAGTATTTTTCTGTCGGAATGGTCTTAGTCAAACTAAAAATCATAATGTTAGTTGGATTACAATCGGTTCAATAGAATCCAACATATGAGCAACTACACGGGCGGAGTCGCGGTCTGTAGGTTAGTCAGTAATATAATTATAATCTATGTAAGAACTAGCCTTTTATTTTTAAATATTAGGACTTTACCCATGAAATTGCCAAAATTTTCTTACAGATTCATGAGTTCGTTATTCCTGTAATTTAATAGCTATTTCCATTATTTATATTTTGTTTGAAAGTTGATTTCAAGATTTTACAACTCTGTATTAAATTTTGTTATGATTGGCCGCTTGATAAAATACATTCGATTTTCAAAAACAGTACTTCCTAAATGCTATCCATTTTGATGATAAATTTCGTATTACTTATTTACAGCTGTCATTTTTTATATATGCAATAAAAGTGTTTGTTAGCTTAATATTGTCTCATTCATACAAAAAAAAATCATAAGATTTGGATTTAAATTTCTAAAAAAAAATGCAAAAATGTATTGAAAATTGGGTTTCCTCCAATTTCTTCAAAAAACGGCAATTTCATATTAAGATATTTTCACTTCTGTAACTCGTACCAATGTGTTATACCCATTTCATATAATATTAATATTGTGGAGAAAGTTTAATTTGAGTTACTGACCAATACTGTAGGCACATTTTTTTTATCTAGGACTGACTTCACCTCGCCTGATGGTAAGCTAAGGCAAAATCTCAGGAAAGAGGGTCACCATTACAGACACTAAGTAATGTTACAATGGTGGCACTCAGATTGGCGGCCTCATCAGATGCTTTTCCACGCCCCGATTATACAACTCGGGACTGTAGGATGAAGGAAACGAACTATTTATATTATTACTTATTATTATTATCTGACTACATTTATTTGACAATTTGACAACTATACTTAACCATAGACAAAAGCTTTTTAGCTGTCATTTACGTTTTGTTAAACCAAGTCAAATGCGTTTTTATTATAAAAAAATTATAGTGACTTGTATTCTTATAAGGTTTATGTCACATCATACAGGATCAAGGTCCCACGGGATGAAAGTCGAACAGGATGAAAAGTACTCTATGTCCGTCTCCTGATTCTAAGCTACATCTTCACGAATTTTCAGCCAAATCGGTACAGCCGTTCTTAAGTTATAAATAGTGTAACTAACACGAATTTCTATTATGTGTTACAATGTAGTTCTAATCTAATGTGTTCTATTCTATTGTCACTAAATATTCACATTCCAAACACCCCCCTACTTACGACCTCGTCTCTCTAGGAGATCCGAGCCCTCAGTCGCCTAGTAACCATAAAGTAATTACTGCGGCTTCTGTTAAAGCCGCGCACGACGACGTCACCTAATTGCGACGACATTTTGTTTCTACATTTCAAAGTCTTTGTGCAAAACTTTGGTGTATACAATGTAATATTACGCTTGCGTTCATTTGCGAAAACAATTGTTGAGTAATTTTTACCCTACTGCGCCAGCGAGGGTAATGTTTTACACGCGTATTTATATATGTATGTTTAATAAAAGTTCTACACAACGCTATCTGGACGCATGGCAAGCTATCTTAACTAGCTTTTGTTATGGAATCTAGAATGTGAATAAACATACTTAGATACTTTTGTTTTGTAAATACATACATATTATACATTGACGTACCCAGACCGATACAAATATACACATTCGTGCGTACAAATATTTGCAATGAGCTGGAATCGAATCCGCGTCTACTATGTAGCAGTCGCGTTTACTACCGCTATGAAACAGGCTGTCTGTACAGGCTGTATGTATGTATGCATGTAGTTTTGTTTGTTCCCTTCTACAAGTCTAACGGCTGGACGTATTTTTTTTTTATACCACTTAGTTGGCAGACAAGCACACGGCCCACCTGATGGAAAGTGGTTACCGTGACCTATGGACGTCTGTAACACCAGAGGAGTCACAGTCGCGCTGCCAACCCTGTAAGTACAGAGTTTCTGTGCCGTCAGTAGAAGACAAAGCAGGACAAGCCTTTAGTCTTCCCACTGACAGCACAAATTCTCCAGTGAGCTCTGGCTACCCTACTCACCGCTGGGAACACAACACGAAGTTATTATAGCCGCGGTATTCTGTAGGGATTTCAATGAATGGGATCTCAAATGAAAGGTATTCATCTCTCAAGAGTCATAGGGTACATAAAATGTCAATAAAAAGTATACGGTGGATTCATGGTGCTAAAGTGTGCGTTGTCAAAAAAAAATAAAAAATTATCGAGTATGGTATCAAAATGAAGGGAATTAGATGGCCTTCACAAAAATATATGTATACATGTCATATCATAAATAAAAAGATTAAAATAAAATAAACTTAAAAAACAATAAAAATCCGACTGCTGTCTAAAAGATCTAAACAAGTTTGATAGCAGGCCGTACCCATTAAGTTTCTTTCGGTTTATGATTGGCAAATGGGTGCCGCTTGCTATCAAACTTATTTTGATCTTTTACACAGCAGTCGGGTTTTTAATTTTTTTTTAAATCTATACTAATATTATAAAGCTGCAGAGTTTGTTTGTTTGTTTGAACGCTCTAATCTCTGGAACTCCTAGTCCGATTTGAATGATTCTTTCAGTGTTGGGTAGTCCATTTATCGAGGAAGGTTTTAGGCTATATATCATCACGCTACTACTTAAGGGAGCGGAGCGTTGATAATAAATGTTAACAAATCCGGCAATTTTTCATACATATTTTGAAGACTAAAACATACGGGCTCAAAGGGACATGAAGCTTCAAAATATACCCCGGGCGAAGCTGGGGAGGGGTCAGCTAGTAATTTATAATTGGAATATTTATTCAAAATGTCAGGTAGGCAGTATTTTGTTCTGTTGATATGTTTGAATTCATTATCAAATCATTTTGGAATTTGAAATTATAAAATACATACATACATATAATCACGCCGTTATTCTCGGAGGGTTCATCAGAGGTGATATAACGCCTACACCTTTACCCCTTTACCAATCATTGTATTCGGTCCTATGTACCTAATAGGGGTTGAGTCTATTCCCGTCTTCTGGGCGCTATTGTTTTTTTTCATACCACTTAAGTGGCAGACAAGCACACGGCCCACCTCGCGGTCACCATGGCCCACGGACGTTTGCAACACCAGAGGTGCCACACTCGCGCTGCCTAGCCTGTAAACACAGAGTTTCTGTGCCGTCAGTGTAGAAGAAAAAGCAGGACAAGCCTTTAGTGTTCCCACTGACAGCACAAATTTTCCAGTGAGCTTTGCCTACCCTACTCACCACTGGGAACTCAACAGGAAGTTATTATAGATGCGGTATTCTGTAGGGCGGAGGTACTTCCCTAGTCGGACTGCTCAATTGGGCGGAAATACCGCCGTGTCCTGCCTCCTAATATTGTTGACTCGAGCTATGCATCTGAGGCTGAGTCTGGGCTGTATATGTTAAACATCCTCATCATTTACCAAACTAGTTGATCTCAAAAACTAGCTGTTACCCGTGACTCCACTCGCTTGAAAATATGATCCCGTTCTCCCGTCCCTTGAAAATCAAACTGAGGCCGCGCTGATGTTTGGCCAGGTTTCATCGGCACGTCAGCATGAAAATCATAACCCTTTATGGCAGTTGGATAAAGAATACCAGTAATTGAAGTTATTAGTACTACCCCTAATCCCTTCAGATAAGCTAAATTGCTTGTATTAGGAAATCACATCGGTAGTATACAAACCCCATACCTCTGTATCGCAGACTTCTTAACCACTGATCTCTCAAAGCTTCAACTAACTAACTAAAACTTTAAACTTATTACGTTTACAACAAACCAAGCGCCACAAAGGACTGAACTCTAAGGTACAATATGCAAATGAGACCATTTCTCAGCTGTGTATAATGCACAGCATCTCATCTCGAGTGGTAGCCACTCCGGTCGCGTGTGTGTGGCGGCCCTAAATCTCGACTGTCGGGCACATCCGCGATGTAATATGGCTGTCGGATTGACCTAAATGCGATTTACATAGAGTTTAGAGGGTTTGGGTCTTTTTTGATAGGTTCAGAGTGTTGTGAGTGGCAATAATGATGATTTTGATGACTCGTCATTATCATTTTAGGGTTGTTAGTTTGCTTAAAACTTCTCTTTCTTTCGGTTGGATTTAGACGACTTTTATGATAGCCTGCCGCTAGACCTTCAAAGTATTCCCTGAGTAGGCCGGGGTGCGAGGGATATGCCTGTCAACCTCACCTTCGGCAACCAAAACGACCCACAGGCGGCGTGCGTTTTAGTCGGTTCGAGTCCGACATAACCTCTCTCACCGGCTCCGGTGGAGAGGTATCCGGGGGGATTTTGCGCACGTAAAAAAAAAAAGACCAAAGTATTAAGATAATTTTGATTATTTTGTTCATCAAGATCGATCTACTGCTAACTTTTCTATTTATTTTTCAATAGGACACGTTAACGTTACTTCGCTTCGCCTGGTGGTAAGCTGAAGGTAAAGTCTCAGAAAAGAGGCTCACCATTACATACATATACCATGTTACAATGGTGACATTCAGCCTCATTATACCTATGCTTTTTCACGCCCCGAATGACCTGGGACTGTAGGAAGAAGGAAACACGTGAGCTGGTAATGAATTCCAGGCCTTAATGGTGCGACAGAGGAAAGAGTTTCCACACCGCTTAGTTCCTGAACGGATATTCTGCACCATGTGCGGGTGACATCTAAGCCCTGCACGTGTTGTCCTGTGTAGGAAAGGTGAGGGTGGGACTAATTGAAAGAACTCATCAGAACATTCACCGTGGGACAGTTGGTTAAATAACTGTACTTACTATGAACTACGCTATTATGTATTATGACATAACATAAACTCACGCCTATATCCTCGAAGGAGTAGGTAGAGGTGCAGCTAGCACCCACATTTCGCCAGTTTATGTTTAGGTCCCAATATAATAGGTGGCGAGCCTATTGTCATTAACCGGGCACTTATAAACCTGCGATAAATACACACAAAACTTCGAAAAGCATCGAATAGTCATTGGTGTGTGCCATGGTTAAACCTGGGATCGAACCCGAGACCTCGTCTCAGCAGTCCATTACCCATACCACTAGGCTACTGCGGTTCATTTTCATTTATTATGATGGGATACAATAAGGAGTCATCTATCTATTTGTGAATAATAATAAATAACTACATAATAAATATATGATTTGAGATTGAAATGGTCATTTACATTACTTGTGTAAAATTCGCCGGGATATTTACATAATTAACATAATACGCACAACTTAACTAACTTCACTAATCTAATTTACATAATATATCCCAAACTACGCATAACTTTTAATATGAGTTCTAGGATATAGATAAAAATTTGTAAATTATGTTAAAATGATTAAAATTTCAACAAAATATCCGTTCTCTTTTCCGACAGTTTTTCAATATGCACCCCGTTAAAGGGCAGTCAGGAAATATAGCGGATATATTTTGACATAACCTCTCAACTGGACTGACACAACCAACGTCATAAGCGTCTGTCACGCTGTCATGTCTATAGAGAGAAACGTTTAAAATTGCACACGCGTTATAGTTGGAAAACATCCTATGTTTGTGTCATGGAGGTATGTTCCTGTAGTTAAAAATATTTTTAATATAAATTATTGACTAAAACTTAATTAACAAATAGTAAAAATTATACTCATAGTCTATGTATAGACACTGTATAGATAAACTAAACAGTGAGTTCACCTTTCAAATCAGCTGCTAAAGTGCTTTTTATTCTCTCTGAACATGAAAGAATACTTCATATTAAAAGAAACCCCTAGACTAGAAGACATTCAATATCGTTGAGCACAAAAGTGTTATTACAATTTACTAAGTTTTACAGTGAAATAATAATGTTAATAACGTTAGAATCTATTTAAGAATGGTTATTAATAACAGAAAAAAGTGGTTTCAATAACCGTTGCCCTTCGCTCTGCCAGCGTAAATTTCGGATCCCGTCCCAACTACTTATGGGAACCTAATACAATACGTTTGGGTGGATGTATGTGTGTTCTGTGCGTGCGTAATTAGTTATGTTACAATCACTTTTGATACTGCCTGTACATAGCCAAAGTGCAGACACTTGCGACGCAAAGTATTAACAGCAACGCATTGCATCGCAAAAACTAAAGTGTAAATAAAGCAGGACATTCACGAGAGTCACGTCCTAACGTTCCTTGTTTTAAAATAAACGTGCATTTTACAATACCGGGTGGATTTGTGCAAAGAGTGGGTCCCTATAGTGCGCAGGACATTTGTGCTACGTGCTCAATGTACAATTGAATGTCGTAAAAGTTTAGTGGACTATTTTAAATGCATGTTTATTCTATAGAATAAATAGATTCAGGCTTTATGCAACGAGCGGTAACTCCTCAGCTTTGCTGAGCTGCAATACAGGTTTTTCTATAAAAAATGTCTATAATATATTTTGTAGCCCGTATGTACGTCAATTATATATTCAGTTTAGATCATATTACTAGCTGATGACAGTCTCTGTAATTTCGGTTCCAATATTCTTAAAAAAAACATAGTATAGAAATAGATTAATGTTTAGCAAATGAACTAGAAGTAGTACGAACCGCGACTGCGTCTTGAACAGATTCCGACAAGAGAAAATCGACAATACCTACACACACACGTAAGTACTTACATCCCATTTTTTTAAACACGTCAATATAACTTAAGGCTGACCTCAATAAAACATATTCTAAACTTGTTAATATTTTAACAAAATTTAACTTTATCTTAATAACCTGGTTTATAACAGTACCTTCAGCAATTTTAAAATTTAAAAGCCGGCGCCTCCTTCTGCGAGCAAGTAATACTCGTGAAGGAGGAGGCGGGGCGGGAGCGGCAGCCGGAGCGACGAAGGATCGCAAGCCAAGCTGCCCGCGTACGAAGGCAACTCGTGCGTCGGAGGTCGATGAACGACCTCCGCCCCCCATGAGCGCAAGCCTGGGGGTGACTGGTGGAGCCGCCTGTCACCATGGCAGAAGCAGGCCGTGGCGGCGGCGCGTCTAGCGCGCCTCCCCGTTTTCCGGGGACGAGTTGGGGACTCTGTAGTCCCCACACCCCCGAGGAGAGGGCCAGATCGTAAGAGATGGCCCTGGGTCGGCCGGGGTTCGAGGGATATGCCTGTCAACCTCACCTTCGGCAACCAAAACGACCCACAAGCGGTGTGCGTTTTAGTCGGTTCGAGTCCGACATAACGTCTTCCACCGGCTCCGGTGGGGAGGTACCCGTGGGGATTTTGCGCACGTAAAAAAAAAAAGTCTCCTAATAATATTATTAGGAGACTTTTTTTTTAGTATATAGTAGTTTTGAACATAAAGTTATTAAACTTATTTTTTAATATCATAAGTATGTAACCAGTCCCTTTGGTATATTTACCATTAGCGAAATCAATACTCAAGTTCTTCTAGTCTCTTAATAAAACATAATATATTATGTGGAACATAAAATTATTAGATGCTTTTAATAAAATAGTTCGTAACAGTCTCTCAGGTTTTTATTATTTGAGATAATTATATGAGAATATTCAAAAAATTAACTTTTCTCTATGAATAAGAATTCTCAATGTAAGAGATTTTTCTTTTCAAACTTTTTTAGTGATCCATTACCCAGACGTGACAACAAAGCCCCATTTATAATAAAGTAATAAATACATACATACATACATAAAATCACGCCTGTTTCCCATAGGGGTAGGCAGAGATCACGGATCTCCACTTGCTACGATCCTGACATACTACTCTCGCTTCATTCACTCTCATTACATTCTTCATGCATGCTCGTCGGTTTAGAGCACTCCTGACCTGCCCCGTTTCTTAAAACTCCCCTGATTTGGTCCAGGTATGTGCGCCTAGGTCTTCCCCTTCCGACGGTACCATCCACACTCGCCTCATACACCTGTTTCGTTAGTCTTCTTTGATTCATTCTCTCAACTCTCAACTCTCAAAAGTAATAAATAATAAATAAATAATCTACAATATTCTACACATCGCTGTCTAGAACCATGGTAAGCATGTTTTAACTAGCTTGTGTTATGGAATCTAGAATATGGATTTATTAGTAACTAACTGTTGACCGTAGCTTCATCCGCATGCATGGTTGTTGCGGCAAGACATAGCCTATGTCTTTTCTAAAGGTCGACTCCTATACCAAAATTCATCAAAATTGGTTTAGCGGCTTTTTTTTATATCACTTAGGTGGGCAGACAAACACACGGCCCACCAGATGGAAAGCGGTTACCGTGGCCTATGGACGTTTGTAACACCAGAGGAGTCACAGTTGCGCTGCCAACCCTGTAAGTACAGAGTTTCTGTGCCATCAGTGTAGAAGACAAAGCAGGTCAAGTATTTAGTCTTCCCACTGACAGCACAAATTTTCCAGTGAGCTCTGGCTACCCTACTCACCGCCGGAAACACAACACGAAGTCATTATAGCCGCAGTATTCTGTAGGGCGGAGGTAGGTACTTCCCCAGTCGGACTGCTCAATTGGGCGGAAATACCGCCGTGTCCTACCTCCTTAACTTAGGCGTGAAAGCGTAACATGTAGACAAACAGACAGACAGAGTAACTTTCGCATGTATGACAGACAATAGTATGGATCAAGTTATTATTTAATTTACCTAAAAATATATAGCGTTAAGTTAACTCTACAAACAATACAGTACATATTTATTCGCACTCCACAATCAGCTTCACACATAGGACCAGCCGTGTGCGACTCTACAATATAACACAATTTGAGAGACTCCGTACAACGGAAATGTAGAGCACAACTACAATCCTATAAATAGAGAGGGGCACAGGTGACTTCCGGTAGCTCATGGTAGAGCTCACAGCCCTAGTATCTAATTATTTTATAGCTAGTTGTTTGGTGGTGTAGAGACTGTTGTGAATAGCGAAGTTTATTGTCCGTGAATTGTAGAGTTATAATTTCATTGCTTTATTATGACTCTTGTGTGCCGCTGCTATTGTCTGAAGGTTGACTTTTCACATGGGGCTGTTAAATTTTATTGAGTTTTTTAGAGCCAGCGCTTTGATAACTTATTGTGTGCTCTATATGAGTATTGTACACAAAATTAATGCTTGTATCACGAGTAATTTATTTTGGTTGAGTGTTAAGTAGATCTCGAATTTGGCGGCTTGTATTAAATTTTAAATGACAGTAGAGCTCATGATGTGTGTACTAGAAAATTTGCCTACCCGGACAGAAAAAGGTATATGTAAACACGTATGCAACTTAACCTTACTCTACAAGAGTTGATATATTTTATCTATAGCACAATTCAATGCATTTAAAGTTTCTTTCGAAAAAAACGCCAGCGTCTCTACCACTCTACATAGAGCTTTGTACTGAAAAATTCAAGGAAGAGACGCGCTCTGCCTGCGAATTGATTCCAAACGGTTGAAGTTATTCGTAACGAATGCTCTGAGGGCTTGAATAAGTCATGATTTAAAAATTCAATGTTCCGAAGTGCTGCGCGGTGACTACGGAGCCGGTAGCGGGGTTCCGTATGAATTACGGATACAAATATGTTAATGTATTTTTTTGGCATTTTTTTTATCTAGGACACGCCAACTTGACTTTACCTCACCTGATGGTAAGCTAAAGGCAAAGTCTCAGGAAAGAGGGTCACCATTACAGACACTAAGTACTGCTACAAGGGTGGCACTCAGCTTGGCGGTCTCATCAGATGCTTTTTCACGCCCCGCTTAAAGGCACCTGGCACTGTAGGAAATATCTTCATCTTCATCAACATCTTAGCGTCAATCCCAGTGGCATCCGAAGCTTTCACCTCTGAGTCTGGGGTCCCTTTACCAGTCTAACAGCGGATTCTGAACTTCGATATTTTCCGTGAAGCTACTGTAACCTGATCTCCACAACGCAATCGCGATATCCAAGCAGTTAAACCAGTTGATGGACTTTTTAGGGTTCCAGCTACCTGTAACGACAGCCATAGATGTTCGTATAGCAACCGGGACAAGAAATTGTGCACAGCTACGAAAAGCTGAAAAGGACAATATTAAATAGGATGATAGCACTATTTCGCAGTTGAAACCTCAACGAGCAGGATAGGACTTTTATAGGAGCGACTGCTACACATATTGAGAACTCACTTGTGCTTTTCCACATTATTTTTAATTGTTATTAGACCTGTCCGGTTTCGCCTTACGGCAGCCTCTAAGGTTTACAATTCATTCAAATTTTGTGATAACAAATACCACTAAGTGCCATCAATCATCCGGGAATGAGTTGGGGACTCTGTAGTCCCCACACACCCGAGGAGAGGGCCAGGTCGTGAGAGATGGCCCTGTGTCGGCCGGGGTGCGAGGGATATGTCTGTCAACCTCACCTTCGGCAACCTAAATTACCCTCAGGTGGCGTGCGTTTTAGTCAGTTCGAGTCCGATATAACCTCTTCCACTGGCTCCGGTGGGGAAATATCCGTGGGGACTTTGCGCACGTAAAAAAAAAAGTGGCATCAATCAACAGTATAAATAAGCGACTGCTATATAACCTGCCAATCCCGATAAGAAAGCCTTTGCTAGAGTCTCTTCCGTCAATTAGCGGGTAAACCACCTTGTTGTGTAGTTAGCTTGGTCCTGTATCTATTGATGGGGTATTAGGTTCTGCACTGACGGCATAGAAACTCTCTGTTTTTACAGGGTTGGCAGCACGAGTGTGACTCCCCTGATGTTGCACACGTCCATAGGCCACGGTAACCACTTTCGACCTAAGTGGTATAAATAAAGGCCCTTAGAACTTGGTTGACAGACAAGCACCTGATGGAAAATGGTTATCGTGGCCTAAGGACATGTGCAACACCAAGGGAGTCGAACTGGCGCTGCGAACCCTGTAAGCACAAAGTTTCTGTGCCATCTGTGTAAAAGACAAAGCAGGACAAGCTTTTGGTCTACCCACTGACAGCACAAAAACTTTCCAGTGAGCTCTGGCTACCCTACTCACCGACGGGAACACAACAAGAGGTTATTATGGCCGTGGTATTCTGTAAGGCAGAGGTACTTCCCCAGTTGCACTGCTCAATGGGACGGAAATACCGTCGTGTCCTACCTCCTCCTAAGATTGATCTACATGTACAAAACCCAGTATCAAACAGAACTGCAGTTAAAATGTATTACACCATGTTTCCATATTCACGATCTACATTTCATCTCAAACGTGCTTCGAGCAAGGAAAACATCGCTGACGTATTGAATTTGTTCTGTGAAAGCGTTTGTTCTGTGCAGCTGTCTTTGTGCAAGCAATCTGATATGTCGTTATATTGTTTTTATACGAGCTTCTTTCTGCAGTTCCTCCTGTGTTACGCAGCAATCCAGTTTTTTGTGACACACCTATTCTCTTGGATTGTAAAGTATCGAAATTCAACAGCATCTTAGTTAGAGAATGATGAAATGAACATGTTTGTGGAATAAGGTTTCAGCAGCCCGAAACTCGGAGAATTTAACTCATTTACTGCGTATAGGTATCCAGTTCTGCAAGTGTTGGGGCAACACTTAATACACTTTTTTTTAAATGCAAAAATCCCCACAAATATCCTCCCCCCCGGGGAGAGGTTATGTCGAACTCGAACCGACTAAAACGCACGGCGCCTGTGTGTCGTTGTTGGTTGCAGAAGGTGAGGTTGACAGGTATATCCCTCGCACCCTGGCCAGGGCCATCTTTCTCGATCTGGCCCTGCTCGGGAGCACTTAATACACTTAATAGGTGGGTAAGAACGGGTATATAATAATATTGGAAACCTCTCATTACAGGGTCCCCTTACTTGCGAGCATGGAACCATAAAAATGAGTACACTCCAATAAAAGATACTGGATTTATACTGTCCTATTTATGTTTCATTCGCAGACCGTCAGATACTACATTTTATGAGTAATAAAATATACTTCAATGGCCCTAATAAATAAATTAAAATAAATAACTGCAGATCTTCAGTTTATTATTTATTTATTTATTAAGACCTGTGTACTCAACAAGATTAAGACGGATTAAACGTATGTTGTAAATCTACACCTTAATTTTGTTAATAATATCCTTTCATGATTCTAGATTAGAGATGGATCAGCTCAAGTTAGGCGCAACTCGAGTTAACCCGAATTAATTCGAGTTGCGCCTAACTCGAATTGGATTTGGATTATAGGCACATGAGTTAACAGACCAAGTTAAAGAATGGGAGCACTATTCAGTACCTGCTTTAATTTAACGGCCTCTGTGGCGTAGCGGTATAACGTACGACTACTACGCAGAAGGCTCAGCTTCGATTTCTGCTCAGTGCAAATATTTGTATCCATGAATATGTATATTTGCATAGGTCTGGGTGTTTCAATGTATAATGTATGTATTTACAAAAAAAAATATCTAAACATGTTTATTCGCATACTAGATTAAATAACACAAGCTAGTTAAGCTATGCTTATCATGGGTCTAGATAGTGTTGTGTAGAATTTTGTTGCTATTTTATCGACAAATGACACCGATGATCATATTCGGCACACATGATCTTTGATTTAAAACTCAAATTTAATTGAGATGATTTTCGGGGAAAATTTTGGGGAAAAATGAGAGAGAAAAGAGGGGATGACCGGAGTGGGATCATTCTTACGGAAAAATTAATAACAAGACGGCTACTATGGCAACAGTTTACGGAACAACCGCTAACAAAATTGCACTCAACGAGCCTAAATTATTACTTGGATTTTAAGGATACCTGAATTATGGTGAAACCTACCTGCTACCTATAACAACTATATGTAACCCATATTTGCAATGATTATAATAAATAAATAAATAAATAAATGATTGAAGGTACCAAAAAATGTGGCAAAGAGTACTCGCAAGGTTTGTTGTTTACAGAGCTACTAATAACTAATGAAAAGGTATAAATGACATAATCAATTGTGTAAACTATTTCAATATTTTTATTTAAATCCTACCTATGAAGTTTAGCAATAATAGTTGTTGACCTTTTTTTTAATTTTAATTTTTTAAATCATTCATTTTATTCCCATTTATGTGCACATTCCGAAAATTACCTACTACCTTGTATTTATGATTGAGACCTCGTTCATTAAAATTATTTTGAATGCGTTCAATCGGTATAACTATTGAAGCGACCGAAGAAAATTATATACCGTGTGTATATAATTTTCTTCGGTCTCTTCTCGTATATTCTGCACAGTGTGAGGGTGACATCTAAGGCCTGCACGTTTTGTCCTATGTAGGAAAGAAGATGGTGGGATTAGTTGGAAGAGCTCGTCAGAACACTCACCGTGGTAGAGACGGTAAAATACAGCCAAGGAAGCAATATCTCTACGCATTTGCAAAGGCTCGAGGGCGTTCGTGACCTCCGGGTTCCCAGTAATTCGGACCGCGCGTCGCTGCAACCTGTCGAGAGCATCTAGTAGGTATTTCGCGGAGCCATCCCAGAGATGCGAGCAGTATTCCACGCAGGAGCGAATTTGTATCTTATAGAGAAGACACCGCTGCTCCGGCTTAAGTTCCGTCTTACGGTGACGGTGGGTGCCATCTACCGATACTCGTACGAACTATCGGCACCAATGAATTTTTGCTGACTCCGTCCAAAGTCGCCGTAAGACGGTTGGTGGCTTAGTGGTCAGAATATTTCCCCTGTAAAGAAAAGATCGTGGGTTCGTATCCCGCCTGAACTGATTCATTTATTTTCCTATCTTAATCGATTCGAATAGTAAATCTTGTTTATTAAGGCCATAATAATGCTTAAAAATATTGCATTAAAACTTAATCTAAACAAGATTCAATTTTGAGAGCTCAGTACCTGTAGTGTGACCATCAGAACACTGTTAATTAGGTTCTTTTATGTGTCTGTCTGTTAGTGGACTAATCTCTCCAGTGTGTATTATACAAATACAGCATAACACGTAACGAACAATCAAAGCAAAATCGAGGGTATCAACACGGGTTAGCTCTGCAATTGCATTAATGATTACGATTTTTATTTGCCCGCAGCTCCGGCCGCTCGGGTATCGGTTTTCACTGCTATTAGTCATTTATCTACGGTTCTAATCAACAATTAGTGATTAAGCAAACCTGAATTATAAGTCCGCGGTAGCCTAGTGGTATGGATAATGGACTGCTGAGACGAGGTCTCGGGTTCGATCCCAGGTTTTACTATGGCACACACCAATGACTTTTCGAAGTTATGTGTGTATTTATCGTAGGTTTATAAGTGCCCGGTTAATGGCAATAGGCTCGCCACCTATTACATTGGGACCTAAACATAAACTGGTGAAATGTGGGCGCTTAGCACCTTTGCCTACCCCTTCGGGGATATAGGCGTGAATTTATGAATGAATGAATGAATGAATTATAAGTCTGACCACAGTCTGTCTACCAAAAAGTATATCGAAAATAATAATACAACATGATTTAGTAAATATTTTCTTTTCGCTTATAAATATTTCACTTTTGTTATGAATAAAATTCTATAGTTAATCTGTACCTCTACTAAACCTCTTCCAAGTCAAAATAGAAATTAAATAACTTTGTTATAATATTTCTTTTTGTGAGCAAAAAAATGCGTTTGATTTGTGAAAGGCTTTTGACATGCTCAATATCAAGTGAGTACTTGGTAACTCACAAAAAAGGTCCTTGACTACTAGACTGAGCAAACAAGATTACTTAGACTCATTCTTAGATGTAGTTATAGCTATTAATGATTTATAACTGCTTATACCTTAAAAAAATCTATTAATTTCTTCTTCTCGTGTCAATGATTCACTTTTTTAGTACTTTAATTTTTACCCGACTATGCCAAGGAGGATACCTAAATGGTTTTCGCGCGTATAATTTTGATGAATGCGGTCTCGAATGAAAGGTATTCATCTCCCAAGTGTTATAAAATGTAAAATGTCAAACCAAAACTATACAATATATATAAAGAGCTCCCTGGAGAGTTTTTGTGCTGTCAGTGGGAAGACCAAAGACTTTTAATGATTTTGTGTTCTGCACTGAAGGCACAGAAAATCTCTGTTCTTACAGGGTCGGCAGCACCGTTGTGACTCCACTGGTGTTACTCACGTTCATAGATCACAGTAACTACTTTCCATCAGGTGGGCCGTGTGCTTGTCTGTCACCGAAGTTGTATAAAAAAAATACAGTGGATTTTTTGTTAAAATACGTGTTGCCAAATTTGTTTTTCATTCAAATTTATCCAGTAGAGCATCAAAATGAAGGAAATTAAAAGGAGATTGAAAAAATGCATAGCATAACTTAAAACTTTCTTTGTTTGGAACGAAAGATGCAGGCGTCCCCAAAGTCGAAGCGGGCCTATGATGAGGTTGTTAACGAATATTTAGATAAAGGTTACATCTCACCTGCGCCTGCGGACACTGGCGGGACCCAGCCTTCGTACATTATCCCGCACCGCGGAGTTATTAGAGAAGATAAGCTTACTACTAAAACTCCGCGTAGTTTTGGATGGCAGTGCTAAGACTAGCACTTCCGTGTCGCTTAATGACATTTTGTATTGTGGTCGGAATCTTTAAGGTAATTTATTTGACATAATTGTAAATTTTCGCATTAATATTAGTAGAATTTTAGCTTTTAGGACTCAACAGTCGCTTTGTGTTGGGCCCACTCTTCGCCCCATCGTTGGGACACATTCGTCGCTAATAGAGTGGCAAAAATTCAATCTGAATTGGCGCCACATAATCTCTTTCACGTTGCTGGCACCGACAACCCAGCCGAGTGTCTCTCTCGTGGATTGCTTCCTTCGCAAATTTTAGATCACCCGTTATGGTTTAGTGGACCGTCCTGGATTCATGCCGCGTTAGATAAGTGGCCAGTTAGTCAATTCAATCCCACTACGGTTTCCGAACCACCCGAGGAGAAGAAGCACTCGCTTGTTGTATCGGTCCCACGTGAAGAGACCCTTATTTTGTTGTTGGCTAATCGCGTCTCGTCTTGGTCGAGACTGTTGCGTTGTGTTGTTTGTTCGCCTCTGCCCTCTGCCTAGCCAGCAGTAGGCACGAGCTCCAATCTAGGTTTATATTTTAGTTGTTATTTCCCAAACCTAGATTTAGATTAGACTTTATATTTGTTTCGCATTTGTCGTTTCGAAGGTAACCCTTCAAGCCGGGGGGAATGGTTGCGCCGATGTAGAAACTGTATTTTTGACACGGAAACACACTCCTTTTATACCCGTCTCCCCTCCCGCACTAACCATAGATGTAGCTTCCGTCCGCCATTTGTGTAATATAGACACTCAGTCTCGCTTTGAACTAGCCAGCGTAAGGACGGACCGCGCTCGCCTCTCTCAAAAATGATTAATATTTGTTACATTTTTACCGCTTCATAGACCTTTACCGATCGGATTGTGCCTCTCGTGTGTTCCTCAAGTGATCTAGTGACGCTGACGGCAGCTCCTGAGCAAGGAAGAGAAGATCCGTGTACCGGCTGCGATGAAAACACGTGTGTCGTGAAGGTTAGTGCATCCTCTCCTAATTTCTCGGGTTGCATTCATTGCTTGGATCACGCCCGCGGCAACCCGACCACCTGTCTTTTGTGTGTAAAGCGTCAATGGAACAGTTAGCTACATCTCCGCAATACAGTCCACTACCGCACGTGGCCATGCGCCACCATTTTTGGTCCTTCAATTCAATTCAAAAGGAATATCAAACGCTTGCCTCGATTGGATTTATTATCTTGCAAGTAATAGTATCGGAGGACAAGCTATAAACTTGTATGTGATTTCTCCATTCGCCGTCTGCTCGGTATACAGGTATGTAATCGTTAAGTGTGTCCAGGTGACTGTTTCGTAACTATTACAGATATCAATAAACTTTAAACTGATATCAAAAGTACGTTACCTAATGAGAAAAATGGCATCAATAACTTTTTAAAAATCAAACGAGAGGTATCAACATTTTGACATTAAACACTTCCATACATTTACTATGCAATTAGTAGAAAGGTTTTAATTTCCTTATTTTAAAAGAATATTATAATTATAGAATATATTCTATAATAATATTAATGGTACATCTTCGGTATAGATTTATCTTTTTCAAGCAAGGACAAGTTGATAAGATATAATGGATGACTTATAAAAGGAAATATAATTCGTTAATTTACACAGATTTTGAACATATTAACATATTAACAACCATAGGTACTGTATTACCTACTTAAAATGAGTTCCTCAACTGTCCCAGTGTGTTGCCCCCACTGCCCAGGATCTTCACGCACTTTTAGTGTACATGGGCTCAAGGTCCACATAGGCCGCAAACATAAAAACCTGCAGCAAACAGCGCCCGCTTTGACTGGCGCTGATTCGCGGCCGTCCAGTCAGCAAAGTCAGGTGCTCCGGGGGCCTGGCCCTTGTCCGCTAGAGAGGGTTGCCGCTTTGAGAGCTTGTACGGCCGTGATAAAGCATATTCCCAAGGGCGCTCGGAACCAGGCGGCGAGTCGATTGTGCGAGGTCCTCGACAGGTGTGTCGACGGCAACGGTGTGGATGACTGGGGGGCACTCCTTACTTTTGCCTATGGTGCCCTGCGGGTCCCTTCGAAGGACGCGCCGGGCAACATGACAACCAAGGTGAAAGCAAACATACAGTCATTCGACTCGGGCCTGTTCCCAGAGGAGCCGGGGGGGACGCGTCTGTCTGGGTCCCGGGACAATCGTAAAGTCATCGAGACTAAGGTATATGAGGGTGACCTACGTGGGGCTGTCCGGATCTTGGTCTCTGATGACTCATTCGCACGGCACGACACGGATACGCTTAACGCGCTTCGTGCGAAACATCCGAGCCCATCGCGCCCGCTAAGCTTTCCGCCGGAGCCGGACACGTCATTTTCGGCGGTGACGGTTTCCGCGGAGGACGTGGCGCTCGCGCTGAGTACTTTTTATAGCGGCTCCGCGGCGGGCTTGGACGGTATACGTCCTGGGCACTTGAAGGAGCTCACGTCGGGTTCGGCGGGGGAGAATGGGCAGCGACTGTTGGGGTGCTTGGCGAGGCTGGCAAATCTTCTGCTGAGTGGACGGCTGAATCCTGCCGTCTGTCCCTATCTCTATGGGGCATCTCTGTGTGCGCTTACGAAGAAGGACGGCGGGCTTAGGCCAATAGCGATCGGGAGCGTACTCCGTAGACTGACAGCCAAGCTGGCGTGCCGATCAGTGAGGGAAGCGATGACGGAGTATTTGCTGCCGCACCAGCTTGGTTTTGGGGCGCGTCGGGGATGCGAGGCGGCTATCCATGCAACGCGCGCGTTTGTCATGGACCCTGACCGTTTGGACTGCGTGGTGCTGAAGCTCGATATACGAAATGCTTTTAACACATTGGAGAGAGACGTTCTTTTGAGTGAGGTCAAGGATCAGGTTCCCTCTCTCTACCCTTTTCTGTTTCAAGCGTACCATCATCCCTCTAATCTCTTCTTCAATAATAACTTAATCTCTTCGCAGGTGGGTGCTCAGCAAGGGGATCCGCTGGGGCCCCTCATTTTCAGCCTGGCAATCCATAAAGTCATTACGGAGCTTAAATCCGACCTGAATTTATGGTATCTTGACGATGGGACCCTCGGGGGTTCACCGGAAGACGTCTACCAGGATCTGAACGCTTTGATTCCTCGTCTCAAGAATCTGGGTCTGGAGGTGAATCCCTCTAAATGCGAATTGTTCCCTTGCAGTGCTGAAGCTCGTCCTTGCTTTTCTCGCTTCAATTCCCTTTTGCCTGGTATCAAAGAACTTTCTCCGTACTCCTTCACCCTCTTAGGGTCTCCTATCTTCCCTGATGGAGTGCCAGAAGCAATTTCTTCCCGCACTAAGCTTCTCCTGACCGCTCGAGAACGTCTCAAAGACCTTTCTGCGCACGTGGCGCTGGCCTTATTGCGCATGTGCTTTGCCCTCCCTAAGCTAACGTATCTCCTGCGGACTACGCCTACCTGGGTATGTCCAGTGGAAGTCGCAGCATTCGACGACAGCCTTAGATCCACTGTTGAGTCGATTTTAAATGTATCTCTCAATGAGTCTCAGTGGACACAGGCGACTCTTCCCATTCGTCACGGAGGTATCGGGGTGCGACGCGCGCGGGATGTGGGTGTGCCGGCTTTCCTGGCGTCGGCGCATGGGGTAGCGGATCTCGTCACTGTAATCCTCCATAATAATGGTGGCAGAGTGACCGTGCCCTTTGCGCCCGGCGCCGAGACAGTGTGGTTCGCCTGCAGTTCAGCGGCGTCGAGACCAGTCGTGCCCACTGTCCAGCGCGCTTGGGACGAGGGCATTGCTGTAAGGCTTAGGGAGCAGTTATTGGAGGTTGCTTCGGGAGCCGATATGGCCAGGCTCCGAGCAGTGTCACAGCCGGAATCGGGAGCGTGGTTGCACGCGCTGCCTTCACCTCACCTGGGCACTTTGTTGGATGACAATTCGTTGCGGGTGGCGGTGGCCCTCCGCCTGGGCTGCGGGTTGTGTGAACCCCATAGATGCACCTGCGGTTCCATGGTGGCGAGCGATGGCCATCACGCACTGAGTTGTCGTAGAAGTACGGGTAGGTTTCCGCGCCACCATGCTCTCAACGACATACTTCGGAGAGCCTTTGTGTCGGCGGATATCCCATGCCTATTAGAACCACCTGGCCTCAGCAGATCCGACGGCAAAAGGCCGGACGGTATGACTCTGGTGCCATGGAAAAATGGTAAGTGCCTCCTGTGGGATGCCACGTGTGTCAGCACGGTTGCGCCCAGTCACCTGAGCCGTACTGTCCGGTCTCCGGCAGCTGCTGCTGAGGACGCAGCGGATAAAAAACGAGAGAAGTATGCGGCGTTGACAGAGCAATATATGTTCGCTCCCTTTGCGGTCGAGACAATGGGTAGTTGGGGTACCGACGCCAAGAATCTGGTGAGCGAATTAGGGCGCAGGTTGAGGGACAAAACCGGTGACTCCCGCTCCGGCTCGTACCTGGGGCAACGGTTGGCCATAGCTGTTCAACGGGGCAATGCCGCCAGTGTCATGGGTACCTTTGCACCAGGTACGATGAGGGGCGGGTTAATAGATTAGACTGTCACTCTGACTGTACAAAAATGTGGACAATATTTTAATTGTGTAATGTAATAATTAATTTTTATATATTGGCGTACTCTAATTTCTAAATTATTGTAAATCTAATTTTAAGATTTATGAATATACGAGTTGAGAACTTAAAAGGTTAAAATAAAATAATATAGGTATTTAAACTATCAAAATAATGAAACATGGTAAATATCCCGTTTATTCTGATACTGAAAATAAAATAAATTATTAGCAAAATTATAAACCCGACTGCTGTTTAAAAAATCATAAATTCATAAATATTCTTTTGGTTTATGATTAGCAAATGGATACCGCCTGCTATCAAACTTGTTTCGATCTTTTAAACAGCAGTCGGGATTTTTTTAATTTTGTAATTTTTTTTTAACTACTGAATATTAATTTTAACGTTTATTTTTTTTTTTTTTTATACCACTAATGTATTGTAGTTATGATTACAAATAAAGTACTTCCAATTATACGGGAATAAAATTTAGCCACTTCAACTGCGCTTTCAGTGGCTTTATTTTTTGATCGTCTTTGGTGCAGGAAGTAAGACACTAAACCAAGTGCTCCATAGACTGCATGCGGGCTCCACAGTTGCATACTGTTAAGCCCGGGTTTTGCATTCCCCACATACATAGATCTGGATAGCAGCTAACAAATTATATTCCTAAAAAATATTCAAATTCTAGCAAAAAATTATGCCTCACAAACATAGACCACAACTAAATATATTTTAGCACAGGGCAACACAAACACTAGTAATTAAAATGCGGACAGTCTCACAACAGACGTAACTTATGGGTGCATTAGCGAACATGTTGCGACTTGTAACGCGTGGTTGACAGCGCGCACTAATTGCGTGCATGCATTGCCATTTTGTTGCTGTAAATAATTATATTTTTTTTTATTTAGTACATCTACATATGATTCACTAATTCGGGGCACATTATGCTCCTCCCACGACCACCAAGTGGCCTGAAAGATATGATAGCCCTGAAGAGCGCCTATTTCTGTATATTGAATGTCAAGGTCACAAAATGCCAAGAAAGGGACATCTATAATACCCCCTTTTATTCACCAAATCCCTGCGCATACGTGGGTACCCTAGAGTCCGGAGGGGGGAGGGGGTTGAAGACGTAGCTCTCGTACCCCGGTCTCTTCCAGGGTCATCTCTTCCGAGCTGACTCCCTTTGGCTCTATAATACCCCTGACAAAGTATTTGCACAACATCATGATGATCGGTGTATATTAAATTTGCCTCTCGGGGCTTATAAAACTCCTTAAATATACCCACATAAATTATAAATACATGTATTCCAGGATAGAAACTCTTTGTAAATATTTTAGTATTAATCAATTTATATGTCGTTCCCACCTTTTCATAATTCTTAAAAGGCAGAATCCTCCGCCTCAAGATCCTCATACAAATCTTTCCCATGCTCACACAATCTTACATAAAGCCATCATTTATAACTTTCCTCATTCCGCTATTAGTCCAGAATGGTGACAATTTTAGCCAAAATTACGCCGCAGTGACAGCCCGTAAATATTGCTGAACGCATTCCCACGCGGCATATATAACCACTTAATCTCCACAAATAAGACAACGCACGCAATTATTAAAGCACGCAATTTGCGTGCGCATACAAATCGCGTGCGAACCTTGCTAGTTGCCAAATTGTTTTGCTGAATTGTCAATTAAGAAGAATTCCTTGTCAGAACATAAGCTGCCTGAATTTTAATATCACATTGTCTGTTCATATGAAGTTAAGGTTGAAATTTTTAATTATGAAACACAATTATATGAGAAAACTTGTGAATTATATAATGGTAACAACTCGTTTTTACTAAGATACAAGTTCTAAACTGGTTTTAGTACAAAACTTGTTGAAGACTTGTGGAAGATTAGTTAAAACACAATACATGTTTTATACATGTATTGAGACTGTCTCAGATACATTTTCACATAGTATGTATAGCCAACAAGTTTACAACTTGAACATGTATAAGTACAAAACACTATTGCGTTCACATTGAAGCCTGAGACATATTGCAACTTGTCATTTACATTACTGTACTGATCTGCCAGTGCATTACGGCGTCCCGCAGGGAAGTATTCTTGGTCCAACTCTCTTTCTTGTCTATGTAAATGACCTATTATCTTTAAAAATACCTGAAGGTAAAATTATTTCGTATGCGGATGACACTGCCCTCATGTTTTCTTCAAAAACTTGGCAAGAGACATATTACAACGCCCAAAATGGTATTAACACAGTTAAATCCTGGCTTAAACAGAACCTTCTCACATTAAATGCCGATATGACCAAATACATCCAATTTTCAATTCGGGACTCTGTACAAATAAATCAGGAATTAATAGTCCATGACTGTTTATCACCATCATCAATTAATACTTCTTGCACGTCAACTTGCAAAACACTACACCGTACACAAACGAATAGGTACTTGGGAATTACTATTGATGAAAATTTTAGCTTCAAGGCTCACATAGAAACGCAAAAATCAATGAAGGTTCTATGGCTTAGTGGTCAGAGCATTTTCCTTGTAAGGGAAAGATCGCGGGTTTGAATCCCGCTTGAACCGATTCATCTTTTCTATATTCATAATCGATTGTCAAATACATGTTTTATACTTAGGTGAAAACGATGGGTAACACTTCACATGGTTATTTGTATTAGCTGTTGGGCGTTTTTTGAATTTAGAAAAATGTTTGACGTATATGCAAACATGCAAATACAGACAAATACAATTTACTTCACAAAAAAAGTATTCACTTCAAAGAAGTGGAGGTCACATGAGAATTCTTATATTCTGTCTACTGTTAAAAACTACGAAATAATTAAAAAACAACAAAATAACTTGTCAATTGTACCTGCGTATTTTTTTGTGGCCATATTGGTCAAATAGGCAAAAATACCAATGCTTTTTCAAATACATTGTCCACATATGATAATTATATGTCAAAAATGTCAAATACAATTCCACTGAGCGGGAATCGAACTCGCGCCCCCTGCGTAGCAGTCAAATGTTTTACCGCTACGCCACAGCTAAGGCAGTCATATCAATCTTGCTGTATACTACACAGCTTCAACTAGACCAGAGCAAACATAGCTCTAGAATATCTATAAATTAAATACGGTTAGATACTCGAAACATCTTAAACTTGAACTTTAACCTACAAATATTCAGTTTATTCGTATAAATATTTTATTAATAAAATAATACTATCAGCAGTTTTCCTTTTGATCACGTCTGTCCTAAGAAATCGTATTTTCCTCTTCTTTTTAGACAACATCAGCGATATTAGAAAAGTACTCCATAATTCATGATTCTTTTGTCCACTGATTCGGAAAACATCTTTGTAAGTTTGTTTATTTTTCAATCCTAATTTGCGATACGAAATCTCGATTCGAGAAGTTCGTAATACAATGACCGCTGATCGATACAAAGTGAACAAATGTTAATAAATAATGAATGTTTTTTTATGTCTTGCAAACTGATGCTCGCGGTACCGCCCATGAGGATATTGGTCATTGTGATTTTTGGTCATCTCTTCAGCTTTACTCAGTCAATTGTGATCTATAATAAGTCAGATTCAAAGTCCAACAAACCTGTGTCCTATTGTCTGCTCTGGGGTTGGGAGTTCTCTCGTTCAGCATGTTGCTCACAGCGATGGTGCAGAACGTAAGCGAGTGTTTTACTGTCGGTTCATTGTGTGAGCAAATAATCTTCGAGAAGGATGCGAGGGAACGGGTCAGTAGAAGACTTAGGTCCATTCCGTCCCGCACAGACCTCAATGCGCGTAGGCGACTCGGGTGTTGGAGGTCATTAAACGAGTTTCGTCCTCAAATATACAGGCCTGGAGGTAACAGGTGGAGCCGCCTGTCACTCTAGCAGAAAAAGGCCGAGACAGCGGTGCGATCCACGCCTCTCCCCTTTTTCTGGGGAAAGATGGGGACGCCGTAGTCCCACACCCGATGGGGCCCTAGGTCAGTCGAGGTGTGAGAGGGATATGCCAGAAGCTACGTCACACCCGTCAACTGACAGCCCAAAACGACCGGTGCGGATGCGGTTTTGTTTAGCATCGGTGAGAGGTATCCAAGTGGATAACCGCACATTAAAAACATTGTCAAAGTGTTTCAAATTGAATCAAAATTCAAAGAGATAAATGGACAAGATTCATAACCAAATCCATGTTAATTCAAAAATTCAGTATCCCAATTTTAATTTTAACAGAAACTAAGTTTTTTTTAAATGTGTTCAATGTTATTATGCTGTGTGAAATATATTTCCTATTTATCCGCAAACTAAATTGCAAGCTTTTCTTAATATTTAAGTCTAGACAGAGCTGTCTAATAAGTTCTAGATGAATTTAACGATTGATCTATATCGGTTCAGTACTTAATTAAACATCTAGGTAGATAGAAATGGATCATACATACGTTCCAAAATATATTTTTTCCGATACCATAATGTGATCATAAAAATCATTTTAGAAATACGTCTCCCCTAACAATCACTTGTACATATACAAAATAAATCTAACCAAAAAACTCGTAAAATACATCCTTATGATCAATTATTTGATAAATTATAGTGCCGTGGTACTTAGTACGTCGCATTTGGCACTAATAGTGAGTAATGCCGGTCAGCTGTCTCACTAATTGTGATTTATTTCTGTATAGCCATTTAAACTGTCTTGTTACCTGTAAGGGCTAAATTATATCAAACCATTGTAGTAGGTAGCATGTTAATAACAATTGTTTTCTATCAGACAAACAAGTGTCACAAGTTAAAAAGACAAGATAAGATAAGATAAGATAAGATAAGATAAGATATTTATTTTGCAAATATGGGTACAATACAACATGTTGGTTCATAAAACAAGAGGTTCAGCCATATTTTACCTTTAGGCATGCAAATATTATAAGTTAAACACAAACAAATAAAATTATAGATCAATCAAAATAAAATAGATAAATGTCAATGAATGTCAAATACAAATTCTAAAAATCAAACAGTCAAATCTTTCTCATTTAAAAAGTTTATGTTAATATTTTAGAAAGCATAGATCTTAATTTACTTGTGCAATGGAAAACCGACCTAGTGCGGGTCCAACTCGAGAAGGAACAATTCTGTACCTGTCTTTTATTATAACATTTTTTATACCTCTTCGGTGGCAGACAAGCACACGGCCCACCTGACGAAAAGTGGTTACCGTAGCCAAGTGAGTCAAACTCGCGCTGCCAACCCTATAAGCACAGAGAGTTTCTGTGCCGTCAGTGTAAAAGACAAAGACTTTAATTAATAAACGTCGAGGTTTTTTTTTACGTGCACAAATCCCACGGATACCTCCCCACCGGAGCCAGTGGGAGAGGTTATGTCGGCGAACCGACTAAAACGCACGCCACCTGTGGGTCGTTTTGGTTGCCGAAGGTGAGGTTGACATCCATATCCCTCGCACCCCGGCCGACACAGGGCCATCTCTCACGATCTGGACCTCTCCTCGGGTGCGTGGGGACTACAGAGTCCCCAACTCGTCCCCGGAAAACGGGGAGGCGCGCCAGGCCCGGCCTGCTAGTGCCAGGGTGACAGGCGGCCCCACCAGTTACCCCCAGGCCTCGTTAATCGACCTCCGACGCCCGAGTTGCCTTCGTACGCGGGCAGCTTGGCTTGCGATCCTTCATCGCTCCCGCTGCCGCTCCCGTCCCGCCTCCTCCTTAACGAGCATTACTTGCTCACAGAAGGAGGCGCCAGCCGCCCACGCATCCGCACAGCAGACCATCACCGCGAGTAAGGTGGAAAGCGTGAGAACCCTCATTCCCAGGGCCGCCACAAGCTCCCGCCTCGGCGTCTCCCACGCCATAAACGTCGGGGTGTTATAAATTTGAAATGTTTGTATATGTGTGTGTGTCATCAAAACTTACGAATTATGAATACGTGATTTTAATGAATAGTTCTACTGAGAACTAAAATAAAGCTGACATATTTGACAGTCGACAACGTTATGTCATAAACGTCTAATTATTCGTAATTTTTATTCTACAATACGCCGGCGAACGAATTGTCAATTGTCTAAAATAGCTTGGGTGAGACCGAAACTAAGCACTATGGTATGCTTAGTTTGAGTCTAGATAGCACTAATGTGTTCTAAAATATTATAAAATAGCATAATTTAAATCTCTAAGTCAAGTGGGAGAGATTTGCATTGTTATTACCGCTTAGCGACGTGAAAAACAAATGTAATTTTTATATTACTATAATCTTCTGCACGTGTTTATCACCTGACTCCTCCTAAACGGCTAAACCAAAATATATCCAATCGATTAAGATTTGATTCTACATACATATAACCACACCTTTATACCCGGAGGTGTAGGCAGAGGTGAATATACAAATTATTGAATTTGGTCAAGCGTAATAGGGGGTGCCCTTATTGCCCTTTAACCGGGCACAATTGTTAATTCGAGCCAGGCATCTGAGTCTGGGCTGTATATATCTATCTGATGTTCAACAGCCCTATCCCTTAGTCGCCTTGTACGACACCGCATGGTAAGAGATGGGGTGATTCTAATTCTACTCTACCGGAAACCACGCACTATGCTATTAGAGGTAACAAGACAGTTTAAATGCCTATACAGAAATAAATCACAGCATTCTTGTATAACACAATCTACTTTATTTCCTACAATACATAAATTCATATTACACTTGTATTTTTTGTTCGGTAACAAGCTCCTCCGATCATATCCCATACAACCGTATTGACACAAATTAAATCGGACGCTGAACGGGGCCGTGTCCAAACACCATTACGAACACCCACCCCGCGGGGATGAGACCACTCCCTACGAGGGAGGAGACTGGGTGTAGTGTGTGTCTTGCGACTTCAGTAGTTGTGTTTGCGTTATGTGTGAGACAAGGAGACTGTCTTATGAATTACTGTAGTTTAAATATGTTTAACTTGCGTTATAGAGGTGTGACAAAATAGAGATGTTACGTGTGTGATTATAGCTACGGCACGCTATAATGGCCGTTTTGACACGACTGATTTAGCTCGTTTTCTTTTTTTTGGTGCGCTAAAAATTGGACAACGAACTGTTAGACGAATAACTAAAGAAAAAGATGGCGAGACTGGCACAGAAGAAAATAAATTTCACACACCAAAAAAGAGAAAATTAGCTAAACCAGTCTTGTCAAAACGGCCATCATATCATGCCACAACTATAGTTATGAAGAGAGTTAAAGTGAGGAATATATCTCTAGCACATTTAATGACTTAAAGACTGATTAAAATTAATTATGACACTTCGTAGCGATTGGTGTAAATGTCAGTTACAATCAGAATAGGGTACTTCCCTATTCTAATTATAACTGACATTTAATATTTGCTGAAATCATATGTTCGTTATCTATTATGCCAAATAGCAGCTGAATATCATTCGAATAAAAATATGGCTCCACACGCACCAGCAGTTGGGATCTCTGTTTTAGGAGAGATTAAACCTCTCTGTGTGTGTTTTACCTACCACCTATACTATGATGTGTATTTGGAAGAATTACTTGATATCACTACACTCACAACACTCCGATTAAGATGGAAAAATAATTAAAAAAAAACTGTTCGGACGGGATTTGAACCCACGCTCTTTCACTTAGGGGGGGATTGCTCTGACCACTGAGCATTCCTCTAATAAGGGGTTCAAGAGTTTGGGCGGCGTCATCAAAAGTTAATGTTAAAAAATGATTGTAATATCATTCATTGGTGCTGATAGGTCGTGCTATTCAGCACCAATGACTGATGGAATTCAGCACCAATGAAGTCGGATTTATATAGGAAGATTTAGATGATGTCAGGCAAGATACGGTCCCTCAGTAACCAGAACATTCCCTCCGTACGGAAAAGATCGTGGGTTGGAACTGATTAATATTTTATTCAATATGAATAGTTGGCATGCTTTAAAATTTCGTCACTATCACTACACTTCTCACTACATGTTTAATTTGGTATACTTATGGAATAGGAAATGGTGCACATAATGAGGTATGATAGAACTTCTTTCCACACATGTTCAAGCTGAGAATGATCTCCCTGCTACGGTTTACCGAAGAATGTCATTAGACAACTTTTACAGGTGCAGAAATGCGAATTGCAGCATTTTTAAAACTCCTGCATCCAAGGGGTTAAAATTGAACCCTATTACTAAAAACCTATATCTGCCTGTCTGTCACGAGATTCTCGTGAATTGTATATCAATAGCTGGATAGAAATCTTAGCGAATGATGTATTTCTATTACCACTATAACAACGAATACTAAAAAAACAGATAATGGTACGGAACTCTTATTTCTCGAGTTGGACTCGCACTTGGTTGGCTTTTTGATACCATAAGTAAGTTCGCTTGCTAAAATATTTGACTCTTTTTAACTATACGTAAAATATTATTTAAAACAGAGCAATATGTTTCAAGTCCTATCCAGGGTCAGATCAAACAATCTGGCCCTTGTGCCAGTAATCCACGCAATACGTCACCACCGCAATCCTCGCGAGTGATGGATTGCTCTCGATCCATCGATTACGAGTCGATTACAGCATCGATTACAATTCAGAATTCGACTTCAGAGGAAAATTAAAAGTGTATTAATTGTTGAAGCTTGTTGTTGCATAATGGGTCCACTCGCGTGGAACGCGAATCACGTTTCCACAACGCACAGAACAAAAATAACATATGTGCTATACCGGACTGTAATCAATTCTCTCAGGCAATTTTAGTTCTAGCCATTCTGCTTTCACTCTGCCTTTGTTTGCGTGCGAAAAATCCCTACGGATACCCCCCTGCCGGAACCAGTGGGTGAGGATATGTAGGACTCGGACCGGCTAAAACACACGGCGATTGAGGATTATTTTTGGTTTCCGAAGTTGAGGTTGACAGTCATATCCCTCGCAACCCCGGCCAATCCTGGGCCATCTCTCTCGATCTGGCCCTGCTCGGGTGTGCAACCAGTTCTGTATACTTAGATAAGTTGTAATTCGATGGCCAATTAAGCTGGGAATGATCTCCCTGCTATTGTTTACCGAAGAAGGTCATTAGACAGCTTTTACAGGTGCAGAAATGCGAAACGCTAAATTTTTAAAACTCTGCATCTTAAGGGTTTAAATTTAACCCTATTACTAATGTCCGATATCTGTTTGCCTGTCACTCGACACCGGTCATCGTATTGCCACTTGTCTAAAGGGATTGGCCACAAAACTAATTTCGTCTCGTACAAGTCGTCTCAAGAAGCATGTATAAGCGGATTTTCAGAACGTGGTCCTGGTAACGCAGTTGGTCAGAGTATTCCGCCTAGAAAGTGACTAGACGCGGGTTCAAATTCAGTTCTAGATGTTGACCACATGGCCACTATACAATTTATACAAGGCATCTAACATACTGAAGTTTCAAATTGAGGTACATATTAAAGTTTTGAATGAATTATAAAACTCGCCGGGATATTTACTATTACTCTCAAATCATTTTAAAGTGAACTAATATTCGGGTCTGG
Source organism: Eilema griseolum (assembly GCA_963662185.1). Classification (NCBI taxonomy): domain Eukaryota; kingdom Metazoa; phylum Arthropoda; class Insecta; order Lepidoptera; family Erebidae; genus Eilema; species Eilema griseolum. Next base: position 1,372,225 of record OY759256.1, read on the forward strand.
TCATCATAATATTTTTGCCCTCTTGAGAACAGCTATTCAACGACCAATAACACATCTGGATTGGATGTGGTACCAGACGGCCTATCCTCTTTTATAGTAAAAGCTAGCATAAAATGACTTCAAAATTTGATAAACATTTTGGCACTTAGTAACCCAAATCCTTTAGCTAAGCCTTGGCAAACCAAATTCGTTTTGTAAATAGCTTTATAACGGTATCAAATATCAAATTAATTTGTTTACAAGTATTACTTTTAACCCTAAAAAGGTAAAATACCCAATGGCACAGTCACATAAAGTCCACAATTTCGTTCAAGCGTAAATACGATTCAAAATGCCGGCAAAAGGATGAAAAAACTTCAACGATCTGCGAATGGCAAACCCTTTTAATATAATAAAGTTGAGTCTTTCGTTTTAATCAGCAAACTAAGTCAGAAGAAGGTCGCATTTTGGAAATGGCTAGTCAAATTAACCTTTCCCTTTTTACCCGACTGTGAAAAAGTAAAAATGAAGAGTTATCTGTTTAAAATTAATATAATCGGAGGATGTAGGACTTGGCGGTATTTCCACGCAATTGAGTATCCGACTGGGGAAATACCTCCGCCCTACAGAATACCGCGGTTATAATAACTTCGTGTTGTGTTCTCAGCAGTGAGTAGGTAGCCAGTGGTCACTGGAGAATTTGTGCTGTCAGTGGGAAGGCTTGTCCTGCTTTGTTTTCTACACTGGCGGCACAGAAACTCTGTACTTACAGGGTTGGCAGCGCGACTGTGACTCCTCTGGTGTTACAAAAGGGCGCCCATAACTTATTAGCCGTTATTTTTTATACCACTTAGGTGGCAGACAAGCACACAGCCCACCTGATGGAAAGTAGTTACCGTGGCCTATGGACTCGTACTTCTAGGTTTCGGAGAATACGTTGAAAATCCTGACTACATGGGCAACCTGGACAACTCTGGAGTGATTGCCTGGAAAGTCAGAAGGCAATTGGTCGCAATAAACTAGAAAAAAATTAAACACATGGTATTCCAGTGGACCAAGAATTCCACGGTACAAGCAATGATGATGATTACGATAATCTGTTTGATCTACATGTACGCCTAGCCCTTTGTTACCTCGTATCAAATTAACACTACTGATTTTGTGGTGTGATGTTGTTAAACTTTATCTTTATCGTCAATTGTCACTTAAAATATTAAAAAATGTACATGCATACATACATACATATTTTATAATCACGCCTTTATCCCCGGAGGGTTAGACAGAGGTGAATTAACACCCACATTTCACCAACATTGTATTCGGTCCACGTAATAGGGGGTGAGCTTATTGCCGTTTTCCGGGCACTATTGTTGACTCGAGCCATGCATCTGAGGCTGAGTCTGGGCTGTATATATCTGTCTGATATTAAACAGCCATATCCCGTAGTCGTCTTGTACGACACCGAATGGGAAGAGATGGGATGGTCCAAATTATACTGTATGTATGTGTGTAGATGCAATCAGATATAATCAAAGTGCCTAGTTTCTGAAAACATGTTTATATGAAATTAAATCAATTTTGATTCTATTCGGTTTGATATTAACGTGAAATCTCCGGTAAAAACTCAGTGTGATTTTTATATACCTAGCAGTTGTTTCACTATAATTTCGAGGACCACAATGTATACAAAATGCTCTAAATCTACTGCTACCAAGAAAGGTGGTAACCTCATCTTGTACAAAGGCATCTTACTTGAACTTAAAATATTTCCACAAAGTTGGGAGGTAGTGCAAAATGCTCAAGTTCTTAAATGAGCTTTGTTAAGTGAAAAGTTGTTGCGATGAAGGAAATAATTGTCCCTGAAGGAGCGACGATTTTGTCACCCAATTTTATCTTGTACAGAGCAATCTTTGAGTTCAGAGTAGTTTCTGTACCATTTATAAAGGTGAACGTTTAACGTGAAATTATATTTAATTTGAATATATGCATACATATAATCACGCCTTTATGCCCGGAGGGTTTTTTTATACTAACGCCTCTGACACGAAGTCGGAGCCTATCTGAGCGCAATCATTTCTTTCCTACTCTAGTCTAGATTAATTATTTTAACCCTCGCAGGGTTCATTTTTAATTAATTAAATAAACTATTATCTAATTTATTCTCTCTTTTATTCTAGCCTCTTTGTCACACGAGTTCTCGCATTTATTCTTCTCGCAAATACATTCCATTCCTTTCATCCTTTAGGAATATGTGGGGGGAGGGAGTGTTTAAACTTCATTTTTATTTTTTTCTTAGCTTTCTCTAGATATAAAAAAATATTTTAAACTAAATGTAGATATTTTTTTTAATATTTAACTGAGTTAAACTCAGGTGCTGTTTCTCTTGTTTACTATGCCTGCAATTAGCTTCCCCGGAAAGTTAGATACAGGTTAATTAGCATTCACATTTCACCAATCATTGTATTCGGCGCCACGTAATAGGAGCCCATTGTCGTTTTCTAGGCACTATTGTTGACTCAAGACATGCCTCTGTGGCTGAGTCTGACGTTAAACAGTCCTATCCCTTAATCGCCTTGTATGACACCGCATGGAAAGAGATGGGGTGGTCCAAATTCTACTCTGCCCGGAACCAACCGGCTATGTATAGCCTGAATAAATAGCGTGAATCTATTAAGTTGTACTATTATCTGTCTAAAATCTAGGAAACTGTCGATGTTATGTGATTTGTGATATGTGTGCATAATAAACGGTATTTTCTTTCTTTCTTTCTTTCTTTTCTTTCTATTTATAAATTAGTTTGCTAGTTACACATATTGATAGGACACATATTGATAGGTTTATGGCAACCTTTGAGGATGCCGTAAGGCGAAACCGGTCAGGTGTAATAAGCAATAAAGTAATGTGGAAAAGTACAAGTGAGTTATGAATATGTGTAACAACAAATTCCACCAAGTGCCATCAATCTACAGTATAAATAGTTTGTTAGTTCATTTCATGTTATCACTGCGTAAATATACATTCGATACATCAAAGGTTTGTATTCAGAAGAATTGTTCAACATGATGCCCACAGCTACGTTCTATTATCGTACCGCTCGCCATAGGCATGGAATTCATCCTCGCATACTGCGACCGGAAACGGTGCGCACTGTGCGGTATGAAAGGAACTTCATCCCGATAATGCTCAAGCTGTGGAATGGTCTTTCTGCTGTAGTTTTTGCAAGCGATTATAATATGGGGATTTTCAAAAAAGGTATTAGAAGGTTTCTACAGGGTCTGCAACGCAAGTATGATGCACATGGTAACCACTTTTCTTCAGTGGAACCCTATGTTTGTCTGCCACCTAAGTGGCATAGTAAAAAAATATTTACTAAAGTAAAGGTACGAGTCCAGAGTCAACTGCATACAGCAGCAACAGACGGCGTGTCACTGCAACGTATTTCTATGTTTTTCGCTGAAATACGGGCTATTTATTATATAATTTATTGTATGCCAATAACAATATTCATGATATAGAAATTAGGAAGACAAGAGCAGTACAAAGGGTGGCCTTATCGCTTCACACACCAATAGATTTACAGTATTTGTTTATTGTCTCAAAAGAACAAATCAAGTAACTTCACAAATATTTTGATGTTCACATTTTAAATGGTGTACTGTTCCCAAACTAAGCTGAAGCTTGAATTTTGGGACAATTAGGTAGCATATAGTCAGTTTAATATTTTCTTTCAGGCAACCTTGGGATGGACAGTAATGTGATGAAAACAGAAAATATGGTGTAGTTATCGAATAAACAAGGTGAATAAAGAAAAGAACAAAAAGAAAGAGGGAGAGAGAAGTAAGTATACGGCTTTACGTTAAGTATTATAAATAACACAACTATAACACACTAATAGATATATTACTAAACAGTACATACTAACATAAAGAAAAAACTGCAAGTGAACATATAATGGCGAGCTACCATCGTTTACACATCGACAGGTAGTGGTCCCTTACCGTTCTTTTAAAAACGTTTAAGGATTTTGCTCGTCTGATGTTCAAAGGCAATGCGTTTTATAAGCGCACAACCTTCACAGAATTAATGGTGTGTGATAATGGTAACTAAACCATTATTTCACGTTGCTGGAATATCCGAACTTTCATTTATATATATTCTTACTATCATTATTTCCAAAATGACGTCATAGTTTCGAAATTTATATCCATAGTACATATTTCTATAAAGGCACCTCAACTAATTCAATCTAATCTAACGCTGTCTAAAGACAAACTGACCGCACTGTCCAATTTGATCCTAAAGCCGTCTTGACAGTGCCCAAGTCCACGTGGACTAAGTATACTTGATAATATGACTTTAATAATAATTAATCATGATAGATTTAGTTCGGAAATGTTTTTTTATTCGACGTTTATCTTTCGCTGAAGGTAAAGACAATATTAAAGACGAGACTTGAACTAGCGGCTAGTTTTTTCTTTTTTTTTTTTGTAAATAGTTTTAGTTTTAGTTAGTTATTTTAGTGTTAGTTTTAGTTTATATTAAATGAATATATGAAAATAGGTATTAATTACAATACAAATGTCCAATCATTATCTGCAATCATAGATTTTGTCAATTGTTATGTTATTGACGGAGGTAGGACACGGCGGTATTTCCGCCCGATTGAGCAGTCCGACTGGGATAGTACCTCCGCCCTACAGAATACCGCGGCTATAATAACTTCGTGTTGTGTTCCCAGCGGTGAGTAGGGTAGCCAGAGCTCACTGGAGAATTTGTGCTGTCAGTGGGAAGACTTGTCCTGCTTTGTCTTCTACTGACGGCACAGAAACTCTGTACTTACAGGGTTGGCAGCGCGACTGTGACACCTCCGGTGTTACAGACGTCCATAGGTCACGGTAACCACTTTCCATCAGGTGGGCCGTGTGCTTGTCTGCTAACTAAATGGTATAAAAAAAAAACAAATAACCCGCCCCGTATCGTTCCCGGCGCAAAGGTGCCCATGACACTGGCAGCATTGCCTCGCTGAATCGCGATGGCCATCCTCTGCCCCAGAAACGAGCTGGAGCGGGAGTCACCGCCTTCCTCGTCCCTTTTCTAAGGAAATATTATGACCAAATGAGTTAATTGAATATGTCCTGGATATCAAATACATACATATTGGGGCGATATTGAAGCTATCTTACATTTGTACATCACATATATATATGCTCAGGCCTATTTCTGTCTAGAGTAGGCAGAGAAAACATAGTCCGCTATCTGCTTTTCCGTCATATACTTCACGGGTTTTCTCTTTTTTTTTATACTACCCACCTGAGTGGTGGCAGACAAGCGCACGGCCCATCTGATGGAAAGTGGTTACCGTGTCCTATGGACGTGTGTAACACCAGAGAAGCCCCAGTCGCGCTGCCGACGCTTTGAGCACGGAGATTCTGTGCCGTCAGTGTAGAGGACAAAGCAGGACAAGCCTTTAGTCATCCCACTGACAGCACAAATTCTCCAGTGAGCTCTGGCTACCCTACTCACCGCTGGGAACACAATACGAAGTTATTATAGCCACGGTATTCTGTAGGGCGGAGGTACTTCCCCAGTCGGACTGCTCAATTAGGCGGAAATACCGCCGTATCCTACCTCCTACTCTCTGCTGTCATTAAACTTTTATTGCAAGTCCACCGGTTTGGAATGCTTCTGACCTGCCCTTTTCATCAGTGTAAGTTCTGCGAGGTTGATTCTGACCTGCTAATTCACCTGTGTTTTACACACCTGGTGTCTCATTCTTTCTATGTAACTAATCCACCTTGGCATATCCTTTTCATTTCTCGTTACAACATTCTCTTCCAACTCATTAAAATTATTTTATTTTATTTTGTTAGATACAAAAAGAGATAACCAATTACATAATACAATACAACATCTTCAAGTAGGTACACTTTTTAAACTTGAAATCCAATTACATTTGTACACAACGTTCAAATGTTAAACAACTTCGTTAAGACAGTGGAATACATTATGTAAAAAAACACATACATCTTCAACAGAAAAAAAATACATTAAAGATGTTTTTAAAAGTACTGAAGCTATCAAAGAAGGTATCCAATACAAACCGTATTAAATAGACTACACATTCTATGATAATACAATGATCAAGACTGCTCCATCTTCGTTTATGTCTATGTATCATTACCCATAGAACTAGGCCAGTTTCTTCATAAATATTCATTACCATACTACCTGTAGATTTGCTCTTACCTGAAATAAAAATTACTCCAGCGTTTGGAACTGCTGTACATAAATTATTCAAGGTTTTGGAAGAGTACGAATTCTGTAGGCCTACTATGAAACATCATTTCTGATCGTATTCTCGGGCAATAAGTTTCATGGAACACATTTAGCTCGAAATCTGATCTGAAAACGATATGTGATACTTTGATTCGGTTTAAGCTCTGCCGTAGGAAATCGATATGACTTCGTTCGTGTTTTGCGAACCTGAAATATCGGATATTTCATGGTAGCCCCCGAACGAAACACCTCGGGATACAATAGTGACGTTGCACGAAAACATTGGGGCAATTAAGTTTATTAATTTTGTTGTTAACTAGTTTTTGCCCGTGGCTTTTTCGTGTTAATGTAGATTTGGTGAACTGAATTTATTTAATTATGAGGATCAAAATATGACACTAACGATTTTATTATTTATTGCCTCGTTTTCAATGCAAGGGGTAATAAAACCAAAGTCCATTCTCCTACTCCTTGAATGATTTTGCCTTTTCCGAGGTCTTGCGGCAGCGTTTATCGGCTGACTCCCAAAACCTAGAGGAAAACCTATGCCGTAGGTTCACCCGTCAACCAGCAGGTATAAAGACTAGCAGAGGTGGATGGCTTAGACCCTGAAGATCAATGTCATGTTGGAACCCATAAACCAAAAACGTAAACGCAAACATAACATAAATGTTGAAAGAAATTTAAAACATTTATTTGTTTCAATAGTTTGGGTGGAGTCAAAAAAAATCATTGTTTAAAAATTATTGTAATATCATTCATTGGTTCTGATAGTTCGTATGACTATCGGTAGATGGCTCCCACCATCGCCATAAAACAGATATAATAAGAAGATTTGGATGATTTCAGGTAAGGTTCGGTGGCTCGGTGGTCAGAACATTCCCCCTGTAAGGGAGAGATTGTGGTTTTGAATCCCGCCTGACATGATTCAATTGTATTAGTACTCGTATCTTAATTATAACTATGGTTATGTTAACGTTTTCATATATAACTAACTAGTGACAAGTGATAGTATTATAATAGTTACTTGAACCTTCATTTCCATAACCGGTAACTGTGAAACAGTTATAAATCAAGTCGAGAGTTTGGTGAGTCCGATAGGTCATAACTCAAATGGACTGGCCACTAATACATTCAGCGATTGAGATATTACTACCCATTACATACCGTTCGTCACACCTCGTCCTATATCCAAGACGATTTAAAACCTTATAGAACCCATAATGATATAGTCAACTATACTATCCTTCTTATAAATGTGAAAGTTTATGAAGATGTTCGTTATTCAATCACGTTCTTACATACTTCTTAAATCTTAAATTACTGAGATGTGTAATGTCTAGCTCTCTTCTAAACAAAATCTACATAGCATTAGCTCAATCGATAATAGCCTATTGCATCCCAATTTGGGGTGGAGCTAACAAGACCAACTTTTTAAACCTCGAAAGGGCACAGAGATCTCTTCTAAAGGTTATGTACTTCAAACCTTATACATTTCCTACTAACAACTTATATCAGACTAGCAAACTTCTCTCGGTTCGAAAGCTATATATTCTTAACCTAACCCTAAGGTGTCATAAATCCTTACCACTTAAAGCAGAACTTCAAAGAAAGAGAAGAAACGATATTGTTGCTACTACACCTCGGGTACGTACCGCTTTTGCTGGAAGACAGTATCCATGTCAGGCAGCATTCACATATAATAAACTAAACAAAACACTCAAATTATATCCTAAACAATTTCACATGTGCAAAAAATCACTCATGCAATTCTTATTTACTCTTACTTATGATGAAGTTGAAAGTATTATAACAAGAATTGTCTGATTCTCATCTTACCAACATTGTAATGTGCCAACAGAGATAATCTTACGCATCCAAGGTCACACTCACACACACACACACACACACACACACACACACACACACACACACACACACACACACACACACACACACACACACACACACACACACACACACACACACATACACACACACACACACACACATACACGCGCCCACTATTATTGTAATCTTTAGTATTGTCAAGGGAAGTAGCGGGTCATTCCCAACACGAGTGTCATCCGATTACTCACCGGGAAGACTCAACATTGTTAAGTTTTAAGATTACTGAAATAAACCGTTTTTTTTTTTTTTTTTATCTTACAGCTACGCCCCCGCCCCCTCCTCTCTCGCCTCTAAACGAGTGCCATTTCGTTGATCGGCGTATCGCAGAATAGATGTAAAAATACGCCAATTACAAAATTATCGATACTCAAAGTAAGAATACCAGAACAGCACAAAGGGCGGCCTTATCTCTTTACGCAATTTCTTCCAGGCGACCTTTGGATGGAAATATATGTTGGTTGGAGTATTTGGGATGAGGCGGTGGAGGGAGGGGTTAAAGTATTTTGCCAGTAGTCAACGTTTGTCATAAATGTGAAATCCCATACTTTCGTCATTTTTGGCTGAACAGGTCCGGTTGAAATTTGGCACAGTGATATATTATATATATATATATATATTATTACTCCTGTAAATACTAACAGTGGCGAATTTTACTAGCAGCTCATTATAATGTTTACGGTGTAAATAGGGTTTCCGCTTGTATTAGTTTTGGAACTGTCGTGAAATAATTACCAAATTTCTAAGGAGGGTAGTAATTTGCCGCGGCACCTCCCCATTTTCAGGGACGAGTTGGAAACTCTGCGGTCCCCACCCCCGAGGAGGGTCAGATCGAGAGAGACCCTGGGTCGGCCGGGGTGCGAGGGATATTCCTGTCAACCTAACCATCGCCAATCAAAAACGACCCACAGCTGCCGTGTGTTTTAGTCTAGTGATTTTTTAGTATTTATTCATGTGGGGTATCATATATTAGTAGATATTTTAATGAGACCTAAAAAAATAAGCTTTTAGATTTATATTGATTTGTAAAGTAACTTTCTTACTTCATTTTTATATTTTACAAGCTGTTGCCCGTAGCGTCACCTACAGGAATTTTGGTTATCTCGTGACTTTTGATCATTTCTCCAGCTCTACTAAACCAATTGCTGATGAAGTATTTTATTATTTTTCTTCATCAATATTTCACACAGTCAGGGCCGTGGACAAAAGCAGTAGTAGTAGTATACACGAATTTCTTTAAAATTAATATGCTTACGTCTCTAGTAATGCTACAAAACTTACTTATACCTCTTCGCATTGTCCGCTTTAACTTAGCTGCAGCCTTGAAAGTTTCACTTCACTAACATTGTTGGTGTGGTATTAGACAGAATTTTGAATCTTGCCTGTCTCCTGACTAAGAGTTTGTCCACTACTAAATATAAATTGGGTTATTATATTTTGATGCATATAATGTATAGTGAGTGCCTGGAAAATTTGAAACTAAAATTATATGAAGTGACGCAACACTCCCCTGAAATGGATAACCATTTGACAACAATCATACAACACTTTATAAAATTGCGGTAGAGTGGGTATTTTAAACCTGACTATGCATACTGGCTAACTAATTTGAAAAGAATTTATCTGTGGCGCCCAACATGGGACTCTATTCTAAAATTTAAGTTTCTGATAAATTGATAATTATGTGAAGTAATTTGATATTTTGCCATACTTGCATGCGTGCCTGAGCGCAGGTCTGCCTGCGCATACTGGTTATGTGTATTATCATCAACTGAGCATCATCTTAGCCTGCTTCAATTCTGGTTGCATCCAAAGTATGCACTTTGATGTCTAGGATCCACTCTCCTTTAATTCCATTGTGTTACTTCTACTTTTACAGGAATAAACCATTCGACAATAATACCTAAATACTATGGAAAATCATCATTACCATCGTAAAAACGTTGTGTTTGAAAGGCATCCAACGCTCTCCCCTCGGAACCCGGGTTCCGCCTAAATACTTTACCACACATACCATTTGAGGTACAAAACAAAAACTAAAACAATAAATTCCTTTTATTATTCTACACAAGTTATTAGAGTCGGCTACAAACGAAATCTGGCTCCTTAATAAATCTACCGGAGCAGAGGAAAACAGTCCATAATCCCCTACGTTGATATTTTTTTATTAAAACAAGTGGAGAGGCCTTTTTCTGCATCAATAAAAACACTCTATTTATGACCTTTGCCAGCTAGGGAAGTATTGTTTGCCCGAAGTTCAAGATTTTTCTCTTGCAGGTTAGTTTCTGTTCATTAAATAATATATGTTTTTAGATCATTTGCTTCAAGCGGCAAAGGTAATTGTTTTAAAGTGTTCTTGGGTTTTGTTTATATGGTTAATGTATGTGGCTGATATTATTATTAGATGGTGCAGCGGCTCACCAGTGGGTCCCCATAGCCAGTTTCCTCCCCGTTACCCTTTGCAGAAATGCTAGATGTGTTTAATTTTGATTTTGATAGATCGTGGAAAAAAAATTTTCCACCTGCTTCCCTTTTGTAAACCTTCATCTTTCGCCACTGGGTTGGTGGTGTAGGTGTATGGTCTGGAGAGTATGGACTACTCTGCAAACCATACATCAAACATTAATAGTTTTCTTCAAAAACATTTTGGTATGTGTAAGTAACTATGTGTATAATGTGTAAATATTAAACAAATTATGCAATCTTGTCATAAAATTCAGTAGTTGTAATAATTTTGCCCCTGTCGATGTTGGTTATTGCGACAAAACATAGCTTATGTCCTTTCTCAAGGTGTAATCTACCCTTGTACCTAATTTTATCAAAATTGGTTCACTGGTTTAGATGTAAAAGCTTAATATACAGACAGACAAAGTTACTTTGGGATTTTTAATGTTGGTATGGATTCATTATTCATGTTTCATAGATAGAATTTTTTACGCTAGCCAAAATACCAAATTAATTGAAACAATAAACATATTTGATAATATTATTAAAAAGTTCTGAACTGATCAAAATACGAACCAATTTTTAAAATGGATGTTGTTCAAATGCAACCAATCCTCACCAATCCTATCTTAGAGTAATAAAATTGATGAAAGTGGAAAGTTTTTGCACAATTGGCAAATACGTTCTATTAATATTTTTATTTGATATCACATTTTTATTCAATATACGAATGACCGTGTTCTCTATTGAAAACATAAATGAAACATAGCAGTCAACTGTATTTTTATACGGAAAATGCTACTGATATTGCAAGTGCCAATTTAAATTGAATATTTTGATATTCAACCAGTCTGGAGTGGTTGGAGCGCTGATTGTATCTAGATGAAATTTTGCATAGATATAAATTAAAAAGTTACTTTTTTGTCCCAGGAATAGATTCTAGTATGTTGCTGAGTCAGTACCGAAATTTTTTTTTTTTTTTTTATACCACTTAGGTGGCAGACAAGCAAACGGCCCACGTGATGGAAAGTGTTATCGTGACCTAAGGACGTGTGTAACACCAGAGGAGCCACACTCGCGCTGCCGACCCTGTAAGCACAGAGTTTCTGTGCCGTCAGTGTAGAAGACAAAGCAAGACAAGCCTTTAGTCTTCCCACTGACAGCACGTATCCTCCAGTGAGCTCTGGCTACCCTACTCATCGCTGGGAACACAACACGAAGTTGTTATGGCCGCGGTATTCTGTAGGGCGGAGGTACTTCCCCAGTCGGACTGTTCAATTGGGTGGAAATACCGCCGTTTCCTACCTAAGACTAAGATGGATTTTTACCAATGATAGGTTCCTACCTTACCTACCAATAGTAGAGAAAAACGAGACACTGACGTGCGCGAATTTGTTCAATATAATGCATGATTAGTTGCATTGAGCTCCTCCGCAGCCATAACACCCCGTGCCAATCTCAAAAGACACTCAAGCAAGGCATACTATTCTTATACAGCACATTTTGTGACGTCACTCGTTTTACTTTGTGAATATTGCTGAGTTGTATGTGAGAACCCAGGTTACTTGCCCTTTTTTCTAGAACTTCTTTCTATGTTCCATATCATTGAAACAAATAATAATGAAATGTGCAAGAAATAATTATCATAATAATAATTATCAAAGTACACAAACCTGTGGTCTAGACATCACAACTGAGGGATTAATCCTGAGCTATCCAATTACAGCCCTCAGTAATTGGAGCAACGGCATTAACAATTCTGCCCATGCCCCCACCTCTAATAGCACTTGGGAAAGTTATACATATCTTAACTATGGCTATTTAACTTTGATAATGTCTATGAGTTAAATCTATGTTTTGGGAAAAATTTCATTGTTTCTGTAGCGGGTTAATTTTAGCTTCTTTAGTAAATTCGTTTATTAAGACTTGTTATTAATAGCTGTTCACCCCGGTTTCCCTCGTGTGGATGTCGGTTAACAAAAATAACTTAAAGTCCTTTTAATTTAAAAGATTTTTATTTCAATCCTTGCAACAAAAATAATATCGGTCTGTGGTTTAGTCTTGAAAACATGACGATGATGGACGACAAACAGTTTTACGTTTGGTAAATATAATATATTATCAAAGCGTCTCAAAAATATAAAAAAATAATATTCCAATACAAAAAGAAACTTAGAAATCTCAACAATTGGTAGTTACATGAATCCCTGTAATGAAATTTTTATTTTCTTTTATTACCACAGTTACAAGCATGTTAGACAATATAGACGATATAGCATCTAGAAAAGAGGAGGTACTTAATTTGGATGTTCGGTTCATTTGTTTTTAACTTGTACCTATTTACTTCTGACTGTACAGCATTAAAAAATTTAAGTACTTTTTTTTTAGGTGGCAGACAAGCACACGGCCCACCTGATGGGAAGTGGTTACCGTGGCCTATGGACTCGTGCAACACCAGGAGCGTCACACTCGCGCTGCCGACCCTGAAGAAACCTCCTAATGCCCCTTTTGAAGAACCCCATATTGTAGGCGCATGGGAAGACCGCAGCAGGGAGTTCATTCCACAACTTGAGTGTGTATGGGATGAAGTTTCTTTCATACCGCACAGTGCGTACCGTCTCAGGTTGCAATGTGTGGGAATGAACTCCCTGCCTACGGCGAGCGGTGCGATGATATCATCATGTCAAACAATTCATCTGAGCACAAACATCAATCTGATGCTGACTGTATTTGTAACACAAATGATTTTTCTATCTTGTCTTCAGTACCTAAGCTAATAACTGAATTCGAAGCTCCTGTTAAATTTCAACCATCTATATTTTTATCATTCTAGCGTTTTTATGTCACTATCATATTTGTCCTATAAAACCGAGAGTCATTCTACTACACTCTGTCACCCACTTGCTCTCTCTTCTACAACTTTAAAACAATCCTCAATCTTCCCAAAATCAAGTATCATCAATAATATCTGGCACCAAATACAACAATCAAGATAAACAACTCACATCAATAAACCTCAACAGCTCCTTAATCTTCCCTAACATCATTATCTAAAACATTAAAAACGTCTTTAGCACCATTTATTACCTAAATTAATAAATAGAGATTTACAATATGTCATCAGAATTAATTTCAGGGAGGTGGCTGCTGTTTAATTGCGTTAGCTTCATTCACCCCTCTTCACCCCCTGGCTTTTCACCTCCAATCTCAAACAATTTGAGAAGCTTTTAAGGTATCCACATGAGTTAAATTGGAATTATCGTTGGACTGTTTAGGCGGTTACTGCAATATAATGGCGTTAGCCGCAGGTACCTCGTTGAAGGGTCTTTAGGTAATGATATTAAACAAGATTGCTTTGTTAATTTCAGTATCAACATTGTGGATGTTTATTAAGAAACTTGTTTAGGTAGTAATATTGTTTATTACTAACGTTTAGCGTTGATATATTTAGGCCTTATATCGTAAGGCTTTCAGTAATTAAAAACTAAAATTAATGAACTGTGAGACGTTCCGGTAGAGCATTCAACTGCTACGACAGAGTTCATATGTTTTATTTCCGATCAGTGCAAATATGTTTCTGTGTTTGTTAAACACAAACATAGTGGCACTTTCATGAAGTAGGCAGAGATAACCGTCTACCATCTGCTGCTATTTTTAAATACTTGATGAGTTTCCTCTACTGTCACTAGACCTTTTATATAAACCTGTCAGTTTCGATTGCTTTTGGCTGGATATTTTCAACATACTATCATTATACTATTCCCAAAATAATATTTATTTATTAAAACATAAATACACAAAACAAATTCGCGATTATGTCGCGTCAAACAACCCACTCTGCATCGTTCCCGGCGCGTGTCATTGCGTCGTGAATCGCAATTCGCGCCAACCTTTGGCCCAGGAATGAGCTGGATCGGGAGTCATTCTCAAATAATATATGCATTTATTTACATAATGTATATGGGATTTATCTAAATTGAAATATTAAAACAATACAGAATAATAATATACCTATACAAACCTGCTGGTTCATGTATCAAAGAATTCCTCCCCATTGATGTCAACAGGGAGGGTGGCCAGAAGGCTGGTGGCATTGCCACGTTGATCACGGGTAGCGTCAATTAAACGTTTAGAAATAAAATTATCTAAATACAGTCGTATTCATCCGAATTCTAGAATTTCTTAATGGCGTTGTGTTATGTGTTTCACATCCTAAAATTTTCATTAATAATGCATAATAAGTTCTGATAACATCAGCTCTATCTATATATCTGTGTACGATAGTAATACTCACCACCGAACCAGGTTGGACCATCTTCTCTATAACTATTCAGTACACCGTCTGACTGTAAACTTACCTGAGAAAAAAAAAACATTACGTTAGCGCGCTCGTTATTTTAATACAAACATAAATTATTATACTGTTGTACAATTCGGTTAGAAGTTGCTCCTTAATGATGTGGTGTGTTTTTCGTTAATTGGTAACTCTTTGCATGCATGAAGGAAATTTATTTAATATTAATATGTTACCCCTAATTTTTTTATAATAAAGGATATGCCAATTTGACCTCACTTCGACTGATGGTAAGCTAAAGGCAAACTCTCAGGAAAGACCATTACAGACACGTAGCATGTTACAATGGTGGCACTCAGCTTGGTGGCCTCGTCAGATACTTTTTCACGTCCCGCTTAAACAGGACTGTAGGAAGAAGGAAACACGTGAGCTGTTAAGGTTAATGGTGCGATAAAGGATTTTTTTTTATACCATTTAGTTGGTAGACAAGCACACGGCCCACCTGATGGAAAGAAAGGTTACCGTGGCCTATGGACGTTTGTAACACCAGAGGAGTCACAGTCGCGCTGCCAACCCTGTAAGTAGAGTCTCTGTGTCGTCAGTTTAGAAGACAAAGCAGGACAAGCCTTTAGTCTTCCCACTGACAGCACAAATTCTCCAGTGAATGCTAAATGTTAAATAATGTGTATTTGTTTTACCTGTACCACGGAATCGATTTTGGTAAAATAATATATGTTAGGTACATTTTATTTGCGGTAGCCTAGTGGTATGTGTAATGGACTGCTGAGACGAGATCTCGGGTTCGATCCCAGGATTTACCATGGCACACACCAATGACTTTTCGATGCTTTTCGAAGTTATGTGTGTATTTATCGCAGGTTTATAAGTGCCCGGTTAATGGCAATAAGCTCGCCACCTAAACATAAACTGACGATGTGGGTGCTAGCACCTCTGTCTACCCCTTCGAGGATAGAGGCGTGAGTATCAGAATAAACGGGATATTTACCATGTTTCATTATTTTGAGTTTCCGATATTTCGGCGCTGTTGCAAGCACTATGATCACGGAGGAACTGGAGAATTGGCGGTGAACAAAGAAAAAGTTTTTTCTTTTAGGAGTAATTATATCGATCTACCCTCTTTCGAGTTCTTTTACTACGCGTATCTGCACTACTATTGGTTTCACTCTCACTACAAACTCGAACCCGATCTCGATCACGTTCACGACATACGATGCTCACTGTATCCACTCGCGATTTTGTTTTAGCTTGTTCCCGGTTGTTTTTGCAAAGACGGACCATTGGATGCCAGACGTTCGGCAGTTGAAACCCATCCTCACGATTGAAATTTTTATACTTTTTTATTTCAATTGCTTCCCTTACCAGTCTTGGTATATAGTGGCGTTCTGTCGAAAGCATCTGAGGGTTATGTAGCTCGATCCAGTGGTTCGTACCGGACTCCAATAAATGTTGAGCGATTGCAGATTTATGCGGTTCATTGTTTTTGACTGCCCTGATGTGTTCCTTGATTCGGCATGTAACCGTTCTTTTTGTTTGTCCTATATAAGAACTGCCACAGCTACAGTCAAACTTGTACACTCCCGGTCTGTCCAATGGGGAGCCATCTTTGGGTGAGCGCAGGCATTGCGACAGCTTTTTAAAAGGAGTGAAAATAGTTTTGACAGATACCTTCTTCAGGATGTTAGCGATCTTATCTGTCACTCCTTTGATGTAGGGTAAAAAGGCTGGCTGTCTTTCCACCTTATAGTGCCGGGGTTTATTTGTGGTGAGTCTTGGTGGTCTTATCCGTCCATTGTATCCATTCTTTTGTAGAACGCCGCTTATGTGCTTCAATTCTTCTTGTAAATGTTCCTCGTCACATAAACTATATGCGCGGTCAGTAAGCGACGTCACTACCGAATTCAGATGGCGCGGATGATGATGTGAGTCGGCATGCAGGTAGCGGTCAGTGTAAGTGGGTTTCCTGTACACGGAGTGGCTACACGACCCATCCTCACGAACACCGATCCTCACGTCAAGGAAGGCAAGGGTTCTTTCCTTTTCCATTTCGTACGTAAAGCTCATTTTTCCATGGATATTGTTGAACTGGGCCACGTATTGTTGTACAACATTCTCACTCCCCTCCAGTATACAAAAAATGTCATCAACATACCGTTTCCAGATTTTAATGCTTGGGGCGGTGGGTATGGCTATGGCTTCGAAATGTTCCATCCACAAGTTTGCCACAACTGGAGCCACCGGACTGCCCATCGCTACTCCATCTATCTGTAGGTAGTACTCATTTCTGTATACGAAGTAGTTTGTGGTCACACAATGTTGCACAAGGTCGGCATATTCTTTAGCGACTCCGTTCTCTGCGATTTTTCGTCTTATGATCTCCAAGCAGTCTGTGATGGGAACATTTGTGAATAGGGACTCCACGTCGAAGCTCACCATCACTTCTTGATCATTGACCGAAGTTTGACGCAAAATCTGAACGAAGTGTCTCGAGTCCTTCACGTACGACATGGTTCTACCCACCAATGGCTGCAAGATATTCGCCACATGTTTGGCCAGTTCATAGGTCGGCGAGTCAATCTGACTCACTATGGGCCGCAAGGGAGTGTTTGGCTTGTGTATCTTAGGCAGACCATATAGTTTGGGGGGCTGGAAGTTCCTGGGTCGCAGCAGGGGGAAACGGTATGTTGATGACATTTTTTGTATACTGGAGGGGAGTGAGAATGTTGTACAACAATACGTGGCCCAGTTCAACAACATCCATGGAAAAATGAGCTTTACGTACGAAATGGAAAAGGAAAGAACCCTTGCCTTCCTTGACGTGAGGATCGGTGTTCGTGAGGATGGGTCGTGTAGCCACTCCGTGTACAGGAAACCCACTCACACTGACCGCTACCTGCATGCCGACTCACATCATCATCCGCGCCATCTGAATTCGGTAGTGACGTCGCTTACTGACCGCGCATATAGTTTATGTGACGAGGAACATTTACAAGAAGAATTGAAGCACATAAGCGGCGTTCTACAAAAGAATGGATACAATGGACGGATAAGACCACCAAGACTCACCACAAATAAACCCCGGAACTATAAGGTGGAAAGACAGCCAGCCTTTTTAGCCTACATCAAAGGAGTGACAGATAAGATCGCTAACATCCTGAAGAAGGTATCTGTCAAAACTATTTTCACTCCTTTTAAAAAGCTGTCGCAATGCCTGCGCTCACCCAAAGATGGCTCCCCATTGGACAGACCGGGAGTGTACAAGATTGACTGTAGCTGTGGCAGTTCTTATATAGGACAAACAAAAAGAACGGTTACATGCCGAATCAAGGAACACATCAGGGCAGTCAAAAACAATGAACCGCATAAATCTGCAATCGCTCAACATTTATTGGAGTCCGGTACGAACCACTGGATCGAGCTACATAACCCTCAGATGCTTTCGACAGAACGCCACTATATACCAAGACTGGTAAGGGAAGCAATTGAAATAAAAAAGTATAAAAATTTCAATCGTGAGGATGGGTTTCAACTGCCGAACGTCTGGCATCCAGTGGTCCGTCTTTGCAAAAACAACCGGGAACAAGCTAAAACAAAATCGCGAGTGGATACAGTGAGCATCGTATGTCGTGAACGTGATCGAGATCGGGTTCGAGTTTGTAGTGAGAGTGAAACCAATAGTAGTGCAGATACGCGTAGTAAAAGAACTCGAAAGAGGGTAGATCGATATAATTACTCCTAAAAGAAAAAACTTTTTCTTTGTTCACCGCCAATACTCCAGTTCCTCCGTGATCATGGTGCTTGCAACAGCGCCGAAATATCGGAAACTCAAAATAATGAAACATGGTAAATATCCCGTTTATTCTGATACTGATGTCAGTGACCATGATAGTTTAAATACCTAGATATAGGCGTGAGTTTATGTTATGTTATGGTTTTATTTGCATCATGAAAAATTAAAAAATCTTGTATGGTGGAACTGTCATTGAAATGGTATAAAAAAATGTTGCTGTGGGAACGGAATTAGAATTATATGCAGGCGCAACCGCAGCCAACAGCCAGCGTTCTATAACCAGTAACTGCAACAGTTATAAATCAAGTAGAGAGTTTAGTGAGTCCGATAGCACATAACTCAAATGGACTGGCCACGAATTGAATTCATTTGGTCTTATACATTCAATGATGGAGATAATAATATCTATATTATTATTGTGAGACTTCTACGATATGCCTACTTCTTACCGATTTACATTCACGAGAAAAAAAATGGAGTTAAATGTAGGTATTTAAACCATCATGGTCATTCACAATAGAATTAAAGTTATTGGAATGTTTACCATATTCTAGTGTTTTGAGTTGCCGATATTTTGGCGTTTTTGCAAGCACCATGATCACGGAGGAACTAAAGTATTGACGGTACACAGTAAAAATATTTTAGGAGTAAATTTATTTATTTAATAACCACACACTGACACAACCTTTACAGGGGAAACCTAATGCGATAGTGCCGTAACCTAATATATCGATCTACCCTCTTTCGAGTTATTTTACTATGCGTATCTGCACCACATATTACTATTTTATAGTAAGCTAATTCTGCACTACAAACTCGAACCCGATCTCAATCACGACCCACGATGTTTATCTACTCGCGCTTTTATTTTGGCTAGTTCCCGGTTGTTTTTGCAAAGATGGACCACTGGATGCCAGATGTTCGGTAGTTGAAACCCATCCGCTCGATTGAAATTTTTATACTTTTTGATTTCAATCGCTTCCCTAACCAGTCTTGGTATTTATTGACGTTCTTTCGAAAGCATCTGAGGGTTATGTAAATCAATGCAGTGGTCAGTACTGGACTCCAGTATATGTTGAGTGATTGTAGATTTGTTGTTTTTAACTGCCCTGACGAGTTCCTTAATTCGGCATGTAAATATAACGGAAACTCAGAACAATACAACACAAATATCCATTTAATACTAATGGACTTAAAAATTAGCCTACATGCAGTTCCAGACTATTATCTACGCCATAATAATCCCCAAGATTTAGGTAACAGCCCAGTTTGGTCAACAGCAAACATTCATTATCAAATAACAATATGCATCCGTATAGGTAGCTATTGAACATCCCTGAGTATAACTCAAAGCATTTCTTGTGTATAAACATAACATAACATAACCTCACGCCTATATCCCCGAAGGGGTAGGCAAAGGTGCTAGCACCCACATTTCGCCAGTTTATGTTTAGGTCCCAATGTAATAGGTGGTGAGACTATTGCCATTAACCGGGCACTTATAAACCTGCTATTAATACACACATAACTTCGAATAGCATCGACTTCATTGGCGTGTGCCATGGTAAAACCTGAGATCGTACCCGAGACTCGTCTCAGCAGTCCATTACCCATACCATTAGGCTACCGCGGTTTGTTTTCTTGTGTATAAACTGTGTAATTCTGTGTATGAGATAATACCTATCCATGACATAGTCACAGTGGGCTGCATAAGTCCGTTTACAATATGAAACCAAAACTGCATGAAGTAATGCCATTGTTATTTATACTGAAGATTGATGGCACTTGGTGGAATTTGTTGTTACACAATATTGATAACTCACTTGTACTTTTCCACATTACTTTATTGCTTATTATACCTGACCGGTTTCGCCTTACGGCATCCTCCAAGGTTTATAATGACATTTAAGAACATTCCTATTAGAAACATTGCGACACTCAAACATATTACACATGTGGGTAGTTGTAAAATTATGTATACCAGTATAAATTTTTTCCCCAAAATATAGGGAAATAATATATATGTGGTCCTAAATATATTTTGAATTTATGAATTATTACTATTATGTATTTAAGTTATAATGTCAATTAAAAAATTATATAAAATTATAAGAAATATTTATAAATGTTGAAATACTAATATCATTGAAAATTAAATAATGTCAAATGTGAATAATTTCAGATGAAAATTAACCATGTCAAATATTATGTCAAATTATACCAAATTAAGAGAATAAACCAATGTTTCTAATAATGTTCTTAAATGTCATTATAAACCTTTGAGGATGCCGTAAGGTGAAACCGGTCAGGTGTAATAAGCAATAAAGTAATGTGGAAAAGTACAAGTGAGTTATCAATATGTGTAACGCCATTGTTAATAAGACATACATTGGGAACCATCAATCAACGGTAAATAAATGTAAAAAAAATATGTCATCATCATCATCATGTCAGCCACACATAGTCCACTGCTGAACATAGGCCTCTCCCACAGACTTCCAGAATGACCGATCTAAAGCAGCCCGCATCCAGCGCTTCCCGGCGACCTTGATGAGGTCGTCCTCTATCAACATGTATCAATATTTATTTCTGTTAATTCACCTCTGTCTTGCGATCTTGGGATAAAGGCGTGATTATATGTATGTATGTAAATTTGACTTAAATGTTTATAGGATTATAGATCTTAAGCTATATACGGACTACTGCAGCCTACTGTGACTTCAGCCAGATCTATTCAGTGGTATGAGCGTGATAAAGTAACAAACTAACAAACATCTTAATAATATTTCACATTTATAATATAAGTCAGATGTAGAACCATACTCAACAGAAATCTAAAGCATATTTAAAAAAAGTATTGCACCCATCATAACACTGATAAAATTAAAAATCTACCTTAATCATTTAAGAAAAAAGTTGCTTTTTCATTAAATATTTCAACTTTAAAGTCACAATACACAATAAGAATTTTAAAAGGACCAATTCACTTAACGCCCTCTTCGTGGCTCCTGCGATTCTTTTTATTACCCGAGGTGCTCGTTAGTGAGACCTTCGAAGCAACAATTACTAAGGTATCTTTTTTCTCCGTCTCTCATTCGTCTTTTCTCATTATTTTATATCCATTTCTTGTTTTTATTGCGCGCAGCTTCGTTTCCCGCTCCGTGAGCGTTCAATGGAATCTAAAATAAGACTCGTTATGAGTTGGTCCTGTGCTGGTCCGCCGAGGAAGTGACGTGTTAAAGGATAATCTTGTTAATTAGCAGAGTGGACTAATGAACAAACTGAAGGGAAATAGAAAAATGTTACCTACCGTGTTTGCTTGAGCTTAATTTTAAGGGTGTCATACCCAAACAGTAAAAACGTATTCTATTACTAAGACTCAAATATCCGCCTGTCTCTCTATTAGTATGTCACCAATAAGATAAGAATAAATTTATTTCATACCATATTATACAGTATAATCGACAATAAGCTTCATCAACCCAAAGTCCTCTCCACTGATCGGCACTAAGTTTATCGGATTTTGCGTGAAGCTAAAGAAATTTAAAAAAAATGTACTGTACTATCCGGAACGTGGAATCCAGTGATTAAGATACTAAAACCAATAAACACAGTGCCGTTAAAAATTGAAATAGTGTGGTGTGTCGCCAGCCTAATCATTCACAATAAAAGTAATGGTGGGTAGGTGCACAAAAAATGTTCCTCGCATACCTCTCGTCGTGACCACGAGCGCTGCAACGCATCCCAAACGTTCGCAGAAATAGTAAGTTAAATGGTTTAATTGCTAAAAGTCCCGGACCGTTGTATAATTATGAATTTCTAGATTGTTTGTAGGTAGTACATATCTGTATCTAATATTGCAATTTATATTGCAAGACACCGGTGCTTAAAAAAGACTTCACGTCTGCATTTCAGAACTCTAGGATCTCCTCCCCAATGGTTAGCACAATTTTTTTGTTTTGCAATTGGGTTGTATTTTTGAACTGTGATAGTTTATTCTTGTATTTCTGTTGCCGTTGTTACAGAGAAAAAAATATATTTCGGGAAGCTCCCTTACAACAAATGTAAAGTGGAACAATATAGATATTTTAGAGCATGACATCCTCTTCTACCGTAAACAAGGCCATATATTGCATGGATATGGCTATTAGTTGGAGTGGGTTCACGTTTGTAATGTCTTCATCAATTAGCCCACTGTTGGACTAGGCCTCTCCCAATGCTGGGAGAATCTTTGGCCTACTGTTAGCACGCTGTCCAAATGGGTTGGTACTGGGTTTTATTTCAAATTTTTCTACTGTCGCAGTGATATCGACTGCGTATTTTTCTGTTAGTCGTCTCTTAATCGCCCTTCGAATGAGGTGGGGTAGTGATACTGATATTCTCGATCGTAAGAGTAACGCCTTAACCAAATTCAATTTCTATAAACAAACCATGGATATTTGATTAATCTTGTCATTGAGTTAGTATCCTCACTCCATTATTCATATAATTAACCATTTTGAACCATTTGAGCTATCCGAGTGAGCAGACTGCCCATAAATTAGTTACCCGGCGTCTCTCCACCGGTAATGAAAAGTACGGCCCTGGTAATGAAAAAATAAAACAAATTTATACCCTTGTAGGGTAATTTATGCGAATAGTCTTTGTCAGTTTGTGATACAATAGAAAAATAAGGATATATTTTTAGAAATGGTGTTCTATGTCCATTGCAAAGTTTTACTAGTTCTCTATCAATTGGGTATTTATTTATTTATTTATTTTATTTATTTGATGCACAAAACACATTACAATCTTTACAAAAATAAACTTAAAACTAAGAGTTTTGAACTGGATTCTAACGTAAAACTATGTGCACACTGCAAAATTAATGTTACAATAATGAAAAAGCTCATGACTATTAAAGGTAACAAAGTAAAAAAATAAGAAGTTCCTCGACACCAGTTTAACGATGAGGGTGGGTCAAGTCATTTAGGTATAGCAACCAGGGCCACAAGGATCAGCACTTAACCTACGATGGAGGATGTCTTTAATGACACTGATGAATTTATTAATATTGTGACTGAATATGTCCACAAGTAAGTGATTGCTCTTTGCCATCTCGTTATATTGACGAGCCATCCTGGTCAAAGGGTTGTAATACGAGATGTTATTTTTATAAATTTATAGGGAAAATAGATTGACTTCATTAGATCTACGGGCACTAAATTTAATGTTAAGGCTTATGTGAGCTAGTAGTTCGGGAGAGTCTATAATGGAGTGGGTGATTTTGTAAAGGTAAACTAAGTCGAAGATTATGCGTCTGGATTCTAATTTGACTGATTAGTCAAATTAGTGACTCTTTGCCAAACGTCAAAACGGTAAGTTATAATGAAACTTGTATGACAGATATTGGGAACTCATTTGTCAAGTACTTTTACACAATTTTTTTTTAAACTTTTGAGGATGCCGTAAGGCGAAAACCGGTCAGGTTTAATAACAAATAAGAAATAATGTGGAAAAGTACAAGTATGTTCCCATTATGTGTAACAACAAATTCCACCAAGTGCAATCAATCAACAGTATACAAAATTAATTTATATGATTTTTTATTGTGACGTCATAATATTTAATAGACAAATCATTTACTAATATAGGTTGGATGGATGATTATTAATATAAATAATATAAAGTAATAACCGACGCAACTTTTACCGCTCTTTTACCATTCTTAATTTACTGAGCTTAGTTAAATAATTTATTTTAAGTTCAGGAAAATACCCAATTAGCCTATGGCAGCTGCATTCGAAAGTTAGGAGAGGCTAATATCCAGTAGTGGACATACTTTTTAGCCCTAATACTAATCTTATTAACAGTTGTTGTGTTGTAACGTTTGACTAATATGCAGGGGGCGTGGGTCCAATTTTTTTTCGGCTCAAATTTTGCAACTTGATTTTGCTCATGACCCCCCACCGTCCGCGTCCAGTCGATCCCAGCCATCTTTTTCCGGTTGTCAGTAAATTTGGTTAGTGGCGTACTTGATGACGACATCGATATTACCATAGCTGCGGAGTCACTGGAGTAATTGGGCGAAATGATGCACAGCCCAAATGGGTACTCTCGATGGATCAACCTTGAACTTGGAAAAACAAGTCCTAAAGACACTATAACGGAGATCGTGAAAAGGTAAATGGAAGGCGAGACGATAAGTATTGCTTCAGATGATTCAAAGCTCGTAATTTTTCTTATCAAAAATTCGATTCCATAAAATAAAAACTAATTGATTCAATAGTAATTGCTTTCAATTATAGTCAAATATAAAGAAAAACAAGATGGCGTCGACTAAAACTTCTTAGATACGTTGATTGAATTCCAAGTTAAATTGCCAATTCACTGATGTGAAGATGAAACGCAAACATTTCCATTGAGTGAAAACTTTTAAAATCGTTTAGGGATTCGGTAACTAAGGCTCAATCGAAATTAAATGTTCCTTTAACCTGTATAAGCCTTTTAATAGGGTTCTGCATCCTGCATGCAAAGATATTCACGGCTATTCAGACGGTCCTCAACTTACCTCAACCTCAACTCAGACAGAGTGCAATCAAATTGACTGATTAACACCAAGACACAAATATACAAAAGGAAAACCGATACAATTGATAATAATAGCAGCTAGTACTGAAAAAAAGCGAATCTACGGGGTAGACAGAGAATAGGGTCCCGATTCTACTAAGTTTATGTCATCACAAAAGCACTGTCATTTTATTTTTATACCACTTAAGTAGCAGACAAGCGCACGGCCCACCTGATGGAAAGTGGTTACCGTGGCCTATGGACGTGTGTAACACCAGAGAAGCCACACTCGTGCTGCCGACCCTGTAAGCATAGAGTTTTCTGTGCTGTCAGGGTAGTGGACAAAGCAGATCTATAGAATGACATGGGCTTTGACAAGACGTTATAAAGCCGCGTGATTACCGGTAGAGTAGAATTTGGACAACCCCATCTCTTTCAATGCGGTGTTGTACAAGGCGACTAAGGGATACGGCTGTTTAACATCAGACAGATATATACAACGCAGACTAAGCCTTAGATGCATGATTTGAATCTAATAAAAATCTCGACTTGCAGTCTAAAACATTGAAACAAGTTTGAAAGCAAGCTTTGCCCTACTACCAATCACAAACCGAAAGAAACAATAATGGGTACCTTTGCTGTCAATTTTTTTTTTTAAATATAGAACACGTCAATTAGACTTCGCCTTGCCTGATGGTAAGCTGAAGGCAAAGTCTCAGAAAAGAGGGTCACCATTACCTACACATACCTTGTGACAATGATGACATTCAGCTTGACGGTCTCATCATATGCTTTTTCACGCCCCGCTTAAAGGACCCGGGACTGTAGGAAGAGGGAAAAGCTGGTAATGAATTCCAGGCCTTAATGGTGCGACAGAGGAAAGAGTCACCGAACCGCTTGGTTCTTGATCGGATGTTCTGCACCATGTGCGGGTGACATCTAAGACCTGCACGTGTTTTCCTGTGTAGGAAAGGGGAGGGTGGGACTAATTGGAAGAGCTAATTGCAATAAATATTTGCCCAACATTGACTCAAATTAATGATATTATAAGAAAACCCACTTTTAACAATCTATATTAAACTATCGATCCAACCGAGCTTGATTAACGAACACAGCATTAACCCAAACAAATAAATCACATCATTATCGGTTTAACCACTGAAATATCTCATGATAATATTGACAACCATAGACATGTTCAATCAGCTGTTTGTTTAGTCAATTACGTTGCAATCAGCGCAGCCGAGTGTGCGCCCGTGTAGCCTAACGAACTGACAGAGATGATTATAAGTCATGTTAATGATTCAATGAACAGAGATTTTATTTGCTGGTAATAATAGTTTGGTATTTTAATAATAACTTATTTGTGTGGTGACGGGGAAAGAATATAAGCATCACAGCCACAGAAACAACTAACAGAAAAATACGCAGTTGATATCATGGCGAATGAAAGAAAACTCGAAATAAAACCCTGCACCAATCCGTCTGACCGAGCGAAACAGTTGAGTAAAAGTCAAATATTGAGTGCACAAGCTACGTTCGACATAGAAACCATGTTAATGCATCATCATTTTTGTTTTCTCCAAAGTTATAATTATTTAGCAATGAATTCAGTTCGCATTCGGTCATAAAGCATTCTTCACAATCTCATCTATCATTCATATTTTAGTCCCTTTGTTAGATAATATATCAGTTCGATCTATCCAAAGAGTGTTATCATTTACTAGCATCTTATTAAGTGTATGAGTAGCAAACTGTCCGTACATTGAGAAAGGCAGTCCACAGCTGGGTTCAGTAGTGGATAGGCTAATAGATTGATTGATACTACTTACTAGACCAGCTGTTTATCACGGTTCCTGCATGAGATGGGAATTAATTAAACTAGGTAGTACCTTTTTGTAACTCTCATACAGTTGACATTAGATATTACAAAACAGTAAGCTGTGTTTTACAGATAGAAAAATATTCAGAATCAGACAAATCCCCAGTTACACTGGCAAAACTGGACCCCACGATAAGAGATGAAAAAGCTTCGGATGCGACTAAGATTAACGTTAAGACGAAAAGATGTCTTTACAGATATGAGCATATAGGAGATAAGACACGATGGTATTTCCGCCTCAATTGAGTAGTCCGACTGGAGAAGTACCTCCGCGCTACAAGAATAACCTCGTGTTATGTCCCCGGTGGTGAGTAGGGTAGCCAGAGTTAAGTGAAAACCAATGGCTTATCCTGCTTTGTCTTCTAGACTGACAGACACAGAAAATAATTATTATAAAACTAAATATTTCTACACAAATTATAGTAGAATATGTATGACCACTGTAATAACATAAAGACCTCGATGCACCATATTCTTAGAAATGCAATACAGAATACCGCGGTTATAATAACTTCGTGTTGTGTTCCTAGCGGTGTTAGTTAGTCAGTTATAAAAATAAAATCAATTATGTTCTATTCTCTCTATTCTTACAGAGTGGCAGCACAAGTGTGACTCCCCTGGTGTTGCACACGTCCATAGGCCGCTGTAACCACTATCTGTCATCTGGGCCATGTCCTTGTCTGCCACCCAAATAGTATAAAAAGTACCTACACAGATAAAATATTTATTTAAAACAAAATTACAAATTCACGTTCAGTGAAATTTCCCCAAATGCTGTAATACTGTTATTGATAGGGGATAATCGTTAATCCATCGGATTTAGTTGTTCACGTCGATTTATTATAACTACATTTAAATAAACCATTGATTCAATTTTACGAATATTGTAAACTACAGCAAAGCTGCAAATGACATTATGAAATTAAATGATACATTACTAAATGATCTATTAAATACATATGTATTATTACTGAAAGGACTTGAAATAAAATAATGATACATACATACATATATTCACGCCTCTTTCCCGGGAGGGATAAGCAGAGGTGAATTAACACCCACATTTCACCAATCATTGAATTCGGTCCAACTTAATAGGGGGTAAGCCTATTGCCGTCTTCCGGGCACTATTATTGAATCAAGCCATGCATCTGAGGCTGAGTCTGGGCTGTATATGTCTGTCTGACGTTAAACAACCCTATCCCTTAGTCGCCTTGTACGACACCGCATTGGAAAAGATAGGGTGGTCCAAATTCTACTCTGCTATAATATTTAAAATAATGATGAAGTTTTCCCCCTGGCACATGTTGCGTTTGTGTGTCGCACTGATTGCACGTTTGAAGTTTGAAAACATGTTTATTATTAATATGTGAACATGCTTCCAGTACTACTTACAATGGTATTACTGTTTATTGTGTAATTTCCTGTATGTTTGACCACTTAACACTAAATAAATATTTCTTTCATTCTTTCATGAATGAAATTTAATTTAATTCTTTATCGATTACATTAAATAAAATATGCTATTGCATACAATTACTTACAAATTTATATAAAACTATGCTAACTATACAATATATACAAAAATGGGATAAAATGAAATTAAATGAAAAACATACAAGTACTAATCTCATCACGAAGGCCTTCGAGACCAAACCAACTCAACAACCAACAAAAGACTATTTCCTCCTCTTTAGGGGTCATACAAGCATGACTCATATTTTTTACCATTCTCTCAGACTTTTCCAAACTCAGATGGGGTCGGCTTTGTAGTCTAACAAAAATGCAGCAGAACTACGATATATTCCGTGAAGCGACTGTCATCTGACCTCCACAACCGATTGGCGATATCTAAGTTCTATAGTTACTTTAGATTAGTCGGAGTTTTAAGGGCTCCAATTACCCGTAACAACTGCCATATATGTTCGTACAGCTTAACGTGCCTTCTTAAGCACGATCAGACTAATGCAAGTATTCATATTTATGCATACAAATATTTGCACTGAGTGGGGATTGAACCCGTACCTCCTGCATTGAGGTCGCATTCACTACCGCCACGTCACAGAGACAAGCATGATTAATATGTAAGTGATAAAAATTGCGGCACAACTATTTCTCATAATATTTTTAAATTATCCATTTTCAAAACGGAAATTACAAAAAATATATACTTACAAACGAATATAGAACCTCCTATTTTTGGAGTTGGTTAAAAATTTATTTTAGCACACCCGAGTCAATTAATTCTTACAAATTAAATTCTAAGCAGCTTTTATTATCGTTACTACAGAATAATAAAATTTCAATTGTTCCGAAGTTTCCGATAAAACGACTTGTAAAATCAATCAGTCGACTTCGGCTCGAAGTCGTAAATTCAATTCGATATTCTGATTCACGAGGTCAACGTTAATTACTTGCGGTTATTGTGATAAATAAATAAGTTTTAATTCAACGTTACGAAAATGGTTCTCGAGATTATTTTAACTTGTTTAACTTCATTGTAAATTGTGTGGAGGGACGTTGATGGTAGATGATGCAATGATCAGAATAGAAAAATAGATGCTTAGATAGTAAGACACAGTCATGAGAAAACGGGCAAAAAACAGATTTATAAGTGGGGTGAATAGATAACTCTTTTTTTTATACCACTTAGGTGGCAGACAAGCACACGGCCCACCTGATGTAAGTAGTCACCGTGGCCTATGGACGCGTGCAAAACCAAGAGGATCACACTCGCGCTGCCAACCCTGCAAGCATTGAGAGTTTCTGTGCCGTCAGTGTAAAAGACAAAGCAGGACAAGCTTTTCGCCTTCCCACTGACAGCACAAAAATCCTCCAGTGAGCTCTGGCTACCCTACTCACCGCCGGGAACACAACACGAGGTTATTATAGCCGCAGTATTCTGTAGAGGGGAGGTACTTCCCCAGTCGGACTGCTCAATTGGACAGAAATACTGTCGTGTCCTATACCTACTTTGCCTTTAGCTTATCATCGGGCGAGGTGAAGTAAAATCGGCGTGTCCAATGCAAAAAAAAAATAAGACTATCGGCGACCAGATGCAGTATGTAAGTAGCCTAAGGGTCAACCTAGGGTCAAATCGTGCTGGGGGCAAAGGTTGGACTTTGTAAATACCACTACTTTTCTATGAATAACAATATATTCGAAATTGCAATGGGGTGACCATATCACTATATATCTTGACCAATAATCGCTCTGTTGCTAAAGCTGTCATACGGATTAGGCAGTTAATAGATGAATCCACTGCTAGGCTGGAATGCTTTAGTTACTTTCATAGCCAGATTTCTTATGGGATACTACTTTGAGGGAATGCAGCAGATTTAAATGTTATCTTTATTAGTATTAAAGTTATTCTTTATATTACAAAATAGGACAATTCGTGCCATTTATTGTTTAGGCAATTTATTCTCTTAGGGAACGATTCAAAGATATTTATATTTTAACTGTAGATTTCCAAAATATATTCGAGAAAATACTGTATATCAGAAAAAATATATCCAATTTTACAAAAGTAAGTAACATTACGGACAGAAATTTGCGCAATAAAAATAAACGGCTCCTTCCATGCTATCGGCTTGGCAAAGTTAGTGATTTTTTTAGGGGAGAAGGTATACGCTTTTATAATAAATTGCTTGAATCGGTCCTTGGTATGCCTGACAATAAAACAAAAAAAATATGAAGACCACCCAATATAAAAAAGCATACTATAAAACAGATTACACAAAGACAAAAATGTCTGGCTTAAGTATGGTGAAGGCCCCTCCTAAAATACTATGATTACGGTATAATACTGTAATAGGCACATGAACTTTTTTTCCCATATTTTTTACATTCATTTTAACTTTGACTTTGAAAATGACCGCGGTAGCCTAGTGGTATGGGTAATGGACTGCTGAGACAAGGTCTCGGGTTCGATTCCAGGTCTTACACACACTAATGACTTTTCGATGCTATTCGAAGTTATGTGTGTATTATCGCAGGTTTATAATTGGGTAATGGAAATAGGCTCGCCACCTATTACATTAGGACCTAAACATAAACTGGCGAAATGTGGGTGCTAGCACCTCTGCCTACCTCTGCATATCGGGGATATAGGCATGAGTTTATGTTTATGTATATTTTATTTATGTTGACACGAGACAAAAATGTACATTCGTTCATATTTAGTCTTAAGAAATCACTATTTATAAGCTGTCGTCTCGAAAATGCCGCGGTGGAGTTTGTTGCGCCGTTTTTTCTCCACAAGCGCCTAGGAAACGGTGGCTAATTTTAAGCAGAATTTGACGTTAAAAAGATATAATTACGTTGAATTTTGAATTTTTATGTCAATCAGATTGAGGAAAGACCAGGTCAAGAGTACTTCAACAGACGTACAAAATTATATCATAACATTTATCAAAGTAGAAGAAGCTAAATGCATATAAGTACCAGGATCGTAGCAAATGGCAAGATATTATCTAATAATTTCTCTCATAGGAAAGACGCATGTCAAAGTAATGCAAAATGTGTATATATATTTGTGCATGTATATAGTTTCTCCATATAAGAAAAGCTTTCTTAAATATATTCTCCACACCATAGATCATCGCCTTTTCACCCCGAGTGCAAATTTCTGTACACTCGTTAACTTTTCTGAGCGATCGCTCAACGTCTGAGGCTATTATTAAAATCATGCTCGGGAACAACATCTAGTGTTGAAAAGGTTATACTCATATTGTCAGTACCTTGAATATTTATGAGCTGTGTGGCATGATAGTAGAGATGACTGATAATTCAAAGGTCGCAGCTTCGATTCTTGGTTAGTGTTAATATATTTATTCACATAGTGTGTTTTTAAACGGACGGTAAGGGCAGTTGCCTTTACCGTTATAGTTACAGCAAAATGTTGCACTGCACAGGTTCTTAACACCCGACGCAAAAATCACCGGGGTGTTATAAGTTTGACGTGTCTGTGTGTGTGTGTGTGTGTCTGTGTGTGGCATCGTAGCTCCTGAACGGATGAACCGATTCGGATTTAGTTTTTTTTGTTTGAAAGGTATATTAGCTGGATGTGTTCTTAGCTATGTTTGAAAAAAATCGGTCCAATATAGCCGCCACCACAAAATGGTGAACTATATTTTATTTCACAACTCTCTTAATATGGGTATCCAATCAAAGAGCTTGATGAGTAGACCAATTTAAAAAGAGTAAAATAAAAAATAAATTAAAAATTTAAAACCCCCGTCACAAAAAACAACCCACAAAAAGTCGAAAATAAGTTGTGTTAGTCAGCCCTAAAACTTAGATATACCTAGTAATACATATTTTGATGCAAGCCTTGTCATGTCGGGGGACCCTAACTGGTACAGCATTACGTCATATTATCAAAACGATCCAAGGTCCCCCCGACAATGACAACCCTTAAACCAAAAAATATTTATAAATTTTTGATTAATTCATACAGTCAGCAAGAAAAATGATAAAATACTAACAAAATTTCTTCCTGATCTCTTTTAATTGCATTATGCCTTTTAACCACCTTAAACGTCTATTTAGGTAACAACAAAGAAAATTTACAAGTCACGCAAACTAGTACTCAAATCTTATAAACTTATGAACTACTTTCAAACGAATAATAATTAATTCAAAGTATACAAAGCTTAAAATACACACACACAGCGTACATGGGAAGTAAGCAGAAGAAATTTATACAGTTAATTAAAACTACTATGGCGCGCGTACCTGCTCGCGAAGTGTCTAGCCAAACTTGGCACTGGCTTAGCGGAAAATTCCACGAAAAACTTGCCAAACTTGGCTAATTATCCAAGTGGAATAATTTACACAACAGAGACGGTATCAAACTTCGTGTAGGGTGACCATGATCAGTGGGAAAGGGTGTGAAAGAAAGATACGAAATTCTTAGCTATCCATAGATTCCATGTGCGAATGCCAGTAGCTATCCCACTGACCATAGTATGGCAGCCATGGTGAGGTCAGCCTTTCCGATGCACATCGACACTCACCTTCACTACTTGTGTTACTCCCTCCTCCATATCGTTTTAGTAAGAACTGACTGCACTTCTGGTCATGACAAAGTCTTT
Source organism: Eilema griseolum (assembly GCA_963662185.1). NCBI lineage: Eukaryota > Metazoa > Arthropoda > Insecta > Lepidoptera > Erebidae > Eilema > Eilema griseolum. The sequence continues at coordinate 1,405,464 of OY759256.1, forward strand.
GTAGGTTTTAGGGAGTTTTTGCCAGTGTATAAATAAAATCAAAATTAGATTATTACATGAAAAGATCGACATCCTCAAAACTTTTTCCCTTTAGTTGGGGTCGGCTTTCCAGTCTAATTATGAAACGTGAAGCGACTGCTATCTGACCTCCATGTATTTTTTCTTCTTCCTTCTTCTGGACAAACTTCTGGCATTATCGAAATTCTGCAGATCCCATGAAAACTACCATAAATGTACGTATCAACGGTTAAGTGTTCACCTAGACACGATGAGTCTCAATGTGTTAAGAATGGCCACCTATCATATTATTATCTTTATCTAAGTGGATTTGTTTCAGATTTCAAATATTATATAACATGTTATTTTCCCTTTTTAATCCTGTTATTAAAGTACCTATTTCAATAGTGCATTGAATAATGCACCTACTGAGTCTCTGCACCACCTTTGGTTGACTAGTAGAGAATGCCTGCCTGTGGCATTACGTCCGCCTATGTCCTTGTGCATGAAATTTAAAATAAAAAATAGTGTTAATCTCTCTTCTTGCTAAATCAAGATATCCTTGAAAGTTAAACTGTATGGTCACCCGAAATCTATCGCCCAACTCTAAAGCACACTTCCCGTTGAAGTTGTCGCCGCGCCCACTCGTCACCTCTAGAGTGATGATAGATGATGCTCTGATTAATGGTAAGGAAGTGAACTGCTGTGTTCTAACTCCGAGTTAGGTTGGCTGCAGTGACGTGCATTTTTAGGGAGGTATACAGCCAGAATCAGATCGATCTTGACGAGTAACTTAACAAAGAACTTAAAATTATTTTAGTACCTTGGTAGGGTGGGAAACCCTTCTTGTTGACTGATTGTTCTGACTTTTGGTATACACCTTGACTTCGGATGATAATACAATTTAAATTAATAAAACATTTGGGCCTTGGGGTCCTCCTAGCACCCACAATCTCTTCAGGGAGATTGCGAAGCGTATGGTCGACACTTCTCATGACCAGAAGGCTGGCCTTTTTTAGTTCCGAGAATAAAAATTGCCATACAAGGTGGCAATGCTGCTAGTCTTTCAGGAACGCTACCACAAGAGGCATGCAATGCGGAGGAATTCCACGACGCATTTTTACTTTTGTTTTGTTAATTTTTTTTTATTATTAATGTATATATTATAATGAATTTAATTAGTGAATATAGATAAATAGACCGATAAATGTTAACTATAAATAGTTATATTAAGAGCTAAGACATAAAAAAAAAACAGTTTTAATTTTAATACCTTGGTTATGATCATTTTGAAACTTCGCTACTAATAAGCTCTGATGCTGACTGTAACTAAAGATTGAGTATTTTGAATGACATTTTAAAGCATTTAGTACGCTAACTATTCATGCACCATCGCCTTAAGATGAATATATATAGGAAGATTTGGTTGGCTACGGGCGAGGTTCAGTAGCTCAGTGGTCAGAGCATCACCCTGTAAGGGAAAGATGGCGGGTTCAAATACCGCTGAACCCATAAATTTTCCAATCTTACTCGAATAGATAAACATGTTTGATTCATTTATTGATTGTCCTACATACAGGACAGTGTATCGCTGTGTTGCCAGTAAACAGCTACGCTATTTCCACTGGTAACAAATTTAATTTATTTTACTAGACGCTTGGGACGTCGAACTAGATTAAAGCGATTACAATTTTGTACTAATGTTCTGTATATATACATAATATATATATACTCACGCCTGTATATCTCTGTAAAGCCAAATAGTTCCCGACAGAGTAGAATTTAGACCACCCCATCATCCAATGCGGTGTCGTACAAGGCGACTAAGGGATAGGACTGTTTAACATCCGACAGATAAATATAGCCGAGACTCAGCCTCAGATGTATGCCTCGGGTCAACAATAGTGCCCGGAAGACGGCAAAGCTCACCCCCTATTACGTGGGTATATTTATAATAGGTATATTTAAAAAATCTGTCCCACGACACAGCCAACTTAAAACAACAAAACTGAACTAGAAAAATTGTAAACGACTTGTTTTTTTTTGGTTGATTGGGACCAAATATAATGATTGGTGAAATATGAGTGTTAATTCACCTCTGCCTTCCGGGGATAAAGGCGTGATTATATGTATATCTTCGAAGGCTTAAGTAGGTATATCTATTACCCACATTTCCATAGATACTTTCTAGTTGGCATCACTCATGGTTCAGCGGGATAATACGGCAAAGCCACGTAATCTTACAGTCGGTTTCATTCTGATTTGTTCATCCATTTCTGCGTACAAGTATTAATCGTCATTCCCTGAGCCTTTTCCCAACTTATTTAGAGTCGGTTTTATAGTCTAGCTTAGATTTTTTTATACCGTATAGGTGGCAGACAAGCGCACGGCCCACCTGATGGAAAGTGGTTACCGTGGCCTATGGACGTGTGTAACACCAGAGAAGCCACACTCGCGCTGCCGACCCTGTAAGCACAGATGAAGCTGAACTTCGAAATTTGCCGCGAAGCGATTACCTATATGTGACCTCCACAATCAATAGCCAATATCCAAGTTCTGTAGTAGGACTAGTTTTTTTTTTTATACCACTTAGTTGGCAGACAAGCACACGGCCCATCTGATGGGAAGCGGTTACCGTGGCCTATGGACGTATGCAACACCAGGGGTGTCACACTCGCGCTGCCGACCATGAAGAAACCTTCTGATGCCCCTCTTGGAGAACCCCATATTGTAGGCGCTTGGGAAAACCGCAGCAGGGAGGTCACTCCACAGTTGAACACTAGTTGAACTTTTGAGGGCTCCAACTACCCGTAACGACTACCATAGATGTTCCTATGACAACCAGGACCGATGGCATAACGTGCTCTAGGAGGCACAACGAGACCAATGCAAATATTCATATCCATTTATACAAATAGCGGTAGAAAGCTCAGCGAGTATGAAAGAGTATAAAAAATTCTATAAATTCACAAACGTTTAAATTTTTAAGAGCATTAGTAACCTAAGTTACTTGCATTTCTGATAAGCTCTTCAGCTAAACCTAATTGCATTTATTAGAAATCAGTTCGCAGTACCGGGAACCTCTCGATCATAAAGCTGAATCCTTAACCACTAAGCTATCTCTACTTGGTATAATATTAATCGTACAATATATTTATGCCAATAGTTATGCCAGTTAATTGTCTAAAACAAAACAGTTGATATTAATGGCTTCCAATGATTGTTTGTTTTTCATTGTCGCGAATATTAACAGTTACTCTGACAAGTAAACACTTGCAAATAACATTCTACTGTACGACAAGATTGGTACTGTAAGGGCACTTACATATGTAGGCGATTTAGTCGCGCGACCAACGCGACACTGCGCTGTTAGTTAGTGGCGGTTGTGTGCGATGAGTCGGCGTTGGACTAGAAGACACTCTCCGATTATCTATTAAAACTTCACTCTAGATCTTAAATCAAATGAAATATCATTTACGACTTTTTCATAACACAAGTTTCACTAAAAAACGTTGACGTCGTGATCATTTTTAACATTTAATCGAGAATTGCCTCTCTCTTCATTGTAATTGTGATCGTTCTTGAGATTAAGGAGATTGAAATTAATTCGTGTGGTAGAAAGAATACATGTATCAGCACCCCTTTTCATCCGCAGTGTGTTGAAAGAGACGACTAACAGAAAATACGTGGGCGATATCATTGTGAGAGAAGAAAAATTCGCAATAAAACCACCAACCCGTCTGCCCAACGTGGAAACAGTGGGCCATAGCCTCCCAATATTGGAGGAGGACTATGTCCAACAGTGGATTGTGATATCTTCATCAATCAATCAATCAAGCATATCACAATTCACTCACACTCCACAGGTGATTGAGAGTAGATACAGACTGAATTTTGTCATTTTTTATTAAGACTACCTTCAGTGTGCTGTTTTCATAGAAGATAACATACGTGCACTTCAGTCTATTACGGATAGGTACCCAAGATCATTCAACGTGATGAAGGCAAAGTAGGAAAGTAGACTCCGGTCTCTGAAGCCTTGAATGCAATCGAGACACATTCCACGTGATGAAGGCAAAGCAGAAAAGTGGACTCTGGTCTCTAAAACCTTGAATGCAATCGAGACAAAATGCTAATATGATGTTGACAGTTAAATTAGTATTGTAATAAAGAAACTTAACTATGGACACCATAAGCAGATTTGATCCAAATTGGAAATGAACAGAATTAAAGCTAGCACAAACAACAAACTTACGACTGTAACAGCAGCCCTTAATATCTGCCCTCCTATAGCGCGACTAAAACGTCTAAATGTGAAAGCGCCCTAATAGTTTTTGCTAAAGACGCCGTTATTACCAGAATATAAACTAAAACACGATAGCAATATGCCTTAGCAAAACAATGTCTGCGAAATATTTGTAGTATCCAAGAAATTAATCTTCTAAGATTAGTAATTTGTTTGGATATTCATAATTATTTATGAGAATTCATAACTGTTGGGAATTGTAATATTTGCAGAGTATATTGAAGTACTTTAAGACGAACAAACACTGTAAGTATACTGTTTAGTTATCAAATAATATCATGTTTAGCCAAGTCTGTATATTATATAGACTTAATTAAATATATCTTGCAATATTTTGTCCAAAATGCATAATATTATATAGAGGGTGCTACTTTTAACACAACCCGAAATGTATGAATGTATGTATTTCTATGTCAATAAACAATTTTTAATTTAAAGGGTACTAAATACTTTCGGATATGTTAGGATACTCGCTTACCACACTCATTAATGGAACCGGCTAAATCTGATACAATAACATCCAGTCCTTTTATGACATTAATTGATAGGAACCATCCGTGAGTATACTAATCAATATTTAATTTATAAAAGCGAAAGTATCATTGTCTATCTAGTACGCTTCCACGCCTAAATCACTGAACCATTTTTGATAAAATTTAGTACAGAGATAGATTAGATAGATTTGATCAGGATAACCACCACCCACGCGGACAGAGCCGCGGGTAATAACTAATAATTTTAAATTGAATTTTAATCTATGTAACATCTACTTTTAGTTTAAATTACAAAAAATACTTTATTTATGGCATTTCTTACTTTTGAAACTAAAAAAAATTTACCAATGATTGGTCGAAGTAGCCAGAAGAAAATGGCGAAAATATATCACCAGACCATTGCACAGATTCACCAGCAGATAGAGATCAAATCATTTAACTTCGAGGCCTTTATTTGCTCCTTTTGATCCGGGTAAGGCTGAAGACGTCCAGACATTTTTTTAATTACTATCGTGTAGAGCTGTGCTTAGTTTGGCAAAATGCCGGGACTATCCCAGGATAAAAAAATATTAAAGAACATTGGACTAATAAAGAAGCTGAGTTTAAACTTTAGTTTAAGATCTAATTAAAAGAAAACTTTGCCAAAGGGTTATTATTTATTTAAGTAGACATATCAACAGTGTAAATACTAACATTGATGAGTCACAATGGCACAATATTATTAGTCATGTGCTACACAAATTATAATATGCACAGCATTGACTGATTGAAATTCAAGAATATTTTGATGAGAAACAAACTTGAAAATGAGCTGTTTGCTCAAACTATATTACTCAAACATGTGATATTCACACTACAACACGTTTGTAAATAGATCAAAGAAACTTAGCTTTTCGCGCAGTTTGCTTACAGAATAGGGACTCTGTAAGTGTGGTATTCGACGGCGAGAAGAAAATATAAAAAATATCGAGAATTTGAATTTGAAAAACTTAGTCTGTATTTTTTTCGGATAATAACATACATATAATCACGCTTTTATCCCTGGTGGGTTAGGCAGAGGTGAATTAACAACCACATTTCACCAATAATTGTATTCGGTCCTATGTAATAGGGGATGAACCTAATTGCCGTATAACGGACACTATTGTGGACTCGAACTATACATCTGAGGCTTAGTCTAGGCTGTTTATATCTGTCTGATGTTAAACAGCCCTATCCCTTAGTCGCCTTGTACGACACCGCATGGGAAGAGATGGGTTGGCCCTAATTTTACTTTGTCGGAAACCAAGCGGGTTTGGATGGTAATTTTAAACCTCATTCATTACCTCCTTTTAACAATCCAGTAGAGAACTGGAAAAATAATAATTTTCAACTGATGCTATTAGTTCATGTAATTGTATAGTTGTATCTATAGGACCCTGTCAGAAAAATGTCAGTCACATCTAGATGACTTCACTGACATTGATGTCATCCATCCCTGCTGCGGTTTTCTCAAGCACCTACAATATGGGGTTCTTCAAGAGGGGCATCAGAAGGTTTCTTCATGGTCGGCAGCGCGAGTGTGACACCCCTGGTGTTGCATACGTCCATAGGCCACGGTAACCACTTCCCATCAGGTGGGCCGTGTGCTTGTCTGCCAACTAAGTGGTATAAAAAAAAAAATATTATTTTTGAAATGTTTTAAAATGTATCAAAAACTTGGAAATTCAAATAGGTACACAATTAATATACCATTCAAATTCAAGTTCCTAAGTGAACCTGAAGCCGGTTCCCAGTTTTATTTAAAATAGCTAACGAAATTTTAATTTAAACCACAATAGAAACAGCTTATTATAAAATCCAATCCACAGACGAAATCGAAACGCCGGGAATGTCGCGGAGCTCCGAACGCAAACGTCACTAACTAGCCCGGGAGCTCGCCCAGCACTAATTAGATTGTTTACGAAACAAAAGCTACTCTATTCTTTGTCGTCCAACTTTTTAGGGTAGTTCGACATCTTAGTGAAGATTGTATCTATATCATCGGGCTTCTTCGGCATTCTTCGGAGATATTCGCCGATAAAAAAGTACGGGACCTTATTAGAAGTTTGGGATGTTGATACTGAGTTAGTTTGTTTGGTAGAAATAAAGGGGACGTAATAAAATAGAAATGGCTTCGAACAGCGGTTAGTATTGATTAGAACAGTTGAATGAATTGAGTTGGAACGATTCTCATATGTCTGTGTTTGTTTTCTTGTATTTGTTTTAATGAAAAGCTACTCCAGGGAAGTTTTTGTTGGTTCGGAAGAAAATGAATATAGTTTTTGGTTATGTTACATGTGACCCACTTACCAGTGGGTGAAAAAACTAATTCTCTAACTTTTTCTTCCTATATTTACTCAAGTCCTTATGTCCCTGAATGAGTAGCCGTATTTATATAAATATTTTCCCATCTATTGAGTCTATTGAGTCTTATAAAACAAAGGACAAGTTATTTACCATCATTACGTTTTCTCAAGCTCAGTTTTATTATTTGAAAATTTTGTTGTAGAAATTGTAAAATATCAAAAATGCTGAAACTTGTTATCAAATATATTTTTTAAATACTTAGGTGGCAGACAAGCACAAAGCCCGCCTGATAAGAAGTGATTACCGTGACCTATGGACGTATGCAACACCAGAGGAGTTATCTAAGTTTGGGTTTAAGAATACATAGCTTGCTAGTATAGATAGCACTGTATAGAATATCCTAGAATTATTTTTTTATTTTTTTATTTAGGACACGTCAATTGGACTTCGCCTTGCCCGATGGTAAGCTGAAGGCAAAGTCCCAGAAAAGAGGGTCACCATTACTTACACATACCGAAATTCAATATTAACATTAAAACCCAAACCAAGCAGAACAGTCTGCGCGGAGGTCGCGCAGCACCACGACGCGGAGGTCGCGTCCCAAACCGCGGTGTCGGAGGAATTCGACACCGCCACGGAGAGGAGTAGGGCGAACAGCCCGGTGGGCCTACAGACCCGGAAATCTGTACGGCGGAAGAGGAGATTCAGGAAGAAGTCTCTTCCTCCTCCTTCCCCTCCACCACAGAAGACGGAGTCGGACTTGGAGCTCACCTTGACCGACTCCTCTTCCACCAGCAGCAGTCACGACGGTGACGAGACGCTGCATCCACCACCGCCGAAGCTGCTAGCGGTCAGCCACACGCAGCTGCAGCGTGGTGATAGCCTCAGGGCCCCGGAGGATGTGGAAGCGCCGCCGAGTTCCTCCACCTCGGCGGCGTCCTTACCCTTGCCTCGCGCCGACAAAATATCTAAGGAGGTGATAGAAGCCCTAGAAGGTTGGGCCGGGGCCCGCACCGATTCTCCGACGCCGGAGGAGCACCGGGTCACGCAGGCGACGACGCGGCTTGTCGAGCTGTTCGACCTCCTGAAGGCGGAGTTAGCCGAGTTGCAGCTCGACAGGGCTCATTTGGGCAGGAGGCACCTGGAGCTCCTGGAGAGCAATGAGCGGATGGCGGCCGATTACCGCAAGGAGATGGGGAGGATGGCGGCCGATCTGGCGAGCCTCCAAGCGGTCGTCGCTGGGCTGCCGGCGGAGCGCGTTACGCGGTCGGCGCGGCGGCGACTGGTGGCGCAGCCGACGCCGCCGGCGCATCCGCTGTTGCCCGTGCGATCAAGGTCGCCACTGCGGCCGGAGCCGCTGTTGCAGCCGACGCCGTCGGGACGGCCGGCGCGGCCGCTGTTGCCCGTGCGGTCGAGGTCACCGCTGCGGCCGGAGCCTCTAGCGTCGTCGGAGTCGCCGCGGCCGGAGCCGCCGAAGTCGCCGGCCCGACCAGCTCGGCAGGAGTCGCCGGTGCTGCGGCCGGCTCGGCCTGCGGACCCGTTGGCGCTCTGCATGGCGGCAATAGCTGCCATGGAGAAGCGCCAGGAGGAGGCGCTGGCGGAGCAGCGGGCGTGGCGGGTGGCGCAGGAGGAGCGCACCCGGAGCTGGCTGGAGTCCATAATGGACTCCAGCCGCCGACCACCCCTGGCGGCTCCGGCCGGATATGCCGGGGCAGTTAAGAGGGGCCCCACCTGTCCGGTAGTGGCGGGATCCCCGCAGGGGTCGGCCAGCAGCCCGTCCGCTGCGTTTGCCGCCCATGCCGCTCCGCCCGCTCGGGCTGCTCTCGCTGCGGGAGCTGTGAGCCCCCCCCAGGATGCGCAGGTCGCGCGGCCCAGGGGAAGGGGAAGGGGGAAGGGCAAGGGGAAGAAGTCCCCAGCCCTAGCCCCGGCCCCAGCTCTGGCCCGAACTTCGGCGGGTATAGCCGCCACGAGCTCCTCGCCGGAGGGGGGCTGGGAGGTTGCCGGCGCCTCAAAAAAGCGGCGCAAGGCGAACCGAAAGGCAGCCAAAAAGGCCAGGAGGGCTGAGGCTGCTGCGAGGGGAGTGCCAGGGAGGCTGCGCGTCCCCCGCTCAACCGCCGTCGTCCTTACGATGACGGCGGAGGCGGCGGATAGGGGCGTGCAGTACGCCCAGATTGTCACGCAGGCGAGAGCCTGCGTTGACATGAAGGCCCTCGACATGCCGGGCCCCATCCGGGTGAAACCCACTCGGACGGGTGCTCGGCTACTCGAGATCCCAGGCGCCTCGAGCGGTCCCCAGGCTGATGCCCTAGCGGCTAAGCTTAGGGAGACGCTCGACGCAGCCGACGTCCGGGTGTCCAGGCCCAACAAGTGCGCAGAAATGCGCATTTCGGACCTGGACGACTCCATCACGGTGGAGCAAATCCGCCTCACCGTGGCGGAGGCCGGGGGCTGCCCCCTAGAGGCGGTGAAGGTCGGAGCAATCCGCTTCGGCCGCCGTGGACTGGGGGCGGCAGTTGTCGGCTGCCCCATCGCAGCAGCCAAAAAGGCTGCCGACCGGGGGTTCCTCGCCGTTGGAGGCGTGGTGCGGGTGCAGGTCCGGCTCCTGCAGGCTCGACCGACCAGGTGCTTCAGGTGCCTGTCGGTCGGCCACGTGGGGGTGCAGTGCACGGCGGCGGTGACGGTCGGTGACCGCTGCTTCCGCTGTGGCCAACCCGGCCATACGGCCGGTGGATGCGAAGCTCCGCTGCACTGTTTCAGGTGTGCAGCGGGGGGCAAACCGGCCGACCATAGGGTTGGCAGCAAGGCCTGCACCGGGGGGGAGCCGAAGCCGCAAGGCGGGGGCTCCACCCAAAGTTCGCGGTGGGATGCGGAGATGGTTCCATAATGGATCCCCAGCTCCGCATCCTGCAGGCGAACGTGGGCCACGGTGCCGATGCTCAGGGTCTTCTGCTCCAGAGCATGGCACAGTGGTCCATACACGTCGCCGCTGTCGCCGATCCGTACACTCACCGGCCCCTTGGGCCTGCCTGGGTGGTCGACCTGGACGGGTCGGCGGCACTGGTGTACAACGCCGCTATGGGTGCCCCTCCCCCTGTTGTCGTGGCAAGGGAGCATGGCATCGTAGCGGCGCGTGTGGGGGAGATTGCGGTCGTGGCCGTCTATCTCACGCCGAGCCTACACCGACGCATAGGGGAGTACCGGCAGTCGCTGGAGCGACTGACCGACGTCGTCAACGCCTGTCATCCTCATCCGGTTCTTGTGCTCGGGGACTTCAACGCCTGGTCAGTGACCTGGGGGTCCCGGCACACGAACCCACGAGGTAGGGCTCTGGAGAGCTGGGCCGCTAATCACGGTCTAGTTCTCCAGAATCGCGGGGCCGAAGCCACGTTCGTGACCGCGGAGCGCAGTTCGATTATCGACCTATCGTTCGCAGGCGCTTCGCTGTCGCACCGTGTGCGGGACTGGCGTGTTGTTGTGGGGGTGGAGACACTGGCGGATCACCGATACGTTCGGTTTGATGTCTCCCCCCCCGCGGGTGATGCGCCGGTCATACCGGCCCCACGCGAGCCACGCTGGGTGCTTGGGAGACTGAATCGGGAGGTCCTCCTGGAGGCCGACATCGTACAGGCCTGGGCCATTGCGCCGGACAGGCCTGTCGATATCGACGATGAGGCGGTGTGGTTCCGGGAGGCCATGACTCGTGTCTGCGATGCGGGTATGCCTAGGGCACCACCCTATAGTCCGAGGCGTCGGGTCTACTGGTGGTCTGCGGAGATCGCGAGGCTACGGCAAGCCTGCGTGATCGCGCACCGCCGGTGGACCAGACTCCGTAGGAGGCGTAGCCGAACCGCAGATACGGAGCCCCGAGTGGCGGAGCTTCATGTGGGATACAGGGAGGCCAGAGATGCCCTCCGAGCGGAGATTAAGCGGGCGAAAGCCGCGGCTTACAAGGAGCTCATGGAGACGCTGGAGCGGGACCCATGGGGGCGGCCTTACCTTATGGTAAGAGGAAAGCTGCGCCCCCGGGCCCCGCCGTTGACCCGGGTTCTCCAGCCAGCTCTGCTCGGTGGAGTGGTCGAGTCCCTGTTCCCGGCGCGAGCGGAACACGTTCCGCCGCAGATGACTCCGCCACCTCGGTCGCCTGTGGCGCCCAGTGTGGTAGTTGACGACGAAGTCCCCGAGGTCACTTGGGTAGAACTGGAGCTGGCGGTGCGAAGGCTTAGAGCCAAGAAGAGCACCGCCCCGGGACCCGACGGCATTCCAGGCCGCGCGTGGGTCCTAGCTCTGGGAGAAGACGGTCTCGAACCCCGACTTAGAGGGTTCCTCAGCGCATGCTTGGAGCGGGGCCAGTTTCCGAAGATGTGGAAGACGGGGAAACTGGTCCTCATCCGAAAGGAGGGTCGCCCGGCGGACGAACCGTCCGGCTACCGGCCCATTGTGTTGCTCGACGAGGTGGGCAAGCTCTTTGAAAGAGTTATTGCGAAGCGCCTCGTCGAGCACCTCTCTGGTAGGGGGCCGGACCTGGCGGATGCCCAATATGGCTTCCACCGGTGGCGGTCCACCGTGGATGCCATCATGCGCGTGAGGACTTTGGCGGAGGAGGCAGTTGCCCGGGGCGAGGTGACGTTGGCGGTGTCCTTGGACATCTCCAACGCGTTCAACACCTTGCCCTGGAGTTGCATCAGGGAGGCACTCGTGTACCACGGTGTGCCTCTCTACCTCCGCCGCATAGTCGGGGCGTACCTGACGGAGAGAGCCGTCATCTACCCAAGTGCGACCGGCGTCGGTCGGCGTGAGATGTCGTGCGGTGTTCCACAGGGATCGGTTCTCGGGCCGCTACTGTGGAACATTGGATACGACTGGGTGCTTCGCGGTGAGCTTGCGGACGGCGCCGCCGTCACGTGCTATGCGGACGACACGCTAGTGACGGCGAGCGGAGCTACACACCGCGAAGCGATCCTGAGGGCCACGACCGCGGTTGCTCAAGTCGTGGAACGGATCCGGCGGCTGGGCCTTGAGGTGGCTTTGCATAAATCCGAGGCCATGTTCTTTCACGGACCTCGGCGCACGCCACCACCTGGTTCCAGTCTCACAGTGGGAGGCACTCTCATCGGCATCAAGCCCCAGATGAAATATCTGGGGCTCGTGCTCGACGGCCGGTGGGACTTCGGGAAGCACTTCCGAAGTCTGGGCCCCAAATTGGCGGGCACAGCCAACGCTCTGGCGCGGCTACTGCCCAACCTGAGGGGCCCGGATGACTCCTGCAGGAGACTCTACGCGGGTGTCGTGCGGTCCATGGCCCTGTACGGGTGTCCCGTGTGGGCGGACACCCTGAGTGATCGGCACATGCTTCTGCTGCAGCGTCCGCAGCGGAAGTTGGCGTGCCGCATCATAAGGGGGTACCGCACGATATCATTCAACGCGGCGAGTCTCCTCGCCGGATCGCCACCATGGATCCTGGAAGCGAGATGCCTTTCAGCGCTATACAGGTTCCGAAGGGCGGCGCGGGAGCGGGGTCACGATCCCGAGCCCGAAGAAATTCGGGCCGTGAGATCCCGGCTCCACAGGGAAATGGTGGCAGAATGGGAGAGACGACTTGGGCAACCAAGCGCAGGGCACGCCGTAGTAACGGCGGTAAGACCCATCATGGGGGAGTGGCTAGAGAGGCCACACGGCAGCCTCTCGTACCGTCTGACGCAGATGATCACCGAGCACGGATGCTTCGGAAAGTATCTGCGTCGGATGCAGAAAGAGCCAACGTCCGAGTGCCATCACTGCGACGCGAGCGAGGACTCAGGTCCGCACACGCTCACCGAGTGTCCGGCGTGGGAGACGCCGAGGCGGGAGCTTGTGGCGGCCCTGGGAGTGAGGGTTCTCACGCTCTCCACCTTGCTCGCGGCGATGGTTCGCTGCGCGGATGCGTGGGCGGCCGGCGCCTCCTTCTGCGAGCAAGTAATGCTCGTGAAGGAGGAGGCGGGGCGGGAGCGGCAGCGGGAGCGACGAAGGATCGCTAGACAAGCTGCCCGCGCACGAAGGCAACTCGGGCGTCGGAGGTCGATGAACGACCTCCGCCCCCCATGAGCGCTGGCCTGGGGGTGACAGGTGAAGCCGCCTGTCACCCTTGCAGAAGCAGGCCGCGGCGGCGGCGCGCGTGGCGCGCCTCCCCGTTTCCGGGGTCGAGTTGGGGACTCTGTGGTCCCCACACCCGAGAAGAGGGCCAGATCGTGAGAGATGGCCCTGGGTCGGCCGGGGTGCGAGGGATATGCCTGTCAACCTCACCTTCGGCAACCGAAACGACCCACAGGCGGCGTGCGTTTTAGTCGGTTCGAGTCCGACATAACCTCCTCCACCGGCTCCGGTGGGGAGGTATCCGTGGGGATTTTGCGCACGTAAAAAAAAAAAAAAAAAAAAAAAAAACTTACACATACCGTGTGACAATGGTGACACTCAGCTTGACGGCCTCATCATATGCTTTTTAAAGGACCCGGGACTGTAGGAAGAAGGAAACACGTGAGCTGGTAATGAATTCCAGGCCTTAATGGTGCGACAGAGGAAAGAGTCTCCGAACCGCTTGGTTCTTGATCGGATGTTTTGCACCGTGTGCGGATGACATCTCAGACCTGCACGCGTTGTCCTGTGTAGGAAAGGGGAGGGTGGGACTAATTGGAAGAGCTCATCAGAACACTTCCCATGGTACAAACGGTAAAATACAGCCATGGACGCAACATCTCTACGCAGCTGTAAAGGTTCTAGGGTGTTCGTGATCTCGGGATTCCCAATGATGCGGACCGCACGTCGCTGCAACCTGTCGAGAGCATCTAGTAAGTACTTTGCTGAACCATCCCAGAGATGCGAGCAGTACTCCACACAGGAGCGAATTTGTGTCTTGTATAGAAGACACCGCTGCTCCGGCGTGAAAAACCGTCTCACTCTGTTCAGGACTCCGAGTTTTCGTGAGGCTGTTTTGATGATACTTTCGATGTAGTTTTTGTTATTCAGGTTGCAGCGAACATCCATACCTAGGATATTGAGATTGTCCTGCAGTGGCAGTGGCGTGCTCTGAAGAGTGGGGAGGGGAAGGAAAGAAGATACTTTTGCTGTAAACGCACATGCCTGCGTCTTCTTGGCATTGAACTCAACCAGGTTCTCAGAGCCCCATTGAGAAATGTGATTCAGGATCCCGTCAAGCTCAGTGACAAGAAGCTGCCTTTTCTCCGCGATATCCGACTGCTTGGCCGCAGGATGTCCATGATAACTCCCATGCAAAGTGCTATCGTCTGCATAACAATGAACATTGCCGGTAGACAGCATGTCGTTGATATGCAGAAGAAAGAGAGTGGGTGATAAGACGGACCCCTGGGGCACGCCAGCATTAACCTGCAGAAACTCCGAAGCTCGTCCGTCACAAAGGACGCGAATACGGCGCCCCTGCAGGAAGCTAGCAACCCAGTTGCACAGCCTAGAAGGCAGACCAAAGGCAGGTAGCTTGGAAAGGAGCGATTTGTGCCAGACTCTATCGAAAGCTTTGGCGATGTCAAGACTAATTGCCAGTGACTCGCCGTGCTTGTCCATAGCCTCACCCCAAAGATGGGTAACGTATGCTAGAAGATCACCCGTTGACCGTTTCGGTCTGAAGCCATATTGCCGGTCATTAATTAAGGAGTGATCCTCTAGGTGCCGCATGAGCTGTTTGTTGATTATGTGCTCGAACACTTTGCACAGCACTGAGGTGACGGCTATGGGTCGATAGTTGGCTGGCTCCGAGCGATCCCCCTTCTTGGGAATCGGCTGAACATTCGCCTCTTTCCAAGGCAAAGACACTGTACCCGAACTGTAGGATAGCCGGTACAGGCGCGTAAGCATTGGAGACAACTCCGCTGCACATTTTTTCAAGACTACCGCTGGAATACCATCCGGACCACTGGCTTTCCGGACGTCGAGTGATTGCAGCACTGCACGGACATCGCGTTGCCTGATATGGATATCAGGCATCGCGTGGTCACTGTCGGGTAGTGTTGGTGGCTGCGTACCACAATCATCGATTCGGGAGTTGGCCGCAAAGAGATTAGCCAGCAGATTTGCCTTCTCTTGCGGCTCATGGGCCAGGGATCCATCAGGGTTACGCAGCGGAGGTAGCGAAGGCTGACAGAAGTTGGCTTTAGCTTTAGCCAGTCGCCAGTAGCCACGGCTTCCCGTGGGATGCATCACTAGCTCTTGACCAAGCCGCGCTATGCGCAGGGCATCCGCTCTGATGTAGGCCCTTCTGCAGACCTTTGTGGCTCTGTTGTACGCCGCCTTGAAGTGGCCCAGATTGGGATGGCGCGTGGCGCGTGCCCTTACCCAAGCGCGGTACGCAGACTGTTTTTGTTCAACAGCTTCCGCACACTCGCGCCCGAACCAAGGGCGCACCCCGCGGTCACCGGTGACATCGGTGTATGAGATATAGTATTCCATACCCAGACCGATCTCACCGGCGACAGCAGTAGCACAATCCGATGGGTTCTTACCTTCAAAGCAGCGCTCAACCCACGGAATGGACGCAAAATAGTCACGAAGTCCATCCCAGTCCGCTGACGAGTAGTGCCAGAGACGCCGCTTCCCCTGCACGGGTCGTGGGGGCGCTATAATGGGCACCGTGGAACAGACCAGGCAGTGGTCAGAGTTGCCTAAAGCGGCTCGCACCGATACACTGTACCGGTCCGGATCACTCGTCAGCAGAAGGTCTAGCAGAGAAGGTGCTAGGCCCGACCTTCTTGGTATCCTAGTGACCTCGTGCACCAATTGGGTCAGGCCGTGCGCCAGAGCAAACGCGTGGGCGGCTCTTCCCGCATGGTCTGTTTTGGAGGAGCCCAACCAGATCTCGTGGTGGGCGTTAAAATCCCCCAAAAACACCATTTCGGCATTCGGAAATCGCTCCTGCGCATCATCTGCCGCCTGACTCAGATATTCAAAGAGTCGAGTTGTCTCAGCATCTCCTGTATGGGAACGGTAGAGGCACACATAGATCTGACTCGTAGGGCCATGGTCTACGTGTACCCAAAGGATGGAGAAGGATGGGTCCTCTAGGCAGCGCAAACGGCGACAGCAAACATCCGCCCTAACAAACACGCACACCCCGGCTTTTGCACGAAAACTTTCCTCAAGAACATAGCCAGGGTAGAGCAAGTAGGTCGTGTCGTCAGGGCGGTGTATTTGCGTCTCCGTTAGAAAAAACATGGCAGGTTTCGCCGTCTCTAGGTGTTGGTGGACGGCGTTGAGGTTTGCATGGAGCCCACAGATGTTAGTGGACTCCACCTCAAATAGCAAGCTTTTGGGAGTGTGTCGAGCCGCTGTGTTGCCTATTTCCTTGAATTGCGCTGCCATGAGTTTGGGTGGGAGAAGGCGTGAAAAAAGAGGTGATTGCCGCCGCAGCACCGTGTGACAAAGCGCGGGATATTGGTTTTATCTATGAATGTGAGGCATGGCGAGAGCCGACGCGCCGAACGGAAGGGCCCCCGTACCCCCCCCCGAGTATGGTCGCCGGGCTCCCAATTCCGGTCACCAACCGGCACGACGAACCATATCGGGATTATGCGCGGCCTGGTGAGGCAGCCTCCCAAGGTGGTTAACCCCAGTTGGGCCCCTGTACTATACCGCGGGCGGCCAGCGGCACCACCGTTTCTACAGGTCTCCCTGTTCGGCGCATCGCCCCGCGCCATCCCCACTAGACTACGCCAAGACCCACTGGTCCCACTAGTGCTGCGACAACCACCACCTCTGCCCGGCTATGCACTTGCTGACCCCTGAACACAATCCAACCGAGATTGAATTGCTATGGAGGGTTTTTCGCAATAGTGCACGGTGGTACCTACCCGGTCGAAACTTGAGACAAATTTGTGCCACCAAGTTTCTACCAGGTCTTGCCCAGTCTTTGTCTTAAAATGGTTTGTGATACGTACAAATAAATAAAACTTAAACGCCTTGTCTATTCGCCCCTTAAAAATATATTTAGCTAATCCCCTCTTCATATAATTTACATACATATAATCACGCCTTTTTACCCGGAGGGTTAGGCAGAAGTGAATTAACACACATATTTCACCAATCATTGAATTCGGTCCCACGTAATAGTGGGTGAGTTTATTGCCGTCTTCCGGGCACTATTCTTGACTCCGGCCGTGCATCTGAGGCTGATTCTCAACTAGTACTAAGTATATATCTGTCTGATGTTAAACAGCCCTATCCCTTGGTCGCCTTGTACGACACCGCATTGGAAGAGATGGGTGTTGCAAATTCTACTCTACCGAGAACCACGTGGTTAATTTACATGTATTTTTCCATAGGAGGTAGGACACGGCGGTATTTCTGCCCAATTGAACAGTCCGACTGGGGAAGTACCTACGCCCTACAGAATACCGCGGTCATAACTTCGGGTTGTGTTCCCAGTGGTGAGTAGGGCAGTCAGATCTCACTGGAGAATTTGTGCTGTCAGTGGGAAGACTAAAGGCTTGTCCTGCGTTGGTTTCCACACTGACGGCACAGAAAGTCTATGCTTAGAGGATCGGCAGCGCGAGTGTGGCTCCTCTAGTCACACGTCCATAGGCCACGGTAACCACTTTTCATCAGGTGGGCCGTGTGCTTATCTGCCACCTAAGTGGTATAAAAAAATGTATAAACAAACAATTATTACCCAAGTTCATAAAAGATCATACGTAAATAAACACACAATAAAATTATTAGCTATACATAAACAGTCTGCTGGTTTACAAAAAGATATTAACAAAAATAATTCTAATCTATCAAATGGGAAAACTTCTCAAATTACAAATTTACATTTGACTTTGTAAATAAAACAACGGTAGGTATGGTATATTCATTATGAAGTTATTGTAAACATAATTATGTTTGCAAATATTTTATTATTACAAACTCAAACGATCCCAAATCAACACGAGATTTTATATTCTGTTCATAAAAAGTAGTCTGGCTAACTTTTTAATGTGGACCTTTACGGTCTGCTAAGCAAAAAAATAGATGCCTATTTAGTTTGTTGTATATCCATGGAGGGTAGGTAGACGTGTATGTAAACAACTCAATTGGGAATTTTCCTATAGATAAAATAAATTATTTAACTGAGCTTACTTAATTAAAAATGGTAAAGAGCGGTAAAAGTTGCGTCGGTTCTTGTTTCATTGTTTTTTTTGGCAGACAAGCACACAGTCCACCTGATGGGACGTGGTTACCGTGGCCTATAGACGTATGCTACACCAGGGGTGTTACACTCACGCTGCCGACCCTGTAAGAACCTCCTAAAGCCCTTATTGAAGAACCCCATATTGTAGTCGCTTCAGAAAATCACAGCATGGAGTTCATTCCACATCTTAAGCGTGCGGGGGATGAAGTTTCTATCATACCTAAGTGGACACCCCCTCTTTCTGACGGCGGGGGTGGTTAAGAATTTGTTGTAGTATAAAAGTATGTAAATTTAGGCTCTCCTTTAAAATTTCTTACACTTTCAGACCATCATAAAAAAGTTTGCCCACCACTGCACTAGACCTACAAACTTTAAATTCTATGGTGTATGCATTCTGTAAGAAAACATTTTGAAAATTTCACTACTAACGTGATACAATTCACAAGGAATCACATGGCATTATTTTACAAATTTATTTTCGGGAGAAGTCAGGGCCCAAGCCATTAATATATCCTAAAAATATAATACTCTCTTTTTGGTCAGTGTAATTACGATATAAAAACATTATAACGTGGTGAAAGTAATTTAACACAAACTTGTTCAAAGACAAACAAAACCAAAACTCAATTATTATGATTAATTAACTTTATTTTAAAGGAATTAAAGTTGAAACAAGAAAAACTGATTCAATAAAACTTTGGAAGTATCAAATTGTACTGGACAGGAGCGTGGGTATCTTAAGATGTACACAATGAGATTTAGATAAAATTTTTGACAATATCGCTATGTTAATACAATAACGTTACGTAAATACAATAATGGTAACGTTATCATGATACCTTTGTATTACCTAACGTTTCAACTAGTTTGCCGCGTGATTTCCGGCAGAGTAGTATTTGGATCACCTCATCTCTTCCCATGCGGTGTCGTACAAAGCGACTAAGGGATAGGGCTGTTTAACATCAAACAGATAAATACAGCCCAGACTCAGCTTCAGAGGCTTGGCTTGAGTCAACAATAGTGCCTGAAATACTGCAGTATCCCTATTACGCTGGACCAAATTTAATGATTGGTGAAATGTGGGTGTTAATTCACCCCTGCCTAACCCTCCGGGGATAGAGACGTGATTATATGTATGTATGTATGCTTTTTATATATAGGACGTGACAATTTGACTTCACCTCGTCTAATGGTAATCTAAAGACAAAGTCTCAGGCAAGAGTGTCACCATTTATAGACGCATAGCATGTTACAATGATGGCACTATACAGGGTGTATTTTTGAAACGGGGCAGTAAGGGCAAGTACCTTAACCGTTGCAGTTACAGCAAAACGTTCTTAAAAGACCTTCCCTAACTTTTTGAGACATTTTGAACTGCATTCACAGATTTTGTAAAAAACTTACAGTTAGCAAAAAAAATGCAAAAAGTTTCAAATTTTTTTTTTTATGCCAATCGATTCTTGTTCATGTGGGGATCAAAAAACTCTATGGGACCATTTTAGCTTTCAGTACTAGAAAAGACAGAAATCGCCAAAAACGTTTCCCATACATTTCGTACGGAAATATGATAAATCAACTCGAAACTCATAGGTCAGGTAAAATTTAGAACTTTTTTAAATAAAAAAAATCATTTAAACATTTAAGAAATTGGTTTATGAAATAAATTGCTCAAAATGATTTCCATTTTCACGAATACATAAGTCTATCCTTTTTTGCACTGAACGAATGGCGGCTAATAATGTTCTGGGATGAATATTACGTAAAATGGTCAAAACGTAAAACGTCGTCTTATACACCTCGTTTTTCACGAAGCCCCATAAAAAAAAATCAAGTGGTGTTAGATCGGGGCTACGAGGTGGCCACTGTGTTGGACCATGTGTACCTATCCACTGTGTACCGAATAGGCGGCTCAAATTGGAACGTGAAAGGTGACTGTTATGTGGCGGAGCACCATCTTGTTGAAAATGAACTTTTCGCAATTCCGACAGGGGCCATTCGTCCATCTCGTTTTCAAGATGGTGTAAAATGACTTCATTATACATGGGAGAATTCAGTTTCCCTTCATAAAATTCCACCATTATGACTCGATTGGACATTATACCACACCAACAGTTGAATGAGAAGCGAACCTGATTATGACTTGCCGTAACTCTTAGTGGATTTTCTTTGGACCAATAGTGGTGATTTTTTCTGTTGTACATACCGTTATTGGAAAAATTCGTTTCGTCTGACCACAGTATGTAATTTAAAAATTCATGATCTCTGCTTATTTTTCCTCTTAGCCATCTGCAAAAAGTAAGCCTTCGAACATCATCATTCGGATGTAACACTTGAACTATGCGCCCATATCGATAGCACTTGTAGCCGTATTTCTTCCATATCTTTATCACAAGGGAGTGGGATAGACCTACTTCAAGGGCGACTTGCCTGGACGATACCTCTGGATATGCTTCGACATAAGTCAGAACCGCAATCTCCGTGTCCATGTCCACACGAGGCCGCCGCTTTCTTTTGAAAGAACCCTGCAATTCCAGGTTTTTCGAAAGATTTGTAATAACCTTTCTTGTTGGCACATGCCGCAACGGATACTTATTGCGGTACCACACTAATGCAGCTCCCGCATTTCGATTATTGACAAAATACGCTTCTAATAAGTCAATTTTTTCACGATTAGAAGACATTTTAGCGAAAATCCTTAATTACTAACTCATACGAAGTTTCTCAGCTGAAACTAAGTATAACACACAGATTTTCGAATCAAATTCGAAATTTGAGGGTAAAAATTATTTTTATTTACTTTACAGTCAATTCTACCCACTTCCTGGCCATAACAAAAAGTTAGACCATCGTAGAAATTTGTTTCTGTTGCCGAAATGTATGCGAAACGTTTTTGGCGATTTCTGTCTTTCCTAGTACTGAAAGCTAAAATGGTCTCATAGAGTTTTTTGATCCCCACATGAAATAGAATCGATTGGCATAAAAAAAAAATTTTGGACTTTTTACATTTTTTTTGCCAACTGTAAGTTTTTTACAAAATCTGTGAATGCAGTTCAAAATATGTCAAAAAGTTAGGGAAGGTCTTCTAAGAACGTTTTGCTGTAACTGGAACGGTTAAGGTACTTGCCCTCACTGCCCCGTTTCAAAAATACACCCTGTATATCTACATTTAGGAATATCTCGAGTTCAAGCAGAGATATATGTATTTAAACCGCGGTAATTGCGGATGACTTCAGGCGAGTAAGGGAAAGATCGCGGGTTCGAATCCAGCTTGAATTGATTCAAAATTTTTCCTATATTAACTGATTTGAATAGATATTAAAATTTCATTCAAGACTTACTAACGGATTGTATGGTAAGGGACATACTAGACCCGGCCAAGTTTTTTTTTTATACCACTTAGTTGGCAGACAAGCACACGGCCCACCTGATGGAAAGTGGTTACCGTGACCTATAGACGTCTGTAACACCAGAGGAGTCACAGTCGCGCTGCCAACCCTGTAAGTACAGAGTTTCTGTGCCGTCAGTATTTTTTCCCCTTTTGTAAATATTTTCACCCTTCGCCACTCTGCCCTGAAAATGACATTCATTTTAATTATCCAGCTCATAAATTAGTTGAACACACCCAATTATCGAGCCGTTATCTTCACAAGCTCCATCCACGCCATAACACGATAGCACCAGTTTACAACTTAATTAATGTCCACATTACACATAATTTATATCATAGAATTAGGGCTCAAATTCACAAAAGAGCTTATTATCGGGTTTAATTAACGATATGCTTTTTCCCGGTTGCGATATAAACTCTGTGGCTGTTGTAAGGCGCAGTTGGAGCCTTAAATAAACTAATAACTTGTACTTTTTAACGTGCGCCTATGGATAGCCCTCCGCCGAAACCACCGAGAAAGGTCATATAGCATTCGAACCAACTAAAACCGCATAGCCATATCTTTTTTTTTTATTTTTTATATATAGGACACGGGGGGAGGAGGTAGCCTTGGCATATCCCTCTTACCCCAGCTGACCCAGAGTCATCGGAGGCCCCCTCGCGACCACGTTGTTCCCATCTTTTCTTTCTTTCTTAGTCTGACTACAGAATTTCGATAACGCCAGTGGGTTGTATAGGACACATGTAAGTCGCTTCAGTGAGAATATTCGAAATTCGGACGTTTTTTTTTAGCCTTTTCCGAACTCAGTTGGGGTCGGCTATTCAGTCTAACTGTGGTGCGGCTGAAATTCGAAGTGGGTTTAGTTAAAAGAGGTCGTCTTAATACTCTCAGTAATAGAGATCTCCCTAGTGTGGTACCACCTCGGATGAGCTGAACAATCCTTGTCTTCATTATCCTCCTGCCCTTATCCCACATTTATTTGGCTCTGTTCCATGTGCTTTTTCTATTAATCTCTGGTAGTACCGATTGAGATTAAGAAAATTGAATCAGTTCAGGCGAGATTCGAATTCGCGATCCTTCCATTACAGGGAGAACGCTCTAACATCTACAGAATACCATGGCTATAATAACTTCGTGTAGTGTTCCCAACGGCGAGTAGGGTAGCCAGAGCTCACTGGAGAATTTGTGCTGTCAGTGGAAGACTAAAGGCCTGTCCTGCTTTGTCTTCTACTGACAGCACAGAAACTCTGTACTTAAAAGGTTGGCAGTGCGACTGTAACTCCTCTGGTGTTATAAACGTCCATAGGCCACGGTATCCACTTTCCATCAGGTGGGCCGTGTGCTTGTCTGCTATCTAAGTGGTATAAAAAAAGGCCATAGAGCCACCGAACTTTCTCCTAAAACCTTTTTTCTACCTTAATCGATTTGAATTGTTAGTATACTAAATGTTTTAAAATTTCATACCATCTCTGGTAGTAGTCATTTCAACGTTCACTCTCTTTCCAGCCATTTCATCTTTTCACCTTCTATTAGGTCTTCCTCTCCGATCCACTTGCATAGTTAGTGCCTTCATCGCTGTGTGAATTCATAATTATACAAAGTATTGGGACTTCTCGCGAATTAAATCATGGAACTTACTGTTTCTGTCGACGTTTCGGATGCGTTGCAGCACCCGTGGTCACGATTTGACTAGTCTTCGAGCGCTCGACGCTCGAAGACGGGGAACACGGGGGACGGGGAACGTATGCGGGGAACATTTTTTGAGCGCCTACCCACAATTACACTTTTTATGAACGGTTAGGCTGGCGACACACCACACTTTGACTTATTTCGCGATTTAATTCGCGAGAAGTCCCGATACCTTGTGTAATTATGAACGTTACTTTCATCCCTACGCATTACATGTCCGAACAAGGTTGAACGACTTCCTCGCAGTTTTTTGTATGCTGAACAATCCATGTATTGTTGTAAATAACATAGTTTTACCATCATACAATTACCACCATAAACGAAGCATATAAATTTGGATAGTCTCAAGATTTTGGCTTTTATTCGCGGTTCACTGACCCTATTTACTCCCAAGGGAGTTATTACTAAGTATGTTTTGCCAAGGCCACTTTACTCAGTAATAAAAACAAAATTATAATGTTGTTCTAGAGGCATATCATTAATTTTTTATTATACTTACACAATTCTCTGAGGGAATGGTACATTAGCTCTTTAAATTATAAAAAATTACCAACAAAAAATACATTTCATGAAAAACAGAGGAGGTAGAACACGGCGGTATTTCCGCCCAATTGAGCAGTCCGACTGGGGAAGTACCTCCGCCCTACAGAATACCGCGGTTATAATAACTTCGTGTTGTGTTCCCAGCGGTGAGTAGGGTTGCCAGAGCTCACTGGAGAGTTTTTGTGCTATCAGTGGGATGAACAAAGGCTTGTCCTGCTTTGTCCTCTACACTGACGGCACAAAATCTCTGTTCTTACAGGGTCGGCAGCACGGATGTGACTCCACTGGTGTTACACACGTTCATAGGTCATGGTAACCACTTTCCATCAGGTGGGCCGTGCGTTTGTCTGCCACCTAAGTTGTATAAAAAAAAACAATATAAAAGAAAATATAAGTAATTCTTTAAATTATTATTGGGTAGATTTCTAATAACATCCTAGCGTTAATTCCAGTTGCATCCGAAGCTTTCACTTCGAAGTTTAGGAGCCACGCGGATTTGGCTGAATTTCGATATTTTCCGTGAAGTGACTGCCATCTGACCTCCACAATCCATAGAAGATATCGAATCATTGCAGTTAGATCAGTTGTTGGACTTTTTAGAATTTCAAGTACCCGTAATGATTGCCTTAGATGTTCGTATGGCAACCAGGGTCGACGGCTTAACAAGCTCTTCGAGGTAAGACCAGACCAATGCAAATACCCGCATCCATGCATACAAATGTTTGCACTGAGCGGGGATCAAACCTGCGCCTCCTGTGGTGTGGCCGCGTTCACTATTGTCAGTCCACAGAGGCTACAATACATGAGGCCTGGAATTTTTTGCCACGTGTTTTATTCTTCCTACAGTCCCGGGTCCTTAAACGCGGGGCGTGAAAAAGCATATGATGAGGCCGTCAAGCAGAGTATCACCATTGTAACATGGTATATATATATATTTTTTTTTTTTAAATTTTATATAGGACACGCCAACTTGACCTCACCTCGCCTGATGGTAAACTAAAGGCAAAGTCTCAGGAAAGAGGGTCACCATTACAGACACTAAGTGCTACAATGGTGGCACTCAGCTTGGTGGCCTCATCAGATGCTTTTTCACACCCGCTTAAAGGCCCCGGGACTGTAGAAAGAAGGAAACACGTGTGCTGGTAATGAATTCCAGGTCTTGGTGGTGCGGCAAAGAAAAGAGTCTCCGAACCGCTTGGTTCTTGCTCGTATATTCTGCACAGTGTGAGGGTGACATCTAAGGCCTGCACGTGTTGTCCTATGTAGGAAAGGATATGGTGGGATTAGTTGGAAGAGCTCGTCAGAACACTCACCGTGGTAGAGACGGTAAAATACAGCCAAAGAAGCAATATCTCTACGCATCTGCAAAGGCTCGAGGGTGTTCGTGACCTCAGGGTTCCCAATAATTCGGACCGCGCGTCGCTGCAACCTGTCGAGAGCATCTAGTAGGTATTTCGCGGAGCCATCCCAGAGATGCGAGCAGTATTCCACGCAGGAGCGAATTTGTGTCTTATAGAGACACCGCTGCTCCGGCGAGAAAAAACGTCTTACTTTGTTTAGGAGTCCGAGTTTCCGCGAGGCTGTTTTGATGATGCTCTCGATGTAATTTCTGTTATTCAGTTTGCAGCGAATATCTATGCCTAGGATATTGAGATTATCCTGCAGTGGCAGTGGCGTGCTCTGAAGAGTGGGAAGGGGAAGGAAAGAAGATACCTTTGCTGTGAACGCACAAGCCTGCGTCTTCTTGGCATTGAACTCGACCATGTTCTCAGAGCCCCATTGAGAAATGTGATTCAAGATCCGGTCCAGTTCAGTGACAAGAAGCTGTCTTTTTTCCACGATATCAGACTGTTTGGCCGCAGGTTGTCCGTGATAACTCCCGTGTAAGGTGCTATCGTCTGCATAGCAATGTATGCTGCCGGTGGACAGCATGTCGTTGATATGCAGAAGAAAGAGAGCGGGAGATAATACAGACCCCTGCGGTACGCCAGCATTTATTTGCAAGAACTCCGAAGCCCGTCCATCACAGAGGACGCGGATACGGCGCTCCCGCAGGAAACTAGCAATCCAGTTGCACAGTCTAGGAGGCAGACCAAAGGCTGGTAGCTTGGAGAGAAGCAATTTGTGCCAGACTCTATCGAAAGCTTTGGCGATATCAAGACTAATTGCCAGTGACTCGCCGTGCTTGTCCATAGCCTCACCCCAAAGATGGGTAACGTATGCTAAAAGATCACCCGTTGACCGTTTTGGCCTGAAGCCATATTGCCGGTCATTAATTAAGGAGTGATCCTCTAGGTGACGCATGAGCTGTTTGTTAATGATGTGCTCGAAGACCTTGCACAGCACTTAGGTGACGGCTATGGGTCGATAGTTGGCTGGCTCTGAGCAATCCCCCTTCTTGGGGATCGGCTGTACATTCGCCTCTTTCCAAGCCGAAGGCACTGTACCCGAGCTGTAGGACAGTCGGTACAGCCGCGTAAGCATCGGAGACAACTCCGCTGCACATTTTTGTAAGACCACCGCTGGAATACCATCCGGGCCACTGGCTTTCCGGACATCGAGTGATTGGAGCACCGCACGGACATTGCATTGCCTGATACGTATTTCAGGCATTACGTGGTCACCATTGGGTAGTGTCGGCGGCTGTATACCGCAATCATCGACTCGGGAATTGGCCGCAAAGAGATTTACTAGCATATTGGCTTTCTCTTGCGGTCCATGGGCCAGGGATCCATCAGGGTAGCGCAGCGGTGGCAGCGAAGGCTGACAGAAGTTGGCCTGCACGGCTTTGGCCAGTCGCCAGTATCCACGACTGCCCGTGGGATGTGCCACTAGCTCTTGACCAAGCCGTGCAATGCGCAGGGCATCCGCTCTGACGTAAGCCCTCTTGCAGACCTTTGTGGCTCTGTTGTACGCCGCCTTGAAGTGGCCCACATTGGGATCGTGCCCTTACCCAAGCGCGATACGCGGACTGCTTTTGATCAACAGCCCTCGCACACTCGCGCCCGAACCAAGGGCGCACTCCTCGGGCACCGGTGACATCAGTGTACGGGATATAGTATTCCATACCCAGACCGATCTCACCGGCAACAGCAGTAGCACAATCTGAGGGTTTCTTACCTTCAAAGCAGCGTTCAACCCACGGGATGGACGCAAAATAGTTGCGCAGCCCATCCCAATCTACTGACGAGTAGTGCCAGAGACGCCGCTTCCCCTGCATGGGTCGTGAGGGCGCTATAATTGGCACCTTGGAGCAGACCAGACAGTGGTCGGAATTGCCTAAAGCGGCTTGTACCGAAACACTGTACAGGTCTGGGTGACTCGTCAGCAGAAGGTCTAGCAGAGAGAGTGCTAGGCCCGACCTTCTTGGTATTCTAGTGACCTCGTGTACCAATTGGGTCAGGCCATGCGCCAGAGCAAATGCATGGGCGGCTCTTCCCGCATGGTCTGTTTTGGCGGAGCCCAACCAGTCCCCCAAAAATACTAATAATAATAGTTAAAGTCCCCCAAAAATACCACTTCGGCGTTCGGAAACCGTTCCTGCGCATCATCTGCCGCCTGACTCAGATATTCAAAGAGTCGAGTTGTCTCAGCATCTCCTGTATGGGAACGGTAGAGGCACACATAGATCTGACTCGTAGAGCCATGGTCTACGTGTACCTATAGGGTTGAAAAGGATGGGTCCTCAAGGCAGCGCAAACGGCGACAACAAACATCCGCCCTAACAAACACGCACACCCCGGCTTTTGCACGAAAATTTTCCTCGATAATATAGCCGGGGTAAAGCAAGTAGGTCGTGTCATCAGGGCGGCCTATTTGTGTCTCCGTGAGAAAGAGCATATCTGGTTTCGCCGTCTCAAGGTGTTGGTGGACGGCGTTGAGGTTCGCATGGAGTCCACAGATGTTAGTGGACTCCACCTCAAATAGCGAGCTTGTGGGAGTTTGAAGAGCCGCTGTGTTGCCCAATACTCTTAAATGCGCTGCCATGATGAAAAGGAGAAAAGGGCGTGAAAAAAAGAGGTGATTGTCGTCCAGCACCACGTGACAAAGTGCGGGATATTATTTATGTCTATGATTATGAGGCATGGCGAGAGCCGACACGCCGTACGGAAGGGCCCCCGTACTCCCCCGAATATGGTCGCCGGGCCCCCCCTTCCGGTCACCAACCGGCACGACGAGCCATACCGGGATTATGCGCGGTCTGGTGAGGCAGCCTTCCAGGGTGGTTAGTCCCAGTTGGGCCTCTGTACTATACCGCGGGCGGCCAGCGGCACCACCGTTTCTACGGGTCTCCCTGGCCGGCGCGTCGCCCCGCACCATCCTCACTAGACTACGCCAAGATCCACTGGTCCCACTAGTGCTGCGACCACCATCACCTCTACCCGGCTATACATTTGTTGATCCCTGAACGCAATCCAACCGAAATTGAATTACTATGAAGGGTTTTTCGCAATATTGCACGGTGGTACCAACCCGGTCGAAATTTGTGACAAATTTGTGCCGTCAAATCTCTACCACCAGTATATGTAATGGGATAATATATACATATAATAGGTTTTTATCATTACATACGTAATGGTGACCCTCTTTCCTGAGACTTGGCCTTTAGCGTGCCATCAGGAGAGATGAAGTCAAATTGGCGTGTCCTGTATAAAAAAAAACACGGTATACATCATTTTACTTATTTTGTGATTTATCTACCTTGTTAATCGAAACTTTTATTAAAAATATAAACTTGAAACTTTTAATAAAATTAATTAAAAACAACATTTGTATTTTATCGAACTGTTAAAATATTCATCTTTTACATATTAACATAAATCACATACCCTCTCTTATATATCAGAACCGTTATAAAACCAAAATAAACTACTGTATAAAAAAAAGGCTATAAACGAAACACATAAACAAAACACAACAATATCTCACAACAGAACAGTAAAAAGTGAAATATCTTTCCTCATAAGCCTTGTATTATAAACGCTGTGTTTCTCTGCGGTAACAGATTCCGCGATCTCGTGATATTCCCTTCATCACATTCTCGGCACGTAGAGATCCCTTCACGCACTCCAGTGACTCGCTTATGTAAGCTTGCTGAGAGCCACTAGTTTTTCGACAAGTACTGTGGTTGTTATAGGTATGCCGGATGAGTATGGTATTTTTTGAGAATGATCTCTCACTCTAGAATTTCAGAAACCTATGCAGAAAAATATAGCTTATTCTCTACCAGCTTCAGATTATAATCTAGCTCTATGTGAGATTTCATGAAGATCTGTTATCATTTTTGCTTGAAAAAGTAACAAATGGAAATTGGTTTTTATCATTTTTAGAGCGCCGTTTAAGGGTAAAAACATACATAACATAACATAAACTCACGCCTATATCCCCGAAGAGGTAGGCAGAGGTGCTAGAACCAACATTTTTACAATTTATGTTTAGGTCCCAATGTAATAGGTGGCGAGCCTATTGGCTTTAACCGGGCACTTATAAACCTGCGATAAATACACACTTAACTTCGACAAGCATCGAAAAGTCATTGGTGTGTGCCATGGTAAAATCTGGGATCAAACTCGAGACCTCGTCTCAGCAGTACATTACCCATACCGCTAGGCTACCGCGGTACCGCTAAAACAGAACCCGGTTATTAAGACTCAGTGTTATAGCTACACAGTTAAAATATTCACAGATGATATATTAATGTTGCCGCTATAAAAATGTACATAATATTCACACCTATTTCCCTCTGGGGTGTACAGAGACAAAAACCATAACCTGCAGCAATAGGTCATAAGTACTGCAGGTCGAGGCCCCGTTCGCTCAGGCCCTTAGCGCCCTCAATATGATAGCCGGAATAGTGGACATGAGTGAGTTCACAAGAGCATCATTGTATGTCAATAGTTATAAGTTACAGTATATAAGAACAGAAATTTTCTGTGCCGTCAGTGTAGAACACAAAATCAGAACAAGCCTTTGGTCTTCTCACTGACAGCACAAAAACTCTCCATTTAGCTCTGACTACCCTACCACCACATCACCGCCGGGAACACAACACGAGGTTATTATAGCCGTGATATTTTGTAGGACGGAGGTACTACCCCAATCAGACTGCTCGTTTGGGACGGAAATACCGTCGTGTCCTATCTCCTATAAAATTCTATTATAATATTTCGAAACAAATTTGACAGCTGGCGGTACCTATTCATTTTTCTTTTTGTTTATGATTAGCAATAGGGCACAGCCTACTATCAACCTTGTTTCGATCTTTTAGACAGCAGTCGGGTTTACTTTTTTCGACTTACTGTCAGGATTTTTATTTCTGAATATTTTTTAATTGCAATTAAAATATGTCCAATACTGAATGGTAGTTACATGAGGAAAACAAACAAAAAATTAACCCTAAAAACAGAATTACACAGGTTACAACGACAGTAAGACGGCAATAGGCTCACTCCTTATTACGTGGGACCGAATTCAATGATTGGTGAAATGTGGGTGTTAATTCACCTCTGTGTGACATTCCAGGGATAGAGGCGTGATTGTATGTAAATATGTATGTATGTACAATGACAGTCTGACTCACGCTTGACCGATTATAAATTTTCCCAACTTTCACATTTGCACCTGTTATCACCTGTTTTTACATAACTAAATAACATAATACAGTACAAAAAATCTTCAATTTCAAGTGTCCAAAGTTACAAGTATACATCGTCCGGATATGATTGTGATGTGGTCGTATCCGGACATAATAGTTGCCGGATATAGTCCGGAAATTAAGTTCCGATGATTTCCTTGAGATGACGGTGCCCTCTATACAACTGGCACTCGCTTGCCAAAATTATTACCACAAATATTATTTATTTTTGTACACAATGAGTTTTTTTTAATATAGTATATGTCAATCTATTTTCATTTCGCCTAATGAAGCTGAAGGCAAAGTCTCAGGCAAGAGAATCACCATTACAGAAATGTACCATGTTACAATGGTGATACTCAGCTTGACGGCCTCATCATATGCTTTTTCACGCCCCGCTTAAAGGACCCGGGACTGTAGGAAGAAGGAAACACGTGAACTGGTAAAAATTCCAGGTCTTAATAGTGCAGCAAAGGAAAGAGTCACCTAAACGCTTGGTTCTTGATAGTGTACTGCATCAGATATGGGTGACATCTAAGATAATTGGAAGAACTCCTTAGAACGATTGGCGAGGGGCAAGACAAGCATACGGATGATGGAAAGTGGTTACCGTGACCTATGGACGTGTGCAATACCAGGGGACTTACACCTTCTAATGCCCTTCTTGAAGAACCATATTCTGTAGTTGCTTAGAAAATTACAGCAAGGAGTTCATATCACTGTTAAAGTGTGCGTGGGATGAAGTGCCTTTCATACCGCCGAGCGCACCGTGCTCCCAGATAATGACTTTAAAACAGGGACAGATCAGGGAACGAGTGGGTGCTTAAAATATTTGAGGTGACGACTGGGTGCAGGGTACGAATTTTAGGAGACCAGTGGGCTCGTCACCGTTTAATTAAATTTCGTATAATATTTTATAGTTCTTTTCATGTTTTAGGTGTTTGATCTCCACTAAGACACTCAGAGCCTGAGAGCAGCAGCACATACTGTATATCAGACGAGTGTCTGACATACTCCCTCTCAGGGTTGGAAGGAAATACGGCGGTTACTCCCATAAATATGGTGTCAACTAATAAATTAGCCCGGGGTCTGATCCCTGACTCCTTATATGGTTTTGATAGAAGCAACTGCCGTCTCGTGCCAATTCCTGAGAGGAAAACCTTCGCCAGAGCCTCGTCCATTCATGTGCTGCATTTGTTATAAGGACTGCTCCTAGCTTGATGGTAAGA
This sequence comes from Eilema griseolum, assembly GCA_963662185.1. Taxonomy (NCBI): domain Eukaryota; kingdom Metazoa; phylum Arthropoda; class Insecta; order Lepidoptera; family Erebidae; genus Eilema; species Eilema griseolum. The sequence goes on from OY759256.1 coordinate 1,437,246, forward strand.
AGCTAAGATGAAGACCAGAAGAACTTGGGATGATTGCTCTCGTATCTCTATTCTTTTTCATATCAAACAACCTTTGCACTTTACAACAATATACATAAAACATAATCTTAGACAAACAAACAAATAAACCAAAGAGCTCTACCCTGTCTCAAAAACTTTTTACAGTTTTGTCTCTATGATAAGCCGAAGTTGGCTCTATTTTGGGACTTACTTTCGCGCGGTAAGAAATAGTTTGTCTCGTGGAACAACTATGTAGAGAGTAGAGTTCGGACTAGTTTCGTCTATTACGATGTTGTGGTTTTAGAAGCATAAAGTAGAGCAAGTACTGTAGAGTATGGTAGAGTCATAGAGTCATGTCATCACATTTGCGAATTGTTTTGATTAAAACTCTACATAGTAATTAGTGAGCGTGACTCTTATGTTCGAGTTGGTAATTTGAATAGTTTCAGTATAATTGTCTGAAACTTATATCGTTAGAGACGGATCGTAGAGAGCGGATATGCTTTGTATAGTTTGTAGAGTCTGGAGAGTTCTTAGAAAACATTAGTTATATTCTACAAGAGAATTACATATTATGTGTATCTCTTCCCATGCGGTGTCGTACAAGGCGACTAAGGGATAGGGCTGTTTAACATCAGACAGATATATACAGCCTAGACTCAGCTTCAGATGTATGGCTCGAGACAATGGTCTGAAATACGGCAATAGTTTCACACCCTATTACGTGGGACTAAATACAATCATTGGTGAAATGTGGGTGTTAATTCACCTCTGCCTAACCCATACCCGGAGTATGTATGTATGTATCTCTACCAAGACCCAAGCCGTTTTGCAAGCCTATCCTACTGATCTTTAGATTAATGAGACCCTAGTTACTCCCGCAAAACTAAATAAATTAAATCAAGTAAAAAATTACTTCGAAGTGCAAGATGCAAGTTCAGCTCAAATAATCGTCTATCAAGCTTGTAACGTGCAAGTGATACACGAGGTCGCTAGTTCGATTCCCATTGAATGCAAAAATTGGTATACAAGAATATGTCTATTTGTATTCATTTTAGTTTTTAAATATTGTAGATATTTGCAAAAGAAAATAATAGATAAATAAATATTCCACAACATTCTACACAACGCTATCTATACCAATGGTAAGCATAGCTTAACCAGCGTGTGTTATGGGATCTAGAATGCGGATAAACATACTTAGATACTTTTTTTTTAATAACATACATATTATACATAGTAACACCCAGGCCAATGCAAATAAACATATTCATGCATGCAAATATTTGCACTGAGCGGGAATCGAACCCGCGCCGCCTGCATAGCAGTAGAATGCTCTACCGCTACGCCATGGAGGTCGTCAAAATGTATATAAGTATGTAACTCCGCATTCTAGAAACCTTAATACAAGCTAGATAAGCCATGCTTACCATGAATCTAGATAGTGTAACATCCCATTTTTTTTTAAATACTTTTGTAAGTCCTATGGGACAAAAAGGGCATTAGAAGGTTCTCAGCAGGATTGGCAGCAGGAGTGTGATTCCCCTGGTGTTACACACGTCCATAGGCTTCAGAAATCACTTTCCATCGGGTGGGCCGTGTTTTGTTTTTTATACCATTTAGTTAGCAGACAAGCACACGGCCCACCTGATGGAAAGTGGTTATCGTGACCTATGGACGTCTGTAACACCAGAGGAGTTACAGTCGCGCTGCCAACCCTGTAAGTACAGAGTTTCTGTGCCGTCAGTAGAAGACAAAGCAGGACAAGCCTTTAGTCTTCCCACTGACAGCACAAATTCTCCAGTGAGCTCTGGCTACCCTACTCACCGCTGGGAACACAACACGAAGTTATTATAGCCGCAGTATTCCGTGTGTCAATCTACCACGTAATTGGTCCAAAAAAAAATTCTTTTGTTACTCTATTACTATAATAGACTAGGTCCAATTGCCGTAATAATTTTGAGATAACTTTTCAGATATAATATATAGACAGTGCTCGGAGAGGGTGAAGTTCGGTTGAAGGGGAAAGTGTTACATTCCAAAGTTTGTTAACTAGAAGTTTGTTCTTAATTGTTTCAGCTATTTATTTGTAACCGCATCGGTACTTATGGATGTCTCACGCGAGATCTCATATCTCTCTCAAAATAATATTAAAAAAAAAACAAATAACTAGCCCATCGCAGTCCACTGATGGACTAGGCCTCTCCCAATGTTGGGTGACTTTGGCCTACTGAATTTACGCTTATCAGACGAGTTGGTTTTTTTTTAAGTTTTTCTTCTCTCATAGTGATATCGTTTGAGTATTTTTCCGTTAGTCGCCTCTTACGACACCCTTCGGATGAGATGGTGTGATGATACTTGTACTTTTGGTCCATCGCCACACGGATAATCAATAAATAATAGAATAATATATTCTGTTTAAATTTAAAGCTATGTATACTGTTGACTGATACTTAGACTATATCTTATATTTAAATTCTCGTGTCACAATGTTCGTTCCTGTACTCCTCCGAAACGGCTTGACCGATTCTCATGAAATTTTGTGAGCATATTGAGTAGGTCTGAGAATCGGCCAACATCTATTTTTCATACCCCTTAGTGATAAGGGTTGTCCACCCTTAACATTATATGGCAGCTCACTGGAGAATTTGTGCCGTCAGTGAGAAGACTAAAGGCTTGTCCTGATTTGTCTTCTACTGACGGCACAGAAACTCTGTACTTACAGGGTTGGCAGCTCGACTGTGACTCCTCTGGTGTTACAGACGTCCATAGGCCACGGTAACTACTTTCCATCAGGTGGGCCGTGTGCTTGTCTGCCAACTAAGTGGTATAAAAAAAAAAAACACATTTGCCGGGTCAGCTAGTAACTCTATAGATACAGTGATTAGCAATAGAGTTATATAGTCACACATATATAGTAAGTAACACAGTAGTTACTACTTGTGCACAAGTTGACTTATAGATATTATTAGCTTACTTATTTCTATTTTATATAGGACACGTCTATTAGACTTCGCCTCGCCTGATGTTAAGCTGAAGGCAATGGCTCAGAAAAGAGGGTCATACATATACCATGTTACAATGGTAACACTCAGCTTGGTGACCTCATCATACGAGTATACTTTTTCACGCCCCGCTTAAAGTACCCGGGACTGTACGAAGAAGGAAACAGGTGAGCCGGTAATGAATTCCAAGCCTTAACCCTAGAAAGATAAACTACGCCTTCTAGGTACCCGCGCTGAAATTATAATGCTCTTTCTTAGGATTATAAGGAGATTAAGAGATCGCTTACAGCAATAAGGCTGCCATGTGTACATTTTGCATATATTGTCCGTAAATGTATTGTAATTTATTAGTGTATGTGTGAATTCACGTATCTATCTGTCCTTTTTTATTATCTCAATCGTCGGTGCACAGCGTCGTGGGATGGCCCTTTTCACGCGGTAACTGTTTTTTTTGTAATTATCGCCATGTGTTACGCTTCGGAGGCGTATGGTTATCTTCTGTGTGATTTTTTGAAAAGTAAGAATTTGTCTATGCTTGCAATAAATGTTTATTATTGGTGTATGTTTAGTTTTTGCATGATATGCTTTCACTTGAAAAGCCAAAGAATAAAATCTGATTAGACAATATCTCGATTGATGAGGAAGATTGAGGAAGAGAACGAGCAAGATGGATACCAGGAAAGTATCAGAGAGGCAGAAGATCATTTGAATAAAGATGATGTACAGAGTGACTTCGAAGACGAGTTTATCGATGATGAGGTGCCAGAATAATCGAATGATACACAAAATGAAGACTATATATCTCCAGCTGTGTATTCAGAGCTCACTGGAAGTTAGGAGGCATCACGTCATCATCACCCTGTTATTGTTTCGGATAGCCGTGTGATCAAGGGTTAGAATCAACATTCTAACGAAAAATGAAATGCCCCTAAATAGAAGGGAATATATAAAAAAGTTAAAGTTATCTGAACCCTGGATGAGGGCCAGACTTGACTTTGCCAAAGCAGGTCCGAGATAATACCACAATCAATCAATCAATTAGCTCACCGCTGTCCACCTCTGGTCATGGGCCTCTCCCAATGTGCGCCTTTTAGCTATCAAACATTCTTCTAATACCAGTTTTATCATTTGTGAAAGTAAAAAAAAAAATGTGAAAAAGCAGTACATCTAAACCATATTATGAACATAATCATTATAGATTTTACAGTTTTTTTTTATATAGGACAAGTCAATTGAACTTCGCCTTGCCTGATGGTAATCTAAAGGCAAAATCCCAGAAAAGAGGGTCACCATTACTTACACATACAGACAATGGTGACACTCAGCTTGACGGCCTCATCATATGCTTTTTCACGCCCCGCTTAAAGGACCCGGGACTGTAGGAAGAAGGAAACACGTGAGCTGGTAATGAATAGTTAAATAATTATAAAGAATATACAAGTATATTTGGCAGTCTTTACAGGTAGGTGGAGACCTAATAAGTCCAAGAACTGGTCTAACTGCAATGCTTCGAAATCGCCTTTGGGTTGTGGGGTTCAGACAGCAGTCGCTTTACGAATAAGAGCGAAGTTCGTCCAAACCCACAGTCAGACTGGTAAAGCGTACCCCAGGCAACTACATCTACACCGAATTTCGATCTTCTAACTGACCGGTGCTCGAAATCTGTTTAGTGACTTTCAGTTCGAATTCCAATTATTAATTTAAATTTATTTATCCAACAAACTTATATAATAAAACGGCTAGTGCGGAAAACTTGGATAAACTTCCTCAGTATAATAAATATTACAGTTTTGCGTTTCAGTTGTCATTCCCCCGTTCTCCCCTACACCCCTCTACTTTCGTTTACCGTTCCCGTTCAAGCAACTTGTCCGCGTAAATTAAATTTTTATCGCTCTGCACACCCCATAAAGCACACAATGGCTCTATGCTACTGTCAGAGGTTTGTTTTTATTGATCATTTTTATAGAATACTTAAAACATGGAGTAAATGTTTTGATAATTGTACTCAGTCGTATTGTGCGTGTTTAAATTAGGTACGTCACCTTTTATGTACATTATTTTTATATACGCCGCGTGGTTCCCGGCACAGTAGAATTTGGACCAACCCATCTCTTCCCAGGCGGTGTCGTACAAGGAGATTAAGGGATAGGACGGTTTAACATCTGACAGATATATATAGCCCAGACTCAGCCTGAAATGCATGTCTTGAGTCAACATTAGTTCCCGGAAGACGGCAATAGACTCACCCCCTATTACGTGGGACCGAATTCAACGATTGGTGAAATGTGGGTTTTTCACCTTCACTTCAAGATTCACCTCTGCCTAACTCTCCGGGGATAAAGGCGTGACTATATATATATGTATGTATGTATTTTTATAGAAAATGCTGTTAGAAACCCTTAACTTGGACCTAAAAAAGCCCGGTTTTTTAAGGTCCGAGTTAACCTCACCTTCAGACTTTAGATATTAGACTGGAAAATAAAAAGGTTGCAGGTTCGTACCCCATCCAATAAACGCATCGACGCAATATCCCACTTCTAGTATAAATATTTAAGAAAACTCATATATACTTACATATATCATATATCACGTTTTTCCACATTGGAAAATAATTTGACCAGTCCTACAAAAAATCCTGTTAAGCCATATTTTTTTTAACGTACTCCAATAAAACACACCTTTTTTAGCAACTTATTTAATAAAACACGAAATGACAAATGCCAATTCTCCTTGACATTTAAAACCTTCATCCGCGAAACGTTACACCTCACTTACGCAGAAAATCTCCCATTTTATTACAAAAACACCCTAATTTTTCCGCAGAATTTTCACCAAATCACGTACGAGTATTCAAGCTATACATGCATATATACATACATAATATGCAAATTATTCTGAGCGATGTATGACCACGTCGGGGCTTTTAGCGAGGGAGTATCTATTTGCGAACAAAACACCATTTTTTATTGAAATCCTATCGTTTGATTCATTTTAAAAGAGTGATGGAAAAGGGGAAAACCTTTAGAAATTGACGAGTCGTTATTTTTCTAGTGATTCGATAATACTAAAATTTAGTCAACAAAATGTGTAACAAATTGTGTTAGTGTATTTGTTATACAGTACATGTCAATTATACTTCGTCTCGCCAGATGGTAAGCTGAAAGCAAAGTCTCAAAAAAGAAGTGATGGAAAGTGGTCTCTGTGGCCTATGGATGCGTGCAAAACCATTTACAATTGGTGACACTCAGTTTAACAGCCTCATCATATGCTTTTTCACGCCCTGCTCAAAGGACCTGGGACTGTAGGAAGAAGGAAACACGTGAGCTGGTAATGAATTCCAGGCCTTAATGGTGCGACAGCGGAAACCGTCTCCAAACTGCTTAGTTCTTGATCGGATATTCTGCTCCGTACGCAGGTGACATCTAAGCCCTGCATGTGTTGTCCTGTGTAGGAAAGGGGAGGATGGGACTAATTGGAAGAGCTCATCCGAACAAGGTAGAGACGGTAAAATACTGCCAGGGACGCACCATCTCTACGCATCTGCAAAGGCTCTAGGGTGTTCGTGACCTCAGGGTTCTAGTAAGCACTTTGCTGAGCCATTCCAGAGATGCGAGCTGTACTCCATGCAGGAGCGAATTTGTGTCTTGGTAGAGAAGACACCGCTGCTCCGTAATACAACATCTCACTCTGTTCAGGACTCCGAGTTAGTAAGTCATTTATATTACTTTGCAAATTGAATTTATAACACTTACGCAGACAAGCACACGGCTCTCCTGATGAAAAGTGGTTATCGTGGCCCATGGACATGTGCAGTACCGTCACACTCGTGCTGCTGACATATCGCTCATCCAAAAGAATATTGACGTAATTACGTTTTTACGATTTTACAGGAGAGCGTTTTAAAAGTTTGACATCGAAAATATTGTGTATTTCCAATCATTCTATTGATATATTTTAATAGTTATGTTGTGTTACTTTACTATGAATAATATTATATAAAAAGATTGCGAGAAAACTCAAGATAACTTTTAAAAATAACCAAATAAAACAAAACCGACGTACATTTATGACATTTTATAAATTAAATATTACAATTATGACATAATACGGTTTGGATAATAAGGTTTGGATATGGGAATAAATCATCCCTTTGAGGATGAAGGTGTGATTGTATATATTTATGTATGTAATAAATCATGAATTTAAACAACATTATATTCAATTGGTTTTATTTTTATAAATCTTAACATTTTATACATTTTAAACGTAATCGTTTTTAAAAAAATTAACAAAAAATTAGTTTTATAAAAATCTTGGACAGTTTAAAAACAAAAATAAACTATTATTAAAAAATCTAAGTAAATCTAATATTAAAAATAATAAATCTGTCTAAGTATATAGGTACGTAGATAGTGTTTATAGTAATAATGAGATCAAGAGACATTACGGTAAAAGTCGCCTTTAAACCATGTACCTTCAGGTACTTGTGGTTATCTAAGAGAAGCATAATCTTTAAGAAGCATAAAAACTGGAAGGAATATAAAATAATATCACAATGACTCATTAATCGAACAATTCCGATATAAAAATTATTCATAATCGTTCACCAGTTTAAATAGTATCTATCAAGTATATTTATCTATGTGACTTATAAATAGTGTACAACATAAAAGTATTTAAAATAATAAGAAATATTATCGTAAGTAAAACTTATTACAAAATAGTATTATAAAAAGCCTCATAGTATTTTGGTATAATTAGTATTAAATTAGTATTTAATAAATGCAACAAATCAGCTTTTTTACGATCTGAAATACAAAGCTTAGCATTATAGGCATTTTTCAGACAAATTTCAGCAGACAGATTTCGTCTTAGACCTCTTCTAGACGCTGTTTGCACATTACATTGCATCCACTCTGTCGTATCGTCGTATGATGTCTTATAAAAATAAACTAAACAGAGTGCGAAAAGACGTGTAAGTACAGGGCACAGCTCGGGGGCGCAGTGTTTAAGCACCATCGCCGGTATACCGTCCGGCCCACTCGACTTCCGAACATCTAGGGACTTAAGCTCACGCCGGACCGCCCGTTGCGTGATTTTAACTTCAGTAATGGAAGCACCACAGCTGGGAATTATGGGTGGTTCGGCGTTCCCGTCGTTCATTGTCGAGTTTGACGCAAAGAGATTACCCAACAGATCGGCTTTCTCCTTAGCGCCATGGGCCAGACTACCATCGGATTTTTGCAGCGGTGGAAGGCAAGACTGGCAGAAGTTTACCTCGGCAGCTTTGGCGAGCGACCAAAATGCTCGACTGCCAGATGGGTAGCGCGCAAGCCGCTCGCCAATTCTGCCGATGAACTCAAACTTAGCCCTGGCCGTAGCTTTTTTACTAGACCTCGAGGCGGCATTCAACTTGCGCTTCACTTCAGTGATATTTGGATCTTTATTGGCAAGAGTCGTGGCCCAAGCCCTGTATGCAGATTGCTTGTAGTCTCTTGCTTCTCTGCAGGGCCTGTTAAACCAAGGGCGTTTGCTCTCTGTTGCAATCCAGTGGTTCGGAATATAGCATTCCATACCCGCTAGGATCGCATCAGCTACTGCTGTTGCACAGGAGCTGGGATCATTTGAAGTGAAGCAAAGCCGCCTCCACGGGTACGACGCGAAGAATTCTCGTAGTCCATCCCAGTCTGCCGACTTGTAGTGCCAGACATGCCGCCATTGAGGTGGCCGCGGTGGTTCAGGCCGCGTGAGAGTCACTTGCGCCCGAACGAGGCTGTGGTCCGAAGTACCAAGTGGTGCTTCCACAGTTACAGTTAGTTTAGTTAGAGTATTCGTCCGGGCGTGAAGTCAGGAGAAGGTCCAGTATAGAGCTTCTATGGGTCTCTATTTCTGGTGTTCTAGTAATAGAATGCAGCAGTTGAGAGAATCCGTAGGTCAGAGCAAAGTCATGAGCAGCCCTTCCCGCAAAATCAGTTCTAGGAGACCCCAGCCACTCTACGTGGTGAGCGTTGAAGTCCCCCAAGAATACTAAATCCGTGGTAGGGTATTGCTCAATTACCTTGTCCACAGACCGCTGCAGATGCTCAAACAATTGAGCTGTACCCAAGTCACCGCTATGAGACCTGTAGAGGTACGCAAAGATACGGGTGTGGCCACCGTTATCCGTACGTACCCAAAGAGTTGACAGGTCCCTGTCTTCAAGGCCTTGAAGATGGCGGCAGCAAATATCATCCCGGACGTACAAGCATACCCCGGCGCGACTCAGGAAGTTATGCTCGAGCTTGTACCCGGGGTACATTAAGTAGGCTGTATCGGCTGGGCATGATATTTGCGTCTCCGTCAGAAAAAACAAGGTGGGCTGCGCGGTCTCTAAATGGAGATGGACCGCGTTGAGGTTGGTGTGTAGGCCCCTGATGTTACAGAAATCCACATGTACTGTGGACGATGGAGATGGAGATGGTAAAGCCATTCCCACGGCAACGTAATCACAGTCTTTTGCTCTTCTCAATATATCGATGGAGGTAGTTGGTGTTTCAGTTATAATGTTATCACAAGTTACGTTATTACCTAAAAATTTGCAATTATGTTGTAGGTAGGTATTGTGTGTGGTAGGTGGTATAATATAAAGATTTTCATTAAATAATTATGTTAGGTATTATAATCTTACATTGAACTGTGTTGCCTGTATCATTTACTATAGGTAATTTCATATCTATAGCATTGTAGTCCCTGTCTATATTATCTCCTCTCAAAGTATTGATAAAGGTGTCTGGTTCTCCAACTAATGCTAAAACATTTTTTTTATTTTTTATTAATATACCTAATTAAAATAATCTAAGTATGTAGGTAGGTACCTAATTTACTTACCTTCTTTTGGCAATGTATCCTGTTTTGTGCTACTTGAACAATAAGTAGAAGTAGACGACGAACTGCTTGAAGATGATGACGAACTGTCAGAGGATGACGACGAGCTTGAAGAAGACGATGAAGAGGTAGACGACGATGATGAAGACCTTTTCCTTTTTTGGGTTCCACTTTGACCTTCAGTTTCAGCTAAATCATACAGATTATGTTCAACTACTATAAAGGTAAATTTAAAAATGGCGTATAAATAGTTAGCCTTACGTTTCGGTTCCACAGGTTTATCCATTGTTGTCAATTCGGTCTCAGTGTTACGAGAAAAAGGTTGAGGTACAATACCGTCCAGACCCAAGTTTACGATCTGCTCAATTCTTTTTGATCTTGACATTTTTTTTTATTCCATATTCTAAAACAGTAACATTTTTATTGTAATTATCAGAAAACTATTATAATACTAGCGTTTAAATAAACATTACATCCAAATAATGTAAGTAGGTAGCTAATGAAAGAAAGTAGGTAACGTATTGATTTAGGTACCTATTTAGTTTATCATAGTTTGATAATTACGTAATTTAAATCTTAAGAAAGTTAGGTATTTGATCCTAACTTATGTCTACCTAATTAGGTAGATACATTTTCAGTAAGTAAGTATGTTATTTGATAATTTGATTCACAAATATTATAATTACTACTAAATTAAACCTACCTTTTTATTTAATTGCAAGCTAGTTACATAGCATTGATTAGTCAATTTATCAGAACAATGACGTATTTGGTAATTGTGTCAAATAAACCAACTATCTGCTGTAGTTTTTTTTACAAAATGACACAATTGTCAATTGCGTCACTGTTCTACCAATAAAATTGAAAAAATGTGTCATAACTTACATTTACGTCGTTCTATATCCAGACACGTGTTCACTTCGCGGGGCACCCCGCACGACTGACAAATAAGTCGATGTTTCCGCGTTACCTTACAAAAAATAGGCCAAAACCATAACGACAGTGACTCTCTCTGTCGGAAACTAATGGAACAACAATTCTGTCGTTTTTACCATAGATAAAACGTGCAAAACAAGAAGTTATGGCATCAAAAACTCATTTTCGACTTTTTGGTAATTATGTCAATATTCTTTTGGATGAGCGATATTATAACTGATCTAATTGATGATATTTAATTGAAAAAAGAGTGGCTTAAAAGCACATAAAAGCGGCGGACTTACATGAAAGATTTAATCGTAGTATAAGAATCGTAGTATAAGAAGCTTTTCGAGGAGCTAGGTTATGACGGTTTTCCCGTTCGAATTGACCAGTCCTACTGGGGAAGTACCTCCACCCTACAGAATACCACGGCTATAATAACCTCGTGTTGAGTTCTCGGTGGTGAGTAGGGTAGCCAGAGCTCACTGGAGAGTTTTTGTGCTGTCAGTGGGACAAGACTTGTCCAGATTTTGTATTCTGCACTGAGGGCACATAAAATCTCTGTTCTTACAGGGTCAACAACACGGATGTGACTCCTCTGGTGTTACACACGTTCATAGGTCACGGTAACCACTTTCCATTAGGAGGGCCGTGTGCTTGTCTGCCACCTAAGTTGTATAAAAAAAGCCCGTGAATTTTGTAAGGACAGTAAACGGTGTCTCCCGGAGAAAAAAAGCATGCACAATATTCGCCTTCCTATGAGAAATACACTATACAAGGGAGTAGAACTATAAGACGGATTATAACAGCCTGACAACCATTCCATTTGTCGTCATGACATGCTGTTTTAATTGCCAAAGTTCGCGTATAAAATGATATTTCTCATCAAGTCATTAAAAAAAGATTTCTCTTCTCTCTCATGTAAACGCAGCTTTATCTCAGCCCACTTAATTTATTTGAAAAATTACAGAGCATAATTATATTATCACTGGGTACTTGTACACAATAAAATTTTATATTTCCTGTTTAAATATGAACCTTCTCTGTTTATACTTTTGGTTACAAATTATACACGTCCATACCACTATATAATAGGTATCCCATCCATAGGCCATTATAACGACGGTGAGTGCGATTGCATATCAAACATTATACAAATAACTTCACAAACTCTTAAATGTACTAGCAGTAGCGTTAGTCAAATTTTAATTGCAATTAACCCAACTGCTGTCTTAAAGATCGCAACAAGTTTGACAGCAGGCGGTAACCATTAACTTTTCTTTCGTTTTATGAATGGTAATAGGGTGCAGCCTGTTATCAAAATTGTTTCGATTGTGTAGACAGCAGTTGGGTTTACTTTTTCGACCTTTTAGGTAGCAAGTCGAAATTTCAATTTTTTAATTCCAATTAAAATTCATGACTAAAGAAAAAAACGCTTACAAAAAAAGTACTGAAATATTTTATTGTAATGCAGTCTACTCAAAAATAAGCTTGATCTATATATTTGTACATCTCGTAAGAAGGTCAGTCTAAATACCAATAGTATTAAATTCCTCTCAGTGCCCACAACTGAAATCCCGCATCGAACCACTTACTCGGAAAGGATCAAAATAGAAATATAATTGAATCCCTTCACCAACCTACAATAGTTTTCATAAACCTATAAACAATAAGAGAATTTTCAAAAACGGAACCCCACTTAGTATTAAAAGTTTCAAACTTTCGGACAATCGAACACAATCCGTCTGATCCTGTCCAGAATTGTACGTAACTTCGGGATAATAACTCGTTAACGAATCTTAATTCCGTAATGAATTCCGTTGTCGAATTGTTTCGCCGTCCATGCCGTACTTAATTAAATTTAATTTGTTACAGCCTATTGATTTTGTCGAGTGTTTTATTGCCGAGCGAAGCTGGGGGGCAGTGAGAAGGGGGATGGAAGTGGTAATCGAGAATTGTGTTGGTATTTATTGTTTTATTTCATTCATTACGCAATACCTGCTCAAGTACTTTTTATATGTATACATATTTTGTTTCGATTCGACTTTCAATCAGTACGAGTATATTTACACATGAATAAGTCTGTTTGGGTATTCCTATAAATAATTATGTACTAAGCAAAGCTAAGTTCTGTCAGTCTGTTTAGCGTGAGAACTACAAGAGCATTCCCTATTTTTCTTGAAATATTTTGAGATTCAACACTTTGGTAATTCAACATTTTGGGAATTCGACATTTTGGGAATTCAACATTTTGGGAATCCAACATTTTGGGAAATTGACAATTTGGGGATTTCACATTTTGGGAATTCAATATTTTGTAAATTTAACATTGCGGTCCGGAAGGAGAGGATACAATCACATTTCTTGAGCTATATTTTTGCACACAGTAGAAAGATGTGGGAAGTGAAATTGCCGAAATATACTTACAGATTCATGAGTTCGTTATTTCTGTTATTTAATAGCTATTTCCATTATTTATATTTTTTGAAAGTTAATTTTAAGATTTTACAACTCTGTAATAAATTTTGTTTTTTATTGACCGCTTGATAAATTAAACTCCATCTTCAAAAACACTACTTTCTAAATGCTATCCATTTTGATGATAAATTTCATATTGCTTTTTTACAGCTGTCACTTTTCAAAAATACAATAAAAGTGTTTGTTAGCATATTGTTGTCTCATTCATACACAAAAAAAATCATAAAATTTGGTTTGTCATTCCTAATAAAAATGCAAACATTAGTACTGAAAATTGGGTATCCTCCAATTTCTTCAAAAAAAACGGCAATTTCAACGGCAAGTCAAGATTGATCCTGATCTGTTCAACCATTTTTGCATGAAAGAGTAACAAAAATTCCGTTTCAATTAGTCCCACCCTCCCCTTTCCTACACAGGATAACATGTGCAGGTCTTAGATGTCACCCGCACACGGTGCAGAACATCCGATCAAAAACCAAGCGGTTCGGTGATTCTTTCCTCTGTCGCACCATTAAGGCCTGGAATTCATTACCAGCTCACGTGTTTCCTTCTTCCTACAGTCCCGGGTCCTGTAAGCGGGGCGTGAAAAAGCATATGATGAGGCCGTCAAGCTGAGTGTCACCATTGTCACACGGTATTTGTAAGTAATGGTGACCCTCTTTTCTGAGACTTTGCCTTCAGTTTACCATTATACAAGGCGATGTCTAATTGACGTGTTCTATATAAAAAATTAAAAAACATACTCTCCAAAAAAACTTACACGAAGAAATACGCATTATTTTTAGTCTCTCGTAGTTAATGAGGTAGAATAATGCAACCGCTAGGGTACACACAATATAACGAAGCTGTTATAAGTACTCAAATGTAATATAGTACTATATCAAGCTGTTTACAAGACCTAATATAGATTGATAAATTGTAATGGTTCTCAAACATTCTGCCAGCGAACGAGCTGAAGATATAGGTCAAGGTGCGATTGAAAGCGGGATCAGAATTGATAGGTCAGGATTATTTTGAAATCAAAATATAATCATGCTGCTAGTCTTCTGGAAGCGCTACCACAAGAGGCATGCGATGCGGAGGAATTCCACGACGCATTTTAATTATTTTTAGCTATAAGTTATATAATAGTTCTTTTAGTTTTATTGTATCTAATTTATAAATATTCGAGCTAATATTCAAAACAATGTTATATTGTATGATATATAATTATTACTTAGAAACACTGTTATTTAAATAAATAATAAAATAGTCATGATTGTGTTGGAAATTGGTTCAGGTTAATGTTATACTGGATGGATTCCACTTCAAGTAGTTTTTTGGGTATAATCCAACCTGATGAGGTTGACTTGTGCCCGAAAGAGCTTGGTGGGCCCCTTAAGAAGCTACACTTGCTTATTGATAAATCATAATAAGTATTTATAACTCTCTGTATCATACGCTCTGCATACTTCTTACTTACAATATAAATAAGTACGCCTTTATCATAACACAATAACTGAATGCACCTCAGTGTGAAAGTAGCTTCCATACTTACCCGACTACGGCAAAGCAAAAGGGGGGTTATGATTTTGACAGGCTATGTAAGTATGTAGGTTTATCTGTTCCCTCATACCTCCTCAGTCACTTATTAGAACTGAACAAATGAGCTATCGTTAGAAGCGTCTTAGTCGTCCGCTGGTTATAGGCTATATAATAAATTACTGAATCTATTGCGGTCATAAAGTACTGTGTATTACAATTGAGATGAATATGTCGGGTTTGGTATAAACTGAAAGGGCATAATTAGCACATATCAAATATGTATAAATTATACCTATTACTTGCCCCAAAATCATATAAATAAAAAAGTAAGTTTAAAACTAAAGCCCGACTACAATTAAGTTTAAAACTAAAACACACGCTCTAATAACATTTCTAAATGCAAGAATTTAACTTGTTACACAAAATAAATCCAAAATGGGAATATTTGAGCCTAATAATTTGTTTAAAAAAATTGCCACTAAATGTCTTTCCCTTACAATGTTCAGGGGCCGCCCTGAAATCACTACTAGTCTACGTGCTTTATTACTCGCACTTCCGCTTGTGGTGAGACTTAGGGTTGTTTCAAATTATTAACTGAAATATTCAAACAGTTCGAAGCCTTGAGTTGTGGATAACTTAAGGGTCGGTACTGATTCGTACTCGAAGAGCTTATTAAAATATTTCCGTACTTCCAAGTGGGTTGAAACTCAGACTGACTTAGCTTAAGATCTGCAATATGAATTAATGGATTACTGTTAGATATTTATTTGTACGAGTGGTCGAAATTTATTTGAGTTCATTCCACTTTATGGGTTATTAACATGGTTTTGTGAGGGAGGATACGATTCCTTTTGACTATCTACGTGCTATAAGATAGTGTTTTGGGTAGCGTTTTTGAGGAGGTAGGGCACGACGGTATTCCCGTCCGAATTGAGCAGTCCGACTGGGGAAGTACCTCCACCCTACAGAATACCACGGCTATAATAACCTCGTGTTGTGTTCCCGGTGGTAAGTAGAGTAGCCAGAGCTCACTGGAGAATTTTTGTGCTATCAGTGGGAAGACCAGGCTTGTCTTGATTTTGTGTTCTGCACTGAAGGCACATAAAATCTCTGTTCCTACAGGGTCAGCAGCACGGATGTGTCTCCACTGGTGTTACACACGTTTACAGGTCACGGTAACCACATTCCATCAGGTGAGCCGTGTGCGTGTCTGCCACCTAAGTTATATGTGTGTATGTGGTGTGGCATCATAGCTCCTGAACGGATAAACCGATTTGGATTTAGTTTTTTTGTTTAAAAGGTATATTAGTCACTAGTGTTCTTAGCTATATTTGAAAAAAAAAACCATCCAAGATGGCCGCCGCCACATTAACTCCGTTAATATAGATATCAAATGAAAGGGCTTAACTAGTAGATGAATTTAAAAAGTGTACAATAAAAAAAGTAAAAAAAAAACTCATCACAAAACACATTCTCCAAAAAGTTGAAAATTAATTGTGTTGGTTAGCCGTTTAACTTCGATATACCTAGTAATATTTTGAATCAAGCGTTGTCATGTCGGGGGTCCTTAACTGGTAAAGCACTCCGTCATATTATCGAAACGATCCAAAGTTCCTCCGACATCCTGAATCAAAATATTACTAGGTATATCAAAGTTAAAGCCGCTTGGTTCCCGGCAGAGTAGAATTTGGGCCATCCCATCTCTTCTCTTCATCTCGTGGTGTCGTCCAAGGCCACTAAGGGATAGGGCTGTTTAACATCGGACAGATGTATACAGCCCAGATTCAGCCTCAGAGGCGTGGCCCGAGTCAACAATAGTGCCCAAAATACGGCAATAGGCTCACCCCCTACTACGTGGGACTGAATACGAATTGGTGAAACGTAGGTGTTAATTCGCCTCTGCCTAACCCTCAAATCAAATCAAATTAAGATGTTGATTTGATTTGATTAAATTCGCGAAAATTTAATTATTATACACCTTTGTTATTCAAACTGTTTTCATTTGAAATGCAAGAATTTTAATGAAAATAAAAATCAAATTTCCACTTTTGATGAACATTGATAAAATAGGAACCGAATACAATAATTAGTGAAATGTGGGTGATAATTCACCTCTGCCTAACCCTTCGGGGATAAAGGCTTGATTATATGTATCTATGTATGTATCAAAGTTAAAGGATTAACCACCGCAATTTATTTTCAACTTATTGGAGAATGTTTTTTGAGACATTTTTTTTATCCCGAGAAAAAGATCACATAGGTTGTGTAAACGGGATCAAATTTGCACGCGAGCGGTTACATAAAGGTTTCTATATCAACATCTCGACAAAGGTACACACACACGCACGCGCACATACACACACACACACACACACATCAGTGGGACTACAACTTGTCAACAAACTTGTAAGTCGTTTTGATTGAAGCCTTAGTCCACACGTCAGTAGATTGCAAACAAGAGTGACTCGTCCCAACCCGTCCTCAAGCTAGTTAGGTTCTGAATAGTTTGTTGTTGGACGACTGGTCGACAGTCCGACAGTACGGCGAACTTGAGACCTTTGCGATGTTTAGTCCACTTTGAAAATACTTCAAGGTCAAACTTAGACGTCGGTGTTGTCAAAGGATACTCCTTTGACAACAAAATGAGGTCAAAATCTTATTGATATTAAAATTTGAAACTTATGAAGATGTTTGGTACTCTATTATGGTTAAATGGATGAACGGATCTAGATGGAATTTGGCGTAGGGATTAATAAAAGTCTACGATAATGCATAGGTTACTTTTTTATCTTGTCATGAGATGCGGAACAGAACAAAAATATGTCGCGTCGCAGTTCTAAAAGAAAACGCAGTCCTCGCACTCGGAGTGAACGTCTCGGATCCAAGCAGGACGATTTTTGTTACACTACTCAGTTTTTATACCAAAATATAAATACTGTACAACATTCTACACAATGCTATCTAGACCCATGATAAGCATAGCTTAACTAGCTTGTGTTATGGAATCTAGAACGCGAATAAACATACTTAGATACTTTATTTTTGTAAATAACTATATACATAACATACATAGAAACACCCAGACCACACATTTACAGGCATACAATTAATTATTTGCACTGAGCAGGAATTGAACTTGCGTACCCAGTGTAGCAGTCAAACGTTCAATCGCTATGGAACAGAGGGTGTCAAATTCATTTTGGTGTTAAATACACAAAAACATAGTCTATGGACGGCTGCACCACCAGAAGAGTCACACTAGTGCTGCCGACCCTGTAAGAACAGACAGGTTCTGTGCTGTCCAAGCAGAATACAAAGCAGGACAAGCCTTTGGCCTTCCTACTAACAAAATTCATTTTTGTGTTAAATACCCTGTTTATCGACAAAACTTTTAGACTAAATATCATTACGCTATTACTTAAGGGGGCGGAACAGTGATTGTAAACCTCAAGAAAACCGACAGATTTTCATACAATTTTTGGAAACTTAAGAAATACGGGCTATATATATAAAATATATAATATAATAATAGTATATAAAATATGTGTGGCGAGTCAACTAGAATTGATATAAACAATGTACAATCTATCTATTCAACGTTTAATCAAAGTATCACACTAAACATGGTAAATCAAATCAGACACAAATCCAACTCCACATTTATCCCCAATCAAAGCAAATCAGGGAGGCAAGATTGGCATAGTTTACTCTGACCGAAAAGGACTGTGTTAAACAACTATTTAGACTAGGGCGGATGGGAGCTACCCCCAACAAGAGCAAAAGGGGCAATAAAGACCAGGAGGGGGAGTTTATTTAGAATTCCAGTCCCTTTGAATATGATAGTTCCGTAATTGACGTAAGTGGAACTTGGAATTGTTATTTAATGGATCAAACATAAATTGCGGACATTTCTGATATTTATTCTAGGGGTGGTTTTTATTTGGTTTGTACGGATGTTAGTACACGTAGGTTGAGAGGAATATTAGGATTGTTGCTCACTGGCGTAAAAATGTGAAAGGATATATGTGTCAGACTGAATTGTGTTTTTGTTGATGAATACACACATGTAGGGTTGACAGAGGCGTGGAAAATGTGATATGTTTGATAGTCTGAATGGGTTTGGTTGCATTTTAACAGCTATGATCACGGGGAGAATATCTCATGTGTTGAAAATGTAAGATAATCTCTATTTCGTTACTATTTGTGTTGAATTTGCTGAAAGTAATTTGAAGCCTTGCTGGTAAATATATTTTTTAGTTTTAACTAGTAATTATCTGGTTCCTAAACTGTCAGTTGTTTATACATTATAGGCCAATTAAATTAAATTAAAATTCGTTTATTGTCAGACCATCGATCCATAGTGTTAGTAACAACTTAACTTAAGAACTAATGTTAGTAATAAATACATATGAATAACAACACTCCACTATCTGTGACACGTGTGGAGTGTCATCCAGTGTTGCAACAAGGGGGAGTCCCATCTGTCCTTAATCACACTCAGGAGACTGTTGGAGCTGCGGCGGAGTCGTGCCAAGGCAGAGGCCGAACGCTTTCTAATAATAGCATAGAAATTGTCTGTTTGACCTCCATGACTCCTGATAGTAAATGATAATATGGCTTAAAATTAAGCACGTTTGTTTAGAAGGAACTTATTCACTCGGGTCTTGAAGATATCCAGACTCTCAATTCTACTAATGTAAAACCATTGTCATACCACAACCTGTAAATAATGGTAGTAAACTTTAGATTTTATTTCTATAACCTTAAAGTCCAAAACAAAGTGAAAAGGGTTCTCTCTGCAAAAAACATTTTAATTTTGAACTTTACTTGCATTTCCTTAAAGTCGAAATTTGTTTGGATTTTTAAAATCGGTGAAATGCTAATAGCTTTTCTTCAGCAGAATCAAGACCCAGGTTATAGTCTTCTAGGGAGAAACTATGGGATACAGATCATATAGACTCGTTTATCATTCTGTATAAGAATCAACATTATCTAGAAAGTTCTTCAAAAAGTAATACTCTCGAAAACTTTCGACAGTTTTAATTTCTCTATTCCCACTCCGAATAGCGGTAGGATTCTAGACGTACAATGTAAGCCCATGGGGCGACTGTATCTCATTATTTGCGTATGATTGCGTGTTTATTGCGGCGATAAATTCCGGCTATGTTCGGAATTCCCAATGGATAACACCTCACCGAGGGCACGAGAGAGTGGTCGTTTCAGATTCGAACCAAGGATATTCAGCCAGTGTTCCATTATATGGCTTATACAAGGTGTTGTATCTCCATCTACCAATAATACAAGCCTAAGATCTCATATTACAGGAGTTGTACTTAGGTAACTACTACTGTTTCTCCATCAACGCTAATAAAAACAAGCATAGCCTTTTTGTTCTTGCAGGCAACCTACTATTACACGTAGTGTCAGCAGCTTAGTGGATAGATAGTTGGCCTCATGATTGAAGGTCACGACGGTATTCCCGTGACAACTGAGCAGCTCAACTGGGGAAGTACCTCCACCCTTCAGAATACCACGGCTATAATAACCTCGTGTTGTGTTTCCGGCAGTGAGTAGGGTAGCCAGAGCTAACTGGAAAGATTCTGTGCTGTTAGTGAGAAGACTAAAGGCTTTTCCTGATTGTTTCTTCTGCACTGACGGCACAGAAACTCTCTGTTCTTACAGGGTCAATAGCACGGGTGTAAATCCCCTGGTATGGCACATGTTCATAGGTCACGGTAACCACTATCCATCAGGTGGGCCGTGTGCTTGTCTGCCACCTAAGATGTATAAAAAAATGTACAGAAGTGGTTCGGTCAGCACGGCAATCCCTAAAGATATAAGGTGGAATGCTGTCACGCCCAGCCAATGTTTTAGACTTCAGCCAAAGCACACGACATACATCGTCCAGCGTCATCTGGTTCTACTGAACCCGTGCTGCCACATCACGTTTCATCGAACCCTGGTCTCCAAGATGAAGGCCTTCAATGCTATCGAGACCAACGCAAGGATGATGACAAATATTCATTATTTTTTTGTGTACAAGGACTTCATGCGAGTTAACCCTAACTGTGGTTTCGAGTCACGGAATAACCCTCAATATTACACGTCTCAGGAGGCGACGAGGGAATTCCCCAGCGGGTTTCTCTGTCAGGAATAAAATTGGTCGATGTATAAAAGGGTTTATCGGCGGTAATACCTTACATAGTTTATTGTTACATGTTGTAAGCATGTGTTGTACAAGTGACCTTCGTAATAAATTAAGAAATATCCTGCCTTTGTTTTCTCTATTATTTTTTGGGTTCTTTTTCTTGAGTTAAGTATTTGTATTTGTTCGTTTAATGTTTTGAATTATTTATTATATGGTGGAGATACAATCTGCTGCCGTCTCGGTCCTGGTTGCCATACCAACGTCTATAGCCAATTGTGCAGTTCGACTGGGGCAGTACTTCCGCCCTACAGAATGTCGCAGCCATAATAGCCTCATGTAGTGTTCCCAGCGGTGAGTAGAGCAGCCAGAGCTCATTAGAGAGTTTTTGTGCTGTCAGTGAGAAAACCAAAGGCCTGTCCTGCTTTGTCTTCAACACTGACGGTACAGAAACTCTTTTCATCAGGTGGGCCGCGTGCTTGTCTGCCACCTAAATGGTATAAAAAAACATCCACTACGAACAGATTTTACGAAAATACTAAATAAATCTGAATAATTCTGACTGGTAGAGAATACTTCAGTATTAAGTCCGCCGATTGGTTTGATGAGAACACAGCATTCCACACCCGAAAGGGTTATCCTAAAACCGTAGATAGCCTTGGGTCAGCCAGGGTGCGAAGTACATGCTCTAGGCAACCTTACAACCCGGTATCATCTGAAAACCCGAGAGGGCTTGTGATTTTAGTCGGTCCAAGTCCGATGCAGAAATTACAAACTTTATTTCTTCGTCTCGTTCGAAAAGTTCTTTGCTATAACATTCACTGCTATGTAGGCTAATGTGTAGAGACCCTTTAAGAAGAAAAATAGATTCGCAGTTGCCATGTTGAATTAATTTGCTGCATAAACGTCTGCATTTTGTGATTATATTGAGGTAGAAGTATGATTTTTACAGCTTCAAGGTGTTGCAGACCTGAGTGTTTGGTATGAATTCCCCCACACATTCTTGAGAAAAAGGTCTTGACAGACAAACAGACGGACAGACTGACAACGAAGTGATCCTATAAGAGTTCCATTTTTTTTTCCTCTTGAGCTACTGAACCCTAAAAATAATATAAATCAGAGCACGAGCAATGAGAACATAACAGTATGATTACAGAAAACATAACAAAATCTGAACATAACAATGTGATTACAGAAAAATATTTCTTTAACGATATTGAAACTTCAATCTGCAGTCTCGTCGCGACCAATTGAAAATAAAAAGAACATTATAATAAGTAACATGTAAGGGCCGCAATAGTCCGCAAAATGTTCTCTTATCGCTGCCTTTCATTTAAAAATAAAGCACCTAAGATGCTCTCCAAGCCTTCAAGAGACAACTTAAAGATTAACTCGATTAAACTAAATACAACCTTAACTCGGAACTGTAAGATACTTTTTTGAATACAGGAGTGTAAAGGTATCGTTTTGCCTTTGCGAATTTGAATTTGGTTCAATGAATATATTCTAAATCTGTAGATAAGCAAAATGGATCTGGAAAGAGTAATATTGTGAGGTTGTACTGAAATGGCGGATTTGTGAGCTCGTTGCCAAGATGTGGCAGCAACAAGAGTAACTCTTTATGATGGGTTCTGAATCTTCTATACATATAAAAGCAAAATACCATTCACTGATTAATCACGAAATGTTATTTTTGTCATGTGATGTGTTTATGTAATTGTGAAATGACAGAAACTATAACACATACAAGCTTGATATTAGGTAGGGTCCTTATAGGTTGTAAACATAGGAGATAGAACTCGTAAGAGGTAGGACACGACGAATACCTCCGCCCTACAGAATACCGTAGCCAAAATAACATCGTGTTGTGTTCCGGGCGGTGAGGAGATATATTGTGCTGTCAATGGGCAGCCAGAGCTCACTGGAGATATTTTGTGCTGTCAATGGGCAGCCAGAGCTCACTGGAGATATTTTGTGCTGTCAATGGGCAGCCAGAGCTCACTGGAGATACGAGTATTTTGTGCTGTCAAGCTTGTCCTGTTTTGTTTTCTACACTGACTGACGTCACAGAAATTCTATGTGCTTATATGGTCGGCAGCGCGAGTGTGACTCCTCTAGTGCTGCACACGTCCAGAGGCTACGGAAACCACTTTCCATCAAGTGGGCCGTGTGCTTGTCTGCCACCCAAGAGGTATAAAAAAGACATCCACTACGAACGGATTTTACGAAAATATGAGATAAGTCTGAATAAATCTGACTGGTAGAGTACACCTAACTACATAACTATTCCTCCCATTTCATGTATAAGTATTATGTAAATTACATACATACATAAACACATATATAATCATGACTTTATCCCCGGTTGTGCGAATTAAGACCTACATTTCATTAATCATTCAATTCGGTCCAACTTAATAGGAGATGAGCCTATTGCAGGAGAAAAAGGAGGAAAAAGGAGGGAAGGGTTTCGCTGTCAAATGCTCTACTACCACACCGGTCTTCACTACATTATTCCAGATTTTTTCAATAGTCCATATTTTCCCACCATCCACGATCTCGAAACCCCATGGGCAAAAAACCCATTGTCTGTGTTGAATTATGGTGTTTGATCAATTTGATATTTATTTAATTTGTTATTGAAATATTCGAGGGGAATATTTCTCTTGTGAATTTCGTATCGGAACAAATAATATTTCAATTTGAACCAGATGTTGGATCTGTGAATACGTAACCGCATTCAAATTATTGTGATTGGAGAATGCCGACTAATATTGAATTTTATTTCAGCTTTATTTTATTATATTATGGTGAAATGAGGGTGCTGGCACCACTGCCTACTCATTCGGGGAAATAGGCGTGACGTTATGTATGTTTTATTATATTATTACTAGCATCACTTGTATTTTATGTATGTATGTACGCCCGCAGACACGGCTTTCCCTGTGGAATATTTCGAAATCCCGCACCGTCTTTTATGGCATATATGCCTGTATTTTTTTCTTTTTTTGACTGAGGTATAGGGCTATTCTCTATTCGATAGTACACATATAATACAAGTGTCATATATACCCTTTTGATGACAATAGGTTTGCACACTAGTGCATGAGATTAAAAATCATAGTTGGTGAAATATGGGTACACCTCAGCTTACTATTTTTTTTATACCACTTGGTTGGCACACAAGCACACGGCCCACCTGATGGGAAGTAGTTACCGTGGCCGATGAACGTATGCAACACCAGGGGTGTTACACTCGCGCTGCCGACCACGAATATGTCTGTATATATTAAAAGTTACTTCTAAAATAATATATGAAACAATCTAAATCTCGCATACACCTAAATCCCTTCTTCATCCGTGATATCGCAGGTGAGCGACATGGAACATTTTACACATTCTATTGCTCGTTACACACGGGAGACGAGAAACGTCTTTCTATTTTACGCTTATATAGATACGTATTTTTGTATTTGCGAATCCATCGGTCGGAGTTGAAGGAGTTTGCTGAGGTGGAAAAATGCTTCAGTAGACAGGCGATTTACTTCAGGGATGCCAAGAGGAAAATGTTGCGTGAATCTTAAAGTGAAAACTTTATACTGTACATGGATATGACTGTTGGTTCAGTATTTTTATACAGATAATATGAACCTCGAAAACCTTCTGGGCTTCGAACGACACGTTAATATCTAATAAAATAAATGTAGTCTTATCGTTATGACATGGCGAATTTCTATATATAAGACTTAGACTCGTACCATGATTGCTTAAAACAGGTTAATAATTGAACGACTGTCATACAACCAACTGTAAATGTAACTTTGTAATCCCATATATTTATATGGGATTACATAGTTATTTATGCATTTAGTAAATGACAGCTGTTCAATTATTGACCTATTTTAAGACTTAACGTAAGGCCACTGAACTGCTTTTTACTTAGGGTGGGAGGTCAGACGTCAGTCGTTCCCAATCTTGCTGAAAAACTCAAGCAACATCGTTCAGGTGTTTGGAAATGTACGACTCGACTCACTCACGTTTAACCGCCTAAATGGATCTGGCTGAAATTTAACCAAGAAGGTTAAATGCGTGACCAATAGCAAAATTCAAAAATAGTGACTATATAGATGTGTCTAACCCAAAACTTGGCAACATTGCCATCCAAAGGTTGCTTGGAATAAATTGCGTAAAGCGACAAGACGTGTACTGCTCTTGTTTTCTTAATTTTTGTTTCATGTATAATGTAAATTAGCGAACAATAAAGTATATATATAAATAAATAAACATTCCGCTACTTCAGTCCATTCATTGAAGTTGGCATTTCGCTATTTGACTGACTAGTCAAAGTAACAACTCTATACCCCACAATGGCGAAGCCAAAGAAGGGTTATGATTTTGGCATGCTATGTATGTATGTATGTAGGTTCACTTGTTCCCTCATAGCTCCTCAGCTACTTATTAGAACTGGAAAAATGAGGTATTAATAGAAGTGTCTAGATTGTCCGCTGGTTATAAGCTATATAACATGTCACTGAATCTAATGTAGTGCTTTCTAGCGGTCATAAAGTACTGTGCTAAAAAATAAATTCGAGATAAATATGCCATGTTTGGTATTATCTAAAAGGGCTGAATTAGAAGATTTTAAATATGTATAAATTGTAGCCATTTCTTAACGCAAAATAATATAAATAAAAATTTTAATATTTATTTATTTGAAAGAGACTATTTACATTTAATGTATTTTAAATCTATAAAAATTAAGATAATATATCTATCCGCAAAAAAAACGAAGTGTAGTACTGAGTATTGTTCTAGAATACGCGCCTAAAACCCGACTACTGAAAAATAACGCTCACAACAATACATTCTAGACAAAACTATATATTATTAATTTATATTTTTTTAATAAATATGCAATATATTAAAAAATAAAAATCTCGACTGCTGTCTAAAGTTTGAAATATGTTTGATATTTCTTTGAGAGTATAATTTGCAAATGTGTTCCGCCGGTTATTAAACTTGTTTAAATTTTTTAGACAGCAGTCGGATTCTTTTTATTTTTTAATAATTTATTTTCTTATACCTCTATATATAAGCTTCTAAAGCGCGCACGGGTTCAAAATACCCCGTGAGCGAAGCAACATCTAATAATTTAAACGACAGAACCATTTTTACCGGGTCAGCTTATAAGGTATAAATATTCTATGGTTCAACCCCCAAACATTATTCCGGTTTTATGTTTCTTAGTCACAGAAATATATAAGGATAGAACAGCCATGTGAGGGGGGGACGCATGGTATCTTTTTTAGAAATTTCTTGCCGTATGAGACAGGGTCTTTCCTACGCTTACTGCTAAAACTGACTTGAAACTTTCATAAAAAAATACCGTTAAAATAGCATACATTTTTTATATAGAATAAGTCAATTAGACTTCAGCCGTCCTGATGACAAGCAGAAGACAAAGTCTCAGAAAAGAGAGTCACCATTACTATATACTATGCTACAACGGTGACACTCAGCTAGGCGGCCTCATTATATACTTTTTCACGCCCGCTTAAAGGATCCGGTACAGTAGGAAGAAGGAAACACGTGTGCTGGTAATGAATTCCAGGCCTGAATGGTGCGATAAAGGAGTACCAAATATATATCACAATACATACCAATTATATGCCATTTCTAACTGTAGAATGAAACTGGAGATGTACATTAGAAAATTAAAAGCATTTTTTAATCTCTCGTGAGTAATATATTCACAGAGAAAAGGCCACCAAACGCGACATGCAGAATATCCGGTCAAGAACCAAGCGGTTTGGTGACTCTTTCCTTTGTTGCCTGAAATTCATTACCAGCTCACATGTTTCCTTCTTCCTACAGTCCCGGGTCCTTTAAGCGGGGCGTGAAAAAGCATTTGATGAGGCCGTCAAGCTGAGTATCACCATTGTATGTATAATGTGTAAGTGATGGTGCCCATTTTTTTCTGAGACTTTGCCTTCAGCTAATCATCAGGCAAAGCGAAGTCTAATTGAAGCTTCCTATATAAAAAAAATACAGGTGAACACTGCTTATAGCCGTTCTATACTAATATATTTCTGTGTTCGTCACCCGTAAGGCACACACACATACACATACACACTACACACACACACATACACTGTGGTGTAATATTTCAACAAAGACCGGTCACTTATCAGGGCACAATACAAAAATGTTGCCATCAATTTTCTCCATTATGGTGACGTGTTTGATGGATATACATCATTTTATATGGGGCTCTGGGGCAAATGGTGACCGAACAGGTCAGGTGAGGTTAAATAAGTCTAGGTAGGTCATTTTTGGGATGAGTGACCATTCTTGAGACTTTATAACATTCGAGAAAGTTTTTACCTGCTGTCCAGAGCCCATATTACAAATTATTTCAATTTGGATCTAGATATTACTATGTAATATATCTTAAAACATTATTATCATAAACGAAAACCTAATTATATTTTACAATTTCTTTATCGTAAACTACACATAATAACCTTTCTGTAGAACCACTACGTCGTAGAACCCCTACACCGTAGAGCTGCTACAGAGATAAAAATGAGGACAACAAAAAACTATAACAATTCGTTTCGGTCATTAT
Organism: Eilema griseolum; assembly: GCA_963662185.1. Classification (NCBI taxonomy): domain Eukaryota; kingdom Metazoa; phylum Arthropoda; class Insecta; order Lepidoptera; family Erebidae; genus Eilema; species Eilema griseolum. The sequence goes on from OY759256.1 coordinate 1,464,808, forward strand.
ATGAGACACAAATCGAGTTTTTCTCAGACAAAGTCGGTTCACACTAGACAGTTGGCACGAGACCAAATCCGCTGCTTGTGGGGACGGCGCAAGGTATGAGATATAGCGGGTTGCGTTGCCAAAATGTTAAGTCATAACACTTGGAATAATCTTCAAAACGAATATATATTTTATGTAAGGGTGTGAAAATAAATATAATGCTGTGTGTTTTTATTGAAAAATTTGACATAAAGGCCCATCCCTTTAATAAAAATTTGTAAGATATTGTTTTGTGTAAATTAAATACTTTGTAAGCTGAGTGCGTCTTTCATTATCATCACATCATTAGCAAGTTGTACTGAAATCTTGCATTTAGTTTCTTGCAACCTTGCAATCTTGAAGGAGGTAGGACACGGTGGTATTTCCGCCTAATTGAGCAGTCCGACTGGGGAAGTACCTCCGCCCTACAGAATACCGCGGCTATAATAACTTTGTGTTGTGTTCCCAGCTAGGGTAGCCTGAGCTCACTGGAGAATTTGTGCTGTCAGTGGGTAGACTAAAGGCTTGTCCTGCTTTGTCTTCTACACTGACGGCACAGAAACTCTGTACTTACAGGGTTGTCAGTGCGACTGTGACTACTCTGGTGTTACAAACGTCCATAGGCCACGGTAACCACTTTCCATCAGGTGGGCCGTGTGCTTGTCTGCCACCTAAGTAGTATAAAAAAATCTTTTCCAATAAAAGAATACACCAGAAAGGTAACAGTAAATATTTCAAACTATAATTACAGTTTCTTCGTCATCCTAGCATTAATCCCAGTCGCCTCCAAAGCTCGGAGTCCGGGTTTTGGCTGAACTTCAATACTTTTCATGATGCGACTGCCATCTGACCTCCACAACCTAAAGGTGGTATCAAAACAGTGCAGTTATACCAATTGATGGAATTTTTGACTTCAACTACCCGTAATGGCTGCCTTAGATGTTCTTATGGCAACTGGGACCGACAATGCAAATCCCCATATTTATATACATAAATATTTTGCACTGAGCGGGGATCAAACCCGCGTCTCCTGCGTAGCGGATGCGTAATACGTATTTGTATACAGCAATATTATGTTTTCTGTATTATATAATTTCAATATATTCTAAGTATGTGTTTACTTTCAAGAAAGAAAGAAAGAAAGAAAGAAGAAAGAAAGAAAATATTTACTTACTTCGAAACTTAAGTTCGTCTGATGTTACTATTAAAATAACAAAAAGCAAACACCCAAACAGACCTACTCCCCTACAAACACTGAAACCTTTACATTAGCTTAAAACCTCCCCTCTATCTCCAAAAGGGTTAAACTAACAAGTCACTACCAAAAATACAACATTTTGGCATCGCAACTTGCATCAAAATAGAGTATCTAATAACAGTGTAATAACAATTTCCGCTAACAGCTTATGACATAAGCCACCGTTGTGACCGGGAATTTATTATTAAGTGTTGGTACCAGACTGGATCCGTTCTCTTTATTTACGTGGCGCGTAATACGCTGGCAAGCCTCCTAACTGATACAGATAGACAGCCCTTAACGTCCCACGTAAACAACCGACTAATTCGATATGTTTGCCACACTCTTGAATCATCAACATTCAACAAAACATCTACACGAATGTTTCAGTTACACTTGAGGACAATTTTATTTTAAAATAATTGTTTATAATCATCCATTACGAGGTCTAAAAATATTGTGAAAGGTTTGTGATACTTTCTATAGCAAGGATCCTTTTTTAAACATTTTTATTTTTTCCACTTAAAAACTAAAAAAATATTGCAGCCATGATAATGGCGCAGCCGTTCAACGCATTTCTGCAGTGTTACAAATGACATGCATATTTCTTTAAAAAGTCTTCCACTGTATAAAAAGTCTCGTCCACCAAACATTTATGTAATGCAACACAATTTTTTCATGAGGTAGGTCTATAATCAACGCTGGCAATGAGTTGTAAATTAGTGGAGCCATATCAACACAACTACGTCTAAATATCTCTAACCTAGGTACCCTAGCTTAATAATATTAATAAATGTGAACGTATGTGATTACTTCTGGATGTTTATTATTTAAACACGCCTTAAATACCTGAACGGAGCTGGCTACAATTTTGGTATATATATATTTTTTTAAATCACTTGGTAGACAAGCACACGGCCCACCTGATGGAAAGTGGTTACCATGGCCTATGGACGTTTGTAACACCAGAGGAGTCACAGTCGCGCTGCCAACCCTGTAAGTAGAGTCTCTGTGCCGTCAGTTTAGAAGACAAAGCAGGACAAGCCTTTAGTCTTCCTACTGACAGCACAAATTCTCCAGTGAGCTCTGGCTACCCTAGTCACCGCTGGAACACAACACGAAGTTATTATAGCCGCGGTATTCTGTAGGGCGGAGGTACTTCCCCAGTCGGAATGCTCGATTGGGTGGTAATACCGCCGTGTCCTACCTCCTAGAAAATCTATCATGAAAGTTTATCATGCACCGTGCGACCCATAGACAAGCCGGTAGGAATCGGGTTAAGAGGACCCCTCGCCACTGGTGGGATAGACATTTATCTCTAGAACAGTTTTCCATTGGTAGCGAAAGTTAAACCAGAATTCTGAGAGAGTGAAACCACGGGCATCAGTTAGTACTTTATAAGTTAAACGTATTTAATGTTAGCCCACATGAATTTATTTACGAGAAAGTACCGCGGTAGCCTAGTGGTATGGGTAATGGACTAATGAGACGAGGTCTCTGGTTCGATCCCAGGTTTTACCATGGCACACACCAATGACTTTTCGATGCTTTTCGAAGTTATGTGTGTATTTATCGCAGGTTTATAAGTCCCGTTCAATGGCAATAGGCTCGTCATCTATTACATTGGGATCTAAACATAAACTGGTGAAATGTGGGTGCTAGCACCTCTGCCTACCAATTCGGGGATATAGGCGTGAGTTTATGTTATGTTATTTAAATTTAAATCACAATACTTGAACAGAATTAATCTAATATATAAAATTATCGTGTCGCGGTGTTTGTGGTTAAACTTCTCCGAAACGGCTTGACCGATTCCCATGAAATATTGTGTGCATATTGAGTAGGTCTGAGAATCGGACAAGATCTATTTTTCACCGCCCTAAATCTTAAGGATAGTCCACCCTGGGAACCGACATCCACGCGGGCGGAGCCGCGGGCAAAAGCTAGTTGTTATAAATTTACAAAACTTTATCGAATGTTGAACTTAATACGACCTCTGTAAAACTAGTTAAATTTTACCATTACTGTGTACGACTCCACTTCATTCTGTGATCAGATAAACCCTGGAGGCTTCACTAATTTGAATAAATAGTTCAGACATAATGTACTCCAGCAATTGTATTCGTAATATATTGCAAGAAATGTTTCGGTAAAATATAAGCCAAGTTCTTAATAGTTTCGCTTTTCTACTTAAAGAGTTGTGTCTAATGCCAAAAATATTTATGAGAGAAAGAAAAGAGAGCCATGGGGGAATATATATTGGATATATTATGGTACAATGTAAGCTATTAATCCTATAAAATAGTTCTTGAAACAACTTAGGTGGCAAACAAGCACAAGGTCCACCCGATGGAAAGTGGTTACCGTGACCTATTAATGTGTGTAACACAGCCAGAGCTCACTGGAGAGTTTCTGTGCCGTCAGTGCAGAACATGAAATCAGGCCATGCATTTGATCTTCGCACTAACAGCACAAAAACTTTCCAGTGAGCTCTGGCTACCTTACTCACCGCCGGGAATACAACACGAGGTTATTACAGCCATGGTATTACGTAGGGTGGAGGTACTTCCCCAGTCGGACTGCTCAATTGGGACGGAAATACCGTCGTGTCCTTTTTCTTTATATATTTTTGTCCTAAGTTGATCGATGTGATGCCCACAGTTACATTCTATCATCGCACCGTTCGCCACAGACAGGGAATTCATCCTCACCCATTGCGACCTGCGACGTTGTGCACTGTATGGCATGATAGAAACTATGTCCCACATAACTCCCTGCTGTGGTTTTTCCAAGCGACTGCAATAATTATGTATTCTTAATTATACATTGAAAGAGGGGTAAGACAAGGTGACCCCCTATCACCTCGACTATTTACAGCAGTACTGGAATCGATTATCGGCAAATTAAATTGGGAAAAAACCGGTATATGTATAGAAGACAAATATATCAGCCACCTGAGGTTTGCCGATGACATTGTCCTTCTTTCAGAAGATAGCACCGAGCTGGAATCAATGTTAGCGACATTACAACAAGCAAGCATAGAGGTAGGACTAGAAATGAACCTGTGCAAAACCAAACTCATGACAAATGCCGCACAAAACTCTGTTAGTCTAAACAACACAACGGTAGAATATGTCGAGAACTATATCTATTTAGGAAAACATATTTCCCTCCAAAAACAAAACAATGACTTAGAGGTCGAAAGAAGAATAAAAATGACATGGAAAAAGTTTTGGAGTTTAAAAGAAATTTTAAAAAGTCAGATGCCTCTAAAAATTAAAAGAAAGGTGATGGACTCATGTCTTTTACCAACGTTAACCTACGGCTCTCAGACCTGGAAGTTCACTGCAAGGGTTAAAAATAAAATCAGGTCCTGCCAACGAGGTATGGAAAGAAGTATCACAAAAATTAGAAAACATCAAAAAATACGTCACACTATAATCAGACAAAAGACAGGTGTAACTGATGCTCTCACCTACGCTCTAAAATTAAAATGGAGATGGGCAGGACACATAGCGAGAATGAGCGACGATCGCTGGACAGTCCGCACTACGTCATGGCCAGGCCCAAAGGGTACCCGTAAAAGAGGAAGACCTATAACCAGGTGGGCGGACGACATCACACAAATGGCAGGCAAAGACTGGCTAACTGAAGCCAAAGATCGAGACCACTGGTGTTCTCTGGAGGAGGCCTTCACCCTCACAACATGAGGGGTTCATGCATTTTTTATTTTTTTATTTTTGATTAATGTTAATTAATTTTTTCAAACTTTTTTCTTTATTTAGTTTATAACGTTTAATGCAATGTACCTAAGGCATGAAATAAAAGGCTTTTTTATTTTTATTTTTATTTATTTATTTTATTAATTATACAAGGTATTGGGACTTCTCGCGAATTAAATCATGGAACTTACTATTTCTGCCGACGTTTGTATTATGAATTCACACCGCGACAGTTCAAAAATAATTGTGTAGTTCTTCAAGAAGGTTATTAGACCGGAAATACATCGCACAGAAAATAAATCGCTTAGTCATTATCATCGTGCTAGTCTCGGTCGCATCTGAAACTCTCACCACGGGGTCCGGGGTCTAACTATTTTTTTTTTAGATATTGGCTGTTGTGTGTGTTTTTGAAGTGACTGCCGTTTACTCTACCAGCCTCAAGAGCTAAATTCACTTTTATATGTACATCCATTAACTTCACCTCGCCTGATGGTAAACTGAGACTGAGACAGAGTCACCATTATAGACACGCATTACAATGTTGACACTCAGCTTGACGGCCTCTTCAGATGCCTTTTCACGCTCCGCTTAGAGGTAGAGTTTAGTCTGAATTGATTATAATTTCTATTATTATTCAAGAAAACTATAGCTTTGAGGAACCAAAAGACTATTTAAATCGTAAGGCTGGGACACACAAAGGAAAAACACAATATTCAAACAACACAAATAATAGAAAACAGTGTACATCTACAATCACTCAAAAATATACCTCACTTACATACAATAGAGTTAAAATTCCAACAATTGAACCTCACAAAAGTTCTAACCCATTTAGCTATTATATTTATTTTTTGTGCAGAAAGATACGTCAGTGAAAGTTATATTAAAAAGTTAATTTCTCCACATTTGATGGAGATTACTGTCTGCCAGGGGCTTCACATGTGTGCCCGGGAATACCGGGAAACGGTAAATGAAGAAAGATGTCATATTATGATACATTTCCGTAAAATGCGGACAAAAACAAAAGTCAATTAAATTTGTTAAACGGCACTTTCAAATTAATAATATCTGTACTAAAAAGTAGACATAAAGCAAATGAACCACTTCGAGAAGATTTATATAGAAAGAAAAATTATGAAGATTACTGAGAAAGAGGAGTGCAGTCTCCCCCAAGGATACAAAGGAAACCTGAGGGGTGGTTATGTCATACTCGAACCGACTAATACCGCACGCAGCACTGAGTCATTAGTTGCCGAGGATGAAATTGCGCCTTTTTTTCTTTACGTGCGCAAAATCCCCACGGATACCTCCCCACCGGAGCCGGTGGAGGAGGTTATGTCGGACTCGAACCGACTAAAACGCACGCCGCCTGTGTGTCGTTTTGGTTGCCAAAGGTGAGGTTGACAGGCATATCCCTCGCACCCCGGCCGACCCAGGGCCATCTCTGCCGATCTGGCCCTCTCCTCGGGTGTGTGGGGACTACAGAGTCCCCAACTCGTCCCCGGAAAACGGGAAGGTGCGCCAGTCACGCCGCCGCTGCGGCCTGCTTCTGCCAGGGTGACAGGCGGCTCCACCAGTCACCCCCAGGCCTGCGCTCATGGGGGGCGGAGGTCGTTCATCGACCTCAGACGCCCAGGATGAAATTGCGCCTAGCATATCCCTGACACCTCGGCTGGAACTGCAAAAGGTTGACTACTAAATCATAGTAGAACAATACCTCTAGCTAAAAAAAAACTATCTTTATCGTAACGTAAATATATCGACATTTCGGAGCAATGCACACACACACACAAACACACACGCACGCGCACACGCAAGCACGCACGAACGCACAAACGCGGGTAGGCGTCCAATCGCACTGCTTCGTTCTCTCGATACATTTACGATATAATACACTTACGATAGTTTTTCGTGCTCGGCACAGATCTAATATAAACACAGCACAAAAATACAAATCTGGAACACCACACAGGCTATTGTTATCCTGGATATATTTCCTCTAGGTCACGGAAACTGAATCAGTATACCCTGCGGACGAAACCGCGGGCAACTGCCACTACTGATTAATTTCCAATTCTGTTGGCAACTGGCTCATTTGTATGTGCGCCTCGTGCCACTAGAGATAACCCACGTAATGACTTATGAAACAATCAAAGTGGGCTGTGATTAGACTTGTAATGCTGATAATATAGAAATAGAGGTGCGATATTGATTACAAAATGTGGTGTAATTATAGTTTTTGAAGTTGATAAATTTATTTTAACTCTGGAAGTTTTATAATTAAGTATTCTACTTCTTCAAGAACGGAATTAGTTAAATTTTTCAGGGTCGGTAATACGAGTGTATGCACATGTCCATAGGTCTCGGTAACCTTTTCATCAGGTAGACCGTGGTCTTTTCAACCACTGGAGTGGTAAAGAAAAAGTAATTGGTGTTATTGGATATGAAATATAACCACTTTTTAACTGGGGTTATCGTAATTTATTTGGTATTATTTACTCCTAGCCTGACATTTTGGCTACTTTTCAGCAGTCATGGTCGCAATGTAACTAAAGCAGTAGTTGTTGGTAGATGTCGCTACCCGAATATAACCGCGGTTCCGTTACCACTAGGCTACCCCTAGTGGTATGGGTAATGGACTGCTGAGACGAGGTCTCGGGTTCGATCACAGGTTTTACCATGGCACACATCAATGACTTATCGATGCTTTTCGAAGTTATATGTGTATTTATCGCAGGTTTATAAGTGCCCGGTTAATGGCAATAGATTCGCCACCTATTACATTGGGACCTAAACATAAACTGACGAAACTCACCACCTCTGTCTACCCCTTCGGGGAAATAGGCGTAAGTTTATGTTTATGTTATGTTACTACCCGAATACGTAAATACATATCGGTAGCTTTGTGTCTACGTGACGTCACTTCTAACACAAACAACACAAGAGGGACAACGAGAACTCTAGTCATTTTGGTTACTAGTCAGCACTCTTAGAAAAAAATTGATTTTGGAAGAGTACTATAATCAAAATACCGGTCCAAACCAGTCGTAAGGTCAATAAACTTTATTCTCAATCCATTTGGCACGAGGTATAGTAATCGAATTTACTAGTATTCAGCTTACCCCTTTAGCTAACCTATTTTGATTTAGGAGTTAGAACCCGAGACCTCTCGATATTAAGGCCAACTTCTAAACCACTAAGCTACCTACGTAGAATAAACAGTATCTTTAATATGTTGACGAAGTATAGATAATATAATCTCGGTCCCACTTTCGCCAAAATTTAATAAAATATACATTCAAGGAGCAACGGTATTTCTTAGGAATATTGTAAGATTTATCCAGAATATTAAAATACTTAGGTAAAGTTACAAGGAAAATTATATTCAAAAATGTAGACGAGATGAAATTCATTATTTCTTACACATTAAAATTCAAATGTAGGCTCATCAACAAATCAAAATGACGAAACGCAAACGCGTAATTTGAGTCAAATAGACGAGAATCGGCGTAAATTGGCGCGATTAATTTTAATATTTTAGTGCCGAAACTCGCACACCAATTATCGCGGAAATTAACTAAATCATCGAAATCTATTCGCGAGCCTCAATTTCTATTAATTAGAAAAAGTTTTACGTTAAAATTTTATTTTTATTCCGTCAATTTTTCTTGCGGAGAGCGGAACCATTTTAATTTGCAAGCAATTTGTATAAAAATTAAATGTTTAAAGTGATCGTTAACGGGGCTGTCTGATATAGGCGGGGGGTGAACTGGCACAACGTGAGACGAGATGGAACCCAGTGCGGGGCGAGATGGATCTCCGTGAGGGGTAAAATATGATACAGTTATTAACGTAGCAGTCGCTTCATTTGTTTTATTTCTGTCTACATACTTTTGTGCCAAGGCGACATGAATTTTATCCCCCTCGAGTGTCGGCGAGTGAGTTTATTCCGTAACATTGTACGAGCAATTTGTGACTTCTGTGCGTTTAAATAATTTTGTGACTTATCTTCAAAATGAGTTTTTACTTTTTAGGCGTGTTTTCGATTTTGACGTTTGGCTTATTAGGAATAAACTTGTTAAATTAGGGTTGTTTATATATATTTAATTATCATAGAGACGTCGTTTTACTTGATTTTCACAGATATACGCTTATAATAGTTTTATGGTACAACAGATGGTGTCCTTTGGCCTTTATAGAAAATTTTAGAATGGAGAGAATTAGTAAATACTCTTAGAAGATAAAATGTACAATCATTTCAAGGTGTGTTTGAAATAAATCTAGTTAAACCTATTATTTAAATTGGAGTTGTTACATCTCCGTTTACTCCTTCAGGAAAACATAGGCATCGTCAGTACTTATTGTATTACTAAAAATAATATTTACAGAGTGAGAGTGACTAAATATTACTATACAAACATATAAATTTTTCTTATAACGTAATCCATATAAATATAATAGAAAACAAACATCAACCTGATTCCAGAAATCCCACTGATTGAATAGCATATAAATCAATGATTTTTACAACTGAACACATTTGAACAATACAAACATCAAAATATTAGATCGACACTCGACGTCAATACTCTTGATTGATCAGTGTTTATGTTGTGTGAACAGGATCCCATCGACAGAGTCAATTAACAATCGGCCCACAATAAAACATAACCCAGAAAAGCGACGAGGGTCGGCCCGACCCCCAATGACAGCGAGATAAAAACATAATATATTGGTGCGTTTTTTAATAGCCGCAAAGGGTTCGCCAGCGGATTCCATTCGATACTGAGATACTAGAAAATTGGATTTTTGATAAAAACGGTGATTTGGGTCTGTTCCGGCGGTCCCTTGAAATATTTGCTGGTCGCGGTGATGCGGTACTCACTCGAGTTCAAATTAAATGTAGACGTGATTTATGGTCAAACTTTCCACTTTGGTAGCGATAAAAAGTTTTAAATCTCACTTAGATTTAGTATGTTTAAAGAGTTTTACCGTTTTGTTCAAAAATGTTGCGATTGAAGCAAAGATATTCCACGAGATGGTTTGCTGGGAAAAGAGTTAGAATACTTTGTTCGTGAATGTGATTTGGAATTTTAGCTTTTGTGGAAGATCGAATGGATATTCTTGCTAACATTCTATTTTACAAATATTATAAATTTAAAAGTTTATGAGGATGAATGGATGTTTGTTAGTTTTTCAAACAAAAACAGCAGAACGAATCGAGGTGATTTATTTTTACAAAGGTAGGTTATTCATAGATTGAAAAAAATACATAGGCTATTTTATACAGAAAAAATATTTCAGAGATATCCTTTGATTCATTGGCTTCGGTTTAGTGTAAGTTTAGTTTGTTCAAGTCCTGATATATCCACCTCATCGTTAGCCCTGGTGAGATCAAGCCTGTGAACATCTCTGCACGTAAAAAGTTAGATAACCGCGGCCATAATATAAATATATAATATAAATATAAATATTCTACAACATTCTACACAACGCTATCTAGACCCATGGTAAGCATAGCTTAACTAGCTTGTATTATGGAATCTAGAATACGGATAAACAAACTTAAATACTTAATACCCATATTCATGCATACAAATATTTGCACTGAGCGGGGATCGAAACCGCGCCTCCTGCGTAGCAGTCGCGTTCACTACCGCACCGCCACAGAGGCTGTCAAATAATAACCTTGTGTTGTGTTCCTGGCGGTGAGTAGGGTAGCCAGAGCTCACTGGAGAGTTTTGATGCTGTCAGTAGGAAGACCAAATACTTGTGCTGCTTTGTCTTTTACACTGACGGCACAGAAACTCTCTGTGTTTACAGGATTGGCAGCGTGAGTGTGACTACCTTGGTTTTGCACACGTCGATAAGCCACGTTAACCACTTTCTATCAGTTGGGCCATGTGCTTGTCTGCCACCTAAGTAGTATAAAAATAAAGTCAGAAATCAAATAATTAAAATAGTAAACCTTTCTAAAATTAACCCTAAATTCACTGAAGTTTATATTTAGTACTACAAACATGTAGGTATGTCGTGAACGAAGTATGGGCTCCGTCTTAATAAGTGTCGCAATAGTGGCGGGTTGACTTATGGCAGGGATACAAACGACCCCGCACGCGGTCGACGGGTTGACTTTACACGTACATGCACTTACTCAGGTTAAGTGGAAAAGGTCAATTAGTAAACTGGAGACAAGCTTATAGTCGAGTAGGTAAATAAAATTATGACGGTAATAATATATTGTTGCTATAAAACTTAAAGCACAAAATAAAGTGATTTAAGCTTTTCGTGTGCTGCGATTAAGTTAGCATCTTATATTCAAAGAAGTTTAAAAATGTGGTTCCTGGCAGAGTAGAATTTGGGCCACCCTATCTCTTCCCATGCGGTGTCGTACAAGGCGACTAAGGGATAGCGCTGTTTAACATCAGACAGATATATACAACCCAGTCTCGGCATCAGATGCATGGTTCGAGTCAACAATAGTGCAATAGGCTTACCCCCGATTACGTAGGACCGAATGCAATGATTAGTGAAATGTGGGTGTAAATTCACGTCTGCCGAACCCTCTGGGGATAAAAATGTGATTATATGTTTGGATGAATGTATTGTTTGTCCTGGTTCGGACATGTAATGCGTAGGGATAAAAGTAATGTCGTAAGGAAGGCACTAACTATGGAAGTGGATGGCTACAAGGGGAGAGGGAGATCTAAAATGAGGTGGATGGACTGTGTGAGAGAAAGAGGTGAATGTTGAGTAGACTGCAACTAGAGATGAATGGAAAAAGAACACATATTACGCCGACCTCAAATAAATTTGAGATAAGGGTAGGATGATAATATCCATTAAATCTGTACATTGGATACATTTATTTCAACACTACTGTACATTTGACATTCAATTACACTATACCCAGTGACACGACAGAATCCCATTTCTATTTCATTAGCGAGTTTAATCGAATTGTTAGTTACACCAGCGAAAAACAGATGCATTTTGCAATAGACTTTATTCTGAGTGACATCGAGTTTCAAATGTAGTTGCAACGTGAGAAGATTAACAATTACAATTGCTTAACATAGAAGCGAAAAATAGCGGAAAACTAGACCAACTTATTTTTAAGATAGCATGTAGTTAGGAAACGCTTTGTCACTCAGAATGAGGGACCAGGACTCTTATTAAGCTTGACCAGCTGAAATTAATACGCGTCCGTATTAATCGACACAAATAAGTTGATGTAGTTTCACGACAGTTCTGTGTTCTATTTTTAATCCCCGGCGAAAAACGAACGGGTGTTATAAGTTTGACGTGTCTGTGTGTGTCTCTGTGTGTGTATGTGTGTGTGAATGTGGCATCGTAGCTCCTAAACGAGTGAACCGAAATGGATTAATTTTTTTTTTTGAAAGGTATATTAGTCGGGAGTGTTCTTAGCTATGTTTTAAAAAAAATTATGCAAGATGTCTACCGGATATCAAATGAAAGGGCTCGACTAGTAAATTAATATAAAAAGTGTAAAAAAAAATTAAACTAAAAATTTAAAAAACCCCCGTCACAAAAACTAGCCCGATATAACTTTGATACATACATACATACATACAGTCACGCCTTTTTCCCAGTGGGGTAGGCAGAGATTACAGTTTTCCACTTGCCACGATCCTAGCATATCTCTTTCGCCTGGCATAACTTTGATATACCTAATAATATTTTGATTCAAGCATTTTCATGTCGATGGGACCTTGGATCATTCCTATAATATTAACAGTGCTTTACCAGTTAGAGTCAAATCAAAAAATTATTAGGTATAGCATAGTCATTGGGCTTACCAACACAATTTACATAACATAAACTCACGCCTCTATTGCCGAAGGGGTACGCAGAGGTGCTAGCACCCACATTTCGCCAGTTTATGTTTAGGTCCTAATGTAATAGCTGGCAAGCCTATTGCCACAAACCGGGCACTTATAAACCTGCGACACATACACACATAACTTCGAAAAGCTTCGAAAAGTCATTGGTGTGTGCTATGGTAAATTTATTTTCAACTTTTTGCAGAATGTTATTTATGTATTTATGTGTATATATTTAAGTATATCCTATAATGAGTATGCTCGTAAGCATACAACCTGGGTATTACCTCTCTATTTCTAATCTGTGTAACTTCTCTAAGCTTTCTCTTTCCTAGTCTGTCATATCAAGTCTGCTGTACACTTGGCTCTGCCCTCTATCAATACCTTTTATTTTCCCTCTACCACTCTAACACTCTCTAAGGTTTGTTAAAAGAAAATATTGAGTTAAGCTCGTCTTTGAACTACAATATTCTTATATTTTTTTGTTATACATACAAACATAAACTCACGCCTACATCCCCGAAGGGGTAGACAGAGGTGCTTACACTCACATTTCGCCAGTTTATGGTTAGATCCCAGATCCCAATATATGTAATATGTGGCGAGCCTGCGATAAATATATACATAATTTTGAAAAGCATTGAAAAGTCATTGGTGTGTGCCATGGTAAAACCTGGAATCGAATCCGAGACCTCGTCTCAGCAGTCCATTACCCATACCACTAGGCTACCGCGGTTATTTTTTTTGTTATATAAATGTGCTTTATGACGGGGGTTTTTCTAACCAATTTAAATCCACTGTCTGCTCACTTTATATCTGCGTTTGAAACTTATTGTCAAGTAGAATAAGAACTTAGAGCAATCTGACTTTATGTTTGAGTAGCTTGCTCGTATTGTCCGGTTATCCGGTGTCAACTTTAGTACGTCGACCGGTTACGCCCGGGTGGCGGATAATCCGGTTATGTGAAACTGGGTGTTACTTAATTTGAATGACAGTTTTGAGAATAGTCCTTTGTTATGTTAAAGCTACGTATAATATTGTAATGACGTCATTATAATTTAGTTGTATAACTGTTGTACATTACTAACTTAGGTCTGTTAATAATTAAGGTTGATGTAAGTTTGAAATAGAGAGGAATGGTGATAGGTAGCTACTACTGAGTCAGAGGTCGCGCCTTCGATTCCCGCTCAGTACAAATACATATTAATTGTGTATAATTGCGTGGTTCACGGCAAAATTTGGGCCACCCCATCTGTTTCTTAAGGTGACTAAGAGATAGGGCTGTTTAACATCAGACAGATACACGATATCATTCAACGCGGCGAGTCTCCTCGCCGGATCGCCACCATGGATCCTGGAAGCGAGATGCCTTTCGGCGCTATACCGGTTCCGAAGGGCGGCGCGGGAGCGGGGTCACGATCCCGAGCCCGAAGAAATTCGGGCCGTGAGATCCCGGCTCCACAGGGAAATGGTGGTGGAATGGGAGATACGACTTGGGCAACCAGGCGCAGGGCACGCCGTAGTAACGGCGGTAAGACTCATCATGGGGGAGTGGCTAGAGAGGCCACACGGCAGCCTCTCGTACCGTCTGAAGCAGATGATCACCGAGCACGGATGCTTCGGAAAGTATCTGAGTCGGATGCAGAAAGAGCCAACGTCCGAGTGCCATCACTGCGACGCGAGCGAGGACTCAGGTCCGCACACGCTCACCGAGTGTCCGGCGTGGGAGACGCCGAGGCGGGAGCTTGTGGCGGCCCTGGGAGTGAGGGTTCTCACGCTCTCCACCTTGCTCGCGGCGATGCTCCTTCTGCGAGTAAGTAATGCTCGTGAAGGAGGAGGCGGGGCGGGAGCGGCAGCGGGAGCGACGAAGGATGGCAAGACAAGCTGCCCGCGTACGAAGGCAACTCGGGCGTCGGAGGTCGATGAACGACCTCCGCCCCCCATGAGCGCCGGCCTGGGGGTGACAGGTGAAGCCGCCTGTCACCCTGGCAGAAGCAGGCCGCGGCGGTGGCGCGCGTGGCGCGCCTCCCCGTTTCCGGGGACGAGTTGGGGACTCTGTAGTCCCCACACCCGAGGAGAGGCCCAGATCGTGAGAGATGGCCCTGGGTCGGCTGGGGTGCGAGGGATATGCCTGTCAACCTCACCTTCGGCAACCAAAACGACCCACAGGCGGCGTGCGTTTTAGTCGGTTCGAGTCCGACATAACCTCCTCCACCGGCTCCGGTGGGGAGGTATCCGTGGGGATTTTGCGCACGTAAAAAAAAAAAAAAAACATCAGACAGATATGTACAGCTCAGACTCAGGAACAAATACATGGCTAGAGTCAACAATAGTGCCCAGAAGACGCCAATAAGCTTACGTGGGACCGAAAACAACGATTGGTAAAATTTGGGTGTTAATTCACTTCTGCCTAACCCTTCGGGGATAAAACTGTGATTATATGTATTTATAAATAAATACATTAGTCTGGTGGTTTTATATGATATAAATTATAATGCAATAATTATAACGATTGTAAGTTTAACCTGAGAGAGAATGTTGAAACGAGGGTCGAAGAAGTATGCTTAGGTGGCTTGTGTACTTAGGTACATAGAGTGAATGAGTATGGAGGATAAGTCACACATGGCATGTGAGGCAAAATGGGCAGACCAGGGTAGACCTCGAGACACCCAGACCATATTAATGGTGTTGCAGACGCTCATATGCCATGGTAACGCCTTTATACAGGTCGGCCGTGTGCTTGTCTTCCACCGAAGTTGTATAAAAAGGAGCATCATATTCTTAATGACAGTATAGGAAGCTCGTAAAGTATGTTAGAATTGAGTCAAATGGCGGACTATTGTCTCTGTATACCCCGGAGGAAAATAGGCGTGAGCATAATATATGTATGTAAAATTATAACTTACATTTTAATATTTAAACTCCAATTTCAATCACTTCAGACGTTGTTTCGATAAATTGACATCTTATTTAGATATCAATGTCAGTATTTAGGCCAACTAAACATTTAGATAAATGTCATTCAAAACGAAGACACCTAATGGATTCGATTTAGTTAAAATAAATTATTCACCAAGTTTAATGGATTCAATCAATTCTTACAGATAGAAACTTAGAGATATCTGATTTAGAAATGTATTATTCTTCATATTAGCGTTAATCCCAGTCGCATCCCATGCTTTTACCTCGGGGTCTGGGGATTTCTTAACCAGTCTAACTGCGGATTTGTTTGAATTCGATATTTTCGTATTGCAACCGGGACTGACGACTTTACGTGCTCTCTGAGGTACGACCAGAACAAAGCATATACCTATGTTCATAGAGCTCGCCAGGAAAGTGTAAACGTGGCCGTCCCAAGCAGACCTGGAGGCGGACTACTGTTGCGGAGACGACTAGGCTCGGAATGACTTGGAGCGAAATGAAGTGTGCAGCTCAAGACCGACAGGGATGGTGACGCACTGTGGACGCTCTCTGCCCCATCTAGGGGCTTCAGGACCTTAAGTCAAGTAAGTCTAACGTTATTCGCATCCGAATCTCTCACCTTGGAGTCTGGGGAAACTTAGATACGTATTACTGGGTATGTATGAGGTCCTATAAAATCTTCAAGGGATGGAATAACCTCATCAGCTATCCGATAAACCTGTCCATTAACGGAATAGACTCTAGTGCAGGTTTTCTTCTCGGAGTAGGGATTTAACTATCACGACTAATGTTTTTATGAGTAACTGTTCTCACTCTAATAGGTTTGAGGTCCTATTAGGCTTTCCTATTGTGAGTGAGTCAAAGCAGCAGTCACTACTGTGTAAACTTTGATAAACAAAACTATGATAGGTATTTTTTTTAATCAATGCTCTTGATTATTGTATGAAAAAAGCATAGAGTGTAGATGGGATGGAGATCTTTTTATGTAGGACACGTCAATTTAATTTTACCTTGCGTGATGGTAAGTTATAGGTAAAATCTCAGGAAGGAGGGTCACCATTACATACATATACCATGTTACATGGTGACACTCAGCTTGACGGCCTAATCAGATGCTTTATCACGTCTCGTATAATCGACCCGGGACTGTAGGAAGAAGGATCTCATTAAAAATAAAGAAAAATGCGACAAACTACAGTCCGCACGTCCCTGCTGAATAATTTTAAACTACTTTTCTGTCTACATTTTCCTTTCTTACCGTTGTCCAACTTGATTCAGAAGTTGTCGCAATATAGCACTGGTTGTGAAGCTGTCAGTGGTTTGGACGCGACTCAGAATCCAAAAAATAGGTTTCAATATTATTTATAAAATAGTTTACTGTCGTAGGTTGTGGTATTTATTTCTATTCATTTTCATTAGGTAAAAAATTTTTCTTTAAAGATTTTGTTTAAAGCTAGTCAGATTCATTCAAAGTGGAGCTGTATGGAAAGGACACATCAAAGCGGTATTTGCTGCGGTCACAGTAAATTGTCAAGAAAAATGTTTTGTGACAAGAGGTGTCAAGAAGTATTTTGCAGCTTAGATGTGGGTAAAGTAAATTTCTAAGAGGGAGAAAATCTGATCAATTAAATTATCGTCAATGAAACCCACTAAGTGAAGGAACTTGAAAGGAACTTAACTGGAGAATCTATCTACTTGACCGCGGTTATTGTTGAAATCCATTTTTATTGACTCGGAGGTGGCTGTGTGGTTTTAGTCGGTTCGAATCCGTCATAACATATTCGAAAGGATTACCACATGTGAAAAATAGGTGCATGCTTTGAATGCAACCAGGATTGTGTTTGAATAAAAAGAAGACACTCCTTATTTGCAAAGAGTATTTATCGCAGAACACAAAATTATTTTGGGAACTGCATTTTGAGAGTAAGCAACTACAAGTGAAAGATTTTTTAGACAATTTTTATTTCAATTGAACTCGAAAAAGATTGTTATTCAATGTGAAATATGTAACATAGGTAACATAATCAGGATTCTGCAAGAGGCCCTTTCGAATCATGTTTACCCAAAGGACCCTGTTGATGTGGGTCACAGCGGCGCCCTCTAGCGCACTTTGTTCCTTGTTAGTTTGTGGTCGTACCTGTGTAGCTTTATGATGCGAATTTTATGTGCCCTAAGAAACGTTGTAACACGTCCATAAATGTTTGTATTTTTAACATCATAAGTTGAAAAGCGTACGCCTTACGATCGAAAGGTCCTGGGTTCCAATCTTGGCAATTACACTAATTAATAAGCAATTTAGCTTAGCTGGAGAGGTTAGGTAAACGTTAAAGGAAAAATTCAAATTGAAACAGTTTTAAAACACAATACATCCATCCAGTTGGTACTCTGTAAGATTCGATTTTATAATTTCACTCCTCTTTTTCTTTATTAAACCTGCATATTTTACAGTCGAGCTCGCCGATCGAAGCCTGTCGAGTTTTTCTGTTGCACGTCGAGTTGCCGTTTTAATGTAGTTTTTACCTAGGACTTTGCGCACCGAGCTTTAATTAAGAATTTTGTCATGTTTTATTAATGTCAGCGTTAATGCACTATCGTTTTTATTACCAAGTTATGAAATAAATATGTACCGAACGTTTGATGTAATTTTAGTAGATAATATAAGTAGGTACTTACAATACCTACAGCAATGTTGAGGGAGGGGTGTGATATCCCTCTGACATTAAAGGCGTGTATCACACAGAAAAGACAAGAGGCAAAAAAAATTGTAGCTGCCCTTTTTTATCTAGAACACGCCCATTTGACTTCACCTCGTCTGATGGTAAGCTAAAGGCAAAGTCTCAGGAAAGAGAATCCCCATTACAGACACTAAGTAATGTTACAATGATCGTACTCAGCTTGGCGGCCTCATCAGATGCTTTTTCGCGCCCCGCTTACAACACCCGGGACTGTAGGAAGAAGGAAACAAAATCCCCTCGAAGTATTACGAGCCGTTGGGAGAGGTTATGTTAGATTCGAAACGACTAAAACGCCCATGAGTCATTGTTGGTTGCCGAAGGTGAAGTTGACAGGCATATCATTCACATCCGAGCAGGCGCAAGGCCATCTCTCTCGAACTGGCCCTCCTCAGATGTGGAGAAAACAGAGACCCCAACTCGTCTCAGGAAACGCGAATTAGTATTTGCTATGAGGATTTGGACTCGTATTTATTTTGCTTTGATTTTTTCTTTATGATTCGCGGCTAAAGTCTTAAATAAACCTTCCATATCATTCATTATGCATCATCAACCTGACCTTGTCTCAATTATTTGGGGACGGTGCAAAATCTCATTCTCCTCCATACCTTCCTGTCCAATATCAATTCCTTAGTCACTACATCAATCATTTCTTGGGCCTACGTCTGCTCCTAAAGCCTACTCTCTGCATTAATCTTATTTATCTTATTAACTTATAGGAGGTAAGACACGGCGGTATTTCCGCTCAATTGAGCAGTCCGACTAGGGAAGTACCTCCAACCTACAGAATACCGCCTATGAACGTGTGCAACACCAGGGGCGTTACACTCGCGCTACTGGCCCTGGAGAAACTTTCTAATGCCCCTCTTGAATCTTGCATCTACTGCTGTATCTACAATACTTTTGATAGGAGGTCGGACACTGCGGTATTTCCGCCCAATTGAGCAGTCCGACTGAGGTACCTCCGCCCTACAGAATACCGCGGCCATAATAACCTCGTGTTGTGTTTCTGGCGGTGAGTAGGGTAGCCAGAACTCACTAGAAAATTTGTGCTATCGGTGGGAAGACTAAAGGCTTGTCCTGATTTGTATTCTACACTGACGGCACAGAAACTCTTTGCTTACAGGGCCGGCAGCGCGAGTGTGTCTCCTCTGGTGTTACACTCGTCCATAGGCCACGTTAATCACTTTCCATCAGGTAGGCCATGTGCCTGTCTCCCACCTAAGTGCTATAAAAAAAGTTGGACCTTTTTCAGTCGGTATATTGCTTATATAGTACGCTAACGAGCATTATAGCTTTAACTGTACGATACTTTCATTGCTAATTTTATGCTCCAAAGAAACTTAAAGCACCTAAGATTCCCACAATCATTTCATGAAGCTCTAACCTTCTACGATAAACAAAACAATACAAGCGTATTCCAACACAAGGAAACTGTTATGCCCCAAACACACAACAATCAGAGGATAGTCGTGACGTATTACGTCACCGTGCCGCGCCGATAACGTGCCGTGACAGCGGTCTGACAGCGGCACGACATTGTCGCGTGAACTTCTCGGCACATTCATATGTAGATCACAGATGTGCCACTAAATTAGTTTGTATTTGTTTTCGGTTATGTTTTGAAAGAACATGACGTTTATGTTTTATGTTGAAGTTCAACATGAAAATAGTCTCTCGTGACTATTTTTTATCGATTTAGATCGGAAATAATATGAATGTACGAAGCAGGACCTATGGCCACTGTCTTATAGATATAATACTCTAACAACCTGGTTTACATGTACATGTGATATCCTATGTAATCATCTTGGGGTGATGGTGGAGCCATCTACCAATATTCTTACGAAGTACTCAAGAATGGCTGACCTTTAAAAAATCATTAAAAACAGTAGATATTTTTTTAGCCGACTACGGCTAAACAAATTTATGATTTTGACAGACTATGTTCACTTGTTCCCTCATAGTTTCTCAACCATTTATTAGAACTGAACAAATGAGATATCATTAGAAACATCATAATTCTATGCAATATAATATGTCACTGAATCTAATGTAGCGCCCTCTAGCGGTCATAAAGTACTGAGTAAAAAAATAAATTTGAGATAAATACACTGTGTCTGGTATCAACTGAAAAGGATTAATTGACACATTTCAGATATGAATAAATTATACGTATTGGTTGCCCCAAAATATTATAAACAAAAATTTAAGCTTAAAACACGCTCTAAAAATATTTAACAAGAAAATGTCAAGGATCCTTAATATTTTCTTGTTTAATTTTTTATAAAGTGTGATTTTTCAGTAGTCGGGTTTTATTAAGTATCAAAATTATTTGTATTCCTCTTAAGTTAAATTGCTAGGAATTAGCAATGAGTTCACGTCCGTAATGGGATTTGAACCCGGTACCTCACGATATAAAACTTACCGACAGAAGCTACCGATAAGGTCTGATTGTTCTATTCTACGTTACATGTTACCCACGTCCACTTAACATCTGAAGTTCAATTTAATAATAAAAATCTATTTAAAATCCAGTTTCAATTCAATCTCAATATTTTAAATTTCAAAATTGGAATTGGTCGGAACACTTTTTGATATTTGAAATTAGATCGATACGTTTAAAGAGGATTGGCTCTTTGAACATGTTCGGAACTGTATATCTCACTTGAGTGTATCCTAAAGATACGAAGGGATGGTTATTTCACGGTGCTCTTCAAACATAAAAGGGTGAAAATTGATGGCAAAGTCTCGTGTAGTTTCAACTTAGGCCGTATCTTTTACGAAAATAGAGGTACGAAATAGTATCTTCATTTATTTTATTTCCAAAAATCGAAATCGGTGGTTAATAGGTAAAACGTCGTAAGTGAATCAACTATTCAGAGAAAAAAGATTCTAAACTACATAATTAATAGATTATAGGACAGTGATTTTCATATGAAGTGTCTTTGCCGTTTGGAGTTTTCGGCTAACTTTAAGTTATCGTTTATTATTATGGTTTGTTTATTTATTTAGCCGCGTAGTTTTCAGCAGAGTAAAATTTGGACCAAGCCATTTCTTCGCATGCAATGTCGTACAAAGTGACTAAGGGATAGGGCTGTTTAACATCAGACAGTTATATACAGCTCAGACTCAGCCTCAGATGCATGCCTCAAGGCAACAATAGTGCCTGGAAAACGGCAATGGGCTCACCACCTATTACGTGGGGTCGAATACAATGATTGGTGAAATGTGGGTGGTAATTCACCTCTGCCTACCCCTCCGGGAATAAAGGCGTGATTATATGTATGTTTATTTGTTTATTTACTACTAGTATGCCCGTGTCTCCGCCTGCATTTAATTTTGACCCCGTTCCCGAATCCCAAGGAAACATCTCCCTGTGATAAAGTAACCAGATGTGTTATCCTGGACTAAAATCTATCCCAGAACTAAATTTTTATCTGATTCGTTCAGCCTATAGAGCGTAATTATAGCGTAACAACCTCCGCCCCCCATGAATGCAGGCCTGGAGGTGACTGGTGGAGCTGCCTGTTACCCTGGCAGAAGCAGGCCGCGGCAGCGGTGCGCCTGTCGCGCCTCCCCATTTCACGGGGACGAGTTGGGGACTCTGTAGTCCCCACACACCCAAAGAGAGGGCCAGATCGTGAGAGATGGCCCTAAGTCGGCCGGGGTGCGAGGGATATGCCTTGATAACCTAACCTTGGGCAATCAAAACGACCCACAGGCGGCGAGCGTTTTAGTCGGTTCGAGTCCGACATAACACCACCACCGGCTCCGGTGTGGAGGTATCTGCGGGGATTTTGCGCACGTAAAAAAAAAGAGCGTAATTGAATAACAAACATATAAATATCTTCATTAACTTTTATATTTATAATGATAGTAGGATGCGGCGTATTTAGAATTAATAGTACAAAACAAAACGCATAGGGCATTCACGAAAACAAACACGATATAAAATAGTGCTTAACCAGGCCTTCATTATCCTGTGACAATACGTAACATGATCACACAGAACCCACAGTTCATTCTAAATCATCAGCTCACATAATTAACAAACCCCTCACACGCCATGTTATGATGTAATAAAAACACACGCTCACAGCACCATAAAACTTTATAAGCGCGACTCGTAAAGGCTGGAGTGATCTCAATGATGGCAGTAATGTAACATAATGTATGAATAATAATGAGTTTAAAACCATTCACGGTAATGTTATGGTCATTAATGGTTATCACCGAGAGATTTTTTGGTTATAACAGTTCTTGGGAATATATGGTTAGGCTTGTTGATGAAAAGCAAATTTGTGGGCTCATTAGGGTAAGCCCGCGCTTGTTAACATGGTATTCGCGAGCAGAAACATGCCTTTATGTATGTGCAGGTTGTACGAACAGTGATGTACTTGTACCTAGTTGAGTGGATTGTACCTAGATTGTGTATCGAGTTTTCGATTTATGTTTTAATTTAAAACTTAGTGGGTAAGGACTCAAACTTACGATCGAGAGGTCTCGGGTTCGAATCCTGGACATTACACTACTGACGTGAACCCACTTCTAGCACAAGCAATTTAGCCTAGTTGGAGGGGTTAAAGGGAATATTAGTAAAAGCAGTTGCTAATATTCTTTAAAAAAAATAACAAGAAGTGTGCTAGACACGTGATTTTTTTTATTTCTAGAATAAAGAAGGAAAGAAAGGAAGAAAGAAAGAAAGAGCGAGAGAGAGAGAGAGAGAGAGAGAGAGAGAGAGAAAGAAAAAAAATGGTTTTTATTGCGGATCACATACAAAAGGTACATTATAAAAGCAAAATTAAAATATTTACAATTCCTTTAGTCCCGGTTCCTTTAAGCGCGATGTGAAATAGGATATTATGAGACTATTATGCTAAACACAACTATCCTGGATCGGCCAAGGTGCGAGGGATATGCCACCGGTAGCTTCACTTCCAGCAATCTATGACCTTGACGGCAGCCCTAAGACGGCATGCATTTTGGTCGGTTTAAGCTTAACATAACCTCCCCCACCAGCAACCGATGGTCATTTTTCGCACAGAAAAAAAAAGTTTCGGGGATGTCACTCATACCTGAAACTTTAATTCTTTATTGTACACAAGAAAATAATACATCAACAGGCAATCACAAATACATCTTGGTGTACAAAGGCGAGCTTAACTCAATATTGAGTTTTCTTCCAGCAAACCTTTGGGGATTAAAAGTCCAAAAAGAATGATTAAAAAAAATCTAGTTTGAGAGAGGAACAGTACTTTTATTTTAATCTTGAATACGTTCAAAGAAATGCTATCGCGTACCGAGTGAGGCAGCAAATTCCATAACCTTACTGCGCGAACAGTAAATGAGCCATCGTAACCTTTACCTTTAACTTATCATCTGGCGAGGTGAAATCATATTAACTTTTAAGTCATATTATTTGTCGGCAGCGCGAGTGTGACACCCCTGGTGTTGTATACGTCCATAGGCCACGGTAACCGCTTCCCATCAGGTGGGCCGTGTGCTTGTCTGCCAACTAAGTGGTATAAAAAAAAAACGTGGCCATTATAACACATTCGCAGTACCTGCCTACCAACTCGGCATTGAGCATACAGGATTAATATAGAATATTCTAAAACTTTCTCATCATTCAGATCATTATAAAAAGATTAAACTATAACTAGAAGCCAATAAATACAAATTAAAAGGGACTTCTATAAGTAAATTCATCTGTCACTTAATTTCAGTACAAACAATGAATTATTAGAAACAACATCTCTGAAAACCTACATAAATTGCGTCTATTCAAATTTATCATTCAGACCGACATTGTTGTAAATTTCTTGCTCTAGCTGGGGAGGCGGCCTCTATGTTGTTGCTACGCAGCCAGTCTGTAGTCAGGGAGCTTGTGGCAGAAAAATAACATAAATTCACGCCTATATCTCCGAAGTGGTAGGCAGAGGTGCTAGCACCCATATTTCGCCAGTTTATGTTTAGGTCACAATGTATTAGGTGGCGAGCCTATTGCCACTAACCGGGCACTTATAAACCTGCGATAAATACACACATAACTTCGAAAAGCATCGAAAGTCAAAGGTGTGTGCCGAACCTGGGATCAAATTCGAGTCCTCGTCTCAGCAGTGTATTACCCATACCATTAGGCTACCGCGGTTTTTTTTTTAATATTTTAATGGAAAGTGGTTATCGTGGGCTATGGACGTTTGTAACACCAGAGGAGCGACACTCGCGCTGCCGACCCTATAAGCACAGAGTTTCTGTGCCGTCAGTGTAGAAAACTAAGCAGGACAAACCTTTAGTCTTACCACTGACAGCACAAACTCTCCAGTGAGCTCTGGCTGCCCTACTGACCGCTGGGAACACAACACGAAGTTATTATGGCCGCGGTATTCTGTAGGGTGGAGGTACCTCAGTCGGACTGCTCAATTGGGCGGAAATACCGCAGTGTCCGACCTCCTATCAAAAGTATTGTAGATACAGCAGTAGATGCAAGATTCAAGAGGGGCATTAGAAAGTTTCTTCAGGGTCAGTAGCGCGAGTGTAACGCCCCTGGTGTTGCACACGTTCAAAGGCCACGGTAGCCACTTCCCATTAGGTGGGCCGCGTGCTTGTCTGCCACCTAAGTGGTATAAAAAAGATTGTAGTATTAGCACAACGCATAACAGGCGTATATTTTATAGGCAACTGTGATATTTGATTCATAAATTATATTTATTACATCTCTTCACTTTTAACATGTTCTAATCTTATCTTATACTATAATAAATGAAAAATATAAGCACCAAAATGGCCTCTGGCTCCTGTCGCTCGGCTATAAGACGTAACTGCTACAGCGGTGTTGCCATTATAATGTTAATAGCTGCTATTATAGCAGATATCATTATCTTGGCTAGGCTGTGATCTTTGGGGAGGAGTTAATTTATTAATTTAGACACAGCCACTGTGATAATTATTTTCAATTCTGCCTCTAGAAAATTTGAAGCGGTGTTTTACAGCGATTTAGACTTGTCGGGTATCTCGACAAATTGTTTTAAGTCGTTAGGATGGGGGTGGTTGTCCCTTTGATAATTTGGGCCTGAAATTAAGAATAGTTTGTATCAAGATTTTTGGTATAAAAATTACTAGATTTTGCCCGCGGGCCTGCCACGTGGATGACGACCAAATATAGCCTCCGGAGCGTGGCGGTAGTTAATGTGGCCACTACGCAGGAGGCGCGAGTTCAATTCCTGCTCAATGCAATTTTTTGTATACACGAAATTGGTCTGGTTGTGCCTCGAGTGACATCTACGAGATTTTTTAAAGTACAGATATCCCCATAAATACCCCTCCCCCAGTTGGTGCCAGCGGGGGTGGTTATGTCGATTCGAACCAACTAAAACCACACTTCATCTCGGCTCATCAGTTGCCAAGGGTGGAATAGCCTGTGGCATAACCCTCACTCCCCAGCTCACCCAGGGCCATTGATGGTCCCCTACTTCTACTGGACTGATAATAAAATAACATACACTTCAATATTTTGATAGTTTATACTGTTAATATTATTATTGAGAGTGTGCGTGGTTCCCGGCAGAGTAGAATTTTGACCACCCCATCTCTTCCCATGCGGTGTCGTACAAGGCGATTAAGGGATAGGTCTGTTTAACATCAGACAGTTATATACAGGCAAGACTCAGCCTCAGATGCATGGCTTGA
This sequence comes from Eilema griseolum, assembly GCA_963662185.1. NCBI lineage: Eukaryota > Metazoa > Arthropoda > Insecta > Lepidoptera > Erebidae > Eilema > Eilema griseolum. The sequence continues at coordinate 1,490,975 of OY759256.1, forward strand.
GTCAACAATAGTGCCCGAAAGACAGTAATAGGCTCATCTCCTATTACGTGGGACCGAATTCAATGATTGGTGAAATGTGGGTGTTAATTCACCTTTGCCTAACCCTCTGGGGATAAAGGCGAGAGAATATGTATGTATGTATGTATGTATGTGCGGTTAGCCTTAAAATTTGGTTACTTAACTTACATAAAGTACTTTGAAATATAGTCAACACAACGAAATATAGTGACGGAGATAAATTGTAAGAACAGAAGTAGTCCTCAGAGAGACTGCCGAAATTCGCACGACTTGCGAAGAAAGTTTGTACCTCCCGGGAGGCCCTTGTTTGCGAAGACTCAGGGGTATTTGTCCTGCGAAGGCTGCGAGGAAACTTTTAACTGATGATAAGTGGATCAGTGAATTTTAGTTTTGTGTTATTCTTGTACGTTATTAGAAGTAATTATTGTTTAGGCGGTTAATGTATAAGGAGATGAAATTCAGAGTTATCCATGAATTTACCGTTTGGATACCGTCCATTATATGATAAAGAGACAAACCCAAGCAGTTCCCGAGACCCAGCAACCCACAACCCACAGATGATAGGCATTTTGGTCTTGTCGGTTCGATTCCGTCATAATTTTCCTGTTGGACTCTGGTTATCCGAAGGATTTTGCGTACGTTTAAAAAAAGACCGATGCCGAGGTTTAGGAAGCCCCTTTCTGACATAAATCTACCCTCTCCTTCTCTACTCTTGTTTCTCTCCCTGGCCAGCCAAATCTGGTACGAATACAGCTCACTCTAGTATTAAATTATTATATATAATTAATCCAGATGGACGGACGACCTGAAAAAGGTGGCTGGGACAGACTGGATGCGGAAGACGGAGGATCGGAGAAAATGACACACACTGGGAGAGGCCTATGTCCAGCACTGGACTGCAGTGGACTGATTGATTGATTGATAGTATTAAACTTACTGCACATCTGGATAAGTTGTAGGAGATAGGACACAACAGTATTTCCGTCCAATTGTGCAGTCTGACAGGGAAAGTACCTCCGCCCTACAAAATACCGCGGCCATAATAACTTCGTGTTGTGTTCCCAGCTGTGAGTAAGGTAGCCAGAGCTCACTAGAGAGTTTGTTCTGTCAGTGGGAAGACCATAAGCTTGTCCTGCTTTGTCTTCTACACTGACGGCACAGAAACTCTCTGTGGTTACAGGGTTGGCAGTGCAAGTGTGATTCTTCTAGTGTTACATACGTCCATAGGCCACGGTCACTACTTTGTGGACCGTGTGCTTGTTATTCTGCCACCTGTGCGGTATGAAAGAAACTTCATCCCACGCACACTCAAGTTGTGGAATGAACTCCCTGCTGCTGTCTTCCCATGCGCCTACAATATGGGGTTCTTCAAAGGGGCATTAGGAGCTCCTGGTGTTGCACGAGTCCATAGGCCACGGTAACCACTTCCCATCAGGTGGGCCGTGTGCTTGTCTGCCACCTAAGTGGTATTAAAAAAAAAAACCTAAGTTTCTGTGCGGTACGCATTCAGTATTTATTTTCTATTACACTTGCGATATGTCTGTTCAGTACCAATACGTAATACTTGGCCAAATCACCTTAGTAGACCATTATCAGTTCACTTACAATATTTTCTATTCCTTCATAAGGTGGACCGGTCTTCTGTCAGTTGTTTTGTGAATAAAATATAGCTTACCTGAAACAAAAAATACATAATATTATTTCAATCTAATAACTACTTTACTTATATACAACGTACTGTATCGTATATGTGTTTGTTTTTTTTTATATAGGACACGCCAATTTTTACTTTTACTTTACCTCACCGGATGGTAAGCTTAAGGTAAAGTCTCAGAAAAGAGGGTCACCATTATATACATTATATAGCCTGACGGCCTCATCATATGCTTTTTCACTTTTTTTAAAGGACCATGGAATGTAGGAAGAAGCAAACACGTGAGCTGGTAATGAATTCCAGGCCTTAATGGTGCGACAAAGGAGAGATGGGTATGGTGTGAAATATATCTAAGGACCTATGTTTATTCATTTATTTGTAATTTGCTATAAGTAAATTAGTTTTGTATTGTTTGGTACTATCTTGTATTGTCTTGTAAAAAATGTATTGTATTGAGTTGTGTTGTAAAAATGGTATTCTATTGTCTTTATTGTTTGGGATTGTCTAGTAGTATCTTGTATTGTCCTGTACTATTTTGTAATTGTCCTGTATTGTCTTGTATTGTCAAATACTATCTGGTACATACTTAATTTTAGTACCTACCCATATTACAAACTACTACCTACTACTACCTACATAATACCGCGGTTATAATAACTTCGTGTTGTGTTCCCGGCGGTGAGTAGGGTGGCCAGAGCTCACTGGAGAGTTTTTGTGCTGTCAGTGGGATGACCAAAGGCTTGTCCTGCTTTGTCCTCTACACTGACGGCACAAAATCTCTGTTCTTACAGGGTCGGCAGCACGGATGTGACTCCACTGGTGTTACACACGTTCATAGGTCATTGTAACCACTTTCCATCAGGTGGGCCGTGTACTTGTCTGCCATCTAAGTTGTATAAAAAAAATTGTTCGGGTATGCTTGCATAAATTCAAGACCACAATGTGAAATGACGAGGAAAACTTTTAACAATTATGTAGTCATTTACAAAACATAATTAGGTTTTATTTTTCTAAATACATGGTGAACTAAAACCAAACACACTGTGTTCAAATGATAAATATCTAAGTAGAAAGTTATCCATAGCTCCATAGCTAAAAATCTTTATATTGAGAGAACAGCGCATACACATACAATATGTACGAGAGCCGTATTCTTGGAGCCGACCGCAGGCCACCGGGGACAAGGTCAGGATATTACTAGACGGGGATTATATATATGCAATGTACTGTAATGTACAAACTGCTGGTCGGCTAACATGTTATAGTAACACTAACATAGTACAGTTAATTAGATTATCTGTTTTGTATTTTTTATGTTTTTTCTCTGTTTATTTTTTATGTTAAGGCGTGGTTTCCGGCAGAGTAGAATTTGGACCACCCCATCTCTTCCCATGCGGTGTCGTACAAAGCGACTAAGGCATAGGGTTGTTTAACATCAGACAGATATATATAGCCTAGACTCAGTCCCAAGTGCGTAGCTTGAGTTAGCGCCCAGCAGACGGTAATAGGCCCCTATTACGTGGGACCGAATTCAAATTCCGAGTGAAATGTGGGTGTTAATTCACCTCTGCCTAACCCTCCGCGGATGAAGGTGTGATCATAGTACGAGTGAAAAGATGTTGTGTCTGCCTACCCCTATGGGAAAGAAACAAGACTTTATACAATACAAATGAAATACAATATATGATTTGACATTAACATGGTTCATTTCCATTGACAATCTGTCAAGGAAAATCGAAATCCAGGACTGGGTATCGTTCTGGAATACAGGTCTGAGACCTTAGGCCCGTTTTCTAGAACGGTACTCAGTTTTTTTTAAATCTCGATCTCGAAACAATTACTACAAAAAACAATTTAAGAGTAAATATATCGATCTACCCTCTTTCGAGTTCTTTTACTACGCGTATCTGCACTGACACTGGTTTCACTCTCACTACAAACTCGAACCCGATCTCGATCACGTTGACGACACACGATGCTTACTGTATCCACTCGCGATTTTCTTTTAGCTTGTTCCCGGTTATTTTTGCAAAGACGGACCACTGGATGCCAGACTTTGGCAGTTGAAATCCATCCTCACGATTGAATTTTTTATACTTTTGATTTAAACTAATTAAAGAAATATCGCAAACTCGAAATAATGCAACTATATCCCAATTATTTTGATACTGGTGGTAGTGAAGGCTAATTGCCTATTTGACAAATATGACCAAAACACTTTACAAGTTATTTTGTTTCTTTTTTAAATTCTTTACGGCAACCTTTGACAGTAGTCAAAATGTGACAGTTGACATATGACACCTGTCACATGTCAATTTTATTTCTTTTTTAAATTCTTTACGGCAACCTTTGACAGTAGTCAAAATGTGACAATTGACATGTGACACCTGTCACATGTCAAATTTGTTTCTTTTTTAAATTCTTTACGGCAACCTTTGACATTAGTCAAAATGTGACAATTGACATGTGACAAGTGGCACATGTCAATTGTCATATTTTGACTACTTTGAAGTGAATACTTTTTTGTGAAGTAAATTGTGTTTGTCTATATTCGCATGTTTGCATATACTTCAAATATTTTGCCAAATCAACAAAAGCCCAATAGTAAACACAAAGCTCCCTAAAGTCCAATACGTCCAGATCAATTACCTGAATCCGTGGGGTGAACACACGGAAGCAAATTTACTGGCGTGGCTAACGCGGCTGTGGTATAATTTCTTGAAAAACTTGACATTGGCGTCTCGCCATTAATAATTGTATAAAAGGTCATTGATAGAATCGTTGGAATCGCCATAAAGCAAAAAAGAAGAAAAAAAAGCAAGTAAAAAAGTCAGGTGAAGTGCCACCAAAGCTGCCATCATTATTCGAAAAAAATTAAAAATATAGTACCTAAATATCCCGGTGAGTGTTACACTATTATAACTAAAATACAATTCGACACAAATATCGCAGTCAATTACGACAGAACATATCACAGTGGCTTACAATATCAGCCTGTACAGCCACACAGAGCTGCCTAGAATTAACCTGTAATTATCTCTGCAGTCTACTAGATTATGGGATATAATAGTTTTCATCAATCATTTCGTATGTCGTATGTCCTGTTGTAATTAATGTTCCATAATATAGAATTTCATCCACATCATCCTTGTGGTGACGGACAAAGAATACAAGCATCACCACCCCATCTCATCAGAAGGGTGTGGGAGGCGACTACCGGAAAAATACGCAGACGATATCACTGCGAGAGAAGGAAAACTCGAAATAAAACTCTGTACTAACCTACAGCGGTGTCGTGTCGATTGGCGATACATCGAGGTGCTGAGTTGCTTGTATGACATTGCCACAATGTCCGTCCAGCTCCAAGACCAGAAGACGAAACCTATTAGCCTCCAACGTGGAGTGAGACAGGGAGATGTTATATCCCCCAAACTATTCACCAACGCGTTGGAGGACGTCTTCAAAACTCTGGATTGGACTTGGCGGGGTATAAACATTAACGGTGAGTACATCTCACATCTTCGGTTCGCCGACGACATCGTCATAGTAGCGGAATCGTTGGAACAACTGGGCGAAATGCTGCATAGCCTAGATGGAGCTTCTCGACGCGTCGGCCTCGGTGTAAACTTGGATAAAACCAAAATTATGTTCAACGAACATGTTGCACCGAGACCGATTGCCATCGAAGGGGCGACACTCGAAGTTGTTCAAAAATATATCTACCTGGGGCAGGTTATCCAGCTCGGTAAAAACAACTTCGAGAAAGAACTAGCCAGAAGGATCCGACTGGGTTGGGCAGCATTTCGCAAACTACGTCGAGTTTTCTCTTCACCCCTACCGCAATGCCTCAAAACAAAGGTCTTTGAACAGAGCGTCTTACCTGTTATGACTTACGGTGCCGAAACGTGGACACTTACAGTGGGGCTGGTCCATAGCTTAAAAGTCGCGCAGCGGGCTATGGAGCGAGCTATGCTTGGAGTTTCTCTGAAGGATAAAATTCAGAACGAGGTTATTCGACAGAGAACCAAAGTTACCGACATAGGCCACAGAATAAGCAAGTTAAAGTGGCAGTGGGCAGTTGGAGCAAACGAGTCCTAGAGTGGAGACCGCGAGAAGGTAAACGAAAGGTAGGACGCCCCCTAGCCAGATGGACTGACGACCTGAAAAAGGTGGCTGGGACAGACTGGATGCGGAAGGCGGAGGATCGGAGAAAATGGCGCACATTGGGAGAGACCTATGTCCAGCAGTGGACTGCAGTGGGCTGATTGATTGATTGATAACCTGTTTAGCCAGCGTGAAAACTGTAGTCCAAAGACTCCAAACATTAGGAGCGGCCTATGTCTAGCAGTGAACTGCGAAGGATTAATTGATTGATTGAATACACAATTTAGTAATTGTTTTATTGTAATATTAAATAATATAATAACAATAGTGCCCGGAATACGTCAATATGCTCACCCCCTATTATGTGGGACCGAATACAATTATTAGTAAAATGTGGGTGTTAATTCACCTCTGCCATACCCTCCAGGCATAAAGGTGTGATTATATGTATGTATGTATGTATATTTGTTTATTGAAATAATGTGTATGGTGTGACAAGAATGAACGGAATAAGGAAGGACGTTTCAAATACATTACTTATTTTATGTTCCAGTACAGTTCGAGTCTTCAGAAGGAACTATTGTTTTTTGCCACCCCATTTTACATCATCCTCCATTCACTATACCTTTTTTTAGGTGCGCAAAATGCCCTCGGATACCTCTCCACCGGAGCCGGTGGAAGAGGTTATGTCGGACTCGAACCGACTAAAACGCACGCCGCCTGTGGGTCGCTTTGATTGCCGAAAGTGAGTTTAACAGGCATATCCCTCCCATCCTGGGCGACCCAGGGCCATCTCTTACGATCTGGCCCTCTTCCTGGGGGTGGGGACTACAGAGTCACCAAATCCATCCCATATACCTAGTGATTGCAAAATCAAGAAAAAGAGAAGGAGAGTAGACTCCGGGCTCCAAATTTTAAACTGAACAATGGATGCAACAGGATGCAATGTACTAGACATAGTGATGTAGCTATTATGCTATACATAGTAGTGACTGGTCAGATTTAACATCGTGGTTAAATTGCTTTTTTTATATCACTTAGGTGGCAGACAAGCACACGGCCCATCTGATGGAAAGTGGTTACTGCGGCCCATGGACGCGTGCAAAATCAAGGGAGTCACAGTCTTGCTGTCAACCCTGTAAGCACAGATAGTTTCTATGCCGTCTGTGTGAAAGACAAAGCAGGACAAGCCTTTGGTCATCCCACTGATAGCACAAAAACTCTCTAGTGAGCTCTGGCTATCCTACTTACCGCCGGGATCACAACACAAGGTTATTATGGCCGCGGTAGTCTGTAGGGCGGAGGTTACTGTTTTAGAGTGGGTTTACGTTCACCAGGATTCGAACCCGGCACGTTTTGATCGTAAGGCCGATTCCTTAACCTTAGCAGCTACCGACTCTTCAAGGTCGTACAAGTTTAATAGTTACATCATTCATAGTCTGACAAAATAAATTGCACTTGTTCCACAATTTGGTCACGTACAATCCTTGGCCTCTTTTTTCGCCATAAAGTTGATGCTCCTACTAGAGTAGCAGACATAAATTAATGATACCGTTTTCGCCAACACGGTACATGACGCCGTACTTTCATAGTTGGTGTATTTCGTGCCAATACAATGTTCAAGAAGTCTTCGTAATTAAAGGCGAATAGAAAAGTGTAGCCAAGATTAGCTATATTCTATTGTCAGATTTTTTTACCAGATTTTAATTAACACTTTTCGGATTTATTTCAAAAAATGCTCTTCCAACTAATCATACCCTCTCCTTTCCTAAACAGGACAATACGTGCAGGGCTTAGATGTCACCCTCACACCCTCGCCATAGGGCATCCTCGGCGGCCGTAAGACGAAACCAGTCAGGTCTGATAAAAAAATAATGTGGAAAAGGTACTAGTATGTTCTCAATGTTTGAAACAACAAATTCCGCCAATTGTAATAATAAAAAGATGTGGGGGGTCAGTTGTAATGATACAAAGCAAAAAAAAGTAAGTGTGTAATCTCCTATTTAAAAGAAATAAAAACAAAATTGGTTTGTAAATACATTACCATAAATGGTTGCGCCGATGTAGAAGCTGTATTTTTTGACGCGGAAACACACTCCTATACCCGTCTCCCCTCCCGCACTAACCATAGTATAGTACTAGACATAGTTTCCGTCCGCCATTTGTGATATATAGACATTCAGTCCCGCTATGAACTAGCCAGCGTAAAGGCGGACCGCGCGACCATCTCTCAGAAATGAATAATATTTGTTGCATTTTGACCGCTTCATAGACCTTTACCGATCGGATTGTGCCTCTCGTGTGTCCCTCAAGTGATCTAGTGATGTGGACGGCCGCTCCTGAGCAAGGAAGAGAAGATCCGTGTACCGGCTGCGATGAAAACACGTGGTGTCGTGAAGGTTAGTGTATCCTCTCCTAATTTCTCGGGTTGCATTCATTGCCTGGATCACGTCCGCGGCAACTCGATCACCTATCTTGTTTGTGTGTAAAGCGTCAATGGAACAGTTAGCTACTTCCCCGCAATACAGTCCACTAGCGCACGTGGCCAATCGCGCCTCCATTTTTTGGTCCTGATCGAACCGGATTTTAGCCGTAGTTCGTAGTTTTGTTATTATTCTAATGGGAATAAGCGCACCGCACCTAAATGCCTGGTTATTTTAGTAGAAAACCCCGCATCCAGACATTTAGGATTAGATTTGTGGTCCGTTCGCCGCTGGCTCGCATAGTACCTACCTAGTACAATACATAGGTTAGGTATCGTATCAACACTTAGTCGTATTTCGCAATTTTCGCACCGCGCCTAAATACCTAGTTATTTTAGTAGAAAACCCCGCATCTAGGCATTTAGGCTTAGATCTTAGGTATACTAGACACCCTAGTGCATAGGCACAGTGTAATACCTAACGCATTTGGCTTTGTTTTATTTTTTCAATTACGTTGTTCGCTCGCATCTCATTCCAATTCATACGAAAGTATTTTAATTTGAATAGATATTACGCAATACTTAATCTCTGAAATAATAGTTGAACCTGGACAGCGGTCTGGCTCGCGTAAGTACGACCTGGCTGTTGCTAGGCGCGTTTTGTTCAAGCGTGCATTCACAGTTGTAAATACCTACCTACCTGCCGAGTATCGCTCCCGCCGCGTCGCTGCTCTGTACCGCTGAGATTAAGTCATTTCATATTTGTTGTTTACCGCACTTTAGTTTGAGATTTAATTGTAAACATGTCCCCAAAGGTTGATAAGACCGGTAAGGTTCAATTGAAACTTTTATACGCTAAAAAGGAAATGATTTACTCTCGCGTACAATCGATTTATGATAATGCACTTAAAACCTCTGATTTGGCCATCAGAGATTCGTTCTTGTGTTCTATAGAAAACTTAGATAGTCTACGCGCGGATTTCGAAACCTTAGTACATGACATCAACGTTTTAGAGTTGAATTTGGATCCCGATTACTCAGTGAGTTATCAAGCCTTGTCGTCGTTTGACGATTTGTATTGTCGTATCAAACGCGTCGCTAGGAGTTTGGAGAAACCGGCTGACCTACCCAACCCCACTCGCGACCGACCTAAGTTGCCACCAATTCAAATACCCGAATTTGATGGTAACATTCGCAATTGGTGTCTATTTATAGATAGTTTTGAGAATACAATAGATAAGAACGATTCGTTGACAGATCACGAAAAATTGCATTATCTCGTTGAAAAATTGACTGGTAAAGCTATAACCGTTTGCGCTGGAATTACGTTTAGTGCCGAGAATTATAATTTAATTTTAAATACTTTGAAAGCTAGGTATGAGGATAAAAGATCGGTAGCTAACGCCTATTTAGATCAGATGTTTGATTTGAAATCTATTACGGCATGTAACGATCAAAACTTAGAGAAATTTCTAGATACTTTCGCGTCAGCTGTTCGCGCCGTAAAGAACCTAAAGATCGATGACCTCTGCGACTTCGTATTTTTGTATATGGGTTTAAGGAAATTAGATTCCGAAACCATTCGTTTGTTTGAGTCGGATCATCGCGGCAATAAAATTCCTAAGTTCGAAGACTTAGAAAGTTTTGTTCGCGAGCATATAAAGGTATTGCAACGCTCTTCATCGAAACATGAAGGCGCGAAGATAGTTGTTGATTCTGCACGCAAAGTAGATGCGTCATCGAAGTCGCTGAGGTCAACTCATACTTATGTTAGTACCGCACCAGCACATGTACAATCACCTGTTTGCTCTTTGTGTAGTACTCATCATTCGCAACTGTACAGGTGTCCTGGTTTTCTAAAATTGTCGCCTAGTGATCGTTATAAATTTGTTCGCGCTAATAATTTTTGTTTTAATTGTCTCGGTACTAAACACCGCGTTGTTTTATGTAATAGTAGAAATAGTTGTCGCAAATGTCAAGCGAGACACCACACTTTGCTTCATTTTGAGAATAGTAATGCCGCATCCAATGTGAGCACGGTTGGCTCGTCGAGCGGTGACACACGGCAGCCTGCGCCGCAGCCGCAGCCCGCGCTCGCGCGCGCTCCGGCCCGCCCGGTGACCGCCGCGGATGACGTCACCTTGTGTTCGTTCTCCGCTAGTGCTGCACTCACTAGTGTGTGTCTTGCGACCGCTCGCGTTGTTATTGTTGATGCATTAGGTAAGCCGCGCATTGTTCGAGCGCTGTTAGATGGCGCTTCGCAAAGTAATTTTATTACTCAAGATTGTTGTCGGCGTCTTGGTTTCAATGTTGATAAGCGTTCAACCCGCTCAGTGGTGAAGGGCTTTGGAAGCTTACAGTCAGCTGTTCGTGGCACCGTTAAAACAAGGTTTAGATCTCGTTTTAATAATAATATTTGGTTTGACATGGATTCGCTCGTTATAGATAGAATAGCTGAACAGTTGCCTACCGTCCCGGTTGACACGTCTTTATTAACGAAATTTAAAGACTTGCCTTTAGCAGATGAGACTTACGCTGTTCCTGGAGTCGTCGATATATTGATCGGCGCTTCGATTCTCCCGCACCTCCAGTTATCACGTAAGGTTCAAGGGGGACCGACGTACCCCGCTCCGCAGGCACTGGAAACAGTTCTTGGTTTTGTTATAATTGGTTCCGCACCCGCTTCTATAGATAGTTTTAGTCACTCGACTGCTTCGTTCTGTTGCACCGTCGAGCCGCCACTGGAGTCTACCATCCGCAAGTTTTCGCTCGGTGGCTCCCGTGTATCCGCTGAAAAACGCTTTCTTTGTTTGGAACGAAAGATGCAGGCGTCCCCAAAGTCGAAGCGGGCCTATGATGAGGTTGTTAACGAATATTTAGATAAAGGTTACATCTCACCTGCGCCTGCGGACACTGGCGGGACCCAGCCTTCGTACATTATCCCGCACCGCGGAGTTATTAGAGAAGATAAGCTTACTACTAAAACTCCGCGTAGTTTTGGATGGCAGTGCTAAGACTAGCACTTCCGTGTCGCTTAATGACATTTTGTATTGTGGTCGGAATCTTTAAGGTAATTTATTTGACATAATTGTAAATTTTCGCATTAATATTAGTAGAATTTTAGCTTTAGGACTCAACAGTCGCTTTGTGTTGGGCCCACTCTTCGCCCCATCGTTGGGACACATTCGTCGCTAATAGAGTGGCAAAAATTCAATCTGAATTGGCGCCACATAATCTCTTTCACGTTGCTGGCACCGACAACCCAGCCGATTGTCTCTCTCGTGGATTGCTTCCTTCGCAAATTTTGGATCACCCGTTGTGGTTTGGTGGACCGTCCTGGATTCATGCCGCGTTAGATGGGTGGCCAGTTAGTCAATTCAATCCCACTACGGTTTCCGAACCACCCGAGGAGAAGAAGCACTCGCTTGTTGTATCGGTCCCACGTGAAGAGACCCTTATTTTGTTGTTGGCTAATCGCGTCTCGTCTTGGTCGAGACTGTTGCGTTGTGTTGTTTGTTCGCCTCTGCCCTCTGCCTAGCCAGCGGTAGGCACGAGCTCCAATCTAGGTTTATATTTTAGTTGTTATTTCCCAAACCTAGATTTAGATTAGACTTTAGATTTGTTTCGCATTTGTCGTTTCGAAGGTAACCCTTCAAGCCGGGGGGGAATGGTTGCGCCGATGTAGAAGCTGTATTTTTTGACGCGGAAACACACTCCTATACCCGTCTCCCCTCCCGCACTAACCATAGTATAGTACTAGACATAGTTTCCGTCCGCCATTTGTGATATATAGACATTCAGTCCCGCTATGAACTAGCCAGCGTAAAGGCGGACCGCGCGACCATCTCTCAGAAATGAATAATATTTGTTGCATTTTGACCGCTTCATAGACCTTTACCGATCGGATTGTGCCTCTCGTGTGTCCCTCAAGTGATCTAGTGATGTGGACGGCCGCTCCTGAGCAAGGAAGAGAAGATCCGTGTACCGGCTGCGATGAAAACACGTGGTGTCGTGAAGGTTAGTGTATCCTCTCCTAATTTCTCGGGTTGCATTCATTGCCTGGATCACGTCCGCGGCAACTCGATCACCTATCTTGTTTGTGTGTAAAGCGTCAATGGAACAGTTAGCTACTTCCCCGCAATACAGTCCACTAGCGCACGTGGCCAATCGCGCCAATAATAAAAGTTCGGGCGCCTTGGAGATACACATGCCTAGGATAATCAGCGGATATTGGAAACTTTTAATCTTCCGGTGGTGAGCTAAATGAAACCAAACTGTGAGGTTTAAGGTTTTATTGTCCATTCCAGTGTGCATTCAGAAATAGATTTAAGGATACATTCCTAATGTGTAACTAGCCTTAAATTTAAAATTAGAGTTTTAGAAACTAGGTCAAAATTAGTGTTACAGTTACAGTGGCATCAATGAACAGTATAAATAGTAAAACCCGCACACGGTGCAGAGTATACAGAGCAAGAAACAAGCAGTTTGGAGACTCTATTCTTTGCCGCACCACCAAGACCTGGAATTCATTTCCAGCACACGTGTGTCCTTCTTCCTACAGTCCCGGGTCCTTTAAGCGGGGCGTGATGACATCTGATGAGGCCACCAAGCTGCGTGCCACCATTGTAACATTACTTAGTATCTGTAATGGTGACCCTCTTTCCTGAGACTTTACTTTCAGCTTACCATCAGGGGAGGTGAAGTCAAAATGGCGTATCCTAGCTAAAAAAAATATTTCAATCAATCCATTTCAGCCTTTATTATGTGCGCAAAATTCCCACGAACATTTTGTAAGAAGATAAATTATTATTATAGAGTTACTAAAAAGTATCCCCAATTCACTCTAAATACAAAAAAAAATACTAGAAAAAATGACAGCTTAAGATAACACATTACATAATGATGTCTCCTCTTTTCAGGTACTTCTACACACTATAAACCTTTTGGCATCCTTTACAATCAACTGTTTGTATGGGAAAATTTACACTTGTACGTTTACACGTTATTTGGATCAGTGTATAAATACTGAGTTGTTGACCGAATCGTTGGGATTGCAAACAAAAAAAAAATTAAGTGTAAAACTAAAACCTGACTACTGAAAAAAAACGCTCTAAAAATTGTCGGTTTTATTTTTAAACATTTTTTTTTTATTTATATTTTTTTGGGGCAAGCAATAGATATAATTTATACATATTTGAAATATGCTAATTAATCTCTTTCAGTTGATACTAAATACGACACTTATATCTCAAATTTATTTTTTAACACAGAACTTTATGTCCCCTAGAGGGCACCACATTAGATTCTGTGACACGCCTATAACCAGCGGACGACTGAGACTCTTCCAACGGTTTCTCAATTGTCTAGTTCTAATAAGTGGCTGAGGAGCTAAGAGGAAGCAGATGAACCTCCATACATACATACATACGAGTACATAGCCTGTCAAAATCATAACTCCTCTTGCTTCGCTGTAGTCGGGTAAAAAAACAAATTACATATAGAACGTGTGATAAAGTGCTACATACAATAATAATTATAACACTATTGTACACAAAACTAAGATGGCTGCATCATGTGTCTCTATCAGGTCGCCTATCTTTCCACGGAAATGTCAGTAAACAATACCCTTCAAGCACAATCTTCCCTCATGAACTTGAGAGGTATTCTCTAGAATCCGTATTAATATCGACGTGACACGTGTGTGGACCCAACTTTAGTATTGTAGAATAATGTAAGAACATATTGTTATAGCTTTATCCCAGAAGGATTAGACAGAGGAAAATAACCCACATTTTACAATTTAAAATTCCTTATTGGTTCACGGATCCCGGATAAATATACAATGACGGCAATAGGTTCGCCCCCATATTAAATGGGATCGAAATGTATAATAGTTGGCGTAATGAACAATGTATGTATGTAATTTAAAATTCTCTGTATTTGATCCCATGTAAGAGAGGCTGTGGCTAAGGACATTTGACAGGTAATCTAAGAATAGAAGCTGCTTATTTAATTAGATAGAGATTATTTTTAAAGTTTAAGTAGAAAAAAGTTACTAGCTACGACGACAGACAATTCAAGGCCATTGAGGTAACAAAAATCTGTTTTAAATTAAATTTCAATATAAACTCAATCAAAGCGAAAGTCAAAAATCATTTATTCTATATAGACCATTAAAATAGCATTTACAAAACGTCAAAATTTAAAATATATTAAAGACTAGTTTAGCAAATGGACCACCAGCTCGAAACGCGGCCCCGACCTGAAAAGACTCCGGCAAGAAACGCAGCGGCCATTTTTTTTTAGTCTATTTACAAACATTTACTTAGTATACTTAGTCTAATTTGTTTGAGTTGTTAGTTGAGCGTAGTACTATGCTAGTTGAGCGGTCAGCTCATTTGTAAACTTATTTATCAGTTAAATATTCTTTTTTGGCCTTTTTGGCACAGTTTGTTCTTCACTAATTTTATTTTTTATTATTTTTTGAGTTTTTTTGAATTGTTATTTGAAAGTTTATTTGTCAGAATATGGGTGAGTAGGTACAGAAATTTTGGATGTTTGCATTTAGGTACAAACCAAACTCTACTAATATGTGGCGTACAAAAATATGTCTTACAGTTATAATTAAATTATTCGATAGTTAAAATTATCATATACATTATCATGCAAAAAAATTACAATTATCACAATTCACCCTTATTTAAAAATTTGTCAATAGTATAAGAACATTAATTAGTAAAGTAATTAAATAAAGTGTGTGAAATAAAGTGTAAAATATAATTTTGGGGTTTTAATCCAGTAAGGACAGCAGTAGTAGACACAGTCTAACACTAATTGCTACATTTTGGGTACATTTATTATAATTAATCATTGCTGAACTATTGTAATCAGGCGACATAATTTTTGGGCTGCCTTAAAACTTGGATAACTCATGATACTTTGTATTAGACCTACATCAAGACAATTTACATTTAGTTCGTGAAGCAGCGTCGCACGCTCATCTTTATTCCAGATTCTTGGATTTTACAATAGCCTTTCTGGCACAATTTACTCTTTACTACTTTTTTATATTTATTCACAGGTAAATTCTTAATGGAATTAGGGATTTACCTGAAAGAATTACACTTTTTTTGGAGTCACAGGCTAAATGATTGTTTTTGTGTCTGGTATAATGTCTGTCACAAACTCTTGAATCTTTTAAAAATATTTTTCCAAACATACATAAGAGTATGACACTACGGTTAGAATGTCTATTTCTTTCAACTTTTCTCAAACTCCCAAACCTCAAAAACGATTACGTTTTTTCTCAAAAAATATTTTACGATATTATTTTTGCTAGATACCACATGTAATAGGAAGTCTTCCAGTCCAATAGATTGGAACGGTATGAAGACGATTCTGAAATTCTTGTACAATTTCCGATTGGTCGAGCAAGTATCTGGAATTCAGAATCCTCCACATGTTCCAATTATATATCTGTACTATGAGAATTTACATACTGCCCGACAGACAGATCAATACAAAGCGTCGATAGTTGAGTGGTTAAGGAGTTGGCCTTTGAGTTGGCGTTCGAATCCTGGTCATTATACTACCGGCGTAAACCCACTACTAACACAAGCGATTCAGCTTAGCTGGAGGGGTTAGAGGGAATATTAGTTTTTTTTTTTTTTATATACCACTTCGTTGGCAGACAAGCACACGGCCCACCTGATGGAAAGTGGTTACCGTGACCTATGGACGTCTGTAAAACCAGAGAAGTCACAGTCGCACTGCCAACCCTGTAAGTACAGAGTTTCTGTGCCGTCAGTAGAAGACAAAGCAGGACAAGCCCACTGACAGCACAAATTCTCCAGTGAGCTCTGGCTACCCTACTCACCGCTGGTAACACAACACGAAGTTATTATAGCCGCGGTATTCTGTAGGGCGGAGGTACTACCCCAGTCGGACTGCTCAATCGGGCGGAAATACCGCCGTGTCCTACCTCCTATTAGTTATTTATTAGTAATTTTGGTTACTAATATTACTTTTATAAAAATAACAATTGCTACCTTAAGTGTGACTAAGGATGGTTTTTTTTTATGTATAGGACATGGTGATATGGCTTTGCCACAACTGATGGTAAGTTGATAGCAAAGTCTCCGGAAAGAGGCGTCGGTATATAATTAGACAACGACTTGGGACTATTCGCGATTGAATCATAGAACTTACTATTTCTGCCGACGTTTCGGATGCGTTGCAGCACCTGTGTTTACTTAGTCGTCAGTAGCTCAGTGGTGAAAGAGTCGTTCTCACTCCTAACACAAGCAATTTAGCTTAGCTGGAGGGGTTAGAAGAATTATTAGTAATTTTGGTCAAAATTCTTTAAAAAAACAACAGGGTCACCATTATAGACAAATGGAAAATAACAGTGATGGTCAGACGGTAAAATATGGGTTGAAAGGTTGTATAGAAATTTGTCATTAAGTTTTATTTTCCAAATAGAAAACTTGAATTGATTTTAACATCTATACCTAAAATTCACACATCGTACATATGTTCATAGTGTTCAATGCGATAAAATTAAATAGAATAACATACACTACAACATAACAACTTACTCATGGTTTGTCCGACCAACGATAGATGGCGTTGTTCTATTGTAAATCGCGATATAGTTTGTTACCGAGCATAGTATATAACCCAATGATTGTTTGGAATAAATGTCGATTAAGGTCAGTCTACAGACGTGGTTTCATTCAATATTAACCCTTCTAGTAGTGCACAAACAAGTGAATAATCGTCCAAAGTGCAAGTCAGCAAGTACAAGTTTGCGCGCCAAACATATGGTCCTTAGAGCCGAATCTAATTTTTGTGGTACGAGCGAAGCTACGTCGTGCCAGCTCTTCGTGTGTACTCGCAGTGGATCGCTGCGGTAAAGAGTACACAGGCCCCCGCAGCAGCGAATCTGCGAAACGCCGTGCTGCGCTTGCCGCCGGCGTAAGAGAAGCCAAGCAGCAGCGACATCTGACGTAGTGAGCAGAAACTGAACCAGAGGCGCCAACTACGAATACTACGAGTACCGAATAGTGAGTGCAAAAGAAACTGTAAGTACATTCTACATTTAATACAGATATAGTGCAGTGGTAAATTAAATCTTATGTTCAAGATAATTTCATGGCGAAAATCAAGTTCGAGTTCAAGACTTAGTAAAAGTTGTGAAGTGCAAAAATTCTATTCTAAAACATCAGTTTGATCTTTAAAAATTTCCTCTTTCAAGATTTCATGGACTTAGTAGAAATTAAGTTGGTTGTGTATTTATTTATGTGTGCATGTTTAGACTTAGAATAATTTTATAAAAAACGGGGGAACGGGGAACCTATGCCCGAACTCTGTTATTTTTTTGCGTCTCAAACACTTGCAGAATTTTGGTGAATTTTTTGGACTTATAAAAATTTGGGAAGTTATTGAGACTTAAAAAATTTTAAGTAAATTTAGAACAACTTTATTCATTTTGTTATTAAACCTCTGTTTTATACGCACCCTAAGCACTTGTAAAATTTGTGTGAATTTTGGCACTGGTGACAATTTCATACTTATAATATCTTTCGTAGTGTGGAAAGTTTTAATTTATAAAATAGTTTAACAAATAAAATGGATAGATTAATTCTACTATTGAAAAGTACTCAAACAACAATCCAAAAGGGACTTGTTAATTTTAAAAAGAGTCCGCAAGAGCGTCTTACTTTAGAATATATGGAAACTAGGCTCGAGTTATTAGAGAAAAATTGGGCTAAGTACCAAGAATATAATGCAAAATTGTATGAAACGTACGACACGTTAGAGATGGAAACTCTTGTAGATATGTATGATCGTACTGAGGAAACTTATGTTTCGTATAAGTGTTTAATAAAGACATCATTAAACAAATGTAAATCAAGTATGGCCCTTGAGAATAGTGTAAAAGATGAGTCAAAATCTACAAGACCACCAGTCAAGCTGGTCCGGATTAGCCTTCCCACGTTTAGCGGAAAGTACGAGGAATGGACTACATTCCATGACCTGTTTAAATCGTTAGTACATACAAACGACACATTAGGCAATGTAGAAAAGCTTCATTATTTAAAAATACATCTGTCTGGGGAACCTGCGCAACTATTAAGGCAAACCCCAACAACAGATGCTAATTATAGTAAATGCTGGGCCTTGTTGGAAAAACGGTACAGCAATAAACGATACCTCACCAGTAATATTTTAAAAAGGTTTTTTTGTCAAAAACGTATACATACAGAGTCAGCTACATCCTTGAGGGAATTATTGGACACGACTTGTGATTGTTTAGGTGCGTTAAGTAATTTGGACATAGATGTGAGTACATGGGATGCCATCATCATTCATATTGTAGCATATAAATTAGACAACGAAACAAGAAAGCAATGGGAGTTAAGTGTTGGTAGTGAATCCACCAGTGATTTGCCGACGCTTGAGGAATTCAAGGTTTTTTTGGAGAATAGGTTTCGCGCATTAGAGACCATAGAGTCAACCAAGGCAACGGTTCATCGGTTCAGTAATAGAAGTAATGCACAGGCTCATACACCGAAGGCGATGGTGGCCACGAGATCCAAAAATACGCAGTGTGAGTACTGCTCTGATGCTCACAAACTTTGCTTCTGCAAAGGATTCACCAAACAGCCTGTCGAAAAAAGGCGTGAATTTGTTAAAGAACATCGTATGTGTTTTAATTGTCTAGGTGGCAATCACACCTCATACGATTGCAAAAAACTTACAACATGTAAGGTCTGTCAAAGGCGCCATCACTCACTGCTGCATTTAGGTCGTGAACTCGAGAACGGAGACCAAACCACAACGACAAAGCCAGCTACCGATAGTGCTAGTTCTTCCACTAGTTCTAGTCCGATAGTTTCGTGCTTGTCTACCGGAAAAATCCCCAAACCACGACTAGTTTTATTAGCCACCGCGCTAATAAATGTTGAGTCAAAAACGGGTCAATATCAACCAATTCGAGCCTTGCTAGATCAGGGTTCACAGGCGTGTTTTATAACAGAAGCCACAGTTCAATTCCTGAAACTGAAAAGGATTCCTATTCAAGGGCTAATTTCAGGGCTAGGGGATAATAGGTCAACCATAGCTAAGCATATGGTACATTTACTCTTGCAATCTCGGGTAAATCCAGATTTCAAACTTAAAGTCAAGGCTTACGTATTAACAAAAATAACGTCATACTTACCCGAACGTAGTATCGACACAACCATGGAGTGGTTAGGCGTTACAAGTCTACAACTAGCCGACCCAGGGTACAACAGGCCTAATAAAGTTGATATTCTATTGGGTGCTGATGCGTACAGCCGTATCATTACTGATGGCGTACTGAAAAGTCCTTCTGGTAATATGATAGCACAAAATACCACTTTAGGGTGGGTTTTGTCAGGCACAATTAGTACTGAAAATAATGAAAACACACACATAAGTGTAATGCATGCACAGGTATGTGAAGATGAAGTTCTCAAGAAGTTTTGGGAAATTGAAGAGTTAAAGAGTTCAAAGAAGATACGTACTCCCGAAGAGACAAAATGTGAAGAGCTGTACAGTGCCACAACGACGAGAGATGGTCAGGGTAGATATATAGTCAGGTTACCTTTCAGAGACGATCATCCTCCGTGTACATCAGGAAATTCACGTGCTATAGCTGAAAAAAGATTAAGATCATTAGAAAAAAGATTAGAACACAATAAAGATTTGAAGGAAAAGTACACACAAGTCATAAAAGAATATTTAAGTCTAGGACACATGAGGCCGGTAAGTAAAGACGATGGTAACAAAGATATTGCTGTCTACTTACCCCATCATGCAGTTATCCGTGATGACAAGGCCACCACAAAGGTGCGTGTTGTTTTTAATGCGTCTGAGAAGAACCGCAACGGAATTTCGCTCAACGATACGCTGATGGTTGGACCTACACTACAATCAGATTTAAGACATACTGTTTTAAGATGGAGAACTCACCCCATAGCGCTAGTAGCTGACATAATTAAAATGTATAGACAAGTCAAAGTTGCTGATCAAGACACAATGTATCAACGTATTCTGTGGCGCGATAGCCCAGACATAGAAATAGAGGATTACGAGTTGACTACTGTAACTTTCGGTACAGCTTCAGCCCCTTTTCAAGCCGTGAGAACATTGCACCAAGTTGCCCATGATGAGGGTCAGCGGTATCCACTTGCCAAGGATGTAGTCCTCAATTGTTTCTATATGGATGATGCAATGGCGGGTTGTCACAGCGTAGAAGAAGGCATAGAAATATATCAACAGATGACAGCTTTACTTGGAAAGGGTGGTTTCAAATTACAGAAGTGGAGTAGTAACAATCAGAACCTCGTAGAAAGGATAACCAAAACGGAAAGTTATGAAGATATAGAGCAAATAGATCAACCTGGAAAAAAGGAAAATTTAAATACTGATATAGAAGTTAACATAAAATTAGATAGCACAATTAAGATTTTAGGACTTACTTGGAATCGCAACGAAGACAGTTTTCAGTACTCAGTGAATCTCCCACAGTTAACAACGGCACCTGTTACTAAAAGAACAATCATATCAGATATAGCCCGACTCTTTGATCCACTAGGTTGGTTAGCTCCTAGTGTGGTTATGGCCAAAATGTTTATCCAAAAATTATGGTTGGCAGGTGTTGAGTGGGACGAAGAGTTAAATTCAGAATTAAAAAAGGAGTGGAACACTTACCGTGAAGAACTGATACTACTTACCGATATTCGAATCCCTCGTTGGCTTGGTACAAAGTCAAGCGACTATCTGGAACTGCACGGATTCAGTGACGCCTCTAAAACTGCTTACGCGGCGGTCATATATCTGCGGGTTCTAGATGCAGGAGGAAATGTTCACGTGACTTTAGTAGTATCTAAAACCAGAGTAGCACCTGTAAAACAAATCAGTATTCCGCGACTGGAGTTATGCGGAGCAGTCCTACTATCACACCTCTTAAAGGAGACGGCTGAAGTACTGGGCATAGAACAGGACAGAATAAAAGCATGGACTGATTCCACAGTGGTGTTGGCGTGGTTAAAAAGCCACCCAAGCAGATGGAAGACATTTGTAGCCAACAGAACGTCTGAGATCCTAAATACAATGAAAACGTCTCAATGGCATCACATATCCACTAACCATAACCCAGCCGACTGCGCATCTAGAGGGATGCTACCAAGTGGGCTTCGAAATAATACAATGTGGTTTTCAGGACCCTTATTTCTTAAAAAGGAACCAATAATTTACTCTAGTTCAATGGACTACAATGTGAATTTGGAAGAGTCCACAAAGGTTCATGTAGCTGTAGTTCCGAGTTGTTCACTGTTCGAACAATACTCTACATTAGGAAAATTAATTCGGATAATTGCGTACTGTAGAAGATTTTTAAAGGAGAACACTAAATATCATAAAAGGTATTTACAAAAGGTAGAATTAGATGCGGCATTGGAATGTTGCATAAGAGCAACACAAATAGATACCTTTACAAAGGAATACAAGCAATTACAAGACAAGGGGTATTTGGAATCAAAAACAAGTGTCTTAAAGTCACTGTGTCCCTATCTTGATGACAGGGGTATTATGAGAGTAAGAGGTAGAATCGAAAAGGCAGAAATAAGCGAACAAGCCAAACATCCTATCGTTTTACCACACTCAAGTCATTTGACAATGCTTATCATAGCGGACGCACATCGAATGACCTTACACGGCGGTCCGCAGCTCATGATGTGTTTTTTAAGAACAGCGTATTGGGTCATCGGAGTCAGAAGTCTGGTCAAACAGCATGTTCACAAGTGTGTGACATGTGCTAGACAGAAGGCCGCTGTTAAGACTCAGCTTATGGGCTCACTCCCAGCAGTGAGGTGCACTCCAGCCCGACCATTCTTACACAGCGGAGTTGATTATGCAGGTCCCATAAGTATTCGAACGACCAAGGGTCGCGGCCACCGTTCACACAAAGGTTATATATGTCTTTTTGTGTGTATGGCCACTCGGGCTCTTCATTTGGAGGTAGCCAGTGATATGAGCACGCAAGCGTTTCTGGCTGCTTTTCGCCGGTTTGTGTCGCGGCGAGGTCACTGTGCCAAGTTGTGGAGCGATAATGGAACCACGTTTGTGGGCGCTTCCAGGGAACTGCACAACTTAAGTTCAATTCAATCTTCAGCAGCACAGAACCTGGAAACAACAGGCACAGAATGGCACTTCATTCCTCCTCATAGCCCCAACTTTGGCGGCCTTTGGGAGGCAGGAGTGAAGTCCACCAAATTTCACCTGAAGCGAGTTATCGGTGATTCCACTCTCACATACGAGGAACTATCTACACTTCTCAGTCAAGTGGAAGCGTGTTTGAACTCAAGGCCCATGAGTGTTATTGATGTTACGGATCCCGGTGAGCCATTGCCATTAACTCCTGGACATTTTTTAATTGGGGAACCTTTAGTTAATGTTCCAGATTACCGATACGATAATACTAGTCTGAGTTCTCTCTCACGTTGGCAATTAATTCAAAAAATGTTACAGTCCTTTTGGAAACGTTGGTATCAGGAGTACCTGTCAAACTTAATGAACCGATACAAATGGTCCTCCCAAATCCCGGAACCAAATATAGGTGATATTGTTTTGGTAAAGGAAGATGATATGCCGCCAAGCCGGTGGTTATTAGGTCGCGTGTTGAAAAAGCATCCCGGTGATGATGGTATCACTCGTGTGGTCACGCTGCGTACCAAGAGCTCAACGATTAAAAGGCCCGCTTCCAAATTATGTATTTTGCCTATTATATCCAATTAAATATTGTTAGTTTTAAGTTATGTTAACTTATAATGTGTTGGTACACATTTTGTTATTTTTTAATAAATTTGTATGATTTGTTAGTTTACAATAAGGTGAATCTTTTTGTTGGTTTGGTAGAATATAAACATGGATTTTATGTAAAGGACATTCTGTCATAATGTCCTTTGGGGGGCAGTATGTTCAATGCGATAAAATTAAATAGAATAACATACACTACAACATAACAACTTACTCATGGTTTGTCCGACCAACGATAGATGGCGTTGTTCTATTGTAAATCGCGATATAGTTTGTTACCGAGCATAGTATATAACCCAATGATTGTTTGGAATAAATGTCGATTAAGGTCAGTCTACAGACGTGGTTTCATTCAATATTAACCCTTCTAGTAGTGCACAAACAAGTGAATAATCGTCCAAAGTGCAAGTCAGCAAGTACAAGTTTGCGCGCCAAACAATAGCATAACATAAACTCACGTTTATATCCCGGAAGGGGTAAGCAGAAGTGCTAGCACCCACATTTCACCAGTTTATGTTTAGGTCCCGATGTAAAAGGTGGCGAGCCTATTGCCATTAACCGGGCCCTTATAAACCTGCGATAAATACACACAACTAAAACCATCGAAAAGTCATTGGTGTGTGCCATGGTAAAATCTGGGATTGAGCCCGAGACCTCGTCTCAGCAGTCCATTACCCATACCACTAGGCTATCGCGGTTCCCCTATGGAACATAAGTTCCATTATTATTATAGTTAAATACTTTTTTTTTACGTGCGCAAAATCCCCACGGATACCTCCCCACCGGAGCCGGTGGAGGAGGTTATGTCGGACTCGAACCGACTAAAACGCACGCCGCCTGTGCGTCGCTTTGGTTGCCGAATGTGAGGTTGACAGGCATATCCCTCGCACGCCGGCCGACCCAGGGGCATCTCTCACGATCTGGCCCTCAATAGTTAAATACTGTATACAACAGTGACGACAATAATACATCCCTATGTAAATATATTTTTGCGCAAGGTAAGCTTCATTCTCTGAGCCTCTTCCAAACTCTGTTGGGTTTATTTTTCCAGTCAGAATTCTGATATTTTCCATGAAGCGACTGCCATCTGACCTCCACAACGCATTGGCGATATCAAAGTTCTATAGTTGAACTAGTCGAACTTTTGTAGGCTCTAACTACCCATAACGAATGCCATAGATTTTCATATGACAGCCGGGACGGGCGGCTTAACGTGAGGCACGACCAGACCAATGCAAATAACCATATTCATGCATACAAAGATTTGTACTGAACGGGAATCGACCCCACGCCTCTTGAGTAGCAGTCGCGCTCACTACCGCCACGCCACAGAGGCTATTCTTTTTGCCCCAGGTAATTAATAATGAAACTCTTAAGTCATTCCAGAAAACCAGAAACAACAACATCAAACAGCCTCAAAGCGTTCCAAACTCCACCGAACGAGACTGATACTCAATCAAAATTTTCTTAAACCTAATTATTGTAATGGACGAAAGCAATCCGACTTTAAAAGGTCTCGTAGTTTCACCCGCCAATTATGTACAACCGGGGAACAAGTTATTCGCTGTGTAAATCCACAGATTAGTTTTAAGAGCTCCTAAACACGAGTTAGACTACGCTTTGCAAAGGTAATTAATTTAATTCGAACGATTTGTGAGGCGAGGTGCGACCGCAAGCGGGTAGCGGAGAGATTCCGATTGAAGGTTCTGTGGTTGATAGTTCCGAGTATAAATGGCCAATTAAAGCCTGTAATACTGTTTTGAAGTAAATTTGATTTGGTATAACTAATGAATGGTATTTTAGAATAAAGCTTATCTAATAAAAAATAATAATATTCTCGGTATTTAGATCCTAACTAAACATAGTTTGGAACAAGGATTCAAAAACAATTTGGTTGATGAATAACCTGGGATTTGAACCGAAAACCATGGCAATATGTTTGTTGGTTAATTGTAATAGCCATAAAGTAATTCACCATAATTCACCTAAAAAATAAATTGGAAGGAAGCAAGAGTTCTGTATTTTAAACATCATGCAGTCTTATCATCATAATGCTTATCCTTGTTTTTTTATACCAAGTAGGTGGCAGACAATCACATGGTCCATCTGATGGAAAGTGGTTACCGTGGCCCGTGGACGTGTGCAACACCAGATGAGAGTTTCTGTGCCATCAGTGTAGAAGACAAAGCAGGACAAGCCTTTGGTTTTCCCACTGACAGCACAAAAACTATCCAATGAGCTCTGGCTACCCTACTCACCGCTGGGAATATACAACACGATGTTCTTATTATAGAGAATCTATGCAACATATCTTCCATATTGCATATAAAAAATAATCTGTCAGATATTACTTCCTCGGCTACTCTTTACCTTATTATATATGTCCTCTTTAACGCAGTCCATCAATATTTTAGACCTACCTCTGCTCCTAAAACCCAACACATTCATATTTTTTCTTGCACAAATTCGACGTTAAGCATTAGCATGATGCAGGATATATCTGACGAGGCCGTCAAGATAGGGTCCTAGAGGCTGAATTCGTAATTATGGTCACTATTCTTTGTACTGCACTATAGCTTAACATATCAGGCGGTGTACAGTCAATTCGACGACCTAAATATTTAATAAAAAACACAGTCACATATGCGCACATACCTATTTTCTATTGTGCGCAAAATCCCCACGGATATCTCCAACACTGAAGCCAGTGGATGGTCCGCATAAACGCCCACCGACTGTGTGGGCCCCAGGTTGCCGGAGGTATGATTATCTGACCACCCCGGCCGGCCCAAAACCGTCTCTTATGAGACGCCTCTCTTCGAGTGTGGGGACCGCGGAGTCCCCATCTCGTCCCTGGGCATGGGCATATGCGCACATACCTTCACACCCTTGATATATAAATACCGTTAAGTCTAATAATAACATCGCTTCTCGCCTGTCTCAAACACCCCAATCTAATCTACTATTTAAGATACTGACTGCATCCCCAGTATTTGCTTCCTTAACTTACCTGCGAACTGTGAGTCAACAAAACTTCACTCCAGTTCCACCAATAATTACTTGTGCGGTATTGATCTTAGCTGTGGACCCTTGCCGGGGTTGTGATGAGGTAAGAGAAACTTATCTACTGACTTGCTTATCTCTATGTTCAAATCAAATAGACGATTATGTTCTGATCCTTAAATTATTAACTTTCTGTCATTACATGTTCAGGAAAGAAATGAAGTAAAATATTATTTATTAGTCCACTTTATGTCAAATCATAACATAACATACACACACACACACACACACACACACACACACACTCACACACACACACAACACAACACAACACACTCAACTCACTCACTTTTTGCAAAAGGCATAACTATTTTTAAACCTACACAACTTGTATGGTGTGGCGGCAGAGCATTCTGTCTATATCAGACGCTGCAGGTTTGAAGTAAATATTCATATGAATGAATAGTGTTGCAGAGGTAAAGTAAGAGACCACAGTCAGGTTTTCTCTGTACACTTACAGATTTTTATTGATATTTCCATACTAATGACTTTACTTTATATACTGTGATACTACGCTAATTTTAAAGTGGGAACTGGCAACAATTGTCACTTCTATAAATCTTGCAATTTGTATTCTGCCGCGCTAACTAAGAATACAATAAATCGATTTTGACGATTTCGAGAAAAACGCGCGCGAAGTTTTGAACTTTGTTTTTCTTGTATATCATGAACCAGTGAACATATCTACATGAAACTGGTACCAATTAAAAGAGAAACAAATAAAGAATAAGATAAAATATAATTCAACGTAAAACTATAAAGCTTATGGCATTGAACATGGAAATAATGTTCATAGCTAGGAATGTTTTAATAATCAACCTGTCATCACTAGTCTTAAATACAATAACTACGTTAGTTATTGTACTCATCTTTAGCAAAGGCACTTATTGTAGTTTTAAGTAAAAAATAATTCTATTCTTACTTGTTATAAATACGATAACTAATGTAGTTATTGTATTTATGACCAATAAGGTTGGCCATCTAATTATACTTATCTAGATATATACAACATGTAATGTTACTTAATGTATTCTTTTTTAGTAAACCTACCAACTGAAGTACTATTATGTAAACACGACTAATCAAGAAACGTGTTTAAGTATTTATTAAAAAAAACATAAATAACATAAATGTTCATTACAAAATATCGCACTTGTCAAGAATTGGTATGAAACCATAAATAATAATAAAAATTACTTCTTATAACTAAAGTTGTCTTTCAGACAATCAGAACCTGTTTTGTTAGGTAATCACAGCATAATATTAGATATTTTAAATTAAAAATCTAATCAGAGATCACTTGCAAAGCAATAAGTTTTATACCTAGTTATTATTTAAGGCTTACACTAATAAATGTTTACTAAAATTTTACAATTACACTAATAAATGCTTACTAATATTCAACAATATTATTCACAATCAGCGTAAAAGGCACATAATATCACTTTGACAAACACCTAAAAGCTAGCTTAAATAACTAAAATGGCACTGGTAAATTAGAGAACAGTAATTCTTAGTTCTTATTCAATGTGTAAATTGGGAAGGGTCTTTGTTGATTCTGGTCGCGTGGTCCAGAAAAGTCTTCGGTTCTCAGGCATCAGAGGAACTAACTTACGAATTATTTCCTGCTTTTTTTCTTTGGCTATCCCTCGAGGCACGGACCTTGAAACAGCGTTTGGAAAGATTTTGCTCTTTTTAACTTTAACTTGTAGAAAGTCAAGTTCTTTCCAATCTGATTCCAGATTTTCTTCGAATTTAATAGTGTAATTTCCTTTCTCGGCTTTTACAGAGATTATGTCCCTCAAATACACCCTTGGCTCGATATTTCTTAGTTTATGCTGCGATGAAGAGTCTTCAAAAATAAAAAAATCAGCAACTGACATAACGTGCACTTTGTTTCTTCGTGAATTTGCATTCTGGACGGCATCGACATAGTCGTTTGAAATCGTAGACTTTGTTTTTCTTCTTTAATGACATTTCCACCACTCTTGGGTGACAAATTATTATTGTCTTTTACAGTCCTCATTTTCACATTCATTGGTTCTACTAATCCTTTTATAAACAGTCCTCTTGCCTCCCAATTTTAAATTAATGTAACGATCATTTATATTTTGCCTCTCTTCCGGTGAATCCATTTTATACGACATTTTTCTGTACATGGTGCTTTAAGGGTCAACTTTGCGTCATCTTTCTGTTTCTTCTCTTGCACCCGTTGTGATAATGGTGTATTAAACTTACGCCTCTTTCTAGGAGCACCCGATTTAGTGTAAATCATTTCAGTTTCAGACAATGCGTCAGTATTAAAACCACTTTCTACAGTTTCTACTACTTCTTTAACTACTTCGATTACATCACTAGGTTGTTCTTGTAGTGTTCTTTTATATATTAGTGTAGGTAAATCATTATGGCATATTTGAGATGAAGCAACAGGAATTTTATGAATTTCAGCTACCACTACTTGAGATATTGGATCAAAGTCTTCAAGGGGTAAAACCATACCGGTATTATACTTCTTCTTTTTCTGTGCTGGTGGTTTGTAATTTTTGTCTTTAACACTGTCATCTGAATCATCATAAAAATCACCTGATGGATTACTTTCTTCCTCATCTGATGGCATTGACTCATTACAAAAAAGAGAACCACTGGTGAAAACAGGTGTCGTTTGTATCTGAGGCTTATTGAACAATGTAGTATCGATGTCTTCCACTATATCAAAAGAGTTGCGATATTCGTTTTTATAGTCAAAAATACACTCATAATCATTAAAATCGTAAGATCGAGACCAAGTTGCTGTAATGCCAGTAACAAGCGAAGGTGTCTGAAAGCTTGAACTAACGGCGTGTGACGATGCAGTATCTGGGAAAAAGGGCACATTTGTAACCTCTCGCGAATAAAGTTTGAGTTCAGTTCTTGGCTCAGAAGGTTTGTATGCAGTCTCAGGCGAAGCAGGTTTGTGTGCAGTCTCAGGCGAAGAAGGTTTGTGTTTGTGTTTATGTAGGTTTATGTACACCCCCGTTGCATAGTCTTGACTAATAATAAATACAATAACTCATAATGTTAATTCAATTATAAATGCATTATAACTTTATTTTAAATCAGTTTACTCATCATAAATACAATAACTCTATTAATTTGTGAAGCATAAGTATTATCTCTGTAAATGGTTGGGATACGCCAATCATAAGTACAATAAGTCTAAGATATTGTGCTTATGACGAGCAAACAAATATTGAAAATTCAAGTGCCACATATCATAAGTGGAATAACTAAAAATTATTGTACTTATGACAAGTAATGTAATCATAGTTAAAAGTGAATATCACCACAAGTATGCTTATTGTATTTTTCATTAGTAAATTTTGTAATATAAGATAGTTATTGTATTCTTGCTTATTGAAATTTCAGGTTCCTGAAGGTTTCATGAAAAGTTTCTTAGATAGAATTGTAGATCTCGATTCGCTGATTCCGATTATATATGTAACTCAAAATCGACAAAAATCGAGTTATTGCACTCTTAGTTAGCGCGGCAGTATTATTGTTGTAATGGCAGAGAACGTGATTTTCTAATTTATAAATACTATAAACTGTTCTCTCGGCCATACCGGATGCAGCTGACGTTTATTTGTACTAAGCTGTCAACAGTGACATTTAAATCACACTGTTTAAAATACTTAAAAATATTGTTAATTAATTTTCTTTCTCCCCTACGAATTACCGAACCACTATTACTTTGACGAATTGGTGAGGTATTCATTTTTTTTTTATTTAAATCAGTTAACACACATGTCAGGACAAAACCGTTGCGTTCGAAGCAATGTCTTCAACTGAACACTGTGAACTTGACGGGGCGGGGCTAGGCCGATGGACAGTGATGATTCATTTCATTCGTATCGCGAACGAACTATATATGATGTATGTGTGTCTAGCTGTGTGATCTTTGTCTCTTTTATTCTTTGAAAAAATGGAATCCGCGACTCGCTTTCCTTGAGACCTGACTCTCTGGCATAGCACCGGCGAGAGCGCAAAACAAAGTAATCGGTAAAAGCTTTTACACATTACTTAAGTAATTTTTTTCGAAGCTCCGATAAATACTTTGATTATCTGCTACCTATATAGCTACGTAGATGAATCAGTTTTAACTGGTAATTATTAGAAGGTGTTTTTGTTATTTTTTTATTTAAAAATGTTCTCAATCGAATATTACAATTACAGTAAGCATATTATAACACATATTGAAAACTCGGTTCGCCTCGGTTTCGTCGTTTCGCCTTACGACATCCTCAAAGGTGTTATTATAAACCTTTGAGGATGCCATAAGGCGAAACCGGTCAGGTCTGATTACTATTAAAAATAATGTGGAAAAGTACAGTAAGCTTCAGAGAAAAGGAACCCCCCTTGATAATGACATGAATGTATTGAAGTTTTTTGAAATGTAGTGTGAATGGCATCTTGGTCTAGTGGTTATGATAGATGCCTTGTGGATACGGCAAGCGGGTGTTCAAATCCTCAGACACAAATTTCTTTTCTTATTCTTATAATTATTTTTTTATTCTCTTAAGCACTTTTTGTTGATTATTACTTAAGGAATAAAATTTTATAGTAGTTATGAAGTTTGTAAGAAAAGATAGGTTTGTTGCATAAACAATATTAATTTATTTCTCGAATTACATTTCTAGGACTACATTGAGTCCATTTTCAGTTGAGTATACAGTTTTTCTATCTGAGTTAAATTGGGGTTACTTATTATTAGATTTTTCCTAACCTAAATTTATTGACAAAACACAATACCCTAAGTGAAGTATAAAATGTTTAATATTAGATAACTCTAGAAACATAACTACAATATTTATTTACTTATTTATTTAAAGTTGCAAACATTAATTTTTTACACTCTGTATAATCTTCGAATATAAAAGAATGATGAATATAATGAAATGTTATTAGTGCCTGTGAATCACAAAGAAAGAACCAACATGCTAAACTATAACAGTATAGCAATATACATCTTCCTCTTTGATCACATTTTCTGATAAGTAACCCTTTTAACACAACATTAGAAAAATATGTGAGGTCAGATGGTGCATCGTTAATTAATTAGAAGATTAATTACTAAACTTGTAAACAAGAGTAATTTGATTAGGTATTAATAATATAATATTATTATTAAAATGTTAGAACACTTTATACACAGCGTCATCTAGCCCAAAATAAGCACTTAAATGTGATATGGATAATAGACAACTGATATAATACTTATTTTAGATAAACTACACCCAGACACATAATAAATAATCGTGTTCATCACACAAAGATTTGTTCTGGGTAAGAATGGATAATCTGCATTAATAACGGAGCGGATGGCTATCTATCACTTCTTGAAGACGACGAATGAAATTTCATCCCCGAAACCATATTAAAACATACGGCACTATTTCGCATTAGTTCCCAAGTTCTGTTTACCTCTTTATCTAATTATTATTTTTACTTTATTTCACTTGAGTCCCAGTTTATAACCATCTGACCCCACAAGTTTTCAATAGGATTAAGATCCGTTCTTTTAGCCGGCCACTCAAACACCGTTATATCTTCTTGTGCATTTAGCCAGTCTTGCACAATTCGGGACCGATGCACTGAAGAGTTATCCTGAACCAGGTAAATTTGTCCTTCTGTATATGCGACCCACACTGAAGGCAGCATTACGTCTTTCAACACTTCACTGTTCATGCGGCCACCTATTTCCACTAGCTCGCCTGGGCCCATTGAAGACATCCATTTCCAGTAATCTAAAATAATAAACCTTTTCAAATCTGTTGCAATATGTAAATCAATGTCAGTAGCAATAATAATTAAAAATATATAATATTATATAATATGTATATAATATGTATATAATATGTATATTATATGTATATAATATGTGTATATATATACATATATATATATATATATTTCGGGGTAGAGAATAATAATTTAGAATAAACAAATTTTATGTTAAAAAATATATAATCATTTGCTTACCTAATGTTAACCGCCCTCTTGTTCTTAAGTCTATTCTTAAGTCTAATCCATTTTTTGGGTTGAACCGTTGGCCACTTCATCTTCTTCTTCTGACTTGAAGCATCTTTCGTCGGCAAATTTAACAATTTCGTTTTCCCAGTAGAAATTTTAATAACGAGTAGCAAAATTTACTCGGTTGGTGCGATGATCGTCAGTAAGTTGTTACTTTCTGGCTGGCTTATAATTATGGATGATCGCAGCGTGTAGATGTCGTCGAACAGTGCTCAGCGACAACACTCCAAAAGTTTCAGCACTTGAGCGCGTAGTTTTAAAGGGTGCCAGTGATTGAACCTCCACAATATCACGGTGCCGTTCTAATTCATGAGTGTAAGCAACTGGGCGAGGTCCTTGGTGTTCACATTTCATATCACCCGTCACTTGATACTTTCGAATCTGTCTACGCACTGTATTTCTCTGTAATGAAAATGATAATAAATAAAAGAAACTCCAAAATCTAACTTTTAAATGAAAATGTAACATGATTAAGCAATAAATAGGCATATAATATATTTTTATCGTAACTCTCACCGTTATGGCCATATCTCGTGCAATTTTCTTTATGTTTTGTTCTTTGCTTCCAAAGAACAACAATTTTAGCTTTCAAAAATGTTGTTAATCGAACCATACTTTCAATTTACTCAAAAATCTGATCAAAAACTTAATAAATTGAATAATATTACGAGGAGGATCAACACCAATGCAAATTACCACGAATTATAAAGTTACCTTCAATCACAGTTTAGTAAATAAGGCAAAGAAGTATTCTAATTGCAACCTTAGCACGCTGTCACAGATATTATAATACTATAGCCGCAGCTCATACAGCAAATAAGTTTTTGAAGTAAAACATGACGGTAGTGCAACAAGCTGTATCAAGCGTAATCTATTGAACTAAACGAGAAATCTATACTATGTAATTTCAACCTTATCCTTTAGTCCATTGAGCAGTTATAATTATCACATATGGTTGATGTTGAAATTTAAACCTTATGGTCTAGAAAATTACACCGTAATCAACTTTGTTCGATAATAGGTGTAATGTTATTCATATTTTCACCGTTGTCGTCAAGTGAACCGATAGCCTAGTGGTGTAAGTCACGGTCTAAGTGAACGGCTGGCGCTGGAGATGCGGGTTCGTTTCCAGAAGCTGCACATAGATTAATGTGGCATCTTTTTGTGAGTATATTGTATCTTGATTGAATAAGACGAAAAATATCAGAAAATTACAAATATGAACATGCAAATAAAAGGCAGACGAAGCTGCTCGCTCGTTTGCAGCTCAGCGACGATCGCATCACGTGACGTCATTCGTGAGTCATGTGACGCGGAGATATTCTTTAAGTATTGAGGGGGTCTGTTTTCTCTGACGCTGTGTGTACCAGTGAGTTTCTCAATATGTGTAACAACAAATTCCACCAAGTGCCATCAATCTACAGTATAAATAGTAAATTATAAACTTCAAGGTTTTTGTGTGTTATCGATGACATTTCTGTAGTACATACACATGCTTATATAGTTACCAATATAACCTCCCCGGCAGCCGCACTGCGTGTGCGCACAAACACACAGACACCACAAACACAGCACTATCACAAACATACAACAATAACTAACTTTCGCGTTCCATGATATACAATAATGTTTACGGGAATTAACGCGTAGGTAAGAATAGGTACATCGCCATCGCCTGCTACGAGCTTTCTCGCTGCTGGGTTTACCTTCATATACTCGCCGAGGAATGCCGTGAGCTTGCTTTAATTTTACTTTAAAACTTAACTTTAATATAACCTTAAAATGCATTGGTGATGTAGGATCATATTGACATAGTTTCTAAAACTTTAATTTTAATTTAAGGCTAATTACATATTAGGTATGTCCTTAAATGTATTTCCTAATGCACACTGGAGTGGACAATAAAATCTTAAACCTCACAGTTTGGTTTCATTTAGCTCACCACCGGAAGATTATAAGTTTCCAATATCCGCTGATTATCCTAGGCATGTGTATCTCCAAGGCGCCCGAACTTGTATGGTAATGTACTTACAAACCAATTTTGTTTTTATTTCTTTTAAATAGGAGATTACACACTTACTTTGTCACATTTAACTTGCTCCATTCAAGAGCAATCTCATGATAAAAATACACACATTCAATATGAAATATATATATTTTTTATTATTACAATTGGCATACCTTTGATTTGCCTGACGTTTCGACTAGGTTACACCGGCTGTGGTCACAGGCTGACTGGCTCAGTGATGCACGCTCGCCGTCTTCGAGTCCGTGAGGCATTAGGTTTTTCATCTACCCGCACATTCTCAATATTTTTAATATTTTTGTTTCGCCATGTACCGTCACATACCTATACCATGATCGCGTTAATTCCCATAAACATTATAGTATAACTGAATAAAAGTTATTATTTTTTCATATGATTATTAGTATTTGCATTGGTCAGGTCGTGCCTCGGATAGCACGTTAAGCCTTTGGTCTTCCCACTGACAGCACAAAAGCTCTCCAGTGAGCTCTGGCTACCCTACTCACCGCCGGTAATACAACACGAGGTTATTATGGCCGCGGTAGTCTGTAGGGCGGAGGTACTTCCCCAATAGACTGCTCAATTGGACGGAAATATCGTGACCTACTTTTCATTCCATAAAAAAAAAATGTTCTCTATGGTTAAAATAACATATCACAAGATTTTTTTAAATCTCCAATGTACAGACTTTGCAATAATTATATAGAAGTTTAATAGTTCGTACATCAATCACTCCATATTTTCAATTCGTCTTTATATACTTTGAGTGTCTGCGAACGAGAATAGATCATCCTATAATCTCTTGTAAGTCTCGAGGGATGTTATCGAGAGCATCCAGTGTACCTCATTAAGATATCTCTGTAGTACTCCGTGCCAGATAAGTATCTTTTTATAAAAAAATATATTAGTAACGGAAAATAATTGTATTTCCTCTGACCTCATCAGCTAAGTTAAATTGCTTTTAACAGACTCTTACGGTTCATTTCGGTAGTGTAATATTCAGGAATCGAAGGCCAGCTTCATCACAATTAAAACGGAACGCTGACCCCAGCAGAGTTGGGGAAAAGGCCCAGAGAATTAATTAATGGTCAGGATTTGAAACCTCACAATCATTAGACAACCGTTAACCACTGAGTAAAAGATACCTTTTCTTTGTCAGGCACCACAAAAAACGTTGGCATTAATGCATTTTCAATTTTTTTCTGACAAGCACATGGCCTACCTGATGGGTGGTTACCGTGGCCTATAAACGTGTGCAATATCAGAGGAGTCACACTCGTGCTGACCTTCTAAGAACATAACTTTGGTGCTGAAAAATGCAGGACAAGCCTATGGTCTTGCCACTGGCATCAAAAAACTCTCCAGTAAGCTCTGGCTACCCTACTCACCGCCGGGAATACAACACGAAGTTATAATGACCGCGATATTCTGTAGGGCGGAGGTACTACCCCAGTGGGACTACTCAATTAGGACGGAAATACCATCGTGTTCTACCTCCTCTGAGAATGTTATTTCTTTGAGTATATAAAAGGGCAAAATAAAATAAATAAATCTACGCCTATATATTTTGTGGCTAATATTGTGTAAGTAAATGAACCAAATGTATACAAAACTCAAGTATCATAGTCCTCGACTCGCTATAAGATTCCATTACGCAGATATTAATAGACGGGACAGGAGAAGGAATAATATTCGTATTCGTCAGCACTCGAGTACATTTACCAATAGAGCTATTTTGGTAATATCTTATATTGAATAAACTCTTATATTGAACTGGTTTTGTTAGTGAAATTACTTTTTGTGACGTGGAATTTGTGGGGTTTTTGAACACAAATGGCTTGTGTGGCTACTTTCTGTGATGGTGGTTATGTGGGTAAAACATGTTTGGTTATGTCGCTCTTGCTGGACCGACATAAAATTTTATAATATTGAATTTTCAATTTTTAATATCACAAAACAAATGAAGCTACACTAACCTGCAGGCTGAAGCCACGTTCATTCGTGCCTTTAATATGATAGCCGAAATAGTGGACATGTTTGTGGGTTCTCTGAGTGAGTTCACAAGGGCATCGTTGTATGTCATAATAAAAAAAGTTGCGGCAAGCTGTGATAGCCGTTTTGGTGCGGCTGGTTTTGCTTGTGTTCTCTCTTCTGGTGTCTGAAGTTTATATTCTTCTGTGTCAGTGTCGCCATATTTATCATTAGTTTTTCGCCTAACAGTTCGTTATCCAATATTATGCGCACCAAAAAAGAGAAACTAAAACCAGTTTTGTCAAAATGGCCACCATTTTGTGCCGCATCTATAGTTATAATTATATAGTATTCTGTACCTGTACTTATAGTTCCTATGTTAATTATTTTATTTATAATGCTTTCAAGTTACTAACGGGGCAACCAGTAATGGTAGTTACACAAGAAAAAAAAATTTAAAACTAAAACCCGACTATTGAAAAATTATGCTATAAAAAGTATTGAACAAGAAAATATCAAGGATAGCTGTGGTCGTATGCTACTTTTCCTTAGATGTATTGTTTTGTTTGACTAAGTGGCATACGACCACGGCTATCCTTGATAGGCTCGCCACCTATTACAATGGGACCTAAACATAAACTGGTGAAATGTGGGAGCTAGCACCTCTGCCTACCCCTTCGGGGATATATTAAGAAGATACAACAAAACTGTTTACGTTTTGTTAAAAAGGTACCTAACCGAATGGGTCAAACGTCAAAACACCAGCAATATAGGTACATGCTTAAGTACCTACTGCATAAATATGCCTAATTAAGTCTCATTTTGCGCCAGTTACTTGGCAAATAATCCTCAATATGACAAAGCAGTTATTGATCGCAGTCATGACAAGTCATTTTATCAGAAATTCTATTATCAACACTTTCTTTGTAACTAAATCCAGAAGGGGAATATTATTTTAACTGAATTTGTCCTTTTCATGGAACAATTTTGCTCGAAGAATATTCAATGAGCATTGAAATAAAAAATTTAAGATGGGAGATATTAAAAATACTCGTCAAGTGAGAGTTGAACTCGGAACGTATCCTATAGCTAGGCATTCACTTAGAAGTTTGATTTTTTTACAGCTTATGAGAGGTAGGTAGGTCCGACTAGAGAAGTACCTCCGCCCTACAGAATACCGCGGCCATAAAAACCTCGCGTTGTGTTCCCTGTGGTGAGTAGGGTAGCCAGCGCTCACTGGAGAGTTTTCGTGCTGTCAGTAGGAAGTCCAAAGTCTTGTCCTGTTTTATCTTCTTGGCACTAACGGCACAGAAACTCTTACAGGGTCGGCAGCACGAGTGTGAGTCCCCTGGTGTTGCATACGTCCATAGGCCACGGTATCCACTTTTTTGGTAGGCCGTGTGCTTGTCTGTAACCTAAGTAGTATAAAAAAGGCATTGCAGCCCAAGTATATAGTATAAATTACAACTAGATACCTCTACGCATTTCTGAAAAAAAAAATACAGACAGACAACGAAGTGATTCTGTAAACGTTCCATTTATTCCTTTTGAATTTCGGAGTATTCTGGAGCAGTGACACGATGCGCGTCCCCACCTTACTGAGAGCAAAACGTGGACACTGCGACTCCTGCACCCGAAGGCGCTATCTCATTAACGGAGACAGCCCTTTTTATTTTTTTTACGTGCGTAAAATCCCCGCGGATACCTCCTCACCGGAGCCGGTGGAAGAGGTTATGTCGGACTCGAACCGACCAGAACGCACGCCGCCTGTGGGTCGCCGTAGGTGAGGTTGACAGGCATTTTCCTCGCAACCCGATCCCCCCTCTTACTCGATCTGGCCCTCTTCTCAGGTGTGGGGAGGTGCGTCGCCGCCGCTGCCTGCATTTGCCAGGGTGACAGGCGGCTCCACCCGTCATCCCCAGGCCTGCGCTCATAGCCCAAGGTAAGCAGGAGTACCAGGGATATGTCTTAAACAATCTTACACCCAGCATCTGAAGACTTAAGACGTTCTATAGTTTTAGTCGGTTCGAGTCCGTCATAACGAGGGGACCGAACGAAAAAAACAAGATACGGGGCCCTGCGCCGGCCTGAGGGTGACAGGTGGAGCCGCCTGTCACCCCGGCAGAAGCAGGCCGCGGCGGCGGCGCGCCTGACGCGCCTCCCCGTTTTCCGGGACCGAGTTGGGGACTCTGTAATCCCCACACACCCGAGGAGAGGGCCAGATCGTGAGAGATGGCCCTGGGTCGGCCGGGATGCGGGGGATATGCCTGTCAACCTCACCTTCGGCAACCAAAGCGACCCACAGGCGGCGTGCGTTTTAGTCGGTTCGAGTCCGACATAACCTCCGCCACCGGCTCCGGTGGGGAGGTATCCGTGGGGATTTTGCGCACGTAAAAAAAAAAAAAAAGATACGGGACCCTAAAACTTATACTACGGAACTACAATGTTTTTTATCTTTACAGATGTTGCACTAGACAAAGGAAATAGAGTTATAGCTCAGGATTAGCATAATGTTCCAGTTATAGCCGGCTGAGTGTTTGGACGGAAATGCTTTCAAATTTATTCCCTTTTTTTAATAATACTTGCGCGAATTAACAAGAGCATTGTGTACTGTTTGTACTAAAATATAGTACGATTAAAAATGCTTGTAAACCCCCAAATGGGACAACAGAAACGTTTTAGCACTCAAATTTTGCTATATTTTTTTATCTTCGACCAAATAAAGATTTTTATAGTGAGAACTTTTTGAATCTGGTTATAAATATGCTTACTTCTTTTCAAAATTCAAGACTTTCAAAATAACTGGTAAATTAAGTGTTCGGAAGCTTGTAATGAGATGAAATGAGACGAGATGAGTTGTGATGATGAGATGATGTGATGTGATGTGATGTGATGTGATGTGATGTGATGTGATGTGATGTGATGCGATGCGATGTGATGTGAGGTGAGGTGAGGTGAGGTGAAGTGAGGTGAGATAAGATGATATAAATTTTTTTGCAGAAATATGGTAGGAACAGGGTTGTAAACCTTTTTCCTATCATATTTTGCTTGTAAATCTCAGACAATGTTCAGACATGCAATATATAGAGTAAATGATGCTTAATTTAGACCTCTTCGGGGATATAGGCGTGAGTTTATGTTATTTTTTAACTTTGTACCATAGGGTTGACAAAGAAGTAATCCTACAATTCCAACCATAGGGTTGGAATTGTAATTACTTCTTTGTCCGTCTGTTTGTCTGTCAAGACCCTTTACTTAGGAATGCGTGAAGGTATCAAGTTAAAATTCACACTACATACTCAGGGCTATAACGTCTTGAGACTGGTCAAAAATCAAACTTCTAAGTCAACGCATTCAAAATATATTGCGGTTTATATTGTTTAAGTTACAGAACCCTTGGTGCGCGAGTCCGAATCGCACTTGAATGGTTTTTTTTCTTTTATGGCAATTTCAACGATTCCGCCTACAACAGATCACCATTCATTTATTAATGGCAATGTCAAAGTTTGTTATATTATTAGATGTCATTATAAGAGAAAGGATAAAAGAAAATGTGAGACAGCTGTCACGTGACGCGCAATGTATCGGAAAAAATATGAGAAACACGTAAACACGTGAGAAATATGGTTGACTCCGATTCACACTACGTATCATGTCCAATCTCAGTATCAATAAAGTTTCTGTAAGCTATATACAGGATGAGTTTGTTTAAACTATGTGAGTTTTTTGACGTAGTACAGTGATAGAATTTCAAGTGTCGCATTTTCGATTCCCACTACATACAAATATTGTGTTGTCATCATAAAATGGGGTTCTTCTAAAATAGCAATACAAGGTTCTTTTATAGAATACTGGATGAGGAAGGCAGAGGATCGGATAAAATGGCTTACATTCACATATGTCCAGCAGTGAACTGCGGTGGGCTAATTGATTGGTTGATATGGAAGATATCTAGAGGTAACGCCCACTGGTATTGCACACATCCAGAGGTACGGTAACAGGTACAAACAAAAATACAAAGTTTGCACACTTTATAACCCAGGGGTGATTTTACCTTTGATTTTACGGCAACGACCTCCATCTGACCGCTCAACCTGGAAAGAAAAGTCTAAACCAGAGGGGTGCGAGAGATATTTTTGTTGTAAGTAGACGTACATGTATTACATATTTGTGTGTAAACACTTTGTCTGACTTGGGTATTGAATCTAAAATGATCACAAGCAAACCTAATAACTAATGCCACAGAACCAATGAAGCATTCAAAACCCATATTCTTATAAACCTCGTCTCACGTTCAATTTTTCACCAAACACCAATATGGCTGATAAGATTGAGTATTTTTTATGTCGTCTGCGCTCCGAATGAAAAATGATGATAAATTAATGTATCGAGAATAATAAAATTCCGATATGCTTAGAGGATCGCTTATGTAATATTTCACTTTGGAGCTGTAAACACATAATCTCGAGTTCTCGAGCATGATGTGAAAAACATATTTGGGTGAGCGTTGAAAACATCATCCGAGTATATTTTCTAGAACGTAAACTGTAATTACCCCTTCAAGTTTGCGAGAAAATAAATGGAGGTTGAGTTGAGCTTAGAGAAGAAAAGATCGGTACTTTGACGACTTAACTGTTCCGTCGATGGCCCTTTAGCCCCGTTTTACATTTTGAAATGAACGTTTACCAAATCTATGGTAGACTTACTGAGAAATGAGTGCGGTAAGCTGAATACAGAGTAAATTCTTATTACGTATGTGTATAAGTGACAAAGGAATTTTGTTTGGTAAGT
The DNA here is from genome assembly GCA_963662185.1 of Eilema griseolum. Lineage (NCBI taxonomy): Eukaryota > Metazoa > Arthropoda > Insecta > Lepidoptera > Erebidae > Eilema > Eilema griseolum. Next base: position 1,531,940 of record OY759256.1, read on the forward strand.
TTTGTAGTTAAAAACACATTTGTAAAAAAAATAAACACCTAAAACTATGTCTGAACCAACTGGTCCCTTGAAATTAAATTCCTGCGCCCATTCGTCCCCTGGTCTATAATTTCAGTTATAAAAAAATCAGCCTGTATATAAATTTAAACGTATAATTTATAAGCGTGTTTTATTCGTATTTTGAAATTTAGTTGAAAATTATTTTAGTCTCCTCGCGCTAGGTCCGACGAACGAAGGGAGTTCGCCTGTCTACTTTTATAAATGACTGACGCTTTATTATAAAAATAAAATATTTATCGTTTAAAATGTTTTCCTATTTTCTTAGCCTTTTTGTGGCTACGAATGTTAAGCCCCTGGCATCCAAAGTTTATACTTTAGAGGCCGAAAAGGGCTCCCATAATCTATAAGCCATGGATGCAATTGCTCCCGATCTTTCACTCACCGCATCCAGTCTATCCCAGCCACTTTTTGTAGGACGTCAATCCAGCTGGTTATGGGGGCGTCTCACTTTTTTTTTATACCACTTAGGTGGCAGATAAGCTCACGGCCCACCTGATGGAAAATGGTTTTCGTTGCCTATGGACGTTTGTAACACCAGAGGAGTCACAGTCGCGCTGTACCCATGACCAACCCTGTAAGTACAGAGTTTCTGTGCCGTCAGTGTAGAAAACAAAGCAGGACAAGCCTTTAGTCTTCCCACTGACAGCACAAATTCTCCAGTAAGCTCTGGCTACCCTACTCACCGCTGGGAACACAACACGAAGTTATTATAGCCGCGGTATTCTGTAGGGCGGAGGTACTACTTTCCGCTTGCCTTCTCGCGGTCTCGACTCTAGGACAAATGTATCCTTCTTCCCTTATGGATAGGTTTGACATATGGCATCGTGTCATCATTACATGGCGAATAGTCCTCATTCGCACTAAACTGTACTGCGATACATTAATTACTTTTTGTCGACTGGTAGAGAATGCCCGTGGCATTAAATCCGCCTAAATGCTTGTCCATAAAGTTTAAAATCAATAAATAAATGAATAAATTACGCATACTGCTATGGAGTGGAATGCCCTACCAGACTGTGGGCGGCCGGCGCCTCCTTCTGCGAGCAAGTAATGCTCGTGAAGGAGGAGGCGGGGCGGGAGCGGCAGCGGGAGCGACGAAGGATCGCAAGCCAAGCTGCCCGCGTACGAAGGCAACTCGGGCGTCGGAGGTCGATGAACGACCTCCGCCCCCCATGAGCGCCGGCCTGGGGGTGACAGGTGGAGCCGCCTGTTACCCTGGCAGAAGCAGGCCGCGGCAGTGGCGCGCCTAGCAACTCGTCCCCGTTTCCGGGGTCGAGTTGGGGACTCTGTAGTCCCCACACCCGAGACGAGGGCCAGATCGTGAGAGATGGCCCTGGGTCGGCCGGGGTGCGAGGGATATGCCTGTCAACCTCACCTTCGGCAACCAAAACGACCCACAGGCGGCGTGCGTTTTAGTCGGTTCGAGTCCGACATAACCTCCTCCCCGGCTCCGGTGGGGAGGTATCCGTGGGGATTTTGCGCACGTAAAAAAAAAAAAAAAAAAAAAAAAAAAATGCCCTACCAGACTCAGTGCTTCCAGAAAGCTCTCTTCTTCAAGGCTGAGAAGTGTCTCTCCCGTTATTATACATATTTACGCCTCTTTTCTTGTTCTTTACGATCTCCTCTCGCCGGTCTGCTGGGAGAAATTTCGTTGTAGAAATAAGTCGTACCTATGTACCAATTTTTAACGATTAATATGTTATGTCTATTCTGGGTGTGCATAAATCTTAAATAATAAAAATTGAAGGACTAAACTCCATAGTTGGTAACATCATTACTTGCTATCAGATGATATTTTTTTATACCAATTAGGTGGCAGACAAACACACGGACCACCTGATGAGAAGTGGTTACCGTGTCCTATGGACGTATACAACAACATGGGCGTTATTGTCGTGCTGCCAACCCTAAAAATATAATAATAATAAAAATTGGTCCCTATACCCGATGCCGGTTTTTATATGTATTTAATAATAATAATAAATATTCTGCAACATTCTACACAACATTATCTAGACCCATGGTAAGCATAGTTTAACTAGCTTGTGTTATGGAATCTAGAATACGGATAAACATACTTAAATACTTTTTTTTTAATAATCTATTAAAAGGAGTACAGTTTTTATAATACTTATTTATAATACTGATTAGACACGAGTTTCTTAACCATAAAAAATTACCTATATCCCTTAGAAGAAAGTCTGCCCCAAAGTCCCATGACCGGGTAGGCTGGCGTTGCTTATTCTTGCAATGTTTATCACAGTTACCTCTTAACCACAAACCCCTCCTCAGAATGGACATAAATTCCCTGAATTCCTTTCAATTATTCGCATAAAATCGATGATATCTATGTAACCAATACCGGCGTCCCTGAAATCCGCCATTAATTTATGAATATCATCTCTTTCAGCTGCTAATTTATGTATGTACCGGGTGGTGCTCCGGGATTCTCGGATAAGAATGCATGTTTTTCCTCAAGTCTCGGAGAAAATAATGTTGAGAGCAAACCTGATTTTTTTATTATAAGTTAAGGAGGTACTTAGATGCTGTTCACCCAGAATAATTTACTTTATCTGATGAGGATCTATAGATCCATGGAACTCCGTTAAGATAGAATATTCACATTTCATTTATTTATCTCTGTTCTTACAGGGTAGGCAGCACGGGTGTGACTCCCCTGGTGTTACATACGCTCATAGGTCACGGTAGCCACTTTCCCTCAGGTGGGCCGTGTGCTTGTCTGTCACCTAAGTTGTATAAAAGAAGAAAATTAACTTCTTTTTATACAACTTAGGTGGCTCATCTGAAGGAAAGTGGTTACCGTGGCCTATGGACGTCTTCTGATTCTGTTCCTGTAATACACGGGAAGCTATTTCTATAAAATTCTGTCGTATACATATTCAGATATTCGTATTCAGTTACGGTACAGAGAACTAATTCGATCCAATCTCGACTAGTCTCATCTATAAACCAATCAACTATTTTTAAACTAGCCTAAAACTAAACTTGTGCAATCAGAAGTCAGATAAAAGCTAGCTACTTAAGCAGTTTGCTGATGGCAGCAATCTGTTCTACTGTCATTGGTGGCAGTCTTGACATATTTTTCTAGCTTTTACTTAACCTTATTTTGGGCACTATTCCAGCTTGAAGTAATAAAACTGGCAAAGAGTTTCCTTAAGGCAGTTTCCCACGGTGCGTGGTTCTGCAGATTCTAATACGCATGGTAGATGGCCAAGGACAGCCACGCACTGCAGCAATTTCCATCTTCAGAGCATATTCGTTTAGAGAGAATCGTGGTAAAGTGGTAACCGAATAGTTTAAAATTATGCTTAGTAACGAAATAACCAGAAAACTTAGAACAGGTGACACAAAATGGGTAGTTTGACACACTGAGTACTTTTTGCGTTTACATCTATTGGCCCCGTTGTGAAAAAACAACTCAATCACATCAACAGACAGCTGAAACACAATTTAAACAAGGACCGTAATGACGGATTTCAAAATTATCTCACTGGCCTGGATGCTACTGCTTCCTCAGATTACTCATTGTGGAAAGCCACCAGAAGACTGAAGCGGCCTGTTGATGTTTCTTCTCCTATAAGGAAGTCTGATGGTTCCTGGGCACGGACGGACCAAGAGAAAGCCGATACCTTCTCAGAACATCTCTCAAAAGTATTTATCCCTCATTCATATGAAGGCTCTCCAGTGGATGCCGCAGAAATTACTGACTACTTGAATACTACTAAAGATAAGGAGGAAATGCCATTAAAATTTACAAGGACAGAAGTTGCTCAAATCATAAAAAAATCGGACCCTAAAAAGTCACCAGGATACGACCTTATTACAAACCGCATATTACAGGAACTACCAGAATCTGGCATAACTTTTCTGACGTCATTATTTAACGCCATGTCAAGACTGCAGTTCTTTCCCATGGAGTGGAAGGTTGCGCAAATTATAATGCTACTAAAACCAGACAAACAACCAGAAGAAGCAAAATCATATAGACCCATAAGCCTTCTACCCATCCCATCCAAAATATTTGAATCTCTACTGCTGCAACGGATGTTACCTATACTCAAAGAAAAAGAACTAATTCCTGACCATCAGTTTGGGTTCCGCAATAAACATGCCACTGTCGACCAAGTGCACAGACTAGCAAATAAGATCATGGAATCACTGGAGGCAAAGTCTTACTGTACTGGTGTATTTCTGGACATATCGCAGGCGTTCGACCGCGTTTGGCATGCGGGTCTGCTTTTCAAATTAAAATACGCCCTACCAGATCACTTGTACGGAATACTAAAATCATTTCTACGACAGCGCCAATTCATAGTACAAAGTGGGGAAGCACTGTCTGACCTTCGTCAGATCCAGGCATGAGTGCCACAGGGTAGCGTTCTGGGTCCCATACTCTACTTGCTGTTCACTGCGGACTTGCCGATATCCGAATCACTAACTACTGGTACCTTTGCTGACGATACTGCCATACTAGCTACACATAGTGACCCAAAAATTGCCTCACAAATACTCCAAGAAGGACTAAATGATGTATCAGACTGGCTTAAAAAGTGGCGGATAAAAGTAAACGAAACCAAATCAGTCAATGTTACGTTTGCTTTAAGAAGAGGATCCTGTCCTCCAGTCACACTAAACAACATTGAAGTCCCACAAGCAGATCATGTGAGATATCTTGGATTGCATTTAGATAAAAGACTTACCTGGCAAAAACATATTTTCACCAAGAGGTAACAACTTGGTATGAAAATACGAAAACTTTATTGGCTCATAGGGCGAAAGTCTCAGCTATCCCTAGAAAACAAAATACTCTTGTACAAGGCAATATTGAAGCCAATCTGGACGTACAGGATCCAATTATGGAGTACCGCATCTCACTCAAACATAGAAATCATACAGAGGTTCCAAAATAAAGCTCTACGTATGATAACCAACGCGCCCTGGTTCGTACCCAACGAACTACTACACCGTGACCTACGAATGCCCACTGTGACGCAGGAAATCGTACGCCATACCAAGTCCTATAAAGAAAGAATCCAACAACACCCAAACACTCTGGCTCTGTCACTAATGGAGAATCACAACAAAGCGCGACGATTAAAGCGCAAAATACCTCAAGACCTAATCCAATCACAGTAAATACAACTACTGTGTAAACAATGAGGATGTGACACAGGTCACATACTGAGCAAGCCAGCGATAGCACCAACCAACATACTTCTGAATGTCCCACTGAGGAGACAGATTGCAGTAATAAAAAAAAAAAAATAAAAATAAAAAATCTATTGGCAGGCATTAAGGGTAGTTGAAGCCCTAAAAAGTCTAACAACTGGTCTAACTGAAGAACTTCAATATCGTAGCTTGTGGAGGGCGGATGGCTGTTGCTTCATTGAAAATATCAAAGTTGACTGCGTCATAGTTAGTCTGAAAAGTCTACACTAAATCAGAAATAGACACATAGGTTATTGCGTGTCCCCCTGTGTTACGAATTCATAAAGAGACCAGACGGACGCACGCACTCACTAGACGGACGCACCGTAGCGGTGACGTTCGATTTATGACTTCGAAATATACTAGACGGACGCACGCACGCACCGTAGCGCTGTGACGTACCGTAGCAGTGGCGTTGGATTTATGACTTCGAAACACACTAGACGGACGCACGCACGCACTGTAGCGGTCTGACGCACGACTGACGCACCGTAGCGGTGGCGCTCGATTTATGACTTCGAAACATACTAGACGGACACACGCACTGAAGCGGTGCGACGCACGACGGACGCACCGTAGCAGTGGCGTTGAATTTATGACTTCAAAACACACTAGACGGACGCACGTAGCATAGCGTAGCGTCACCGTAGTGGTCCGACGCACGACAAACGCACCGTAGCGCTGGCATTGGATTTATGACTTTGAAACATAGACGGACGCACGCACGCATCGTAGCAGTCTGACAGTTTCGTTCTTTGCAGTTTCACAGACGAAACTTTTTCTATGGTGTTTCATCATTAGTGCGGGATGTTCCACTTTCGCGTCCCCCCAGAGAATGACGCACCGTGTAACGCCGTCTCAATAGACACGCTCAATTACCGTTCAAGGCTGCCATGAGCCGCCATTATTATTGTACAGAGCTGTTATTCGTAGCTTATTAGTTCCTAACCTAATTTTCTGAATTTTATTGCAAAGATTATTTTAGGAGTGTTTAATTCTATGTTAGTAATGAAAATAATTATTTGCACAAAGTATGATATAAATGTGCGTAGATGGTAGACGTATGTGTAGGTGTTACATATAAAATAAAAAAAGCCCATCAAGTGAGTCCGAATTAACAATCAAGACTCTTAATTGAATAAATTAATTAGGCATTGCTTGAAAACAATTTAGTGATACCGAGAAAATTTTGATCCAATTATCGTTTATACACGAACGCTTATTTCTAGAAAAAGAGAGTTGCAATTATGTAGGACTAGAACCCTACTAAAACCGCACATCATTATCACGTACCCCGGCTGACTCAGCGTCGTATTCGTATTTCAAGATGGCCCCCTTTGACAGACAATTCTCTTATGCAGGTATTAGAACAGAAGCAGTAGACAGAATTCAACAGAAGAAGATAGTTGATGGACGTAGGACACGACGGTATTCCCATACTACTGGGGAAGTACCTCCCCAGTAGGATGGGAATACCGTCTACCCTACTCTCCAGAACACCGCGGCTATAATAACCTCATGTTGTATTCCCGGCAGTAAGTAGGATAGCCAGAGGTCACTGGACAGTTTCTGTACTGTCAGTCGGAAGGCCAAAGGCTTGTTCTGCTGTGACTTCTGCAGGCTGAGAAACTCTCTTTTTTACGGAGCCAACAGCACGAGTATGATTCCTCTGGTATTACACACGTCCATAGGCCACGGTAACTACTTTCCATTAGGCGTGCCGTGTGGTCCAATAAAATTAAATTATCACCTCAGTGGTACAAAATTAAATTATAAGGAAAAAGGAGACTTTGATAGAGTCATAACAAGTCATCAAGAGTCACCATTCTCAAAGCTATAAACACTGATAATTATCGAACAGAGGCCATATGAGCTGAGTCTGTTTGTCTTCTGATCGTAAAAGGGACACAAGACACAAAACATGCTTTTGGCTCCATTAGGCTCCCTAAAATGGATTAGGAATATTTTATTGGTTTTGGAGCCATTTTATTCTTACTGCTGAGGGGGTATTAAAATACTCAGACTAGCAGCTTATAGACTCTCCAGCGGTGACGAGCACCCCTGTGCCAGCCAGTTTTTGACCACGGCCAGAATAACCTGATCGAAATTTCAGGCAATTCAAAGTATACCATGATTGTGCCTCTGTGGCGTGTGTCAGTGAATGCGGTCGCTACGCAGGAGGCACAGGTTCAATCCCTGCTCATTGCAAATATTTGTATGCATGAATATGGGTATTTACATTGTTCTGGTCATGCCTCGGAGATCAAGTTAAGCCAGTCTTTCCCGGTTGTTATACGAACATCTATGGCAGTTCTTATGGGTAGTTGGAGCCCTAGAAAAAGTCCAACAACAGGTCTAGTTACAAGCCTTCAATATCGCCCTTGGGTTGCAGAGGTCAGATCATTTTGAGGTGAAAGATTCGGATGCTACTGGGATCCTTTTTTTATATTTTTCAGATTTAAAATAAATTAGATTTTTTTTTTTTATACTGTAGACCTTTGAGGATGCCGTAAGGCGAAACCGGTCGGGTGTAATAAGCAATAAAGTAATGTGGAAAAGTACAAGTGAGTTATCAATATGTGTAATTAGATATTTATAGAAAGAGAACTTTTGAGTTTACTATAAAATAAAGCTCTAAACCAAAGACTACAGTGTCTTCAGCGAAAGTTTAAAAACAACATAATATGGGGACAATAATAATGACAAGGGGATATATAATAATTTGAGAGTCACTTTTTATTTCTTAACATATCATGAGAGAAGCATTTAAACTGCCAACACAACAGATGCCCACGTATTGATCGAATTATTGAATTAGCTTGATTTAGCTGTCCTGTTAACTTAATTGGAACTCGGAAGACCTTTAACACTTCTTTCCGAATTAACAGAGTTTGAAGATTTCTGAGGGAAATGTTAATATCACTGCTCTATATCAGGTTTTATAATATAGTTACTATATATATTCCTGAAGCACTTCGAAGCACATCCAATACGAAACTTACCACACGTCAGTAAGTGAGTCCATAGGTACACACATCAATTACAATTTAATACACGGCAATTAGACTTCGCCTTGCCTGAAGGTAAGTTGAAGGCAGAGTCTCAGAAAAGAGGGTCACCATTACTTACACATACCGTGTGACAATGATGACACTCAGCTTGACGGCCTCATCATATGCTTTTCACGCTTGGATGTAGAAGAAGTAAAACGTATAGTTTCACATCTAACGGACATTTAAGGTTCAGGGACTTGGGTTTACACATATTCATAAAAAGCTCCTACAATTATTTCTAAATAGAAAGGGATAATGTGTATCTAAAAGGGTTTTATGAAAAGGGCTTTATACCTTTCTTTTGTTAACGGAAACAAAATATTCAATTTCTAGACTAGCGAAACAGCCTGTATTTCCCCGGGAAAAAGAGCTCATGTATATACATTTTTTCTGTCATTGCCAGTCATATTCAAAGCTCGCCTTTTGGAGCCCAGGATACGCTATCCTGACTTTCTTTTATCGGTGTGCTTTGTTTTTTTTTTGGTAGCTGGTAGCGACTGATGTGATCATCTTAATGGCGTTGTGTCCCAATTACTTCCGAAGCTTGTACCTTGAACCTTGATGTCACCCGCATACGGTGTATGATATCCGATCAAGAACCTAGAGGTTCGGAGAATCTTTCATGTCGCAACATTAAGGCCTGGAATTCATTACCAGCTCACGTGTTTCCTTCTACCTACAGTCCCGGGTCCTTTAAGTGTGGCTTGAAAAAGCGTATGATGAGGCCGCCAAACTGAGTGTCACCAAGTCTAATTGACGTGTCCTATATGAAAAAAAGAAAACCCGGGTTGCAGCTGCCATTGTTTGCGCTGAATACGTTTCATCAATATTTTTTCTATTTCCAAATCTCATCACTTATCTCCTGTTCTAAGGCCTGATGTACAGACGACCTGAAAAAGGTGACTGTGATAAAAACGATGCGGAATGCGGAGAATCGCGAGCAATGGCACCCATTGTGAGAGGCCTATGTCCAGCAGTAGTGTAGACTGCTTCAATATGTGTAGACTGCTTCAATATGTGTACAACCAAGTGCCAATAATCAATTGTAAAGCAATTAAATTATGTTAATCTACTTTTAAGGACTATCCTACGGCATCCATCACAAACCTTCGTGGTTTTTAGGAATTTTGTATTATCATGTTTTTTTATATATTTAAATGTGGAATAAATAAAAATTAAAGCAGTGAACTGCAACAGACTAATTGATTAATAATTGTGGCAGGTTCTCCTTTCACTAATACAAATCGTCAGTGTTGCCTTTAATGTTATAAACGATCATAGACCACGATAGCGACTTATCGTCAGGTGTGTCATAAACTCATAAATACCACCTAGCATAAAATAAATCGTCCTTTTTTATAACTAAAATATTATAACAACAAGTGCTTGAAAATTTACAGCTTCTGCGTTAGAAGTTCAACACTTAGGACTTTGTATTATACTGGGTTGGTTTGTATTATAATTTTAAATAGGTACTCCGAACCCTCTCTGCTGGCCTCTCTACAGGAAAAGGGATGACACGAGAGGGGATGCCTACGGGTAAGTGCTTTTAAATGTTCTCTGCTTTATGTGATAGCATGTGTTTATGAAATAAATCTTTTTTATATGCTTTTATTTTATCTCACTTAGCTCAGTGTGTGTTCATGGTTTTAAAATGTTGTTTACATGTAAGGGAATTTATGACCACGCTTATATGATTTTACCTGTACCAGAATCGTTGGGTATAGTATCATAACTGGTTTTGATCAACTGTACAGTACAAGGAGCTACCACCATCTCTAGCAAGGTGTACCCCCATCCAGTAACATCCAAACGAGTAACGCTTTTACTGATGGGGAAAAAATTCCAACGTGTCACAGGTGTTACTGGATGTAATATTTTCTATCCCAACGAGTAACACTGCAAAATGTTGGTGTTACTGGTTGGGAAAAAATATTATATATCACAAGTGATACTGGATGCAATAAGTTCTATCCCAACGAGTAACACTGCAAAATATTGGTGTTACTGGTTGGGGAAAAAACATCACATGTCATAGGTGTTACTGGTTGGGGAAAACATCACATGTCATTGGTGTTACTAAATGTAATACTGTGTATCCCAACGAGTAACATTGCAAAATATTGGTGTTACTGGTTGGGGAAAAACATCACATGTCATTGGTGTTACTAAATGCAATACTGTGTATCCCAACGAGTAACACTGCAAAATATTGGTGTTACTGGTTGGGGTAAAACATCACATGTCATTGGTGTTACTAAATGCAATACTGTGTATCCCAACGAGTAACACTGCAAAATATTGGTGTTACTGGTTGGGGAAAAACATCACATGTCATTGGTGTTACTAAATGTAATACTGTGTATCCCAACGAGTAACACTGCAAAATATTGGTGTTACTGGTTGGGGAAAAACATCACATGTCATTGGTGTTACTAAATGCAATACTGTGTATCCCAACGAGTAACACTGCAATTATTGGTGTTACTGGTTGGGAAAAAATCATTACATGTCATAGGTGTTACTGATTGGGGAAATACATCACATGTCATTAATGTTACTAAATGCGATACTGTGTATCCCAATGAGTAATACTGCAAAATGTTGGTGTTACTGGTTGGGAAAAAATCATTACATGTCATAGGTGTTACTAAATGCAATACTTTGCATCCTAACGAGTAACACTGCAAGATATTGGTGTTACTGGTTGGAGAAAAAACATCACATGTCATAGGTGTTACTGGTTGGGGAAAAACATCACATGTCATTGGTTTTACTAAATGCAACTGTGTATCCCAACGAGTAACGCTGCAAAATGTTGGTGTTATTGGTTGGAGAAAAAACATCACATGTCATAGGTGTTACTGGTTGGGGAAAAACATCACATGTCATTGGTTTTACTAAATGCAATACTGTGTATCCAACGAGTAACACTGCAAAATGTTGGTGTTACTGGTTGGGAAAAAAATATTATATATCACAAGTGATACTGGATGCAATAAGTTCTATCCCAACGAGTAACACTGCAAAATATCGGTGTTAATGGTTGGGAAAAACATCACATGTCATTGGTTTTACTAAATGCAATACTGTGTATCCAACGAGTAACACTGCAAAATGTTGGTGTTACTGGTTGGGAAAAAAATATTATATATCACAAGTGATACTGGATGCAATAAGTTCTGTCCCAACGAGTAACACTGCAATTATTGGTGTTACTGGTTGGGAAAAAATATTATATATCACAAGTGATACTGGATGCAATAAGTTCTATCCCAACGAGTAACACTGCAAAATATTGGTGTTACTGGTTGGGAAAAAATCATTACATGTCATAGGTGTCACTAAATGCAATACTTTGCATCCCAAAGAGTAACACTGCAAAATATTGGTGTTACTGGTTGGGGAAAAAACATCACATGTCTTAGGTGTTACTGGTTGCGGAAAAACATCACATGTCATTGGTGTTACTAAATGCAATACTGTGTATCCCAACGAGTAACACTGCATTGGAGTTACTGGTTGGCAAAAAAAATTCTAACGTGTTACAGGTGTTACTGGACGTGGTGACTTTCCACTTCACCGAAAAGCACAACGGCTTTTTATAGACTTATTTATTTATTTATTTATTTGGTTTATCAACAATTATTTACACTAAAACAATTACAAATTACAATAAAAACAAACAACGGAGAGTGCAATAATTACTTATAGATAAACACCACATGCAAATTACAAATTAGGGAAAAGTAATGATAAAATGAAAAAGTTAAAAAGAAACACAAAATCAATCAACTAAAAGAAAATGATAAATGCGCCAAAATTAATTTAATTGACGTCGTCGGATAGGCTCATTATCAGCTTGCGAATGGGGTCAAAATTGAAGTCCACCAGGTCGCTGACACTGTTCACAATCTTGCTAAGTCTAGCATAAGGAGAACTAGAACCTAGAACTGTTCTCCTTAACGGTGGGCAAAGAGGAGTAATTGAGCGTCGAGGTAATCTCGTTGGAGCATTAAACCTGAACAATGCCAACAACCCAGGACTATCAATTTGGTGTTGAAGAATCTTATAGGCAAATAATGCATCATTTAGCCTTGCACGGTACTCTAGGGTTTGAATGCGGAACCGCTCCGACTTATAAAACCTTAAACAACAGTAATAGTTTCAATTCCGTCCCATAAAACTGCAGTACCCCGGTAAAGACACAACGCTCACGATAATGACGGCCATTTTGTTTCTGAGCCAGTCACTTGTCGCGTCGAGAGGACGTTTGAACTGAGCACCACAATATGTCAGACATGTACCCACCGTTGTATGTAGCTATTTGTGTTATGTTATGAAGCAGATTGCCACTAAGAATACTGGGGGCGTGTTCTAATTTATTTTGTCTTGTAAATATGTGATATTAAATGTTAGCGCTTGTCCCGAATTTAATACACCATGTTTGTTTGGATGATTAGATCCTTATGATTGACTGTGTCCATTGATGCAATAAAAGTATTGGGTGTGATTTTTAGGATGCCGTACCTCAAAAAGAAAAAATACGGAACCTTTAACACTTCGTTGTCAGTCTGTTGTTTGTCTGTCTGTCTGTCAAGATCTTTTTCTCAGAAAGGCGTGCCTTTTATCTAGTTTATACCACATACTCCAGTATATAATGTCTTGATTCTGTGCAAAAATCAAAATTATTGGTAATATGTGGGTGGTAATAACTGCCTAACCCTCCAGGGATAAAGGCGTGATTATATGTATGTATGTTGTTAGACTAAGTGGCATTGTATGTTATGTTCTACATTCAAAATATGTTCTACGTTTAACCAATTTGATATTATTTCTTGCGCATGTAAATCCAAAGCCCGAGCATCTGTAGTTCTGTAGACATAGGTCAATAAATTGTATGGCCATTTCAACTACAGTGGCAAGCGTTTGATTCATAGGACCACAATATGACAAGAACGACCCCTGGGATCGCTTCGTAAACTAGTAGCAATCGGCAAGGGATGGCATTTGCTTGATATATGTTTTATTTTTACCCGACTACAGCGAAGCAAAAGGAGGGTTATGATTTTGACAGGCTATGTATTTATGTATGTAGGTCCATCTGTTCACGCATAGCTCCCCAACCACTTATTAAAACTGGACAAATTAGGTATCGTTAGAAGCATCTTAGTCATCCGCTGGTTATAGGCTATATAATGTGTCACTGTATCTAATATGGCCTCCTCTAGCGGTCATTAAATAGTGAGTTAAAAATAAATTTGAGATAAATATGTTGTGTTTGGTATTATTTGAAATGGCTTGATTAACTAATTTCAAATATGTAAAAATTATACATATAGCATGCCCCAAAATAATATAAATAAAAAAATAAGTTTAAAACTATATCCCGACTACAGAAAAATCACGATCTAAAAAGTATTAAACAAGAGAATATCAAGGAAAGCCGTGGTCGTATGCCACTTAGTCAAACAAAACAATACATTCTAGAGAAAAGGGGCATACGACCACCACGGCTATCCTTGATTTTTACTTTTTAGATCGCGATTTTTCATTCACACTATTTACTACACTTTGACTTCTCTTAATCTATCCCAAATACCATTTATATGTAACCATACAATTATTCTGCAGTTTCGCGTCATTTAAATATGGTTGGTTATGAATGATAGTGTAAAACGTCACAATGCGTCAATAATGGTCCCCTATTCGATGTCCTACGCCAAAGGCCATTCAGCAATTGTCAGTTCTCTGACATAGGGTTGACAGGAAAATGTATCTGGCAGATAAATTGAAAATATAGATGTGACTTTTACGCGATTAAGTCTTTTGCAACATAAACATCAGTTGATAAAAAACTGCGGTAGCCTAGTGGTATGGGTAATGGACTGCTGAGACGAGGTCTCGGGTTCGATCCCAGGTTTTACCATGGCACACACCATTGACTTTTCGATGCTTTTCGAAGTTATGTGTGTATTTATCCCAGGTTTATAAGTGCCTGGTTAATGGCAATAGGCTCGCTACCTATTACATTGGGACCTAAACATAAACTGGCGAAATGTAGGTGCTAGCACCTCGGCCTACCCCTTCGGGGACATAGGCGTGAGTTTATGTTATGTTATGTTACCTCAGTGGATTTAGGGTGGGTTATTTGAGCATCAATCATCATCAGATCTGTCTTAACTAGAAAGTCACATCATCATAATCTTAATACCAAGGTATTAAGAGCAAATTGAACTGTTTTATTGATTTAATTGAATTAATTATCATGGCGGCGGTATTTCCGCCCAATTGAGCAGTCCGACTGGGGAAGTACTTCCACCCTACAGAATACCGTGATTATGATAACTTCGTGTTGTGTTCCCAGCGGTGAGTAGGGTAGCCAGAGCTCACTGGAGAATTTGTGCTGTCAGTGAGATGACTAAAGGCTTGTCCTGCTTTGTCCTCTACACTGACGGCACGGAAACTCTGTGCTTACAAGGTCGGCAGCGCGAGTGTGGCTTCTCTGGTGTTACACACGTCCATAGGCCACTGTAACCACTTTCCATCAGGTGGGCCGTGCGCTTGTCTGCCACCTAAGTTGTATTAAATTGTATTATCGTCAGAACTAAAGGTCTGTAGTAAATATTAGAACAATCAGTCAACAAGAAGGGGAAAATACCAAGGTATATTTCCTGAGACTTTGCCTTTAGCTTGCCATCAGGCGAGGTTAGGTCAAGATGGCGTGTCCTATATAAAAAAAAAATAAAGATAATTTTAAGTACTTCGCTCGTCAAGTTCGATCTGATACTGACTGTAGAGGTTAACTAGAGTCTCTGAGAACTATATGGGTTCAATAAACACAAGGTATGTACAAGTTTCCTTAATATGGGGTAATAATACAAGCTCCGTTTCACAGTCAATGCGCGCCAATATTAGTTACATCAATAAATATACACCTAGACCCAACACCAAGTATCCACCACATGGCACCACTTACATATTTGTTACGCCATTACCAGTCCGTTAGCCACCCGGCACATGTGGCAATCGACGCGACCCTCATTAGCTGGGCTGTTTCGCCCCCGGCCAGGACCGATACGTGATAATAATGCTGTCCGATATTAGGATACATGTCTATTGATATTGTAACAATACTCAACTAGTTGTAATACTCAGTATTGAATACATTTATTGCAATTAATAAGACGAATACTCGTACTAATGTTTAGTTGTAAAATAAAATGTGTCTGATATTCTTTATTATCTGTTATTTTGTGGTTCATAAATAAATTTCAATAGTCTTCGATTTATGTTCTTTTTTTATACAACTTAGATGGCAGACAAGCACACGGCCCACCTGATGGAAAGTGATTACCGTGACCTATGAATGTGTGCCACACCAGGGGAGTCACATCAGTGCTGCCGACAGAGAGTTTCTTTGCAATCAGTGCAGAAGACATAATTAGACCAAGTCTTTGGTCTTTCTACTAGTACCACAAAAACTCTCCAGTAAGCTCTGGCTACCCTACTCACCGCCGGGAACATAACACGAAGTTATTATAGCTATGGTATTCTGTAGGGTGGGAGGTACTTCCCCGGTCGGATTGCTCAATTGGGATGAAAATATCGTCGTGTCCTACCTCCTGCCGAATCGACAGCACTCTACTCTCAAATTCTGTTTTCCCAGTGTGCTGATACTTGGATTGCGTTCTAGAAGGTATTCACATAACTCTTCGGTGTATAAGTAAATGGGCATGCAGCACACGATAGCAGGTGGGCAATGGTGTAACTTCACTCTCACATCGTATGTTCACATCATCAGAGAAATCCTCTCTCCCTGTTTCGGCTAACCTGTGTTCAAAGTCTATTAAGGGACTTCCACCTGATCCACGAAATGTCATACCCGGGGGAATGTCTCTCTGAAGAAATTATGTTATGTGCGTCGTCACATGTGGTGTTTAATATGAGGCCCTAATAGATGTCTTATGGCATGTAACTGTTTCAAAAGTCATTAAAGAATTTGAATTATAGTTGCGGTAAGCTATGATGGCCGTTTGACACGACTGGCTTTGCTTGTTTTCTCGTTTTTGGTGTGTGAACTTTATTTTCTTCTGTGCCAGTCTTGCCATATTTTTCTTTAGATATTCGTCTAATAGTCCATTGTCCAATGTTAAGCGCACCAAAAAAAAGGTAACGAGCAAAACCAGTCGTGTCAAAACGGCCATGATAGCATACCGCAACATAGTAATATTATTTTCAGTAGGTATTATAGAGCTCGATTCTCAGATAGGTAACTATCATTGAACATTTCATTGAGTTAACTTAAAAAAATTGGGTAGCTGGCAAACGGCTCACGCTCCGACTCACTCTACCTGTAGTAGACCAAAGATGTCTGAGTAATATCTTCGGTGATATACGTGTACCTATATTTATATGACGCAAAATAGACACACATTCTATGGTATTGTTATTTATATCACATCTGCCTTCCGAGCGGTGACCTATATTACAAGCGCAATGAGAACTCTCTGTAGGTACATAATATAACTAACTTATTGACTACAAAAAAAGTTTCGATACAAATCTACCGGTCGTACTGAAGTAATAAATTCAATACATACATTTGACGAGTAGCAGGTATTACAATAACAATGAAATAAGGGACATTTCGCAAACTCCCACTCAACTATTCCATCCAATTTCTTAGTGACGAAACAAAAAATATTACTCCATTTCGTTTTGCTGGAAACACAAGATTTCTATAAAAATATTGAAGCTAGGGAACATATATTGATTTTCACTTGAATGTGTAATTTAAATTTCATAGATATAACACCTGTGGTCTCGTTTACAAGTTACAGGTTGATTCTGTATGCCAATCTTTATCTACATAAAATATATTTGTTTGTCGCTTATGTATTTTTAGATTATTCATTCCATGATGATAAAATTTTAGTAGACTGAGTTATTACATACATGGGATGTGTACTTACACGAAATATAGTAAAAGCGTTATACATAAGCATTTTTTTATACTACTTAGGTGGCAGACAAGCACACGGCCCACCTGATGGAAAGTGGTTACCGTGGCCTATGGACGTGTGTGACACACCGCGCTGCCGACTCTGTAAGCACAGAGTTTCTGTACAGTCAGTGTAGAAGACAAAGTAGGGTAAGCCTTTAGTCTTCCCACTGACAGCACGAACTCTCCAGTAAGCTCTGGCTACCCTAATCACCGCTGGGAATGCAACACGAAGTTATTAAGGCCGCGATATACTGTACAGCGGAGGTACTTCCCCAGTCGGACTGCTCAATTGGAAGGAAATACCGCCATGATCTACATACCGGTTTGCCGGTTCTTACATACTGATATTTACTATCTTATAATGTTGAGAAATAATTAGTTATCCTTATTTTAATATGTGTCTTTCAATCAAAATTGACTGATATCGAATTGTATCAAAATTAGTGTAGCAAGTACCTAAATAGATTTCATACAAACTATCAAACAAAGTTTTAATTGGAACTGGGCAGTAGGATATATATAGATATTTAATTTATTCAATATTAGCTTTAGATTACCTGCCTTAAAAATATTGTAAAAGTTTAAACAACCTGTAGATTCAGTCAAACCGTTTCTCCTAGAAAATAGGTTAATAGAAGATACAACCGTATTGCCACTTCTAGGTCTGCAAAATATTAACCGTAACAGGGATTTCCCCATGGAATAGACCGACTTATACCTGCTTAGGTTGGCTTCCTCCACTGGCACGAGATTTCAATTTCAGAATTCTTTTTATGCGATAGCAGTCTACGTCTGATTTTATTATTAGAATTGAATTACTTCTTGTCTAATCTCACGGGTAAATATAGATATAAAAAGCCGTATCTATACTCAGGTACCTTCTCAACAGGACCTGGAAGTCGATACACCTGCTTTTGTTTGACAATAGCATAGAATGAAGTCAAAACTTTAAACGGGGCGTGAATAGTACCTGATGAGGCCGTCAAATTGAAGGCCATAATTATAGCGTTGTTAGTGTCTGTTATGGTGACTCTCTTTCATGAGACTTTGCCTTCAGCTTACCATAAAACGAGGTGATGTTATATTGAAGTCTCGTATATATAAAATACAAGATCAGACGTAAATCGAACGCTCAATAACACGTCGAATATGGAACAAGCCGGTTAAATGCCAGCATGTCGTTCGCTGACGTCAACAAAAAACCAATTAGTTTGTAACCATTTTTTTTATCTAGGTCACGCCAATTTGACCTCGCCTGATGGTAAGCTACAGGCAAAGTCTCAGGAAAGAGGGTCACCATTACAGACACTAAGTAATGTTACAGTGGTGACACTCAGGTTGGCGGCCTCATCAGATGCTTACGCCCTGCTTTAAGGACCCGTGACTGTAGGAAGAAGGTAACACGTGAGCTGGTAATGAATTCCAAGTCTTGGTGGTGCGGCAAAGGAAAAGTATTTTAAGTATTTTGAGCTACGGAATTCGCCTTTGGGGTAATTATGCGCATTTAAATACAATATTTGTGTTACAAAAGCGGTTTACGTGCGCAAACTCCCCACGGATACCTCCCCACCGGAGCCGGTGAGAGAGGTTATGTCGGACTCGAACCGACTAAAACGCACGCCGCCTGTGGGTCGTTTTGGTTGCCGAAGGTGAGGTTGACAGGCATATCACTCGCACCCCGGCCGACCCAGGGCCATCTCTCACGATTTGGCCCTCGTCTCGGGTGTGGGGACTACAGAGTCCCCAACTCGTCCCCGGGAACGCGCGCCACCGCCGCGGCCTGCTTCTGCCAGGGTGACAGGCGGCTCCACCTATCACCCCCAGGCCGGCGCTCATGGGGGGCGAAGGTCGTTCATCGACCTCCGACGCCCGAGTTGCCGTCGTACGCGGGCAGCTTGGCTTGCGATCCTTTGTCGCTCCCGCTGCCGCTCCCGCCCCGCCTCCTCCTTCACGAGCATTACTTGCTCGCAGAAGGAGGCGCTTATAAAAGCGGGCTGTGCGAGCCATTTATAATTTAGGCCCAAGAGTCTCCCTCAGCGAAAAGTTTAAAGAAATAGACATTTTAACCGTAGTGTCACAATATATTTTCGAGAACCTCATGTATGTACGGAAAAATTATTCAAAATTCTCCAGAGTTTGTGACCGGCATAACATAAATACCAGACACAAAAACAATCTTGTAGTCTGTGGTAGTCGACTTGAAAAAAAATTGTCATTCATTCCAGGGAAACTGTATACGCTTTTTTAATAAGCTCCCTAATGAAATTAGGGATTTACCTGTGTATAAATTAAAAACATTGTTAAAAGTAAATTGTGTCAGAAAGGCTATTATAATATTCAAGAATACTTGGATGATAAACAAGCTTGGAAATGAGCTGTTCGCTCAACTATGCTACTCAAGTAAATTTTTGTATTTAGATTAAGTAGACTAAGAGTATGTTTGTATTTAGATTAAGTAGACTAAGAGTAAATCTTGCCGGGGTCTTCTCAGGTCGGGGCCGCGAACCGGTGGTCCATTTACTAAACTGGTACTCATGTTCTTTTTTGTTGACGTTTTTTTAAGTGTCGATATAATGGTCTATACATAATAAATGATTTTTGACTTTGACTTTGAAAGAGTCTCCGAACCGCTTGGTTCTTGCTCGTATATGGAGTACAACATTACTGTGTTACAAAATTCTGGCTTTTATCTTCATAAATATAGCAGAAAGCTCATTTCGAACACATTGTATTTTCATATCACAGAGAACACCCACAGTTCCACAGCTTTCAATATCAAAGGAAAAAAACACGAGGTAAGGCAGCCATATTAGTATAATATCACAACATACAATATAAAAGTTAATCTTCAGATCTCACGCCTGTTTACGGCTAAAAAAGGCAGTCAGAGCAATTTTAAGCGTTTAATTTCTTAAGTGATAAACTGTAGTAACTCTTTGCTTAACCTGGGAATTGATAAATCAACAATAATAGAGCAAGAATAATATATCAACATTATTTAAAAACACGCCTATATTCCCGAAAGGGTAGGCAGAGGTGCTTTTTTTTTTTTTACGTGCGCAAAATCCCCACGGATACCTCCCCACCGGAGCCGGTGGAGGAGGTTATGTCGGACTCGAACCGACTAAAACGCACGCCGCCTGTGGGTCGTTTTGGTTGCCGAAGGTCAGGTTGACAGGCATATCCCTCGCACCCCGGCCGACCCAGGGCCATCTCTCGCGATCTGGCCCTCGTCTCGGGTGTGGGGACTACAGAGTCCCCAGAGAGAGACTGTCATAATCAAACTCTGAAACTAATGAATCGATTTTAGTATTTTTTATACAACTTAAGTGGCAGATAAGCATATAGCCCACCTGATAGAAAGTGGTTACCGCGACCTATGAACGTGTGCAACACCGGAGAGTCACAACTGTGCTACCAACCCTGTGAGAACGAAGAGTATATTTAACATAACATAACATAAACTCACGCCTATATCCCCGAAGGGGTAGGCAGAGGTGCTAGCACCCACATTGCCTGTTTATGTTTAGGTCCCAATGTAATAGGTGGCCATTAACTGGGCACTTATAAACTTGCGATAAATACACACATAACTTCGAAAAGCATCGAAAAGTCATTGGTGTGTGCCATGGTAAAACATGGGATCGAACCCGAGACCTCGTCTCAGCAGTCCATTACCCATACCATTAGGCACTATTGACAAGATTCCAAATATACCTTCTTACTTATATTTTTATATTCCCCTATCATTCTAAGGTTTACCGGAAGAAAACTCAATAATGAGTTAAGCTTGCCTTTGTACCTAAATATCCTTTTATATTTATTGTTGCTTGTTTGTATAATAAAGTATATAAAAGAATGAATAACTTCGATCTTATTAAGCCCTTATTAGGTTCTTATTATTGCCGCGTGGTTTTCCGGCAGAATAACATTTGGGTCACCCCATCTCTTCCCATGCGGTTTCGTACAAGGCGACTAAGGCATAGGGCTATTTAACATCAGACAGATATATACAGCCCAGACTCAGCCTCGATTGCGTGACTCGTGTCAACAATAGTGCCCAGAAAATGGCAATAGGCTCACCACGTATTACGTGAGACCGAATACAATTATTTTTTTTATAGGACACGCCAACTTGACCTCACCTCGCCTAATGGTAAGCTAAAGGCAAAGTCTCAGGAAAGAGGGCACCATTACAGACTTATTATAATGAAATGTGGGTGTTATTTCACCTCTACCTAATCCTCCGGCGATAAAGGCGTGATTATATGTATGTATTAGGTCCTTTTAATTTATTTATTTTAAAATAAGGTCATAAACATTGTAACGCCGGAATGTTTGTGCGTTAATATTCTTTATTAAGTAACACAATTTATAGTTGCAATATGTTTGGGATGTGCCTGTGGCGACATCTAAAAGGATTGCCGTGAATCTTCATTGATCACCTGTTGTGTTGTGGTGTTTGTTTCTCTAAGTTGACGATAGATGTCGCTAGAAATAATGCTAGTGTTAATTAGCATTTTAGTAAATTCTTATCATTAGATAATTGTGTGATTTTTATGGAATTAAATCACTTAATTGTTACATAATACTTTTATAGCATAATTTAAATTATTGATGCGGTGTTAGTGCGAACTACACCTGTCATCTGTCAAAAAAAGAAAGTATTGATATGAGGTAGAAGTTTTGTTTTGAGGGTTACGTGTTGTTGATTGGTGAAAATTTGATTTTTGCTAGAATCTTCCATGGAGAAGACTATAAATAGGCCTCTCCTGGTGGGAAAAAAAAAAAAGATCAGATCTCACGGAGTTACGTACGACGAAGGTCGTAAATCTCTGTTGCTTTTTTTGCTTAAATATTCTCTGTACCTACCTACATTTTGCTATATTATCCGAGGGATAATTGGCAGCCTATTCCGAGCTTCTTTGGGGTCTGCTGGTACCTTTAGAGGAGATTACTTGACCCATCCGCAAAGTGCGGTACTCGCATCAAGAACCGGAGTTCCTTGGCTTGGGACTCGTGGCGCAGTACGGGAGGCGGTGAGCAGCGATCGGAGTTCCTGGTCTTGGGACTCGAGTGGCAGTGCGGGAAGCGGTGAACAGGTCCCGTTTACGCAAGCCGACAACCTGGGCTGACGATCCGCGAAGATCCACCGAAAAGGTCACGTATAAATTCCTCTGTTTGAATTCTGTAGTACCTACCTAAGCAACAATTTGTAAACTCTGTGTATTTTTTGACACCAAAAAGGTCACGTATAAATTCCTCTGATTGAATTCTGTAGTACCTACCTAAGTAACAATTTGTAAATTCTGTGTATTTCTTTTTGTCAAATATATGTATGTACCACCCAAGGTCGTTTCATTGAAGGTATCTGGAACACGCACACACACTGTTCTCTGATGTAAAAGGCGCCCTGAGGTATTCTCGAGTCTCAGTTCCTCAGCTCTTACCTGGGCGAACCGGTGGAGTAGCCAGGGGAAGTTTCCCGGTTACAAAATTGGCGACCAACGTATGGGCAGGTCTAGAAATCTCAGGTCACTAACTGCGATTTCTCTTTGCTTACTGTGTGTGCGTAGAAAGACGCCTTTAATGAAATCGAACCTACTATCCGTCTGATACTCTCCAAGACGCTAATTGGTAGTGCTTGTGCGGCTAAGCACGTAATTCATTTCCTTGCAATTTACATCAAATAGCAAGGAAACGGGTCCAAATTTTTTTTCTAAATTTATTTAGCTGCAACATTTTCAAAAATATATATATTTTCGGCATACCCATTTTTTTTCTTTTTTTTTCTTTTTTTTCCCCCTCTGATTATCTCTTGGTCTTTGGTTGGTCCCTACTTAGTTTGTCCCTACTTAAACTAAAATTAATTTCATGCATATGTTTGATCAAATTTAATAACATCTGTTTTTCCAGAATTTAGCATTGTTCAACTTGTCGGCATTTTCTGTGAAGTGCCGATAACCATATAGGTATAACTTTGTATAATTTTAATTTAGAATTACCAATTTTTTTATTTTTTGTGAATTTCGGAACGATCTGGAAGCCGGTACTTATACCTGCTACCTACCTTACATTTAATTAAATTCTCTCTTTTTTATTATATCGTTGGTAACTACCTAAGAGCTTGTACCTACACAAACGGTTCAAGTATTTGGATCTCTGTGTAATTTCTTTGTATTATTACTTTTTAGTAATAGCCTGCAGGGCGGTACATAATACCTACCCGCTATTAATAATTGTTCTTCGTTAAAATTTTATTTTTGAAATAGTATAGAAGGAGGTAAATTACATTACCTACCTACTTCACGTTTTTTGTACCTAGCAAAAAAAAATTTTTTGTCAATTTAGTAG
This sequence comes from Eilema griseolum, assembly GCA_963662185.1. Lineage (NCBI taxonomy): Eukaryota > Metazoa > Arthropoda > Insecta > Lepidoptera > Erebidae > Eilema > Eilema griseolum. The sequence continues at coordinate 1,555,643 of OY759256.1, forward strand.
TTCAATTTGATACCCTCTGGGAATATACTTTTGTGAACATCCGTTAAATAACGGAAAATTGTTTAGTCGTTAGTTGAATTTTATTGTAAAATTTTTTTTCCATACCTACACTTGTAAAGTTAAATTCTTATAACATGGCAAAAATGCACCAATATGTTAAATACTTAAGAAAAGATGAGCTGTCTAATGAGTTGTCTTATATGGGCATTTCAGCGGATCCTGAGGCTACGGTTGTCGGCTTGCGTAACGAATTACGGACGGCATACCGGCTAGTTCGCCGTGGGAGTCTGAAGCCAAGCACCGTTAAGTCCACCGATGCTGCAAGCGAACGTACTGTCTGCGAGCCAAAAGTCAAGGAACTCGAGGATTTGCTATCGTCAGGTGACTTTGATGCTGATCGTAATAGTCGCATTAGGGCTGCTGTTAGGGCAAACTATCTTTTAACTAGGCTTGCTCGTTGTGGATTAGATTGTTCTGAACTTGTAGGTATTCGTAACAGACTAGTTAAGATTTTGTCTGTTGCTGAATCGAATAGTGACTCAGAATCTGAGGTGTCAGATAATGATGATCGCCCCTCTCGTGACCATGTTGAGTATACTTCACCTGTAGTGAGAAAGGAACGCTCGATGCGGGGTAGCTCGCAAAACATTAATTCGACTAACGATAACTTTGTTTATAGGGAACGACCCCTTAATTTAAACTCTTTTAATTTAAAATATGATGGTTCTTCTTGTGTACGCGTCTTCATTGAGAGATTGGAAGAACTGAGGTGTGCAAGGGAAGTCTCTAAATCAAAGGTTCTCCTGGCTTTCTCTGACCTATTAGACGGACCAGCTTTGTCCTGGTTCCGCACCAATAAAGCCAACTTTATGTCTTATGAAGATTTATTAAATGAGTTACGAGACGCCTTTGATATTCCCGATTATGATTATCGTTTACGGAATGAGATTAGGCAACGTACCCAAGCCCGTACTGAGTCAATAGTAAACTACATCTCTACAATGCAGGCCATGTTCTCTAGACTGTCTTGTAAAATGCCCAGTGAAGAACAACTGGACATCCTTATGCATAACATAAGACCTGACTACATAAAGGAACTTGCCCTTCATGAAGTCAACGCTATTGATGATTTAAAAAGGTTAGGAAAGCGTTTAGAACTTGCACGTGCTAGGGCTGAGGCGTTCCATGAGCCAGTCTTAGATAAATGTGAGATCTCCTCTGACTTACATTCACAGAAAGTCAAGAGCACACCAAAAGCTACCAAGCAGGTCTCAGCGGTGAACAGCTCGCCGGTCTCGCACGAACGCAAATGCTTTCGGTGTGGAGGCAGCGATCACACGGCTTACAACTGCTCAAAGTCGAGGGAGTTGGTGTGTTTTCGTTGTGGTGCCAAAGGAGTAAAGACACCTGACTGCCCCCAATGCACGACGAAGTCAAAAAAACGCGTAGGCCAGGGCCTTATTAATAAATCGTCAGGCATGTCTGATCCGAGCTCAGTGTTTGATTCTTACTCTGATAAGGTCCTGTTTACTAAACGGGATAACGATGTTAGACCGTACTTAGTTGTTAAGGTTTTAAATTTAAATGTTCTAGGTCTTCTTGATTCTGGTGCCTCCTGCTCTGTGTTAGGAAAGGGTGCGCACCGTATCTTCTTAGATTTAGGGTTTGAACTGGAAAGTGTCAACCCAAACTTTAGTATCACAACTGCAGACAGTTCCCACTTGAAATGTCTGGGTTGTATCTCTTTGCCCTTAGAATACAACTCTGTTATCAGAGTAGTTAAGTTTTATGTTGTACCAGAAATATCAACGTCAATGATATTTGGTGTCGATTTCTGGCAACAATTTCAATTAAGTAATAAATTAATTTCCCAAAAAATTAATATGAATAATTTTAATGAAAACTGTCCTATTGAATCTTTGTCTCTTCACAGTGGTCTCGAGGATTACAACAACCTGACCGAGAATCAGAGGTGTGTAATGAACGGGATCATTGAAAAATTTGATTCTTTAAATACGGATAAGGTGGGCTTAGGTCGAACGACGCTTGTGCATCACGTCATAGACACGGGTGACAGCAAGCCGATCAAACAACGGTATTACCCGCTCTCACCTCTCAAACAGAAGGCCCTGGAGGCGGAGTTGGACCGGATGTTGGAGATGGGAGTGGTGTCTCCATCACAATCTGCGTGGAACTCACCTGTGGTTATGGTGGAAAAGGCGAATGGTGATCTAAGACTGTGCTTGGACTCACGTAAGCTAAATTCGGTCTCGAAAAGCGACGCTTATCCCTTACCTTACATCAATCAAATTTTAGACCATCTGAATAATGCTAAATATTTGTCCTCTATAGATTTAAGTGCAGCATATTGGCAAATCCCGTTCGACTCTTCCCTGTCTGCTGAGAAGACTGCATTCACGGTGCCGAGACGGGGTTTGTTCCAGTATAATGTGATGTGCTTTGGTCTTGTCGGAGCCTCGAGTACGATGCAACGACTGATGGACCGCCTATTCGGTCCCGAGTTCGACAACAGAGTGTTTTGCTTCCAGGATGACATAATCTGTGTGGCCAGCACCTTCGAGGAGCATGTGGATCTCTTAAATAGAATCTATCAGCGACTCAAGGATGCGGGCCTAACGATTAATATGAAGAAATCACACTTTTGTCGAAGCGAACTGAAATATCTTGGTTATTATGTAGATAGGCATGGATTGCGAACTGATCCAGGCAAGGTCGAGGTTATCCTCAACTATCCTACTCCTTGTAACTCGAAGGATGTAAAACGTTTCCTAGGTATGGCCGGATGGTATCGTCGTTTTGTTAATAATTTTTCTAAGATTAGTAAACCCCTATGTAAATTAACCGCTAAAAAGGTTGACTTCGTTTGGACATCTGAAGCTGAGGAGGCTTTTAACCTTCTCAAGTCAGCTTTGGTCTCTGCTCCTATATTAAAAATGCCGAATTATTCTTTGCCTTTCCGCATACTAAGTGACGCGTCAGCTTACTCTGTTGCTGCTGTACTGACCCAAACACACGATGACGTGGAACACCCCATCGCTTATTGTAGTCGCTCTTTAAGTAAGAACGAAGTGAACTACAGCACTACCGAGCGTGAGCTTCTGGCCGTGATTCTTGCGCTGGAACAGTTTAGACAGTATGTGGAAGGACAAAAGTGCACTGTTGTCACTGATCATGCCTCCCTACTGTGGTTTCACAAGCTCAAGAATCCTACAGGACGTTTAGCGCGTTGGAGTATGCGACTCAGTCAGTTTAATTTCAACATAGAACACCGTAAGGGAAAAGATCATGTAGTACCTGACGCTCTGTCTCGCATAAAAATCGATTCCATTGACGCGAGCTCCACTAGTGATCCGTGGTATATTCACACCATGGAATGCGTGCGTAAGAACCCAAGGCATTACCCTAATTTTGATATCCGTGATAACTTGCTATATAGATTTTCTAAAAACAAATATTCTTTGACTTCAGATTTTGATTGGAAGTTGGTGGTACCCCAAGAAGACAGACTAGCACTTCTCACCAAATACCACGATGACACGCTTAGTGCCCATGGAGGTGTTTGGAAAACGCATAAGAGGTTGTCTTTGAACTACTACTGGCCGAAAATGTATAATAGTGTCAAAGAATATGTAGGTAATTGTGAGGTATGTAAGCAGTACAAGCCTGTAAACACCTCTCGTCCTGGGTTAATGGGTAGCCCAAAGCGCGTATCTAAACCTTTTGAAGCAATTTCATGTGATCTGCTTGGACCTTTTCCAGTGTCAAGCAATAGAAATATTCATCTTATCGTTGTCTCTGATTATTTTAGCAAATATGTCATGTTGTGTCCTATTAGGGTCGCAACAGGCGCTGCAGTGGCGAGATTCATTGAGAAAAATGTATTTCTAGTCCATGGAGTTTGCAAGACTATTTATATTGATAACGGTCCTCAGTTTGTGAGCAAACAATTTAAAGACCTGTTGGCCAAATATAATGTACCTAATATATACTATAGCCCCCGATACCATGCTCAGACCAATCAAGCGGAACGAGCAATTCGAAATATCGTTCAAGCCATCTCATGTTATGTGAAAACTCAGCACAAGAAGTGGGATGAACATCTTGTTGAACTGCAGTGCGCTATAAACACTGCAGTAAGCGAAGCCACTCGGTTTTCTCCATATTTCTTGGTGCATGGTAGGGAATTCATAGGTGATGGAGTTCTATATAGACAATCTGACATTACTTGTCATCCGGACTTAGTCTCCGTGGATGAACCCGCAGCCTTCGGTGCTAAACTAAAAGAAATGCAACGCATTTACGATCAGGTGAGGAAACATTTGATTTCATCTCACCAGCGTAATGAGAAGTATTACAATTTTAGAAAAAGGCATGTCGAGCTTAAGGTTGGTCAAATTGTTTATAAACGTACACATTATTTGTCTAACAAGGCCAAACATTTTACCGCTAAGTTAGCTCCTAAGTTTACGAAGTGTGTAGTAACTTCTAAACGTTCTTCTTTAGTGTATAGGTTGGCTGATTTAGATGGGAAAGATTTGGGCGAATATCACGTTAAAGACATTCTGAAGTACTCTGATGAGAAGCAACCTGCGGTATCCTCTCTGCCTTGCGTCAGCGCTATTACCTTTACGTAGCACTGGATACTTCTATTTTAATACCGCGACTCGGTGAAGTTATTATGTTGATATATAGGATTGAGCGTCCTCGAATGGGACGAACTATCATGTATTATGTACACCTCATCGAGTATTCGTTCCTCATCAGCACTTTCTCTATAGTAGGGTTGCATATGCAATCATATGACTATAGCAGATAAGGGATCTTTTATTCTAGTTGCTTAGGGCATTTCGACTTGTAGTAAGAGAGTCGGTGTCAGTTGTTACCTCTAGTTAGACCTGATTACTGTGAATCTTTTTTTGTTTTGTACTTCGAAATACTATGTCTTGTTGTTGGTCAGACTTTTGTTTTGTTATATTCTGTGTGTATTCCTTGCGTAACTTGTCCGCAAGTAATACTATCGGAGTTGGGGGATGGTGTAACGCCGGAATGTTTGTGCGTTAATATTCTTTATTAAGTAACACAATTTATAGTTGCAATATGTTTGGGATGTGCCTGTGGCGACATCTAAAAGGATTGCCGTGAATCTTCATTGATCACCTGTTGTGTTGTGGTGTTTGTTTCTCTAAGTTGACGATAGATGTCGCTAGAAATAATGCTAGTGTTAATTAGCATTTTAGTAAATTCTTATCATTAGATAATTGTGTGATTTTTATGGAATTAAATCACTTAATTGTTACATAATACTTTTATAGCATAATTTAAATTATTGATGCGGTGTTAGTGCGAACTACACCTGTCATCTGTCAAAAAAAGAAAGTATTGATATGAGGTAGAAGTTTTGTTTTGAGGGTTACGTGTTGTTGATTGGTGAAAATTTGATTTTTGCTAGAATCTTCCATGGAGAAGACTATAAATAGGCCTCTCCTGGTGGGAAAAAAAAAAAAAGATCAGATCTCACGGAGTTACGTACGACGAAGGTCGTAAATCTCTGTTGCTTTTTTTGCTTAAATATTCTCTGTACCTACCTACATTTTGCTATATTATCCGAGGGATAATTGGCAGCCTATTCCGAGCTTCTTTGGGGTCTGCTGGTACCTTTAGAGGAGATTACTTGACCCATCCGCAAAGTGCGGTACTCGCATCAAGAACCGGAGTTCCTTGGCTTGGGACTCGTGGCGCAGTACGGGAGGCGGTGAGCAGCGATCGGAGTTCCTGGTCTTGGGACTCGAGTGGCAGTGCGGGAAGCGGTGAACAGGTCCCGTTTACGCAAGCCGACAACCTGGGCTGACGATCCGCGAAGATCCACCGAAAAGGTCACGTATAAATTCCTCTGTTTGAATTCTGTAGTACCTACCTAAGCAACAATTTGTAAACTCTGTGTATTTTTTGACACCAAAAAGGTCACGTATAAATTCCTCTGATTGAATTCTGTAGTACCTACCTAAGTAACAATTTGTAAATTCTGTGTATTTCTTTTTGTCAAATATATGTATGTACCACCCAAGGTCGTTTCATTGAAGGTATCTGGAACACGCACACACACTGTTCTCTGATGTAAAAGGCGCCCTGAGGTATTCTCGAGTCTCAGTTCCTCAGCTCTTACCTGGGCGAACCGGTGGAGTAGCCAGGGGAAGTTTCCCGGTTACAACATTATCCTCGTCAGTATATTCAGCATTTTCTTTTCATTTTATTTTCACACAATTGATTTTATAGAGCACCGGGAGTTATACTCAGATATATCAACAAATCGACTTCGTTAAACCATAACATGTCAAGAGTACCCGAAACCGGCGAGCTTGTATGAAAACAATTATGAAAGTAGAGAAGCGTAAGATGTATGCCAGGATCGTGGCAAGTGGAAAACTGTAGTCTCTGCCTACCCCACTGGGAAAAAGACATGACTGTATGTATATATGTAAAACAAATCGTTTTAGATGGTTTGATTCTAATATATTCTTCTCATCACTAACCTGTACAAGGTGGAGTAACCACACACAAATAAATAAAAAGCATACGTACGCACCGCGAATGGATCTTTATTCCACTAAAGTGAGTTTTTCACAAGCACCTTTATATTAATTGTAAAATAAGCACAGGATTTTCCATCTAATTATTCAATGAATTCTACAAACACTTGAATGAATGGCGGCCATTTATTTAAACGTTTTGTGAGAGTTTGCGTAGGCCTTACATCAGAATAAAATTGCGTGGCTATCTTTAGATTTGGCTTAATCCAGGCTGTACCGTACATATATACTGAAAATATTATAGTCTCTTTTTTAGAAGTTGGGTGTTAATTGTTCAATGAAATTTATTGTACCTGATTAAGGCGAAGCCAAAGGAGGGTTATGATTTTGACAGGCTGTTGTATGTAGGTTCATCTGTTCCCTCATAGCTCCTCAACTACTTATTAGATAAATGAAAAAAATAAAATAAATGAGATATCTTTTGAGGCGTCTTTGTCATCCGCTGATTATTGGCTATATGATGTATCACTGAATCTAATGTAGCGCCCTCTATAGGTCATAAAGTATTTTGTTAAAAAATAAATTTGAAATAAATATGTCGTGTTTGCTATCAACTGAAAGAGCTTAATTAGCACATTTCAAATATGTATAAATTATAGCTGTTGCTTTTATTTAAACTTATTTATTTATTAACATTAATTAGGGGTAAGTCTCACAAACTCTCTTGGAACTCTTGGGAATACTCTTGGGAAAACTGGCATATGAAAACGGCTATAATTGATATTTTTTTGTTAAATACTTTTCTGAGCGTGATTTTTCTGTAGTCGGATTTTTATTCTAAATGAGGTTATTACCGTCAATCATTCACTTTTTTACTGTGATAGATTGAAATCAGTTTTCCTCAATAATCTTGTAAGGATACTGACACGATGAGTAGAGCTTTTCGAATGATAAAGAAAAAGTAATTATTATATATTATAAAAAGTAGTTATTCCCAGCTATTAATTTATTATTGTTGACGTTATAACTGTGTTTTTCTTAAGGTAGATACTTGACATTATAGTTATTACATATCTGACAATATTAATTATTCGATAAGGAGAGACTCTCAAACGGCGCAAATATACCAATTTAACTGGTAATTATATTTTTGAGCCGTTTGGAGTCGAAACATTGGGTCCGTGGGGTCCAAGCGCGCGCGCACTATTCAAAGAAATAGCGAAGCGACTAATCGACGCTTCCCGTGACCATAAGGCTGGCCTTTACCTCGCTCAAAGAATTGGCATCGCCATATTGCTGCCAGCCTCTTGGGCACGGCACCAGTAGAGATCGATGGGGAGGATTTTTTTTTTTTCGATGCCTAAAATTACAGTCTCCCTATTTTTCTCTATTCCATTTTCGATAAGTTATATTTATGTTATATACAAATAAAATTCGATGGAACAATTTCTTTAGGTATTTTAACAGTTGACAATGTATCTTCAAATTCAAAATTTTCACACATATCGAGGTAATAAGCAGAGCACTTGCATATTATTGTAAATAAAACTACCTTTATGTACCTGTCTTATGCAAATAAAATGATATGATTTGATTTGATTTTTATTTTTTATTGTACAATCAATCAATCAAATAGCCCACCACAGGCCATTGCTGGACATAAGCCTCTCCATTTTCCTTCTTCCTACAGTCCCGGGGCCTTTAAGCGGGGCGTGAAAAAGTATCTGATGAGGCCGCCAAGCTGAGTGCCACCATTGTAGCACTTAGTGTCTGTAATGGTGACCCTCTTTCCTGAGACTTTGCCTTTAGCTTACCATCAGGCGAGGTGAGGTCAAGTTGGCGTGTCCTATATAAAAAAAAAATGTGCGCCATTTTATCCGATTATCTGCCTTCCGCGATATTTTTTATTATTATTATTAGGCAATACAATTAATTTATTATATATATATATATAATTATAACTATTTATACCTATATCTTTTTGTATACAAAAAGTAGAACTCCTCAAAATTCGTTCGTTAAAGGATCCACTCGTTTATGATGTGAAAAACAAATATGGCTTTGTGAAATAATGAAGAATCTAATTCACCGGAGGCAAAGTTAGGGTCAAATTGTGTTTTATCTGCAAAAATAAGCCTTTGATGTTACTTCGTTGAGTCGTTGAGATAAATTCAACATTATATTAACAGAGGGAAGTATTCGCGAGTTGACAGCCCTCACGCCGAGTGCCGAGAGAGCTGTGCAATTAATTTCTTGATGAAAAACTGTCGAGAGACAGCCCTACAGGAATGGATAGTAGGGCTGATGGTCTGAGTATTTGAAGACTCTTTTATAACCCCCGTGTACAAGCGCATTGGTCTTTCAGACTGACGTCAGGCGTTTGTCTCTTTTAATACTAAAATTTAGATGATTTGTATTCCTTAAACATTATATTTCATGTCTAATTTCAAATTAGTTGACACTTGTTTGACAGATAAGCACACGGCCCACCTGATGGAAAGTGGTTACCGTGGCCTATGGACGTGTGCAACACGAATGAATCGCACTCGCGCTGCCAAACCTCTAAGCACAGAGTTTCTGTGCCGTCAGTGTAAGAGACAAAGCAGGACAAGCTTTTGATCTTCCCCCTGACATCACAAAATCTCTCCAGTGAGCTATGGCTACCCTACTCACCGCCGGGAACACAACAAAAAGTTATTATGGCCGCGGTATACTGTAGGGCGGAGGTACTTCCCCAGCCGAACTGCTCAATTGAACGGAAATACCGCCGTGTGCTACCTCCTCCTACTATTAAATTAAATTAGTGCTGCCGAAATAAGCTAACGATACATACATATACATACTGTTATAAGGGAATGGATGACCATGGTACTGTTTGAAGCTTACTCGACTATCACTCATGGACATAAAATCATCATTTGTTGGGTATTATGTATCCGTTAAAATTGGTTAGTCACGTGGTTCCCGGTAGAGTAGAATTTGGACCACCCCATCTCTTCCCATGCGGTGTCGTACAAGGCGACTGAGGGATACATATAAATGAATTCCGTCCCACGTAAAAGGGGTGAGCCTAATGTCGTCTTCCAGGAACTATTGTTGACTCAAGCCATACCATACATCTAAGGCTGAATCTATGATGTATATATCTGTCTGATGTTAAACAGCCCTATCCCTCAGTTGCCGCGTGGTTTCCGGCAGAGTAGAATTAGGGCCACCGCTTCTCTTCCCATGCGGTGTCGTACAGGGCGACTAAAGGATAGAGCTGTTTAACCTCAGACAGATATATAAAGCCCAGATTCAGCCTCAGATGCCTGGTTTGGGTCAACAATAGTGCCCGGAAGACGACAATAAGCTATTACGTGGGACCGAATTCAATGATTGGTGAAATGTGGGTGTTAATTCCCCTATGTGTAACCCTCCGGAGATAGAGGCGAGATTATATGTATGTATATGTGTATGTAAAATTGGTTTTATTTCAATGGATGACATCTCGATCATCTAACTTCAATCTCTCACAACTATATACACATTTCAAATCAATTAATTATCCTTTCTTTCCCATTTTAAACAATTTGAATAGTTATAATACTAAATGCTTTAAAATTTCATTTAATAGTTTGAGCGGAGTCATCAAAAATCAATATTTGAAAATGATTGTAATATTATTCATTGGTGCCAATAGTTCGTACGAGTATCGGTAGATGGCTCTCACCGTCTCGCCGTAAGACCGAAGATATATAGGAAGATTTGGATGATTTCAGGCGAGGTTCAACGGCGTAGAGGTCAAAGCATTCCCCATGTAAGAGAAAGATTGCGGGTTCGAATCCCGCCTCAACAGATTCAAATTTTTCCTATCTTAATTGATTTGAATAGTTAGTATGGGTACTACCGGGGACGAGTTGGGGACTCTGTAGTCCCCACACCCGAGAAGAGGGCCAGATCGTGAGAGATGGCCCTGGGTCGGCCGGGGTGCGAGGGATATGCCTGTCCACCTCACCTTCGGCAACCAAAGCGACCCACAGGCGGCGTGCGTTTTAGTCGGTTCGAGTCCGACATTACCTCCTTCACCGGCTCCGGTGGGGAGGTATCCGCGGAGATTTTGCGCACGTAAAAAAATAGAAAAAAAAGCATAGGTACTAAATGCTTTGAAATTTCATTAATAATATCCACATTTGACGTTGGTGTAGGAAGGTTGGCATCGCATGGCATTTCCTGGTACGCAGCAGGACATTTTACCGCCGAAACTTTTATCGGTGAATCGGTGAATGTAACAGAAAAAAGGCCATTCCTTTTTTAACATACCATAAACTCACGCCTATATCCCCGAAGGGGAAGGCAGAGGTGCTAGCACCCACAATTGCCTTGCCTTGCAGTTTTGCCAGTAACTGGGCACTTATAAACCAGCGATAAATACACACATAACTTCGAAAAGCTTCGAAAAGACATTCGATCGAACACAAGATCGAACCCGAGACCTCGTCTCAGCAGTCCATTACCCATACCACTAGGCTACCGCGGTACTTCCTTCCTTTTTTCTATGAAATAAATGTATCCCATCAAAAACATTAACGTGATTTTTTTTAAAGTTTGAAACGCGTGTACAATAGCATAATGTAAAAAATGAGATAAAGCAAATGCTAAATTTTAAACTTATAGAAACAACAATACAAATAAATTAAAACGCATTTTCTTTTTGCATTTTTTTATACCACTTAGGTGGCAGACAAGCACACGACCCACCTGATGAAAAGTGGTTAACGTGGCCTATAGACGTGCGCAAAACCAAGAGAGTCCACTCGCGCCTGTAAGCATTAAGAGTTTCTGTGCCGTCAGTGTAAAAGACAAAGCAGAACAAGTTTTAGTCTTTTTTTTATGTGTACAAAATCCCCACCGATACCTCCCCACCGGAGCCAGTGGAAGAGGTTATGTCGGACTCGAACCGACTAAAACACACGCCGCCTGTGGGTCATTTTGGTTGCCAGGCATATCCCCACGCACCCAGTCCGACTCAGGGCCATCTCTCACGATCTGGCCCTCTCTTCGGGTGTGTTAGGACTACAGAATCCCCAACTCGTCGGCGGAAAACGGGGAGGCGCGCCACGCGCGCCGCCGCCGTGGCCTGCTTCTGCGAGGGTTACAGGCGGCTCCACTAGTCACCCCCAGGCCTGCGCTCATGGGGGGCGGAGGTCGTTCATCGACCTCCGACGCCCGAGTTGCCGGGCAGCTTGGCTTGCGATCCTTCGTCGCTCCCGCTGCCGCTGACAAGCTTTTGGTCTTTCCACTGACAGCACAAAAACTCTCCAGTAAGCTATTATTGTTTTCTACTTTTTTATTATTTAATAAGTTATTGCATGCTACTACAACAATGGTTATAATTTTAAATCTAAGCCTACTCATTGAATGTTCATTAACCTTCGTATAAGTAATCATAATAATTCAGCTAACAATTTTAATTTTGCTGTATAATAATAACTCGATATTTAATTAAAGAAAAACATGAACCAGCTTTAATTTAATTTGAGATATAATAGTAAAACACAATTTCATAAATTAAGCTTAGTTTAAAATCCAATAAAATTATCAATTTAATTAAGATCGTTTTAAACTATTTTTAATCTGAAACGAGTTTGTTTAATAAATTTTGTAGTGACATTTAATTTTATCCTAAAAAATTAAAATGTATTTCGTAATTATTGTGATGGCCCTGTCTGCGGTGGTTTGGTCGTCAGGGCTGTCACACAGGTTATTGTTTATTTGTTAATAAACATATCTTTCATAGAGAACTGATTATAATAGTGTAATGTTTTATAAATCCTTACTAATATTATAAATGTGAAAGTAACTCTGTCTGTCTGTCTGTCTGTCTGTCTGTCTGTTACGCTTTCACGCCTAAACCACTGAACCGATTTTGCTGAAATTTGGTACAGGGGTAGATTAGATCTTGGGAAAGGACATAGGCTATGTTTTGTCGCGATAACCGACATCTACGCGGGCGGAGCCGCGGGCAAAAGCTAGTTGTCTATATATATTTTAGTGTCCAGATCAAAAGCACTCGAAACCAGTTTATTTTTCTAAAAATGAATTGCAACCGAAATTACTAATATTCTTCCCTCTTACCTCTCCAACTAAGCTAAATTACTTGTGCGAGGAGTGGGTTCACGTCGGTAGTAGGCCAGGATTCAAACCCGGGGCCTCTCGATCAGGCCAACTCCTTACCCACTAAGCTATCGACGCAGTTGGTTCACATGAAAGGCTTAATGAAAATAGAGGAATCTCTTGAATTGTTTGTGGTGCATAAACAAATGTACATACAACCACGCCTATATCTCCGAAAGGTTAAGCAGAGGTGAATTAACATCTACATTTCACCTATCATTGTAGTCGATCCCATGTGACTGAGGGTGAGCCTATTGTCGTATTATAAGCACTATTGTTGACTTGAACTATGCATATGAGGCTGACTCTGGGCTGTATATATCTGTCTAATGTTAACAGACCTATTGCTTAGTCGCTTTGACACCGCATGGGAAAAAATGAAGTGGCCCAAATGCTACTCCACCGGGAACGGGGACGCGGAAACTGATGGTGGGTTATTGTCGAGTATGTTACTAATAGTATATATACTCTGCCACCAGAATAAGATAATACTTTACTCACTCTGGTAGCGGATGCCTGTATTGAGAAAATAGTCTACGATTGCAGGCTTTATCTGATAACTAACTGTAGCTCGCGACGCTACTGCGTTCACATAAAAAGGAGGTAGGACACGGCGATAATTCCGCCCAATTGAGCAGTCCGACTGGGGAAGTACCTCCGCCCTACAGAATACCGCGGTTATAATAACTTCGTGTTCTGTTCCCAGCGGTGAGTAGGGTAGCCAGAGCTCACAGGAGAATTTTTGATGTCAGTGGGATGACTAAAGGCTTATCCTGCTTTGTCCTCTACACTGACGGCACAGAAACTCTGTGCTTACAGAGTCGGCAGCTTGAGTGTGGCTTCTCTGGTGTTACACACGTCCATTGGCCACGGTAACCACTTTCTATCAGGCGGGCCGTGCGCTTGTCTGCCACTTAAGTATTATAAAAAAAATACAAATAATTGATCCCGTTTTAACAACCCACTAGAACCTATTTATGAAACAAAAAGTAGAGCACATATGCTATTTCAGACTATAAATCTTTATCCGTGCTATTATCTATTATACTCTTGTAAACAACTCTATTCCTGTAAACAAGGGTCTACAGTTCCGGTTTACACTATCATATCCTCGACCTATATTTTAAGGGTAGGATAATGTGGGAAGGGTCATAACAAAGTGGTGTAAGATTAAGCAGTATTACCATAAGGCTATCCTTGGCTTAACATGTTCTCCGTGCCTTGGAGAGCACGATAAGCCGTCGCGTCGGTCCCATTGGCTATACGAATATCTGTGGCGTTTGTTACACCTGTACCGTGTCGTAACCGGTGACATATTACAAAACATTAAGCGCACATTTAATTATCATATTCATGTACCATTACTTTGAATATCAGTAAAGAGAGACAAAGAACTTTTCTTCAGATCATGATATCGAGAAACTTTTTTTTATACAACTTAGGTGGCAGACAAACACACAGGCCACCTGAAGGGAAGTGGTTAAAATTCATATTCATTAATTTTTTTTCATATTCAATTTGAAACATTATATTTATTCATAGTTTACCCTTACACTTTTCAAATTCCTCTATCGTATAAAAGCATTTTTCTATGAGCCATGCTTTCAACTTTCTCGGAAATTTAGAGGTTGGCAGTTGCTTCAAGCTTTTAGGTATTGCATTACAAATACGACCACACATCGCAAAACAGTTTTTTAAGTATAAGGCCGTATTCGGGACTCTGGGCAACTTCGCATATGTACATGCAGGGAAGGATAAGGAGGTTCATTTTTGAGAAAAGAAGCCTACAAGAGTGCCATGGTGCAGCTCCACATATCTGACACACTTTTTTTGGGCAATTAATGCTCTATTCACGTCTGTGGCGTTGCCCCATATCACTGGACCATAATTTAAAACTGAGGCAACATAGCCGTGGTAGGCCATGGCGACCGATTCGGGATTTGAGGTCTTTCTAAGTTTAGCTTTAGGTTACCGTGGCCTAAGGACGTGTGCAACATCAAGGGTATGACAACTCGTGCTGCCGACCCTTTAAGAAAATAAAGTTTCTGTGCCGTTAGTGTAGAAGACAAGTTTGATTGATAAATTTGCTGTGCCTACGACAAAGTCCGGTTTCAATTGGTTATTCTTTATTTGCTTGGTATTCTTATACTTTTTCCAAAATAAAAGTAGTTTATTACACCTTATAATATATATGACTTACATATCAACTGACTTCTGTGAAATCTCTTACAAAATAGCATAAATTCTAGCCGATTCTGTATGTTTTGTTCGGATAATCTCCGAAGTGCCTGATTCTATTTGGATAGAATTTTTACCACATATAGCTGATATTATATGGCATAACTTCACCTCACGTTAAGATAAGCTGAAGGCAAATTCTTAGAAAAGAGGATCATCATTACATACATATACTATGTTACAATGGTGACACTCAGCTTGACGGCCTCATCATATGCTTTCTAACCCGGAAATGTAAAAAAAAGAAACATGTGAGCCGGTAATGAATTCCAGGTCTTAAAGTGGCGACTTTATTTTAAAAAATATATTAGGGTGGATCAGACCTACCGAGTGAGCTATCAAGACAGTGAGGAAGATGAACACTCCGCTAACTCGGCTGAGTGAACAGAATGAAGGACGAGTTACTGCCTCACCGCTTTACTCGGCACTCTGTTCACATTGCACTGACTCGCAACTTTATATTGTGCGTGTGATAAAGGCAAGTCACGCACTCAGTTAGTTCTGTACGAAATTTCTAGTAACAAAATTTTTGTAAACTAATTCGCATATTACAGTTTCGGGCAGCCCTGAAGCTAGTCTGCTGGCACAAAGCGAAGCGTCTGTGTTCGATTGTAATGCAATATTCGCCGATACTGTAGCAACTTTGTTTAATTGATTTTTGCGGTGGAGCGGGCCAATCGCTTACTTAATAGCTACATTTATTGTGGATCCATCTTGCTCTCGAAATTGGAATTGCTTGAATATGTAAGCTAGCTTTATGAATTAGTTTACTTTCTTGGCAGTGAGGTTTTAAACATAATATATCTAATATTTACGTAATGGTATATTATTAGCTGTCCAGCGGTGGACTGCCGTGGGCTTATTAATTGATTGATTGATATTATAAACTATATATACGTTGTCCGCACACAAAAAAGTAGTACATTCGTCCTCGTGTTATTTACTAATCAGAGAAACAACAGTGATTTACGCAAATAAAGGTATTGGCAACAAAAGTAAAATTATTGAAACAAATTACAATTTTAAATAATATTGACGTTTTAATTGTAAGTAGCTTGGTGTTTGCACCATTTTTATAGCCGCCTTGTTCCCATATGGCGTTTCTATTAATATGTATATAAATATTACGCTATTGCTATTACAAAATTGTAAATTATAGTTGCGGCACGCTATGATGGCCGTTTTGACACCACTGGTATTGGCTCGTTTTCTCTTTTTTGGTGTGTGAAGTTTATTTTCTTATGTGCCAGTCTTGGCGTAGTTTTCTTTAGTTATTCGTCTAACAGTTCGTTACCCAGGCGTGGGTTTGATCCCCGTTCAGTGCAAATATTTGTACGCATGAATTTGATTCCATTGGTCTGGTCGTGCAAAGGTAAGCACGAAACATACCAACATCTATGGCAGTTGTTACGGGTAGCTGGAGCCCTATAAAGTCAGTTAGACTGGTAAAGCAGACCCCAGACCCTGAGTTGAAAGCTTCGGATGCCACTGGGATTAACGCTAATAGAAAGAGAGATGGCGCACCATCCAGAAGTATATTTAATAAATAGCGCTGTGTCATCCCAGACGAGAGAACCCCTCAATATAGTACCTGTATCTTAGACAAAAGACTCCTCTACTCCAGCATTAAAAACCATTCTACCTTATTCAGAATTCAGAGCTTACACAAAACTGTTTTGATAACCCTTTTGATGTAGTTTTTATTATTCAGTTTGCAGTAAACATACATACCAAGAATATTAGAACTATCATCTAGCAGAGGTAATGGCATATTTCGAAATACCTTAGCCGTATATGCTCACATTTAATGCAAGGAATACACAATCGTCTTTTCAGCATTCGACTTGATCAGGCTCTTGGAGTGAAGGAATGCTAAAAGCTGGTGGTGAAACTCAGTGATACTTTGCTGACTTTCTTTGTTGTTTGAGTTCAGATGGTCAGTTGCTTAGTGGTTGATGAATTCCCAAAGTAAGTCAAAATATAAACAATCAAATTCAGTCCCAAACTATTACTTTTTATATTCCTCATTA
The DNA here is from genome assembly GCA_963662185.1 of Eilema griseolum. Classification (NCBI taxonomy): domain Eukaryota; kingdom Metazoa; phylum Arthropoda; class Insecta; order Lepidoptera; family Erebidae; genus Eilema; species Eilema griseolum. The sequence continues at coordinate 1,572,615 of OY759256.1, forward strand.
CCTTTCAAATTACTTTTAATACTAACTATACACATGTAAATGCAACGTGGACTCTTGCATTTCATACATTTGCACTACTTCCGACTGGCGTGAGACGTCACTCGCAAGTACGATTTTGTATGGAGCGTTTTCCGTCAGCGCGAAAATTGACTTTACAAAATCATATATCTTTAAAACTATTTGCCGTCAGAATATTTCACTTTAGCAGTTCAGAATATTATTATAGAATGGTCATTTTTCGATAATAAAAAAATAGTGAACTATTTAAAAAGAATCTTGCAAATATAGTAGCCTAGTGGTACGCGGTAGCCTAGTGGTTCCATCCCAGGTTTACCATGGCACACACCAATGACTTTTCGATGCTTTTCGAAGTCATGTGTGTATTTATCGCAGGTTTATAAGTGCCCGGTTAATGGCAATAGGCTCGCCACCTATAACGTTGGAACCTAAACATAAACTGGCAAAATGTGGGTGCTAGCACCTCTGCCTACCCCTTCGGGGATATCGGCGTGAGTTTATGTTATGTAAATAGAATGAATTCACGCAGACTGTTATAATTACAACCCTATTAATAAAATAAAGACATAACCACAAACACCGATTCCCAAAATATAACACGTCAAATGACGTCGTGTTCAAATTAACTAAGGTTAATTGAACCGCTAATTTAACGACGCCAGGAGACGGCTCCGTGCGTTCCGGTTTGATATCGTTGAGAGCATTTCATTATCGCGATTTAATCATAAAGGGTTTCAAAGGTGTGGCGACCTGTATTAACGTTTGACTGATGATGACGTCATGGCTTTTTAATTAAATTTTGTCACATATTTAGATAAGGTAAGAGAGTGTGACGTAATTGGGCTCTGGAGAGATTCGTTTATTTTTTATGTACCTACTGGTTCTTGTTTATTAATAAATTAGAGAAATTTATCGAGTAACGCTCACATTTCGTTAAATGTATTTTATACGTGATAGGGCGTAATTTGATAAAGTTAATGCTGCTATTAATAATATTTTAAATAAATACTTTAATCAGATCGAAGGTATTTCAACATGTCAAGAGATTTATGTGTCATGATTGTAGTAAGTGGAAAACCCAGTAGAGACTGGGAAAAACGCGGGTCTTTATGTATGTAAAAACATAATAACTCAGCCGAACCGCGTGGTTCCCGACGTAGTAGAATTTGGACTACCCCATTTCTTCCCATGCGGTGTTGTACAAGGCTAGGGATAGGGCTGTTTAGCATCAGACAGATACATATAGTCCAGACTCAACCTCAGATGCATGGCTTCAGTTAACAATAGTGCCCGGAAGACGGCTATAGGCTCACCGAATTTAATGATTGGTGTAATGTGGGTGCTAATACACCTCTACCTAACCCACCGGGGATAAAGGATAATATATATATACATATATATATTTGTATCAAAAATCTTAATAACTCTTCCAAATTATGAATCAAACTTTAGATTGAGAGGTTTGAATCTTGTCCATCATACCACTGACATGATATGACCCACTCCTAAAACTAGCAACTTAGCTTAATTAATTATTATTATTATAGGGTAATTTCAATAAATACTTTCACTCTATTCTTACATTATTATTACATTACATTATAATTCACTTACATTCTTTAAAAAAACTATGCGAAGCAGATTTTCGAGGGTTAGCCTAGAAGTTATAACAAAGTGAAAACCAAAAAAAGACACTTGCGTTTTTTATCGTGGTGTCGTGACGATTGACCAGCATTAGGTGATGATAACGTGAGTTTTATACCACTTAAGTGGCAGCCGAGCACACAGCCCACTTGAGGGAAAGTTCAAACGAAAAGCGCTCGACGCCCCAAAAAAAATTTAATTCATTAACCTGATAATTCATCATCAAATTTCTCAACATATCAGTATCAAATAAGTTTAATATATATAATTACAGTGTTGCCAGGACACTGTTATTATACTCCGTAAAAGCAATTACCATTGTAGTCAGCTAGCCAACAATCCGAAAGTTCGCAGTACGTAACTCTGCGAAGTTCATTCGACGGCCAACAACGTAAAATATTACGTTATATGACGTTGTGTTGTCTACCATTTCATAAAAACGAGCCAAATACATAATTAAATAGTTGGTTTATAATAACATAACATAAACTCACGCCTATATCCCTGAAGGGGTAGGTGGAGATGCTAGCACCCACATTTCGCTAGTTTATTTTTAGGTCCCAATGTAATAAGTGGCGAGCCTATTGCCATTAACCGGGCACTAGTAAACCTGCGATAAATACACGCATTACTTCGAAAAGCATCGAAAAGTTATTGGTATGTGAAATGGTAAAACCTGAGATCGAACGCGAGACCTCGTCTCAGCAGTCCATTACCCATACCACTAAGCTACCGCGGTGGCGGTAAGACCCATCATGGGGGAGTGGCTAGATAGGCCAAACGGCAGCCTCTCGTACCGCCTGACGCAGATGATCACCGAGCACCTCTTCCACCGGCTCCAGTGGGGGGGTATCCGTGGGGATATGGCGCACGTAAAAAAAAAGCTACCACGGTTACAATATAATAATTATTATTTATTTTGTTTAACCTAAACCAGAATTTATGAAACGATACATAGACGATGACGAGCATTTATGAAAACGATGCAAAGATTCATCTTAGCGTTAATCCCAGTCGTATCCGAAGTTTGCACCTCGGAGTCTGGGGTCTGTTTTACCAGTCTAAGTGCGATTTGGCTGAACTTCGATTTTTTTCGTAAAGCAACTGCCACCTGACCTCGGTTGGACAAGTTGTTGGACTTTTTTGGTCTCCAACTACCGTACCGTAACGACTGCCTATGATATTCGTATGGCAACCGGGACAGGGAGGTTCGACCAGATCAATACAAATACCTATATTCATGCATACAAATATTTTCACTGGGATTGAACCCACGCTACTTAGGTTGTCCTTATAAAGACGATTATTAGTATATACGATTAAAAGTAGAAGGAGCGAAAGATGTGGCGTAGCGGTAGAACGTTCGATTGCTAAGCAGGAGGCGCGGGTTCGATTCCGCTCAGTGCAAATGCCTACAATATGGGGTTCTTCAAGAGGGGCATCAGAAGGTTTCTTCATGGTCGGCAGCGCGAGTGTGACACCCCTGGTGTTGCATACGTCCATATGCCACGGTAACCGCTTCCCATCAGGTGGGCCGTGTGCTTGTCTGCCAACTAATTGGTATAAAAAAAAAATGTATGTACGAATATTTGCATTGGTCTGGGTGTTTCTATGTATGATGTGTATGTATTTACAAAAGAAGGTATTTAAGTATGTTTTTCGGCTATAGATTCCATAACACAAGCTAGTTAAGCTATGCTTACCATGGGTCTAGAGATAGTGTTGTGTATTATTTATGTATGTCAGGCATGTGGAAACATGTGGTCTTGCCAACCCACTGGAAAGGAGGTGAGACTGTATGTATTAATGATAATTAAATTTTAAATCTTTTAAGCTTGACGGCCTCATTAGATGCTTTTCACGTCCCGTTTAAAGAACCCGGGACTGTTGGAAGAAAGAAACACGTGATCTAGTAAAGAATTTATTGCCTTAATGGTGTGACAAAGGCAAGAGTCTCTGAACCGCTTGGTTCTTGATCGGGTACTCTGCACCGAACCCAAATAGCCAAGGTAACGACTTCCTATCAGGTGAGCCGTGTACTTGTCTGCCAACTAAGAAGTATAAAAAAAAATCGAAATAAGACCGTATATATAATCGCGAATCTCAATAAAACGTAACAAAAAGGACTTATCGTTACTCGACCGCATTACAAACAATTGGATTGAGTCGTGGCCGGAGTCTTACGGCGATTAGTAGACGGCCTGCTTCAAAGAGAATTGAGAGAGATAACCGCAGAGAGAGATCGATTGTGGAGGCTGCGAAGGATTGCTACGCTTAAGTACACTCTATTTATAAATAAAATGTATTGTTCTTTGTCTTATTATGTTACTGCTGTATGAACGAAAAATTCGGTATTAACATTCTTTCCTTTTCAGTCTGGGATTAAGATGGCAAGATGAAGACACTGTGGTCACATACCCGAGGGGGCTAACTCGATGGCTCTGGGCCAGCCGGGCGTGAGGGATATGTCAGTCACTTTTTATGAGGTATGACACGACGGTATTTCCGTCCAATTGAGCAGTCCTACTGGGGAAGTACCTTCACCCTACAGAATACCTTGTGTTGTGTTCCCGGCGGTGAGTAGTGTAGCCAGAGTTCACTGGAGAGTTTTGGTGCTGTCAGTGGGAAGATCAAAAGCTTGTCCTGATTTGTCTTTTTCACTGACGGCACAGAAACTCTCTATGCTTACAGGTTTGGTAGCGCGAGTGTGACTCCTTTGGTTTTGCTCACGTTCATAGACCATTGTAACCACTTTCCATCAGGTGGGCCGTGTGATATCAGACAGAATTCAACATTAATTTTTCATTTAAAAAATCGCCGAAGACGGTCGTGCGTCATCGTGGAATTAATTTAAACGCAACACAGAGAAAAATCAAAGTGACATAATATGTCATATTATGACATCTGTCGTCTGCATGACTCGAGATAATGTGACAAACCCGAAAATGTTCAATCAGTTTTCACACTTCTCATTTCAATTCAATCGGAGCGACAGTGAAAGACACTGGATGACAAAAGTGAACCGATCGACCACTTTTGAATCTTTTCATTAGTGAAATCAATCATAACATAACATAACATAAGCTCACGCCTATATCCCCGAAGGGGTAGGCAGAGGTGCTAGCACCCACATGTCGCCAGTTCATATTTAGGTCCCAATGTAATAGGTGGCGAGCCTATTGCCATTAACCGGGCACTTATAAACCTGCGATAAATACACACATAACTTCGAAAAGCATCGAAAAGTCATTGGTGTGTGCCTTGGTAAAACCTGAGATCGAACCCGACACCTCATCTCAGCAGTCCATTACCCATACAACTAGGCTACCGTGGCATTTTATATTCAGATGTATCACTTTGAGATGAAAAATGAAAGACGAAATGAAGCAAAAAGTGAACTGTTTGATGTAAGCTTAATGTAATAGCAGGATTCAAAATCCACCTCTCAATCTTAAAGCTGATTCATTTACCACCAAGCTACCAATTTCTATTGTTTTTAAAATACTCTGTCCTTATTTATATACAAATCATTCCTTCGCCAAGAAATTTAGAACAAAAGCAGCGCTCCGTAGATGAGCAGGGAATTGCGATGTGCATAAATTATATATTTAGGGTAAGAAAAGTGGGGAGCCACCTTAATGGGGGACATTTATAATGATTGACTCCCGCTTCCCGAGAGTAATAAATGTCATAGACTGTAACAGAGCTCTGGGAAGCGCGAATATTCTTAGAGAAATAGGTTAGAATGGTCTTTCTAAAAATATTTTAGTCTTACATATTCTAGGGTTTGTTTATTTATACCATTGTCGACTTGATGAGAAGTGGTTAAAATTAAATTAATTAAAATATTTTATTATGTCAAAAACATTGTTAACACATACATATAGTATTTTAAGACTCCTTTTAAGCAACAAATGCCTGTGTTAAGAGCCTCCAATATTACTGTGACCTATGGATGTGTGCAATACCCCATATTGTACGCACTTGGGAAAATCGCAGCAGGGATTTTGCGTTTTGCGTTTTGTGTTTTGTGTGCTTAATGTAATGACAATAAAATAAAATAGAGAATTGACATCTTTGAATTATAATGTGATTATTGATACTAACAATACTAAAATAATTTTAAACACGTTGTCAAGTACTAATATTATACTAATAATGTGGTTAAGTCCACTATGATCTGAAATGAATGATTATATTTTTGACGACCTCCGTGGCGTAGCGGTAGTGCATTCGACTGCTATGCAGGGGGCGCGGGTTCGATTCCCGCTCAGTGCAAATATTTGTATGCATGAATATGTAATATATTAGTAATATATTTGCATTGGTCTGGGTGTTTCTATGTATAATTCGTATGTATTTACACAAAAAAATAACTAAGTATGTTTATCCGCGATCCAAGATTCTATTTCTAGATCCCATAACACAAGCTAGTTAATCTATGCTTACCATGGGTCTAGATAGCGTTGTGTAAAATGTCGTGGAATATTTATTTATTTATTTATTTATTTAATATATCTCTTAAGGGTTCCTGGGGACTTCATTTTTATATTGAAGCAGGCCGAGACGGCGCGGCGGTGGCGTGATAATGCCCTGTCGGCTTTTTCTGGGGAAAGATGGAGAAGTCGTAGTCCCACACCCGATGGGGCCTTCTATAGCCAGAGCACCCCGACTGACCCAGGGGTCAGTCGGGGTGCGCGAAGAATATGCCAGAGGCTACCTCACCCCCGGCAATTGATAGCCCAAGACGGCCGTGCGGTTTTATTCGGTTCGAGCCCAACATAACCACCCCACTGGCCTCGGCGTGGTGTATCCTACCTACCGGGTATACCTACCTGGGTCCTTCCGAAAATTCCCTACGAAAGATCTCTTGGGTTTTTGCCGGGGTGCGAAATATTGACATTAGTAATATTAACTGACATCTATTATACATATACTGACATAATATTTAGTGCTTGATTGATTTTTATTTTTTAATTTTTTTGGATAATGCAGTTGATATAATACTTGCACGCTGGGCAATTTAAATTTTCATTTAGTATAATAATCTGTAAACCACATGTGGTAGGACATAGCATACGTAATATAACTTATAAGACCTTTATAACTAACCTATGATCCACAGAATAAATATTATGATTATGATTATGATTAAAAATAAATGCCTTATTGGGTAGCTTTGGTAACATTATACTTCTGTAATTTAATTTAAATGCTGGCTACCGGTTAGTCAGTTCGATTCCTATATAGCCATTTCACCACTGCCCTCATTATACTGGTAGGTAATCGTCGGGGTATTTAATATATAAAAACGACACCAACGGGGTTGGCGCTAGGATGATGTTTATTTCCACTGTTTTTTTTTTATACCACTTAGGTGGCAGACAAGCACACGGCCCACTTGATGGGAAGTGGTTACCGTGGCCTACGGACGTATTCAACACCAGGGGTGTTACACTCGCGCTGCCGACCACGAAGAAACCTTCTGATGCTCCTCTTGAAGAACCCCATATTGTAGGTGCTTGTGAAAACCGCAGCAGGGAGGTCATTCCACAGCTTGAGTGTGCGTGGGATGAAGTTTCTTTCATACCGCACAGTGCGCACCGTCTCAGTTCGCAATGTGTGAGGATGAATTCCCTGCCTATGGCGAGAGGTGCGATGATAGAATGTAGCTGTGGGCATCATGTCAAACAATTCATCTGAGCACAAACCATTGTATAGGTGGTTTAATCACAATACGAAATGTCATCCTTCAACAACAGCTGAGAGTCACAAATTATTGTAGTATTGATTTCTACAACGCTGACCCTCTTTTCTGAGACTTTGCCTTCAGCCTATGTCATATTAACCTGACCTATATATTAAAAATAACTTCTTTCCTTGACGTAAATAACTTCTGTTTACTACTTAACTACAATATAAAAACAACAACAAAGAAATATAAGAATTTATACCGTAAACAGTAAATCACATTTATTATATCATCATTGATGTATTAAGTTGTGAAAGCAAAAACATGTCACATCTCATAACTTCCAGAAGTAATAACTTGTGTATTTTTTTTTTCAATCAGACCCCCGCGGGACGGACTTGGGCAGGAACTAACTGTCAACAAAGTAGGGGAGACAATTATGACCGGGTTAGGCACTCACTATGGCCATATATCTATAGGATCTCGTTTATTTATTTATTACACTTTAGTAAAAGTTTACACACACACACACACACACACAGCACGCAAGCACGCACACACACACACAAACATACACACACACTCACCACGTGAGGGGTTAAAAACAACGACATTACAGAAATACAATGGTTAATTGTTTCCGACGTTTTATCAAAAAGTTCGTCATAAATATTATTATATAGTACATAGTAATAGTATTATAATCTACTTTTCTGTAACATACATACATATATACTACGAGTATTATTCCCGGAGGGTTAGGCAGCGGTTGAATTAACACCCACATTTCACCAATCCTTAAATTCAGGGTGAGCCTATTGTCATCTCTCGGGCACTATTATTGATTCAAGGCCTTTATTTGAGGCTGAGTCTGGGCTGTATATATATCTGTCTCATGTTAAACAGCCCAATCCCTTAGTCGCCTTGTACGATACCGCATGGGAAGAGATAGGGTGGTCCAAATTCTATTCTGCTGGAAAATATACAAATATTACAATAACGATATAATATTCAGTTTGTTGGGGTGAACGACTTACCTCTAGCGCAGGCTCTCTTCTTGACTTAGACAGAAACAAGACACGCAAAGGTGTGAATATTCAATTATTATTAAATTAAACTGCATCTTAATATTCAAACCCCAACTTTTCAAAATTTGTCGTAACACTTACCCAACTGTAAGTAAGGCTATTCCACTAATTATAATTCTGCCTACCCTTTAAAGACCAAAGCCGTTATACATGTGATAATATAATGCTGTATAATATGATGTTATCCCGCCAGGGTAATGTCCGGCTGTAAGATTACCCGGACCCCGAGAGACAGAGGATAACCCACCGGTGCGCACACTTACACAAAAAACTTGTTTACACTCAACTACACGACAAAGACACGACTACGCGACACGCGAAATGAATAACACTTATTATTATTATTTCACCATGTCAATAGTACTCATTACTGACTAAGTATATCAATCTTTGTAATGCCTACAAAGAACTTTGGAGCCAAGTCAACTTCATCTGATAGCCGGTTCTGATCTTATTAACGAACAAGGACACGGCGGTATTAGATAGATAGATAATTATTTATTGTACACCAACAGATTTACAGTATTTCCGTCCAATTGAGCAGTCCGACTGGGGGAGTACTTCCGCCCTACAGAATACCGCGGTTATAATAACCTCGTGTTGTATTCCCAGCGGTGAGCAGAGTAGCCAGAGCTTACTGGAGAATTTGTGCTGTCAGTGGGATGACTAAAGGCTTGTCCTGCTTTGTCTTCTACTGACGGCACAGAAACTCTGCACTTACAGGGTTGGCAGCGCGAGTGTGGCTTCTCTGGTGTCACACACGTCCATAGGCCACGGTAACTACTTTCCATCAGGTGGGCCGTGTGCTTGTCTGACAACTAAGTGGTATAAAAAAAAAAAACTACATAGCATATATTCTTAATTTGTGTGCGTATATGGGCAAATATTATTTAATTAAAAAAATTGAGTAAATAAAAAATTACAAAGGCGTACTTAATAATAACTGTAATAAGAACTTAGAGATATGCACAGATTTATCTAGAAATTTTCAGATTCTTCAATCACCTGGCTACAATGAATACCTGTCTCTCTAGACAAGTGGCAATTCGTTGGCCAGCGTTTTGTGCAATAGAATTGCATGTGATTTGACGTTTATGATATACGTTGACAACTGTCATAAACGTCAAAACCCATAAATTTGTCATTCTATTCTACAACTCGGTGGCCAACGAAATGCCACTTATCTATGAGGACTGGATGGAAGAAATGGCCAACTAAGTAGAAAAAATCGGTAAGTGGGCTGACCGATTGAGATTATAATAACCTAGCTAAATGTAAAAAGTAACATTCACTTATCAAGCCATTTGATATCGTACCGTATAAAGACCCTCGCACACATATACTCGATGTACAACGATAATGACGATGTCACGGTAATACTGTTTTATGTAACGTTTAGTACACATTATACCTAATGCTTGTAATTTATGAACTACTACCGCCAAAAGACTGAATACACATGTTGGTCTTGGATGAAGAAATACTAGTGGAGGAAAATCTGCTACTATCATTTTTAGGTTACGGTAACTAACAAATTGATATCTAACCACACAGAGCCTTTTACATAATATGAAGCTGAGTGGGTTAGGTTTTTTTTTTACTTGCGCAAAATCCCCACGGATACCTCCCCACCGGAGCCGGTGGGGGAGGTTATGTCGGACTCGAACCGACTAAAACGCACGCCGCCTGTGGGTCGTTTTGGTTGCCGAAGGTTAGGTTGACAGGCATATCCCTCGCACCCCGGCCGACCCAGGGCCATCTCTTACGATCTGGCCCTCTTCTCAGGTGTGGGGACTACAGAGTCCCCAACTCGTCCCTGGAAACGGGGAGGCGCGCCAGGCGCGCCACCGCCGCGGCCTGCTTCTGCCAGGGTGACAGGTGGCTCCACCTGTCACCCCCTGGCCGGCGCTCATGGGGGGCGGAGGTCGTTTATCGACCTCCGACGCCCGAGTTGCCTTCGTACGCGGGCAGCTTGGCTTGCGATACTTCGTCGCTCCCGCTGCCACTCCCGCCCCGCCTCCTCCTTCACGAGCATTACTTGCTCGCAGAAGGAGGCGCCGGCCGCCCACGCAAGATTGGTTAGGTTAGGTTAGCATTATTTGCTCACAGTAGGAGACGGTGAAGCATGCTTGCCAACCTATTCCCTCTAGTCTTAAGGACGCCCAAGTTGTGGTTATCCGAAAACACAGATTCGGGCAGGGAATTCCACTCCTTGGTAGCACGCATGATGAACGTATGGCAAAAGTAGAGTGTCCATGGTATATCGGTGGCGTGACGCCGTGCGTCTGGTCGTTCGATGATGTAAGGGGCTTGAAGGAATTAGGTTGTGCAACTTCAGCGCTACTGTGTTATGATTGTTATTACAAAAGATGTTTTGACTTAACATGGGAAATAATACCACGGCTATAATAACCTCGTGTTGTGTTCCCGGCGGTGAGTAGGGTAGGCTGAGCTCACTGGAGAGATTTTGTGCTGTTAGTGAGAAGACTAAAAGCTTGTCCTGCTGAGTCTTCTACATTGCCGGTACAGAAACTCGTGCATGATAGCCCACGGTAACCAATTCTAATCAGGTGGGCCGAGTGCTAATCTGCCACCTAAGTGGTATAAAAAAAAACCCCGGCAAGGAACTCAGCGGGCATTTTTTTGGTCTATTTACAAATATTTACTGGTCTGTCTCAAGTAAATTATTGTATTAGGCTAAGTCTACTTACAATAATTTACTTGAGCAGCATAGTTAAGCGAACAGCTCATTTCCAAGCTTGTTTATCATCTAATTCAAAATCAAATTCATTTATTTGCTAGAATATGGTGTATAGAGGTGTTATAATAACATAGTTTAGTTCGCTCATATTCTGCCATGTGATGGCGTGCAAATTTAGTACATTTGTCAATTTCTTACATCTAGATTAAATCTATAATAATTACCATTATGTATTTATTATTATTATTAATTAACATCATTATTTATTTATGTTCAAGTGTCTTTCTATAAATTTGTCATTCAAATATTCATGTACGTCATAATATTTTTTATTTAATAACATTTCAAACAGTGTCCTTTTAAATACAATCTTACAGGTATTTCAGCAATTTTGTTTTATAAAAGTATTCTTAAATTTTATAAAATTCTTCTTTATTACTTCAATCAAAGAAACTTACTCTCAACTAAACACACAGCACTTTCAGAATGTTGTAGAAGCGTTGTCCACGTGGGATCGATTTATATTACATAGATATTTGTTCGCTAGAAGCTACCGGAGATAGTGCACCTACTATCCATTACGTACATTTGTCCGCCGCTGAGAGCGGAGAGCCTGTCTGGTACACTATCAAACTATCTCGTATAGACACAGACTCTCGTTGTAGTATGAGAGCAATTTTAGTGCATGAAGTATTAATTTAGATACGTATGTATATACATACATATAATCAAGTCTTTATACCCGCAGGGTTAGACTTATTAACGAATTAACAGTCACACTTCATCAATAATTGTGATTGATCCCACGTACTTAATACGGATAAAGTCTATTACCGTATTCCGGACACTACTGTATACGTCTGAGGCGGATTGACATTATTTAATTTCTGACATTAACTCAATAACTAATTAACGCAATTAAAATATTATGAATGCTCTCTAATTGAAATATTGCATGTATAGACAATACCAAATATATGCACACCTTGAAGAGGTTGTAATACAGCGGACCTATGCATTTAATGAAAATGTATATTTTACTAACTTTCTGTAATCTGTGTAATGCAAATAAATTATTTGATTTGATTTGATTTGTATATATCTATCTGATGTTAAGCAGCCCTATCCCTTAGTCGCCTTATACAACACTGCATGGGAAGAGATGGGGTGGCCCAAATTCTACTCAGCCGGAAATCACGCGGCTAGATACGTATGTACATACATACATACATATAATCACGACCCCATCCCCATAGGGTTAGGCAGAGGTAAATTTCATCAATTTCATAAATTTTTCATCAATTTTTGGCACCTCGTAATAGGGGGTGAGTCTATTGCCGTCTTCCGGGCACTATTGTTGAGTCTGGGTTGTATATATCTATCTGATGTTAAACAGCCCTTAGTCGCCTTGTACGACACCGCATGAGAAGAGAAGGTGTGGCCCAAATTCTACTCTGACGGAAATCACGCGGCTAGATACGTGTGTATCGTCAAATATTTGGTATTTTTGATAGCTTTTACGTATTACGTATGTGAGTCGGTGATAAGGTCAAAAGATTGTTTTATGCATATACCCATGCATAGGGTGATTTAGAATCAAAGATGTGAGAGGGTCCTTGAGAATCAAAGAATCAATTTCATTTATTCAGTTTAGGCACACAAATAGCGCATATGAATGTTAAAATTTTATAATTATATCAATAAATATTATAAAAATATTAAATAATATAAATAAACTGAGATATAACAATAACTGACCCTGTCGATTGATACCATAAAAATAGAGAATCATATTTTTCGAATTTCAGTCGATTCTATTACTGGATGTGTAAAGTGATTTTTCGAAAAATTTTGAATGCAGTTCTGTTTTTTCTTTTTTGAAAATAAGGGAATGTTTCCTGTATGTAATATTTACCGTCTCCAGTATTTAGAATACTATCCCTCCAGGAAACGGTGATATCTTCCAGTCTGTATATTCATGAGTGGGCACGAATGTTATTGGAGTTGGAATCTGGCAACTGTAAGACAATGTAACTATTTTCGCATTCGGACGCTGATTTTCCTCTCAGGATTTAAAGTTTAGATATAGATAGACATAAGGAGAATAAAGCGCTCTCTTTTCCAATGTACTTTAATATTTTCTCTAACAAAATAATGTTAACCAACATTTTTCAATATTTATGAGGAAACACTTTTATACCACTCTTTATAAAAAAAACTCTTTACCTGGAGGGTATTTCACTCTCGGCAACTGACGGCCTGGGATGACCCTGCGGTTTTGGTCAGTTCGAGTTCGACATAACCACCCCCCCTGGCTCCAGGAAATACATGGGGATTTCCACACATGAAAAAAATAGTGGTCAAGTGCGAGTCATGCTCGCGCACTGAGAGTTCCATACAAAACTGGATTGAGAGACGAGCTTATACTATATAAACGGCTGTATGTTTTGATGGTATTGACTGAGAAGTTTGATTTTTCCACAACTTCAAGGGATTAATTCAAGGGAACATATCTGGTATAAATTTCAATTTGATACCTTCATGTATTCTTGAGAAAATGCTCTTGACAAACAGATAGACAGACAGACGGACATACGGATAACGAATTGATCCTATAAGGGTTTCGTTTTTTTCCTCTTTTTTTTTTACGGACGTAAAATCGCCTCGGATACCTCCCCACCGGAGCCGGTGGAAGAGTTTATGTCGGACTCGAACCGACTAAAACGCACGCCACCTGTGGGTCGTTTTGGTTGCCGAAGGAGAGGTTGACAGGCATATCCCTCACACCCCGGCCGACCCAGAGCCATCTCTCACGATCTGGCCCTCTCCTCGGATGTGTGGGGACTGCAGAGTCCCCAACTCGCCCTCGGAAACGGCGAGGCGCGCCGCCGTCGCCGCGGTCTACTTCTGCCAGGGTGACAGGCGGCTCCACCAGTCACCCCCAGGCCTGCGTTTTTTTTCCTCTTGAGGTACGGAACCCTAAGAAGGCATCACATTCGCAGCTACACCATCCAGAGTGACCGAAGTTAATGAGTTTTGTTTAAATCCACATTAGCATCGTATTAGGGTCTTTTTTAATAAATCGACTGCCCAATGTTTACGGATACTTTTCATCGAGGAAAGGTAACAGAGTCGTTGTTTGTTCGACGGCGTCTCTTCACTTTGAAATGTTAATGATGGTCCCGGGTTCGATTACAGAAATATATAAAAGTAAAAGTTGAACTGCTTTTCATAAAGTTGGTTGAACACGTTTAATAAATCTGAAGACTTTGTCACGGAGATAAAAATGCTGCAGTGGATGTGCGGAGATACGCGTAAAGATCGCGTGCGGAACTCCCGTATCCGCGCAGCCTTTATATCCGTGACATCCCAGATAAAATCCAAGAGAACCGCCTTCACTGGTATGGCCACGTCTTGTGACAACCACCAGTCTTCGTTGATAACAAATCCCTAGTAATGGCGCCCCTACCGTGTTCAGGTAGAAGTGGCAGACCCAAGAAGACGGCTTGAGGTCGTGGAGACATGCGTGTGAATGGTCTCACTACCATGGGCGCCCAAGATTTGAGTGGACGAGGAAGAACCGGATGATGATGATGATGATGATAAGTAACTTTGAAGACCTGTGTAGGTAGAGAGTACGACTGTTAAGTCAGAAGTTCCCGCACACTAGTTTTTTACCGTTTTTGTTTACGGCGGAATGACCCGCTGTCACTACGATTTCTGCTGACCAGACTACAAACATGTAATTTGTCTATTTGAGGTATTTACTCCAGAACTCGCTCACTCCAACGGGCATTGGCTTTTCATTAAACCAGCGTACTGCGTTTTAGCTTACTTTTCTACTATCTTACATTGTTATCGTCCGTTAGTTTAAGGACTATTTTGTCCGTGAGACGATCCACGTCCATATTTCGATAAAACAAAATGCTTATGCAAGCAAGAGTTCCAAAATCGTTACATCAGCTCGCTAAATCGCTACATTTATACAAATAATCAAAGAATCAATTTCATTTATTCAGTTTAGGCACTTAAAGAGCACAAGAGAACGTCAA
Organism: Eilema griseolum; assembly: GCA_963662185.1. Taxonomy (NCBI): domain Eukaryota; kingdom Metazoa; phylum Arthropoda; class Insecta; order Lepidoptera; family Erebidae; genus Eilema; species Eilema griseolum. The sequence continues at coordinate 1,587,810 of OY759256.1, forward strand.
AATTTTACAATTATGTCAAGAAATATTTTAAAAATATTATTTATTCTTTCGTTAATTATTTATTGTACAAAGGAAAATAATACATCGACAGGCAATTGCAAATTCATCTTGGTGTACAAAGGCGATTTTAACTCAAATTTGAGTTTTCTCCCAGCAAGCCTTTGGAGGATTAAAAGTGCAACAAAATTATAAAAAAAGTGTACAACAGCCTGCAGAGAAAATATAAATGATACAAGAATACTATAAATCATACATTTACAATACATACAGCAGACATATAATCACGCCGTTATCCCCGGAGGGTTAGGCAGAGGTGAATTAACACCCACATTTCACCAATAATTGAATTCGGTCCCACGTAATAGGGAGTGAGTCTATTGCCGTCTTGCGGGCACTATTGTTGCCTTGAGTCATGCATCTGAGGCCGAGTCTGGGCTGTATATAACTATCTGATGTTGAACAGCCCTATTCCTTAGTCGCCGTGTACGACACCTCATGGGAAGAGATGGGGTGGTCTAAATTCTACTCTGCTAGGAACCACCAAAGTAGAAATTTACTGATTTATATATAATTCAATTACACATATATGCAATAAATAATACATATATTATTATAAATAACTCACATATATCTAGTTTGAGAGAGGAACAGTTCTTTTACTTTGATCTTGAATACGTTCAAAGAAATGCTGTCGCGTACCGAGAGAGGCAGCGAATTCCATAACCTTACTGCGCGAACAGTAAATGAGCAGGAACAGTGAAGAAATACTTAATGCAAATAAACCATTGGAAAATAATTCTTTCACTGGTTCTGTGCATGAGTTCTACTGAGAATATACCAGCAAGAAACTCACAGAACTATATTAGAACTAAATTATAATAGGTTAGTTATATACATACATATGAAATTGCCATGTTTTTGAAGAAATTGGAGGAAACCTAATTTTAGTACTAACATTATTGTGCATTTTTTTTAGGAATGATAAATCCAAATTTTATGATTTTTTTGTGTATAAATGAGACAATATTAAGCTAACAAACACTTTTATTATATTTTTGAAAAATGACATCGGTAAAAAAGGAGATAGATAGAAAGATAGATAATTCTTTATATGAAATTTATCTTCAAAATGTATAGCATTTAGGAAGTACTGTTTTTGAAGATCGAATTAAATTTATCAAGCGGCTTATAAAAACAAAATTTAACACAGAGTTGTAAAATCTTGAAATCAACTTTCAAACAAAATTTAAATAATGGAAATAGCTATTAAAATACAAGAATAACGAAGTCATGAATATGTAAGAAAATTTCGGCAATTTTTGCATTCGGCATTTTGCATAGGTAAAGGAAGACCGCGGTAGCCTAGGTCTCGGGTTCGATCCCAGGTTTTACCATGGCACGCACCAATAACTTTTCGATGCTTTTCAAAGTTATGTGTGTAAATATCGCAGGTTTACAAGTGCCCGGTTAATGGCAATAGGCTTGCCACCTATTACATTGGGACCTAGACATAAACTGGCGAAATATGGGTGCTAGCACCTCTGCCTACACTTTCGGGGATATAGGCGTAAGTTTATGTTATGTTGTGTCATAAGTTAAGACCTAATATTTTTTTATATTCGGCTTTATTTACAATATATGTTGTCTATGTACGAGAGACTTAGATTGACCACGCATTCCCAACATAAAATAAACAATGCTATTCAAAAACACCTCGTGCCAATAAACAATCGGAGACTTCCCCGGTTAAGTTTACTATCAGAACGTACTCCACTTTATATCATTGAGGATTACGGTACCTGAGAGTTCCCTTCAAGGGTCATTTTTATGTCCGGGGTTTATCGGAAACTGTTGCCAGTAGCGCCCTCTGCGATCTCAGATAGTATTAAATTTTACTTGGAGTCGTAAAACTGAGCGTCTAGTTTGATGGTTATTTTTACGAATCGATTTGAGTTATAGGGTGTATAAGTTTTGGATTTAGTTGATGTTCCAGTTCAATACCTTTATTTGAGTAGTGGCCATTTTGATGGCCATGGGTCTATATAAGTAATGGCCGTTTTGATGGCCACGGGTCAGCTGGGGCGTGAGAGATATGCCAGAGGAAATTTCACCTTCGGCAACTGGTGATCCAAGACGACGTGCGGTTTTAATCGGTCCGAGTCCTACATAATCACCCCCGCTGGGTATATTTATTATCATATGAAAAATCTCCATGCATATCTCTCCGCCGGAGCCGGAGGTATGTCGGACTCGATCCGACTAAAACGCACGACATCTGAGGGTTGTAAGTTGCTGGGGATCAAAAATCCGGAGGTATATCCATTGTACCCTAACGATGGGTTGGGGATGGAATTTTTGCACTTTATAAAAGTAGTATTAACTTACTGGTTGAAATTACAAAGGCAAAGTCAAAGTCAAAAATCATTTATTCTGTATAGACCATTATATCAGTACTTACAAAACGTCAACAAAAAGGAACATAAGTATCAGTTTAGTAAATGGACCACCGGTTTAAACGCGGCCCAGACCTGAGAAGACTCCGGCAAGAAACTCAGCGGGCAAGGAGAAGGATCGGAAAAAATGGCACACATTGAGAGAGCATATGCCTCTCTCAATGTGTGCCATTTTTTCCGATCCTTCTCCCAGCAGTGGACTGTGGTGGGCTTATTGATTGATTAATTGATAACATCATTCAATCTTCAAATATACATATAGAATACTAGCTGTACCCTGCCACGCCTCGCTGTGGCACATTGTGATTGAATAGTTGCGAAATGAGAAAAAGAACAAAGTGGTACACAGGCTGATCGTTAAAAAAAACTTTCATAAAAATTTTCTACTCTCGGGTAAAAGTGCTCGCGACTACCTACCACTTAATAATTCACAGGCGACTCGGGGCCACATTAGTGCCAACTATCACGGGCCTAAGTGTGCACACACGGAATAATATATATATTTACACACACGATTCAGATGGACTCTGAAAGAGAAGTTCTGGACTCTTAGTTTTAAGTGTATTGCTATGACCAAGTGTAATGAATTTATTTTCCAAATTTTATAATGTTAACTTTCATTCTGTAGGATATAATGTATAACTGTTTTGGATGAAGAATATAAAATAAAAATGAATAATACAGAAAAAGTAAGAGACATAAGAGTGAGATACAATCATGATTTGCGATTGATATGGTCATTCACAAAGTGTAATACTCCTATTTTATTGTAACAGCGCCGAAACATCGGTTGCTCAACAAAAATAATAAACATGGTAAATATTTCGGCAACTATTACGCTAGTAAAGATACAATCAGCCGGGGTGCGAGGAATATTCCTACCGCAACTTCACCTCTGGCAACCTGCAATCCTCAGACGGCGTGCGGTTTAGTCAGTTCAAACTGACATACCCCCCCCCCACCCCCACCGGCTCCGACGATTTATCACACGATAAAAAAAGAGTGAGGTTTAATCAAAGCAAGATGCGATCGCAGAGCATAATCTTGTCGATCCGTACGATTTTGCTTACTTTACTCGTTAGTAGAAGTACCTTTTCTGTATTATTCATGCCTTGTTACAAAAGTATTTTTAAAGTACTAGTAAATTGTTTTTATATCACTTAGGTGGCAGACAAGCACACGGATCACCTGATGGAAACTGGTAACCGTGGCCTATGGACTTATGCAAAACCAAGAGAGTCACACTCGCGCTGCCAAACCTGTAAACATTGAGAATTTCTGTGCCGTCAGTGTAAAAGACAAGCTTTTGGTCTTCCCACTGACAGCACAAAAACTCTCCAGTGAGATCTGGCTGCCCCTACTCACCGCCGGGAACACAACACGAGGTTATTATGTCCTCAATTGGACAGAAATACCGTCGTTTCCTACGTGTCATTCGGCGATAATACCGAATTGTTTCTTACTTTTGTCACTGACTGTACCCGCTTGTGCTCCAATCACGTCACCTACAATATAAATGTCCACAACCTCCCCTATTTTCCAGCTCCTTGAGCCCGACAATCTTTGTTTTAACCACTCGAGAGCGCCTCAAAAGCGTCGATTTTAAATGCCTTTATAATCAAGATCAAGTGGGATAATGAAAACGAAACAAAAACAAACAAGTCGAGAGCTCCCATTTGGCAGGTGAGGCCGAAAACCGAACGGCAAAAGCCCAGGACGAGGACCAAGTGACTCTCAACAATCCGCCCTCTCAAACTTTTTGTAATAATTGTCACTTGGAATAATTTAAATAAATTGAAGGTGAAGTGTTTAAAAAACAAAAAGGCACTCGAAACACTTTTATGTTGCGAGTAATTACTAAAGTTAAAAATATTGTGAAAAAGATAGGACGATAACAAAATAATGATAACGTTTGCGAACAAAATGTATAGAATTTTTTGGAAGGAACATGGCGACTCGGTGAGTACCGAGCAATCTAGGTGAGAGGTTTTTTGCGTGCTCAATGACACTGCACTGGGAATAGTGGAAATACATTTATATAGTATGCGGGCAGTCAGCTTTACTTCATATAAACGTTCATGGTATAGAAATGAATTCATAAAGTCAAGTGAGACTACAATTTACCAAGGTTATTCTAAAATTCAAGATTATTTAGATGATAAACAAAAAAAGCTGTTTGCTTAACTATGCTACTCTTGCAAATTATTGTATTTAGACTTAGTAGTAAATGTTTGTAAATAGACCAAATTAAGCACGCGGAGGGTTTTGCCGGCCCGAGTCTTTTTTAAATCGCAGTGGTCCATTTGCTAAACTAGTCATTAATATTTTTTTAATTTTGACAAGTTCCGTCTTAATATAAATATTCGATTCGGTGACCCTTTTCTTTGTGATATATGATATATGTAAATATGTATGTAATGGTGACCCTCTTTGATGAAACTTAGCCTTCTTAATACCATCAGGCGGGGCGAAGTCTATTTGACGTTTACTATATAAATAATTGACTTTGAAGGTAGTAATCCTTGTGTCGAATATATTTGTTTAAGATCGCAGAGATACACACAGCTAGCATATACAATAGCAACATATACCTAGGGATGTGCAGTATTCCACAAAGCTGTTTGTCCACATAACATTACTCATGGTCACGCCTGGATGCAGTTGTAGTACGCACGGCCTGGTGTTATATACAGAATTGTATATAGAATGTAACATCAAAACTATTTACATGAGACTACGTTTGAAGCGCACTATGTTAGGAGGTAGGACACGACGGTTTTCCCGTCCGAATTGAGCAGTCCGACTGGGGAAGTACCTCCACCCTACAGAATACCACGGCTATAATAACCTCGTGTTGTGTTCCCGGCGGTGAGTAAGGTAGCCAGAGCTCACTGGAGAGTTTTTGTGCTGTCAGTGGGAAGACCAAAGGCTTGTCCTGATTTTGTGTTCTGCACTGAAGGCACAGAAAATCTCTGTTCTTACAGGGTTGGCAGCACGGATGTGACTCCACTGGTGTTACATACGTTCATAGGTCACGGTAACCACTTTCCATCAGGTGGGCCGTGTGCTTGTCTGCCTCCTAAGTTGTATAAAAAAAAACAGACATGCATTCAGTGCCGGAGTTAAGGTCACCGACGCGACGGGCAAAAATATTGTGTCGACCACTTAAGAAAATCATAATTTATTAATTCATATTTATTCATAAACTTTTTCTTGATTTTTTTATTTGGCTAATATTTTTTTCTTAGTTAGTATTAAATTTTATTCCAGGCACAACAAATTTTGTTAAGTTTTATTTTCTAAAATTGTATTTCTTTGTACTTTGTTTATGAAAATTTCACTTTTCGGGTCTTTTTATAACCAAAAATACGAATGAAGTTAGAAAATTCAATTTGTACATCAATATCAATTTCAATCGAAAATGTAGACAAATTAGAATGTCTAGATTGAGAGGTTGTTGAGCGTAAATGCATTTTTATTACTTTTAGTTTTGAAAAACTGCGTTCTCCACTTGCAACTGTAACCGGAATATTCGCAAAAATCCGAAATGCAATCAGTACATTTGGATACAGCTGGCAGAACGTCGTGCACCACCTTTACGGTTTTATATGTCATTAGGTAATTATATTACAAAAGTCATAAATTCATATAAATAATAATATAACATAATACTCGTATTATAACAACAAACTAATGTGAAAGAACACTATTTATCAGCGCGACACCCCTGCAAATCAGATGCCCTCGGCGGTGCTACTGCATGCATTAATTTTTTTATTGAAAATCGTCATCGTTATCTTAGACCGGTATTCCACAACGATACTCATTCCAGAATGTCGCTTCCTGATTTCTGAGGACAGGATTGTATTCTAGATGACAGTTCTAATGTCCTTGTGAGAGTAGATTCATAACTGAGCGTTGTTCCAGAACACGGGTCTTAATGTGTTCTCCAATGTTTCAAACATAACTTCATCTCTTTTAAATTTAGTTTATGCAGCACTGCAGGAAGTAAGACACGACGGTATTCCCGTCCAATTGAGCAGTCCGACTGGAGAAGTTTCTCCGCCCGTAGGTCTGCTCCGTTGGCAGAAAAGTACACGGCTGATGGAAAGTGGATACCGTGACCAGTGGACGTGTGCAATACCAGTGAAGTCACACTCGCGCTGCTGACTCTGTAAGCACAGAGAGTTTCTGTGACATCAGTGAAGAAAGTAAAGCAAAACAAGATTATGGTCTTCCCACCGACAGCACAAAAACTTTCCAGTGAGCTAATTAATCACGAAATATCGGCAACTATAACACTTAAAATCTTGAAATTTGGTAGATAGGTGCCTTATAGGGTGTAGATATCAGCTAAGAACGGATTTTACGAAACTCCACCCCTTAGGGGATAAAAAGGGGCCATGCGTATAAGTAACTAGCGTTACTTATAAATAGAAAGGTTCGTTTTCCTATATTCTACCTATTATTTATTTACACTTCTCTCGGAGCCCCAAGTAGTAAGCAATATAATTAACAGCATCCCAAACACATCTACTCGGAGTCCAATGACCGAGGGCATACTCCGAGATCCGATACTATTGGTATTTTCTCAGTCAACTAATATTGCCTACATTCCAGTGTAGTACTAATTTTGTGCTAATATTAGCTAATGGTACTAAATTGGTACTCATTAGTACCGGCTTAGTATATCAGTATTAATATTCTGTTAATAGAAATGTTTGTCATAGAATATTAGGTTAGGTTGGATAATGTAGATAGTTTGTGTTGTCAGTGGGGAAAACTAAAGGCTTGTCCTGCTTTGTCTTCTGCACTGATGGTACAGAAAATCTCTGTGCTTACAGGGTATCGCGAGTGTGACTCCAATGGTGTTACATACGTCCATAGGCCACGGTAACCACTTTCCATCAGGTGGGCCGCATCGGTACGTGTCACTTCGAATCGTCCTAACCCTGCCGTAAGAGAATCGAAGTGACTTCATAGTAATTTTTGGCTCAATATAAAACTGGAAAGTTTGTATGTTCGTTTGTTTGAACAGACTAAGAGAACTAGAACTACTGGTTCAAATAGTTTTTTTTTATTGAATAGTCCGTTTGTCAACGGAGGTTTTAAGCTATATTTCATCACGCTACTACTGAAGCGAGTTGAGCAGTGCTGATAATATGTCAACAAATCCGGCACATTTCCATACTATATTTAAAGACTAAAATCTTACTGGGTTTAAGAGCTGATATATTATGGTTTCAAAATACGCCATGAAGCTGGGGCGTTTCAGTAAGTATATTATATACTATCATGCTTCTCTCCCTCCAGGATAAGCAGAAACAATAACCTAACATTCACTTCTATCCTCATACACTTAACGAACTTCCTCTACAGCATTTTTTTAAACTACTCGATTGGTAGACAAGCACACGACCCACCTGATGGAAAGTGGTTACCGTGGCCTATGGACGTGTGCAACACCAAGGGAGTCACACTCGCGCTGCCAACCCTGTAATCACAAGAGTTTCTGTGCCGTCAGTGTAAAAGACAAAGTAAGACAAGCTTTTGGTCCCCCACCGACAGCTCAAAAACTCTCCAGTGAGTTATGGCTACTCTACTCACCGCCGGGAACACAACACGAGGTTATTATGGCCTGCTCAATTGGACGGAAATACTGTCGTGTCCTACCTTCCTTTTGAGTACAAAAAATTAGAACTTTTAAAGCATGTAAAGCACTTTGGAATCGTCCCGATTTTCTCCACAAATCTTAAACTACCTCCTCTATCGGACGCTATAGCTTAAAGCCCTGCACGTTAAAAACGGATACCAAATTCGTCTGCTAGAATATTCTATTCTTTAACATTCTATACCTATCTAGACCCATGGTAAGCATAGCTTAACTAGCTTGTGTTATGGAATAGCTAGAATGCGGATAAACATACTTAGATACTCTTTTTTTTGTAAATACATACATATCATACATAGAAACACCCAGATCAATGCAAATATACATTTTCATGCATACAAATATTTGCACTGAGCGGGAATCGAACCCGCGCCCCCTGGTTAGCAGTCGAATGTTCTACCGCTACACCACAGAGGCCGTCAATATGTATAATAGAATATGTAGCAACCATTTCACATATTATGTTGATGATTTTTATTGATATTTTGATATTTTTTTTTATATGCAAATGTCAACGACAAGATTGACAAGCACCTCTGACAGTCTGATGTAAGAAACATAGGATTACAGAGTCTAAGACAAGCACCAGCTAAGGTGACGCCATCTGTTCCCTGTACCTCCCCATTAAGCAACTCGTGCAAGCCGTTTGTTTCAGCTCATATAAGCCGTGTCAGTCAACAAATTTTCAGCTTACGGCATAATGAACGAATATTAGTAGTATGCAACGCGACTGGAGCACATTTCCTGTGCCCTTATTATCATGTAAATGCAAAAGGCAGTATGTACCCTTGGAACTCTATTAACTTTGAGCTTTCGCAGGATATCACGGAATTATCCCGGCGTCACGTACTGTCAGCAACAAAATAGTTTAAATTAGCATCTGATTTAATAAAGTGTCACATGTTGGTTTCGGATTTGTGAAATAGTGGACGTTGGGTTACAAGCTCAAGTTTTACTCTCATTTTTAGGTTTCCGTACCTGAAAAGGAAAAAAACAAATGCGTGAAAGTTTGATACTACTTTGAAATTCATACCACATACTGTCTATAATGCATAATCAATAACGCGTTCAAAACATATTACGGTTTATGTACATAGCTTGAGTTAGGAGGTAGGACACAACGCTATTTCTGTCCCAATTGAGCAATCCGACTGGGGAAGTACCTCCAACCTACAGAATACCTTACCAAGGCTATTTGTGATAAACTCAGACAGTTCCTCGCTAATATAACATTACTAAAAAATCGCATCCCATATAAGGTCAAAATGATGTTGTATAACTCCCTAGCTGAATCATATATCCAATACGGACTAAGCAGTTACGGTCGCACATATAGCACATACCTGCAAAGCATATTTAATCTTCAGCGAAGAATTCTCCGTAAAATTGTATCCACAAACATCAAACAGCAGTTCGATGATGATGATTATGGTTTGTTCAATTATTGCAAGATATTACCAGTGCATATTCAATTCAATAATTTGGTTCTTATGGAAAACTTTTTTAACCAAGATTTTCGACATAAAATAAACCATCCTGTATGCACTCGGGCGGTGGCTCGAGGAATGTTGTGTGAGCCGAGTGACGCAAAAAACACCTACGGCGAGCGAACGACTGCTTACCTGGTTCCTCGACTAATTAACACATTACCCCCGGAGTTACGCAATATTGATAGCATTAAGCCCTGCAGTGTCAAAATGAGACTCAAATTGCATTTCCTAAAATCACTTGTTTAACATTTTTTTTAACCGCTGAGGCATTGATTATAAACCGCATAGGTTTTGGTTTGTAAATGCTTATGAATCTTTTTACTGTATGTAATTGTTTAGATGATAAATAAATTAAAAAAAAAAAAAAAAAAAAACTACGTGTTGTTCTCGGCGGTGAGTAGAGTAGCCAAAGCTAACTGGAGAGTTTTTGTGCTAATGTTATTTTTAAACTTTCGCGGTGTGAATTCATAATTATACCAAGTATCGGGACTTCTCGCGAATTATATTTTGGAACTTACTATTTCTGCCGACGTTTCGGATGCGTTGCAGCACCCGTGGTCACGACTTGACTAGTCTTCGAGCGTCGAGATGTATGCGGGGAACATTTTTTGAGCGCCTACCCACCATTACACTTATTATGAATGGTTAGGCTGGCGACACACCACACTCACTATGTCAGTTTTTAACGGCACTGTGTTTTTTGGTTTTAGTATCTTAATCACTGGATTCCACGTTCCGGATAGCTTGAATCCATCTTCCCTATTGAAATTTTTATATTTTTTGATTTCAATGGCTTCACGCACAATCCGTGAATAGTAGTGGCGATCAGTGGAGAGGACTTTGGGTTGATGAAGCTCAATCCAGTGATTGGTACCCGACTCAAGATGTTCTGCTACTGCCGATTTGTTGAACTGACGGTTTTTCACAGCTGCGATATGTTCTCTGACTCTCTCTGCAATGGTTCGCTTGGTCTGGCCTATGTAGGAACTACCGCAGCTGCAATCCACTTTATAAACACCCGGTGTTTGTAGAGGTATGACGTCCTTCGATGTTCGCACATATTTCGCTACTTTGGCGAACGGTTTAAAAATCGTCTTGATGGAAAACTTCCGTAAGCAAGATCCGATTTTGTCCGTTACACCTTTCACATACGGCATGTATGCCGGTTGGCGGTCAACACCCAGCAACATCTTCCTCGGTGCACGTCGCGGCTTTCTAGCACTCGTACCATACCCGTTCACCTCAAGAACCTCCTGAACATGATCTAACTCCTGCTGTAGGTGCTCAGGGTCACACAGGTCATTAGCTCGCTTGATGAGCGTCGAACTTACGGATTTTAAGTGAAGTGGGTGATGATGCGAGGAGGCGTGCAGGTATCTATCTGTGTGAGTGGGTTTTCGATACACAGTGTGGGCCAAGGAGCCATCAGTTCTCACCATCAACTTTATGTCTAAAAAAGATAATGTTCTTTTGTTCTCAATCTCATACGTAAACTGTGTCTTCACATGTAATGAGTTGAGATACTCAGTAAAGCGAACCACCTGCTCCCTGTTGCCCTTGAATATACAAAATATATCATCTACGTACCTTTTCCATAGCCTAATTTGGGCGTGGGCGTTCTGAAACACCATTTCCTCAATATGTTCCATCCAGATATTAGCCACGACTGGTGCCAAAGGGCTGCCCATGGCGACGCCGTTTATCTGGAGGTAATTTTGACTATGGTAAAGGAAGTAGTTCCCTTCGAGGCAACTCTGCAAATATAAAAATTTCAATAGGGAAGATGGATTCAAGCTATCCGGAACGTGGAATCCAGTGATTAAGATACTAAAACCAAAAAACACAGTGCCGTTAAAAACTGACATAGTGAGTGTGGTGTGTCGCCAGCCTAACCATTCATAATAAGTGTAATGGTGGGTAGGCGCTCAAAAAATGTTCCCCGCATACATCTCGACGCTCGAAGACTAGTCAAGTCGTGACCACGGGTGCTGCAACGCATCCGAAACGTCGGCAGAAATAGTAAGTTCCAAAATATAATTCGCGAGAAGTCCCGATACTTGGTATAATTATGAATTCACACCGCGAAAGTTTAAAAATAACATTAGCAAACCGATACGGGCCGGAAATTGCACAAAAAGTGAAAGACCTTGAATATTATCGGAAGAAGTGTGCGCGTATATCTACCTCACTTGTTTTTCTCACGAAATGCCGTGATTGGGACATTATTCCTACGTGTGTACGTATCAAACCGCGGAGTGATATTGCGTATTCCGATAAAATTCTAAGACATGCGAGTGGTCGTTTACTACGACAATTAATCAACAACAACTATGCGGAGTTAAGTAGAGTGCACAGAGTGTTATATGTGTTACATTTGGAGTGCAGTAAAAGGTTGACCGGGAGTGACTTTGAATTGGTGGATCGCATTTCATACCAACAAGCAGAGAGAACCTATGAACTATGCAGCACCACGCATGATAGGAAATTTGCCAAATTAACAGCTCGCCTACACAAGAGTACACATCATGCTCAAAATAAGGCCGGTGACACACTGAACAATACGGTGATCAATTTGTCAAAGATAGACTTAGACCAGCCAACCTTAAGTATACTACAAAAGGGATTGAATTACGCTCTTACCCCGAAAAAAGTGCCTTATGAAAACATTATCTGTAGCGTAGAGGAGGCAATCGCTCGTAACAGGATACCAGTTTGTGACGCGGACACCTTACGACAATATGTCGCCCATGTCTTACGGAAGGCTCGCCTTCCGAAAAGCAATGTTACCGTCGAAGAGCGAGAGGCTTTGGTTGCGTTGCGGAATAATGAAGATGTACTGGTACTTAAAGCTGACAAGGGGAATGCCACCGTAGTAATGGAAACAACTGATTACGAAGCAAAAATACAAGACCTACTTGAAGACACACAGACGTATAAGAGTGTTAAATATGATCCCACTTCAAGAGTAACACGTAAAATACGTAATTTGATCAAGGAGCACGAAGAGGACTTCACAAAGGATGAGTTCAAAAAATTACACCGACCTAAGATCACACAACCACCAAAATTGTACGGCTTGCCCAAAGTGCATAAACCCAATGTGCCACTGCGACCAATCGTAAGTCAAATTGACTCGCCAACCTACGACCTAGCGAAACACATTGCTAAAGCACTGCAGCCATTAGTGGGAAAAACACCATCTTTTGTGAAAGATTCTCGCCATTTTGTGGACATAATCAAAGACGTTAGATTGGAACCAGATGAGCTTCTGGTAAGTTTTGACGTTGAGTCGTTATTTACCAATGTTCCATTACAAGACTGTCTGCAGATTATTGGAACTAAATTGAAGGATAATGGTCTACCGGATAGTTATGCGACACTGCTGCAGAGTTGCCTCGAAGGGAACTACTTCCTTTACCATAGTCAAAATTACCTCCAGATAAACGGCGTCGCCATGGGCAGCCCTTTGGCACCAGTCGTGGCTAATATCTGGATGGAACATATTGAGGAAATGGTGTTTCAGAACGCCCACGCCCAAATTAGGCTATGGAAAAGGTACGTAGATGATATATTTTGTATATTCAAGGGCAACAGGGAGCAGGTGGTTCGCTTTACTGAGTATCTCAACTCATTACATGTGAAGACACAGTTTACGTATGAGATTGAGAACAAAAGAACATTATCTTTTTTAGACATAAAGTTGATGGTGAGAACTGATGGCTCCTTGGCCCACACTGTGTATCGAAAACCCACTCACACAGATAGATACCTGCACGCCTCCTCGCATCATCACCCACTTCACTTAAAATCCGTAAGTTCGACGCTCATCAAGCGAGCTAATGACCTGTGTGACCCTGAGCACCTACAGCAGGAGTTAGATCATGTTCAGGAGGTTCTTGAGGTGAACGGGTATGGTACGAGTGCTAGAAAGCCGCGACGTGCACCGAGGAAGATGTTGCTGGGTGTTGACCGCCAACCGGCATACATGCCGTATGTGAAAGGTGTAACGGACAAAATCGGATCTTGCTTACGGAAGTTTTCCATCAAGACGATTTTTAAACCGTTCGCCAAAGTAGCGAAATATGTGCGAACATCGAAGGACGTCATACCTCTACAAACACCGGGTGTTTATAAAGTGGATTGCAGCTGCGGTAGTTCCTACATAGGCCAGACCAAGCGAACCATTGCAGAGAGAGTCAGAGAACATATCGCAGCTGTGAAAAACCGTCAGTTCAACAAATCGGCAGTAGCAGAACATCTTGAGTCGGGTACCAATCACTGGATTGAGCTTCATCAACCCAAAGTCCTCTCCACTGATCGCCACTACTATTCACGGATTGTGCGTGAAGCCATTGAAATCAAAAAATATAAAAATTTCAATAGGGAAGATGGATTCAAGCTATCCGGAACGTGGAATCCAGTGATTAAGATACTAAAACCAAAAAACACAGTGCCGTTAAAAACTGACATAGTGAGTGTGGTGTGTCGCCAGCCTAACCATTCATAATAAGTGTAATGGTGGGTAGGCGCTCAAAAAATGTTCCCCGCATACATCTCGACGCTCGAAGACTAGTCAAGTCGTGACCACGGGTGCTGCAACGCATCCGAAACGTCGGCAGAAATAGTAAGTTCCAAAATATAATTCGCGAGAAGTCCCGATACTTGGTATAATTATGAGTTTTTGTGCTGTCAGTGGGAAGACCAAAGGTTTGTCCTGATTTTGTGTTCTGCACTGACGGCACAGAAAACCTCTGTTCTTACAGGGTATAGTAACCACTTTTCATCAGGTGGGCCGTGTGCTTGTCTGCTACCTAAATTGTATAAAAAAACCATCGGTTAGCCAATCCGACTCGCACTTGTCCGGCTTTTTATTTATTACGTTTACTTTACAAACTAGCTATTGCTTGCGGTTTTGTCTGTGTGCAATACTAATCTAACTACTTGTGAACGAATCGGGTCCGACGATGAAATAATACACTTCGACTTATCGGTACTTGGTGTAATTATTGTCCATTGACGATTCACCCAAACAATTTATTTTTACATCTACTTATAGGTGGCCGTGTAACGAAACCATATCGTGAGCTAACTCGATCTTAACGCCATCTATCGAGCCACTTGACAGTTACATTAGTACAATGACTCGAACATTCTTAAACTAGATATACATTATTTGGACAACTTGATATACTAAATGATACACTAAAATTAAAAATATGAAAGTAACTATGTAACTTTGATTTTGATTAAATTTAGTAAATCATAGATTTATATTAGATTGTGTTTGTACACAAACTTAATAAAACAAATATTTATGAGACTCATAGCGCAATAAGGCGCGCTCCAATAATAAGTAAACAATTGACCGACAAGGGTAGCCCTGTCACCCTCGCACCCACACTGGGTTGAATTTGTTAAAGTTATATTGCTGTTGCTACACTTGAAAGAGTACAATGGTATTGTTTATGTTGTTCTAATGCATACATATATATAATCACGCCTTTATCCCTGGAGGGTTAGGTAAATCTGTAATTCGGCCCCACATAATAGGGGGTGAGCGTATTGCGGTGTATTGGCGGTGAGTAGGGTAGCCATAATTTACTGGACAGTTTTGTGCTGTCACTGTGGACGACCAAAAGCGTAAAAAACTAAGCAGGACAACTGCTTAGTTTTTTACGCTGACGGCACAGGAACTTTCTATGCTTACACGGTTAGCAGCGCGAGTGTGGCTCCCTTGGTGTTGCACACGTCCATTGGGCCACGATAACCACTTTCCATCAGGTGAATCGTGTGCTTGTCTGCCACCTAAGTAGTATAAAAAAACCACAGGCTATCAGCTATATGAGTAGGAACTTATACGATATATCATCCGTTCTAGAACGTAATACGTTTTGATCTGCAGAGAAAAATGCACTAGTTATTATTCACTAGGGGTTTTAATTTTTCATGCATCATGTTGGTACCTATCACACTACGAAACACGCAATCTAACCAATGTCCCCGTATTTCGCGTCAGTCGTCAGATGAAAGACGTTTTTATCGCCTATTTTTGCAAACTGTACAAACTCTGACCAACTTCAACACATCGCGATGTGTTGAAGTTGGTCAGAGTTTGTACAATTTGACAGGTTAATGATATTCATTTGCTGCTTTGAACGCTGGCGATCGGCAATTCGGAATAATTGCCATTCGGAATACTAGGAAAAAGGAGAAAAAACCCAAACTAAGATTGGAAAAATCAAAGTTCAGATCGGCCTTGAACCCGTGGCCAGACCCTTACAGAGCAAATGCTCTGACCAATCAAGCTACATGAATACTGACTATACCTGTACTCATAGTACGTGTATGAGTAGGTATATTGAGAGGCTTTGATAGCCTTTGTGGTGTAGCGGTAGAACGAGTGCTACGCAGGAGGCGCGGGTTCGATTCCCGCTCAGTGCAAATATTTGTATGCATAAATATGTATAATTGCATTGATCTGAGTGTTTCTATACACATATTTATAAAAAAGTACCTAAGTATGTTTATCCGCATTTTATATTCCATAACACAAGCTAGTTAAGCTATGCTTACCATGGGTCTAGATAGCGTTGTGTAGAATGTTGTAGAATATTATTTATTCAAGTGATCTTGAATGCCCACCCACTCCACTGTTCATTACAATTAGATATAATTTCATCGTTCATTGAATCAACACTGTAATAATTTGCAATTAGCATAAATTATTCCTTTTTAGCTACATAAATACATGGGTAAGATAGGGCTAGGTTTATTAAATAAAAAACTTTCTTCTAAGTAATAAAAGAGATATTTGGTTTAATACCTAGTTTTTTAAAGTTAAGAAAGCATTATGTGATTACTACTTTGTTAATTGAGTAATTTTCTTTTATTACGCTTATACCTAACACTATACAGATGTAAAATTTCTCGTAAAATTGTGTTGCCGTAGTATCCTCAAATTTAAATGACACGTTATCGGTGAAATCTTATAAATGACCTTCAATATGTTATTTGAATTCACCTACTGTTATTTTTAGCTGTAAGTTTTTCTAAAATTAAAAAAAAAAAATTATTAATTTAATGTTTTATAATAACATTAATTCATGAGAAAAAAATTGACCTATCCAAATACCAATTACTTAAAAAGAAATAATCAAATATCAATAAACATTTTATCATTTAAATATATTACTTGAACAATGGGTTCGAATAAAATAATTACAAAGACGGATACAAACGAAAACCATTTTCATAATTACTACAAAGTATTTTAATAATTATTATTCGCTTCACCCAGATTACTTCTAAAGCCTGCTTGGGATAATAATTATCGAATAATTATTATTATCCTAAACAAATGCCGTGCACACTCAAAATTATACAAATGTGCTACATAAATTATGTAAACATTGTTGGTAAGGGATTATATAAATTAAATCGCCTTTGTACTAATTTCAGGACGAGGCTTTGTAGTTACATTTAAATAATTTAACAAACTCACACCTATTATATCTGTGAAGGAGAGAGAGGAGTATTAAAATACACATTTTACTGACAATATTTTTGGTCTATGGATATATAGTATATATATATTGGAATACAATTATTGGTGAAATGTGGGTGATAATTCATCTCTGCATAACCCTCTAGGGATAAAGGCGTGATTATATGTATGTATATATGTATTTTTGGTCATAAAGATAATGACCTTATTGTCGTGATAATAGAGAGTACGACTGCTATTAGATATATTAGAAGTCGCTGGTTTGATTCCTAGTCAGTGCAAATAATTACAAAAAACAGATTATCTCCTGTACTCCATTACTTAACTAAATGTGAACAATCTTGTCCCGACTTTTTATAGAAACACATATTAAACAAATAAAGTAGGCTAACTGACCAACTAGTGGTTCAATTTTGGATTTTAGTCTTTAAAATGAGTTTCTGAACAGTAAAATATTAATAAACTGAGTTTTTAAATAAAATATATTAAAAATACACATCAAGATTTTTTAAGTACAGTTAGTTTATTTCTTTCTTTCTTTCTAAATACCTGACCGAATGAGGTATTGAAGATTCTTAGCGGATATATCAACACCATTAAATAAAATACTGGTGAGAAATAAGTCTGATAATAAATACTGCCCGTGAAGTAGTTTACTTGTCGGAGGCAAGGCAATCAGTGTGGCCTAGTTACTGTAAAATAATTATGATGTGCACTCTGTGCTAGATAATAAATATTCGTTATAGACTAATATTGTTTTGTTTATAAATAATAACAACTGGACAAGTACAAGTCGGACTCGCTGTACGAAGGTTTCCGTAGTTCCGAAGCATTTCCGTAGTGGCAACTGAAATACATCTTCTGTGAAAATTTCCAGTGTCTGACAGACGGATAGACAGACAATGGACTTAGTAGTAGGGTTTCAGTAATAGGCAAAATACGCAGATGATATCACTGCGAGAGAAGGAAAACTCGAAATAAAACCCTGTACCAACCCGTCTGGCCAGCGTGGAAACAGTAGGCCAAAGTCTCCCAACATTAGAAGAGGGCTATATCCAGTAGTGGACTACGGTACGCTTATTGATAGATAGATTGATAATAGGGTTTCGTTTTTATCCTTTAAGCACGGCACCCAAAACTTCTAACTTGCTACACATATTGAGAAACTCACTTGTACTTTTCAAAATTTTTTTATACCACTTAGGTGGCAGACAAGCACACGGCCCACCTCATGGAAAGTGGTTATCGTGGCCTATGGACGTTTTTAACACCAGAGGAGTCACAGTTGCGCTGCCAACCCTATAAGTACAGAGTTTCTGTGCCGTCAGAGTAAAACACAAAGCAGGGCAAGCCTTTAGTCTTACCACTGACAGCACAAATTCTCCAGTGAGCTCTGGCTACCCTACTCACCGCTGGGAACACAACACGAAGTTATTATAGCCGCAGTATTCTGTAGGGCGGAGGTACTTCCCCAGTGGGACTGCTCAATTGACATTATTTTTAATATAGATTAGACTTACGACATCATCAAAGGTTTACAATGACATTTAAAAACATTCCTTTATAAACATTGTGACACTCAAACTGTAAATCTTTGAGGATGCCGTACCGGCGAAACCAGTCAGGTCTAATAACAATTAAAAAAAATGTGGAAAAGTACAAGTGAGTTCTCAATATGTGTAACAACAAATTCCACCAAGTGCCATCAATCTACAGTATAAATAGTCTAAAAATAGACTACTAATTTAGTTTCGCACGGGTGCAAATTTTGAGATCCCATTCTTCAAAAGTTTATTCAGGAGATAGTAGAAGTAAGTGATGGTAACTGGGCGACCAGGCTTCACTCGGATTTTTGTTTTAACACTACCTCGTTGCAAACCCAATTATGGAAAGGAGAAGTAGGAGACTGGATGCCGACTTTTGTAAGCTACCCGTATTGGCATTTGGGTGAAAAAGAAAACCTAAATATGCAAAACAAAGCAAAATCTTTTTAGATACAACTCTTCTTTTAAATCATTAGGCTTCATCATTATTATCATATGCTGCAATAAATTATAGAAATTCGACTATAGAATAAATGTCAGTGTATTTGTATATTGTCGGTAGTTTACCGAATTATCAGTCAAATAAAACTACTTTTAACAGTTCTATCGTGATTTGTTTGGTTATATTTTGTTATTTGCTTGTATAGACATAGCCCGACGTTTCGGTATCTTTTCAGCAGCCATAGTGCATGGACAACTCGTGATAGAATCATTTAAAAGTTTCATTTCTTGGTGTAGTTATATGTTTTTAGTATTCTTCAATTTTAATTACAATACTTAGTGACCCATATATTATATATTACCACTGGGCATGGATCGCGCCGTCGATGTTAAACTCTTTAGGGGTTATGGGTTCAATCTCCAATTCACTCCTATAAACTATTTTGATTACTTAGTATTTTTGTTGTCGCCTATGTAAAAAAAGGTAGAACGGTGCGGAATCCCTAGTCAAGTGTGAGTCTGACTCGCACTTGGTCAGTTTTATAATAAATAGAGTTCTAAATTTTTTTAAATCTTATCTGGTTATGGAACTTATTTGTATTATTTTTTTAACATCATTTAATTTACTTTCCTCTTGTCAAAACACAACTAACTTACCATCAAGCAGGAACAAGAGCCTGAAGATCAGGTGACAAATCCTTTTCATCTTGATCATTTGGCTTCACTTATAATTTCAAAAACAATTGGGCATCTGTATTAAAAACTACACCAATATTGTTAAATAAAAGGTAATCAGAAATCACAATAATTTAATAATACACGAACTGTTCAGTAACTTCACGTCTAACAGTCGCGTCTGTTTTTGGCGCAGCGAGTCGGCATTTCGTAGCAGACGTGCGCACGGCGCGCGATCTCATCGGCTACTGAGCGCGCCGCCGTAGCGGCTACGAGACTACGAGGCTACGAGATTGCTCATTATGCCGAAGTGAGTCAGCCAGCGTATTCACTACATTATTTCGTTTAATAAAGTTCCAGCCGTACATGCAGATGCGTTTACATAATGTTATGGAATTTTAGAGGCGGAGGATGTGCGTGCAAAATTAAACGGGCCGCTGACGAAACGTCAACATGGATTAAAATAGGTTAAGCGTAATCAAATTTATTTCAACGCGAGAACTCGTGAATTATTGAATCAAAGAGACTTTGCACTGAACATTCTCTGTAGCTCGAGGCAAAGCGATGAAAAAGAAAGATTTATTCAAGATTGAGCACACACACGGTCTGTGGATTATGTAATCTCAGATGTGTTTCTGTGGTCTGCAAAAATTTCTATTAGATTTTTCCTTTCGGAAGAGTTTTGGTGCCAAAGTTGATAATATAAATTTTCTTGTTAAACTTATAAAAATGTAATTATGTTTACAGAAATTGATACCATATTGATGTTGAATATGTACAATCAGTAACAAAATTGACTTATCATTTGGCATTTTTATGAAAATTTGTAATGCTATTCTTTTTCACTATAATTACTTGTAATCCTGTTAATGTAATTTTTTTATTCCAATTAAGTGACTGATAAACACAATGTCCACCGAAGGGTAAGTGGTTACCGTGGCCTATGGACATGTGCAACAACAGTGAAGTCACACTCACGCTGCCGCCCCTTTAAGCTCAAAGAGTTTCTGTGACTATACC
Organism: Eilema griseolum; assembly: GCA_963662185.1. NCBI lineage: Eukaryota > Metazoa > Arthropoda > Insecta > Lepidoptera > Erebidae > Eilema > Eilema griseolum. The sequence continues at coordinate 1,608,608 of OY759256.1, forward strand.
AAGTATCGGGACTTCTCGCGAATTATATTTTTTTTTGGAACTTACTATTTCTGCCGACGTTTCGGATGCGTTGCAGCACCCGTGGTCACGACTTGACTAGTCTTCGAGCGTCGAGATGTATGCGGGGAACATTTTTTGAGCGCCTACCCACCATTACACTTATTATGAATGGTTAGGCTGGCGACACACCACACTCACTATGTCAGTTTTTAACGGCACTGTGTTTTTTGGTTTTAGTATCTTAATCACTGGATTCCACGTTCCGGATAGCTTGAATCCATCTTCCCTATTGTATATATATCCGGAACGTGGAATCCAGTGATTAAGATACTAAAACCAAAAAACACAGTGCCGTTAAAAACTGACATAGTGAGTGTGGTGTGTCGCCAGCCTAACCATTCATAATAAGTGTAATGGTGGGTAGGCGCTCAAAAAATGTTCCCCGCATACATCTCGACGCTCGAAGACTAGTCAAGTCGTGACCACGGGTGCTGCAACGCATCCGAAACGTCGGCAGAAATAGTAAGTTCCAAAAAAAAATATAATTCGCGAGAAGTCCCGATACTTGGTATAATTATGAATTCACACCGCGAAAGTTTAAAAATAACAGTTTCTGTGACGTCAGTGTAAAATACAAAGCCGGACAAGCCTTTGTTCTTCCCACTGACAGCTCAAAAACTCTCCAGTGAGCTCTGGCTGCCATACTCATCGCCGGGAACACAACACGAGGTTATCATGGCCCCGGTATTCTGTAGGGCGGAGGTACTTCCCCAGTCGGACTGCTCAATTAGATGGAAATGCTGTCATGTCCTACTTCCATAAGAATATATAATGATAGTAGGAATGAGTTCACAACGGCAGTGTAATGACTGAAGTTCGTCACTTTAGCCAAGATTACGTCAGTTCTGAAACCTTTCATAAAATGATGAACAAAACGTGAAACAAATTAACCATTTTCTTTGAGTCTTATCAAATGTATTTCTAAACGAGGGCAATTATGTAATATCAGATCATTACGTTTATCTTGTCGCGTGGTTTCCGGCAAAGTAGAATTAAGGCCACCCCATCTCTTCCCATGTGGTGTCGTACAAGGCGACTAAGGGCTGTTTAACATCAGACAGATATATACAGCGCAGACTCAGTCTCAGATGCATGGCTCGAGTCAACAATAGTGCCCGGAATACGGCAATAGGCTCACCCCCTATTACGTGGGACTGAATACAATTATTTGTGAAATGTGGGTGTTAATTCTCCTTTGCCTAATACCTAATCCTCCAGGGATTAAGGTGTGATTATATGTATGTATGTACGTACATTTATCTTAGCTACTTCCCCACCGACTATCTGGGTGGACCGTGGTTTTAACAACAGTTTACCTTGTCCATTGTCCTTGGGAGTGGGAAATATTAAATTCTCGGAAATTTAATTATTAAACACCTTTGTTATGCAAACTGTTTTCATTTGAAATGCAAGAATTTGAATGAAAATTGAAAACAATTTTCAGCTTTTGATGAACATTGATAACATAGGTATTTTAACTATCATGGTCCATGCAGAATATACGAGCAAGAAACAAGCGGTTCAGAAACTCTTTTCTTTGCCGCACCACCAAGATCTGGAATTCATTACCAGCACAAGTGTTTCCTTCTTCCTACAGTCCCGGGTCCTTTAAGCGGGACGTAAAAAAGCATCTGATGAGGCCACCAAGCTGAGTGCCACCATTGTAACATTACTTAGTGCCTGTAATGGTGACCCTCTTTTCTAAAACTTTAGCCTTTAGCTTTTCATCAGGCGAGGTGAAGTCGAGTTGGCGTGTCCAAGATAAAAAAAAACTCACATCAGTATCAAAATAATCGGGATATTTGATAATTATATAATTTGATACTAATTAATAAAATAATTGAACAGCTGCAAAAAGTAAGTGTTAATAAAGTTGGTAAGGCTTTATTTATTTCCACACTTTTGTCATTAACTATACATACTTTTGAAATACACTGACACTTTCAAAAAGTTCCGATGCCAAAACGACACCGGTACATTCAGCCATGAGCATATGTTTGTAAATAGATAGCATTAACCCTACTTCTGCGACCTGGTAGCGTGTTCAAACGATACATTTTTAAACCCTCATCGTAACTGGAGAGCCTTTAGCAATATGATCACTACATGTAACCAAAATACAATACGTAGCTTACTCTAAAGCCTATTACGCACTGTCAATTACTTGACGGCGATACGTTCGACAGCGACTGTCTTTTTTATTCAAATAGGTGTCAACGCACTAGTCGCTGGTCACTGACCTATGTTTTAGTTGCCGAGAGACTTGAGTCGCCAGCGATTAGTCGACAGTGCGTAATTGCTCGAACTGACCACTATGATTTAATTTCTGTATACTATATACGTACATAAAATAACGACTTTATCCCCAGAGGGTTAGGCAGAGGTGAATTAACACCCACATTTCACCAATAATTGAATTCGTTCCCACGTAATAGGGGGTGAGTCTATTGCTGACAGAATTTTTTTTTTTTTAATTTTTTTTATACCACTTAGCAGACAAGCACACGGCCCACCTGATGGAAAGTGGTTACCATTACCTATGGACGTCTGTAACACCAGAGGAGTCACAGTCGCGCTGCCAACCCTGTAAGTACAGAGTTTCTGTGCCGTCAGTAGAAGACAAAGCAGGACAAGCCTTTAGTCTTCCCACTGACAGCACAAATTCTCCAGTGAGCTCTGGCTACCCTACTCACCGCTGGGAACACAACACGAAGTTATTATAGCCGCGGTATTCTGTAGGGCGGAGGTAATTCCCCAGTCGGACTGCTCAATCGGGCGGAAATACCGCCGTGTCCTAAGTCCTTTAAAAATAATATAATAATAAAAATAAATAGTAAGTACCTCCACCACTTCTAGCCTGCTATTCCACAGATACCAGTCCATCTAGAGGCTGTCTGGAAGAGAATGCAGTCCGCGATAAGACAGCCATCTGTACCTACTATTGTGAACTTAGTTGATATTTATTTGTGTTGATTATCTGTGTACAATAAAGTTATTTTCATTCATTCATTCATTCATGAAATATTGTTAACAGTGCTTTAAAAGTCAATAAATGTTTTAAATATCTAAAATGATTTTGATCAAAATCCTAACTAATATGATAAAAGAGGAAAGTATATAAAGATGTTTCAATGTTGGCATGTTTGGATGTTTGCCATTCAATCTCGCTTAAGGGGCTAAACAAATCTGGCAGAAATTGGGTAGGTACAGGGATAAATTATACAATTATAATCTGGAATAACTCTTTTTATGAACAGAAATCCACTCATCTCAGTGAACACGCTGTTCAACTATTTATTGGGTTATTTTACTATATTTATAAAATTTGATAAAAATGTCTGCGGTTGCCTAGTGGTATGGGTAATGGACTGCTGAGACGTGGTCTCGGGTTCGATCCCAGGTTTTACTATGGCACACACCAATGACTTTTCAATGCTTTTCGAAGTTATGTGTGTATTTATCGCAGGCTTATAAGTGGTCGGTTAATGGCAATAGGCTCGCCACCTATTACATTGGACCCTAAACATAAACTGGCGAAATGTGGGTGCTAGCACCTCTGCCTACCCCTTCGGGGATAGAGGCGTGAGTTTATGTTAATGTTATGTTATGATAAAAATGTAATTGATATTTTTATCTAATGTATAATTTTTTAATTCAGTGCAATTTAATGTTGTATTACAGGCTTCGGTTGTATTTTTCTTTGGTACTCACCTTTAAAAGCATTATGCCTCGAAAGAAATTAACAGAATAGTTAATTTACACACCTTGTTTCAAGTGAAAAAGAAATATATCTACAGCCACCGAAACTTATGAACGAAATGACCTTCCCGGGTAAAAAAGGTATATCATGTAGGTCTGAGCAAAAACGGTCATTAGGATCTAGTGAGGAGCATACTAAACAGGCAATATACCTAGTAATTATATAACGGCGGTGAGTAGGGTAGCCAGAGCTCATTGGAAAGTCTTTGTGCTGTCAGTGGGAAGACTCCTTAGTCTTCTCAAGAATCAAGAAAAGCCTTTGCTTGTCTTGATTGTTTCTTCTGCACTGACGGCACAGAAACTCTCCGTTCTTACAGGGTCGTACTGTGTCATGCGCCTTGTAAAAGTAGTAGACAGCTCCTCCATGCAGTTAAACAAGTTTGTGTTCAGATCCATTTCGTTTGCCATGCCTTAGTGCAGTCGAGCGGTGATTTACTATATATACTAATATGTGAGAGGCCCTGTGACTTGTCTTAAAAACATCGAGATACATAGAATAGAATTTGGGCCGCCCTAACTCTTCCCTTGCGGTGTCGTGCATGGCGACTAAGAGATAGGGCTGTTTAACATTAGAAAGATAGCGCAGACTCAGCCTCGGATACATGGCTTTATTCAGCAATAGTGCCCGGAATACGGCAATAAGCTCATTCTCTATAACGTGGACCGAATACAATGATAGGTGAAATGTGGGTGTTGATTCACCTCTAACCCTAAATAAAGGCGTGATTATATTTATGTATGTACATATATTCACGCCTTTAAATCCCCGAAGCGGTAGACAGAGGTGTATTGACACCCACGATTCATCAACTACGATTTTTGGTTCCACGTAATAGGGGGTGAGCCTATTGCCGTATGCGGACATACCTAATACGACAACTTGACCCCCGATTCTGCTAGTTTTATGTCATAGTTAAATCACTGTTATACCACAGACATTGCAAAAAAATGACACTAAATTTTACATTTTATTTTTATACCCTTAAAGTTCAAAATTAATTGAAAAAAAAATCATTACATCTTTTAATTCACTCTACAAGATGTAATTTAAATTTAAACTCTCGAGCATAGCAGTAATGTTTAGAATTAAATGGCATTGTTTACAGTGACAGTGGTATGATTAATAATTTATATATTATGACATAAAATTAGCTAAATCGGACCCCTGGTTTAATTCAGAAATCCAATATAGTAATTTTTATTGTCATTGAAACAAACTGTTTACCGTGACCTATGAACGTGTGTAACACCAGTGGAGTCACATCCGTGCTGCCGACCCTGTAAGAACAGAGATTTTATGTGCCCTCAGTGCAGAACACAAAATCAGGACAAGCCTTTGGTGTTCCCACTGACAGCACAATAACTCTCCAGTGAGCTCTGGCTATCCTACTCACCACCGGGAACACAACACGTGAAGTATAGCCGTGGTATTCTGTAGGGTGGAGGTACTTCCCCAGTCGGACTGCTCAATTCGGACGAAAATACCGTCGTGTCCTACCTCCTCCAAAAACTGTTACTTAAAGTTGACTCCAACGAAGTTGGAAAAGGCTGTGAGGATAATGAAATGCAAACTTTGAATGCAGCTGGGACTAACACAGTAATTGTGACAGAAATCATAACGTTTTAACTGCTAAAACAATTATACATTGCGTACTATATACAAATATTAACTACGGCGAATCTGAGCAAGCACGCAATGAAATTATACAGTTTTTTCGTCTCCAGGAAAACAGTCCGTAAAACTCCGTGCAAACACTTCGCGATAGTAATGTAGTCATTATAGATAAAAATCTTCATCTCATTCAGAACGAAACTGGCCATTCGGATGTATACGAAACACTCCCTTATGTGCACTGCGTAAGGGTGCATTTAGTATAATTAAAAATGCGTTTAATGTTTACATGGTTTGCTGTAAATGTGAAGACATATATCCGGGAAGGGGTAAGTAGATGTGTATTTAATAACGTTCTAGAATATTCTATATAGCGCTGTTTAATTCAAAGTGGGTATTGCTAAAAATGAAAGGTGATGGGATTTCTCTACTTCGTTAGTGACGATTACATAAAATATAACATAAACTCACGCCTATATCCCAGAAGGGGTAGGCAGAGATGCTAGCACCCACATTTCGCCAGTTTATTTTTAGGTCCAATGTAATAGGTGGTGAGCCTATTGCCATTAACCGGGCACTTATAAACCTGCGATAAATACACACATAACTTCGAAAAGTATCGAAAAGTCGCTGATGTGTGCCATGGTAAAACCTGGGATCGATCCCGAAACCTCGTCTCAGCAGTCCATTACCCATACCACTAGGCTACCGCGGTTATTAACCATAACAAATTATATTATACCAATATTTTTACAGATATAACTTAGGTGGCTGACAAGCGCACGGCCCACGTAATGTAAAGTGGTTAATGTGACCTATAAACGTGTGCAAAACCAGGGGACTCACACCTGTGGGGCAGACCCTGAAAGAAAAGACACTTTCGTGCCGTCAGTGCAGAAGACAAAATCTTCCCACTGACAACACGAAAACTCTTTAGTGAGCTCTGGCTACCCTACTCACCGCCGGGAACACAACACGAGGCTATTATAGCCGTGGTATTCTGTAGGGTGGAGGTTCTTCCCCAATCGAGCTGCTCAATTGGAATGGGAATACCGTCGTGTTCTACCTCCTGCAAAAATTGTCTGATGGTAAGCTAAAGGGAAAGTCTCAGAAAGGATGGTCATCATTACAGACACCTTGTTTATAGCTATTAGCGGCTTTATCCCTAAAAGTGATTTTCCAGGAAACCTTAGGATGGACAGGAATAACCCTTTATGCCTGTCCATTCTAAAATACTCATATAAGGTGATGTTGTTGTCATTTTAAATAAACGACCTGTAGAATGCTACTCGAAGGGTTCACACATGTCTCTCTGACTAGAGGGCACAGTGGAGAGCAGGCAAGAGGCAGGCTGTTCGCTTCCGTCGCCCCGCCCTTCACGTCCACTCCCCTCCCCCTTTGCGGGGTTCGATAAGGACACCGTGCTTCCCACTTCTGAGGTCTTATCTTAAACAGTAGATGACCCAGAGTCAGCCGGGGAGCACGGGATGCTCTAGCTAATCTTAGACCCCGGCATCTTAAGACCGGAGATGGCATGCGGTTTTCAGTCGAGCCGAGTCTGACATAATCACTCCTGATGGCAGACGGGGTGGTATCCAAGGGAATTTCTTCACGAAAAAAAAACCGAATTACACGAGGGTGGAGCCGCGGTCAACAGCTAGTTTTATATAAACTTTCAAAATAGTATGTGAGAATATGTGAGGTTCCTAACAGAAAAATATATTGTGAACTTCTAATATCAGTTTTTAACGCATAACTGTTAAATATTCCAATAGGTAAATAAATAAACATTGAAACGACTCAAGTCTCAACAGTGTCCACCACCGCTGCCCACATATCTTCCACCACACAAAGTTCAAACAACAAACACCCTATCCTCACCAATTTAACTTCACAATGACACAAGACCCTAATGATAGCAATTAATCCCGAGCCGTATTTCAGCGCGCCATAAAAAGTGACTATATTTCAGCCGCTGAGTCCAACAGCCATTTATCAAATTTGTTGGAGAGCTGATGGCTCGTGTTTTATGGTGACGTCACCACGATTTTAAATGTTAATAATGTACCCTTATATGGATTCGTTTTATATCGGTGCTTAGCAAAAAGAAAAATATTGATCAATATTCATTTTTGACCGCGGTAGAGTGGTATTTGTAATGGACTGGTGCGACGAGGTCTCGCGTTCGATACCAGGTTTCACCATGGCACACACCAATTTCGATGCTTTTCGAATGTGTATTTATCGTAGGTTTATAAGTGCCCGGTTAATGGCAATAGGCTCACCACCACCTATTACATTGGGATCTAAAAACATAAACTGTGCGAAATGTGGATGCTAGCACCTCTGGCTACCCCTTCGGGGATATAGGTGTGAGTTTATGTCATGTTTTATATTTTGAATTATTTCACATGCTCATCGTAAATATAATTTCATCTTGTTTAAACAGTCTTATTAAATTGCATTATTTTTTTTATATACCACTTAGGTGGCAGATTGCCACACGGCCCACCTGATGGGAAGTGGTTACCGTGGCCTATGGAAGTATGCAACACCAGGGGTGTTACACTCGCGCTGCCGACCAAGAAGAAACCTTCTGATGCCCCTCTTGAAGAACCCCATATTCCACAGCTTGAGTGTGCGTGGGATGAAGTTTCTTTCATACCGCACTGTGCGCTCATACCGCAGTTTGCAATGTGTGAGGATGAATTCAGAGGTGCACTGATAGAATGTAGCTGTGGGCATCATGTCAAACAATTCATCTGAGCACAAACCATTGTATAGGCGGTAGAACACACATAGCGAGGCAAAGCCCCTCCTAAGGCTAAGAGATTCCACACTACCTGCGAGTATAGGACTGTCAACCAGCCTCAATGCCCGTCTTTGCACCGAGTCGAAGGGGTTAAGCCGGTATACAGGTGCTCCAGCAAAAAGGTGACAGCAGTACTCCATGTGAGGCCGCACCTGTGCCTTATAAAGAAGGAGTTGCTGCCCCGCAGTGATGTACTGCTTCGCCCTGTTTATTATTAAATTGGTATTTATTTTTATATACCACTTAGGTGGCAAATTACCACACGGCGCATCTGATGAGAAGTGGTTTTCGTGGTCTATGGACGTATGCAACACCAGGTGCGTTACACTCACGCTGCCGACCATGAAGAAACCTTCTGATGCTTCTCTTGAAGAACTCCATATTATCTTTACCCAACTGTTTGCTAATTTTACTATACGTCTGGTTTAGATGAAGACAGTCTATGTATTTGTGTCGACCCATGGGCAAGGTAATATCGCATGTTATTTTGATTTTCACAAGCAAAGTCGTCAAATATTATCACAGAGTTAGCTTTTCCATCATGTACATTCAATACATCCTCGTTTCCCGTATATTTCTGAAATGAATTTGAAACCAAAACGTTTTCCAATAAAATATACTTGGGTTGGTGTAAAATTTTGGATAAACATAAACGTTTCGATTTGAGTAAGATATAGAAAAAAATTAATCGATACAGGCGGGATTCGAACCCTCGATCTTTCCCTTGAAGGGGGAGCGCTCTGACCACTAAACCACAGAAGCTTAGTGGTCAGAACGAGGGTCGGCCGGGGTGCGGGGTCTGCCGGGGTGTTGGGTCGGCCGGGGTGCGAGGGATATACCTGTCAACCTCACCTTCGGCAACCAAAACGACCCACAGGCGGCGTGCGTTTTAGTCGGTTCGAGTCCGACATAACCTCCTCCACCGGCTCCGGTGGGGAGGTATCCGTGGGGATATTGCGCACGTAAAAAAAAAAAAAGTGGTCAGAGCGACTCCTTTTTTTCTATATCTTAAACAATTTGAATAGTTAGCATACTAAATGCTTTAAAATTTCATTCAATAGTTTGAGCGGAGCCATCAAAAATCAATGTTTAATAATGATTCCAACATCATTCATTGGTTCCGATAGTTCGAACGAATGTCGGTAGATGGCGCTTAACCGTCTCACGTAAGACCGATATATGTATAGAAGAATTTGGATGGTATCGGGCGAAGGGTCTGTGGCTTAGCGGTGAGAGCGTTCCCCCTCTAAGGGAAAGATTCATTTCTTTAATATCTTATTTGATTTGAGTAGTTAGCTTACTAAATGCTTTAAAATTTCATTCAATAAACGTTTGGAAACTTCAATCCGTTTGTGTGTACCAGAAGACCTACAAGTAAATTTGTTGTATCGCAATTTGACGGCCCACAAATGATGCATCGTATTACGTTAGTTAATAATTTGCTATGATAAACACAAAACTTAGGTAAATCATCGCAGATTGTGTTCACGTGCAACGTTTGCGGCTGTTTAACAAATTTCATTACTTATCAGCTGCTCGTGCCTGTGCCGCCGACCCTGTAAGAACAGAGATTTTCTGTACCTTCAGTGCAGAACACAAAATCAGGAGAAGCCTCAGATCTTCCCACTGACAGCACAAAAACTTTCCCTGTGAGCTCTGGCTACCCTACTCACCGCCGGGTACACAACACGAGGTTATTATAGCCGTGGAATTTTGTAGGGTGGAGGTACTTCCCCAGTCAGACTGCTCAATTGGGACGGAAATACCGTCGTGTCCTACTTCCATACATTCCGTCCGTCCGTCCATGGGTGGCGCATTATCGCTGGGATCGTATTGCTGTCAAATTTCATACAAATTGTTAGTAAATAAAGGAAATCGCCTTCTGTGGAATAAAGAATGACGCTGTGTTGTGGATTTTCGTGTAAAAAGGAAGGTGCTCATCGTTTCTCTACTGATTAGAAAAGGTGTAAGCTGTAAATTAAACCCTGCGCATCAAAAACTGGATACCAAATTCGTTTATTAGAATATGTAGCGACCGTTGCAAACCTGATGATTTTTATTTAGGGAAGCATTTCTCTTCTTAAACTCTTCTTTTAAATTCGTTACTGTCATGTAGGAGCATATATTTATCACAAACAAAATTACATACTCTCAACGCAAATGTCAACGACAAGATCGACAAGCACCTCTGACAGTCTGAGGCAAGAAACATAGGATTATAGACTCTAAGACAAGCACTAGCGATGGTGACGCCATCTGAGATTGCTTTTCCTTGGGTGACCGTTCTTGAAAAAACCGTGATCTCAACGTTCCTTGGGGCGCACTTTAAGCTGTCACCATTGGTCCCGGTTGGTATATGAAGAATGAACTCCCTGCTGCGGTCTTCCCATGCGCCTACAATATGGGGTTCTTCAAAAGGGGCATTAGGAGGTTTCTTCATCGTCGGCAGCGCGAGTGTGACGCCCCTGGTGTTGCACGAGTCCATAGGCCACGGAAACCACTTCCCATCAGGTGGGCCGTGTGCTTGTCTGCCACCAAAGTGGTATAAAAAAAATCTGTGGTATTTGTTGCGGATAGTTCGCCAGTGGATTGAATAACTAAAGGCTTCATGGCAAAAAACGCTCATTAATCTCTAAACAATTCTTTTCCAAACTAAACAAAACATGAACAGTCGGTAGCTTAGTGATTAAGGAGTCGGCCTTACGAACGAGAAGTCCCGGGTTTGTATCCTGGATATTGCTACTGACATAAACCCACTCGTAACACAAGCAATTTAGCTTAGCTGGAGGAGTTAGATGGAATAAAAACTTAAATGCTTTCTAAATATTCCTAAATTTTATAGTACCCTTTTGGCTGGGGGTGACAGGTGGTGGGGGTGACAGATGGAGCCGCCTAACACCCTGGCAGAAGCAGGCCGCGGCGGCAGCGCGCCTCGCGCACCTCCCTGTTTCCGGGGATGAGTTGGGGACTCTGTAGTCCCCACACCCGAGAAGATGGGCCAGATCGTTAGAGATGGCCCTGAGTCGGCCGTGGTGCGAGGGATATGCCTGTCAACTTCACCTTCGGCAACCAAAGCGACCCACAGGTGGCGTGCGTTTTAGTCGGTTTGAGTCCGACATAACCTCTTCCACCGGCTCCAGTGGGGGTATCCGCGGGGATTTTGCGCGCGTAAAAAATAAAAAATACCCTTTTGGCAAAGCTTTGTTTTAATGATACCTTTGTTCGATTCATATATGTACTCTAGGTACATAAAACATTGCACAATTTTCCCGTTTATTATCCTTAATATCATGAACTTTTAAAACCCACTTTTTCTTTAATCACACAAAGCTATATCCAACTCACTTACACGTTAGTAGCGAGAGCTATGAACAAAAAACTTCACTAAAAGCCTTTCAGCTCAGTGTAAAAGAGACACTCGCATTAAAATTCAATGCAACGACACCAATTCTCAATTCATTCGCGAACATCTATACCCAACTTTCATCCAACTTTGAGTTAAAGCCTCATTTACACTAGGCAACATTTTCGCAACTTGTAACGCTCAACAACACGTGTTACATTGCATCTACCATGACTACTATTGACTACTATCTACTTCTAAGGAAGCAACATGTCTACGGATCTGCAAAGGCTCGAGGGTGTTCGTGACCTCAGGATTCCCAATAATGCGGACCGCGCGTCGCTGCAACCTGTCTTTGTATAACAATGTTGTGTAACGCGTATCAAATGTTGTCAAGTGTATACGAGGCTTTAAGTTGAAAAAAAAAAACTACAGGATTCTTCGAAAACTTTGTTTGGAGTTGAGAGAACTCCTGAGGGTGTGTGAGCGAGAGAGCACCGATGTAAGATGTGATTATGATAGATTAATGTTGTTGGTTCAGTTTAAGTTGTTGCGGGTCGGTTTGTGGACGAACTTTGTACTGCTGTACGGTCGCGAAATTGTCAATCACTTGCAGACTCGTTTGGCTGGTTTAAGTGTCTGTCCTAATGTCCGATGTCAAAATAACTCTAGAGCTATTAACATATCAGACTGAGTAAATTTATTCATAGATATCGCACATAAAATATTGTATTCAGTTTTTTTTGTACTACTTAGGTGGCAGACAAGCACACGGACCACCTGATAGTGCGCATTACCGTGGTTTATGGACATGTGCAACACCAGGGGAGTCACACTTATGCTGCCGTATTCGTATTACGTCAACTATGTGAAAAATATAGACGTGCCCATAAAAACCTGCACATGGTGTTTGTGGATCTCGAAAAGGCGTACGATAAATTACCACGAAAGATCTTGTGGTGGGCCCTGAAGGAGAAAAGTGTGCCAGTGAAGTATGTAGAGTTAATCCGTGCTATGTACCGGCAATCTCATACGCATGTCCGGTCGGCCGCGGGTAACACCGATGAGTTTAGTGTGGCTGTTGGCTTACACCAAGGGTCGGCTTTAAGCCCGTACCTCTTCCTGTTAGTAATGGATGTTCTGACATCGGATATACAGGATGAGGCACCCTGGTGTATGCTTTTTGCCGACGACATTGTCCTTGTTGGTGAGGATGGAACCGATGTCCAGAGTAGATGGGTTAAGTGGTAACAAAGGCTAGAGAATGTTGGCCTGAAAATTAGCAGAACCAAAACAGAATACATGTTCTACGATTTCGGCGGTCTCTCTAGTCCCACAGTCATAGCGCTTGATGATGCTCCTATACCAATCTGCTCCGATTTTAGGAACCTCGGTTCACTACTGCAAAGCGATGAAGAATTAGATCGAGCCGTAAAGCACCGGATTAACGTTGGTTGGATGAAATGGTGGCAGGTTACAGCAACTACATGTGACTCGCGAATGTCCCTTCGATTGAAGGACAAAATTTATAAGAGCATGATCCGGCCTGCCGTCCTGTATGGATCGGAGAGTTGGCCAGTAAAGGTGACGGATGAAAGACGGTTGCATGTAGCCGAGATGCGAATGTTAAGATGGATGTGTGGTGTGACAAGAATGGATAAGATTAGGAATGAATATATTAGAGGAAGTTTGAGAGTAGCACCAATCATAGAAAAGCCACGAGGAAATCCTTTGTCCTGGTTCGGGCATGTAATGCATAGGGATGAAAGTAATGTCGAAAAGAAGGTACTAACTATGGTAGTGGATGGCTAGAAGGGGAGAGGGAGGCCTAAAATGCGGTGGATGAACTGTGTGAAAGATGACATGGTTAAGAGGGGAGTGAATGTTGAAATGACTGCAACTAGAGATGAATGGAAAAGGAACACATGTTGCGCCGACCCCAAATAATCTTGGGATAAGGGCAGGAGGATGATGATGTTTTAAACTCTGCTGTCCCCATACCCAAGGAGATCGAGAGAAATAACCTTGGGTCGGCTGGGGTGCGAGGGATATGCTTGTCAACTTCACCTTTGGCAACCAATAAAAATCCCACAGTCACCGTACGTTTAAGTACGACACGTATCTTAAGAGGGCCAGATCGTAAGAGATGGCCCTGGGTCGGCTGGGATGCGAGGGATATGCCTGTCAACCTCACCTTCGGCAACCAAAAACGACCCACAGGCGGCGTGTGTTTTGGTGGGTTCGAGTCCAACATAACCTCTTCACACCGGCTCCGGTGGGGGGGGAGGAGGGTTTCCGTGGTGATTTTGCGCACGTAAAAAAAAAGAGTACGACACGTATCCATTGGTCGTATGATTCATAATTATACAATGGTTTGGGAGTTTTCGCAATTACATCATGGAATTTACTACTTTAGCCGACGTTTCGGATGCGTTGCAGCACCCGTAGTCACGACTTGACTGGCTTGTGAGCGTCGAGAGTTCCACATCGGCAAAAATAGTAAGTACAATGATTTAATCAGGGAAAGTCCCGAAACGTTTTATAATTGTGAATTCACACCGCGATAGTTTAAAAAAACCATTGAATTATTATTCTGTCAACTTTTATTAGAAGTGAAACCTATGCAAAACTAAATAACTGTGCGGTATGAAAGAAACTTCATCTCACGCACACTCAAGCTGTAGAATGACCTCCCTGCTGCGGTTTTCCCAAGCACCTACAATATGGGGTTCTTCAAGAGGGGCATTAGAAGGTTTCTTCGTGGTCGGCAACGGCAACCCCTAGTGTTGCATACGTCCATATACCACGGTAACCACTTCCCATCAGGTGGGCCGTGTGCTTGTCTTGCCCCACCTAAGTAGTATAAAAAAACTAATTATTTTCCTTTTCTCAAATAAAACTTTACGAATGTCTTAATATTACCACGATACCTACTGATCAATCTTCCCTCGCTTTATAACTCCCAAACAAAACTGTCCTTACCCCAGTTTCATTAATTTCATAAGCTATAAATCATTTCACTATTATTTTACATTCGTTTTCGCTCAGCTCAATGGAGATTAAATATGTTCCTGTCGCATTAATTTACGAGTTACTGTAAGAGATAGAAAGAGGGTTAATTACTTGTGCTGACGTCACAGTTAGGACAAAAACTGTATTTTACCGTCTGTATCATGGTGAGTGTTCTGATGAGCTCTTCCAATTAGTCCCACCCTCCCCTTTCCTAAACAGGACAACACGTGCAGGTCTTAGATGTCACCCGCACACGGTGCAGAACATCCGATCAAAAACCAAGCGGTTCGGTGACTTCTTTCCTCTGTCGCACCATTAAGGCCTGGAATTCATTACCAGCTCACGTGTTTCCTTCTTCCTACAGTCCCGGGTCCTTTAAGCGGGGCGTGAAAAAGCATATGATGAGGCCGTCAAGCTGAGTGTCACCATTGTCACATGTAATGGTGACCCTCTTTTCTGAGACTTTGCCTTCAGCTTACCATCAGGCAAAGCGAAGTCTAATTGACGTGTTCTATATATTAAAAAAAAAGTTTTTTTCCTTTTTTATACCACTTAGATAGCAGATAAGAACAAGCATTTGATGGGAAATGATTACCGGGGCCTATGGACGTGTGCACCATTACGGACATCACACTCGTGCTGACAACCCTGTAAGAACCTTCGGTAGCCTTTCTTGAAGAATCCTATAATGTAGTAGATTGATAAAACCACAGCGGGGAGATCTTTGCACAGCCTAATATTAATTTAAAAAAAATCTGAAACGTCACTTGGCCATCCTCTTATAACACAAATAGAAGCCCATCCCGGTGTTGTGTTCCCGCCAAGACCAAAAACTTGTCCTGCTTTGTCTTCTACATGACGGCACAGAACCCTTGCAGAGTCAGCAGCGCAAGTTTGACTCCTCTGGTGGTACTCACGTCCATATACCACTTTCCATCAGGTGGGCCGTGTACTTGTCTGTCACCTAAGTGATATAAATAAAACTCAGACAGGACTTGAACCCGCAATCGAACCGTAATAGATTTGAATAGTTAGTATACTAATGGCTTTATAATTTATTTTGTAGGTATTCACACTTTTTGATTCCAAATTAAAATTTGGCATACATATAGTGCAAATTCGGAATTATTCCTAGAATTTCGTGAAATATTTTATTATTTACACTGAACTGCAGGTTGTTAAAATCACAGAAATCTTGGCTCCTAGCAATATGCAAGTGGCGGAGCGAGCTGGCACACAAAGCAAGTTTAGTATTCGTGCGACAAGTCACCGCCGCTCAGTGCCGAGCGGTGACTTGTCGGCGCTGAAGCGGTGAGCAAAAAACACTTATATTACTTTTTGATAGACGTTTGAATACTTTAGGAAACTTTGGACATACAAATTTGTGAGGTAAAATGTTCATTTACATTAAAAAAAAATTAATACGTGTTTATTTTTTTATGTTACTAATTTAATTTATTACAGAAAGATAAGAAAGAAAGAATAATGCTTTTATTTTTGTATAACTGCAAAAATAAACGCAAAATTTGTCCTTAATTTTTATCCTCCTACCATCGACCCCTTGCTTTGATAGCATTTTATATTTTTCAACCCCGGTCGACAACTAATCAATTATCACTTGGTGAGTTGTTATACCCCCCAGGCGTCTACCGGTGTCACTTATATGGAAAAACAACGTTTGCCGGGTCAGCTAGTACCTAATATAAAAATAAAAAAAAACACCGTCTCATAAAAAAACCCTCAAAAAGTCGAAAATAAGTTGTATTAGTTAGCCCTATAACTTTGATATACCTAGTAATACATATTTTGATTCAAGCCTGTGTCATATCGGGGGACCCCAACTGGTAGATCACTCCATCATATTATGAGAACGCTCCAAGGTCCTGCCCTCCTCTATTTATAGCGTAGCCATTACAATTAGAACTCTATGGTAGACCCATTATTCCATTTTGTTCATACATATGGTTCATCTAATAATTATTTGTAAATGCATTTACATTAATATTTGATTCAATGTTCTAAGAGCGTTTTTCCACGAATAATAACGGTATGAAAGACGCTATGTTCTTGTTGATCAATTTCTTATGTCACAATGAAATAGTAAATAAATACAATTAAAATTTAAGCACACATAAATACAAATTATATTTTTAAATACAACCAAAAAAATATAGTTTCGTTACATTATCCCCTATCAGATTCGTCCTACGATGCGCTCAGACCTGTAACCGGTACAAAGGTAACCATAATGCTGGCTCTTTGGATGGCCATATGGCCAGCCTTTGCACCAGATACGACCCGAGGTGTAGGAGTCTCCATATTCCTACCTCAACCTGCGTCCGATGTCCTCCACAAACTGCTAAGCCTCCATACTCCAGCAACCGAACGTCTCCACCGCAACTTTTTTCTTATTTTTAATTGAAATGAATGTATTTTTTTTTATTTATTTATTCGACTTTATGCACAGTAATTTTGTACAAAGGCGGACTTAATGCCAAAGGCATTATCTAACAGTCAACCTTAGGGTGATGCAGAGATACATTGAGGTAGGTGCAGGCAAAATAATAATAATCCATTTATTATCATGTTATCTATGATCTCAATAATAATATATACATCATACATACACACTATATTGAACGTTGCACGGTTAGTGGTCATCCTGATTTCGAGAGGAAGCGCATTCCAGAGGAGAATTGCTTGCACGAGGAAAGAATAATGAATTAAGCTAGAACTATGAGTAGGACAGTGGAGAAGACGGTTGTCAGTGATATATTGTATGTATATCTTTATTCTCTAAATTTCCCAACTCAGGTGGGATCGGCTTCCTAATATAAGCGTGATCCCGCAGAACTTCGATATTTTTACTGTCAATCTACTTATAATGATATGATTTTATTATTTTATTGGAAGTACGCGTATATTAACTAGGTACGGTACATATTGAATCAATGGGTTTCTTTGATCCCCCGTTCTCATTGACGGCCTTTGTGGCGCTATGCAGAAGGGGTGGGTTCTATTCCTGCACTGTGCAAATATTTCTATGCACGAATATGTATATTTGCTTTGGTCTGGGTATTTCTATAACTATATTGTATCACGATATTTTTAACGTATTCTATCGCAATTTATGTGGTGTTATTGTATTTTTTACACTTATCTCGAAGTTTCGGATGCTCTTCAGCAGCCTTTATTATTATTTTTTATATAACATAGGTGGCAGACGAGCACACGGCCCACCTGATGGAAAGTGGCTACCGTGACCTATGAACGTGTGTAACACCCGTGGAGTCACATCCGTGCTGCCGACCCTATAAGAACAGAGATTTTATGTGCCTTCAGTGCAGAACACATAATCAGGACAAGCCTTTGGTCTTCCCATTGACAGCACAAAAACTGTCCAGTGAGCTCTGGCTTACCTACTCACCGCGCCGGGAACACAACACGAGGTTATTATAGCCGTGGTATTCTGTATGGTGGAGGTACTTCCCCAGTAGAACTGCTCAATTCGGACGGGAATACCGTCGTGTCCTACCTCCTCCTTTCATGGGTACCGGTACAATAACAAATTAAAATCAAAATTCTTACAAAGCGTTTGTTACGTGGGTTATAGAATCCGAATAAACGGTGAAATAATTATTAAGAGCCCGCGGGTTCGAACTTGGCCTTTACACTGCCCACGTGAACCCAAGTACCTTTCACAAACAATTCAGAATAGCTCGAAGGGTTATCAAAAACGCAAATATAATTTCGGGTATAGAGATTTTTTGAAATATAAGCTTTACAAAAGTCGTGACAACAAAGTACTGTAACAAATCAACTCTAAACAAGCTCGTCAACACCAACAGTAATATCATTTACAGCCTCAGCAAATACCCAAAAAATGGCAACACTGATTGACTCCGCGCTGTAACGAAATAAACTAATCAACCTAACGAGCAAACTTGCGGGGGACACTGTACGCGGCTCCGTGGAATTTGTACCACACCGTGTACAGACGCCCGCGCAGATCAATGTTTACCCGTTTGATTGCAATACGTCGAACGCGTGCCTTTATCGTAATGAGCTGTTTATATGGACACCCAACTAACCTACCTCGATATAGCACGACTAAATCTTTCACTACCTTATACATTGCTGTTTTTATATGAGTCATAGACTTGAGTATCGATACAAAAAAAGCAATATATTTTGTGTAATTCGTAGATTTTATTTTAAAAGTTTTATGTGGTAGTTTTGAGGTAGAAGGTTGGGAATAAAAACTTAGTTATGTTGGGTCACGTTTAAGGCATAAAAAATTCAGTGTTGTTTGCAGTGAGGTCCCGCGGATACGATCTATGAGAATAATGTATTATAAACAAATAAAAAGCGAGTGTTTTTCTGTTTATCCGAAATTTTACGAGGCTGTGTACCAAGGCGAGGTATTTACCCGTCGGGTACGATTGTGGTACGTTTTGTGAATGTGGGCACACCGCTACATAAGATGGGGAGAATAAAAGCGAACAACGGTTTATATTTGTAATAAAGTCAGTGAAAATAATGCACGCTCTGACGATCTGACGTTTTTTTTTCGACGAAATATGTAGCGCGTTATAGCTTTTGAAGCGAAACTTTTGTGTGAAGGGAACGTCAGTCTTTTTGTAACAAACGTTTTTCGTTATTGTAATAATATACTGAATGGATATGGGTGTTTTGGTCCCACTAAAACTCTGGGGGACAAGCCAACTTGCTAGCCTGTACCTACATCTACTATTTGAGGGATGAGGCTCTGGCATGGTTCTAAAATGGAACAGCATCCGCTGCGAGAAAAGCTGGCACAGCAATGATTACCAGGACATCCGTCTCCAAAGTGCAAAGTTTCGAAGCAATAAGGAAATCGCCATGACGATAATGATGATGATGACAAAAAAACTACAGATTGAAGGTATCATTCCGAAGCTGTAGAGTGTATACGACAACTGCCGACGCATGCAGCAGATATGCGTTATTCATTGCGTCTTCTCAATGGTCCACTTTATCCGAATCGAAGTTTAACAAGTAATGTACGTGCTGCATGCGTCGGCTGTTGATCCCACCTGGGATGGGAGTGGGAGAAGTTTCCCGGAAACTGGGAGGAGCGCAACGCACGCCGCCCGCCTCGGTATGCTTCTGCCAGGGTGACAGGCGGCTCCACCTGAGGCCCGCACTCATGGGCTGCGGGAAGTCTTTCAGCGATCTCCAACCTTAGAGTTGCCTCAGTACGCAAGCAACTTGGCTTGCAAGCCCCTTTACAAGAGTAAAGGGGATTGCAAGCAAGAGCTGCCTTTACCGCCGGAACCGGTAGAATATGAAGGAACACCTTCATAGAGCATACCCGAGACCCGCAATCAAATTTGGATGATCCAGGATTACTGGAAGATGATGATGATGTAGCATATTTCTACTTACCGCAGAAATCATCACGTGTTTCCTTTTTCCTACAATCCCGTGTCCTTTAAGCGGGACGTGAAAAAGCATAATATAATGAGGCCGTCAAGCTGAGTGTCACCATTGTAACATGGTATAAGTTTGTAATGATAACCCCATTTTCTAAGACTTTGCTTTAAGCTTACCAACAGGCGAGGCAAAGTCTAATTGAATAAAAAAAAATTATGATAGAAAATAATACTTCCCAGGTTGAGACATTTTTTTTTACTGAAAATTAGCTCTACTGTAGCTTATTCGCCCGTGCTCTTCAAAATACAATTTCCAAACATTCATTGCCAGACGCTCCAACGATTAAATATTCAAGTAATGAATTTCCAATCACACCCAACAGCTCCAAAACATTAATTCTAAATTATTGACAAGCTGTACACAAAAGTATTAACCAAAAATACATATGTAATTATGGACCACCTATCAACATACGTACCAATTTCCCCACAACCTTCCATATATATAGATACTTTGGCCCACACACCCACAAATATCAATAAATCCTCTATACATTACGAATATTACTCCTGGCTGTGCAATTCTCAGTCAATGTCTGACTTGGCAAATTATATGCGGCTGATTTTATTGCCCCAAGACACTTGTACTTTTTCCAGTTTTTTTTATTAGAACTGACCGTTTTCGCCTTCCTCAAAGGTTCACATATAATATAATAACACAATACGGCTTCACCTTCTTCGATAGCAAAGGGTAATTTAATTGCACACACAGCTTCTAGCTCTAGAAAACATACACATATAGCGTAAACATACACATACACATAAGCATACATATATAGCGAGCGAGCGAGCTAGCGCGCCGACGTGTTGTGTGAATGTGAACGCCATTATAGCATTATATAATACTTTGGTTAGGAGTCAACTTGAATTTAATGCAGTCATCTGGTCTCCACATGAAACTAAATATAAGGTCATGTTGGAGAGAGTACAAAACAAATTTCTTAGGTTTCTGTATTTACGTATGTATGGGGTGTACCCTTTCTATCCCTTAATGTATCCTACTTTGTTCGTGATGGGAATGGTGGGATACAATGAGCTTGAGGTTAGGAGAAATTTTAACATTGACAACGTATATATTCGCAACACTTAGAGGGAAACTATATAATAACGACATATTGGGTTTGCTAGGTTTATATGTGCCGGATGGATACGTATGGCGACGCCGAAAACCACCCCTACTGGTGAAGCCTATAGGGCGAACGAACCTCCTGCAAGAGGCGCCCCTGACGCGTGCGATTCGCACATTGAATCTCATAGCTGCGGAGATTGATCTATTCCATTGTGCTAAGAGTGAGTTCACAAGGGTGGCATTACATATAATCTGCTACATCAAGTTAAATGTTATCAAAATTTAATATACCTAAGTATTGTATAGAATTTAAGCACATAGTTGAAAATTATAAGATAGCTACACTATTGCATTGGGTAATGCCTGTAATGATAGTTGTAATGAGAAATAAATAAATAAAAATAAAAATAAATAAAAATAAATAAAACATTTGAGGATGCCGTAAGGCGAAACCGGTCTAATAAAAATTCTGTGGAAAAGTACAAGTGTGTTCTTAATATGTGTATTAGCGAGTTTCATGAATACCAACCTCACATTGATACAGAATGGAGGAGGTATGGCAAAGAAATGTAAGTTAGGTTTCCGAAGTCCTCATAGGCCATAAAATACAGCACACTATTACTTTATGTAATAATTATTAAAAATCACCTGGTACTCTATTCTACAAGAAAACTATGAGTAGTTGAATAAATAATTAACATCTTTCTTTCTTTCTTTCTTTCTTTCTTAGTTCTCCGTCCAACAGTAAATATGCAGTCAATGAAAAAGTGCCTCCAAATGCAAATAGCTCCCTGTCTGGCAAATAGTTTGCAGCGAACGTTTTGCCAAAACCAATATCAGCTTAAGCAACACCCAAAAGTAGTACATCACAGTAATTTGTTTCAGTAGTTTTTCGAAGGCTACGACTCTCACACATGCGATCTTAAATGTTGCCGAAACAAAGGCAATATAGTCATATTAGGAGGAAATAGTACCGACAATATTCATTGTGTTACTCTTATATTCTGTCGATTAATATACCCTGATGTATATGTTGCCTTATTTTTTACTCTTAGATATATTACAGCTATCTAGACCGATTCTTCTAGAACACAGGTATATATTATTTAGGTAAAGTGCGTACCTATGTCTTTTTAAATACATATATGCTATAGTGTTTCATATTCTTCAAGAATGGTATCACAAGATTCTTATTGGGTGTTTAGCACTAATTAGTTTTCTTACAAATTTGATGTCTCTGGTGTAGCACTCGTGCAACGGTAACCACTTCCCATTAGGTGGACCGTGGATGTATAGAGAACCACAGATAAAAATAAACATAATAATAATCACCGAATGGGAGTCAAATCCGCGACCCCTCTTATGGCAGCTGAACGTTCTGCCATCCCTTCTAGTTTCAAGAGGTTGCATACCTAAAGATTTATTACAAATTTTTTGTTTGTTATGTTTTTTTAGAGATTATCCCTGTGGTGACGGAGAAAGAATACAAGTATCATCATCCCATCTCATCCGACGGAACAACGGATCATCCGGCGACTAACGGAAATATACACAGACGATATCACTGCGAGAGACGGAAATCTCTTAATATAACCCTGTACCAAACCGTAACCCCCTGTCAAACAGTCCCAACATTGAGAGAGGCTATTTTTTATACAACTTAGGTGGTAGGCAAGCACACGGCCCACCTGATGGAAAGTGGTTACCGTGACCTATGAACCAGTGAATCCGTGCCGCCGACCCTGTAAGAACAGAGATTTTATGTGCCTTCAGTGCAGAACACAAAATCATGACAATCCTTTGGTCTTCCCACTGACAGCACAAAAACTCTCCAGTGAGCTCTGGCTACCCTACTCACCGCCGGGAACACAACACGAGGTTATTAAATCCGTGGTATTCTGTAGGGTGGAGGTATCTGATTGATTGATATTATTAATTTACACGTTCTACAAAAATTGTCTTGACTCAAATACATGACTATTGATAAGTATAACTTATACCTTTTCTAGTTTACTACCGAAAGCAGAACAAGAGAGAAATGATCCATTGCATACTTCAATGAAACACTTATAAAGGTCAAGACAATTATGTTAGGAATATCACTTGCGGAGAATCTTAACACCGACTTCTATATTTTCGGATCAACGCCATCTATCGATTTATTTTGAACTACAGCTTAGACCAACCCTCTACAGTTTACTACATACTTACTTCCCGCCCATATATTCCTGTTCTGCTTTCGGTTGAAAAATAAAATATAAGGGAACTCCTACAAACTCTAGTGACCTCGCTTCTTCTGTTCTCAACTCAAGATTCCTCAAATCTGGTATTTATGTTTTTTGTTGTTGTTTTGCTTTTTGTCTCTTTTAGCTATGAGTATAAAATAAAGAAAAGCGTGGTTCCCGACAGAGTAGAATTTGGACCACCCTATCTCTTCCCATGCGGTGTCGTACACGGTGATTAAGGGATTGTGCTGTTTAACATGAGACAGATTTATATAGCCCAGACTCAACCTCAGATGCATGTCTCGAGTCAACAATAGAGCCCGGAATACGGCAATAGGCTCAACCCTATTACGTGGGGCCGAATAAAATGATTGGTGAAATGTGGGTGTTAATTCACCTCTGCCTAACCCTCCGGGGATAACCCCGAGGGTTAGGTAAATTAACACCCACATTTATATGTATGATTATATGTATCTATCGTATTGTTAGATACTATTTTAGTCGAGAAGTGTTGGACTGATGATCTGATTGGTATCTGTAAGTTGTAAGCAGTCTAGTTAAAAACCAGCGCTAGGAATCAACCTAGAATATGGTCATCCAGGCCCCATTCGGCACGATCTACAGTAATTATTTAGATTTTTAGGACTTACAATTATATTTTCATGTATTTCACCATCTCTTTTTCTATAAAAGGCAATGAAATAGGTTATTTTTTATATACCACTTAGGTGGCAGACAAGCACACGGCCCACCTGATGGAAAGTGGTTACCGTGGCCTATGGACGTTTGTAACACCAGTGGAGTCACAGTCGCGCTGCCAACCCTGTAAATATGTAGAGTTTCTGTGCCGTCAATGCAGAAGACAAAGCAGGACAAGTCTTTATTCCCAGTGACAGCACAAATTCTCCAGTGAGCTCTGGCTACCCTACTCACCACTGAGAACACAACACGAAGTTATTATAGCCGCGGTATTCTGTAGGGCGGAGGTACTTCCCCAGTCGGACTACTCAACTGGGCGGAAAAACCGCCGTGTCCTATCTGTTATATTTTTATTGCAACGAAATTAATACCATTATCGCCGTTGGAGCGTATTATCCCTCTTATAATTGTCCAAAATGAGGTAATATAAGTAATCTAGGCAACGGGAATACTATATGCGCAGGCACGTCTTCGCAGAGAAGATATAAAACGTATCACAGGGTACCCGCGATACCCAACTCATACTCAGGCAAATTTGGCAGGATCATCTTGGGTAATGGGTATGCCACTCTACCAAGATTTCAGGGTCCAAGATAACCTGAAAACCGGTTCTCCTGCTGATTGACCGATGAGGCTTGACTCAAGCTTCCTTTTCAAACTTGGTTAGACCGCAGTAACTTCCATAAAATGTGTATTTTTGAAACGCCCGTAAGGGCTATCTTGACCGTTATAGTTACAGTAAAACCTTCTTAGGAAACGAATCATAACTTTGAAGATATTTATAATGTAATGTTTTTTTTTAATTTTGATTGGTCTTCAGTAAGTAGTATCACTTGGCGAAAATTCAAATTTTAGTCAATTTTTTGTTTTTCCCATCCTACAAAATCTATGAGAAATGTTTCAAGCAATTTCTGTCATTTCTAGTGCTCCACCCTCAAGTGATCTCCTATAGTATTTTGATTTTATAGTTTTAGCATTTTTCTTGCTGACTGTACGATTTTGCCAAAATCTGTGAATGCAGTTCCGAATATCTTCTTCTTCTTCTTCTTCTCACCAGTTGACGGCATGTCATTTCATATGTACCACGCGATACTATGTCATGTCAATAAGGTCGAAAATTACTTGCAGGTTTTTGCTAAGTTATCTGTGCTATCGAGTATTTGGCCGTATCTGACCGATTTTATCGGAAATATGTAAAAATCGTACATTTTGTCGACTCTCAAATATGGGCTAACGTCGTTCGGCACCGATATTGGCGCAAATAATATAAAAACGGCCTAAAGGTTATAGGATAAAAGATAAAATTTGCTTTATTTTTCATCTGAAATCGACAGATTTACCAGAAAGGTTTAATCACAGATACAGAAGTGGGACCTAATGAGGTATGTAAGAACATAGGTACCCAATCAAAGTTCGAGCTATTGACTTTTCCGTGAAGCGAGAAAATCAAAACGTATATGTGCAGGTATATGCCACACACATACATATATATAAGGTATAAAACGGATCATGAAATGGCAAAGGTCACATTTACTTGGAGAATAAGTATCACAGATCCCCTTAATACTTTAATAATGTATTCCGTATCAAAAGGCCTTTGAATTTTGTCCATTCACCTTGGAGGCAATATTTTGTTGAAAACGACACAGGTGGATGCTCCAGTGATCTTACAATGAATATATATCCGTCACAAATCTCATATATTTATTATTTATTGGGACTTAAATTTGCTATAGCCCTACAACTGGGACTCTTGGACACCAAGGTTAAAATGGTCAAGCATGAAAACCATGAAATAGCAATAATGATAGTGAAATCAAAGACATGTTTCACAGCACAATCTAGCCAGCAAGTTGGAAATTCATAAGAGAATAATGCTGCCAGCCAGATAGATGAGAGTCTGGTGCAGGGTTTTCTTTAGGAGTCAATGGAATCAGACGTTAGTCGTTCTCACAAAAGTCAAATCAAGATAAGAACAAGAGAGTGGACGATGGGCTCCAAGGTTTGGTTGTAACTGTAACTAAAATCTTCTGATGAGATAAGCACAGACTACTGGCTAGACTAGTGGTCGTTAAAAAAGAAAAAACACAGTAAGATATATAGGTATTAGAAAGAAAATTCTTCTCCCTCCTTCGTTATTTCTTCTTATAATAATTCTCATTCCGCACCGCACACGGTGCAGAATAGCCGATTAAGAACCAAGCGGTTCGGAGACTCTTTATTCTGTCGCAACATTAAGGCCTGGAATTAATTACCAGCTCACGTGTTTCCTTCTTCCTACAGTCCCGGATCCTTTAAGTGGGGCGTGAAAAAGTATAAAATGAGGCCGTCAAGCTGAGTGTCACATTGTCACATGGTATGTGTAATTAATAGTGACCCTCTTTTCTGAAACTTTGCCTTAATTGACGTTTCCTATATATATATATAATAAAAAATACAATATTACTCGTCCAAAAAAACTTCAGTCATACAAGTTAACATGTTATTTCAAAGCACATAATACCGGGCTCCAGGGAAACAATTTAGGGTCCTGTTTAATCGAGCAGCCTGCCCATCCTCATTATAAAACGGTAAGAGCAAAATCAACATTATTAGAGTGACGTGAACCCAATATTAAAAAGAGGAAAAAAACCTGAATCCAAACACAATTTAAGTGAATAAACAGGGACGCTTAATAAAAAAATCTTAAGAAGCACAGGGGCCTCACTGCGACCTAAAAGTAATATTATTTCAATCTTCTTCAACGTCATAGTGTGATTCAGACTCGGATTGTTGTCAAACCGTCCAAATTTCTCTGTACATATATTCGCCTTACGGTGACAATTGATAATCATGCCTATCATTGACATCGGAACCCATGAATGATGTTGCAATCATTTATTTTTGATGACTACACTCAGGGAAAGATCGCGGGTTCAAATCCCGCCTGGACCGATTCATTTTTTTCTATCTTAATCGATTTGAATAGTTGGAATATAAAATGCTTTAAAATTTCATTCAAAAATGTGCTTATACTAAAATTTATTATTATTTATTTAAGTCTGTGGTATGACAATGGTTTTGCTATAGTTGAATCGAGGGCCTGGTATTTTGTAAAAATGGAATTAGACCAAACAAATGAACACCTTTACGTAAAATTCTTGTTATGTAAACTGTGATAGAACATTCGTTCGTTGTTCCTCCCATTCGGTGTCGTACAAGGCGACTAAGGTATAGGGCTGTTTAACATCAGACAGATAAATACAGCCCAGACTTAGCCTTAGGTGCATGGCTCGAGTCAACAATAGTGCCCGGAATACGGCAATAGACTCACCCCCTATAACGTGGGGCCGAATACAATGGTTGATGAAATGCGGGTGTTAATTCACCTCTGCCTAACCCTCCGGGGATAAAGGCGTGATTATTTGTCCGCCGTGTCCTACCTTAGGAGGTAGGTTGAGCAGTCTGACTGGGGAAGTACCTCCGCCCTACAGAATACCGCGGCTATAATAACTTCGTGTTGTGTTCCCAGCGGTGAGTAGGGTAGCCAGAGCTCACTGGAGAATTTGTGCTGTCAGTGGGAAGACTAAAGGCTTGTCCTGCTTTGTCTTCTACACTGACGGCATAGAAACTGTGTACTTACAGGGTTGGCAGCGCGACTGTGACTCCTCTGGTGTTACAAACGTCCATAGGCCACGGTAACCACTTTCCATCAGGTGGGCCATGTGCTTGTCTGCCACCTAAGTGGTAAATAAAAAAATTGTCTGTATGTATTCTTTCTTCTTCTAGGTTTCGTTTTCATTTCAAGAAAGGATACTCTTGTTCAAACCTAGCTCTATGTTCGTTTGGTCTAAATCCATCGTAAAACAAGTGTTCTAACAAATTATACAAATAATTGAATCCATTACAGTAAGAGATACTGTTTGTCCAATTTTAACCCACGTTGGAATGGAGACGGTATATGCGTTTGGGATGAGAGGATGTTTGTTTGTGCAAATCCACGTTGCCAGTTTTGTGTTGGGAGTGTTCTTTATTAAAAATTTCTTGTGACTACAACGCTAGTATCCCGAGTATTCTGACTGAATATTGGCGGTCTGAATCACACTATGAAAGTTACTAATTAAGTTTTATAAAACCACTGCGTGGCTTCCGGCAAAATAGAATTTGGATCACCCCATCTCTCCCCATTCGGTATCGTACAAGACGACTAAGAGATAGGACTGTTCAATATCAGGCAGATATATACAGTCCAGTCTCAGCCTCAGCTGCATGGCTCGAGGCAACAATAGTGGAATATAATAATTGGTGAAATGTGGATGTTAATTCAAATCTGTCTAACCCTTCGGGGATGAAGGTGTGATTATATGTGTTTAAGTTTTAAAAAATACTGCTAGAGATGGTGGTAACCCCCCAGAATTTACGGTGTCATCTACCAGATAAAGTATAATCCTAACTTAGAACTAATTTTACGATACCACAGTTCAAATTAAACTGGACATGTAACTAGAAAACAGATTATAAGTACCAGTACACTAAGACCCTTCATATTAAGTATCATATACGATATGAGAGTTTAACTTATTCTGGTAGTTTGAATGAAGACATAAATACGTTTAATAGTTAATTAAACTAGTTTATTGAAACCCCAAAACGTTAAATACGTTCTAGGACATTGTGAGTGAGTTCTTTGAGTCTCCGAGTCTACCAATTATGTGAAACATAATGATAAATGAACTTAGCCGTTTATCACAAGTACTAACATCTTTACGAAGATAGTCATCATTCTCTAAACCTTTGCCTAACTTACCTGGCTTTTCAGTCTAAATGTGATGTGGCTAAACTTCGATATTTTCTGTGCAGCGACAGCCTTCGGACGCTAATATCGATATTCTTCAGTTAAACTTGCCAGACTTGTGGACTAAACTCCCCCTAACGGCTGCCATAGATGTTTGTATGGCAGTTGAAGCCGATGACTTAACATGACCTTTGAGACACGTAAGCATCCAGACCAATGCAGATAGACATATTCAAGCGTACAATCATTTGCGAACGGAATTGAAACCACGACACTTTTTTTTTACGTTCCCTAATCCCCATAGATACAACCCCCCCCCCCCCCCCTGTTGATTGCCGAAGGTGAGGTTAACAGGCATATCCGGCGCACCCCGGCCTACCCAGGGCCATTTCTCTCGATCTGGCCCTCTCCTCGGGAACCCACGACACTGTGTAGCACTCGCGTTCAGTACTGTCACTGAACTGTCACAATGGGAAAGTAAATATAAATAAATATGTATGTATTCATAACTGTCATATATTTAACAACATTACTAGAGCTTCTATTTTTTTTTCAAAGTACGAGTACAATCGAAAAATTGGCCTAGACAAATATTCCACTCAAAAAAAGTATTTCCCATAAAAGTTGGGTGGTTGCGCCGATGGTAGAATTTGTATTTTTTTTGCTCAATAGTAGTAATTCAAGTCATTGACACTGAAACACACGCTTCCTGTACCCATCTCCCTCCCGCGCTACCTTTTAAAGTGAGATAGCAATAGTTTCCGCACCGCTCAATTGTCAAAATAGACGCATATTCACTTCCGCTTCGAACTAATGAACAATGGCCGGCGGCGCGCGCGTCTCTCAGAAATTAATAATGTTTGTTGGATTTTAACCGCTTTCATAGACCTTTACCGATCGGATTGTGCCTCTCGTGTGTCCCTCAAGTGATTTAGTGATGTGGGCAGCAGCTCCTGAGCCAGGAAGAGAAGATCGGTGCAACGGCCCAGCCAGCAAATGACAAAACAGCACGTGGCGTAGTAAAGGTTAGTGCATCCTCTCCTAATTTCTCGGGTTGCATTCAATGCCTAAACCACCTCCGCGGCAACCCGATCACCTATCTTGTTTGTTGTGTAAAGTGTCATATGAAACATGTTAACTTCATCCCCGCAAAATACAGTCCACTAGCTCAGGTGGCATGAGAATCGCGCCACCATTCTTTTTGGTCCTTATCGTACCGGATCCTTAGTCGTAGCTCGCTTTTGTTATTTATTCCACAGGGAATAAACGCACCGCACCTAAATACCTAGTTATTTTAGTAGAAAACCCCGCATCTAGGCATTTAGGTTTAGATCTTGGGTATCCTGGACACCCTAGTGCATAGGCACAGTGTAGTACCTAACGCATTTGGCTATTTCAATTTCTGAGTTGTCCGTTCGCCGCTAGTTTCGCATCGTATTTACCTAATACCTACATGGGTAGGTACGCGGTTATACCTCGCTCGCATTCCTCTTATCGTATCAATCCTTAGTCGTAGTTTCGCATTTTGTCATTTATTCCATTGGGAATAAACGCACCGCACCTAAATACCTAGTTATTTTAGTAGAAAACCCCGCATCTAGGCATTTAGGTTTAGATCTTAGGTATCCTAGACACCCTAATGCATGGGCACAGTGTGATACCTAACGCATTTGGCTTTTGTTTTTATTTGTTTCAATTTCCAAGTTGTCCGTTCGCCGCTAGCTCGCATCGTATTTACCTAATACCTACGTGGGTAGGTACACGGTTATACCTCGCTCGCATTTCATTCAAATTCATACGAAAGTATTTTAATTTGAATAGATATTACGCAATACTTAATCCCTGAAATAATAGTTGAACCTAGACAGCGATCTAGTTCGCGTAGGTACGATCTGGTTGTTGCTATGCGCGTTTTGTTCAAGCCGGCACTCGCAGTTATAAGTACCTACCTACCTACGGATATCGTTCGCGCCGCGTCGCTGTACTGTAGGTACCGCTAAGATTAAGTCATTTCATTTGTTGTTTACCGCACTTTAGTTTGATATTAGTTGTAAAAATGCCCCCAAAGGTTGGTAGTACCGATAGTAAAGTTCAACTGAAACTTTTATACGCTAAAAGAGAAATGATTTACTCTCGTGTACAATCGATTTGTGATAATGCACTTAAAACCTCTGATTTGGCTATTAGAGATTCGTTCTTGTGTTCTATAGAAAACTTGGATAGTTTGCGCGCGGATTTCGAGTCTTTAGTACATGACATCAACGTTTTAGAGTTAAATTTAAATCCCGATTACTCAGTGAGTTATCAGGCCTTGTCGTCGTTTGACGATTTGTATTGTCGTATCAAACGCGTCGCTAGGAGTTTGGAGAAACCGTCTGACCGACCCAATCCCACTCGCGACCGACCTAAGTTGCCACCAATTCAAATACCCGAATTTGATGGCAACATTCGCAATTGGTGTTTATTTATAGATAGTTTTGAGAATACAATAGATAAGAACGATTCGTTGACAGATCACGAAAAATTGCATTATCTCGTTGAAAAATTAACTGGTAAAGCTATAACCGTTTGCGCTGGAATTACGTTTAGTGCCGAAAATTATAATTTAATTTTAAATACTTTGAAAGCTAAGTATGAGGATAAAAGATCGGTAGCTAACGCATATTTGGATCAGATGTTTGATTTGAAATCCATTACGGCATGTAACGATCAAAACTTAGAGAAGTTTCTAGATACTTTCGCATCATCTGTTCGCGCCGTAAAGAACCTAAAGATCGATGACCTCTGCGACTTCTTATTTTTGTATATGGGTTTAAAGAAATTAGATTCCGAAACCATTCGTTTATTTGAGTCGGATCACCGCGGCAATAAAATTCCTAAGTTCGAAGACTTAGAAAGTTTTGTTCGCGAGCATATAAAAATATTGCAACGCTCTTCATCGAAACATGAAGGCGCGAAGAAAGTTGTTAGTTCGGAACGCAAAATAGATGCGTCATCGAAGTCACTGAAGTCAACTCATACTTATGTTAATACTGCACCAGCACATGTACGGTCACCTGTTTGCTCTTAGTGTAATGCTCATCATTCGCAATTGTACAAGTGTCCGGGTTTCCTAAAATTATCGAATAGTGATCGTTATAAATTTGTTCGCGCTAATAATTTTTGTTTTAATTATCTCGGTACTAAACACCGCGTTGTTTTATGTAATAGTAGCAATAGTTGTCGCAAATGTCCAGCGAGACACCACACTTTACTTCATTTTGAAAATAGTAATGCCGCATCCAATGTGAGCACAGTTGGTTCGTCGAGCGGTGACACACGGCGGCCTGCGCCACAGCCGCAGCCCGCGCTCGCGCGCGCTCCGGCCCGCCCGGTGACCGCTGCGAATGACGTCACCTTGTGTTCGTTATCCGCTAGTGCTGCGCTCACTACTGTGGTCCTCGCGACTGCTCGCGTCATTATTGTTGATGCATTAGGTAAACCGCACATTGTTCGAGCGCTATTAGATGGCGCTTCGCAAAGTAATTTTATTACTCAAGATTGTTGTCAACGTCTTGGTTTCAATGTTAATAAGCGTTCAACCCGCTCAGTGGTGAAGGGTTTTGGAGGTTTACAGTCAGCTGTTCATGGCACCGTTAAAACAAGGTTTGGATCTCGTTTTGATAATAATATTTGGTTTGACATGAATTCGCTCGTTATAGATAAAAATAACTGAACAGTTGCCTACCGTCCCGGTTGACACGTCTTTATTAACGAAATTTAAAGACTTGCCTTTAGCAGATGAGACTTACGCTGTTCCTGGAGTCGTCGATATATTGATCGGCGCTTCGATTCTCCCGCACCTCCAGTTATCACGTAAGGTTCAAGGGGGACCGACGTACCCCGCTCCGCACGCACTGGAAACAGTTCTTGGTTTTGTTATAATTGGTTCCGCACCCGCTTCTATAGATAGTTTTAGTCACTCGACTGCCTCGTTCTGTTGCACCGTCGAGCCGCCACTGGAGTCTACCATCCGCAAGTTTTGGGAAATTGAAGAGGTCAATGTCCCACCAATCCTAAGCCCTGATGACAAGATGGCTGAGGAGATTTATTGTCGCACGACTACTCGTGATGAGCAGGGTCGTTATGTTGTCGCGCTCCCTTTCAAGGGAGATATTTTTTCGCTCGGTGACTCCCGTGTATCCGCTGAAAGACGCTTTCTTTGTTTAGAACGAAAGATGCAGGCGTCTCCAAAGTTAAAGCAAGCCTATGATGAGGTTGTTAACGAATATTTAGATAAAGGTTACATCTCACCTACGCCTGCGGACACTGACGAGACCCAGCCTTCGTACATTATCCCGCACCACGGAGTTATTAGAGAAGATAAGCTTACTACTAAACTCCGCGTAGTTTTGGATGGCAGTGCTAAGACTAGCACTTCCGTGTCGCTTAATGACATTTTGTATTGTGGTCAAAATCTTCAAGGTAATTTATTTGACATAATTGTAAATTTTCGCTTATTCGCTGTTGCACTCTCTGCAGATATTCGACAAATGTTTTTGTGCCTTGAAGTGCGCAAATCCGATCGTAGGTTTCAACGATTTTTGTATAGATTTTCACCGCAAGAACCTTTAAAGGTTTACGAATTTAATCGTGTTTGCTTCGGGCTTAAATCTAGCCCTTTTCACGCACTTCGCACCGTCAAGCAGTTGGCCGCTGACGAGGGCGATGCATTTCCGAAAGCGAGAGCCACCATTGAGACTGGCTTATACATGGATGACTTCGTGTATAGTGTAGATAGCGAGGCAGAGGCTGTCGAGACGGCCGCTCAAGTTATAAGTCTCATGAAGGCTGGTCAATTTGATCTCGTGAAATGGACGAACAACTCGCAAACTGCGTTAGAGTCGATTCCACCGTCGCACCGATTGTCTTCGGTTAAGGAATTCGATGAAAGTGATACGCACAAGGTGCTTGGTTTAAGCTGGTCGCCCGCATCTGATACGTTTAGTTTGAAAATTAGTTCGACCCCGCAAACTTGTACTAAACGCATTATCCTGTCGTGTGTGGCACGGATATGGGACGTAATGGGATTCGTAGCTCCTGTCGTTTTGTACGCCAAGCTACTTATAAAAGAGCTTTGGCTTTCCAATTGTGATTGGGACGACACCGCGCCCGACAACATTGCTAAGTTGTGGGCTCGCTTTAGAAAAGAACTTTCTGTGCTTGACCAAATACAAATTCCGCGTCATGTAGGTATATCACAACATAGTGTTGTTACGGTAGTAGGCTTCGCGGACGCTAGTGAGAAGGCGTATGGAGGAGTAGTTTATTTTCATGTCTCGAATGTAGGTAAGGTTTCAATTAGCCTTATAAGCGCGAAATCAAAGGTCTCTCCCCGTAAGGTCGTCTCTCTGGCGCGCCTCGAGCTATGCGCTTTACAATTGTTAGTTAGATTGATCACCTCTATCGCCAATGCTTGTAGTAGTCGCATTAATATTAGTAGAATTTTAGCTTTTTCGGACTCAACAGTCGCTTTGTGTTGGGCCCACTCTTCGCCCCATCGTTGGGACACATTCGTCGCTAATAGAGTGGCAAAAAATCAATCGGAATTAGCGCCACAAAATCTCTTTCACGTTGCTGGCACCGACAACCCAGCCGATTGTCTCTCTCGTGGATTGCTTCCTTCGCAAATTTTGGATCACCCGTTGTGGTTTAGTGGACCGTCCTGGATTCATGCCGCGTTAGATAAGTGGCCAGTTAGTCAATTCAATCCCACTACGGTTTCCGAACCACCCGAGGAGAAGAAGCACTCGCTTGTTGTATCGGTCCCGCGTGAAGAGTCCCTTATTTTGTTGTTGGCTAATCGCGTCTCGTCTTGGTCGAGACTGTTGCGTTGTGTTGTTTATGTAGGCCGATTTTTGAGAAGCGAAATTCGCGAGTTGCAGAAATGTTATTTTGCTTCTGAATTTAAAAATTTAGAATTTAACAAACCTTGTAGTCGTTCTTTCCGACACTTGAAACCATTTTTGGAAGATGGACTCATTCGAGTAGGTGGTCGTTTGAGAAATTCAAGTTTAGGATTTGAACAAAGGCATCCAGTAGTTCTCCCGCGTAAGGACCACGTATTAGATTTGTTAGTAGATTATCATCATAAGGTGAATTGTCACGCTGGTCCCGATTTGTTGATGTCTATTTTGAGACAGAAATACTGGATAATTTCCGCTCGTAATTTGATTCGCGCTAGAGTACACAGATGTGTACCTTGTTTTAAACTCCGCCCGCGTTTTATCGCGCCTGAAATGGCCGATCATCGCTCTTGTCGTGTTGTTCAATCCGCAAAACCTTTCGTACACACCGGCACAGACTTTGCTGGGCCTTTCAAAGTCACCATTGCTCGTGGTCGTGGCATTCGCTCCACGAAAGCTTATGTTTGTTTGTTCATTTGTATGACAACTCGCGCGGTTCATATAGAGTTGACCGGTGATTTAAGTACGCAAAATTTTATGTCCGCTTTTAAACGTTTTTTGTCGCGTCGTGGTCCGGTTAAGCGCATGTATTCGGACAACGGTACAAACTATGTAGGGGCCCGACGTAGTATTTCGGAATTGCACACATTCTTACGGTCTAAGTACTAGCAAAGTGAATTCGCTCACATCTTAGCCGAAAATCGCATTGAATGGTACTTTAACACGCCTGCAGCTAGTCATTTTGGTGGTAATTGGGAAGCGAATATTAAAAGCCTTAAGTCGCATCTGTTTCGCGTCATAGGCGAACAGATTCTCTCGTTCGAGGAGTTGAGTACCGTACTCGCTCAAGTAGAGGCGGTGATGAACACGCGTCCGCTGTGTCGGACTCTATCTAGCGATCCGTCAGAGCCATTAGCGTTGACGCCAGCTCACTTCTTAAATAC
Source organism: Eilema griseolum (assembly GCA_963662185.1). Lineage (NCBI taxonomy): Eukaryota > Metazoa > Arthropoda > Insecta > Lepidoptera > Erebidae > Eilema > Eilema griseolum. The sequence goes on from OY759256.1 coordinate 1,644,336, forward strand.
GACTCCTCTAAAATATTTGCCCGCAATAGATGTTGATGACGATAGAATGCACCTTCTAACTCGTCACGCTCTTTTAGATAAATTAGTCCAATCGTTTTGGAATCGTTGGAGAACCGATTATTTGCACACGCTGCAGTCACGTCAAAAATGGAATACTCCATCCAACCCAATTACTCTAGGTACGGTGGTAGTCCTTATGACTGAGAATGCGCCTCCTTTACATTGGCCTCTAGGAGTAGTAGAGGAAGTTTTTCCCGATTCCCGCGGGATAACTCGTGTTGTACGGGTTAAAACCGCAACCGGATCGTATCTGCGCCCGGTTGTTCGCCTCTGCCCTCTGCCTAACCAGCAGTAGGCACGAGTTCAAACCTAGGTTTATATTTTAGTTGTTATTTCCCAAACCTAGATTTAGATTAGACTTTAGATTTGTTCCGCATTTTTCGTTTGAAGGTAACCCTTCAAGCCGGGGGGAATGGTTGCGCCGATGGTAGAATTTGTATTTTTTTTGCTCAATAGTAGTAATTCAAGTCATTGACACTGAAACACACGCTTCCTGTACCCATCTCCCTCCCGCGCTACCTTTTAAAGTGAGATAGCAATAGTTTCCGCACCGCTCAATTGTCAAAATAGACGCATATTCACTTCCGCTTCGAACTAATGAACAATGGCCGGCGGCGCGCGCGTCTCTCAGAAATTAATAATGTTTGTTGGATTTTAACCGCTTTCATAGACCTTTACCGATCGGATTGTGCCTCTCGTGTGTCCCTCAAGTGATTTAGTGATGTGGGCAGCAGCTCCTGAGCCAGGAAGAGAAGATCGGTGCAACGGCCCAGCCAGCAAATGACAAAACAGCACGTGGCGTAGTAAAGGTTAGTGCATCCTCTCCTAATTTCTCGGGTTGCATTCAATGCCTAAACCACCTCCGCGGCAACCCGATCACCTATCTTGTTTGTTGTGTAAAGTGTCATATGAAACATGTTAACTTCATCCCCGCAAAATACAGTCCACTAGCTCAGGTGGCATGAGAATCGCGCCACCATTGGGTATGTAATAAAAGAATTTGTTGCAAATTGAGAAACTCTAGGTTCTAGTAGAATCTGTAAGTGATAGGGTTTGTTTCGCTAGTATAAATTTGAGGTGGTATTCAAACAATTTGACTACGAGCACCAGTTCGTGCTCGTGGTCAAATTAGTTTGACAAAATAGTTTGACCACGCGGAAGAAGGGGTAAATAGCACCTTCTTACTTAATATCGATGTAAAGTCATTGTACCTATGCTGAATTCGGCATTGCGTGACACAGAGTTCAACTAGTACGAATGCCGAAGCACTCCTTATAACCTAATTTAATTGTATAGCATTTAACTGTTACCTCCATTCTAGGATTGTTATAAGGAGAAATTTGTAGTCTACCTATTGAAATAAATTTTTAATTATCTAACTTTATTAACTAATAATGTATTATTTCGTATGCCTTTAGGCGAAACATTGAAGAGCATTATATTTTTATTGTAACACCTTTTTTACCTATGTTTGACGAATTCAATTGATTATTGATTATTATTATTGATTAAATTATTCTTATTCTTGTGTAATGAGTATATTTTGAATGATAGGCTGTAGAGTTCCACACACGCCATCTAGTAAGTAATACACTGGTAACCACCAATGTTATCATCTGCCTGCCCTTATCCTATTAATTTGGGGTCAGCGCAACATATCTATCTCCTCTATACCTTCCTGTCAAATGTTATTTCCTCAGGTACTCCCTTCATTACCATATCCTCTTGCAAGTAATCCTTCCATACTTTCGTATAACACTTAGGTAGTAGATAAGCATACGGCCAACCTGATGGAAAGTAGTTACCTCGAGGTAACTATATATATATATAGGTCGGTAGGGTAGGTGGAGTCACACTCGCGCTGCCGACTCTGTAAACACAGAGTTTCTGAGCCGTCAGTGTAGAAGACAAAGTATTACAAGCCTTTGGTTTTCCCACCAACAGCTCAAAATTTCTCTAGTGAGCTCTGGCTACCCTATTCACCGCCGGGTACCCATTTTTTCTTGAAAGACACAGCCATACATACTTTGAATCTTTTTTACAACATTACTTTCATCTCTTCTCATAGCATGTCCAAACCTAGACAGTCCCTCGCTTCTCAGTTTTTCATTCACTGGTGCCACTTTCAAACTTCCTCCATAACATAAACTCACGCCTATATCCCCGAAGGGGTAGGCAGAGGTGCTAGCATCCACATTTCGCCAGTTTATGTTTAGGTCCCAAGGTTTAGGTTAGGAGCCTATTGCCATTAACGGGGACTTATAAACCTGCGATAAATACACAGATAACTTCGAAAAGCATCGAAAATTCATTGGTGTGTATTAAGTGAAGTAAATAAATGCATTTTAACTTTCTCTTCTTCTAACTGTGTACTGTGTGTAGAAGGTGATTTTTATTGAATGATTTTTTTAAAGCATATACATATATATTAACTATTTAAATTGATTAAGATAGCAAATAAAATGTATCAGTTCAGGTGGGATTTGAACACACGATCTTTTCCTTAGAGGGGGAATGTTCTGACCACTAAGCTACCGAACATAGCCCGAAATCATCCAAATCTTTCTAAATATATCCGTCTTACCGATACTCGTACGAACTATCGGCACCAATGAATAATATTGCAATCATTTTTAAACATTGATTTTTGATGACTCTGCCCACACTATTCAATGAAATTTCAAAACATTCATTTTTTTTCCTATCTTTTTTTTTATATAGAACACGTCAATTAGACTTCGCCTTGCCTGATGGTAAGCTGAAGGCAAAGTCTCAGAAAAGAGGGTCACCATTACTTACACATACCGTGTGACAATGGTGACACTCAGCTTGACGGCCTCATCATATGCTTTTCCACGGAAGAAGGAAACACGTGAGCTGTTAATGAATTCCAGGCCTTAATGGTGCGACAGAGGAAAGAGTCTCCGAACCGCTTAATCGAGATACTTTTTAGTTTTGTTAAAAGAGGTAACGTTATCTTCACTTTATTCTGGTAATTTATACTTAGGTTCCTTCTTTTTCGTGTCAATGGCAACAATTTAAAAAATAAAGTGTCACCAGTAAATGTAAAACTGAGAAGTCAGTAACTGTCTTGTTTATGATATGGTATGAGAAGAGGAGTTTTATTTCAATCAATGAATCTCATCAAGTTATCTTGTAAATATATTCATACCAACACTATATCGAGCCATATTCCTCAATCCAGTTTGATTTGGATTCAAAATTGTCATGTCACCGTATGTCTGCATACGGTGACAATTGCCCCGCCGCACAACGGTAGCCGTCGGCATGTAGACACGTGTCGCTTTGATTGCGTACACATCGTCCGGGACGGTCCCGGCACCGGCAGATATGAATGTGATTCGTGATGTTGGCTATATGTTATGTTCAGTGTATTATTACGGTTGCTTATTATGTTGGTATTGCTGTTTTGAATCTAGATTAACTTACCCCTCGTTTACACTTAAGTATAAAACATGTATTTGACAAGTTTCAATGTGTCACAGGCTACAGTGTGAACGCAAATGTGTTTTATACTTGTTTACAACTTGTTGGCTATACTTCCTATGTGAACGAAAAAGTGTCTGAGATACATATATAAAATAAGTATTGTGTTTTGACTAGTTTTGTACAAGTCTTCAATAAGTTTTTTATAAACAAATTTACAACCTGTTTTACAACTTGTTTCGTGGTGTAAACGAGGGGATTGAATTTATTTTTCACGCCGGAGCAGCGGTGTCTTCGCTATAAGACACAAATTCGCTCCTGCGTGAAATACTGCTCGCATCTCTGGGATGGCTTCGCGAAATACCTACTAAATGCTCTCGACAGGTTGCAGCGACGCGCGGTGCGAATTATTGGGAACCCTGAGGTCACGATCACCCTCGAGTATTTGCAAATGCGTAGAGATATTGCTTCCTTGTCTGTATTTTACCGTCTCTACCATGGTAAGTGTTCTGATGAGCTCTTCCAACTAATCCCACCCTCTTATTTCCTACATAGGACAACACGTGCAGGGCTTAGATGTCACTCTCACACTGTGCAGTTAGCACTTAGCACTAAATAAAAATGTTTCTTAAATGTTTCTTTCTTCTTCCTACAGTCCCGGGGCCTTTATGCGGGGCGTGAAAAAAGCATTTGATGAGGCCACCAAGCTGAGTGCCATCATTGTAACATTACTTAGTGTCTGTAAAGGTGACCCTCTTTCCCGTGACTTTGCCTATAGCTTACTACTTAACAAAATTAAGAATAAAAGGCAAAAAACAATAACAATAAAGAAACATAGCAATACCAGGTACATAGGTATGCGGCGCCCACAACCTAGGCTAGGTTAAATATATAGATATAATATGTATTCAATACACATATGTCTATTCCTATGGGAATATACACACAGGAGTTTATAAAATAAGTAACAAAACATTTTATATCAACTTACAAAAAATAAGAATTTTTACATCTTCTCGTAAAAAAGTCTATAATTTTCTTTTCATCTCAAATACAACCACAGAGAAAATCTCATTACGAACCGCAAAATGAAATCATATTTAAAAAGAGACTTTTCTAAAAGAAAAAAAGTAAAAGATTCTACGAAACTATTAGAGAGTTAAAACAAGATTATTACAAACTTTCAGTGGGCCATTAAGATGGCATCGTTTTCATCCTTAACTAGAGAAGTTTCAAGGATTTGCTTGAGTTCAATGTCCCTCGGCTACTTAATTTCCCAAGTATAAAAGTGCACAAAGCCAGGACATACCTATTCTCAGCACATTTAAACCATAGACTTAGAATGTACTAGATACTGAATGTGTATTCAATTGCCCGTTATTGACTCCCCCGATTTCTATTTCGGTTTGACTCCGCGAAGCGACTAGATAGATAGATAGATATATAGCTGAATATGAAATTGAAGCGTCGTCGGTAGCACTATGGTTAAAGAGTTGACCTTACACTCGAAAGTTCCTAGGTTCGTGGACCCACTCTTAACACAAGCAATTTAGCTTAGCCGGAAGGGTTAGAGGCAATTTCAGTTGCTAATATTGTTTAAAAAAATGCCTCTCAACCAGATGAACAGACGATCTGATAAAGGTTAGATATGTGGAAGAAAAAAAAGGACTCTTTTGTCCGCACTTAGAGACTCCTTTTTTGGGTAATTGTACGTAGACTGGATACGTATGGCAGTTCAAGAATATGGCATTGGGACTGTCATCCTATATACTTTATATTCTTACTTTCTACTTATTGCATAATTGTAAAAGTTCAGAAAATATTTGTTTGTCAATGTCACTAACGGCCGAACGGATCTAGCTAAAATTTGGTACAGAGATAGATTACAGCCTTGAATAACATATTGGCTACTTTTTATTCCGGGTAAAGGTTCCGGGTAAAGGAACGGGAACAAAATATCACACGGGCCAAGCCGCGAGCATAAACGCATAAACTGTCAGTCGATATTATTATCGATCGGCAAGGTTTAGATAGATAGATAGATAATTCTTTATTGTACACCAATAGATTACAGTAAATAAAGTACGAACACTGTAAAGTCCAACAAACTTACTTTAGCAACAGTTTGGCGACACATTGGGACGCACTACTTTGCTTCTCTAACCTAGCCTAAATCTGTGACACAGCCGGCAGTTGGTGCATTATGAAAATAGTTGTGCCATACAGTAATGCGCGTATTATTCAGACACGCCAGTTACAGCATGCAAAGGTATTGTAGGTGAGGTTGAATCCCAAAGGTGTACCTTTATATTTGAAAAAAAAAAAATTGCTGTTGCCCGCGGCTCCACCCATGTAGAATGTTGATCCCGTTCCCGCATCCCATGGGAACCTTTTCCCCGATAAAAAGTAATATACCTAGTCTAGCCATAAATATTGTTACGAAGAAGTCACTGGTGGTAGAAACTTGGTGGCACAAATTTGTCTCAAGTTTCGACCGGGTAGGTACCACCGTGCACTATTGCGAAAAACCCTCCATAGCAATTCAATCTCGGTTGGATTGTGTTCAGGGGTCAGCATGTGCATAGCCGGGCAGAGGTGGTGGTTGTCGCAGCACTAGTGGGACCAGTGGGTCTTGGCGTAGTCTAGTGGGGATGGCGCGGGGCGATGCGCCGAACAGGGAGACCTGTAGAAACGGTGGTGCCGCTGGCCGCCCGCGGTATAGTACAGGGGCCCAACTGGGGTTAACCACCTTGGGAGGCTGCCTCACCAGGCCGCGCATAATCCCGATATGGTTCGTCGTGCCGGTTGGTGACCGGATTTGGGAGCCCGGCGACCATACTCGGGGGGGTACGGGGGCCCTTCCGTTCGGCGCGTCGGCTCTCGCCATGCCTCACATTCATAGATGAAACCAATATCCCGCGCTTTGTCACACGGTGCTGCGGCGGCAATCACTTCTTTTTTCACGCCTTCTCCCACCCAAACTCATGGCAGCGCAATTCACAGAAAAAGGCAACACAGCGGCTCGTCACACTCCCAAAAGCTTGCTATTTGAGGTGGAGTCCACTAACATCTGTGGGCTCCATGCAAACCTCAACGCCGTCCACCAACACCTAGAGACGGCGAAACCTGCCATGTTTTTTCTAACGGAGACGCAAATACACCGCCCTGACGACACGACCTACTTGCTCTACCCTGGCTATGTTCTTGAGGAAAGTTTTCGTGCAAAAGCCGGGGTGTGCGTGTTTGTTAGGGCGGATGTTTGCTGTCGCCGTTTGCGCTGCCTAGAGGACCCATCCTTCTCCGTCCTTTGGGTACACGTAGACCATGGCCCTACGAGTCAGATCTATGTGTGCCTCTACCGTTCCCATACAGGAGATGCTGAGACAACTCGACTCTTTGAATATCTGAGTCAGGCGGCAGATGATGCGCAGGAGCGATTTCCGAATGCCGAAATGGTATTTTTGGGGGATTTTAACGCCCACCACGAGATCTGGTTGGGCTCCTCCAAAACAGACCATGCGGGAAGAGCCGCCCACGCATTTGCTCTGGCGCACGGCCTGACCCAATTGGTGCACGAGGTCACTAGGATACCAAGAAGGTCGGGCCAAGCACCTTCTCTGCTAGACCTTCTGCTGACGAGTGATCCGGACCGGTACAGTGTATCGGTGCGAGCCGCGTTAGGCAACTCTGACCACTGCCTGGTCTGTTCCACGGTGCCTATTATGGCGCCTCCACGACCAGTGCGGGGGAAGCGGCGTCTCTGGCACTACTCGTCAGCGGACTGGGATGGACTTCGTGACTATTTTGCGTCCATCCCGTGGGTTGAGCGCTGCTTTGAAGGTAAGAACCCATCGGATTGTGCTACTGCTGTCGCCGGTGAGATCGGTCTGGGTATGGAATACTATATCTCATACACCGATGTCACCGGTGACCGCGGGGTGCGCCCTTGGTTCGGGCGCGAGTGCGCGGAAGCTGTTGAACAAAAACAGTCTGCGTACCGCGCTTGGGTAAGGGCGCGCGCCACGCGCCATCCCAATCTGGGCCACTTCAAGGCGGCGTACAACAGAGCCACAAAGGTCTGTAGAAGGGCCTATGTCAGAGCGGATGCCCTGCGCATAGCGCGGCTTGGTCAAGAGCTAGTGATGCATCCCACGGGAAGCCGTGGCTACTGGCGACTGGCTAAAGCCGTGCAAGCCAACTTCTGTCAGCCTTCGCTGCCTCCGCTGCGTAACCCTGATGGATCCCTGGCCCATGAGCCGCAAGAGAAGGCAAATCTGCTGGCTAATTTCTTTGCGGCCAACTCCCGAATCGATGATTGTGGTACCCAGCCACCAACACTACCCGACAGTGACCACGCGATGCCTGATATCCATATCAGGCAACGCGATGTCCGTGCAGTGCTGCAATCACTCGATGTCCGGAAAGCCAGTGGTCCGGATGGAATTCCAGCGGTAGTTTTGAAAAAATGTGCAGCGGAGTTGTCTCCAATGCTTACGTGCCTGTACCGGCTATCCTACAGTTCGGGTACAGTGCCTTTGCCTTGGAAAGAGGCGAATGTTCAGCCGATTCCCAAGAAGGGGGATCGCTCGGAGCCAGCCAACTATCGACCCATAGCCGTCACCTCAGTGCTGTGCAAAGTGTTCGAGCACATAATTAACAAACAGCTCATGCGGCACCTAGAGGATCACTCCTTAATTAATGACCGGCAATATGGCTTCAGACCGAAACGGTCAACGAGTGATCTTCTAGCATACGTTACCCATCTTTGGGGTGAGGCTATGGACAAGCACGGCGAGTCACTGGCAATTAGTCTTGACATCGCCAAAGCTTTCGATAGAGTCTGGCACAAATCGCTTCTTTCTAAGCTACCTGCCTTTGGTCTGCCTTCTGGGCTGTGCAACTGGGTTGCTAGCTTCCTGCAGGGGCGCCGTATTCGCGTCCTTTGTGACGGACGAGCTTCGGAGTTTCTGCAGGTTAATGCTGGCGTGCCCCAGGGGTCCGTCTTATCACCCACTCTCTTTCTTCTGCATATCAACGACATGCTGTCTACCGGCAATGTTCATTGTTATGCAGACGATAGCACTTTACATGGGAGTTATCATGGACATCCAGCGGCCAAGCAGTCAGATATCGCAGAGAAAAGGCAGCTTCTTGTCACTGAGCTTGACGGGGTCCTGAATCACATTTCTCAATGGGGCTCTGAGAACCTGGTTGAGTTCAATGCCAAGAAGACGCAGGCATGTGCGTTTACAGCAAAAGTATCTTCTTTCCTTCCCCTCCCCACTCTTCAGAGCACGCCACTGCCGCTGCAGGACAATCTCAATATCCTAGGTATGGATGTTCGCTGCAACCTGAATAACAAAAACTACATCGAAAGCATCATCAAAACAGCCTCACGAAAACTCGGAGTCCTGAACAGAGTGAGACGATTTTTCACGCCGGAGCAGCGGTGTCTTCTATACAAGACACAAATTCGCTCCTGTGTGGAGTACTGCTCGCATCTCTGGGATGGTTCAGCAAAGTACTTACTAGATGCTCTCGACAGGTTGCAGCGACGTGCGATCCGCATCATTGGGAATCCCGAGATCACGAACACCCTAGAACCTTTACAGCTGCGTAGAGATGTTGCGTCCATGGCTGTATTTTACCGTCTGTACCATGGGGAGTGTTCTGATGAGCTCTTCCAATTAGTACCACCTTCCCCTTTCCTACACAGGACAACGCGTGCAGGTCTTAGATGTCATCCGCACACGGTGCAAAACATCCGATCAAGAACCAAGCGGTTCGGAGACTCTTTCCTCTGTCGCACCATTAAGGCCTGGAATTCATTACCAGCTCACGTGTTTCCTTCTTCCTACAGTCCCGGGTCCTTTAAGCGGGGCGTGAAAAAGCATATGATAAGGCCGTCAAGCTGAGTGTCACCATTGTCACACGGTATGTGTATGTAATGGTGACCCTCTTTTCTGGGATTTTGCCTTCAGCTTACCATCAGGCAAGGCGAAGTCCAATTGACGTGTCCTATATAAAAAAATAAAAAAAAAAAAAAGAAGAAAAAATTTTTTTTTATTGCAAATAATATTTATTACTTTTACAGTGTGTTAGTTTAATACATAAATATAAAACAATTTAAAATATAAAAGCTTATTCGAAGTGGTCTCCATTGGCTGCAACACAGTCCTTTAAACGTTGAGGCCAGTTATCAATAGAAGCACGCACTCTTTCCATGGGAAAATTCTTCACTGCCACTCGTATGGATTGTTTTAGGGACTCCAAATTATCATGGCGTTTAGAGCAAGCCATACTCTCTAAAACTGACCATAAATCATAATCCAGCGGATTAAGATCGGGACTAGACGACGGCCAGTCTTCAGCTCTGATGAAGTCCGAAACGTTCCCTTCCAACCAAGACTGCGTGGACCGAGCTTTATGACCCGGCGCTGAGTCTTGTTGGAAGGACCATACTTGGTTATTGAACATGGTGTTGTTAAGGGGTTTAACTACCTTCTCAAGAATGGTATCTTGATACACTTGTGCCGATGTTTTGATACCTTTTCACAAAAATATGGCTCAGTCACTCCTTCATAGCTAACACCCCACCAAACCGTCACTGAACTCGGATAATGCCCACGTTGCACTCTGTCGACTAATTGGGAAGCTTCCTTAGAGCTTTGAGCATAAATGCGGTCATTTTGTTTGTAAAGATTTTCTCATCCGTAAACAAAATTTTTCTGTGACCTCCCTTTGCGTACCGCTTCAGTAGTTGCTTCGATTTTACCACCCTATTATTTTTTAAATTATCAGTTAAAAAATGACCAGTGCGTCTCTTATAGGCTGCAAGTCTTAAGTCATCTTTTAAAATGCGCGACATGGTTCTGGGTGCTATCTTCATCTCCCGAGATAAAATCTTTAGCTTTCGGACAGGATTTCTTCGAATTCTTTCCCTTACTGCTTTGACCACCTTTTTCGTACGAACACTACGTGGACGGCCAGATCTTTTTTTGTCAGAAACAGAGGAGGTCTCATTGTACCTATTAATAGCCCGGTACACAAACATTTGAAAGAAAGAAAGAAAGAAAGAAAGAAACCATTTATTATACACACACGCCACATATAAAAGAAAGAGAAAAAAAATTCACTATCGGAACAAGAAATAAAATAAAAACAAGTAAAACATAACCCGTAAGATACAAAAAAAAAACAAAAAAGAAAACAGTTTAAAAATAACACAGCAAGTAATAGACAGGTATATTAGGTAGGCATGATGTGCCCGCACCAGCCCGACCGCACCCCGCCACAGCGAAATTTCTTGGAATTCTTTCCCTTACTGCTTTGACCACCTTTTTCGTACGAACACTACGTGGACGGCCAGATCTTTTTCTGTCACAAACAGTGGAGGTCTCATTGTACCTATTAATAGCCCGGTACACAAACATTTGACTAATACCAAGCGTATGGAGAGTTTTAAAAATTACATTCGGCTCCATATCAACTTTGTGTAATGCAATCACAGCGATTCGGTTTTCTTTATCACCCCACTCCATTTTAATATAGCAAAATTTTGTACAATGTATTGGCGCCAAAATTAGAAAACACAATGAACAATCGTATAAAAATGACAGATTCCAAATTCAAATGTAATATCTTTCTTATTTTAATTGTAACAGTATTTATGGCCAGACTAAGTAAGTGTTATATCAGACCATAATCTATTCTTATACCTGTCAGGTAGGTCCATCCACCCGCTAGAGCGTGATTGAATAACAAACATCTAAACATTCAAGCCCTAAATAAATGCTTTTTTTCTTTCTTTCTTTCTATTTTCACAAACGTTCAATAATATTTTACAGCTGAAAAGTTTCTTTGTAATCCGCGCTAATCTCAAGAATTACTGGATCGTAATGATAAAATCTTTTTGTATTGAATAGACCGTTTATCGATGAATATTTTAGGTTATATATCATTCTTTTTATACCAGTTAGGTGGCAGACAAGCACACGGCAGAGAGAAGCCACACTCGCGCTGCCGACCCTGTAAGCACAGAGTTTCTGTGCCGTTTGTGTAGAGGACAAAGCAGGACAAGCTTTTAGTCATCCCACTGACAGCACAAATTCTCCAGTGAGCTCTCGCTGGGAACACAACACGAATTTATTATAACCGCGGTATTCTGTAGGGCGGAGGTACTTCCCCAGTCGGAAATAAAGCGGTGTCCTACCTCCTATAACAATAATACTAACGGGAGCGGACGTACCCAAATTGTAGGATAAGGAACAGATCATACAATCACTGTCATTAGCTCCGAACTTGCTGCGTAATGGCTATCATTCACACCGTCTCTGTTATCTAGCTGGCGGAGATAGCCGACACTCGTCTACAATTCACCAGTGTACGATAATATTCCGTTCATTATTTTAGATTTTTTTACGTGCGTAAAATCCCCATATATTGTCCCTCTAAGCCCGTAGTGTTTTAGACTTCAAACAATATATGAAAATCTGCCGAATAAGTAGACATTTGTGATCACTGCTCCGCTCCCTTAAGTAGTAGCGTGATGATACATAGCCTAAAACCTTCACTAACAAACAAAATATTCAATACAAAAAGAGTTTTGCCATTCGATCCAGTAGTTCTTGATGTACACTAATGTATACTAACAAACAAACATACTCTTCAGCTTTGTAATATTAGTATAGATAATATAGCTTAAAACCTTCGTCTATAAACAGGCTATTCAACATAAAAATATTTTTTTCAGTTCGAACCAGTAGATCTTGATATTAGCGCGTTCGAATAAACATACAAACTCTTCTGCTTTAAAATATTAGTATAGATATTATATAGTATATAGGTAGTATAGATTCGTTTATACAGCGCGTGTGAAGTAAATCCAGTCCACAGTAGTTTGGCACGCATTGGCACAACCCGCCCCCGTCCCCGCTACCCGCTAGTACCCCATTACTATTACTATTGGCCAGGGCTGCCACTAGTCCCATTATTTCAAAATTGAATTTCCTTATTAACATCTATTAAGAGAATAAAATCATGCGCAGGGCCTGAAACAAGACATACCTAGACTGCCATCAACAAAGCGCCACCAACGTATACAAATAGGTCCCTAAACTATATGCCAGAGGCTACTGATAGTCCACGAAGGACGTGCGGTTTTGGTCATTTCGAGTCCGACATAACCACCCCGCTAACTCGGCGGGGAGTACCCGAGTGGATTTCCACACATAAAAAAAGGTCTTGTCAATTGTACGTAGAGTACGCGCCATGAACTAAGACCCTTGGCCGCGTCGCGACTGTCGCTACATATGATGTTGCCAGTATTGTCTATTTATTTTACCAGGTCTTTTAATTTTCAAATATGAATGTAATGGTAGTTGAACCGCAGAACTTAAGAAGTTATTTGCAAGTTTACAACGTTAGAATGTTAGAATATGATCATCTGAAACACCTAGAAGACAATTATTTTAAAAAATATGTACAAATAGATACAACTATGAATAGGTTAATCATATCAACAGAGAGTGATAGCGACAACGGCGACTCCTCTTGATCCTTGTCTTGTGTTCCCGGTGCGGTGAGTAGGGAAGCCAGAGCTCACTGGAGAGTGCTATCAGTAGGAAGACCAAAAGCTTGTCCTGCTTTGTCTTTTACACTGACGGCACAGAAACTCTGTGCTTACAGGGTCGGCAGCGCGAGTGTGGCTTCTCTGGTGTTACACACATCCATAGGTCACGGTAACCACTTTCCATCAGGTGGACTGTGTGCTTGTCTGCCACCCAAGTGGTATATAAAAAAACTTTAGTGTTCGGAAACGTACAACGTGGTCATTATCCCGTCAGTATTGATGTGATGCGGCGTTCAAGGCGTCACAAAACTACATTTTTGTGAAAAAGAAGTGAAAACTTCAACCAAAATGTTTCAAGAGGCTTTTTAATATGATTGGTGGATTTTAACTCCTCCGCTGTATGTATTTCATGCTATTCTCAAAAGACACCAGATAACGCCTGAGCATATCATAGTGACATGTTGTGATGTGATTGGGATCAAGATATATACCAGGAACTATAATTCCCACTAGTACATTATAAAAAAAAGCTGGCAACTCTAAACCGTACTATACCATCAACACACGGTATGGCCGAGTATGGCGGTGATATTTTTTAAAAAATTTAAACTTCATGCACAAATGTACACGGGCGGACTTAATGCCACAGGCATTCTCTACCAGTCAACCCAATAGGTGGTGCAGAGAATAACAAGGTAGGTGCATTATGAAAGGTAACTAGGTAAAATATATATTAATACATACATACACACATCAACAAAGTCTAGGGAACAAGGACATTTCTAGTTTTTATTTAAAAACCCTTTCTTGTAATAGTGAGTGTTTTATATCAATAGAAGGGTATTTTTATACCGTTTTTAATTTTAATTTTAATAAAAACATTTTCATACCAAATTTTTTTTTAAGAAAGAATTGAATAGTGCCAATATTGAGTATTACAACCTTCTATGATTAGGCACAAAAATAACGAGGTAGTAAGAAATACAGTAATTAACCGTACTTTAAACGTTTTTAATAATCTGTAGGACCTCCTAAAGCATTAACAACAGCTCGACAACGGCGTGGCATACTTAGTATGAGATTGTCAATCATCGTCTGTGGAATATGGCTCCATACACTGCGAAGGTGTAAAAAAAGTTGTTCTTCAGTGTTCAGATTTTCCAAAGAATCACTGAAAGCTCTTCTCCCAAGCAAATCCCAGGCATGCTCTATGGGATTGAGGTCGGCAGACTGAGCAGGCCATACCAACGTCGTCATATTGTGCTCGCTTAACGCATTGACCACTGCCCTCGCGGTGTGTGACCGTGCATTATCTTGCATGAACATAAAATCTTGACCGAACTGCTGTCGATGAGGGATTACCATGGGGTGTATAACCACCTGAATGTATTGGTTTGCATTCAAATTGCCCCGTATCCAAACGAGGTCGGTCCTTCCACCAAGGCGAATTCCAGCCCATACCATGATTGTTCCACCTTGGTAAGGATGAACTCCTTGCGGATTCTGGAGACGACTCCGACGTCCAGGAACTCGCCATATACGCACTCTTCTCGAATCAGGATGAAAACCGAAGCAAGATTCGTCGGAAAACAGAACCCGTGCCCATTGATGGTCGGTCCACTGTAAATGTGCGTTAGCCCACAATAAGCGACGACCTCGATTTCCATGTCGAAGAGCTGGAACCCTAAGCGGTCTGCGAGCATAAAGATTGGCTTCGTGTAGTCTTCTTCTGACAGTTTGATCGCTAATAACCACTTGATGCTGAGACTGGAGGCCTGCGACCAACTGACGAGCAGTAATCGTGGGTTGCCGCCTTGCGGAATTTTGCAAGAAACGATCTTGTCGCGGGGTAGTAACCCTATTTCGTCCCCTGTGACGTTCGGCAACATCTCCTGTAGACCTGTAGCGTGCCCATAATCTGCAAATTACGCTTGGTTGGGTGTTGACAGCATCCGCTACGTCGCGTTGAGTTCGTCCAGCTTGCAGCATACCAACAGCCCTTAACATCTCTTCGCGACTTAAATGACGACGTGACATGATGACTACAGTCAAAAAAATGCACAAACCATACGTAAAAGACGTATTATTGATAATAAACGTTATTTACAACCAAAAAAAATAATTTTTATTTTGCCTCAGAGAAACTGCACAATCAAACACTTTTAAAAGTTTTCCCTCTGGTGGCGCGATTGGCCACGTGCGGTAGTGGACTGTATTGCGGGGATGCAGATAACTGTTCCATTGACGCTTTACACACAAACAAGACAGGTGACCGGGTTGCCGCGGATGTGATCCAGGCAATGACTGCAACCCGAGAAATTAGGAGAGGATGCACTAACCTTCACGACACCACATGTTTTGCATCGCAGCCGGTGCACGGATCTTCTCTTCCCTGCTCAGGAGCTGCCGTCCACATCACTAAATCACTTGAGGGACACACGAGAGGCACAATCCGATCGGTAAAGGTCTATGAAGCGATTAAAATGCAACAAATATTATTCATTTCTGAGAGACGCGTGCGCGGTCCGCCTTTACGCTGGCTAGTTCAAAGCGGGAGTGAGTGTCTATATATCACAAATGGCGGACGGAAACTATCTCTAGTACTATACTATGGTTAGTGCGGGAGGGGAGCTGGGTATAGAAGGAGTGTGTTTCCGCGTCAAGAAATACAGCTTCTACATCGGCGCAACCATTCCCCCCGGCTTGAAGGGTTACCTTCGAAACGACAAATGCGAAACAAATCTAAAGTCTAATCTAAATCTAGGTTTGGGAAATAACAACTAAAATATAAACCTAGATTGGAGCTCGTGCCTACTGCTGGCTAGGCAGAGGGCAGAGGCGAACAAACAACACAACGCAACAGTCTCGACCAAGACGAGACGCGATTAGCCAACAACAAAATAAGGGTCTCTTCACGTGGGACCGATACAACAAGCGAGTGCTTCTTCTCCTCGGGTGGTTCGGAAACCGTAGTGGGATTGAATTGACTAACTGGCCACTTATCTAACGCGGCATGAATCCAGGACGGTCCACTAAACCATAACGGGTGATCTAAAATTTGCGAAGGAAGCAATCCACGAGAGAGACAATCGGCTGGGTTGTCGGTGCCAGCAACGTGAAAGAGATTATGTGGCGCCAATTCAGATTGAATTTTTGCCACTCTATTAGCGACGAATGTGTCCCAACGATGGGGCGAAGAGTGGGCCCAACACAAAGCGACTGTTGAGTCCTAAAAGCTAAAATTCTACTAATATTAATGCGAAAATTTACAATTATGTCAAATAAATTACCTTAAAGATTCCGACCACAATACAAAATGTCATTAAGCGACACGGAAGTGCTAGTCTTAGCACTGCCATCCAAAACTAAGCTTAAGCAAGCTTAAGTTCAAAAGTAAGCTTATCTTCTCTAATAACTCCGCGGTGCGGGATAATGTACGAAGGCTGGGTCCCGCCAGTGTCCGCAGGCGCAGGTGAGATGTAACCTTTATCTAAATATTCGTTAACAACCTCATCATAGGCCCGCTTCGACTTTGGGGACGCCTGCATCTTTCGTTCCAAACAAAGAAAGCGTTTTTCAGCGGATACACGGGAGCCACCGAGCGAAAACTTGCGGATGGTAGACTCCAGTGGCGGCTCGACGGTGCAACAGAACGAAGCAGTCGAGTGACTAAAACTATCTATAGAAGCGGGTGCGGAACCAATTATAACAAAACCAAGAACTGTTTCCAGTGCGTGCGGAGCGGGGTACGTCGGTCCCCCTTGAACCTTACGTGATAACTGGAGGTGCGGGAGAATCGAAGCGCCGATCAATATATCGACGACTCCAGGAACAGCGTAAGTCTCATCTGCTAAAGGCAAGTCGTTAAATTTCGTTAATAAAGACGTGTCAACCGGGACGGTAGGCAACTGTTCAGCTATTCTATCTATAACGAGCGAATCCATGTCAAACCAAATATTATTATTAAAACGAGATCTAAACCTTGTTTTAACGGTGCCACGAACAGCTGACTGTAAGCTTCCAAAACCCTTCACCACTGAGCGGGTTGAACGCTTATCAACATTGAAACCAAGACGCCGACAACAATCTTGAGTAATAAAATTACTTTGCGAAGCGCCATCTAACAGCGCTCGAACAATGCGCGGCTTACCTAATGCATCAACAATAACAACGCGAGCGGTCGCAAGACACACAGTAGTGAGTGCAGCACTAGCGGAGAACGAACACAAGGTGACGTCATCCGCGGCGGTCACCGGGCGGGCCGGAGCGCGCGCGAGCGCGGGCTGCGGCTGCGGCGCAGGCTGCCGTGTGTCACCGCTCGACGAGCCAACCGTGCTCACATTGGATGCGGCATTACTATTCTCAAAATGAAGCAAAGTGTGGTGTCTCGCTTGACATTTGCGACAACTATTTCTACTATTACATAAAACAACGCGGTGTTTAGTACCGAGACAATTAAAACAAAAATTATTAGCGCGAACAAATTTATAACGATCACTAGGCGACAATTTTAGAAAACCAGGACACCTGTACAGCTGCGAATGATGAGTACTACACAAAGAGCAAACAGGTGATTGTACATGTGCTGGTGCGGTACTAACATAAGTATGAGTTGACCTCAGTGACTTCGATGACGCATCTACTTTGCGTGCAGAATCAACAACTATCTTCGCGCCTTCATGTTTCGATGAAGAGCGTTGCAATACTTTTATATGCTCGCGAACAAAACTTTCCAAGTCTTCGAACTTAGGAATTTTATTGCCGCGATGATCCGACTCAAACAAACGAATGGTTTCGGAATCTAATTTCCTTAAACCCATATACAAAAATACGAAGTCGCAGAGGTCATCGATCTTTAGGTTCTTTACGGCGCGAACAGCTGACGCGAAAGTATCTAGAAATTTCTCTAAGTTTTGATCGTTACATGCCGTAATAGATTTCAAATCAAACATCTGATCTAAATAGGCGTTAGCTACCGATCTTTTATCCTCATACCTAGCTTTCAAAGTATTTAAAATTAAATTATAATTCTCGGCACTAAACGTAATTCCAGCGCAAACGGTTATAGCTTTACCAGTCAATTTTTCAACGAGATAATGCAATTTTTCGTGATCTGTCAACGAATCGTTCTTATCTATGGTATTCTCAAAACTATCTATAAATAGACACCAATTGCGAATGTTACCATCAAATTCGGGTATTTGAATTGGTGGCAACTTAGGTCGGTCGCGAGTGGGGTTGGGTAGGTCAGCCGGTTTCTCCAAACTCCTAGCGACGCGTTTGATACGACAATACAAATCGTCAAACGACGACAAGGCTTGATAACTCACTGAGTAATCGGGATCCAAATTCAACTCTAAAACGTTGATGTCATGTACTAAGGTTTCGAAATCCGCGCGTAGACTATCTAAGTTTTCTATAGAACACAAGAACGAATCCCTAATGGCCAAATCAGAGGTTTTAAGTGCATTATCATAAATCGATTGTACGCGAGAGTAAATCATTTCTCTTTTAGCGTATAAAAGTTTCAATTGAACTTTACCGGTCTTATCAACCTTTGGGGACATGTTTACAATTAAATCTCAAACTAAAGTGCGGTAAACAACAAATATGAAATGACTTAATCTTAGCGGTACAGAGCAGCGGCGCGGCGCGAGCGATACTCCGCAGGTAAGGTAGGTATTTACAACTGTGAATGCACGCTTGAACAAAACGCGCCTAGCAACAGCCAGGTCGTACTTACGCGAGCCAGACCGCTGTCTAGGTTCAACTATTATTTCAGAGATTAAGTATTGCGTAATATCTATTCAAATTAAAATACTTTCGTATGAATTGGAATGAGATGCGAGCGAGGTAGGTACATCCACGTGTCTACCCACGTAGGTATTAGGTAAATACGATGCGAGCTAGCGGCGAGCGAACAACGTAATTGAAAAAAATAAAACAAAGCCAAATGCGTTAGGTATTACACTGTGCCTATGCACTAGGGTGTCTAGTATACCTAAGATCTAAGCCTAAATGCCTAGATGCGGGGTTTTCTACTAAAATAACTAGGTATTTAGGCGCGGTGCGAAAATTGCGAAATACGACTAAGTGTTGATACGATACCTAACCTATGTATGTACTAGGTAGGTACTATGCGAGCCAGCGGCGAACGGACAACAAATCTAATCCTAAATGTCTGGATGCGGGGTTTTCTACTAAAATAACCAGGCATTTAGGTGCGGTGCGCTTATTCCCATTAGAATAATAACAAAACTACGAACTACGGCTAAAATCCGGTTCGATCAGGACCCAAAAAGAATGGTGGCGCGATTGGCCACGTGCGGTAGTGGACTGTATTGCGGGGATGCAGATAACTGTTCCATTGACGCTTTACACACAAACAAGACAGGTGACCGGGTTGCCGCGGATGTGATCCAGGCAATGACTGCAACCCGAGAAATTAGGAGAGGATGCACTAACCTTCACGACACCACATGTTTTGCATCGCAGCCGGTGCACGGATCTTCTCTTCCCTGCTCAGGAGCTGCCGTCCACATCACTAAATCACTTGAGGGACACACGAGAGGCACAATCCGATCGGTAAAGGTCTATGAAGCGGTTAAAATGCAACAAATATTATTCATTTCTGAGAGACGCGTGCGCGGTCCGCCTTTACGCTGGCTAGTTCAAAGCGGGAGTGAGTGTCTATATATCACAAATGGCGGACGGAAACTATCTCTAGTACTATACTATGGTTAGTGCGGGAGGGGAGCTGGGTATAGAAGGAGTGTGTTTCCGCGTCAAGAAATACAGCTTCTACATCGGCGCAACCACCCTCCATATTCGAAAATCATTACTTATTTAAATTTATTTTTAAATTTCGAACAACTCTGTAATCTACTTTATTCTATTTTTATTTATTTGCTGCCAGTTATTTGCAAAACAAGATTTACACGAAAAAAAAAATTGGGGTCATCTTGTTCCCTAGACTTTGTTGAGGTGTTTATATACAACATATATATAAATAAAATATGCATACACATAATAATATCTAACCATACATTGATAAATATAATTACAATGAAGTTTCTTCCAATTTATCCAGCATGAGCTTCCGAACTCCTAATTTAAATGTGTGACGGCTTGTGGCCCCCCTGATCCCGAGAGGTAGCTCGTTCCAAAGAAATATAGATTGCACAGGAAAGGAAGAGTGGATGAAATCGGATCGATGAGTAGGACAACGCAAGACGAGGCTGTTTGTTGAACGCAAGTTTCTGTCGTGATTGGAGCCAAGATATTGGAAATAGGGGGATAGGTAAGAGGGAGAATTAGGAGAAGTTAATATAGTATAGAGAGTGGTAAGAGCACGTTGGTTCCGACGCTGACGAATCGGTAATCAGTTTAGTGGCGACTGTTGTTGTTTAGAAGACGGTCAAATCTGTTAAGATACTCTGCATTCAGGTCAAAGTAGCAAACATCGCCATAATCAATTATAGGGAATAGCAAAGCCTGCACAAGCATTGCTTTGGTGTAGGTAGGTAGAAGGTTCCGTAGACGATAAAATGCATGAATCGAACCAGTAATTCTCTGACACGCGTGGGATACTACTAGCTCATTAGAGAATATCATTTTTAGTTCCGAGTTTGACCACAGAACTTTTTACTGGCGTTGACTCTATTTGGTATTGATCATATTTGTCAAATAGGCAATAAGGCAAATGCTTTGTCATATACACTGTCCACATATGGTAAGTGTTTGTCAAATATTTCAAATACGAATAGCCATGTAAAGTGCCATCATTAAGTTTAAAAGCCAATACTAAACGTTAATTTTTTTAAATCAGGACTTAGACAACCCTAGCAGTAGTCAGCCAGTTATCCCGCGGCGCAGCGTGCGGCATTTCTCACCAACAACAATATTTTCATATAGCAATTATCGCCGCGGGGAGGTGCACGAGAACTTTTTAACTTAAAATGCATGCCATGCACATTCGCCATGACTCCTTGCTTTAAATTTATTAAAGGGAAGCTAACATAAATCACAAAAACTGCTAAGGAAACTAGTCTGCGATGTGACTGTTCGTGAATTGGAACATTATTTTAGTTACAATAAAGTTGGAAAAATATTTATTAGGAGCCGCTGGCAGTCATCCTATTTTTTTATACCACTTGGTTGTTATTTAAGTGCCCGGTAAATGGTAATAGGCTCGCCACCTATTACATTGGGACCTAAACGTAAACTGGTGAAATGTGGGTGCTAGCGCCTCTGCCTATATCTTTGGGGATATAGGCGTGAGTTTATGTTATGTTATGTTACCTCGTGTTGTGTTCCCGGTGGTGAGTAGGGTAGCCAGAGCTCACTGGAGAATTTTTGTGCCGTCAGTGGGATGACCAAAGGCTTGTCCTGATTTTGTGTTCTGCACTGAGGGCACATAAAATCTCTGTTCTTACAGGGTCGGCAGCACGGATGTGATAAAAGTATGAATGCAAAGAAAATAGGGTAATGTATCCTGAAAATTAAAATAGTGGCTTCAAAACTACCTACATGGGGTACCAACACTCCCATCTTTTTTTATACTACCTAGGTGGCAGACTAGCACACGGCTCACCTGATGGGATGTGCTTACCGTGACTTAAGGACGTATGCAACACCAGGAGTGTTACACTCGTGCTGCCGACCCTGAAGAAACCTTCTAATTCTTGAAGAACCCGATATTGTAGTCGCTTGGGAAACCACAGCAGGGAGTTCATTTCACAGCTTGAGCATGCGTGGTATCAAATTCCTTTCATACCGCACAGTATGCACCGTTTCTGGTCGAAATATGTGAGGATGAATTCCCTCGATATGAGGAGGCATAGAATGTAGCTGTGAGCATCATGTCAAACAAGCCATCTGATAAAGGAATCATAGAACAAGCTGCAACATAGCAGCTTAAGGCAACAATTGATCGTAATGCTTATTCATGATAAATAACTCTCAAATTTTTTAAGGAGGTAGGACACGGCGGTTTTTCCGCCCAATTGAGTAATTCGATTGGGGAAGTACCTTCGCCCTACAGAACACCGTGGCTATTATAACTTCGTGTGATGTACCCAGCGGTGAGTATGGTAGACCAGAGCTCACTGGAAAATTTGTGCTGTCAGTGGGAAGACTAAAGGCGTGTCCTGCTTTGTCTTCTATACTGACGGTACAAATTCTGTACTAACAGGGTTTGTAGCGCGACTGTGACTCTTCTGGTGTTATAAATCGTCCGTAGGCCACGGTAACGACTTTCCATCAGGTGGGCCGTGTGCTTGTCTGCCACCTAAGTGATATAAAAAAAATTCAAACATTTATTTTTTAAGGAAAATACGTCCAATGAAAAATTAAAACGTCCTATAATTTTCCTCATCATAATGAGGGAGAAATGTTAATTTTTTTACAAAACCGTAAACATGAAACTGTTGCTTTTAGCGCTTATAATATAAAATATTAATTTATTAATGTGAAGCTGTTTAGTCGGGTGAATTTAAGCCTCTTTGGATCGAACTTGGACCCGTCAGAAGGGGGATGTACAAGTAAGATGAGCCCTGAGGGTACTTAATATTTGATAGAAAAAGATGATAATATAAGAGTATTTTGATATTAGCACGTTACTGCTTCCTATAATATTTTAAATTTCAATTAAGTATTTTCTTAAATTGTGTGCAATGTTTATAAAAAGTCCAGTGACGTCCAGTACCACAGTCATTTGGAGGACAAGGTTAGGTTGGCATCAAAGAAACTTGGAGTGCTCAACAGGCGAAGCAGTACTTCACTGTGGGGCAGCGACTCTTTCTGCATAAGACACAGTTTCGGCCTCATATGGAGTACTGCTGTCACCTTTTTACCGGCGCGCCTTCTTACCAGATTGACCCCTTCGACGAAAATATCTTTAATTGATTACATTAAATAAAATATGCTATTATAATATACAATTACTTACAAATTAAAAACTAAAAACTATGCTAACTATACAATATATACAAAAATGGGATAGAGAAAAAGAGGGAGACTGTAATTTCAGGCATCAAAAAATTCCTCCCCATCGATCTCTACTGGTACCGTGCCCAAGAGGCTGGCGGCATTACCACGCTGAATGGCGATGGCAATTCTTTGAGCGAGGTAAAGGCCAGCCTTATGGTCACGGGAAGCGTCGATTAGTCGCTTCGCTATTTCTTTGAATAGCGCGCGCGCGCTTGGACCCCACGGACCCAACGTTTCGACTCCAAACGGCTCAAAATTATAATTACCAGTTAAATTGGTATATTTGCGCCGTTTGAGAGTCTCCGCTGATGCAGCAGCAGCGCATGCGCAGTCCATCGTACTTGGAAGATGGGAAGGCGCCAGGGTGTCGACGCAGGTTGCATCCCACACCAAAGGCCTACCCATCTTCCAAGGCAACAACGACATACCGTCCGGTCTCTTACCATCGTCGCGAGCCAAGCCAACAGGTTCAAGTATAGCTGGCACGCCGGCGGTGACAAGAGCTCGACGGATAATGTCGTTAATGTTTGCATGTCGGGACATGCGGCCTGCGCTCCTGCTACAAGACAATCCGTGATGTCCAAGGCTATCGACAGCTTCTCCACAGAGACACCGATGCGGAGAAACACACGGGGCACCCAAACGTAGGCAAGTCGCAATGCGGAAGGTCGTGTCGTCCAACATTGTTCCAATGTTGGGCGAAGGAAGTGCCTGGAGCCATACACCAGATTCCCATTCACCCACAGCCAATAGGCGAGCGCGCTCAGCAGCGCTGGTAGCTGTACTGATTAAATGTTTTTTAACACCAATAGTGAGCGGCTCATCCCATTGCCTTTGGGAAGATGGGTTGGCGGGCATGGCAGCAGTTGGACAAGTCATTTTCCAAGAATTTACAGCTTCGGCCTTACCTGGCACATCCGAATTAATCAGTGAAGGAGCTAGAATTTTCCTGACTAATTCTTCAGTGCCATAGACCGACGATAAAAATGCTGGCATACTTACATCTGCAATTTTGCGAACGCCGAGGCCCCCGAGACGAACTGGAAGGGACGCCTGAAGCCACACTCGATCGTTCAAATTTATATTTAAAATTTTGCATAGAGTGTCTTGCAGCACTCTATCCACTTGACCTAAAAGTTCCAAAAATTTAAAAAGTTGAGTTGAACGCAGGGCATGTGTAAATTTTGGTACGAAAAGACAATGCCGAATAATGGTGAAAGCTGAATGTATATTAATTTGGTACAATCGCTCCGAAACATCACAAAAGAAATTTATTTTCTCTTCCACAAAAGACTCGTAAGCATCTTCAAGAATTGGGGACCCAAGGAGGCGGAGAGAACTTTTTTGTAAAACTTTTAAATTTGGAGCCAAAGCATTGAATTTTGAGAGTACCGAAAGATTGTCAATTTGATCACTGAGAAAAATTTCACATTTGGTGGGATTTAGTTCTAGGCCGATTGAACTAAATTCTTTTTTTAGAAACGCCAAATCTTTTAACACCGTTTCTACGTCGCCTCCGAGAGTTCCATCATCTAGATACCAAACGTTAAATTTGGAATTTAGTCGCTGAATTATAGGGTGAATAGCCAGGCTGAAAATGACTGGTCCAAGAGGATCACCTTGTTGACACCCTACTGCTGAATTTAAAATATTTTCCTTATAAAGCAATTTAGAAGGATGCCTATAGCACTGCCAGAGAAATTTAAAAATTTTGGGGGTTTCCAATTTGGCCTGTGTCAACAGAGTGTCTCTATTAACAGAGTTAAAGGCATTCCTCAAGTCAACTTTGAGGATAACCTCACCTCCACTGCAGCCAAGGAACGTAGATAAGGCATGTACAGCAGCCTCACAGCCCCCTTTGGAGCCGAAGCCGAGTTGGAGGGGCTGGAATTTATCTGTGAGAGAGTCTCTATATGCTCTACAACACAACTTAGCTGCTATTCGCCTGTATGTACAGCCTACGGCAATGGGACGAATGCCACCATCTTTTTTACGCAAGGCGCAGAGATTAGCGCCGTACAGTAAATCAATGATGCCCTCGTCCACATTGCCGGACAACATAAGGTTAATTAAGGCCGTTAGTTCTTTCAAGAGTGCGTCGCCAGCTTCTCCGACGCTTACGCCGGTAAGGTCCTTGAGGTGCTGTGGAGTAAGGCCATCGAGGCCGCCGGCAGACCCACTCCGGAAAGAGCCAACGGCTGCTATCACGTCCTTGGCTGAAACACTGAGACAATCAGCGTCTGACTCCAGAGGCTCAGGGAAGGAAAGGTTATCAGCAGGTGATGGGTGCTTGCTTTGCAAATCTGCCAGAGTATCTGGCGAGCATGGCGCTATCACATCACTGCTGAATAAAAGCCTTGCAGCTCCTCTAATGTCACCTTCTCTTAACTTGGACTCTACATAGTGGTAAATTGAATTTTTATGGAAGGTGGTGAATTTTGGATCAAAATTATGAGCTAGAGAGCAATTTTCTTTTATTTGTGTTGTTAGCGATTTTTTGGTGGCCTGGTCTTTCGCAACATGTAAAATCCTATAAGGGAAGGTGAGTAATTGTTCCCAAGCGCTTTGAGAGTTCTCCCGGACGACCACGGCTATACACCGGGTAAGGTTCAGTGCAACGGATGGCCTTGCACCACGAGGAACTCTCTTTAAAATTGGAACCGAATTTTTAAATTTGGATAATGTTTGCCAAAAGGGAATTTGGGTGACAAAGGTAGGGGTTGTTTGGATTGAAGGTGCATTTTGGGATTTGTGTACTTTCCCAAAATGCACTTTTAAACCTCGCTTACCTTTAAAAAAACGGGCTTGAGAACAATCTGGGCATTGTACAAGTTGACTTGCACATATTTCCGCTTCGCTGTTACCACTGTTACAGTCTCTTTGCATTTAAATACACACAATAACACTTAAAAACTACACAATGTACACGATAAAATTATAAAACTGAAAAATTTACTAAAAACAAAATTGACAGTTGCATCTTCGCATCCTAGCAACGCGAGGGACCGAAGCGGCGCCCCCGCGTTGCACTAGTACTGTTGCTATGACTTATTCTGTTTCTTGGTTCCCCGCGGTGCCCGACTATCTGTGGCACAAAATCTGGCTTCTTGCATTTCAAAAGTAGTCCGGGAGAACTCTCAAAGAGCTTGGGAACAGCTTCTCACTTTTCCTTACAGGTATTGTGATTTGATTATTTGAATAGACTCAAGATACATGAATGTATAACGGTATTCTATGGAAAGTTGCAGTATTACATTCTTATATATCAATTACTTTTGGATAAAATCAACGACATTTTTCAGACAGATGACATGACAAACTGTCACTAATTACAGATCCTGTGAAAATCCCACTATTTTAGTCGTTTATTGATTTAAATTGTATTATTCCTCGAACTAAATATGTGTAGGTAGGTACTCATATAACTCTCTCTCATATATATAGGTCTTACCCCTTCGACTCGGTGTAAAGACGGGCGTTGACGTTGGTCGACAATCCTATACTCGCTGGCAATGTGTAACCTCTCAGCCTTAGGAGGAACTTTGCCTCGCTGTGTATGTTCTACTGTCTTTACAATGGTTTGTGCTCAGATGAATTGTTTGACATGACGCCCATAGCTACATTCTATTATCGCACCGCTCGCACTGGGCTAGAAATTCATCCTCACACATTGCGACCAGAGACGGTGCTCACTGTGCGGTATGAAAGAAACTTCATCCCACGCAAAGCTCAAGGTGTGGAATGACCTCCCTGCTGCAGTTTTTCCAAACGCCTACAATATGGGAGCATTAGAAGGTTTCTTCAAGGTCGACAGCGTCAGTGTAACGCCCCTGGTGTTGCATACAGTCATAGGCCACGGTGACCACTTCCCATCAGGTGAGCCGTGTGCTTGTCTTCCACCTAAGTGGTATAAAAAATGTACAAAAATTAGAGTTTTGTATCAAGGGTTAAGGTTCCCTTTAAATCTTCGAGGCCAACCCAAGCTCACCGCATTTTACGCATGCTTTTTTTTTTTTTTTTTACGTGCGCAAAATCCCCACGGATACCTCCCCACCGGACCCGGTGGAGGAGGTTATGTCGGACTCGAACCGACTAAAACGCACGCCGCCTGTGGGTCGTTTCGGTTGCCGAAGGTGAGGTTGACAGGCATATCCCTCGCACCCCGGCCGACCCAGGGCCATCTCTCACGATCTGGCCCTCTTCTCGGGTGTGGGGACCACAGAGTCCCCAACTCGTCCCCGGAAACGGGGAGGCGCGCCACGCGCGCCGCCGCCGCGGCCTGCTTCTGCAAGGGTGACAGGCGGCTTCACCTGTCACCCCCAGGCCGGCGCTCATGGGGGGCGGAGGTCGTTCATCGACCTCCGACGCCCGAGTTGCCTTCGTGCGCGGGCAGCTTGTCTAGCGATCCTTCGTCGCTCCCGCTGCCGCTCCCGCCCCGCCTCCTCCTTCACGAGCATTACTTGCTCGCAGAAGGAGGCGCCGGCCGCCCACGCATCCGCGCAGCGAACCATCGCCGCGAGCAAGGTGGAGAGCGTGAGAACCCTCACTCCCAGGGCCGCCACAAGCTCCCGCCTCGGCGTCTCCCACGCCGGACACTCGGTGAGCGTGTGCGGACCTGAGTCCTCGCTCGCGTCGCAGTGATGGCACTCGGACGTTGGCTCTTTCTGCATCCGACGCAGATACTTTCCGAAGCATCCGTGCTCGGTGATCATCTGCGTCAGACGGTACGAGAGGCTGCCGTGTGGCCTCTCTAGCCACTCCCCCATGATGGGTCTTACCGCCGTTACTACGGCGTGCCCTGCGCTTGGTTGCCCAAGTCGTCTCTCCCATTCTGCCACCATTTCCCTGTGGAGCCGGGATCTCACGGCCCGAATTTCTTCGGGCTCGGGATCGTGACCCCGCTCCCGCGCCGCCCTTCGGAACCTGTATAGCGCCGAAAGGCATCTCGCTTCCAGGATCCATGGTGGCGATCCGGCGAGGAGACTCGCCGCGTTGAATGATATCGTGCGGTACCCCCTTATGATGCGGCACGCCAACTTCCGCTGCGGACGCTACAGCAGAAGCATGTGCCGATCACTCAGGGTGTCCGCCCACACGGGACACCCGTACAGGGCCATGGACCGCACGACACCCGCGTAGAGTCTCCTGCAGGAGTCATCCGGGCCCCTCAGGTTGGGCAGTAGCCGCGCCAGAGCGTTGGCTGTGCCCGCCAATTTGGGGCCCAGACTTCGGAAGTGCTTCCCGAAGTCCCACCGGCCGTCGAGCACGAGCCCCAGATATTTCATCTGGGGCTTGATGCCGATGAGAGTGCCTCCCACTGTGAGACTGGAACCTGGTGGTGGCGTGCGCCGAGGTCCATGAAAGAACATGGCCTCGGATTTATGCAAAGCCACCTCAAGGCCCAGCCGCCGGATCCGTTCCACGACTTGAGCAACCGCGGTCGTGGCCCTCAGGATCGCTTCGCGGTGTGTAGCCCCGCTCGCCGTCACTAGCGTGTCGTCCGCATAGCACGTGACGGCGGCGCCGTCCGCAAGCTCACCGCGAAGCACCCAGTCGTATCCAATGTTCCACAGTAGCGGCCCGAGAACCGATCCCTGTGGAACACCGCACGACATCTCACGCCGACCGACGCCGGTCGCACTTGGGTAGATGACGGCTCTCTCCGTCAGGTACGCCCCGACTATGCGGCGGAGGTAGAGAGGCACACCGTGGTACACGAGTGCCTCCCTGATGCAACTCCAGGGCAAGGTGTTGAACGCGTTGGAGATGTCCAAGGACACCGCCAACGTCACCTCACCCCGGGCGACTGCCTCCTCCGCCAAAGTCCTCACGCGCATGATGGCATCCACGGTGGACCGCCACCGGCGGAAGCCATATTGGGCATCCGCCAGGTCCGGCCCCCTACCAGAGAGGTGCTCGACGAGGCGCTTCGCAATAACTCTTTCAAAGAGCTTGCCCACCTCGTCGAGCAACACAATGGGCCGGTAGCCGGACGGTTCGTCCGCCGGGCGACCCTCCTTTCGGATGAGGACCAGTTTCCCCGTCTTCCACATCTTCGGAAACTGGCCCCCATTTTACGCATGCTAAATAAAAAAAGAGCCTTGAATGAACCCTGGAACATCACTAATATTTATGATTGAATATGATGTAAACCGCTAAGGGACTTGTGAATATAATTTTGCGTTTTAATGAAATATGATACTTTAAGCCACATTTTCACACACTAAATTTGATTCACACTGTATGGATGCCAAACTTGTTCAGTGCTTGCTTGTGTATGTATGTATGTTTGCGAATGTAGCGGCCTGGTGGGTGACGAGTTGGCGCAGCAATGCAAGATAGGCGCCAATTGGCGTAGTCCGAGTTGGCACAGTAGGATAACTGTGAACAGTTTTTGGGATTAATCTGTGTAAACATATACCATTATAATTTCTAGAAACTTCAAATCTTAGGATTTTATTTAGATACTCGTATCTATTCTTGGTCTATTGGTGACCTGTAATTCAAGTTTTTATTACCTACCACAGGCATTAGCGATCCACAACCAAATATGTGTACAATAATCCTTTTGTCATATTTTAAATTTTTCTTTTGTGGTGAGAAATAAACAATTTTTATTATTTTTATTTTATTATTCTCCTGAAAGGTAGGTATTAGTGATACTCTAGAACAGCATAATTTCTTTACTTATAGGTAATAGATACTGCTTGCAATAAAATTGTATTGTTACCAAACACTTTTATGCTAGTATGTTTCGTGGTCTCTCAAAGACTCATAAACAAATGATGTTACAAGATCGAATTTCGGTAAAATCGATAAAAGACCCAATGACTTCACGCGGTTGTAAGTACTTCCTTATGGCCTAGCAGATGCTGAACTGGGTTCCTGTTGCTGCAGTCGTAAGACGCGTGTGCCTTCCTTGTATTGTGACAACATTGGCAACTCGTTACATCTGTTTTCTACCTGTTTTATTACTGTATCGAGTAATGTTTACATACTTATATCTTGCAAATTTTATAGCAATAAATTTGTCGTTCTTTTTTCCTTTCTTTCTTTCTTGTACTTCTGTGTGTATTCCTACTGTGGCACCCTCCCGTGGTGTCCCGTTGATCTATAGCGACGCGTACGCATATATTTCTCGTATTTTACATTTAGCGTCTGACGTCAAATTTATTGTATTGCGCCGTTAGCGCCTGCCATCACATCAATGTTGTTACATGTGAAATGTTGATATTATTTGAAAAACTTTTTTCAAAAACTGGAATAGAACCTCCATGTATAGTTACTTATATTTACGCCTGTAATTCCCCGAAGGGGTAGACAGAGGTGTATTAACGCTCATATTTCGCCAACTATGCCTATTGCTGTCAAGCGTTGTTATATATTCTGAAGCTGTATATTTATTTTCAGATTGAAAACAGCCCTATCCTTTTGTCACCTTCTAAGTTACTTCATCGCAAACCTTCATGACCACTTTTTGTTTATTTATTTTTTTACGTGCGCAAAATCCCCACGGATACCTCCCCGCCGGAGCCGGTGGGAGAGGTTATGTCGGACTCGAACCGACTAAAACGCACACCGCCTGTGGGTCGCTTTGGTTGCCGAAGGTGAGGTTGACAGGCATATCCCTCGCACCCCGGCCGACCCAGGGCCATCTCTCACGATCTGGCCCTCTTCTCGGGTGTGTGGGGACTACAGAGTCCCCAACTCGTTCCCGGTAAACGGGGAGGCGCGCAGGGTGACAGGCGGCTCCACCTGTCGCCCCCAGGCCGGTGCTCATGGGGAGCGGAGGTCGTTCATCGACCTCCGACGCCCGAGTTGCCTTCGTACGCGGGCAGCTTGGCTTGCGATCTGTCGTCGCTCCCGCTGCCGCTCCCGCCCCACCTCCTCCTTCACGAGCATTACTTGCTCGCAGAAGGAGGCGCCGGCCACCCACGCATCCGCGCAGCGCATCACCGCGAGCAAGGTGGAGAGCGTGAGAACCCTCACTCCCAGGGCCGCTACAAGCTCCCGCCTCGGTGTCTCCCACGCCGGACACTCGGTGAGCGTGTGCGGCCCCGAGTCCTCACTCGCGTCGCAGTGATGGCACTCGGACGTTAGCTCTTTCTCCATCCGACGCAGATACTTTCCGAAGCACCCGTGCTCGGTGATCATCTGCGTCAGACGGTACGAGAGGCTGCCGTGTGGCCTCTCTAGCCACTCTCCCATGATGACCTTCATGACCACTATAAAATGTGGGAAATAGGTGGTACACCATTGAAATCACTTTCAAATGTGAAGGTGTTCAATTATATCTTCGAACATGCCTATAGATAGATAGATAGTACTTTATTGTGCACCAATACATTTAAAGCAGAAACAAGTAAGTAGCATGTATATAGAGTTTAATGTACAATGGGCGGCCTAATCGCTTGAAGTAATGGCAATCTTGGGATGAACAGTAATGTGACAAGACAAAAGATATAATATCATATATAACTAGATGAAAGGTGAACTAAAACAAAAGATAGAAATAGAATATATGAAATATTAATCAATTGGTAAATTTATTCTTCAATCGGGCTAAAGTCGGTAGGTACGTTACAGCGTTGGAATAATGCGTCAGTGTTTCAAGTTACCTCTCGAACAAATCTGTGCGGGAAATTACTTTATTTAACACTATGTTAGATAAAAAAACGATATTACAGACCAAACTTCAGTAAATTTAAATATAGCCTTGTTACCCTTGGAAAAATTAAAGTGAAATCGTGGAGCGCGTGGGAATAAGTATCGTTCCATTATGATTATTGTACTTAGGTAACTGCTCTTTCATTTATTTTCTAACACAATTCTTGAACACCTCTAAAAAGTTGAACCTAGACTACTTATTACTTTTAATGTAAAATTCATTTGTACTCTATAAGCTGTATAATATATTGTAATATCTGTAAACTTAAACGAATGCAACTAAAGGAGCAGATAAAACAAATTCGATCAATTTTTTATATCAAAGTGATAAACGGCTTCGCAATCAACGCGCCAATATAGCTGCGATAAACAAAATGGCTGCAGCAATCACCGGCCGTAATCCCTCGCCGAGCCGAGGACGCCCGAGTGCGGCCGAGTATAGCCGAGTGATGATCTCGCTGGTAGATCAGTGTTGATTCGATTTTAAAATTGAAACTACTGGCGAGAAAATTATATTTAAATACCCATCCTCTACTCAGTCAGTTATTATTCTTACAGTCGTTCAACTCGGGGTACAGGGGAAGCGACCAGCATGGTCAGCGAGGGCAAACTCACGTAGTTTGCGCTCTCAAATGTGAAGGGGTGTG
This sequence comes from Eilema griseolum, assembly GCA_963662185.1. Classification (NCBI taxonomy): domain Eukaryota; kingdom Metazoa; phylum Arthropoda; class Insecta; order Lepidoptera; family Erebidae; genus Eilema; species Eilema griseolum. The sequence continues at coordinate 1,676,718 of OY759256.1, forward strand.
TCGCCGACAAAAACCTTTTTAACCGACTTCAAAAAGGAGGAAAGTTCTCAATATTGCAACTCGATTTTGAAGCAGATATCGTCAACCGATTTTTATAGTACGATGAAGCTGTTCTGATGATGGAGGGTAGCCACAGTCCCTTCAAAGTTAAAGTAGGTACCTACCTTTTGTTGTGACCACCATGACCCTTGTCTGAGTTTCTGTAAGTAAAGGAGTCGAAGTACTGGAGTCAGTTTTATTATCTATAAGATAGGCTCTCAGTTAAAAACGAAACGGCTGATCTTTGATATTTTCCGTAACAGGACTGGCAGCAGACCTGCAAATCTACTAAAGATATCGAAGTACTGTTCTTAGTTTTTAGCGCTTCTACTAAAGACCAACTGTAACTCTATTATGGAACGCGTGGCGTTAGCGGGGGACGAGGTAAAAAAAAAGAGAAAGAACGAGTGCGAGTGAGATGCTGTTGTGAGCGTAGGCGGCGGTTTACCCGTAATTAACGTTCTTTTGGCAATAGGGATCCACTGCTTAGCGTGCTGTCGTAGTTACCTGGCTATTATTGTTTCACCTTAAAAAAAATACATACGTTTTTTTTTACGTGCGCAACATCCCCACGGATACCTCCACACCGGAGCCGGTGGAGGAGGTTATGTCGGACTCGAACCGACTAAAACGCACGCCGCCTGTGGGTCGTTTTGGTTGCCGAAGGTGAGGTTGACAGGCATATCCCTAGCACCCCGGCCGACCCAGGGCCATCTCTACCGATCTGGCCCTCTCCTCGGGTGTGTGGGGACTACAGAGTCCCCAACTCATCCCCGGAAAATGGGGAGACGCCGCGGCCTGCTTCTGTCAGGGTGACAGGTGGCTCCACCAGTCACGCCCAGGCCTGCGCTCATGGGGGACGGAGGTCGTCCATCGACCTAATATACATACCTGTAAACCTCGGTTTTCACATAGCCGATGGCACCTTGGTGGTGCAGCTAAGTGAAAACCTATACCTGGAATTAATTACCAGCTTACGTGTTTCCCTCTTCCTACAGTCCCGGGTACAGTAAGCGGGGCGTGAAAAAACATCTAATAAGGCTTCCACGCTGAGTGCCACCATTGTAACATTACTTAGTATCTGTAATGGTGCCCCTCGTTTTATTTTATACCACTTATACACAAGACAAGCGCACGGCCCACCTGATGGAAAGTCTTTCCTGAGACTATGCCTTTAGCTCACCTTCAGGCGAGGTGAAGTCAAATTAGCATGTCCTACATGAAAAAAAGGTTATAAAAAGTTTGATTTCAATGTGTGACATTTGCATAAACATCTGACAATATGGCGATTTCGATATGATTCTAAAAAATAATTAGAGATCCGACCAAAATAGATATCAGTTCTCGTAGAAAAAATCGCAGAGACACCTAATAAATATTTACAGCTACAGATATATGATACTAAAGTAATAATTTCTTTTTGTTTTGTTTCCATCGTGCGATTATTCACAAAGAAAACAGCCATAAACCCTGTCGAAACGTTTGTAGGCTTTACATTGCACCGTTGTTCCCACCCCCAGGCTACTACAAGTTTTACTTACCTCACTGTAGTTATCAGGATCAGAGGTTCAAAGCAGTTGCAACAGGTTTTAGTCACAGTACGGAGACCAGAAACGAGGTTCGTAGAACGTAATAAGCTTCACCTCTATTAGGTGATCGAATGAAAGAATCAATTTCATTTATTCAGTTTAGGCACGTAAAGAGCACATATTTACGTCAAAATTTCAAGAAATAATATAATAATGTTAAATAATGTATAAATAAATAATTGAAAAATGATTATTTTGCTGGTTCGCTAGGTTAATTCTACTGAGAAACTCAGAGAACTAAATTATCTTTTTTTCAAAATCGCTTTAGTTTACAATTTATGGTGTGCAACCAAGAAAGAGACTTACGTTAACCACGCATTTACATCATTAAGATACTCGTCTACTTTATTAACCCTATTTCATCAAACATTTTTTTCACTTCAATTTTAAATTTATTTAGAGGCATATCAACCAAACCCTGAGGAAAGAAATATTTTAAAGAATAATATTGTTACATACAATGACTGGTTGCGCGAAATAGAGAATTTGGTTTAGCGAAATGCCGCTACTTACTACCCCTACCAGGTCGTTTTTCTTGGTTAATATTACATGCAGGATACATTTCAAAATGGGGTGCTCAGATAAATATACTCAGATAGATGTCAAACTAATTAATTTATCTGATTTTTGCGTCCCAGTCTAAATTCCAAATTCATCAATCCTTCCCACTCCGGAACCGCGACACCATATTTTACTTATATTTATGTAAACAACTAATCTAGTATATAATAGTACAAGAACGTCAATGGTTATTATACTGTTTACCTCTTTGGAATTACAGGTACTCGTTTTCCAGAAAAAAATATTCAACTATCGTTACTATAGTTAACCAGTGACTCATAGTTAACCGTGTGGCCAGTAGTATAGCGATTGGATTAACATGTTTGTACATCGCGCGTTAACGCGATGCCCCACGGACTATCGCGATTTATATAGCACTGATGATTTTCGCGATTTAATTAAAATAAGCGAGTGATATGTGATTTATTTTGATTGAAGAGTGCGAATTGTTATTGGTACACAATGGATAATGCTTTATGATAACTGTTTTTTTTTAATATTTGTACTTTTTATCGTGTTGGTGTTTATTTTTGATTTTTTTAAGTTCTTTTAATTTGTTATACATGTAATTAGGCTTTCCATGCGTAGGTATGCAGTCGCAACCTTAGACTGGGTTTCTTTGTAAGCTTGTTCCATCATCAAAGTTCTCGAGTGATCCGTCTTATAATCTTGGTCTTGATTTGGTTTTTACGAGAGCGACTGCAATCCAATCCTCCAACATTAAGACGAAGACCTGCTGCATAGTCTCGTCCTTTAATCAACAAGTGTAGTGATTAGCACGTTAGCTTGGCTAGGGCCCAGAAATATCTTAGTAGGGGCCCCCGGCCACACTATTAAAACCCTAAACCCATGAGATCTATTTATCTGAAATTTTCTGTTTACCCCAATCCTTCCCAAAGGTTGTAATTCTGAGTCTTGATTAAATAACGTCCATAATATCCATTTACAACGTCCCTTGATGCCAAAGTTGTCGTGTTAAATTGAAATTAAAAAACAAATTCTAATTTAACATAGTTTTACAAAATTAATTTAGTGTGACCGTCATAAACTGAATGTTTCAAAGTTAATTAATTGTTTTTTATGAGCGAACTTCAAATGTTGACCACTTCTGCACAGAATAAGTAAGTACAGAGGATCAAGTGCGTACAAAGAGTGAAAATGAACACACTAGTTGACATATAAATGGGTGATTGGGGCCCTGCCAATCTTTAGGGCCCAAAGCCTACCTCACCTATTAAACATAGGGCACAGGACTTCCCTTTCAGGATTAGGAGGTAACACGGAAGTTTGTCCCATAAAAGTTAAAATAAAACAATAAAAGCAGAGGAAAACCTTTCTAAAATTGTATGACAGTTAATACTGTTGATTGACGGCGCTTGATGGAACCTACTACACATATTGACAGACTGCTACACATAAGACACTTTGTACTGTTCCACTATGTTTTATTTTTCACTTGTTTTTTCATCAGTTTGGCCTCACGGCATTCTCAAAGTTTCGTTGAAAAATAAAATATAATCGAAAAGTACAAAGTATCTTATTCGATATGTGATCACAGAATCTTCTTCCATACCAACATTCTCACTTACAAACTTCGTAACTGTATATAATGTATTCATTGACACATAATAAGCGTTATAAAAAGGTAAATAATGATGACAACAGAATTTAAGTGAATAAAAGGTATCGTCGCCGGCGGCAACTCATATCATCGCCCTATTCAATATATAGAGCCCCGAGGGGCCCCGCGGGCTGAGAGAGACGGGGGACACGCTAACAGGGTCTGTTTTCAATGGGCAGGGATTTATGAAATCCCCCGATCGAGATATTGATGGCCCTCAGCGCGTATCAGCCGGAGAGAGCACATTGTGTAAAGGCGTCAACGACGTTTTTATGTCGTCGCTGATCGCTTGCAGTGGGACCCCGGCTCTAACTCGCATTTATGTCTTACAGTCGCTTTTTCCAAATTTGAAATGATTTTGATAAGACCGTTGATAAACTATTACGTAAGAAAAAAAGACTTAAAGTAACGCTTTATTTACATAAGACACATCAATATAGCTTTGCTTGATGGTAAGCAGAAGGCAAATCGACTAAGATAGGAATAAAAATTATGACTCAGACTGGACTCACATCCGCAACCAGTCCCTTATAGACAGTGTGTGACAGTAGCGACAGTGGGAGCCATCTACCGGTAGTCGTACGAACTATCAGAAACAATTCCTATCTTATTCGATTTGAATAGAAAGTAATAGAATGTCTCAGGAATGTCACCATTACAGATACTTGACAGCTTCATCTGATGCTTTTAATGGGAACTATAGATGCTTCATTTCAACTATAGATTTTTTTTGTTATAATGTTAAACTAGATGTAGGTATGTCTTATTTATACCACGTATAGATAGTATTAGTCAAGCCTATCACAGTTCACTGCTGCACTCAATGTTGGAAGGCTTTGGCCTAATGTTTCCACCCTGGCCAGACGGGTTGGTACAGGGTTTTATTTCGAGTTTTCCATCTCTCACAGTGAAATCGTCTGCGTATTTTCCGTTTTTTTGTATATATCACTTAGTTGGCAGACAAGCACACGGTTACCGTGACCTATGGACGTCTGTAACACCAACCCAGTAAGTACAGAGTTTCTGTGCCGTCAGTAGAAGACAAAGCAGGACAAGCCTTTAGTCTTCCCACTGACAGCACAAATTCTTGTATTCTGTAGGGCGGAGGTACTTCCCCAATAGACCCAATAGACGCTCAATTGGACGAAAATACCGTCGTGTCCTACCTCCTTAAGAAAGTCCGTTAGTCGTCTCGTTTTCGGATGAGATGGGGAGGTGATACTTCTATTCTTTCTTCGTCACTACACATATAGTAATACTATGCCTATACTCTAAATAAATGTTAAAGATAAATGAGCCACAACGCCATAACGTAAGATAGGTTAGTGTTTCTACGAAAATGATAAGGGGTGACCGCTTTTATAATACAAAATAACATAAAATAATAGTACCAACCCTAATTAACAACACATATAAAAGTACTTACATGATGAATTAATAAACGAAAAACACGAAATAATATGCAATCAGATACGAAATACTTAATTAAAATTCATTGCTTTATTGCACTCTCGAAGTAATATTGGTTCTGAAGCAAACAGGTCGAAAATTTATTGAATATTAATATGTTTTAATTAATGTAAATGCAATCGTTATGTTTATTTCATGATACATTTTAAATGTTTTAACACAATTTGTTTTAATGACGCGTTATAAACTTGAGTGTTTCATTAATTCAGGGGGTATTTGTACCATTATAATCCGTGTGGTGACGGAGAAAAAATACAAGTATCATCACCCCACCTCATCCGAAGGGTGTCATAAGAGGCGACTAACAGAAAAATATGCAGACAATATCACTGCAACAGAAGGAAAACTTAAAATAAAACCCTGTAGCAACCCGTTTGAACAGCGTGGTAACTGTAGGCCAAAGCCTCCTAACATTGGGAGAGGCCTAGTCTAGCAGTGGACTGCTATGAGATTGATTGCTTATACCACAGAGGTGGTAGACAAGCATACGGGCCACCTGATGGGAAGTGGTTACCGTGGTCTATGGATGTTTGATGACCCTTTAAAAACCGTTTGGACAGTGTGGTAACAGTAGGCCAAAGTCTCCCAACATTGGGAGAGACCTAGTCCAGGAGTGGACTGCGATGAGATTGATTGCTTATACCACAGAGGTGGTAGACAAGCACACGGGCCACCTGATGGGAAGTGGTTACCGTGGTCTATGGATGTTTGATGACCCTTTAAAAACCGTTTAGACAGTGTGGTAACAGTAGGCCAAAGCCTCCCAACATTGGGAGAGACCTAGTCCAGCAGTGGACTGCGATGAGATTGATTGCTTATACCACAGAGGTGGTAGACAAGCACACGGGCCACCTGATGGGAAGTGGTTACCGTGGTCTATGGATGTTTGATGACCCTTTAAAAACCTTTTAATGTCCTTCTTAAATGTCCTTAAATTTTAGTCGCTTGAGCACTTGCAGCTTGCAGTATGTATATCTTTTTTTTTATGTGCAGAATTTCCCCACGGATAACCACCGGAGCCGGTGGGAGAGGTTATGTCGGACTCGAATCGACTAAAAGGTACGACGCCTGTAGGTTGTTATTGGTTGCCGAAGGTGAGGTTAACAGGGATATCCCTCGCACCCCGGCCGACCCAGGGCCATCTCTCTCGATCTGTCCCTCTCCTCAGGTGTCTCCAAGTACGTATATCTTGTATACCTTGTTAAATTAAAATCTCCACTTTCATAGTATACTGTATCTCGTATTACAATTCCTCTCTGCACTCCCTAGTTTGCTGGCAGAAAACTCAACTTTGAGTTAAACTCGCCTTTGTCCATTACATCTCATTATTTTGTTATGTTAACATTAAAGTATAGTATAGTAACCTGGTTAAGTGAGACAGGAAAGGACGTGCAAATTTGTCTCACTTACTACTTAGTATCTGAGATATTTAGGTATGAATCATCCCGAGGATATGTTCCAATGGGTTGCGGGGACGGGATCAAAGGATAGGAAGGGAAGTTAGGAAGCCATGGGCATCAGTTATGACGAAATAAATCGGGATACAAATTTATTTCAACGTACTATTTATTGAAGTATTTTATGTTCTAAAAACTCACAATGATCGTATATGTGAGTCCCGGTAATGCCATATCGAAGGATTTCCTTCATGCTTGAGTTGTTACAGTGGGAGCGACGTGACTTTTGGAGGGATACTACAGTTTTCAATTAATTTTATAGACTGGAGTGAAGAATGTGTAATGAAAGTGACATTGGGGCGACAACGTTTAGGAATTGCAACTTGCTATGTTAGATGATAACCTCTGTTTCTTATTTCGTATGGGTAATACATACTAACTCTTAGTATTTATACAATATTATGCTAATATTATTTGTTGAGGTAGACTGATATTAATCTTAAGATCTTTTGTAATACCTATGTTTCACAAATAATAAATAAATGAAAATGAAATGAAATAATAAGTTCTTCATAATATTATATGAAAAAATAAATATTCAGAGACGACATGTAATTTCAGAGTGGTATCATTGTAATGTTGTTTCAGATTGTAGAAAAACATATGTTCTTTATAACATGTTACGTATATATTGTATAGAAACACTAATAACAATTCTAATAGATATGTTCATGCATAGATACAGATAGATAGATAGATATTTTTTATTGTACACCAACAGATTTACAGTAGATTAAGTAGGTAGCATGCATAGTTTAATGTACAATGGGCCGCCTTATCGCTGGAAGCTACTTCTTCCAGGTACCCTTGGGCTGAATAGTAATATAATAAAAAGCAAAAGATTTGGTGTAGTTAGCAAATAAACTAGAAATAAGGTGTATTAAAACAAAAAAAGAGAGGGAAGGGAAGGGATAGGAAAAGAGTGAGTGTGTATTTAAATTGCGAACTATCACAGTGTAAAGGACGATAGGTAGTGGTCCTCTATCATTATTTTAAAAACGTTTAAAGATTTTGCTCGTCTCATGTTCAATTATAATGTGTTCCACAGAGATTTTTTATAGTGCAAAAAATCCCTTTCAAGCTGACCCTCTTTGGGTACGGGGCGTGGTCCTCGTCCAATCCCTGGAGGCGCATAACTCGCACTGCCGCCGCGGCCTGCTTCTGCTAGCTAACAGGCGGCTCCACCCGTCACCCCCAGGCCCGCATTCATGGGGAAGGAGGTCATTCTATGACCTCCGAAGCCCGAGTGTGTTCCACAGCCTTGACAGAGAATGACTTGTCAACAAAATCCGTAGAATGCATTGGCATTCTCAGTCTCAAATTCTGGGATTACCTTAGGCATCTTGAGTGTGTGTCATGGAGGAACTGGAATCGTTCTTTGAGATAAGAGGGAGTGGTGGAATTAAACAATACATTATATTTTAGTAGTTAGAGTATGGGTACTCCTGCGAAGCCGAATTGGGAACCACTTGATTTGTTTACGGATATCAGACACGTGATCATACTTTCGTAGACCAACTATGAATCTTATGCAAAAATTTTGAAGTCGCTCATGTTTATGTAGTTGCTCCTCTGTGAGATCGGGATAGCTGACATCGGCGTAATCGAGAACAGGAAGAAGAAGCGATTGTACGAGCACTATTTTAGTGGCAATTGAAAGTTTCAGAGCCTGCTTCAAACACCCTGCAGATAAATATTGTAGAGATAGAGATAAACTCACGCCTATATCCCCGAAGGGGTAGGCAGAGGTGCTAGCACCCACATTTCGCCAGTTTATGTTTAAGTACCAATGTAATAGGTGGCGAATTGCCATTAACCAGACACGTATAAACCTGCGATAAATACACACATAACTTCGAAAAGCATCGAAAAGTCATTGGTGTGTGCCATGGAAAAACCTGGGATCGAACCCGAGACCTCGTCTCAGCAGTCTATTACCCATTCCACCAAGTGGAAATTAAACCTGTGATCTTTGATGCAATCGAATGCTTTACATTAACCTGCTTATTCAGTAATCATAAAACCTACAGAATACTGCGGTTATGATAACTTCGTGTTGTGTTCCCAGCGGTGAGTAGGGTCCTAGAGCTCACTGGAGAATTTGTGCTGTCAGTGGGATGACTAAAGGCTTGTCCTGCTTTGTCCTCTACACTGACGGCACAAACTGTGCTTACAGGGTCGGCAGCGCGAGTGTGACTTCTCTGGTGTTACACACGTCCATAGGCCACGGTAACCACTTTCCATCTGGTGGGCCGTGCGCTTGTCTACCTCCTAAGTGTTAAAAAAAAAAATTACTTAAGTCTTTTCGAGTTTGAAACTTCAACTATAGTATCCCTCCTCTGTGTCCCTAGCTGACTTCAACCGTCAGCATCGTGCTTGATTGGCAGGACTGGCCGAGGGCCGAAAGCCGACGGTACCGGTGTGACGCTCGACTGCATCAGCTGACATACCCGTAAATCAGTAACTGTCGGCTAAAACCATGCCGGGCTTTTCATTTCTTGAATATTTTGGATAAAGCAGACTTTTGAAACTGTTCCTTTGGTTATAGTTTCGTTATTGTGCTAACTGGATAAGATTTGTTTAGGCTATTTTGACTATAATGTATTTTTGTGCGAAATGTCATGAAAATATAATTTATCGAAACTTTATTCTTGATAATAGTTGTAAGATATGCCTGGATGGGGTTGACTGTTTTTCTGACGCCATCATCAGTGTAATTCGATTGTATCACATCAATACATTGTCATCAGATGGACTTTTGATGAGGAAAAATTTTTGTTCCGATTTGACTATTTTTTACTGTCGAAAAATGATCATAATGCAACAAACTGCTAAAGAGAAATATTCCTACGACAAATTGTTTTATAGATGATATATGATTTTGACAATTTAGATTCTCGAGCATGGCCGAAAAATCACTCTTGCAAGTGACGTCACACACCAGTTGCACGTAGTACAAGTGTAAGTGCAAGAGAACATCGCATTTATCTCAATCTACGTTGCGTTAACATGTGTACAGTTCATCATAAAAGTAATTTGAAATTTAAGATCACAATTTCCTTCTGGGAGCAAGTTATGCTCATGAAGGAGGAGGCGGGGCGGGAACGGCAGCGGGAGCGAAGGAGGATCGCAAGCCAAACTGCCCACATACTGTGGCACCTCAAGCGTCAGAGGTCGATGAACCGCCTGTCACCCTGGCAGAAGCTGGCCTGGTTGCGAGAGATATGCCTGTCAACCTCACCTTCAGCAACCAAAATCGACCCACAGGCGCCGTACGCTTTAGTCGGTTCGAGTCCAACATAACCTCTCCCACCGGCTCCGGCAGGTTGAGTTTCCGTGGAGATTTCTCGCACGTAAAAAAAGAAAGATCACAGTCTTATCGCGACTGGATACTAAAGGAACTTAAGATGTGCATAGATGCACATGATGCTACAAATCTAACTCACATCCCTTCTATTTGACCTCAGTCGTATAAAAAGCCGTAGTTACTTACCATAACTCCTATAATAATATTCCTAGGTACAGTGCAACTTACCTCCACACAACTGTACGTACTGCAAACTTTGTCTGTACATTCATTAGTATAATGTAACACGACCATTGTTTCTCTTGTCTCCCTGTGTGAAGTTCCACTGAAAGTTTCTGGAACTGGCAGCTAAAGCCGAGAGATTTGCTGCGGTTATGTGGTGGAAGAAATTTCTTGAGAAAACTACTTATGTGATTCGCAGAGTGAAAATATTTATTTACTTTTTTTTTTACTAGGACACGCCAACTTGACTTCACCTCGCCTGATAGTAAGCTAAAGGTAAAGTCTCAGGAAAGAGGGTCACAATTACATACACTAATTAATGTTAGATCTCATCAGATGCGTTTTCACGCCCCGCTTAAAGGGTCGGCAGCACGGCTGTGACACTGTGTCTCTTCTGGTGTTACACACGTTCATAGGTCACAGTAACCACATAAGTTGTTTAAAAAAAATACTAATAATTTTCAGTAACGCCTCCAGCTAAGCTAAATTATTTATATTAGATACAGATTCACATCGGTAGTGTAATGTCCAAGATTCGTACACAGGTTAAGATAACCTTAATTAATAATACAGACACCACCAAGATGCTTCAAAATATGAACATATATCTAACGAGCATACAGACACTACAAACACGAAATTAATACAATACACGTTGACAGGTATTACGCAAACTCACAGTTTCACAGTAGTCTGACTACGTGCCTAGGTCGTGCGGGGATTACCCGCCCACAAGCTCTGCACAAACTTGACTACAGAGCGGTACACGCCGTTCACAGGGGATTATCTAGTGGGGCTGGAGAGTTCACTGATTTCAGTTCAGTTAATTAAGCTGGAATGTCATCCGAATTTAAAATAAATACGAATACATATTTTCATTTTCCGTGTGGTGACGGAGAAAGAATACAAATATCACCACCCCGTCTCATCCGCAGGGTGTCGTGAGAGGCGACTAATGGAAACATATGCAAACCATATCACTGCGAGAGGAAAACTCGAAATAAAACCCTGTACCAACCCGTCTGGCCAGCACCGAAACAGTAGGACAAAGCCTCCCAACATTGGGAGAGGCCTAGTCCAGCATTGGACTGCGATGTGCTAGTTTATTGATATTGATTTTCATTTTATTTTTGCATTTTTGGCGGGTTTTGTAATTTTCTTCCACTAAAAATTCAAATAAAAAATAATAACAAACAAAATGAATTTGTACATAAATACTATATTATATATTTGTTTGTCTTATTTTTTTTTCCATTTTACCCGAGTACGCCAGGGAGGGTAATGTGTTACGCGCGTATGTGTGTATGTAGTTTTCTTTGTTCACCTAACGGCTGAACCCATTTCGATGAAAACGGTCTAAAATGAAAGGTATTCATCTCCCAAGTGCCATAGAGTACCTAAAAATACTATACGGTGGATTATATGAACTTTAGATGATTCATTTGGATCTCATTGCATTATGTTCCCGGGAGAGTAAAATTTGGACCACCCCATCTCTTCCCATGCAGTGGCAAACAAGGTGACTAAGGGATAAAGCTGTATAACATCGGACAGATTTATACAGTGCAGACTCAGCTTCAGGTGCATGACATGAATCAACAATAGTGCCCGGAAGACGGCAATAGGCTCACCCCCTATTACGTGGGATCGAATGCAATGATTGGTGAAATGTGTAATTCACCTCTCCCTAACCCTCTGGGAATAAAGGCGTCATTATATGTACGTACGTATATATTGTCTCTTATCTAGAGAGTAACGTAACCTAAAAGTATTAGAACCTGGGCCCTCCCGACCTCCTTAGCCACCTACATAGTTATCAATGTTTTTAAGAGTTATCAGCGCATCATAATGCATTCTATTCCATCCATTCACTATTCACCTCTGCCTAACCCTCCGGGGATAAAGGCGTGATTATATGTATAAATAAATAATAATAAATAAATATTCTACAACATTCTACACAACACTATCTAGACCCATGGTAAGCATAGCTTAACTAGCTTGTGTTATGGAATCTAGAATGCGGATAAACTTACTTAGATACTCTTTTTTTTTGTAAATACATTCATATCATACATAAAAACACCCAGACCAATGCAAATATACATATTCATGCATACGAATATTTGCACTGAGCAGGAATCGAACCTGCGCCCCCTGCTTAGTAGTCGAGTCTACCGCTACGCTATCTTAGTCATGTTATATTATCATCATACTTCAAAAAGTACCCTTATATCTTAATCCCAAGCAATCCACCAACCTAAAACTCAAACGATAACCCAATGACAATAATTTATATCATAACTCACTTTAACAGTGAACCCGGAAAAGGGCAAGTCAGTGAGTCCCGTACAAAAGATAATTTTCCCGTCGTATTCCGTGTAATGGTCGTAAGATACGGGGGAGTCACACTCGGCGGCTGGCGTCTTAATTTATTTACGTTGTACACATATTAAAGCAATATTTGTTGTCAAATAAGAAATGGAAGAGAGGCGTTTTTCACTTGACATTATTATTAATTAAATAAATATATTGTCCACATTTTTGTACAGTCAGAGTGACAGTCTAATCTATTAACCCGCCCCTCATCGTACCTGGTGCAAAGGTACCCATGACACTGGCGGCATTGCCCCGTTGAACAGCTATGGCCAACCGTTGCCCCAGGTACGAGCCGGAGCGGGAGTCACCGGTTTTGTCCCTCAACCTGCGCCCTAATTCGCTCACCAGATTCTTGGCGTCGGTACCCCAACTACCCATTGTCTCGACCGCAAAGGGAGCGAACATATATTGCTCTGTCAACGCCGCATACTTCTCTCGTTTTTTATCCGCTGCGTCCTCAGCAGCAGCTGCCGGAGACCGGACAGTACGGCTCAGGTGACTGGGCGCAACCGTGCTGACACACGTGGCATCCCACAGAAGGCACTTACCATTTTTCCATGGCACCAGAGACATACCGTCCGGCCTTTTGCCGTCGGATCTGCTGAGGCCAGGTGGTTCTAATAGGCATGGGATATCCGCCGACACAAAGGCTCTCCGAAGTATGTCGTTGAGAGCATGGTGGCGCGGAAACCTACCCGTACTTCTACGACAACTCAGTGCGTGATGGCCATCGCTTTGACTGACTTTAAAAAATAAATATATTAAATATATATAGGTAGGAGATAGGAGTAGGAGGTAGGACACGGCGGTATTTCCGCCCAATTGAGCAGTCCAACTGGGGAAGTACCTCCGCCCTATAGAATACCGGGGTTATAATAACTTCGTGTTGTGTTCCCAGCGGTGAGTAGGGTAGCCAGAGCTCACTGGAGAATTTATGCTGTCAGTGGGATGACTAAAGGCTTGTCCTGTTTTGTCCTCTACACTGACGGCACAGAAACTGTGTGCTTACAGGGTCGGCAGCGCGAGTGTGGCTTCTCTGGTGTTACACACGTCCATAGACCACGGTAACCACTTTCCATCAGGTGGGCACGGCCACCTAACTGGTATAAAAAAACATTTGGGATTTTGATACGTAACCGTCCTGTCCCGTAATGGCCTTCAACGATACCCAAGGGAGAAGATAAGGTGGCGCTATTCCACTCCCTCGAGACACGCATTGCTTTACTTTTCAGCTCGGCTTCAGCTACAACTAGCTCGGTGGTCGTCAGTACACCGTGATCATGGCGCTTGTAACAACGCCTAAAAATCGGCTGCTCGACAAAAGTAATAAATATAGTAAATATCCCGGCGAGTATTACACTAGTAACGCATTGCTTTACTTTACAATTACCCATGAATTGCACAAATATTTATAGGAATTTACTCGATCATGGTATAAGTACATACATACCTTTGATGAAGCGCGGTAGCCTAGTGGTATGGGTAATGGCCTGCGGAGACGAGGTCTCGGGTTCGATCCCAGGTTTTAACATGGCACACAACCAATGACTTTTCGATGATTTTCGATGTTATGTGTGTATTTATCGCAGGTTTATAAGTGCTCGGTTAATGGCAATAGGCTCACAACCTATTAAATTGAGACCTAAACATAAACTGGCGAAATGTGGGTGCTAGCACCTCTGCCGGCCTCTTCGGGGATATAGGCGTGAGTTTATGTTATATTATGATGATTATACCATTGATTTGCCTGACGTTTCGATCAGGTTGCACCGGCCGTGGTCAGTTGACTTGACATTGTTGACATTTCTCCAGGCCGTGGTTACAGGCCGTGACCGTTATTGGAGATAGAACACGACGGTATTGCCGCCCCAATTGAGCAGTTCGACTGGAGAAGTATCTCCGCCCTACTGAATATGCGTCCATAATAACTTCGTGTTGTGTTCCCCGTGGGAATATCTGTATTTTACCGTCTCTACCATGGTGAGTGTTCTGAAGAGCTCTTCCAACTAATCCCATCATCTCCTTTCCTATATGATGTCACCCTGACACTGTGCAGAATATAGAAGAACCAAGCTCTTTTCTTTGCCGCACCACTAAGACCTGGAATTCATTACCAGCACACGTGTTTCCTTCTTCCTACAGTCCCGGGCCTTTAAGCAGGGCGTGAAAAAGCATCTGATGAGGCCGCCAAGCTGAGTGCCACCATTGTAACACTTAGTGTCTGTAATGGTGACCCTCTTTGCTGAGACTTTGCCTTTAGCTTACCATCAGGCGAGGTGAAGTCAAGCTGGCGTGTCCTATATATATTTAAAAAAAAATAAAAAAAAAGCTTGTCCTGCTTTTTCTTCTGAACTGGCGTCAAAAATTCTCTCTGTTCTTACAGGGTCGGCAGCACGAGTGTGACTCCCCTGGTGTTGCACACGTCCTCAGGTCACGGTAACCACATTCCATCAGGCGGGCTCTGTGCTTGTCTTCCACCTAAGTGCCTATGACCGCGTTAATTCCCGTTAACATAATTGTATTTCATGAAATGCGAGAATTTAATCAGGAACAATTATTACTCCTGTCTTAGAGTTCTGTTTTAGTATCCGGCATCACACTCAAGCATATATCAAAACGCTGTATATCTCAAAGTAAACCAATTTCAAAACTAATTTGTAGACAAATGTGCTCCGAAATGAGACGAATCTGAAAACATAAATATCACGCGCTTCGTTATTGCGCGCGATGAGTAGGGTGGCGGCCCCCGTCGTCGGCATAGCGCGAATGCAACTGTGATGAAATTAATTTAACAGCTCGCAAATGCGAATACGAAACTACAATGGAGAATAAATAGCGTTGCGATTTTATGAAAATTGGAATTGCTTGTTTGTTTTATAGTCACGACTGTATATACACAAAAGGGTAAGATGATGTCCACTGTTATATTTTTGTCAATTTTAATATAGGCGCAACTAATTAATTAATAAGTTAGCCCATCCTAGTCCGCGGTTGAACAAAGGCCTCTACCAATATTGGAAGACTTTTTACAGGGTCAAAATCGGTTGATTTCTGCCATCATTACTTTCTATTTTTTTAACATAAAATTAATAGCCCGAAACATCCCATAGACACTACCAAGGTATTAAAAAGTCAAACTGACTAACCTTACCGCTAACGCCTCTAGCTAAGCTATTTTTTTTTTATCTAGGGGACGCTAATTTGACATCACCTCACCTGATGGTAAGCTAATGGCAAAGTCTGAGGAAAGGGGGTCACCATTACAGACACTAAGTAATGTTACAATGGTGATACTCAGTTTGGCGGCCTCACACCCCGCTTGAAGTGCCCGTGACTGTAGGAAGAATGAAACGCGTGAGCTGGTAATGAATTCCAGGTCTTAGTGGTGCGGCAAAGAAAGAGTCTCCGAACCGTTTGGAAAAAATTATGTTAGGAGTAATTTCACGCCGGTAGCTTGTTCGAACTTACGATTGCAAATTTGACGCCAACGCCACACAACTGTAAGAATAATCAAATTAACTTTGGCCTAGTGTACGAATAACAAACAGAAAACAGTATTTGTGTGTGTCTACTTTTTGTAAGATAGCTTATCTGCCTTTATACAGTTTGTCTACTTGGCTCTTTTGTATTCCTCTTTGCTAAAGAGAGAAATAAATTATAATTGCAATAAAACGTATAAGGATACACAGCAGGGGGCTGACGATGTCAGCGATAACAGTCGAGAGCCGAACGTCTGCCAAGTTTCTTAACATTTTGTTTAAAAAGCTACAACGCTCTTCAATTTCTTTTATAGAATTTTATCTCCATGAATATCGTAGTTAAAATTTATCAAAGTTTTTATCCATCCAATTCTTCAGATAGTTTATTTAGTCATTCACTTGACGTTGTCGGAGGATCTTTTAATTTTTTTATTCACGCGAATAGCACTCATAGTAGAGGGTCCTTTGAAATAACTTACAGTTTTTTCTAATGTGCGCATAATCCCCACGGATAAAACCGGAGCCGGTAGGGGAGATTATAGAAAGATAGATAGATAGATAGATAATTCATTATTGTACACCAACAGATTTACAGTAGGACAAGTAGGTAGCATATATACAGTTCAATGTACAATGGGCGGCCTTATCGCTGAAGTGATTTCTTCCAGGCAACCTTGGGATGGACAGTAATGTTATAAAAACAAAAGATATGGTGTAGTTACCGACTAAACTTAAATAGATAGTGTATTAAAAAACAAAAAAAGGAAGAAAAGTAAGGAAAATAAAATTAATATACGGCTTTACACAAAAAATTATCAACATAAATGCAGACATACATATATATGTACTAAATAAATATATACATAAAGTAGATAGTTCATACTAATACGGAGGGAAAATAGTGAGTAAGCACATAATGTTGAGCTATTACCTACTGTGCACAACATGATAGATAGTGGTTCTTGACCATTAATTTAAATACATTTAGGGATTTTGCCCGTCTGATGTTCAGTAGCAACGCGTTCCATAAGCGCCCTGCCTTGACAATGAAAGACTTGTCAGCAAAGTCAGTATTGGCATACTCAGCCTCAAATTCTCGGACGACCTCAGGCTCTTCGTATGTGTGTCATAGAGGAACTGGAATCGTTCTTTGAGATAAGAGGGAGTATTGGGATTAAACAATACATTATGTAACAATGTTAGAATATGGGCATCCCTGCGAAGTCGAATTGGGAGCCACTTGAGTTGTTTAAAGAAATCAGACACGTGATCATACTTGCGTAGACCAAATATGAACCTTATGCAAAAAATTTGAAGTCGTTCATTATGTCGGAATCGAACCGACTAAAATGCACGCCGACTGTGTGGGCCGTAGGTTGCCGGAGGTAATATTAACTGAGACCTATCCCTTGTACTCCGGTCGGCCCAGGACCGTCACTTAAGAGACGGCCCTCTTCGTGTGTGGGGACCATGAAGTCTCCATCACATACCCGGGAATGGAGAGGCGCGTATTGCGCACTGCCGCCGCGGCCTGGAAATAAGTTACACTTGAAACCATGTGACAAATACCATCTTTAGGTACCCGCGATAATGGCTACTGAAAAGTGATCGAAACAAGTAAATAATACCGCGATTGATGATTTTATTTCAAAGAGTCAATCACTTATTAGTTAATCAGAATCAGAATCAGAATAACATTTATTTGCCTACTTTATGTTACAAAAATGTCTCCGTGGGAGATGAGTCAGCTAACTTATGTCGTAATGGATCTGTGACTGCTGTGTTTTACTTATTCGCAATATATTTTGTTATAAAGCACAAATAGTTACAAAGCATAATTAGTTAAGTCTGTTTGAAACTTGCCAAGATACGAATTCAGTATGATATAACCCTCCTTCAGCTTGGCCGTAGTTGGGTAAAAACTTGGAAAATTAGTATCTACTATCGGTGATTTTAATGGTGGCGCAAAAACCTCCATAGAAACAAACCTTTAATTCGAAATTAGGAACATGGTGAATATTTTGCTATTTTACATTTAAATATAGATTTTGGTCGGAATAGCAAACGAAATAAAACAGAGACGTTAATAAATAAAACATATGCTTAACTTTTGCATACCAATCTGAACTTAACCTAAACTGATGTATTAGATGCGTTACCGTTATGCCTAGTTTCTTTAATTATTGATGAACCCGTGTATTTTCAAATAAAATACAGCCCACTGCCAAAAAATGCATAACCTCACTAATTCGCAATGGCTGTATTTAATTTAAAAATAATGTTATTAATTTTACAAATAAAAAAATTAAAATGAGTTGCCACATAACAGTTCCTCTCACCCTAATTCATTAATACGTCAGCTGTCCTTATTTAGCATAACAAGATATCTTAAATTTATCCACCAACGTTTCTTGTGAGCGATGTGCGTCCATCGCGCACATCACTGATTTATTCATGAGCGCACATCACGCACATCTGAATCCAGCCTAAACATTTATTATTTATTTTGTAACCAGATTAAACCGCACATTTTTTTGCGAAAATTGTTTTAGGGCGTCCACAGACTGCAGCGATTAACGCAATTTATTTTTTTGATAACATTACAGACGTTGCCTTAGAAGAATTTAAAAATTAAATTAGATTTTTTTATGCAAACTAAGGGGCAGACTAGCACACAGCCCACCCGATGGAAAGTGTTTACCGTGACCTATGAAAGTATGTAACACCTGGGGAGTAACACCCGTGCTCCCGACCCTGTAAGAACAGAGAGTTTCTGTGTCGTCAGTGCAGAACACGAAATCAGGACAAGCCTTTGCTCTTCCCACTGACATGTGTGACCTCGTGTTGTGACCGTCGGTAACACAACACGAGGCTATTATAGCCGTGGTATTCTGTAGAGTGGAGGTACGATTATATTGTAGGCGAGAAGTACCTCCACCCTGTGATGTGCCACATGCGAGATTCGCAAGTGGCACATCACAGGGTGGAGGTCGTAGGTGGCACATCATATGTTAAAATATGATTATTACTTTTTAATCCTGTTTAGACGGACATTATCAATATTCAATGAGAAGCCAAGCCAAAGAATTTACGGTCTCGAACCCCGACTGAGAGGGTTCCTCAGCGCATGTTTGGAGCGGGGCCAGTTTCCGAAGATGTGGAAGACGGGGAAACTGGTCCTCATCCGAAAGAAGGGTCGCCCGGCGGACGAACCGTCCGGCTACAGGCCCATTGTGTTGCTCGACGAGGTGGGCAAGCTCTTTGAAAGAGTTATTGCGAAGCGCCTCGTCGAGCACCTCTCTGGTAGGGGGCCGGATCTGGCGGATGCCCAATATGGCTTCCGCCGGTGGCAGTCCACCGTGGATGCAATCATGCGCGTGAGGACTTTGGCGGAGGAGGCAGTCACCCGGGGCGAGGTGATGTTGGCGGTATCCTTGGACATCTCCAACGCGTTCAACACCTTGCCCTGGAGTTGCATCAGGGAGGCACTCGTGTACCACGGTGTGCCTCTCTACCTCCGCCGCATAGTCGGGGCGTACCTGACGGAGAGAGCCGTCATCTACCCAAGTGCGACCGGCGTCGGTCGGCGTAAGATGTCACGCGGTGTTCCACAGGGATCGGTTCTTGGACCGCTCCTGTGGAACATCGGATACGACTGGGTGCTTCGCGGTGAGCTCGCGGACGGCGCCGCCGTCACGTGCTATGCGGACGACACGCTAGTGACGGCGAGCGGGGCTACATACCGCGAAGCGACCCTGAGGGCCACGACCGCGGTTGCTCAAGTCGTGGAACGGATCCGGCGGCTGGGCCTTGAGGTGGCTCTGCATAAATCCGAGGCCATGTTCTTTCATGGACCTCGGCGCACGCCACCACATGGTTCCAGTCTCACAGTGGGAGGCACTCTCATCGGCATCAAGCCCCAGATTAAATATCTGGGGCTCGTGCTCGACGGCCGGTGGGACTTCGGGAAGCACTTCCGAAGTCTGGGCCCCAAATTGGTGGGTACAGCCAACGCTCTGGCGCGGCTACTGCCTAACCTGAGGGGCCTTGAGGACTCCTGCAGGAGACTCTACGCGGGTGTCGTGCGGTCCATGGCCCTGTACGGGTGTCCCGTGTGGGCGGACACCCTGAATGATCGGCACATGCCCCTGCTGCAGCGTCCGCAGCAGAAGTTGGCGTGCCGCATCATAAGGGGGTACCGCACGATATCCTTCAACGCGGCGAGTCTCCTCGCCGGATCGCCACCATGGATCCTGGAAGCGAGATCCCTTTCGGCGCTATACCGGTGCCGAAAGGCGGCGCAGGAGCGGGGTCACGATCCCGAGCCCGAAGAAATTCGGGCCGTTAGATCCCGGCTCCACAGGGAAATGGTGGCGGAATGGGAGCTACGACTTGGGCAACCAGGCGCAGGGCACGCCGTAGTAGCGGCGGTAAGACCCATCATGGGGGAGTGGCTAGAGAGGCCACATGACAGCCTCTCGTACCGTCTGACGCAGATGATCACCGAGCACCGGTGCTTCGGAAAGTATCTGCGTCGGATGGAGAAAGAGCCAACGTCCGAGTACCATCACTGCGACGCGAGCGAGGACTCAGGTCCGCACACGCTCACCGAGTGTCCAGCGTGGGAGACGCCGAGGCGGGAGCTTGTGGCGGCCCTGGGAGTGAGAGTTCTCACGCTCTCCACCTTGCTCGCGGCGATGGTCCACTGCGCGAATGCGTGGGCGGCCGGCGCCTCCTTCTGCGAGCAAGTAATGCTCGTGAAGGAGGAGGTGGGGCGGGAGCGGCAGCAGGAGCGACGAAGGATCGCAAGCCAAGCTGCCCGCGTACGAAGGCAACTCGGGCAACGGCAACGGCAACGGGCTCGGCAACTCGATGAACGACCTCCGCCCCCCATGAGCGCCGGCCTGGGGGTGACAGGTGGAGCCGCCTGTCACCCTGGCAGAAGCAGGCCGCGGCGGTGGCGCGCCTTGCGCGCCTCCCCGTTTCCGGGGACGAGTTGGGGACTCTGTAGTCCCCACACCCGAGAAGATGGCCCTGGGTCGGCCGGGGTGCGAGGGATATGCCCTGTCAACCTCACCTTCGGCAACCAAAGCGACCCACAGGTGGCGTGCGTTTTAGTTGGTTCGAGTCCGACATAACCTCCTTCGCCGGCTCCGGTGGGGAGGTATCCGTGGGGATTTTGCGCACGTAAAAAAAAAAAAAAGCCAAAGAATTTATTCAGTCCAGGCACCCAAAGAGCACACATAAACGTCAAAATTTTACAATTATGTATTATATTGCTGTCAAATTTCATACAAATTGTAAAGAAAAAAGTACTTTACCAGTCGGACTTCTCAATTGGAACGGGAATACTTCTTCAGCTCTTTTTTTAAATTCGCCACTGTCATGGAGGAGCAGGACATTATTGAATAATTCACAAACAAAATTAAATACTCTCAATTGAAATGTTAACCTCAAGATTGACAAGCACCTCTAACGTAAAAAACATAGGATTATAGACTCTAAGACAAGCACCAGCGGAGGTGACCCCATCTGAGATTAGTTGTACCTATGCCTCCCCATTGTGAGGCAATTCTCGCCAGGCGTGGTCGACCGAGCGGTTACACAAAGCAACTTTTTCTGTCTTTTAGAGAATTGTCTCTTGCAGGCGAGAAACTCTCCTCGTCTAAATGAGCCTTAATGAATGGTGTATTGGGAACCACCAAAAACTTCACCCACAAACCAGTGCATCTGCTATTTGAAACGAAGCTCTAGCTCCGGTTTCCCTTCCAGGGTATTGACGATAGATGATTCAAAGTGAACATTCATTCGAATTTGTCTAGTGTATCGATGCAGTGTGAGGTGTCTCTACGACCGCGGGGCCCACCCACACGCCATTAAACCGGCTTATTTCGATCGAATCATTTTAATATTGATGGCAAACTCGTAAACGGAGAATCCGCGAGTTAAAGACACCGCTAAAAGTAAGATGAGTGGTGAAAAAGGGAAGCTAGGGAATATATTTTTTATCAACGAAACGCCTTAAGTGGTAAACATGTATTTAGCACATCGAAATTTCATTGCTTTTTTGTTTTCAAGACTGGCATGCGGTTGTTTTTCTACCCCACTGAGAGCTCAACTTACATCAGTCGCAATAGAAAGTTTACGGTGTCTGTTAAAATTTGAGCCACATTTTGTTGCCTGCTTTGAACCACTTGGAGGGGAACCTCTAAAATCTTTTTCATCCGTCCGGAAAATAAAGTAATAAGATTCTATATTATCATATGACGGTATCTATTACACAATATTCGTGAATGGATTTACTTATCTTTAAAGACGTTGACTGGCGTCACTGATTTTATGACTGCTCACTGTCGTTTCCCGTACATGTGAAAGAGATGGAAACATTTGAGTAGATATTCTTGGAAACAGATGTAATCAGTGGCTGTTAGATGTCATAAAAGACGTATAATGGATTTCTTGTTCCGAGTAAGCAATCAGCTAAATCAGTATATTTATGCTATTTAAGAAGCTAATAAAACGGTGACCTTTACCAATTCCCATAATTGTACTAAATATTGACCTGAAAAAAGTGGGTGGGACAAACTGGATGCGGAAGACAGAGGATCGGATAAAATGGCGCACATTGGGAGAGACCTATGTCCAGCAGTGGGCTGTGGGGGGCTAATTGATCGATTGTACTATATATGCCTATAGCCTTTTTATTTATATACCACTTAGTTAGCAGACAAGCACACGGCCCACCTGATGGAAAGTGGTTTCCGTGACCTATGGACGTCTGTAACACCAGAGGAGTCACAGTCGCGCTGCCAACCCTGTAAGTACAGAGTTTCTGTGCCGTCAGTAGAAGACAAAGCAGGACAAGCCTTTAGTCTTCCCACTGACAGCACAAATTCTCCAGTGAGCTCTGGCTACCCTACTCACCGCTGGGAACACAACACGAAGTTATTATAGCCGCGGTATTCTGTAGGGCGGAGGTACTACCCCAGTCGGACTGCTCAATCGGGCGGAAATACCGCCGTGTCCTACCTTCGTGCAAGTGCAAGTTATAATTAGACCCCTTTTGTTCACGCCCCACGAGTCGAGACATTTATGAAGTGAAAACTTCTTTAATCGCGTTGAACACTTTACGTTGAGCAACTTTTGGGTGAACAAAAATCATGAACCTCGCGTCATCGTCACCAACCCACACGCACGTCAAACGACACACGATTCACATCACGACGACACAACTTTGGCGGCCTCTGTGGCGTAGCGGTAGAATGTTCGACTGCTATTCAGGGGGCGCGGGTTCGATTCCCGCTCGGTGTATTTAGTAAAAGTATTTAAGTATGTTTATCCGCATTCTAGATTCGATAACACAAGCTAGTTAAACTATGCTTTCCATATGTCTAGATAGCGATGTGTATTTTAATTTTATAAATATTTATTCAAGATATAAACGATAAAAATGCCTAATCATTATTTGCAATCACAGATTTTGTCATTTTATGCCCCGTCAAATAACCCGCCCCGTATCGCTCCCGGCGCAAAGGTGCCCAACACTGGCGGCGTTGCCTCGCTTTATTTTTTTAACTCTTTAGACTTATTGACCACTTTTTGGGTGAACAGAGATCAATGGGTGAATGGATATGAAATAGTCAGCGAAATTCTGTAGTTATTTTGTTTCGAAGTGAAACTATGGACTAGTTATGTACAATTAGGTAGCTTAGTGGTTAAGAAGTCGGCCTTACGAACGAAAGGTCCCGGTTTCGAATCCTGACCATTACACTACCGACATGAGCCCACTTCTAGCACAAGCAATTTAGCTTAGTTGGAGGGGTTAGAGGGAATATTAGTAATAGCGGTTGGTTTTTTTTTAATTAAAATAATTAAATAAATAATTAAAAAAAAAAAAACAAATGTCTGGTTAGATATGTACCTACTTGAAATTATTATATTATTTTATTTCTATTCACCCATTGATCTTTAATCACCCTGTTTGACTGTACTTTTTTGTGAAGCATATTTATATATGCATATATATGTACATTTTACTTTTTTACGTTACTTTTAAGTTAGGTACACATATTGACAGTTAAGAATGTTCTTAACTGTCATTGAAAACCTTTGAGGATGCCGTAAGACGTAACCGTGTCTGTATAATTGTCATAAATAAATATACAGACACGGTTTCGGAAATTTTCAAAAAAGGGGTAAAGACCCCTTTTTTGAAAATTTCGTGCTTTTTCAAGTTGTTTAGATAACACTGCTGGGATCATTGTATTTCATCATTTATTTATTTATTTAGGTCTACCAACAATTGTTAACATAACAACTTACACCAAATACATTAAAAAATACTAAAAATAATGTTACAATTACTTATAGGTGAACACCGCATATATCATATTATATAATCTTTAAACAGTAAGTTACCCTTACACTACACTATATTACCTACTATAAATATTGATTGAACTAATCAAACAGAAAAACTAATTAAACAGAAAAACATTCCAGTCATATTCTTCAGTTCTGACCAAACTCTTTCGTTTATTACTCTAACTTATTTTTACTGGCGTAAGTCTGGGTGAATGTTGGCTTGCACGAATGCAACAGATTCTGTAAATATTTACAGAATTTTATAAGATGCTGCCTCGTACTTCATACTAGTTGTTGATGAAAGTAGAACTGGCTTCAAAGGATATCATCCGTTTCATATATTTTGAAACTTAACATGACAGTGACGGTCAAAGAATTACAAAAATTCTGCTAGAACTTATTCTTACTAACCTTTTTACATAGGTTACACTAAAAGTTTCCGGAACTGGCCACTTACATAA
Organism: Eilema griseolum; assembly: GCA_963662185.1. Classification (NCBI taxonomy): domain Eukaryota; kingdom Metazoa; phylum Arthropoda; class Insecta; order Lepidoptera; family Erebidae; genus Eilema; species Eilema griseolum. The sequence goes on from OY759256.1 coordinate 1,701,667, forward strand.
ACAATATTAAAAAATTTATTACAACATTTGAAAATAGAACTCTTTGGCTGTAGAATACAGTTTGTTTCATCTGACTGTCTTTTGTTTTTACCTTGTGGCGCCATTTAAAAAATTGTGTGTCTGCCTGCATCAACATGGATTTAACTCGGGCAAATTTTCGTAGTATGATTTTCTACGATTTTAAGTGTAATTTGACGGCTCAACAGAGCTTCGCTCGGCTTGAAACAGCTTTTGGCGATGAAGCTCCATGCAAGACGACTGTTTATAGCTGGTTTGCAGAATTCAAGCGTGGTCGTATCAATCTCAGTGACGAATCTCGCGATGGTCGGCCGTCCACCGCTGTGACCAACAAAAACATCGATGCTGTGCGCCGTATGATTGAAACAGACAGGCATGTGACCTACCATGAAATTCGCGCATCCTTAGAAATAGGCATGAGTCAAATACAATCAATCCTACACAAACATTTGGGTGTGAGAAAGCTGTGCTCGCGGTGGATCCCACATAACTTGACCGAGGATCAAAAAACGGACCGCGTCACTTGGTGCAGTGCCATGCTTACCAGATTCAACGAAGGTGCGTCAAATTTGGTGTGGGACATAGTAACAGGTGACGAAACATGGATTTATTGCTACGATCCCAAAACAAAGCAGCAATCGAGCGTATGGGTCTTTCAAGATGAGCCGAAACCAACCAAAGTGGCGCGCGTGAAAAGTGCATCTAAGCGGATGATTGCTTCTTTTTTTAATAAAACTGGACACGTGGCTACTGTTGCTTTAGAAAATCGTCGTACTGTGAATAGTGACTGGTACACGACCATTTGTTTGCCGGAAGTTATTGACGAACTCCGTAAAAATAACCGTAAACGCCGTATCATCCTGCTTCACGACAATGCTAGTTCTCACACGGCCAGACAGACAAACGACTTTTTGAAGGCGAAAAATGTAGAACTCATGAGTCATCCTGCATACAGTCCCGACCTGGCACCTTGTGACTTTTATCTGTTCCCAAAAATTAAGAACCAATTACGCGGCCAACGATTTTCATCACCAGAAGAGGCTGTCGAGGAGTATGAAAAACACGTTTCAGAGGTCACCACAGAGGAGTGGCACAAAAGTTTTCAAAACTGGTTTGATCGAATGAAAAAGTGCATAGACGCCAAGGGAGATTATTTTGAAAAACAATAAATTAATTTTGTACGTTTAATAGTATTTTTTCATATTCATTCCGGAAACTTATAGTGCGCCCCACGTATTATGACACCGAAGCACCTTTCCTGCACAGGACAACGCGTGCAGGGCTTCTATGACCCGCATACGGTGCAGTATAGCCGATCAAGAACCAAGTGGTACGGAAACTCTTTCCTATAACGCACCATTAAGACCTAGAATTCATTACCAACACACGTGTTTCCTTCTTCCTACAGTCCCGGGTCCTTTAAGCGGAGCGTGAAAAACCATATGATGAGGCCGTCAAGCTGAGTGCCACCATTGTAACATTACTTAGTGTGTGTAATGGTGACCGTCTTTTATGAGGCTTTGCCTTTAGATTACCATCAGGCAAGATGAAGTCAAATTGGCGTGTCCTAGATGTCCAATTCGAGCTTTTAGTTCGTGAGATTAGTTTTATAATATTAAAGTATAGATTTATATAATTTATTTCTACTTTAGTAATACGCTATAACAAGCCCTCAGTCATAATGTCGCGTGTTGCTGGTAATAGTCTGGATCGTTATTTCACTCAGCAGAGCGTGCTCAACTAGGAGGTAAATGCACTCACTCGAGACTTCTAAACCTCTAGGTACGTCATAGGGTTAGATATAATCATGAATATGTATATTTGCATTGCTCTGGGTGATAGCGTGCCTCATAGAGCATGTTAAGCCGTCAGCCTCAATTGTCATACGATTATCTATAGTACAAGTGGTCGTTTTTGTTTCAGACGGTGAGTAGGGTTGCCAGAGATCACTGGACAATTTTTGTCCTGTCTGTTGGAAAGCCAAAGGCTTGTCCTGCTTAGTCTTCTGCACTGACGACACAGAAACTCTCTGTTCTTACAGATTCAGCAACACGATTGTGATTCCCCTGAGTTTACACACGTCCATAGTCCAAGATAACCAATTTCCATCAGGATTTTTAACGTTCGAAAATCCCCTCAGATACATCCCCTGTGCCTTCGACTCGGATTGACGACAACCACACAGCTGTATGGGGCCAATAGTAGCCCTGGTACGAAAACGGAGCGAAATTCTATAGAAAAATTAAACATCTTCTCTCCTTCCCGTTCCACTGAAACTGAACGGGCAGGAGAAGTAAAAATAATAAGATCTGATAGGTTATTCTAAACACACACACAATCCATCCAATTGAGCAGTCCGACTGGGGAAGTACAAAGAATCAAAGAATCAATTTCATTTATTCAGTTTAGGCACATAAAGAGCACATCAATCAATCAATCAATCAGCCCACTGCAGTCCAGTGCTGGACATAGGCCTCTCCCAATGTGCGCCATTTTCTCCGATCCTCCGCCTTCCGCATCCAGTCTGTCCCAAACACCTTTTTCAGGTCGTCATTCCATCTGGCTAGGGGGCGTCCTACCTTTCGTTTACCATAAAGAGCACATATGAACGTCAAATTTTACAATTATGTATGTCAAGAAATAATATAAAAATATTAAATAATGTAAAAATAAACCATTGTAAAATGATTCTTTCGCTGGTTCGGTAGATTAGTTCTACTGAGAAGATACCAGCAAGAAACTCAGCGAACTACATTAGAACTAGATTATTTTTCTTTTTAAAATTTGTTTTGGTTTACAATTTATTTTGTGCGAGGAAGCTAAAGACTTATGTTGACCACGCATTAACATCATTAAGGTACTCATCCACTCTATAGTAACCTTTACTCATTAAAGTTTTTTTCACTTCTATTTTAAATTTATTTATTGGCATATTAATCAAGTCCTGAGGAATTTTATTAAATATTTATATGCAACTGCCTACAAATGAATCACCAACCTTGTGAAGCCTAACCTACCTCCGCCCTACAGAATACCGCGGCTATAATAACTTCGTGTTGTGTTTCCAGCGGTGAGTAGGGGAGCCAGAGTTCACTGGAGAATTTGTGCTGTCAGCGGGAAGACAAAAGGCTTGTCCTGCTTTGTCTTCTACTGACGGCACAGAAACTCTGTACTTACAGGGTTGGCAGTGCCACTGTGACAAACATTGCAACTAGATCAGTTTTTAACTTTTAAGGCTTCAAATACGGGGCTTTCTGAGGTTCGACCAGATTAATACAAATAGCCATATTCATGCATACAAATATTTGCACAGAACGGAATTGAACCTACACCTCCTGCATAGCAGTCATGGTCATTACCGCTACGCCACAGAGGCTGTCTTCTTTCTCACGCGTCCACGTTGTTCCCGGCAGAGTAGAATTTGAACCATCCCGTCCATGCGGTGTCGTACAAGGCGACTAAGGGATAGGACAGTTTAACATCAGACAGATATATACAGCCCAGACTCAGACTCACATGCATGGCTTGAATCAACAATAGTGCCCGGAATACTGCAATAGACTTACCCCCTATTACGTGGGACCGAATTCAATGATTGGTGAAACGTGGATGTTAATTAAACCTCTGCCTGACCGTCCGGGGATAAGGGTGTGATTATGTATATGTATTATCATCATCATTCGAACGCCAATTCCAGTTATATCCAAACTTGCCCTAGCATAACCCTGATTCGTTCGTGTACCGGCTTATAATTTGTGAGCAATCAACAAGCTGCTAGGTTTCGCAAGCTACAATAATGCATTAAATATTGCCTCTCAACGATGGTTGGTAATACATTAGCGAGGATCGTAAATAAATGATGAACAGTTGCTAATTACCTTAAGTACGTTGTTTCTTGTGGGAATATCATTACACTTGGTATTAAAATGTACAGCTATAAGTAGCAATATATACTGAATTCCCCTATATTTTGGGGAAAAAATTTATACTGGTATACATAATTTTACAACATGTGTAATATGTTTGAGTGTCGCAATGTTTCTAATAGGAATGTTCTTAAATGTCATTATAAACCTTTGAGGATGCCGTAAGGCGAAACCGGTCAGGTGTAATAAGCAATAAAGTAATGTGGAAAAGTACAAGTGAGTTATTAATATGTGTAACAACAAATTCCACCAAGTGCTATCAATCTACAGTATAAATAATATACTGAAGGGCTCTGTAGCGTAGTGGTAGAACAATAGACTGCTGCTCAGAAGAGTACTTTTAAGGATTTCATGTCTCAAAAAGAAAAAATACAGAATGGGATCACGTCGTTGTCCATCTGTATGTCTGTCTATCAAGACCGTTTTCTCAGGAATGCGTGAAGGTATCAAATTGAAATCTATACCACATACTATAACGTCTATAACGTCTTGAAACTGTGAAAAAATCAAAATTCTAAGTCAACGCATTCAAAATATATTACGGTTTCTGTAACTTAAGTTACGGAACCCTCGGTGAGCGACAAACGAAACATTAAAATTCCATGAAGTTTCTTCGGATTTCCTTTGGTTATACTGAACAAAGTATAACTTGCCGTTTTTACTCGAAACTTCGGTCCGCAACTTCGAATTTCCTTGTCATAGTAGATTTACTGATTTAACATAAAAGTCACTCTACCAACCTCGATTAAGATAGCAAAAATTGAAACGGTCCAGCCAGGATTCGAACCCGCGATCTTTCCCTTGAACGCTCTGACCATTAAGCCACTGAACCTTCGCCTGAAACCATTCAAATTCTTTCTATACATACGTCCGTCTTACAGTGATGTTAGGAGCCATGTACCATACCATGTATTCCGCCAACCTTACAACAAAAAGGTCTATTTGAAGACATAAAAAGACCTTCTCATTCATAAATGCATCGACTGCATTTCATAAGCGTCTGTTGACAAAAACCCTCTCAAAGGCCATAGTGTGCAGTGGTCATTTGAGTTTTATTGTTCGAACGCGCCTCCCAAGAGAAGGACCCAGTGGCCACTCCCCGTTCGCCCCCTACCGCCCCATACACCCCTAGGCCGACGCGGCTGTCCGGCCGAGATTGCAGTGTTACAAATAAATTGATTTTTAAAAATTCTATTCGGTCTACAATTGTTATTGGTGCTTGGTTTGGGTATTATTGTCAGTAAAAAAATAATTATAGATTGTTGAAATTGAATGTCCTGTGCATATTACTTTAAATGCCGTGTTGGTTTCTGATGCAGTGTAATAGCGCCACTCCATCTCTTCCTGTGGGTGTCGTGGAAGGGGAGTAAGGGATAGGATTTTTCTCCATCTGACAGTAAACATCAGCCCATGACTCGCTTGCTTGCTTGATCACTCGCTTGACGGCAGTAGGCTCACCACCTATTAAGTGGGAACGAAAATCACAGTTGGCGAAATGTGGGTGTTAATGCGCCACTACCTACCCCTTGGGAAATTTACAGGCATGAATATATGTATGTAATGTGTAAATTTTTTTTTTTTTTTTTTTTTTTTTTTTTATATAGGACACGTCAATTGGACTTCGCCTTGCCTGATGGTAAGCTGAAGGCAAAATCCCAGAAAAGAGGGTCACCATTACTTACACATACCGTGTGACAATGGTGACACTCAGCTTGACGGCCTTATCATATGCTTTTTCACGCCCCGCTTAAAGGACCCGGGACTGTAGGAAGAAGGAAACACGTGAGCTGGTAATGAATTCCAGGCCTTAATGGTGCGACAGAGGAAAGAGTCTCCGAACCGCTTGGTTCTTGATCGGATGTTTTGCACCGTGTGCGGATGACATCTAAGACCTGCACGCGTTGTCCTGTGTAGGAAAGGGGAGGGTGGGACTAATTGGAAGAGCTCATCAGAACACTCCCCATGGTACAGACGGTAAAATACAGCCATGGACGCAACATCTCTACGCAGCTGTAAAGGTTCTAGGGTGTTCGTGATCTCGGGATTCCCAATGATGCGGATCGCACGTCGCTGCAACCTGTCGAGAGCATCTAGTAAGTACTTTGCTGAACCATCCCAGAGATGCGAGCAGTACTCCACACAGGAGCGAATTTGTGTCTTGTATAGAAGACACCGCTGCTCCGGCGTGAAAAATCGTCTCACTCTGTTCAGGACTCCGAGTTTTCGTGAGGCTGTTTTGATGATGCTTTCGATGTAGTTTTTGTTATTTAGGTTGCAGCGAACATCCATACCTAGGATATTGAGATTGTCCTGCAGCGGCAGTGGCGTGCTCTGAAGAGTGGGGAGGGGAAGGAAAGAAGATACTTTTGCTGTAAACGCAGATGCCTGCGTCTTCTTGGCATTGAACTCAACCAGGTTCTCAGAGCCCCATTGAGAAATGTGATTCAGGACCCCGTCAAGCTCAGTGACAAGAAGCTGCCTTTTCTCTGCGATATCTGACTGCTTGGCCGCTGGATGTCCATGATAACTCCCATGTAAAGTGCTATCGTCTGCATAACAATGAACATTGCCGGTAGACAGCATGTCGTTGATATGCAGAAGAAAGAGAGTGGGTGATAAGACGGACCCCTGGGGCACGCCAGCATTAACCTGCAGAAACTCTGAAGCTCGTCCGTCACAAAGGACGCGAATACGGCGCCCCTGCAGGAAGCTAGCAACCCAGTTGCACAGCCTAGAAGGCAGACCAAAGGCAGGTAGCTTAGAAAGAAGCGATTTGTGCCAGACTCTATCGAAAGCTTTGGCGATGTCAAGACTAATTGCCAGTGACTCGCCGTGCTTGTCCATAGCCTCACCCCAAAGATGGGTAACGTATGCTAGAAGATCACCCGTTGACCGTTTCGGTCTGAAGCCATATTGCCGGTCATTAATTAAGGAGTGATCCTCTAGGTGCCGCATGAGCTGTTTGTTAATTATGTGCTCAAACACTTTGCACAGCACTGAGGTGACGGCTATGGGTCGATAGTTGGCTGGCTCCGAGCGATCCCCCTTCTTGGGAATCGGCTGAACATTCGCCTCTTTCCAAGGCAAAGGCACTGTACCCGAACTGTAGGATAGCCGGTACAGGCGCGTAAGCATTGGAGACAACTCCGCTGCACATTTTTTCAAAACTACCGCTGGAATACCATCCGGACCACTGGCTTTCCGGACATCGAGTGATTGCAGCACTGCACGGACATCGCGTTGCCTGATATGGATATCAGGCATCGCGTGGTCACTGTCGGGTAGTGTTGGTGGCTGCGTACCACAATCATCGATTCGGGAGTTGGCCGCAAAGAGATTAGCCAGCAGATTTGCCTTCTCTTGCGACTCATGGGCCAGGGATCCATCAGGGTTACGCAGCGGAGGCAGCGAAGGCTGACAGAAGTTGGCTTGCACGGCTTTAGCCAGTCGCCAGTAGCCACGGCTTCCCGTGGGATGATAATTAATTCACATGAGATCATTATCTAAACGTTAATGACATCCGTGGCCACCAGGAACAACCCTCCTTCTGTCCTTCTGTCAAAGTCGCTCCAATAAAGGTCAAAAATTATTTTGACATTTGAGCTCAGTGGCTAAAGCATTCCCCCTGTAGGGGAATGATCGTGGGTTCAATACCGCCTGAAACGATTCAATTTTATCTATCTTGATTGATTTTGAATACTTGGCATACTAATTTCTGTAAAATTATATTCATTATTTTGACTTTTATGGTAGTCACTACCATCTGACCAAATAACCCTGTGAGGAAAGTTTTCAATAGGACTAGAAATAATCACTGGGCGTACAACTAGCAGTGAGGTTAGTTTGGGTCCTTGGCGAGGTCCCAAAAACAACATCACTTAGTGCCTACATGTAGATAGAGGTAAGATACGACTGTATTTCTTAATTTTTTCGATTGAGCAGTCCGACTGGGGACGTACCTCCGTCCTACAGAAAACCAGGGTCATAACAACCTCGTGTTATGTTCCCAGCAGTGAGTAGGGTAGCCAGAGCTCAATGAAGAATTTTTATGCTGTCACTGCGAAGACCAAAAGCTTGTCTTGCTTTGACGGCACATAAACGATCTGTGCTTACAGGGTCGGCAGCACGAGTGTGACTCCCCTGGTGTTGGACACTTCTATAGGCAATGGTAATCACTTTCCATCAGGTGGGCTGTCTGATAGTCTGCCACCTAAGTGGTATAAATAAAACAAAGAATAAAAGGCATTATAAAAAAATTTTCATTAGGTATTAATAATACTAAATAATTTAATACTAACTTTTCACAACACAACTCAACTACGACGTAGCTCATAAACCGGAGCCGCTACGCCGTAACTACACCGTAGCAATTCCGTTCCTACATTTCCTACTGTACACAAAAGCCTTTTTTTCACATAACAATTCGCAGGCTTCACTTTTAACTATATTTGCTCACTGGGCCGCAGATGGTCGAGGCGTTTGCGACGAGATAACCACCACTGAGCATAGAGGGCGCTTCGAGTGAAATTTGTCAGATCGCACATAAGACTATTGACAAACGTACATAAAGACAGTTTTTCAAAGGTATTTCTTTGTTTAAAAACCAATTATATAATATGGTTCCCAGCAGTGGTGTCGTACAAGGCGACTAAGGGATAGGGCTGTTTAACATCAGACAGATATATACAGCCCAGACTCAGCCACAGATCACAGAAGCGTGGAGTGAGTCAACAATAGTATACGGCAATAGGCTCACCCGTATTACGTGGGACCGAATTCAGTGATTGGTGAAATGTGGGTGTAAAATCACCTCTTCATAACCCTCCGGGGATAAAGGCGTGATTATATGTATATAATACAGTATACATGCTACCTACTTGTCCTACTGTGAATCTATCAGTGTACAATAACTAATTATCATCTATCAATCTAGCAGATACCCGCGGTTCCGCCAGCGTGGGAGTCGGTTATCGTGACTTTTGGTCTGATCTTCAGTTCTAATTTGTACAACGGGACTTTTCGCTATTATTTCATGGAACTTACTATTTACCAACGTTTCGGATGCGTTGCAGCACTCGTGCTGACAACTAGACTGGCTTGCGAGCGCCGAGAGGTATGCGGGAAACATTTTCTGTGCGCCTACCCTCCATTACTTTTATAATGAATGGTAAGGCTGGCTACACACCACACTCACTATGGTCAGTTTTTAATGGCACTGTGCTTTTAGGTTCAGTATCTTATTCACAAGATTCCACGTCGCGGATTGTTTGAATCCATCTTTATTATAGAAATGTTTATATTTTTTATTTTCAATAGCTTCACGCAGTATTCATGAACAGTAGTGGCGATCAGTGGAGAGGACTTTGGGTTGATGAAGCTCAATCCACTGAACTAAGTAAGGTACCTGACTAAGATTTTCATAGCTGTGATATGTTCTCTGACTTTCTCTGTATTGGTTCGTTTAGTTTTGGTTTTACTGAACCAATTGATATTGAAATAGATGATTGCAAATAAATGAAAACGACACCTTTACCATCAATGTACTTCGATATTAAATAAAAACCATTTATGTACTTCAACGCGTCTCTGCTTACCCCAATTAACTCCCACTTAAAATTAATAAATAATTTTTATTCACGAATCTGTAGTATTTTTCTCTCGCACAACTTCAAAGTCTAAAAGCATATAATTATGTATAGACCATTAATACTGTACTTACAAAACGTCAAATGTGCCATGTGAGCAAATGGACTAGCAGTTCGAAAGGTGGAAAACCGAGAAGACTCCGACAAGAAACTCAGCAGACATTTTTATGGTCTATTTACAAACATTTACTTATTCTACTCAGTCTAAATACAATAGTTTGCTTGAGTAGCATAGTTGAGCCAACAGCTCATTTGCAAGTTGGTTTATCATCTAAATATTCCTGGATTTTATAATAACCGTTTTAACTACATTTTTAAATTTATTCGCAGGTAAACATTTTACATACGTCAAGAAAAAGTTACAAAAAATAAATAATATTAAATTAACCCGATCCTCATCGTACCTGGGGCAAAAGTGCCCATAACACTAGCATCATTTCCCCGCTGTATAGCGACCGCCAACCTTTGCCTCAGGTACGAGGCGGAGCGAGAGTCACCCGTCTTATCCCTCAATCTGCGCCCCAACTCACTGACCAAATTTTTGGCGTCCGCGCCCCAACAACCCATCGTCTCAACCGCAAATGGTGCGAAGATGTATCGATCACGCAGACCCGCGTACTTACGCAGGTAAATCCCCATTTCTATTAATGAACTTCTTAAAAAAATCGTAAATAAAGATTTACAATTTTTTTGGAGTTTACTACCACAGACTACAAGATTGTTTTTGTACATAGCATAACATAAACTCATGCCTATATCCCCTAAGAGGTAAGCAGAGGTGCTAGCACCTACATTTCGCCAGTTTATGTTTAGGTCCCAATGTAAATGTGGCGAGCCTATTATCATTAACCGGACACATATAAACCTACGATCACATAACTTCAAAAACCATCGAAAAGTCATTGGTGTGTGCCATGGTAAAACCTGGGATCGAACCCTAGACCTCGTCTCAGCAGTCCATTGCCCATACCACTAGGCTACCGCTGTTATATTATGTTATCTATTATTGTCTGGTATTTATGTTATGCCTGTCACAAACTCTTGTAAATTTTAAAATACTTTTCTAATGTACAATACCTTTCCTAATTCTCGAAAAAGTATTGTGACGGTGTGTCATTACATAGAATGTCTATCTCTTTAAACTTTTATCTGAAGGAGACTCTTGGGCCCGAATTATAAATGGCTCTCTCACTCTACTTTTGTAACAGAAATATTGTGTTTAAATCTACAGAATTACCCCAAAGGAGAATTCCGTAGTTCAAAATACTATGAAAATAGCTGAAATAAACTATTCTAGCACCAACACTCTGGCTCACCACAGTAAAGAAACCTTTGTGAAAAAGTTTGTTACTCGCGAACAACAATACTTAATACACTAGTTTTGTTAAAGAAATATTCTCTCCGGGACGTAGTGATAATAAAATATTCCGTCTGGAAACGGACAACATAATTTCGATAAAAAGATAATCTGGCGTCCGTAGGATTCACACACACACACACATACTCACTCATACTCACATACACATATATAAGTCGTTTATTTTTCATACGCAAAAAGCCACAAACGTATTTTTTATCCGCTTAGTGAGGGAAAATCCGTAAACACCATGCCTTAAGCCGCGGCAGAACATAAAGGAGCCCAGAGCATATCGACTGCCGCCTTAATCTCCCATAAACAATCGCTACGAACAAAACCGTGCAATAGTAAATTTCAGGAAAAGTCATCCGAGGAAATAATGGCTAAATTCTCCGATCACCGAAAACAATACACACAAAAATAAACCTTACAAACCCACAAATAAAGTCTATAAACATAACTCTCTGATGTACTAGTCTTTAGTTATCAGTCATACAATATGAAGTCATATCACTTGAGAAATAGATGCTGTTTCCGCATGAAGTATTTGGTAGGAACATGTGATTTGCCGTTTAATCTGGTTCTGTTATTTTTCCGGTAATACATCAAAGTGGCGACTTTCTACGGCAAATTGTATCAAAGTCGCTGATGTATGGACCGTTCTCATATGAGTTTGTGTGTATGAATGAGTGTGTGTGTGCGGCCGAGATGGGGTTGCGTGTGTGTGTCTGTGAGAGGCGCCGGCGGCGACCACAAGATTTATTCCTACTCAGGGATATTAAGCGGATATCTTTGTGATATTGAGGCTGTAGTTATGGCTACGTGTATTTATTGTGTTGTGCGAGTTTTCTTATTTTAATTTCAATATGTTTCAATGCTTATTTATTTGCTTTTTGTGAATTTCGTTCTTATCGTTATTGGAACTGTGGTGGAATATCTTTATTTGAGACACAGTGATACATAAATTATCTAGCTTTAAGCAGATAATGAATATCATAAGTTTAGTGGATAATTTGTTTGTTGTGAATGTCTAATTTTATAAAGGAAATTAATAGTTTTTAATTTGTATGCAACGAACTGCTTTTATTCGTTTAATATGTATGTTTAACGTTAAACAGATATATACAGCTTAGACTCAGCCAAAGATGCATGCTTGAGTCAACAATAGTGCCCAGAAAATAGCAATAGGCTCACCACCTATTACATGGGACCGAATACAATTATTGGTGAAATGTGGGTGTTATATATAAATACACATATAAGTATGTCTACTTGACGGAATCTTAGATCTGGCCTTTGAAAGACTTAACAAGGTCGGATTGACTTGATATTCTGCAAGAATTTATCAGGAACCAATGATAAATAAAACTCTTTTAGTTTTTTTAGTAACATCTTTTACGATCTCCACATATAGGTATCCCATAAAATCATTTAATTTCATTTCATTTTTTCATTTATTTATTATTTGTGAAACATAGGTATTACAAAAGATTTAACATTAATATCAGTGCACTATGTTCTACCACTTAACACGGTGTACAAATTAAATTTAAAATATGGTTAGTAGGCACATGAATCATTAATTTAATATCGATTTTTATATATAGATTTAACCTTTTGTTGACCACTACTACTGCTGCTTATAAAAAATCTAATTAACCATGTTACGTTCTAGTGTGGTAGCACCATATAGTGCGGTACATTGCCTCCGCAACCTTTCTAATTAAATAAAGCGCTTTCAACTCGAATATTTTTCTTGTTTAACCAGCCGCACGTTTATTGAGGCTTTTGTGAATCCTGCACTGACCGCATACGTTTGGCTCTGTGTACTATCCACGTTCGTTTAGGGTTTCTATTCACTGTGATGTATTTTAAAGTTTATTTTATATTTTTTTCTTTATTTCAGATATCGTGTTTCCTTCGTCTCACACAATTCCGGGTCCTTTAAGCGGGGCGTGAAATAGCGGCCGGTTATATAAGGCCGTTAAGCTGAGTGTCACCACTGTAACGTGGTATATGTAAATAATGGTGATCCTCTTTTCTGATACTTTGCCTTCAGTTTACCATTTTTATACCACTTAGGTGGCAGACAAGCACACGGCCCACCTGATGGAAAGTGGTTACCGTGGCCTATGGACGTTTGTAACACCAGAGGAGTCACAGTAGCGCTGCCAACCCTGTAAATATAGAGTTTCTGTGCCGTCAGTGTAGAAGACAAAGCAGGACAAGCCTTTCTTCCCAGTGACAGCACAAATTCTCCAGTGAGCTCTGGCTACCCTACTCACCGCTGGGAACACAACACGAAGTTATTATAACCGCGGTATTCTGTAGGGCGGAGGTACTTCCCCAGTCGAACTGCTCAATTGGGCGGAAAAACCGCCGTGTCCTACCTCCTTGTAAGTACCATCAGGCGACGCGAGGTCAAATTGACGTGTTCCATAAAAAAATATCTAAAGGAATTTTATTCCATTTCAGATACTTCAATACCTCAACCCACATCACATTTTAGAATATTATTAACTACTGCTAGCTGTTGCTTGAACCACCGGGAACCTTTAGGAACCTAATCCAGGGGGGAAAAGTGTATTTTATTAAATATAGACTAAAATCTGTTCCTGATACTGTTGTTGAATTTCTGAACCTAACTTCAGCCAGATCCGTTCAGCCTTTATATCTTGATTGAACAACAACATGATCAAACACATCTACAAACTTTTAAATTTCAATGTTAAATATTCTTTTTTTACAATATGGTTTATTTTTGATTATTTAATTCCAATTTCTCAATATATCTAATTTTCATTTAACATACATGATTACTCAATTTAATTAAATTTAATTAAATAATTTTATCTTTGTAATACTTTATGTTGAAAATGAATATAATTTTTGACAATGTCATTTGTGAACTTTATTTTATTTTATGTGTATTGTGTTAATAATGATAATAAATCAAATATGAACTTAAATAAGTAATGAATCTCTAATACTTGAAATAAAGTAATTTTGATTTGATATTAATTTAATGACTATTCGATGCTTTTCGAAGTTATGTGTGTATTTATCGCAGGTTTATAAGTGCCCGGTTAATGGCAATAGGCTCGCCACCTATTACATTGGGACCTAAACATAAACTGGCGAAATGTGGATGCTTGCACCTCTGCCTACCCCTTCGGGGATATAGGCGTGAGTTTATGTTATGTTATGTTTTTAATTTGATTGCTATTATCTTATTGTCGTCAATTTTACTTAACCTAAGTGTACATGGTAAAGGTGAACTGATAAAGCACTCTGTTATATTATCGGAACGATCCATAATCCTTCCCACACGGCAACGCTTCAAAAACTACTAGGTTAATAACTTAAAGCGTACAATTTATTATCAAATTTTCGGAAGTTTTTGTTTTGTGATAGGGCTTTTTCGATTTTAATTTTTTTGTTAATTCACAATAAAAATCTAACCATTACTGACCCTTCCCTTTATTTTATGGTAAGGAAAAATGTTCATTATACGTCATTTATTATATAGACCAAATTGGTTGGCTAGTGGTACCTATTAACAACATCAGGATTACTGTTAGAGATATATTTTCTAATATACATAAATTAATCCATGTTTTAATACTGCTTGCACCTCTGTGACACCTCAACCAAAAATAAAAACTTAACGTGTATGATTCGATAGTAAATCAAGCCAAGAGACTCATCAACAGCGCCCGTGATAGTTCAAACTAGGCTAATACATCGTCTAAAATTGCGAGTTTTTTTATGCCACTTAGGTGGCAGCACGCGGCCCACCTGATGGAATGTGGCTATCGTGACCATGGACATGTGTAACACCAGAAGAGTTACACTCGCGCTGCCAACCCTGTATGTGTCAGTGTAGAAGACAAAGAAGAACAAGCCTTTAGTCTTCCTACTAACAGCACAAATTCTCCAGTGAGCTCTGGCTACCCTACTCACCGCTGGGAACACAACAAGAAGTTATTATAGCCGCGGTATTCTGTAGGGCGGAGGTACTTCCCCAGTCGGACTGCTCAATTGAACGGAAATACCGTCGTGTCGTACCTCCTTCTGTCTTGTCTCTCGTTATATTATCGGATGAACTTCGGAAAGAGTGCGCTGGAGGTGAAACTAATTCTTACAAGTCCGTTCCATTCTTAAACGACCGGACGTACTACAACGCGCCTTCAATATATAGTGTATATTCCACTCATACGCATCAAACAATACGTTCAGTATCATATTAGCTGTAAATATTTCATTTTTTATCTCTCTTTTTACCTATACTTGCTGCACTCATGCCTATGATAGAACTCTGGTGCCCAGTTCTGCCTGGAGGTAGCGTTAGTGTCTGCGACACAGTTCTAAACTAATGCAGACACTATCACATTATTCATGTTTACAATCCCTGTATTTTATGGTTTCAATAAAGATTTTTAATTAATTTTTATTAATTTTGCATACTACATAGGGTTGGAATATCTTGCCAGACTGTCTGAAGACTGTATCACCCATTCTTCCAAGAAGTCCATTTTCGATGACAGAATGCAACTCCTCTCTATAAAAAAATACAAAAATCAGGTAAAATCGGACTAAAAAATTCAAAAGATGTTGAGGGATTTTTATTTATATTTTTATTTATTTAAACATGGAAAACTTACAGGTTGTTCAATAATATAGGATAGTAGATAAACCATTTGACAGCCAAATAAAAGTTTTTAGTATTTACAATAAATAAAGACTCGGCGGTAGCCTAGTGGTATGGGTAATGAACTGCTGAGACGAGGTCTCGGATTCGATTCCAGGTTTTACCATGGCACACACCAATGACTTTCCGATGCATTTCAAAGTTATGTGTGTATTTATCGCAAGTTTATAAGTGCCCGATTAATGGCAATATGCTTGTCACCTATTACATTGGGACCTAAACATAAACTGGCGCAATGTGGGTGCTTGCACCTCTGCCTACCCCTTCAGGGATATAGGCGTGAGTTTATGCTATGTTATAAATAAAAGATTTAATATTTCTACCTAATGATACTGAGCAAGTACTGTAATTGACCATTATATATCAAATTACCTACATTACAGTCCATCAAATCTAAGAGGTACCGTTTGACGTTTCATATTTTTCAAACCGAAACAACTTTGTTCATACGTACATTATTCAGTTTCGATAACCTTTTTCATAAAACCATGAATTTAGAAAGATTTCATTATTGTATCTAAAAATGTACAATTCTTAATATCTAAATGTAATTGAAAACTTTCAAACAAAGCAAAATAACACATATTTACACAGTAAATAATTTCTAATAGTTATATTCTTGACCGCATTACAAAGTTACGTAGTTAGGTCACTGCACGTAGTGTTGCGACTCTTCGGATACACTTGTATGCAAAAAAATCGTTTACTTATACGAAAAATCGAATGTATTATTTACAAATTACACTTGACAACCAAACAAATATTTTTTCATGTGAATGGGATTTATCTCACATATTACGATTACATAACTAAATAGTTATGTAATCGTAAAATATGAGATAAAACCCATTCACCAAAAATACGTATTTATAAATCAAATATATTTGCTTCTTTAAAAAGTTGTCGAAAGCGATTTGTCGATTTTTGATTTTCGCGCCCAAATAAGTCGGGGTTTCTCGCGCTAACGCTGTCGAAATAGTAAATGGAGTCAGGGATAGTGTTTTTTACATTTATTTTTGTGTATGATAGTATGGGTTTGCATATTACAGAGAAATAAACAAATTTTTAACAAGCACATCCATTGATTTTACAATTACAATTTTTTCTTCTAAGTCTTATTTCTACGTCTAAAACTAATAAAAATAAGGTATGTAGAACCCATTCACAAAAATGTTGTTGCCTGATGTTATAAATTAACGACGTTACTGCGCGACCGCATAATGCACTGAATACACAGATACCCTAAAATAAATTAATTTAATTATTTTTAGGTCAATAGGCAAAATCGCAGGCAATCAACTGGTCATTAATTTAAATGACGATGATGACGAAGACGACGATACTAGTACTAGTAGTGAATAAAAAAATATCCTAAACATTTCTTTTATTTAATTATAACAATTGATTTCTTAAAATTCGGATATTATAGTAATCGATCTCTTAAAGTTCGGATATTATAGTAATCGATTTTTTCATCCCATCCCTATCATTCAATTGTCAGAACTGTCAAACGGTACTTCTTAGATTTGACGGACTGTAAGTAGGTACATAATTAAGAAAATAATTGTGTAGTGTGCTGAGTCATCGAATTCTTCCAATACTATTTAATGTCTTAGTATTGTATCTAAAAATATGCATAGTAAACTAATATATAGTCTAACTATGACTATTCATTATTTTTAATTCCCAAAATAGGTCAAAACATAAACAATCGAAATAAAGCAAAAATTACAACGTTTTAAATTCTTTATTAAATTTCAAATAAATCTTATTATGCAGTGTATACGTGTAAACACATCGTAGACTGAGATAAATGCGATATTCTCTTTCACTCCATATATTTTCACTACGCGTCAGCGCGCTGTGACGTCACCACGTGCCACGATTTCCTATAGAGCGCTTTCGGGCGGCTCAAAAAATTGAATTTTTAAATTCAAATATCTTTGAAACTATTTGTCATAAGACAGTTTCTCTTTTACAGTTCATTATATTACTGTGGAATATCCACTTTACGATAATAAATAGAAATAGGACCCAACCCTATTCTTACCCTCAGCAATAAATACCATATCCGAAAATTACCGAACTTAATGTACACCATGTAAATCATGCCGCCCTTTTGATAGCGAGACTCAAACTGTTTTGTATATTTTGTACAGTCGATTATATACTAACACTCATTACAATATAATAGTTATTGTAATAAATAACCAATTAGTTATCATAATTGACTAATGTTCACAGTGACTAATGTCACAGAAATAAGCAGAACTAACGCTGGGCTACGTGTACCTCTCCATAGTCTTATAGACACATATAATACCCATTTTATGGAACTCGATTTTTTCTCTCTGTCTAACCTGCAATTCAAACGCAAAGCCATAGAGTTATTGAACAATTTGCAGACACAAGTATAATTTAGTCTCATTATTGATTGGTCTGATTACTACCCTTACTTTTGATTTCGATTTTTAGTTTCCCTTTTGGCTCTCAGTTCAAATTTAGTTGTAATAATGTTTATTCATTTTCATTTTTATCAATAAGCAGCCAATGCACTAAATATTGCATTCGAAATACAAAATTGTCTGTGTATGTCTATGGTCAATTCGTGGACCATTGTGTTGGTTACATGGTTGAAAATCTGTTTTCGTTTTTAAGATTATTTGTTTAAGACTTTATCATGTAACTGTTTTTTGTCCCAAGTAAATAAATAAATAAATGTTCTTAATAATGTTGTTGTTATCTAACTAAAATTATTGCACAAGACAATTTATACTATTATTATAAAACTGAAGAGTGTTTTTAACTATCGCGGTGTTAATTCATAATTATACACCGTTTCGGGACTTTTTGCAATTAAATCATGGCACTTACGAATAATCGCGCAAAGACTCTCTGTGCTTACAAGGTTGGCAGCGCGAGTGTGACTCCCTTGGTTTTGCACACGTCCATAGGCAGCGGTAACCACTTTCCATCAGGTGGGCCGTGTGCTTGTCTGCCACTTAAGTGGTATAAAAAAGACCCTAACCGTTGTACAATACTGTATTATATTAATGTCCTACCTCCTCCTTCGAATGCCACCTGAACTGATTGAGCATCGAGTGATGCGTGGTTCCGAAGTATACCATGGGCGAAGCCGGAACTGGTCAGCTAGTTGTCGTATAAAAAGCAAGCAGCGTATGTCGACTCTGACTTCCGTGGATAAGGGTCCAGCTAAAGATACCCATCGTATGAATAATGGAGTATAAGAAACTCAACAAAGAATAATAAAGTACATAATTTGCTTTGTTCGTCTCGTCGAGATATCGCGATAGAGGTATACCATTAATATTTTAACTGGGCTGCGTCCCGGCGGACAGAACCGACAGATTGAGACGAAGATATATTGTGCACGGATATATTTGTAGAATATTTAAGGGGTTTAAACATACAACAGGTCCTTTCTAACTTCCTTGAACTGCAAGGCATCCTCGCATGCAATTGGTAGGAGGTAGGACACGACGGTATTTCCGTCTGACTGAGGAAGTACCTCCACCGATATCCTCCGCGAATAATAACCTTGTGTTGTGTTCTTGGCGGTGAGTAGGGTAGCCAGAGCTCACTAGAGTGTTTTTGTGCTATCCGTAGGAAGACCAAAAGCTTGTCCTGCTTTGTCTTTTACACTGACGGCACAGAAATTATGTGCTTACAGGGTTGGCAGTGCGCATGCGACTCCCTTGGTGTTGCACACGTCCATAGTCCACAGTAACTACTTTCCATCAGGTGAGCCGTGTGCTTGTCTATCAACCAAGTGGTATAAAAAAGTCGATGAAATTGCTAACTAACGGACGAGGCTCTGGTGTAGATTTTCCTCTCAAGGTTGAGGGTTCAGACAGCATTATTTAAATCGACGCATCAATTCAAAACTTTATGTGGACCTCCAATTGCAAGTGAGCCATCCATTTGTTTACTAAATCAAAAGGCGAATAATCCTTTTTGGCAGTCGGGTAAATGCAAAGCTCCTAGGTGAATGCAAAGCTCCATCCCATGGTTGCCTGTAAGAGATTGCCTTGTTTGATAAGGCCGCCAATTGTTCTACTCTGTCAAGAAAGTACCGGGTAGAATGAATTCCTTTCATCCTCCATACATACGCGCGTAACACATTACCCTCGCGGGCGCAGTCGGGTAAAAGCCCACGACTTGTGCCAGCTGGTCCAGTAAATAAACAATTTATTCAATCGTGTTTAAAACATCAAGCGCACTCAAGACGCGTGTGAGTAGTGCCCCACGGGCCCAGGCCTACGCCTCTGCACCAAACTGGGGCCTAACATAACTTTTATATTAATATTACTTTCCTCTACTCCGTAAGCCAATTTCGAGTAGTTTGAGTTTCAATTAAATCAAGCATGTGTGTTTTCGTACTTTTATTAAAATTTCGGTGTTTATTTCGGTAAATCAAGGATCATATTAAGTTTTTTTTTTTTTATACCACTAAGTTGGCAGACAAGCACACGGCCCACCTGATGGGAAGCGGTTACCGTGGCCTATGGACGTATGCAACACCAGGGGTGTCACACTCGTGCTGCCGACCATGAAGAAACCTTCTGATGCCCCTCTTGAAGAATCCCATATTGTAGGCGTAGATTATTTAGGCTTTTATTCCAAAACTAATTATACTTATCTCAGAAGATTGATTGTATTCCAGATGAGTTTTTTAAAGCATAATAAAACCACCGCGGTAGCCTAGTGGTATGGGTAATGGACTGCTGAGACGAGGACTCGGGTTCGATCCCAGGTTTATCTATGGCACACACCAATGACTTTTCGATGCTTTTCGAAGTTATGTGTGTATTTATCGCAGGTTTATAAGTGCCCGGTTAATGGCAATAGGCTCGCCACCTATTACATTGGGACCTAAAACATAAACTGGCGAAATGTGGGTGCTAGCACCTCTGCCTACCCCTTTGGGGATATAGGTGTGAGTTTATGTATGTTATATTAGAACCAAAATTACTAATATTCCCTCTAACACTCCCCGCGCGCCCCCAAACTGTAAACACGTACCCACGTAGCTCTGTACTTTATAAATTTAAAACTGGAGTAAAAAGTTGAAGATTAATCTATAAACATATAAGATTGTGTAGATTGTGGCAAGAGCTCTGTGGTATTCATAACAGTTCTACAATCGAAAAAGTGCTGCAGAAGTAATTAACAATTTTATCTACATCAACTGCAAATTATTTGAATTGAAACTGTGCGAGTCATCGGTCAGCGAGCCTTCGCTCGGCAGACGTCGTGTCGCCAAGGACGATCGGAAGCTGTCGGGTGCAATCGGAAGCAATCGTATAACACCAGAAGACGAAGACGACCTACGTTACGAGTGTACCTCTGCTATCGGCCGGCAGCGACGTGATTTGAATATTATATTATTATTGAGACAATCGTATGCTTCACAATTACACCAACCAATTCTCGCGTGAGTTGTACTGTTTTCTTTTTCTTTTATATTGCCTATAATAGCATAAACCGTTATCATTCTTTAAATTAAATATATTATTTGACCAATATGCCGAACGTTAAACGCACGCCCCCTAAGTTTGGCACTTCTACAAAAAAACTGCAAAGTATGTCGGAGCCGGATATTAGTGATGCAGCATGGATAGACCAGGACCCAAAATCAAATAAGAGCAAGCGCCCCCGTCAAGAAAATTCTCCACCGTTTGTACGGGACTCCCTGGCTAGTCGCGTATCCGAACAAGACATCAATGTATCCAAGCAGTTAGAAAATCAGTCTGCTCTCATTTCGAAACTTGTGTCCGATGTGGGCGAAATAAAAACACAAAATGCTCAAATAAAAAACTCAAATGCCGAGATTTCTCGCTCATATGCAGAACTGGCTCAGTCTATGTCTTTTCTAAGTGATAAATTTGAGGAAATGAAAAAAGAAATGTTGAGTCTGAAAAAGGAGCGACAAGAACAGCATATTTATATTGAGAATTTGGAGAAAAAAATTCAAGACCTGCAATTTAAATCACGTTCTTCTACGATTGAAATAAGGAATATCCCACAGACTGATAGTGAATCTAGCCATAGTTTAGCTAAAACGGTATGCAAGATTGGAGAGACAATTGGTATTCGTTTGTCGACTTCAGATATTCGCGACACATATCGGCTCCCTGGGAAGTCATCTGCCAGTCCAACCTCCTCTCGTCCGCTCATTGCAGAGTTCACCGCCGTGCATTTGAAACACGAGGTTCTCTCTGCGGTCCGATCATATAATAAAAATAAACAAACTTTACACGACAAGCTAAACACGGAAGACATTGGGATAGTGGGTCGGCGTCACCCGGTTTATATTGCTGAACACCTACCTCCTAGCCTTCGAAAATTGTTTTTCCAAACAAGAGAATTCGTGAAGAATAACGGATTTAAGTTCTGTTGGATCTCAAACGGAAACATATACATTCGCAAGAAGGAGGGTGAAACCCACGTATTAATAAACTCAGAGAAACGTCTACAGGAGCAAGCCAATAAGCTGTGACTATCTGTTCTCCATACTTTAATGTCTTTTAATTTTAAATTCATCTATTATTTCAATATGATTTCTATATGCCTTGTAAACTGTATAAAATGTACGTTTTTAATAATTCTATCTCATACTCCATACAAAAACAACATAAACACGTACTCACAACAATATAAATTATCACATCAAAACATAATATATACAATACCTATTTATTATTCTATGGTGTACAATAGTGCAAACATACAGTCTAGACCACTCACACAATCACACAAATACTACCAATACCAATTTTTCGGAACCTTGTTTCGAGATAAACTCGATTATAAATGGCAGTCATAAACAGTATCAGTAGCGAATTAGACAATCTCAATATGGGCAGTTGCTCTTCTTGCTTACCAGAGAATTGTCACAAATATATTAAAACATCATACAATAATCTAAATATATTTCATTCTAACATATGTAGCATTAACAAAAACTTCAATACTCTATTAGCCCTAATTAGCCTAACAAAGACTACTTTTGACATACTCGTACTGACTGAGTGTTGGTTATCCAAAGTGACTAATCTCCCTATCATGCAAGGATATCTATCTTTCTGTACGAATAATCCTACTAACCAAAACGGAGGTGTAGTAATGTACATAAGGCAGGGCCTAAGCTTTACTGTGAGGGAACCTACGATTAGACACGCTGATGGTCTTGTTTGCGAAATCGACCAGAAATTGGCGATTGTAGGTATCTACCGATCACCATCCTTCAACCATAAACAACAACATAAAGAATTCTTTACCAGCCTAAATGGAGTTTACAATGAACTGTCTTCATATCCAAACATCACGCTCATAGGAGATATGAATATTGACATAAAAAAAGATAATAAGAACCAGTTCAGCCTCGAGTACTTAATCTTGAATGCTTCACACGGTCTGTTGCCCACCCATTTGCTACCCACTAGAATCGAAAACTGCCTTGATCATATTTTCTTAAAAACTAATTTACCCGCAACCACCTTGCTACTGGAATCCCATATAACCGATCATAAACCGCTAATACTAAGTATCGCAAATAGTAACCCATCTCGGAAAGGTAATTACTATGGAACCCGATTAAATTACGAAGCTGTCAAGAAAGAATTAGCGGAAACGGATTTTGCATGTATTTATACAATTGCAGATCCTAATGAGGCACTGAACAAATTCAGTGAAACAATCTCGTCTATAATATCAAGACACCAAGTAACAATAAAAATTCCTAAAAAACAAAGAACAATCAAACCATGGATCACTCCTGGCCTGCTAAAATGTATCGCAAACCGTGATAAGATGCATACCAAAACAAAAGAGGCACCAGATAACATAATTCTGAAAATTACATATACTCGCTATCGGAACTTTTGTAACGACTTACTTAAAAGACTGAAAGCAGTTTATGAAACTAGTGAGTTAGAAAAAGCAAAGGGGAATCCCAAAGCTCTATGGAATGTAATCAAGGATATAACCCATTTGCGGAAAATACATTTCAGTTCGAGTGAATTGCTGAAACTAGGTGATGACCCTCAGTCCTCTATAAATGAAGTCTGCAATTACTATACTAATATTGGAAAGTCTTTGGCGTCAAAGATAACACCACTGAATGTCTCAGATACCCCCTCAGATGCAACTAAAATTCATCCCACGCCAGTTAATTCGTTGGTCCTGCTCTCAGTGGACGAAGCGGAAATTGAATCCCACATTCTACTACTACGCAACAGTTGTGCCGTTGGTTGTGATGGAATAACATCTTCAATACTGAAGCAGTGTCGAACCGCTGTCATACCACCCTTAACATATATTTTTAACCGATGTCTGCAGGCTGGAATCTTTCCGGACGGCCTAAAGAAAGCAATTGTACATCCAATCTACAAAAGCGGGAATAGAAGCCATGTCAATAATTATAGGCCAATCTCTATATTACCCTCAATATCCAAAATTCTAGAAAGGATCCTAAATAAGCAGTTAAGAGCTTTCCTTGATAGGTGCCAGATTATAGCCAATAATCAATATGGTTTTAGACCAGGTATCTCCACTGAGAATGCAGTTCTGGATTTGACTAATCGTACCCAACGCGTCAAAATTGAAAGACACCTCAGTGATGAGCAGTACATGACCTGCGGCATACCACAGGGCAGTATACTGGGGCCTACGCTATTCCAAATATACGTTAATGATCTCTGCAAGTTACCCCTCCAGGATGGTAAGATCTATGCCTATGCTGACGACACTGCAATTCTTGTCCGCGGATCTAATTGGCAAAACATTAAAACAAAAGCGGAATCGAGTCTAAGAGTTATCATGAGTTGGCTAAATTCCAACTTGCTGACCCTTAACTTAACCAAAACAGTATTTATTCCTTTCGCACTAAGAAGCATAACAAAACCACCTAGCACATTCACTCTAACAGCACACTCGTGTTCAAATCCATCTGAACCATGCTCATGTTTCCAACTAGCCAGAGTAGAAATGGTAAAATATCTGGGAGTGCGACTGGATGATGGCTTAAGATGGGATGAACAAATTCACGCAGTAACGACCAGAGTTATGCGACTCATACGTACCTTCAAGGTGCTACGTGAGTCAGCCAATCTTGATACCCTAAAGATGGTGTATTATGCCCTATGCCAATCAATAATAGGATACTGTATTGTGGCCTGGGGAGGTGCACACAAGACACTTCTCCTTAAAGTTGAGAGAGCGCAAAGAGCGGTACTCAAGACTATAATGAGGAAGCCATATAGGTATCCCACTGATAAGCTTCACGCCGAAACCAAAGTACTTACGGTCCGGCAGCTCTTTGTGCTACAATGTTGTCTCAGAAAACATAGCAGTAGTCCCCCACCAAATAATGCCAAAAGAAGAAATACACCATCGGCTATTGGCCATAGAACTACTTTTGCAGAACACCAATTCTACGTACTAGGCCCGTATATCTATAAAAAAATACACAAGGAACTCAATATACTTGCACTAAACAGACACACAATGAAGACTATGGTAACAGAATGGCTATTAAATCTGGATTACTTCAGTACAGAATCCTTACTTATCTACTCCACGTAAGATTATAACATCTCGCTACTACATCACCATTTTCCCTTTGCACTTAAACACCCACACACTAGATATACACACACACACACACACACACACACACACACACACACACACACAACACACACACAGGCGCGTATAATTGTCGTGATGAAAACTGTCTCTTAAGATACAGGGTTCTCCCTAGTTTAAGAGGCTGAGTTTCAAATGTACTGAACATGGCTTTCTATGTATACTGAAGCCCTCGTTTCTTTTAAAATGTATGTTATCTTTATTGTCAGCTATGTAATATTTTTGCAATAAACGTTATTATTATTATTAAAAAAAAAAAAAAAAAAAAAAAAAACCCCTCCAGTTAAGCTAAATTGCTTGTGTTAGGAGTGGGTTCACGTCGGTAGAGTAATGGCCTGAATTCGAACCCGGGACCTCTCGATCGTAAGGCCGACTCCTTAATCACTATGCTACCGACGCTTGTACGCAGTTCTAGTGGCATAGTTCACTGGAGAGTTTTCGTGTTGTCAGTGGGAAGATCAAATGCTTGTCCTGATTTTGTGTTCTGCTGTTCTTACAGGGTTGGCAACACGGATGTGATTCCCCTGGTGTTGTTACACACGTTCATAGGGCACGGCAACTACTTTCCATCAGGTGGGCCGTGTGCTTGTCTGCCACCTAAGTTGTATAAAAAAAAAATATGAGAGTTGATTCACAGCTGAGCGTTGTTCGGGAATACGGGTCTTAATTACTATTTTTTTTTATATAGGACACGTCAATTGGACTTCGCCTTGCCTGATGGTAAGCTGAAGGCAAAGTCCCAGAAAAGAGGGTCACCATTACTTACATATACCGTGTGACAATGGTGACACTCAGCTTGACGGCCTCATCATATGCTTTTACACGCCCCGCTTAAAGGACCCGGGACTGTAGGAAGAAGGAAACACGTGAGCTGGTAATGGATTCCAGGCCTTAATGGTGCGACAGAGGAAAGAGTCTCCGAACCGCTTGGTTCTTTATAATTGGATTTACGTCAATAATTGGCCCAAACTAATACTCCGGTCAAGATACAAATCCGAGGCTACAATAATTCGCACAGAGTTGAAAGTTGGTAGGATTCAGTATCACAATAAACGGGATATTTACCATGTTTCATTGTTTTGAGTTACCGATATTGAGGTTTATTGCGATACTGATGTGAGTGACCATGATAGTTTAAATACTTATGTTGGTAGGATTGTTCAAAAGTTCTCATCAATCTCCTGTATTTTTTTTGTATTCAAGGTCAAATGTCATTAAAACGAGGCATTCACGATTTTCAACAAAATGGTAATGTCAAAGACAATGTTAAAGATCATGTAATTGTCTATTAAAATTGGTCAAGTGAGAGTTGAACTCGCGCACTGATGGTTCAGTACGGAAATGAATTGAGGCGCGTACCTGTGCTACATAAGCGGCAATTATTTTATTTTTTTAATCTAGGACACGGCAACTTGACTTCACCTCGCCTGATGGTAAGCTAAAGGCAAAGTCTCAGGACTACTGACATGACACTAAGTAATGTTAGATTGGTGGTACTCAGCTTGGCGGCCTCATCAGATGCTTTTTCACGCCCCGCTTAAAGGACCAGGGACCGTAGGAAGAAGGAAACACGCAATACCTGGATTGTATTGAATTAGAAGTTTGATTTTAAGATACTTTCCTTTGAGCTAGAATTGTGAAATTTGGTAAGAAGAAAGATCTTATACATATATACCTACATATAATCACGTCATTATCCCCGGATGGCTAGTCAGAGGTGAATTGTCATCCACATTTCATCAATCATAAAATTCAGTCCCACAGAGGAGGCGAGTCTATTGCCGTCTTCCGGGCACTATTGTTGACTCATGCGTCTGAGGCTGAAACTGGGCTGCATATATCTGTCTGATGATAAACAGCCCTATTCCCTATATGTATATGGTGGGGTGCCGCTGTGTGGGGCCTGAATAAAATATTTTCTTTCTTTCTTGCTTTCTTTCTTTCTTTCTTTCCTATTCCTTAGCCGCCTTGTACGACACCGTATGGGAAGAGATGGGCTAGTCTAAATTTAACTCTGCCGGGAACCACGGGGCTGACACAAATAAAGTTAAATGATCGAATACCGTAAATATATAGCTCATTACCATAATCCACCTCTCTCGCGCTAGTGGAGAAGAAACGGCGCCACAAACTAAACTGCGGCATTTTTTAAGACAGTCAATTCACAAATTTTCCTTAAGGTTATACAGAATTAAGTCAATTCACAAATTTTCCTTAAGGTTATACAGAATTAAGTTAAAACTAAAACATATTGAAAAATATCGCTTTAAAAAGTATTAAACAAGAATTTATCAAAGATAGCCATATGCCACCAACTCTAACAAAACAATACATTCTATGAAAAAGTGGCATACGACCACGGCTATCCTTGATATTATATTTTTGTTTAATACTTTTTAAGGCGTGATTTTCTTTTTAAAGCGTCAATCTGATTGACATGCGTATGTCTTCGTCGACGTTCCCTTATCACGCTGTTCCTCACTCGAACTGTCAATTTCAAAACTTTTTTTTTCAAGAAATCCCCTCGAAAACCAATCTGCCGGACCTGATGGGGGTGGTTATGTCAGACTCGGACCGACTAAAACCGCACGGCCGCCTTAGACCATCTGTTATCGAGGGTGAGGTAGCCTTTGGTATATCCCTTGCGCACTCCGACTGACCTAGGGCTATAGAAGGCCCTCTTGGCGTCAACTTCATCCCAGCTATTTATCGTTCAATATTGAAAATAAATAACTTTGACTTTTTGATGAGTACTTACAAAAAAGAAATAAATGTCTCAGCAAATGAAAATATTAATTCTACTTGTAGCCAACCCAACATATTATTACATTCATAAATACATTAATTAATTAATATCATCGAACAAGATATCTAATTTTCCGGAGTGGTGTATAACGGTAGACAATAAAACACGACATGAATGACATGGACTGAGTTATTTGACGACTTCGCAAAGAATAAAGGCCCGTTTAGACGGGGAGAGTTCCTCGCCTGCAATTTTTTTTTTTAAGAATAGTAGCAACTGCACAAAAAAAGTGCGTAAGTTTGTATGTGGGGTAGGGACAAGCAGTCTTCCCACTGATAGCATAAAAACACTCCAGTGAGCTCTGGCTACCCTAATCACCACCGGGAACACAACAAGAGGTTATTATAGCCTCGGTATTCGGTAGGGTGTACGTACTTCCCCAGTCGAGCTACTCAATTGGGATGGGTATACCGTCGTGTCCTACCTATTGATGGACCATAGAAAAGATATCCTACACCCCAATAAGCATTGAACTCCAACATAGGATCCCCAACATGATCTAAATCCCCTCCATCACCCTGGGCCTTCTTTGGCTATATTTATGGAAATTGCCGTGAATTGCCGTGAATTGCCCCGTGGTTTCCGGCAGAGTAGAATTAGGGCCACCCCATCTCTTCCTATGCGGTGTCGGCGAAATGTGGGTACTAGCACCTCTGCATACCCCTTCGGGGATATAGGCGTGAGTTTATGTTATGTTATGTTATGAACAGAATTTTAAAGCAATAATCCCGAAATAAGGCGACAAGTCACTTGCGAGAATCTCGTATCATATAATCGTAGGTGAGAATTTAGTGTTTGCTTGTATGTAGCATTAGATGCGGTAATAACCATAGATGAGGCCTGCGTCACCATTGTAACATGTTATATCTAAATAATGGTGACCCGCTTTCCTGAGACTTTGTCTTCAGCTTACCATCAAACGAGGCAAAGTCTAATTGAGGTGTATAAAAAAATTAAAATATTTTGAAACTAAAAAGTTATTGCGATTATTGTTGGTGAGATTAGCATACGATTTCTCAAACCGAAACGTGCGAGAAACTACCCCCGTCTAAATGGACCCTTAATATAATGGAGAGGGATGTTTGTCGCGCGTGCGAAGCGACTCCAGTGATTACGTACTTACAGAACATATGACTAAGAAGGCTATTTATCACAGTACGTGATAAAATTATATTTATGTATGTGTGAATTTGCGACGGTAGCTTGTTGGCTTTACGATAGATCCTGGGTTCGAAGACTGGATATAACAATGCCAATCTGAAAAAAGAGACAGACGGTGCGCACTGTGCGGTATGAAAGAAACTTCATCCCACGCACACTCAAGCTGTGGAATGACCTCCCTGCTGCGGTTTTCCCAAACACCTACAATATGGGGTTCTTCAAGAGGGACATCAGAAGGTTTCTTCGTGGTCGGCAGCGCGAGTGTAACACCCCTGGTGTTGCATACGTCCATAGGCCACGGTAACCATTTCCCATCAGGTGGGCCGTGTGCTTGTCTGCCACCTAAGTGGTATAAAAAAAAGACAAGAAATATAGCTGTTTCTGTGCCGTCAGTTCAGAAGATAAGCAGAACAAGCGGTCTTCCCACTGATAGCATAAAAACTCTCCAGTCTGACTACCCTAATCACCGCCGGGAACACAACAAGAGGTTATTTTAGAAGTGGTATTCTGTAGGGTGGAGGTACTTCCCCAGTCGGGCTGCTCACTTGGGATGGGTATACCGTCGTGTCCTACCTACTGATGGACCATAGAAAAGATATCCTAGACCCCCTCCATCACCCTGGGCCTTCTTTGGCTATATTTATGGAAAGCCGTGAATTGCCCCGTGGTTTCCGGCAGAGTAGTATTAGGGCCACCCCGTCTCTTCCCATGTGGTGTCGTACAAGGCAACTAAGGGATAGGGCTGTTTAACATCTGACAGATATATACAGTCCAGACTCAGTTGAGTCAACAATATTACAAAGACGGCAATAGGCTCACCCCCTATTACTTGGGACCGAATACAATTATTGCTGAAATGTGGGTGTTAATTCACCTCTGCCCAACCCTCCAGGGATAATGGCGTGATTATATGTATATATGTATGGAAGGCCCCAACCGTCTAAATGCATACTACGCTGCTTATGTATTCAATAAGAGAACAACGCTTCAACATAAATATGTTATTTATAATATATGTAGATATAAATAACATATTTATATATTTATATGTATATATATTTATGCTGTGACGATGCGATACATTGTACCATGCTTAATTAATAAACTACCCTCAAACATTATTATGGAAAGATTAAATGAAAAAATATCAAACATGTTTTAAAGCTACTCTTTTTAGAAGAAAATTGTTTTTTTATAAATATGTGCTAAATTAATAAAAATTGTTTGCTTACCGTGAGAAGGTCAGTTACTTACAGTATTAAGCTACCTACATATTTTTGATTTCTAATAGGTATTTTTTTTTGTAACCGGTTTTTATAGGAGGTAGGACACGGCGGTATCTCCGCCCAATTGAGCAGTCTGACTGGAGAAGTACCTCCGCCCTACAGAATATCGCGGTTATAATAACTTCGTGTTGTGTTCCCAGCGGTGAGTAGAGTAGCCAGAGCTCACTAAAGGCTTGTCCTGCTTTGTCCTCTGCACTGACGGCACAGAGACTCTGTGCTTACAGGGTCGGCAGCGCGAGTGTGGCTTCTCTGGTGTTACACACGTCCATAGGCCACGGTAACAACTTTCCATCGGGAGGGCCGTGCGCTTGTCTGCCACCTAAGTGGTATTAAAAAATAATAATAAAAAAACCGGTGTAACATCATACAATTGCGATTATGTATAATTGTTGTATAGTGTACTTAGTGTGTTGTTGAAAAAGAATGTATTGCATGCACAACAAACCTCAGTGGTTTCTAAATGCACTCTAAATCATTATGTTTGTAAGATGATAAATAAAGTAAAAAAAGAATCGAACCCGTGACTAGACAGCAACTACTCTCAAAACCACCGAGATAATTTACATATGTGACCAGAAGGCTGCCATTCAACGTGGCAGTGTACTGGCAGCACCTGGCCAGCCTTCTGGGATTGTTACCAATCGGTGATAATGCGGAGGAACATAACATACATAACATAAACTCACGCCTATATCCCCGAAGGGGTAGACAGAGATGCTAGCACCCACATTTCGCCAGTTTATGTTTAGGTTCCAATGTAATAGGTGGCGAGCCTATTGCAATTAACCGGGCACTTATAAACCTGCGATAAATACACACATTACTTCGAAAAGCATCGAAAAGTCATTGGTGTGTGCCATGGTAAACCTAGGATCGAAGCCGAGACCTCGTCTCAGCAGTTCATTACCCATACCACTAGGCAATATCGCGTTATGTCTGTAAATTATTTATTTTCTACGCATTATTTAATTTAGTAATAGTTTCGTGTGTGATTTTTTTTCCTTTATATATAACACGTCAATTAGACATCGCCTTGCCTGATGGTAAGCTGAAGGCAAATTCTCAGAAAAGAGGGTCACCATTACTTACATATACCGTGTGACAATAGTGACAATGATGATTGAACAAAATTAAATCCACACAGCTTTTTTCTTCGTAATTCTCGTTACCAGTGTTTAAACTATATTTCTAAAAAACGTATGCTAAAAACAACTGCTCTGAACTACCACCGCGCAAAGCGGCGGCGATGTTTATTTTCACATCGAGAATGTTCCCCTGGCCAGCGTCGTTTAATTGAATTCCCATTGTTTACACACTCTGTGTATAAATAAAACTATTTCAGAGATAAAACATTAATTACGAAGTTGGAAACGAACGGGGGTGTACTATGTAGCATATACACGAAATTTCGTATGTAGGGTTCAGCTAGGAGTCTGTGAACAATTTGAAACTATTATAATATCGTATGAACTGACGCCTTGCGCCATCTAGTGAGCAAGTAATACACTAGTGACCACACATTAACTGTTAATAAAAGGTAAAAAAAGTATAAATTCACAAGACTCCTTAATACAAAGTCCAGCCATTGAGAAAAGTGAAGTAACTGCTCGCTTTCTTATAAATAAATCTAGTTTAGTTTTCTTAAATGAAATAAAAACAATGAATTGAAGAAATCCTTGGTGCAATAGAAAAACTGAAATATGGAAGAGCAATATTTTATCTTCATTGCATTTAGACGCGACGAACGATGAGAATTTCTCATTTTTATTGAAAAACACTCGTTTATCTATAATGAGAATCTGCTCCACGGACCACTCGCTCACTCCTATCGTTGTCTCGTTCTTATAACCGTAAAATTTTCAAACAGGTTCAGTAGTATTGATATACATTTATATTGTTACCAAATATATTGTAGATTTCCGTAAATTATAGATTTCCGGCAGAGTACAATTTGGACCACCCTATCCGGAGTTCAACAAAGTCATACATGAAAATTATACAGAACTATCTGTGAATTATATATCTATGAATAGGCCACGGTAACTACTTTCCATCAGGTGGGCCGTGTGCTTGTTTGCCACCTAAGTTGTATAAAAAAAAAGATGATCCCACCGCAAAAGGAATTTTTAAAATTCGTTCTGAACCGACGGAAATATAAAGAAGGAGAGAGGTTTTTCAAGAAGGGCATTAGAAGAATTTTTTCAAGGTCGGCAGCACGAGAATGTAAATCCTCTGGTGTTACATACGTTCATAGACCACAGTAACCCATCAGGTGGGCCGTGTGCTTGTTTGCCAGCTATGTAGTATAACCTATGTAGTATAAAAAATCGTTGATAATTTGATTAAATTAAAATTCATTTAT
Organism: Eilema griseolum; assembly: GCA_963662185.1. NCBI lineage: Eukaryota > Metazoa > Arthropoda > Insecta > Lepidoptera > Erebidae > Eilema > Eilema griseolum. The sequence goes on from OY759256.1 coordinate 1,734,608, forward strand.
TTTCAATAATTTAACTTAAGTACTAATGTTAGTAATAAATACAAATAAATAACAACACTCCACTATCTGTGACAAATGTGGAGTGTCATCCAGCGCTGCAACAAGGGGGAGTCCCCCATAATCAATAAAAATTACATAACAATATACATGTGTGTTTTACACAATAAAAGTTACTAAAATTAGACTTTAAAGATACTTAAATGAAATTTAAAACTAAAAACTATTATTAGGTACCTACTAAAATACACTAAAATAAAATAAAAATAAAAATTACTAAAATAACTACTGGTCCAGATTATGTGAAATTTTTTATACAGGCAACTATATTCTGCATCGAAATAAAACTTTTAATTTTTAATTGACTATGACTATGTTGACATTTAGTAGGTAGATTGTAGGCACTTTTTGACATTTTTTTTTAATTTTAATTATTATATTATTTTTGTATAACAATCAGCCAAAGCTGTGCATATCTATAATTGATGTAGCACAATACCTAATAACATCTTGCGTTACTACTCATAAGGCAATGTTTGTGTATGCACTGTTGATATGCCTAAATAAATAAATAAATAAATAAAAATTAATCATGTAAATCGGATCATAAATCTTAAAGTAATCGGTGTACATATATTATATAAAAATATCAATCGAATTGAGAACAGAACCTCCTCCATTGGAAGTCGGTTAAAAATAATAAAATAATGTCAAAATACGCTGCAGCTCATGGTCCTACCCGGGCTGCGGCTGATAAGAGTGATAAGGACAGGAACATTATCTTCAGATACTAACTAATAATACAATCCTTTTCAGAAATTTAAAGGGCAAAACTATTTCATAGTTTTTTTAAGCCCCGCCAAAAATAGTTTAAATATCGAAGTTCAGTCATTGCATGGGTGTTGTACTTTTATTATATAGTGTTGCTCGTAACCAAACCATAACGTCATCTAGACTTTTGGAACAACGCCATCTATCGAGCGCAAGGGTAATGTTTCCTTAACAAAATTGGTGCGTTCGAGAATGAACACAGGCTTTCTTTGGACAAAAACATGTTGTAAATAAATAATAAAAATTATCTTTGTTGTTTTCTAATATATTTTAGTACATTGCTTTATTTAGTAACGTAAACCTTTACATAATTCGTAGGTTATAATATTACCTATAAATTTTCGTAAAATTATGAGATGAAGTACAAAGTCCTTTTTGCTTTTTTTTAAGTTTTTTCTTACATATTTGTTAAAAGTAAAATTTAATAATTGTGTTTTAAAAACCTGCTTGGGATTACAAACAAATAATAATAATATTAAATATATATTCTTCAATATTCTACACAACCAACTTGTGTTATGTGATCTAGACTGCGGATAAACATACTTTGATATTTTTTTTAATACATACATATTAAATAAAAGAACACCCAGACCATTGCAAATATACAGATGATCATGCATACAAATATTTCCACTGAGCGGGAATCGAACCCACACCCCCTGTGTGGCAGTCGAACGTTCTACCGCTACACCACAGATGCCCTCAAATTATATATTTATATATGGATATATCTCTTATGGATATATATATCTACTATATACTATATATTATATTATATTATTATATACTATAAAATATACTATAAAACAAAGTCGCTTACTCTGTCCCTATATCCCTATGTATGCTTAAATCTTTAAAACTACGCCACGGATTTTGATGCGGTTTTTTTTAATAGATAGAGTGATTGAAGAGGAAGGTTTATATGTATAATAACATCCATTAAACAGTGGAGAAATACTGTTATTTTTGAGGTTTCTAATGTGATGTCGTAAATAATTACATTTTATCCGCTTACATTACAAACGCAGGCTGAACCCTACAAGATTTATCAAAATAATGTACACATTGAAAAGGTCTACAGAAAACTTCGCGATGATATTTATTTATTTATTTATTATTTAAACTTTATGCACAGATGTACAAAGGCGGACTTAATGCCACAGGCATTCTCTACCAGTCAACCCAATAGGTGGTGCAGAGAATAACAAGGTAGGTGCATTATGAAAGGTAACTAGGTAAAATATAATTATATTAATACATACATATATACATAAATATATAAATAAAATATACATACACATAATAATATCCAACCATACATTGATAAATATAATTACAATAAAGTTTCTTCCAATTTATCCAGCATGAGCTTCCGAACTCCCAATTTAAATGTGTGACTTGTGGCCCCCCTGATTCCGAGAAGTAACTCGTTCCAAAGAAATATAGATTGCACAGGAATGATATGTTTATCTCTTATGGATATCCCACAATAACATTTTTTGTCATTTACTTTTTACAACAATAATGGTTAATTTACGATGCGATTTTAACCAATAAAGCATAAAACCTTATCGAATTAAATGCCTCAAATACATTGTTGATTTAATATAGATCTATATGGCCCTTTACAGCATATGATTTTAATTAATATTTTCGAAGATAATACAGATTTAAAAATTGCGGGACGTAGCGTTTGCGGCGGTACTGTACTGTATTTAGTATCAGCATTGCACCCCTGCGAAGCCGAGGCGGGTCGCTAGTAACACAATATTTCTTCTTAAAGGATTAATGACAGCAGAGATCGTGAAGTATGGAAGGTTAGAGTCCAATGGTGAGCGGTTGTCTCTGCCTAGCCCGAAGGGAAATAGGCGTATAGAATAAATACCTATCATTTTTATTTACAAGTATTACAGTACAATACTGCTATTACTGCCTCATTGGGGCAACCTATAATTTATTTATTATGATTTACCATCATTTATTTTTATTTTTTATTTATTTATTTATTTTCCTTATGTAACTAACATTACAGGTTGCCCCAATGCGGCAGTTAGCAAATCTTAACCTAGTCTACTAACTATAACTTATAACTAATTCTAACTATTATATAACTTATAACTAATGAGATACAAAGATGCCCTTGTGAACTCACTCAGAGAACCCGCAAATATGTCCACTATTTCGGATATCATATTGAGGGCGCGAAGGGCCCGAGTGAACGGGGCCTCGGCCTGCAGGTTCGTGCGCGCGCGCGGCACTGCCAGCATTTAGATTAAGGTGGAAAAAAATTGGAATCAGTGCAAACGGGTTTTTTTTTTTTATACCACTTAGTTGGCAGACAAGCACACGGCCCACCTGATGGGAAGCGGTTACCGTGGCCTATGGACGTATGCAACACCAGGGGTGTCACACTCGCGCTGCCGACCATGAAGAAACCTTCTGATGCCCCTCTTGAAGAACCCCATATTGTAGGCGCTTGGGAAAACCGCAGCAGGGAGGTCATTCCACAGCTTGAGTGTGCGTGGGATGAAGTTTCTTTCCTATGGCGAGAGGTGCGATGATAGAATGTAGCTACGGGCATCATGTCAAACAATTCATCTGAGCACAAACCATAAAATTCTTACCCGTGATCTTTCTCTTACCGAGGTAATGCTCTGACCACCGAACCATACCTGAAATCATTCAAATCTTCCTATGTATCTCCGTCCTACGGTGACTGTGGGTTTGAAACCCGTCTGCACTGGTTCAACTTTTTCCTATCTTAATAGATTTGAATTAACAACATTTGTTTTCACTGTTACAAACTACAGAAATTACATTAATTCATTTATAAAACGCCTTGACAAATAATTAAATGTAAATACTGCATGTTATAAAAACTAGGTATTTAATTGACCTCCGTGGCGTAGCAATAGAGCATTCGACTGCTATGCAGGGGGCGAGGGTTCGATTCCCGCTCAGTGCAAATATTTGTATGCATGAAAATGTATATTTGCATTGGTCTGGGTGTTTCTATGTATAATATGTATGTATTTACAAAAAAAAAGTATGTAAGTATGTTTATCCGCATTCTAGATCCCATAACACGAGCTAGTTAAGCTATGCTTACCATGGGTCTAGATAGCGTTGTGTAGAATGTCGTGGAATATTTATTTAGTTATTTATTATTTAATTTTTTTCCCGGCAGAGTTGAGTCAAGAATATAGTGCTCGGAAAACGGCAATAGGCTCACGGCTCACTCCCATGTTACGTGGGATCGTAAACAATGGTTGGTGAAATGTGGGTGTTAATTCACCATTGCCTAACACTTCAGGGATAAAGGCGTGATATATTTTTGTCACAAAAATATCTAGACAGCAGGAGTTTATAAAGTAAAAGTATTTAAAGCATCACGTACATGAACCAACTTAACAAACATAATTCTGATAATATTCTAATAATGTGGATCGAAACGTGAATAGTGCAAGCACACGTCTCACCTGATGGAAAGTGGTTACCGTGTCCTATAAACGTGTGCCCTGTAAGAACAGAGAGTTTCTGTGCCGTCAGTGCAGAAGCAGTCTTTGCTCTTCCTACTTCTACAGTCGTACTGCACCGGCCTGGGGGTGATGCCCGGCCTGGGGGTGACGGGTGGAGCCGCCTGTCACCCTGGCAGAAGCAGGCCTGACGCGCCTCCCCGTTTCCGGGGACGAGTTGGGGACTCTGTAGGCCCCACACCCGAGAAGAGAGCCAGATCGTGAGTGATGGCCCTGGGTCGGCCGGGGTGCGAGGGATATGCCTGTCAACCTCACCTTCGGCAACCAAAGCGACCCACAGGCGGCGTGCGTTTTAGTCGGTTCGAGTCCGACATAACCTCCACCACGGGCTCCGGTAGGAAGGTATCCGTGGGGTTTTTGCGCACGTAAAAAAAACAGTCGTACTGCAGAAACTGTGAACGAATTGTTGTAGCAAGTTGAACTATACGAGGGAGTTCGAACTAAAAGAGAAGACGCAGTGCGACAGGGCTTACCAATGGGGACAAGGAACTCAAAACGCTCACGAAGATATGAAGGAGAATGAGGGTTGTGAAGAATAGAAAAGAGGAGGGAAAGAATGTGAACATCTTGACGCCGCCGAGACAAGTAAATCTATAAGTTAAGTTTTCATGTACCTACCTAAACTTACTTAACGTAATATACAATAAGTTGCCGAGCACTGCAGGCTGCGGCAGTACCCCTAAGGTAAATGCCCTTTTTAAGGCCCTTAATGTCTACAAAAACCCACGTGCGTCAGACAAATGACCGACATGAAAAAAATATATTACAAGTTACCTCCATTTGCGAAATGTAAGAAAAAATCCTAACTTCGGTTATTCCAATGTACACCTTATACATTGCATGTTAATTTTTTGTACTATAAAGTTTTAGTGTAAGAAAAACAGCAATGTATACTTAATTGAAAGAGTATTTTCAATTTAATTTGGATTTAGAAGTAAGGGAGCGTAAAATACTTCGATTTCAAATATATTTACTTAGGAAGACATAAAAAAAAAATCCTATTGAAAGGACCCAATTTTTTTATTCTCTCGCGAATGAAGAGCTTATGGAACACAGATATCTAATTTTATATATAACTGGCCTATACCGTGACTATTCTCGCGTGGATATCGGTTATTTTTATATATTTATTTTGAATGAATGACCGAAATCGTCATGATAGCGATAAAAACAGTTATTTAAAAAAAACAGTCACCAGTGCATCTTAACGTTAATAAATAAATAAATTAATATTCCACGACATTCTACACAACGCTATCTAGACCCATGGTAAGCATAGCTTAACTAGCTTGTGTTATGGAATCTAGAATGCGGATAAACAAACTTAGATACTTTTTTTTTGTAAATACATACATATTATACATAGAAACACCCAGACCAATGCAAATATACATATTCATGCATACAAATATTTGCACTGAGCGGAAATCGAACCCGCGCCCCCTGCATAGCAGTCGAATGCTCTACCGCTACGCCACGGAGGTCGTCAAACATTCACTGCATTTTGGACATTTGCAATAACATATTATAGACTACTTTTATCTCATAAATAGGTTCCCTTGGGCTGCAGGAACGGGATAAGAATTCAGGTAGACACACAAACAAACATTTTAAAATTATTATTAAATATATTATTATTATATATATTATTATTATACTGTATCAAGTAGAGAGAATAAGTATCATATGCAATTAAAAAAATCTAGGTATTATTTTAATGTAACAAACAGATAGCTTAATGGTTAAGGAGTCGGCCTTACGATCGGAAGGTCCCGGTTCGAATCCTGACCATTACACTACCGACGAGAACCCACACCAAATACAAGAGATTTTACTTAGCTGGAGGGGTTAGAGGGAATATTAGCCATTTTTGGTTCTATTATTTAAAAAAAAAAATGAATATATTTCAATATCATTTGTTTAGCCTATTATAATTATATAATTGTACTAGCTGACCCACCCCAGCTTCGCCCGGGGTATATTTTGAAGCTTCATATCCCTTTGAGCCCGTATGTTTTAGTCTTCAAAATGTATATGAAAAATTGCCGGATTTGTTAACATTTATTATCAATGCTCCGCTCCCTTAAGCAGTAGCGTGATTATATATAGCCTAAAACCTTCCTCGATAAATGGACTACCCAACACTGAAAGAATCATTCAAATCGGACCAATAGTTACAGAGATTAGCGCGTTCAAACAAACAAACAAACTCTGCTGCTTTATAATATTAGTATAGATATATATATATATATTTATTATATTATAATTATAATTTTATTTAGCCTGGTGGACTGCTGAGACGAGGTCTCGGGTTCGATCCCAGGTTTTACCATGGCACACACCAATGACTATTCAATGCTTTTCGAAGTTATGTGTGTATTTATCGCAGGTTTATAAGTGCCCGGTTAATGGCAATAGGCTCGCCACCTTCCCATTGGGACCTAAACATAAACTGGCGAAATGTGGGTGCTAGCACCTTTGCCTACCCCTTCGGGGATATAGGCGTGAGTTTATGTTATGTTATGTTATTTATTTTTATAATTTATAAACTCAATCGTAGGCTAATCAATTTTCTCACATAATTTTATTCTCTCCAGAAAGGACACCTTAAGGACGCAGAGTCAGTTAGAGAGCTATATAGAGCATGTCCGAGCAGAAAAACCCGCCTCCCATATAATTGGTGGCTCTTACGACCGAAGAAAAGATATAAAATTGGATCTCTACGAGAGTTTACGAGCTCTATGATACTTGGTAGAGTTCGTGAATGCCTCTCGCAAGTTGTTTTGACCGCAAACTGCCAGTAACTTAAATAAAAGTAAAGATTATGTTTATGATATACTAACTTCGAGTCCCGGCTTCGTGCAGAAAAAAATAAATGAACCAATTGTAATGGAATCTATTAACTTAAATCAATTAGTTAATTAATAGTTTTAATGACAGTTGATGTAGCTCGTGAAGTGTGTTAAGTGGGCTGTTGTCTCTGCTAACCCCAGAGGAAAAAAGTCGTGAACGTAATATGTATTGTATGTAATATAATTGGATCAAAACAAATGGGATCAGGATAAACAAATATGGGGTTCTTAAAGAGGGGCATCAGAAGGTTTCTTCATGGTCGGCAGCGCGAGTGTGACGCCCTTGGTGCTGCATGCGTCCATAGGCCACGGTAACCGCTTCCCATTAGGTGGGCCGTGTGCTTATCTGCCAACTAAGTGGTATAAAAAATATATATACTTCATTAGCTGACCCAGCCCGGCTACACCTGTGGCATATTATGAAACCTCATATCATATAAATAATATTATAATAATAGTCTTCAAATAAAGTATGGACATCTGCCAGATTTGTTGACATTTATGATCACTGCTCCGCTCCCTTAAGTAATAGCGTGATGATATATAGCTTTAAACGTTCGTCAATAAACCGACTATTCAACACAAAAAGATTTTATAAATTCGAATCAATAGTTCCTGAGATTACCGCGTTCAAACAAAAAACAAACTCTTCAACTTTGTAATATTAATATAGATTTCGAACGTATCTTCCCAAAGGAGTCGGTAAATAACCTTTAACCTCTTAGCCTTAGGAGGGATTTTGCCTCACTGTGTGTGTTCTACCGCCTATACAATGGTTTGTGCTCAGATGAATAGTTTGACATGGTGCCCGTAGCTACATTCTATCATCGCACCTCTCGCCATAGGCAGGGAATTCATCCCCACACATTGCGACCTGAGACGGTACGCAATGTGCGGTATGAAAGAAACTTCATCCCACGCACACTCAAGCTGTGGAATGACCTCCCTGCTGCGGTTTTCCCAAGCGCCTACAATATGGGGTTCTTCAAGAGGGGCATCAGAAGGTTTCTTCATAGTCGGCAGCACGAGTGTGACACCCCTGGTGTTGCATACGTCCATAGGCCACGGTAACCGCTTCCCATCAGGTGGGCCGTGTGCTTGTCTGCCAACTTAGTGGTATAAAAAAAAAAACACCATCTGATAAGCGGTATACCAGAGCATAAGATACGAACAGACAGACAGATTTATGATTTTTACATATTTCCACGTTGTATATAAAGCATTATTTGGATACTGTCTAGGCTTTATATGTAGCAGATGTAGCTATCTCTAATTGTCTCTTGTCATGCCATGTCTATAATCTGTAAGCTTACCTTTCAGAAAGAAATAAGATAAGACCCGCGGCTTTACTCGCTTACGGTTTAGATCAAAGCGCGATTTTAAATAGCCGACAGCCTACCCCAAAACCTGGGCTTTTTTTATATAGGACACGCCAACTTGACCTCACCTCGCCTGATGGTAAGCTAAAGGCAAAGTCTCAGGAAAGAGGGTCACCATTACAGACACTAAGTGTTACAATGGTGGCACTCAGCTTGGCGGCCTCATCAGATGCTTTTTCACGCCCCGCTTAAAGTCCCCGGGACTGTAGGAAGAAGGAAACACGTGTGCTGGTATCATTACCAGAAATTCATATTCCAGGTCTTGGTGGTGCGGCAAAGAAAAAAGTCTCCGAACCGCTTGGTTCTTGCTCGTATATTCTGCACAGTGTGAGGGTGACATCTAAGGCCTGCACGTGTTGTCCTATGTAGGAAAGGAGATGGTGGAATTAGTTGGAAGAGCTCATCATGGTTATATCCACCAGGGCTATCAAATACAGATTATTTTTTGCGGGAACGCTTTGAGTATCTTGTACCCAGGGGCAAACCCTGTCGTCTTTTTTCCTCTCTTCTGCTTCGCACACCTGCACACACTTCTTGCTGCTACGATGGATCGTTCACGGTGCAGGCTGTGCGTCTTTGGAACGCACTACCTCATACCATTCGCGGTAGTAATACCCTGGACGTCTTTAGGAGAAGAGCAAGGGAACATTTCCTATCACAGTAATGTAGTTTGAATATATTTATGTGTCTATATGTATGTATTGTGTGTATGTATGTGTATTTATTTGTATGTATGTAGGTGTAATATGTATGCTGTGTATGTATGTTTATGAGTATATATATGTACCTGTTTAGGTACCCTTCTTTTATCTGAAAATTAATGTACACTTCACGTCCCTTTATTACTTTAACTGCTTCTTTGCTACTCAAAGGTTTGCTGGTAGAGAACTCATACTGAGTTAAGCTCGCCTTTGTACATATTTCTGATATATTTATTTTGTGTTTGACCTCTGTACTGTTTGTGTGCAATAAAGAATTAAGAATTAAGAATTAAGAATTAAGAATTAAGAATTAAGAATTAAGAATTAAGAATTAAGAATTAAGAATTAAGAATTAAGAATTAAGAATTAAGAATTAAGAATTAAGAATTAAGAATTAAGAATTAAGAATTAAGAATTAAGAATTAAGAATTAAGAATTAAGAATTAAGAATTAAGAATTAAGAATTAAGAATTAAGAATTAAGAATTAAGAATTAAGAATTAAGAATTAAGAATTAAGAATTAAGAATTAAGAATTAAGAATTAAGAATTAAGAATTAAGAATTAAGAATTAAGAATTAAGAATTAAGAATTAAGAATTAAGAATTAAGAATTAAGAATTAAGAATTAAGAATTAAGAATTAAGAATTAAGAATTAAGAATTAAGAATTAAGAATTAAGAATTAAGAATTAAGAATTAAGAATTAAGAATTAAGAATTAAGAATTAAGAATTAAGAATTAAGAATTAAGAATTAAGAATTAAGAATTAAGAATTAAGAATTAAGAATTAAGAATTAAGAATTAAGAATTAAGAATTAAGAATTAAGAATTAAGAATTAAGAATTAAGAATTAAGAATTAAGAATTAAGAATTAAGAATTAAGAATTAAGAATTAAGAATTAAGAATTAAGAATTAAGAATTAAGAATTAAGAATTAAGAATTAAGAATTAAGAATTAAGAATTAAGAATTAAGAATTAAGAATTAAGAATACAAGCATACAAGCTTCCTTCCAACCTTTTCTTCGACAGTAACCTTATTCTTTCTAAAGTGGGAGCCCAACAGGGAGATCCACTCGGTCCACTTGTGTTTAGCCTAGCCATTCATAAGGCGATCCGAGGTCTCAAATCCAGCCTTAACGTATGGTACCTGGACGATGGCACAATCGGGGGCAAACCAGTAGACGTGCTGCAGGATCTGAAGACCTTAGTTCCTAGTCTTAAAGACCTAGGTCTGGAGGTGAACCCCTCGAAGTGCGAGTTTTTCCCCTGCGGCTCGGAGGCTCGATCACACTTTGTTCAATTTAATTCGTTTTTCCCTGGCCTAAAGGAACTTTCTTCGGCTGACTTCCACCTTTTAGGATCCCCAATTTTTCTCTCAGCCGTTCCTGAGGCCATCACTGCTCGAAAGCAGCTTCTCCTTGTCGCTCACGAACGTTTGAAAGGCCTTTCCGCGCATGTTGCGATTATCTTACTGCGCATGTGCTTCGCTCTCCCGAAGATCACATACTTGCTGCGAACCACCCCCACTTGGCTCTGTCCCGAGGAAGTTTCGTCTTTCGACGATGCCTTGAAATCGGTGGTGGAGTCAGTATTGAACGTTTCCCTAGATGGTACTCAGTGGAGTCAGGCGGCTCAACCAATCCGATGTGGTGGTCTTGGGGTGCGTTGCGCGCAGGATGTCGGTCTGCCAGCTTTTCTGGCGTCGGCACATGGGGTTGGTAGCCTCGTTACTAATTTATTGAATCCTAATGGTGACGGGGTGATCATACCTTTTATGTCGGATGCTGTGTTAGCTTGGTTGGCCCTCAATGCGGGCGCGTCTATCCCTGAACCAATGAATCTTCAGCGAGCGTGGGATGATGTGGGGGTGAAGCGACTCCAAGTTCAATTATTAGAGGGGGTGACAGGGGCCGATAAGGCTAGACTGCGGGCTGTGTCACAGCCTGAATCTGGAGCGTGGTTACAGGCATTGCCGTCCCCTCACCTAGGCACCCTGCTTGACGACAACTCTCTGCGTGTGGCGGTGGCTTTCCGCCTGGGCTGTAAGGTGTGTGAACCCCACATATGCACCTGCGGTTCCACGGTGGAAGCAAATGGCCATCACGCTATGAGTTGCCGACGGTGCACTGGGAGGTTTCCGCGACACCACGCTCTTAACGATATCGTCCGCAGGGCCCTTGTATCCGCAAACGTCCCCTGTGTGCTTGAGCCTCCGGGCCTGAGCAGGTCGGATGGTAAGAGGCCGGACGGACTGACTTTGGTGCCCTGGAAGAACGGCAAATGTCTACTTTGGGACGTAACGTGTGTCAGCACGGTAGCCGCCAGCCACCTTAGTCGCACCATTCACTCCGCGTCGGCCGCTGCGGAAGACGCCGGCTCAAGGAAGAGGCTTAAGTACGCCGACTTGGAACCGCTGTACCAGTTCGTGCCAATAGCGGTGGAGACTCTGGGGAGTTGGGGCAAGGAAGCTAAAAGCCTTATTAAAGAAATCGGACAGAGGCTCATCGAGGCGACCGGTGACACTCGGTCCGGGTCATTCCTGGTCCAAAGGCTGTCCATTGCCATCCAACGTGGCAACGCAGCAAGTGTTATGGGCACTTTTGCACCGGGAGCGATTAGGGGCGGGTTATTTGATTAGTAGTTTTGACATATTGTATTGTAACAAATGTATTCGATGTAAAATAAAGAATTAAGAATTAAGAATTAAGAATTAAGAATTAAGAATTAAGAATTAAGAATTAAGAATTAAGAATTAAGAATTAAGAATTAAGAATTAAGAATTAAGAATTAAGAATTAAGAATTAAGAATTAAGAATTAAGAATTAAGAATTAAGAATTAAGAATTAAGAATTAAGAATTAAGAATTAAGAATTAAGAATTAAGAATTAAGAATTAAGAATTAAGAATTAAGAATTAAGAATTAAGAATTAAGAATTAAGAATTAAGAATTAAGAATTAAGAATTAAGAATTAAGAATTAAGAATTAAGAATTAAGAATTAAGAATTAAGAATTAAGAATTAAGAATTAAGAATTAAGAATTAAGAATTAAGAATTAAGAATTAAGAATTAAGAATTAAGAATTAAGAATTAAGAATTAAGAATTAAGAATTAAGAATTAAGAATTAAGAATTATTTTTTAATAATACCAATAGTTCTCATGGTTTTTTAAAAAATATTAGCAACCAAAATTACTAATATTCCCTTTAACCCCTCCAGTTAAGCTAAATTGCTTGTGTTAAGGATAGGTTTACGTCGATAGTGTAATAGCCAGGATTCGAGCCCGGGACCTTTCGATCGTAAGGTCGACTCGTTAGCCATTAAGCTACCGACGCTTTAGCACGTTTAAACAAACAAACCAACTCTAAGCTTTATAATTAGTATAGACACGGATTGCTATGCTATTTAATATACTAAGCAATGTAACTTTTCTTATAAACCGACATCAGAACACCCAGAACAAGAAACGAACCCGCGTCAACGCCTTTCACAGACTGGTAGACAATAGTAGACTGGTAGAGAATGCCTACGGCATTAAGTCCGCCAATGTACGTCGTGCATAAACAATAAAATAAATAAATAATACTGCCAACTAAGCTACCTAACACATATACTAATGCTTCAAAATTTAATTAGCATATTTAAAATATATATTTAAAAGCATATGATGAGGCCGTCAAGCTGAGTGTCACCATTGTCACACGGTATGTGTAAGTAATGGTGACCCTCTTTTCTGGGATTTTGCCTTCAGCTTACCATCAGGCAAGGCGAAGTCCAATTGACGTGTCCTATATAAAAAAAAAAAAAAAAAAAAAAAAAATAATTCTAAAATAAAATACATTCATTTTAATTTTCCCCTTACATTTTCTAAGAAGTAAAAGTATTTGTGGTTAATAGGCCACACTACGTGACCACTTCAAACTCCCGTACAATTCGCAGTGAGCGCACGGCTGACTTCGAGGACATTTATTTTTAAAATACTCCAAGTCTAACCAAAGATATTACTTTTAATAGCATAGGCGAGGAGGGATGCGTGCGGCAGGAAGTTAGGACAGGGCCAAACTGTTGTGCTCCAATTTAAATACTATTATATACGAGTATAATTGCCGCGTGGTTCCCGGCAGAGTAGAATTTGGACCACCCCATCTCTTCCCATGTGGTGTCGTACAAGGCGACTAAGGGATAGGGCTGTGTAACATCGGACAGATATATACAGTCCAGACTCAGCTTTAGATGTATTGCTCGAGTCAACAATAATGCCAAGAAGTAGGCAATAGGCTCAATTCAATGATTCTTGAAATGTGGGTATTAATTCACCTCTGCCTAACCCTCCGGGGGTAAAGGCGTGATTATATGTATGTAAGTATTAATTAAGTTACAAAAAATCTGAGTTGTGTTATATAATTTTTATTTACTGTTTGTCTGTATATCGCCACTTTTAGTGACTTATTGTTTGTCTGTATGCTAGTAGGCACTAAAATTCTCCAGTGAGCATAATTTTTGCGACATCGCGGACCAACAGACATAATATAATATAGGTATTTAAACTATCATGGTCACTAACATTACTATTAGAATTATCGGGATATTTAACATGTTGCATTGTTTGTGGGAAGATCAAAAGCTTGTTCTGCTTCGTCTTTTACACTTACGGCACAGAAACTCTTATGCTTACAGGGTTGGCAGCGCGAGTGTGACTCTCTTAGTGTTGCACACGTCCATAGGCCATGGTAACCACTTTCCATCAAGTGTGCCGTGTGCTTGTCTGTCAACTAAGTGGTATAAAAAAATACCAAACAAAAAGTATAATATAATATAAATAACCCAAGTAAGTTCTTTAAATATCTCCAATGAATATGAACATAAACAATTTATAATTTTTATAATTCGTACGATGATCACTAGTGTGTACCAGTCCTAACCCCGTAAATTCACTTTAGGGCTCGATAACAAACGATGTGATCTCACAAATGGTAGATATTAATGGCAGTGCCTATCTCGACTTAATGTGGCGTCAAATTACTGCATATAGCTGAGATATCGCACCGGAGCATTTTATGGGCGAGATCCAGGCACGTCTAGTTAGGACAACTAATTCTAGTTAATGGGGTATGCCTAGTTTGGTATATTCTGGACCTAAAATGTGCTCTGGACGTGCAGTACAGGTTTTTTGGGTGTCTTTTGAGAATATCACGCGGTGATACTGCGGTGGACGAGCTCAAATTTACCAAGCAAGTATTATTACAAAGCAATCTGCGGATGCCAGAGTCTCGTTTGTATTGTGACTTATGTCCAAGATATGTGTCTCGATTATTTAGTGTCTAAGGATATATTTCAAAAATTTAATGAAATTTGAAAGCATTTAGTATGCTAGTATATACTTAATAGTATGCTATAGGAGGTGGACGCGGCGGTATTTATTAATTAAAATCCCTGACACAATTATAATGCCTAATCAAACTAACTACCAGCAGAGGGCGTGCCCCGCCACCCAGCGGACATTTTATTGAAACCTAACCACCCAAAAAGCCCAATCGAGTTGAAACAAAGGCCTTATAAAAAGGCTTCGTGGTCCATCAAATTAAAATCGGCTCACCGGAAATCCCCTTTGAGCAACCCCCACCTCTCTCACGGGCATCCATCAAACAGAGTATGAAGACATCCATCCCAAAGCACCGCTGATGGCTACAGTTTCCATTCTTCAAAGTAATCGTGTTGATCAAAAGAATGTTTTTATTTTCTTCAAGTAAAACAATAAAGTAACAATAATCCCATTCTTTTTTACTTAAAAGTTACTTCCGCAAGGGTTCTTAATTCCATCAACGGATCTACGGATCTTTACGGATGAATGGAAGTTTGTGGTACTTAAATATAGTATAGATTTTCCTAAAATAAAAGTATTAATCTTTTAGAGTTCGATCGATCTTAATGAACAAAATACTCCAAATGATCTTAATGTCTTATTTTTTTTATACCATTTAGGTGGCAGACAAGCGATGGAAAGTGGTTACCGTGGCCTATGGACGTGTGTAACACCAGAGAAGCCACACTCGTGCTGCCGACCCTGTAAGCACAGAGTTTCTGTGCTGCCAGTGTAGAGGCCAAAGCAGGACAAACCTTTAGTCTTCCCACTAAGAGCACAAATTCTCCAGTGAGCTCTGGCTACCCTACTCACCACCGGGAACACAACACGAAGTTATTATAACCGCGGTATTCTTAGTTTACATCCTTCCTGTTGAGAAATTGTTCAGATATTGGGTACACTCCTTTAGTTCGGACAATTATACAATTTGAATCAGTAATTACGCTTCGGCTTGTTTCTGTGGCAAAGTATGGCCATCACGATACAGCATGGCAGCGCCGCCAGTGTCGGGCACCTTTGCGCCGGGAACGATACGGAGCGCGTTATTTGACGTGATATAATATGACAAAATCTGTGATTGCAAATAACGATGTGACATTTACATGTTTTACCCAACTATGGCGAAGCAAAAATAGCGTTATTATTTTTTCATTTAGGCATTTTGACAGGCTATTTATGTATGTATGTAAGTATATATGTATGTAGATTCATCTGTTCGCTCAAAGCTCCTCAACCAGTTATTAAAACGGGATAAATTAAGCGTCTTAGTTGTCGGCTGGTGTGGCGCCCTCTAGCGTTCATAAAGTTCTGAGTAAAAAAATAAAAATAAGGTAAATAATAAATCGTGTTTGGTATCAACTGAAAGGGCTTAATTATGTTTAATTACATATAAAAATATGTATAAATTATACCTATTGCTTGCCCCAAAACAATTATAAATAAAAAAGTAAGTTAAAATCTAAAACTCGACTACAGTAATGAAAAAATCGTGCTTTAAAAAATATTAAACAAGAAAATATCAAGGATAGCCGTGGTCGTATGCCACTTAATCTAAAAAAAGAATCTAGGAAAATCAAAAAATAACTCGGAAATTGATATTATATTCGCTAAATTCGCAACGTTTGTTAATTCACTCAAGAGTGTCCTCTAGTCCACACCCAATCCCAACTATGTTACTAATTGCTATAGATATGTATTCCTTTGAATAGTTATTAAGTACTTAGTGTTAATTAATTCTTCTTGGTTTTTCTATTTGCACAAGTTTTTGGATTGCAATTCAGACTCTGATTGTATAATCTTAATTTCATGATAATCACAATTGTAATCTGTGTTGTGTAGAAAATAAAATAAAATAAAATAAAAAACTAGGGAAAAGTAGCATACGACCACGGCTATCCTTGATATTTTCTTGTTTTTGTAGTGTGATTTTTTCAGTACTATAGTCGGGTTTTAGTATTAAACTTATTTTTTTTAAATGTTGATTAAATGATTTAATAATAATCAATAAAATTGTTTCATTTACTCTTAATGCCTTGGTATTCAGATCACTTTGAAACTTTGCAGTCAAGATCGTTATGACGCCGACTATATGTATAAGGGTTTAACCAACCTTTTAACAAAACATCTAACATCGACGTATTACATGAAGCGACTGATATCAACCCTCCACAACCCATGGTGACATGGAAGTTCCATAGTCAAACTAATTTGTCTATCTTTTCAAGATTCAGTAACTAGCGGCTCTAAACAAAGTCACATTGAGCGATTCCGTTAAAAACGAGTAACGTCATAAATTTACAGTAAGTAGATCTAAGAACCGCGGTAGCCTAGTGGTATGGGTAATGGACTGCTGAAACGAGATCTCGGGTTCGATCCCAGGTTTTACCATGGCACACACCAATGACTTTTCCATGCTTTTCGAAGTTATGTGTGTATTTATCGCAGGTTTATAAGTGTCCGATTAATGGCAATAGGCTCGCCACCTTCCCATTGGGACCTAAACATAAACTGGCGAAATGTAGGTGCTGGCACCTCTGCCTACCCCTTCGGGGATATAGGCAGTGTTACCCTTATCTGTTAGCTTTAACAGCTTGGCTTTAGCAATATGTTATCTGTGATATGCTCTCGTGCTTATATATTGAATTATTCTTTTTTCGCTAGATTGTGTTGTAGCCCAGTTAATAAAATAATGGTTTAAGTTAAGTAATAATGATTCATTTGTGTTCAAAATATAACACACAACGTTATTTTCTTTCTTTCTTTCTTTCTATTATAGCGTATTTATTAAGAAATAAACAATAGATAATGAAGATGTTCCTGCTTTTGATTCAGCTAACTGACATATTCAAAACAATTCATGATTTGTGTACCTACCATTTTAACGGACTGCCATACAAAACGCAATTGAGCGCAGTTTATATCAATGTGTGACCTTATTACGATATGCAATATGACCTATATTATTATCCTAATACGATTCTATGAAAGCGGCCTTTTTAGACCTGCAGAACTGACGAATTGACGTGCACTGAGGTCCCTGTGTACCAACTGTAGGGTCTCAAGGTGTCAAGAATGGCTACCACCCTACAACTAACCATGTCATGTTTAACATTTAGTGTATAGTTTAACTTTACAATATACTTGCTACTCGGTTACCACTTAACCACGAGACCCATTACAAACAGGGGAATGGGGCCGGAGGGGACTTAGGTCCTTGCCGTCCCACATAGCTCGCAATGCGCGTAGGTGACTCTGGCATCGGAGGTCATTAAATGACCTGCGTCCTTCATGAGCGCAGGCCTGGGGCTGACAGGTGGAGCCGCCTGTCACTTTAGCGGCACGATTAGTACCTCTCCGCCTTTTTCTGGGGAAATATGGGGATGCCGTTGTCCTACACCCGGTGGGGCCTTCTATAGCCGTGGGTCAGTCAGGGTGCGCGAGGGATATACCAAAGGCTACCTCACCCTCGGCAACAGATGGCCCAAGATGGCCGTGCGGTTTTAGTCGGTTCGAGCCTGATATAACCACCCCGCGGGCCCCGGCGGGGGGTATACTAGTGGACTTCTGCACGTTAAATAAAATACCCATTACAAATAACCACTAAATTCCAACACAAATAGAATATAGTGCAATGACACTACCTAGTGCCACACGGTACGTCGCATATGCACCCAATCGCAACGGAGCGCAGAATCGCTCGCTCCCCTGAGTGCTCAATAAATATTTGACGACACGTGTACACAGCCGTATCGGCAGCCGCACATGCCTTTCGTGCTTTTTTATTCGGTAGGTATATCGGGTTTGTCCCACTGAGAGCGAGTAGCGATTAATGATAGATAACGTGCATTATTTTTATGATTAGACTATCCGGTAGGAAAAATTAATCTTTAGAAGTGTTGCTTAGTTTAAAAATTGAGAACGGCTTAACCAATTAGGTTTCTTTTTTTTTTACGTGCGCAAAATCCCCACGGATACCTCCCCACCGGAGCCGGTGGAGGAGGTTATGTTGGATTCGAACCGACTAAAACGCACGCCACCTGTGGGTTGCTTTGGTTGCCGAAGGTGAGGTTGACAGGCATATCCCTCGAACCCCGGCCGACCCAGGGCCATCACTCACGATCTGGCCCTCTTCTTGGGTGTGGGGACTACAGAGTCCCCAACTCGTCCTGTTACACTCGCCCCGGAAGCGGGGAGGCGCGCCAGGCGCGCCCTCGCCGCGGCCTGCTTCTGCCAGGGTGACAGGCGGCTCCACCTGTCACCCCCAGGCCGGCGCTCATGGGGGGCGGAGGTCGTTCATCGACCTCTGACGCCCGAGTTGCCTTCATACGCGGGCTGCTTGTCTTGCGATCCTTCGTCACTCGCGCTGCCGCTCCCGCCCCGCCTCCTCCTTCACGAGCATTACTTGCTCGCAGAAGGAGGCGCCGGCCGCCCACGTATCCGCGCAGCGAACCATCGCCGCGAGCAAGGTGGAGAGCGTGAGAACCCTCACTCCCAGGGCTAACCAATTTGGTTATGTTTTTATAGTTTTATTACGGAACAAGTACAGTTCTTGTGGAGAGAAAAAACGTAAAAAGTCGAGGGAAATATTGAAATCAATAGTCACAATAGTACCATATAAAACACAGAGTATATTAAAATTATTCAACGAGTGTTCAAATTAAAATACGTACTAGTCCGTGTGTCATCAAAGAAATACGTTTTTTGTCTTTTGGACTGGAACAGGTCAATAACTTGTAACAGAACGAAGCTTCAGTATTATATAAATATAAAATCTCTCTCACGTGTACATATGTCACTGAACTTTCTCCTAAACTTAAACTGAACTCATGAATTGCATTACCAGTATAAAATCTCAATACGCTATTTAAATTACAAATTAATTAATTTGATCTCATTCATTTAGTAACAATGGCTAATACAACAGAATAAAATATTTAATCACACTCATTACCCGCCAACAGTAAGGCACATGCCTTACCTGCCACAGAGTACTTAAGTGAGAGATACACCAAGACTATCAAACTACCAGTTCTATAATATTTTATACTGTATGTCGACTACTCTGTGGTTCAACGAGTCTGCATACGATCCCATCAATCAACACCCAATATGAGAGTAGTTCGATTTAAAGAAGCGCTTTTTCACTCTTCTAGTAAGGAGGGAAGAAGGGGGGAGGTGAGGTGACGTCATATTTGTCAATGTCCCCGCAACATTGATCTCGCATTTGTTACCACTTTTGGCCGGAATACGATATTGGAGGTGCTCAGAGGAATAGGCGAATAAGTTGAGAGGGTATTACCGGCAGCGCGCTCTATACATAGTGGAGACAGATAATATTTTGGTAATAAAGGAATCAAATTCTGGAAATCTATTCTGTAAACGGAATAAAGACAAATTCTTTTTTTTTGTTTGTCACATTGCTGCTAGAGAAAATACTTTTTTTATACACTTAGGTGATAAAATACACGGCCCAATTAATGTAAAGTGGTTACCGAGGTCTATGGACGAGTGGAACACCAAGAGTGTGCCGTCAATACAGAAGGCAGAGCAGGACAAGATTTTACCCTCTTCTTGTTGAGTGGGCAGAGATGAGGTGGCCCAAATTCTACTCTGCTGGGCATACTACTCTGACGTTTCACCAAACCCTCCGGAGAAAAGCGTGATTATATGTATGTAAGTTGACTGATCCCTGTTTAGTACACATTAGTACAATTATAGTATAGTATAGTAGTACAATTTATAACAATAATACCGTTTAAACCTAAAAAAATTTCAAGTACGTATTACTTATTTGTAAACGAACTCATTGCATCCATCGCAACACCCACACAAATACAATACAATCAAAGTCAAAGTCATAAATCAAAAATTGATCATTAAATCGGCACTTACAAAACGACAATATAAAAAGAAATATGAAAGACAAGTTTAGCAAATGTATCACCGATTTGAAACGCGGCCCTGACCTGAGAAGAACCCGCGGGCATTTTTTTTAGTAGTAATATTGACACTGAGTAGGAATCAAACCTGCAACCTCTAACTTAACAGTCGGATGCACTGCCACTGCACCACGGGGATCGTCATTAAATAACCATTTGTAAAGTAACTTTTTTTCATAATATCTACACCAATTTGATTGCCTCATCAACAGATACCTCTCACATAAAAAAAACAATAAGCCTATCGCAGTACACTACTGAACGTGGGCATCTCCCAATGTTGCGAGTCTTTGACCTACTGTCTCCACGCTGTCCAGACGGTTGTCCAGGGATTAATTTCGAGTATTTCTTCTCTCGCAGTGATATCGTATGAGCATATTTCCGTTAGTGCCGTGCGGTCCGCATCATTGGGAATCCCGAGATCACGAACACC
The DNA here is from genome assembly GCA_963662185.1 of Eilema griseolum. Classification (NCBI taxonomy): domain Eukaryota; kingdom Metazoa; phylum Arthropoda; class Insecta; order Lepidoptera; family Erebidae; genus Eilema; species Eilema griseolum. Next base: position 1,755,639 of record OY759256.1, read on the forward strand.
CTAGAACCTTTACAGCTGCGTAGAGATGTTGCGTCCATGACTGTATTTTACCGTTTGTACCATGGGGAGTGTTCTAATGAGCTCTTCCAATTAGTCCCACCCTCCCCTTTCCTACACAGGACAACGCGTGCAGGTCTTAGATGTCATCCGCACACGGTGCAAAACATCCGATCAAGAACCAAGCGGTTCGGAGACTCTTTCCTCTGTCGCACCATTAAGGCCTGGAATTCATTACTAGCTCACGTGTTTCCTTCTTCCTACAGTCCCGGGTCCTTTAAGCGGGGCGTGAAAAAGCATATGATGAGGCCGTCAAGCTGAGTGTCACCATTGTCACACGGTATGTGTAAGTAATGGTGACCCTCTTTTCTGGGACTTTGCCTTCAGCTTACCATCAGGCAAGGCGAAGTCCAATTGACGTGTCCTATATTAAAAAAAAAAAAAAAAAGTCGCCTCTTACGACATGGGGTTGAGTCTTCGGATGAGATGGGGTGGTGATACTTGTATTCTTTCTCTGTCACCACCCGGCTAAATGATTATTATCTGCACACAAATCAAATTAGCTCGTTACGGTTCACTAATCATTATTTTATCATCAGTTGATGACACGCGTAATTAAGAACTAGTTTCGTTTATTGATATGTTTATAATGACGTCATGAATCATGTCATGACACGACACCGATACGATATTAGGAAATTTTATTTTACATACATACATATAATCATGACTTTATTCCTGGAGGATTAGGCAGAGGTGAATTAGCACCCACATTTCACCAATGATTAAATTCGTACCTACGTAATAGGGTGTGAGTATATTGCCGTCTTCTGGGCACTGTTATTGTTGACTCAAACCATTCATCTGAGGCTGAGTCTGGGTTGTATATATCTGTCTGATGTTAAACAGCCCTATCCCTGTAAGACACCGCATGATAAGAGATGGGGTGGTCCAAATTCTACTCTGCCGGAAACCACGCGGCAGTCGATGATTTTTTAATAATTTAGTTTATAAATCATGTGTTCACTAAAGATATGATTATGAAACCGAGTGCATACGCCAACTACCGACGCATGCAGTATATGTGTAATTCATTGCGGCTTTTCAATAGTCCCTTTTATACGCGTCAATGTTTAACAAGTAATGTATTAACGTATGTGTTGATTGCGTCGGCAGTTGTCATATGCGATCAACTTCAGAATCATACCTTTACTCTAACATTCAATTCTGATAAAATATTGTTCTATTTTATTCTATAATCACTTAATACACAATCAACGAGTAAAAGATTTTACATCTTTTTTTTAAGTGCGGAAGTCCCTTAGGATATCCCTCCGCCGTACCCAAGGGGCTGTATTTAGGTATATCATAGATAGCTGACCCACCCTAGCTTCGCCCAGGGTATATTTTGAAGCTTCATATCCCTTTGGGCCCGTAGGTTTTAGTCATCAAAACATGTATGATAAATTGCCGGATTTGTTAACATTTATTATCAATGCTCCGCTCCCTTAAGTAGTAGCGTGATGATTAGGTGAGCTTCCTCGATAAATGGACTACCCAATAGTGAAATAATCATTCAAATCGGACCAGTAGTTCCAGAGATTAGCGCGTTCTAACAAACAAACAAACAAACTCTGCAGCTTTATAATATTAGTATAGATAGATAAATTGTTTGACATGATGCCCAGAGCAACTTTCTATCAACGCACCGCTCACCATTGGCAGGGAATTCATTTCCATGCATTGCAATCTGAGACGGTACGCACTATAAATATAAGACTACTGATAATATGTACAACTACTACAGTACTGATATGCTGTAAAGCCTTCGTTGATAAATAAATAAATTATTATTATTATATTATTATGCGTTATGAAATAAACTTCATCCCACACACACTCAGGCTGTGGAATGAACTCCCTGCTACGGATTTCCCACGCGCCTGCAATATGGGGTTCTTCAAACGAGGCATTAGAAGGTATCTTTAGGGTCGGCAGCGCGAGTGTGCGCCCCTGGTGTTGCACACGTCCATAGACCACGGTAACCACTTCCTATCAGGTGGGCCGTGTGCTTATCCGCCACCAAAGTGGTATAGAAAAAAACATAATTGATCCTACTAACACACACGCTGGCTGACCCAGGGTCATCGGTGCAAAAATTTCTTCGAATAAGAAACAGAAGAGCATTGACGCTCGTAAACAATTCCACACTCACAGTCGATGTGAAACTTCTCAGCCTCAGAAGGGACTTTGCCTCGCTGTGTGTGATCTACCGCCTAATTGGTTTGTGCTCAAATGAAATATTTGACATGATGCCCACAGCCACATTCTGTCATCACACCGTTTACCATAAGCAGGGAGTACATCCTCACACGCTGCAACCGGAAACGGTGCGCACTGCACGGTGTGAATGAAACTTCATCCAACACACTCTCAACTTGTAGAATGAACTGCTGTGATTTTCCCAAGCGATTACAACACGGGGTCCTTCAAGGAGGGCATTAGGGGGTTTCTTCAGAGTCGGCAACAGGAGTGTAGTTCGTACGAATATCGGTAGATGGCTCCTACCGTCGTCGCCGTAAGACCGATATATGTAGGTATAAAGAATTTGAATAGTTTCAGGCGAAGGTTCGGTGGCTTAGATCCAGGGGAATCGCTCTGAGCACTAAGCCACCGAATACCTTACCGAACCTTACCGAATACAGGATCTTACAGGGGTAAGGGATAGATCGCAGATTCGAATTCTACCTTAAGCGTTTTTGAATAGTTTTTTTTTTTTTACATGCGCGAATATCCCCACGGATACCTACCTAGGTTATGTCGGACTCGAACCAACTAAAACGCACGCCGCCTGTGGGTCGTTTTGGTTGCCGAAGGTGAGGTTGACAGGCATATCCCTCGCACCCCGGCCGACCCAGGGCCATCTCTAACGATCTGGCCCTCTTCTCGGGTGTGGGGACTACAGAGTCCCCAACTCGTCCCCGAAAACGGGGAGGCGCGCCACCGCCGCGGCCCACTTCTGCCAGGCTGACAGGCGGCTCCACCTGTCACCGCCAGGCCGGCGCTCATGGGGTGCGGAGGTCGTTCATCGACCTCGGACGTCCGAGTTGCCTTTGTACGCGGGCAACTTGTCTTGCGATCCTTCGTCGCTCCCGCTGCCGCTCCCGCCCCGCCTCCTCCTTCACGAGCATTACTTGCTCGCAGAAGGAGGCGCCGGCCGCCCACGCATCCGCGCAGCGGACCATCGCTGCGAGCAAGGTGGAGAGCGTGAGAACCCTCACTCCCAGGGCCGCCACAAGCTCCCGCCTCGGCGTCTCCCACGCCGGACACTCGGTAAGCGTGTGCGGACCTGAGTCCTCGCTCGCGTCGCAGTGATGGCACTCGGACGTTGGCTCTTTCTCCATGCGACGCAGATACTTCCCGAAGCACCCGTGCTCGGTGAGTATCATCTGCGTCAGACGGTACGAAAGGCTGCCGTGTGGCCTCTCTAGCCACTCCCCCATGATGGGTCTTACCGCCGCTACTACGGCGTACCCTCGATTTTGAATTGTTACTATCATCGATTAAGATAGAAAAAATTTAAACGGTCCAGGCGGAAATTGAACCTGCGATCTAACCCTTACAGGGGAAGGGTTAGATCGCAGGTTCGAATTCTATCTTAAGCGATTTCGAATAGTAAGCATACTAAATGCTTAAAATTTCATTTAAAAAGAGTGTAACGCCCCTAGTGTTGCAAACATGTGCTTGTTTGCCATCTAAATGGTATAAAAAAATCAGTTAATAAATAAAATATTATCCTTCATTAACTGAACGGAATTTTGAATTTCCCATCTTGTCAGAAATGGTTTTTGCAAATATCATTAGGTATTGGTAATTACTAATAGCATGTCAAACATATTACTTATTGGCGTAATAATCATTAACCATGCTATATAAACCGCTGAAAAATAGAAAATTGTATCACTTGGACGATGTTCATCACGATGATATATTTGGTGAGTACTTGTTATATTACCTACGTCATAGGGCAGTAGCCCTTGTCACAATTACTTGGGGTCGGCGCATGCCCTTCCCCTCCATACATTTATTTTAATAACATCTAATTTTTTCTTTCATGACATATAACATAAACTCACGCCTATATCCCCGAAGGGTTAGGTAGAGGTGCTAGCACCCACATTTCGCCAGTTTATGTTTAGGTCCCAATGTAATAGGTGGCGAGCCTATTGCCATTAACCGGGCACTTATAAACCTAAATACACACATAACTTCGAAAAGCATAGAAAAGTCATTGATGTGTGCCATGGTAAAACTTGGGATCGAACCCGACACCTCGTCTCAGCAGTCCATTACCCATACCACTAGGCTACCGCGCTAGGCTTTCTTCTTTCTTTCTTTCATACATTCCATGTATATTTTCTATTGCCTAAATATAATATTTTTGTTAAAAGTTTATGAAAATCATCTTTAACTTATACGACTTTTATCGCACCTGACTCCTAACCCTTAGTGAAAAGCTTATTCCAGGGCAACATTCGTTAATCTTGCATATAATTCCGGATCCCCTCTTTTCAATTTTTTCTACTGGAGTAGCTAGTACTAGAATAGCTACTTCTACAAAAGTCCGGCGCAAGCAACGTGGTAGGTCATATAATAACAACAAAAGGTGATTAATTCAAATTATGATTCAATTTCAGGTACAGGCGCTAGCTGTGATAATAGCAATAATGATTAGCGAGTCAGTAGGTGCCCAACCTATGCCCACCATTGACGACAATCAGAGCATTTATGGCAAGATAACCAGTAATAATATCGCGAGGAACAAACACAGAGCTCACACTGAACCTTCGGATGACGAAGAAGATGACGATATTGAAGAAGAAGATGATGATAATACTGAAGATGAAGAAGAAGAGGATGAAGAAGATGATGACGATAATAATGAAGATGAAGGAAAAGAGGATGATGACGATGATGACGATAATAATGAAGATGAAGAAGAAGAGGATGAAGAAGATGATGATGATAATAATGAAAAAGATGAAGAAGAAGAGGATGAAGACGATAATAATGAAGAAGAAGAGGATGAAGAAGATGATGATGATAATAATGAAAAAGATGAGGAAGAAGAGGATGAAGAAGATGACGATTATAATGAAGATGAAGAAGAAGAGGATGAAGAAGATGATGATGATAATAATGAAAAAGATGAAGAAGAAGAGGATGAAGAAGATGATGATGATTATGATGAAGACAACGAGAATGAAGAAAATGAGGACGAAGATAAAGAAGATGATTATGATGAAGAGGATGAGGACAGAGATGAAGAAGATGAGGAGATAGAAGACACAGAAGAAGAAGCTGAAGAAGAAGAAGAGTTTGTTGATGATGGTAATATGAAAAAAGAGGATGAGCAAGAAGGAGTTGATGATGGCATGAAAGAAGAGGATGTAGAAGAAGAGAGTGAGAAAGAAGAAAACGATGATGATATTGAAGAAGAATACGGCGAAGAAGATGAAGATGACTATAATAAAAGTCAAGAAATGGACGCCGAAGAAGATGATGATGAAGAAGGAAACGATGATAATATTGAGGAAAAGGACGTAATAGAAGATTTAGATGATAATAACAGCGGAGAAGAGGATTTAGAAGAAGATGATGAAAATGATGACGTAGAAGAAGACGATGACAATGAATATAATGCATACATAAGAGCATACGCTTACGCCTATTTCCCTCCAGGGTAGGTAGAGACATCAGCCCGGCATTGGACTCTAACCTTACATACATCCTCTGAGCATCCTCTGCTGTCATTCATCCTTTCATGCAAGTCCGACGATTTCGAGAACTTCTGACCTGACCGTTTTCATGTGATTAGTCACACTAATTACCTCATCAATCAATTTTTTTCCTCACCAATCTAAGAAGGCTGATGCCGCTGTGATTATGACATTCCTGCTGCTACTAATCCCTCATTAGTCCTTAACATTTCAATCGTCACTCTGTCATAACCAACAGACTTTCTCCACCTCATATGTTTTATCACTTTCAGAATTTCATCCATTCAAATTTCTTTCTCCAAGCGAAACCTTCTTCATCGCAATATATCTGATCCACTTCGCGCTCATACAGACATTCTAAATACCCTCTAACACTATTTCTACGGTCAATTTAGATACCCAGTACCTCACATCCAGTCTATTCCACTTTCCATTTTGAAATCTTTACTCCATGAAACTCAGGTACATCATCTTCCAGAAGACATTATAACTTAAATTATGCTATTTCAGAAATATATTTTTTAAATGGAACTATGTGTTTGGTTTTAAATAAAATACCTATGAGTATATCCTGCCAAATATATATCAGAAAGCTATATATTTTATTTTATTTTTTATATCTACTAGTTTATTTTATATATCTATTTGTATTGTGGTTGTGCGATTATGTTTATAATACTTTGTGTACAGCTGTATATTTTATTTTATTTTCCTTTCTTACTGTTTTAGTTCACCTTTTATTTAGTTTTTTATGGTAACTACACCATATATCTCTTGTCTTGTCACATTACTGTCCATCCCAAGGTTGCCTGGAAGAAATCGCTTTCAGCAATAAGGCCGCCCATTGTACATTAAACTACATACGCATGCACCTACTTGTCTCAGCTGTAAATGTATTGGTGTACAATGTAATGTATAATGTAATAAAGTATTATCTATCTATCTATCTATCACATGTTCGCAATGATTTGATTACTTTAGGTACAGATACAAAAATTATACATTATATTTCACAATAAACATAACAATTCAATCTATCTATCTATCTATCTATCTATCTATCTATCTATCTATCTATCTATCTAAATCTCTAAGTACTAACAAGATGTTAGTTTTTCGGTAATGAGATTATTGTTTGCTGCATCAGACTTCTCTGGGCCAGTCAGAGCCTTAAGCCTCAACAACACTGAGCTAGTTGACAAGCTGCTAGTCGGTGAGTTTCAAAGCTAGCGAGTGAGCGGGTATATAATGCAATCGGATACTCAAAAGCAATAATAAAGATTTAAAATGAAATGTCTATTTTTTAGCAATGGTACGTCTGTTCTTATTTTTATTATTTTCGGCAGAGGTAGGACACGACGGTATTTCCGTCCCAATTGAGCAGTCCGACTGACGAAGTACCTCCACCCTACAGAATACCATGGCTATAATAACCTCGTGTTGTATTCCCGGTGGTGATGTGGTAGTAGGGTAGCCAGAACTAACTGGAGAGTTTTTGTGCTGTCAATGGGAAGACCAAAGGCATGTCCTGATTTTGTTTTCTGCACTGACGGCACAGAGGCTCTGTTCTTTCAAGGTCGGCAGCACGATTGTGACTCCCCTGATGTTACACACATTCATAGGTAACCACTTTCCATAAGGTGGGCCGTGTGCTTGTCTAAGTTGTATAAAAAAAATATATTAACCATCCAAATTATAATAGTAAATTAAGTGACAATTAAATATTATGACGTCACAATTGTTGTTTTAATTCAAGTGACTTACAACTTACTGTTTTGACATTTAGTAAAAAGTGACTAATTTGACTAAACAGTCAAATATTCAGTTATATTGTGATGCGAGCACAAAGTATTACGTAATAAAATACTTAACTGAACTGTCACTATCTAGATATTTGATCGACTCAAGTTACAAGCGTCGTAAGCTTAGTGATTTTGTTTTATACTACTTAGGTGGCAGACAAACACACGGCCCATCTGATGGAAAGTGGTTACCGTGGCCTATGGACGTGTGCCAAACCAAGGGAGTTACATTCACGCTGTCAACCCTGTAAGCACACACACACACACACACACACACACACACACACACACACACACACACACACACACACACACACACACACACACACACACACACACACACACACACACACACACACACACACCCACACACACCCCCACACACACACCCACACACACACACACACACACACACACACACACACAATATCTGTGTCGTGATTGTAATAGACAGTGCAGAACAAGCTTTTGGTCTTCCTACCGACAGCACATAAACTCTCCAGTGAGCTCTGGCTGCTCTATTCACGATCGAAAGGCCTCAGTTCGAATCCTGGCGATTATACTGCCGTCGTGAACTCACTCTTAACAAGCAATTTGTCATAGTTCAATCACTAATATTAGCGGTTAGCTATAATATATAATCTCAATTTCAATTAAGATTCAGTTATTTCGTGAACACAAGCTTACGTTAGATATTGTTTATTCATTAGTATTGTAATATTGTATTCATTAGTAAGTACATACCATGTTCTGCCGATAGGCATCCTAACAAACACACATTATTAGATAGATCCCTGTAAATCAAATTCCTAATTAATTATTCATTAATCACAAACTAACCGCGTAGTTCTCGGCAGAGTAGAATTTGGACCACCCCATCTCTTCCCATGTGGTGTCGTACAAGGCGATTAAGGGATAGGGCTGTTTAACATCAGATATATATACACAGCCCAGACTCAGCCTCAGATGCATGGCTTGAGTCAATAATAGTGCTCTTAAGACGCCAATAGGCTGACACCGTATTAAGTGGAACTGAATTTATGATTTATGAAATGTGGGTGTAAATTCACCTCTGCCTAATCTTCCGGGGATAAAAGCATGATTATAGTATGTATGTACTTTGGTAGTACATACATACATATTACATGTTCATTAAAACAAATTCAAAATGTAATTTGTAATGATGTATTTTGTTGACGTCGATGGGGAGGAATTCTTTGACGTCTGAACCTGCAGGATTGTTTAGGTATATACATTTTTTCTTTTTTTAGATAATTTAATTTAAATAACTTCCGTGTACATTATGTAAATATTTATATTGTTAAAATTATACATATTAATATAACGATTTTGATTTGCCGCCTGAACCACATTCTGGTTGAGTTTGGTGAAATACCCTAGAGCCTGATAAAAAACCATAGACTTTATTTAGTTTGGTTGCCAGCATCCACGCGGTTGGAGCCATAGACAAAAGCAACTATTATTACTGTTTTCATACACTATTATACAGTTACATTTATTACCACTTAGTCCCACCATCTCATTTCCTACACAGTACAACACGTGCAGGGCTTAGATGCGGGTGGCATACATGACACACGGTGCAGAATATCCGATCAAAAACCAGTGGTTATTAGGAATTCTAATGAATTCCAGGCTCACGTGTTTCCTTCTTCCTACAGTCCCGGGTCCTTTAAGCGAGGCGTAAAAAGGATATGATGAGGCTGTCACCATTGTAACATGATATATCAAATAATCAAAGAATCAATTTCATTTATTCAGTTTAGGCACACGAAGAGCACATATGAACGTCAAAATTTTACAATTAGGTATGTCAAGAAATAATAAAAAAATATTAAATTATGTAAAAATAAACCATTGGAAAATGATTCTTTCGCTGGTTCGGTAGATTAGTTCTACTGAGAAGATACCAGCAAGAAACTCAGCGAACTACATTAGAACTAGATTATTTCATTATTATATTATATGGTATATTAAGTAATGGTGACCCTCTTTTCTGAGACTTTGCCTTCAGCTTACCATCAGGCGAGGTGAAGTCTAATTGACGTGTCCTATATATAAAAAAACATCAATATTATGCTATTTGTGATTATTATTACCAAACTCTAAAACTTACATGATTCACTATATTCAAAGGAACATTACCCTAAACATTGAATTATGAAAACAGTTTAAGACTGAAGTTAACAACCACGGTTAGCTGAAGAACATAAGTGCGAGCGAGATAGATAAATTGGTTGGTGCTATGGCGGATCTAGTAGAAGGAAGAACCTTATTATGAGTAAAAGTTAAAAACGTATCCAGCTGTGTACCTACCTACTATAAATAATAGTTCAAAATCCTTCCACAATGGCGCTGCTGGAGTAAAAGGGCATGGTATGAATTTATAGCTTTTGTAGACGAATAGAAGTTAGCCAAGTATGAAGACTCTTCACAATGACGCTTCACGCTTTTATCCGCGGAGGGATAGGCAGAAGTGAATTAACACCCACATTTCACTAATCATTGCTCATGCCGATTTAAATACGAGTTAATAGATGTGGTTTGTGAAGTAAGGATTATAAGAATTATGTTATTATTATCTGTGGTAAGGATAAAATCAAGTGGTGGGCTTTTGTGTCTGCCCATCCTGGAGGGCAATAGGTATGTACAAATAACAAAATAATTTCTCCTAAAATTTACACTGAAAGTGCTGCCACCCTGAGTTAACGCATTTCAACGGACACTAATTAATAAAATTCTCCTTCTACCCTCCATAGTTGTTTTTTTTTTTTTTTCAAATTTAAATACATCTTGCACACATCGCGTGAGTTGCTGAGTCGCACGAGAGCTGCCACGGTTAGACCACGATATATAGTTAAATTTTTATTGCACTAATTTCGTACAACCTACATTTTAAATATTAATAATTAGTTTTCACAAATTTCACAGTAACTGTAATAAAATAAGTGACCTTGTATATTATACTGCCCATCAGATCACTCCCGCGCAATAAGAAAAAGGTAAGTTTTGAATAAAACAATTATTATAATGGCCGCCTTGCACCTAAAGATAATTTGATCAAATTCAGTTTCAAATAGTTTAATCATTTTTTTATACCACTTGGTTGGCAGACAAACACACGGCCCACCTGATGGAAAGTGGTTACCGTAGCTTATGGACGTGTGCGACACCAAGCCAAGGTTGTCGCACTGCCAACCCTGTAAGCACAAGAGTTTCTGTGCGGTCAGTGTAAAAGACAAAGCAGGACAAACTTTTGGTCTTCACACTGACAGTACAAAAACTCTCCAGTGAGCTCTGGCTACCCTACTCACCACCGGGAACACAACACGAGGTTATTATGGCTGCGGTATTCTTAAAACTATTTAATATCTCTTAATTCTTTTCAAATTTTGAAACACACTCTCGTGCAAATTTAACTGTTTTAAACTGCCGGTTTGAACAAATTATCTGAATGTCTATGGCGGTATTATATTAAGGTATACATGTTCATTTTGATTGTATTTGTTTGTCAAATCAAAATGATGGCGACTATTAGTCGTCTTAATTGCCACTAATAAAACCAAATAGTTCGGACACGCGGAGAAGATGGACGAAAGAATATAGACAAAACAGATTTATGAAGTGAGGGCGACGTATGGAAATCAGATCGAAGGTATATAATAAAAGGACATATCAATAGTTCATGAAAGTGGAAAGCGCATTTTAAAAAAATGAAAGTAAAGGAAATGAAAGATGTATGCCAAGATCGTGGTGGAAACATGTGGTCTCTGCTTACCCTACTCGAAAAGAGGCGTGATTGTATGAATGTATAACATTAGGGCTTGATAATACAAGTCATTGCTTAGCATTTAAGGTCGTATAGTGCTATGTAGTACCTATTATACATAGTACAATGTACCCACATACTTTGAATAATACAATTAAAAATTTTCACGCTGCAGTCAGCAGCTAAACATGCTTTGCTTATACATATTTTAAAATCCAGGTAATTAGTAATATATTAATATTAATATATTTAAATGCAAATAATAAGAAGCCGCGTGGTCCTGGCAGAGCAGAATTTGGACCAGCCCATCTCTTCCCATGCGATGTCTTACAAGGCGACTAAGGGATAGGGCTGTTTATCATCAGACAGATATATACAGCCCAGACTCAGCCTCAGTCAACAATAGTGCCCGGAAGACGGCAATAGGCTCACTCCCTATTACGTGGGATTGAAATCAATCATTGGTGAAATGTGGGTGTTAATTCACATCTGCCAACCATCCAGAGATAAAGACGTGATTATTATATGTATGTTAAAGTTGCAGTCTCTTTGTATAGTTAGCATAGTTTTGTATAAATTCATAAGTAATTGCGTATATTTTTTCTGTATGTTTTAATGTGTGTATGTATGTATAAGTTATTCTTATTATTATATTGAGGTTATCTTAAGCAAGGAGGTAGGACACGACGGTATTTTCGCCCAATTAAGCAGTCCGACTGGGGAAGTACCTCCGCCCTACAGAATACCGCGGCTGTAATAACTTCGTGTTGTGTTCCCAGCGGTGAGTAGGGTAGCCAGAGCTCACTGGAGAATTTGTACTGTCAGTGGGAAGACTAAAGGCTTGTCCTGCTTTGTCTTCTACGCTGACGGCACAGAAACTCTGTACTTACAGGGTTGGCAGCGCGACTGTAACCACTTTCCATAAACTAAGGGGTATAAAAAAAAAGCAAGCGACTCGTACCACGTGGTTGGCACGGATGTCGGTCATCACGTATCTTTTCTTGGTGAATTATTTCCTGTTGTAATCAACCAGTTGCAAACATACAGCAGCTTATGTCTAAACAAAAAAATCATAGTAAAAAACTATGAGAAAAAAAAAAATTATACCTCTTAGGTGGCAAACAAGCACACGACCCATCTGATGGCAAGTGATTACCGTAACCTATGGACGTGTGCGGCACCAGAGGCGTTACACTCGCGCTGCCGACCCTGAAGAAACCTTCTAATGCCCCTCTTGAAGAACCCCATATTGTAGGCACTTGTCGTAAGCATAGAACATTTAGTACAAATCTGTTTCTACTTCGCATCCGAAGCTTACACTTCGAAGACTGGGGTCCGCTATACCAGACTCCAGTGAGTCTTAAGCCACAGTTGGCTTTCACTGAATTTCGATGTTTTCCGTGAAGCGACTGTCATCTGACCTGCGCAACCCAAAGGCGATGTCGAAACATTGCAGTTAAAGCAGTTGTTGAGCTTTTTAGTGCTTCAACTACCCGCAACGACTGACATAGATGTTCGTGTGGCAACCGGGAGCTCGCTGGAGAGATTTTGTGCTATCAGTGGGAAGACCAAAAGCTTGTCCTGCTTTCTCTTTTACACTGATGGCACAGAAACTTTGTACTCACAGGGTTGGCAGGGCGGAGAGGCCCCACGGCAGCCTCTCGTACCGTCTGACGCAGATGATCACCGAGCACGGGTGCTTCGGGAAGTATCTGCGTCGGATGGAGAAAGAGCCAACGTCCGAGTGCCATCACTGCGACGCGAGGGAGGACTCGGGGCCGCACGACGGCGGGAGCGACGAAGGATCGCAAGACAATGTCGATGAACGACCTCCGCCCCCCATGAGCTCCGGCCTGGGGGTGACAGGTGGAGCCGCCTGTCACCCTGGCAGAAGCAGGCCGCGGCGGTGGCGCGCGTGACGCGCCTCCCCGTTTCCGGGGACGAGTTGGGGACTCTGTAGTCCCCACACCCGAGAAGAGGGCCAGATCGTGAGAGATGGCCCTGGGTCGGCCGGGGTGCGAGGGGTATGCCTGTCAACCTCACCTTCGGCAACCAAAGCGACCCACAGGCGGTGTGCGTTTTAGTCGGTTCGAGTCCGACATAACCTCCTCCACCGGCTCCGGTGGGGAGGGATCCGTGAGGATTTTGCGCACGTAAAAAAAAAAAGGGTTGGCAGGGCTAGTGCGACTCCCTTGGTGCTGCACACCTCCATAGGCCACGGTAACCACTTTCCTTCAGGTGGGCCGTGTGCTTGTCTGTCAACCAAGTGGTATAAAAAAATACCTATATTTATGTTTACAAATATTTACACTGAGCGGAATAGAACCCGCGCCTCTTGCGTAGCAGCCGCGTTTACTACCGCCTCGCCACAGAGACTGTCATTTAGAGCAAATATTCGTATGCATAAATATGTACCTACACATATAAGCATTGGTCTGGGTTCAGTATCAGAATAAACGGGATATTTACCATGTTTCATTATTTTGAGTTTCCGATATTTCGGCGCTGTTGCAAGCACCATGATCACGGAGGAACTGGAGTAGTGGCGGTGAACAAAGAAAAAGTTTTTTCCTAAGAGTAATTATATCGATCTACCCTCTTTCGAGTTCTTTTACTACGCGTATCTGCACTACTATTGGTTTCACTCTCACTACAAACTCGAACTCGACCATGATAGTTTAAATACCTATATTGGTCTGGGTGTATATATGTATTTAAAAAAAATCATAATTATATGTTGAACAGACTTGTCGCGATTTAATCATAGAACGCATTATTTTTGCCGACGTTTCGGATGTGTTGGAGCACCCGTGGGTACGACTTGACTGGCTTGGGAGTGTCGAGAGATATCGAGAGGCCCGGAATCCAGTAATTAAGATACTGAAACCAAAATACACAGTACCAGCTTTACCATTCATTATTTAAGTAATGGAGGGTAGGCGCACACAAATTGTTCTCCGCATACCTTTAGACGCTCGTAAGTCAGTCAAGTCGTGACTACGGGTGCTGCAACGCAACTTAAATGTGGGCAAAAGTAGTAAGTTTTTTTATACAACTTAAGTGGCAAACAAGCACACGGCCCACCCGATAGAAAGTGGTTACCGTGACCTATGAAGGGTACCGGTTCCATTATTTAATCGCGTAAAGTCCCAAACCATTGTTTTAAACGCTATCTGGACCCATGGTAAGCATAGCTTACTAGCTTGTCATGGAATCTAGAATGCGGATAAACATACTTAGATACTTTTATTGTAAATAGATACATATTATATATAGAAACACCCATACCAATGCAAATATTTGCACTGAGCGCGAAAAGAACCCGCGCCCTCTGCGTAGCAGTCGAAGTTCTACCGCTACGCTACAGAGGCCGTCTATAATTATGAATTTATACCGCCATAGTTTAAAAAAACAGCAAAAAAAATTATAAACATGTATTTACAAAAATAAGTATCCAATTATGTTTATCCGCAATTCCATAACACAATTATTTTTTTTATACCACTTAGTTGGCAGACAAGCACACGGCCCACCGCCCACCTGATGGAAAGTAGTTACCGTGGCCTATGGACGTCTGTAACACCAGAGGAGTCACAGTCGCGCTGCCAACCCTGTAAGTAAAGAGTTTCTGTGCCGTCAGTAGAAGACAAATCAGGACAAGCCTTTAGTCTTCCCACTGACAGCACAAATTCTCCAGTGAGCTCTGGCTACCCTACTCACCGCTGGGAACACAACACGAAGTTATTATAACCGCGGTATTCTATAGGGCGGAGGTACTTCCCCAGTCGGACTGCTCAATCGGGCGGGAATACCGCCGTGTCCTACCTCCTATAGCTAAGCTAAGTTAAGCTATGCATACCATGCTATACCATGCACACCATATTGGTTGTAGAAAATGCCCTAAATTAATTAAAGAAGACTAAATTTACCATTAAAATAGTTTTAAAAATAAACAAAAACAGTGAGAAAAGAACAACCGCATCTTTTACCGCTCATTTGTCATTTTTAATAAGCTCTGTTCTTACAGTCCCGGGTCCTTTAAACGGGTCGTGAAAAAGCATGAGCTGAGTCCGTCAAACTAAGGACCACCATTGATGGTATCTGTAATGGTGACTAGCGTTCCTGAAATTTTTTCTTAAGATTGCCATCAAACGAGGTGAAATTATATTGACGTGTCCGTGTACAGGAAAGTACAGGCATACAAGCACAGGGCCCGCCTGATGGAAAGTTGTTACCATGACCTATGGACGTGTGCAACATCAAGGGAGTCACATTCGTGCTGCCGATCCTGTAAAAACGAGAGATTCTGTGCCGTCAGTGTAGAAAACAAGGCAGGACCAGCCTTTGGTCTTTCCACTGACAGCGCAAACTCTTCAGTAAGCTCTTGCTTCTCTGTGAATACAACACGAGGCTATTAAGGCCGCAGTATTCTGTAGGGTGGAAGACAGTCCCACTCACACTGCTCAACTGGAACGCAAATATACTATCGTTGCCTATCTTTTATTTGATAAATTTTAAATATAACATAACGTAACATAAACTCACGCCTATATCACCGAAGGGGTAGGCAGTGGTGCTAGCACCCTCATTTCGCCAGTTAATATTTAGGTCCCAATGTAATAGGTGGCGAGCCTCTTGCCATTAACCGGGCACTTATAAACCTGCGATAAATACATACATAACTACGAAAAGCATCGAAAAGTCATTGGTGTGTTCCATGGTAAGACCTGCTATCGAACCCGAGACCTCATCTCAGCAGTCCATTACCCATACCACTAGGCTACCGCGGTTTCACATATTATAATGTATGTATGTATAAATTATTCTTATTATACCCATATGATAAATCATTTAATTTCAGATACAAGCATTCATTGCGTTGACTGTAATGATAAGTAAGCTACCAAGCTAATGATACAAAAAATTGAGTGAACGATGATGAAGAACTTCAGTTTAGAAGACAATAGTGAAGACAGGTCGAGTGATGACGAAAGTGAAGTTTAATCAAGTGAATCTAATAAATCGGATGTTAACGAAGAAACGGATAATGCAACAGTTCTGTAAGATAAAGAAAAGATAAGAAAAAGAAGGTATTTTATTGCTTTATTTCCATAGTATAAACAATCAACCGCGGTAGCCTAGTGGCATACCACTAGGCTACCGCGGTTGATTGTATATACTATCCCATAGGTAATGAACTGCTGAGACGAGGTCTCGGGGGGTCCTGCCTTTTCGCCAAAAATCGTTTACCCGATTATCACTTGCCAACCAACGTTACGCCAATTTTTCACTTTGACGACTAACGATTGTCAAATGTTTGTATGACAACGTTTCATTTGGTAGAATTATTGTTAAGCTGATTATTGTAATGACAAAATACGTTTGGGGCATTTATCTTTTGCCAATTTATTTATTAGGCCAGACAACTTTTAGACGAATAACAGAACCGGTTAGGTTAGGTTAGTATTATGATAAACAATGTACGAGCCGAACGTGCGAAGCGAGCGTGCCGCGGCAGCGGCCGGCGAAGTGCCGTAACAATTTTTTTTTACATTTTTACATACATTTACATAACAAACAATAAACAACTACATGAATATTATGCCAACTAAAACATTCGCTACTTGAAAGTTGACATTTTGAAAAGTGTCATTCTAAAAGGTGACCAAACGTAAAATTGGCAAGTTGGGTAATAAAAACAAAATGAAATCACAAGTTGGCAAATGATTATTCTGCGAAATATAATTCTGGGCAACGTTAGTTGGCAAGTGATAATCGGGCAAACGATTTTTGGCGAAAAAGCAGAGATCCAGGTCTCGGGTTCGATCCCAGGTTTTACCATGGCACACACCAATGACTTTTTCTTTTTGAAGTTATGTGTGCATTTATCGCAGTTTTATAAGTGGAACCTAAACATAAACTGGCGAAATGTGGGTGCTAGCACCTCTGCCAACCCTTCGGGGATATAGGCGTGAGTTTATATTATGTTATTTACAGTGGGACAAGTAGGTAGCATGTGTATAGTTTCATTTATTATAGTTGGCCCTATAACTGGTAGCGATTACTTCCAAAAAAGAAAGCGAATACAAAAAAAAAATTAATATTCAAATATTATTTCATTTCA
The DNA here is from genome assembly GCA_963662185.1 of Eilema griseolum. Taxonomy (NCBI): domain Eukaryota; kingdom Metazoa; phylum Arthropoda; class Insecta; order Lepidoptera; family Erebidae; genus Eilema; species Eilema griseolum. The sequence continues at coordinate 1,773,132 of OY759256.1, forward strand.
GATTCAATCAGTGATTATGTTCGCTAAAATGGTACATGAGTCAATATTTGAGCATGATCATGATTCTATAAGTAAATTGGATGACGTCAAGGATCCTTATAGCAGGAACTCGGACGATAATGAGGATTCCAGTTGCGATTCTGAGGCTAGTGAACGTTCATCAAATGATTCTGAGCATAAAGCAGCTTCATCAACTGATTCTAAAAATAGAGAAGTTTCTAAAACAGATTCTGAGGATAGAGAAGCTTTATTAACTGATTCTGGTAATAGTGAATCTACTAGTTATGAATCAAATGTTGAGGTAGAAACAAATCATCATCCTCTGACACTTATTCTAACTCAGTTGAGGTTTATTGACTGCGATACTGGTGACCTTCGAAATTATCCATGAAGTGATAAAATTTTAAGAAAGAAGAAATCAATCACCAAGTAAGTAATTTGGTAAAATAAAGGTAGACAGGTCTTTCCTGGTCTTTTGACCTTTCCTAGGGTCAACATCACATACACTAATAATTATAATGGTGGTCTCTTAATCGCCTCTTAAAACACCCTTGGGATGAGATGGGCTGGTGACACTTGTATTCTTTCTCTGTCATCAGGATTTTGATGTAATCGAAATTAGCGCGAAATTAAACGAAAGAAAATCTTTTTTGTACTACACGGTCCACTTGATGAAAACCAGTGACCGTGGTCTAAGAACGATTGCACCACTAGGGGAGTCACACTCATGCTGTCGACCCTAGTAAGCTTTCATAGTAATCGATAGATACATATTATTTGAAAACACGCATCTAATTTATGCGGGGTGTGAAAAAGCATAATATGATGAGGCCGTCAAGCTGAGTGTCACCATTGTCACACGGTAAGTGTAAGTAATGGTGACCCTCTTTTTTGGGACTTTGCCTTCAGCTTACCATCAGGCAAGGTGAAGTCTAATTGACGTGTCCTATATACAAAAAAAAATCATTTAGGCAATCAGAACTCACTGGAGAGTATTTGTGCATTCAGTGGGAAGACTTGTCCTACTTTGTCTTCTGGACTGACTGCACAAACACTCTCAGTTCTTACAGGATCGTGACTCCCGTGGCGTTGCACACGCCCACGGTAATCACTCTCCATCAGGTGGGTCGTCTGCCACCTAAGTTGTTAAAAAAAACCAATTTCTTGTACCCAGTAATCAAAATCGGTTTGTACAAGTTGCACTAATGTGTTACTAATTGGATGTCATTACTTAATGTGCGGTCACCATAATCATTAATTATACTACCTATATAAACAATTAAAAATAGAAAATAGTATCAATTGTTGAAAATTCACCATGATGAGCTACTTGGTAAGTTCGAACCATCGTTGCACCTCTTTAACCTGTAATAAAATTATAGTCTTCAAATAAGATATTAGTGGAATACAAGAAGAGGGCCAGATCGTGAGAGATGGCCCTGGGTCGGCCGGAGTGCTAGGGATATGCCTGTCAACCTCACCTTCGGCAACCAAAGCGACCCACAGGCGGCGTGCATTTTAGTCGGTTCTAGTCCGACATAACCTCCTCCACCGGCTCCGGTGGGGAGGTATCCGTGGGGATTTTGCGCACGTAAAAAAAAAGTGGAATACATAAAATTAACATTTATCATTTCTTATATCGATTAAGATATGGAAAAATTGAATCCGCGATCTTTCTCTTACAGCGGGAATGTTCTGACTAAACCCAAGAAACCGCTGTAAGGGACAGATCACGGGTTCGAATCCCGTCTGAACAGATTTAATTTTTTCTATATCTTTATCGAATTGAAGCATACTAAATGCTTTAAAACTTCATTCAATGTATCATTACTGCTACCCTCCCTTGGATAGCAGCGTGATGGTATTTAGTCTCACAAATAATATGGCTTACTATTGATAAAATTAATTTTCAAATCGGTTTTTAAATTATTTTTCTTAATTGTTTTTCAAGCAGTTGCAAAACCTATTCAATACAAAAAATTATCAATTATTTTCTTTGTTATATAAATATAGACAAAAAAGATAGATAGATAGATAATTCTTTATTGTACAGCAATAGATTTACAGTAAGACAAGTAGGTAGCGTATATATAGTTCAATATATATACGCTAACTATGTTCAATGTCTAATTGGCGCCTTATCGCTGGTTGCGATTTCTTCCAAAAAAGAAAGCGAAAAAGTATAAGATGAGGCCGTCAAGCTGAGTGTCACCATTGTCACATGGTATGTGTAAGTAATGATGACCCTCTTTTCTGAGACTTTGCCTTCAGCTTACTATCAGGCAAGGCGAAGTCTAATAGACGTGTTCTATGTATAAATATACATATATATATTTATATATATATATAAATCGAATACTAAAAAAGATTAAAAATCAAATATTATTTAATTTCAGATTCAATCAGTGATTACGTTCGCTAAAATGTTCAGTGGGTTGATATTTGAGCATGATCATAATTCCAAAAGAAAACTGGATGACGTCGAGGATCCTTATAGCAGGAACTCGGACGATAATAAGGATTCCAGTTGCGATTCTGAGGCTTGTGAACATTTTTCATATGATTCTGATCATGAAGAAGTTTCAACAACCGATTCTGAAAATAAAGAAGCTTCTTCAACAGATTCTGAGGATAGTGACGCTTCTTCAACTGATTCTGAGGATAGAGAAGCTATATCAACAGATTCTGAGTATGGTGAAGCTTCCTCAACAGATTCTGAGGATAGAGAAGCTTCTTCAACTGATTCTGAGGATAGAGAATCTTCATCAACAGATTCTGAGGATAGAGAAGGTTCTTCAACTGATTCTGATGATAGAGAAGCTTCATCCACTGATTCTGAGTATGGCGAAGTATAATCAACTGACTCTGAGAATAGAGATTAACTGATTCTGATAATAGTGTAACTCAGTTGGGGTCAGCTGACTGCGATACTGGTGACCTTCGAAAGAATCCATGAAGTGATAAGATTGTAAGAAAGAAGAAACCTATCATCAAGTAGGTAAGATGAGGATAATTAGGAAAGAGGGGTCACCGTCACATACACCAACAATGTTCTGGTGGCCCTCAGATGCCTTTACGCCCGTCTTGAAGAACCCAGGGCGATGGGAAGAAGAAAGCGTGTGCTTATAAATATAGTTTATGGTAGTATTAATCAATAAGTTAATGTTTAAAATAAAAATAGTTAATATAATTAAATTGTTTTTATTACATTATATGGCTACTATGAAGTTACAATTACTTACTAATAAAATGTTAATATCTATACTAATATTATCAGACAGATGTATACAGTCTAGACTCGGCCTCAGAAGTATGGGTCGAGTCAATAATAGTGCCCGGAATACAGCAATAGTTTCACCCCCTCACACAATATACCCGGTAACAAAATGGATTCCGACGAGGAAACACTGTTGTTAGCAGACGCCGGAGATGGAAATGAAAGCATCGACGAATTTGGGAATGGAATGCTATATTCCGAACCGCTGGATCGCAACAGGAGAGAGCAAACGCCCTTGGTTTAATAGGCCCTGCAGAGAAGCAAGAGACCACAAGCAATCTGCATACAGGGCTTGGACCACGGCTTTAGCCAATAAAGATCCTAATATCACTGAAGTGAAGCGAAAGTTGAATGCCGCCTCGAGGTCTAGTAAAAAAGCTACGGCCAGGGCTAAGTTTGAGTTCATCGGCAGAATTGGCGAGCGGCTTGCGCGCTACCCATCTGGCAGTCGTGCATTTTGGTCGCTCGCCAAAGCTGCCGAGGGAAACTTCTGCCAGTCTTGCCTTCCACCGCTGCAAAAATCCGATGGTAGTCTGGCCCATGGCGCTAAGGAGAAAGCCGATCTGTTGGGTAATCTCTTTGCGTCAAACTCGACTATGAACGACGGGGACGCCGAACCACCCATAATCCCCAGCTGTGGTGCTTCCATGTCTGAAGTTAAAATCACGCAACGGGCGGTCCGGCGTGAGCTTAAGTCCCTAGATGTTCGGAAGTCGAGTGGGCCGGATGGGATACCGGCGATGGTGCTTAAACACTGCGCCCCCGAGCTGTGCCCTGTACTTACACGCCTTTTTGCACTCTCCTACTCCGCGCGGCAGGTCCCAGCCTCGTGGAAGACCGCATTCGTGCACCCTGTACCTAAGAAAGGCGACAGGACAGATCCGACCAATTACAGGCCTATCGCTATAACCTCCCTACTCTCGAAGGTTATGGAGCGTGTCATTAACACACAGCTCCTGAGATACCTTGAAGGAAACGATCTACTGAGCGACCGACAGTACGGCTTTCGCCACCGTCGCTCAACCGGTGATCTTCTTGTGTATCTCACAAACCGGTGGTCGCAAGCCATCGAGAGTCGGGGTGAGGCACTAGCGGTCAGCCTCGATATAGCAAAGGCCTTCGATCGGGTCTGGCACAAAGGTCTTCTTGCGAAGTTGCCGTACTATGGACTCCCCGAGGGACTATGCGAATGGATCGCCAGCTTTTTGTCCAACAGAAGCATCCAAGCTGTCGTCGACGGCAGCTGCTCGGACCGCATGAACATAAACGCTGGTGTCCCACAAGGCTCCGTGTTGTCTCCGACGCTGTTTCTGCTGCATATCAATGACATGCTGTCTGATGGCTCCATTCATTGTTATGCGGACGACAGTACCGGGGACACGTGTTACACGGGCCGTGCAAATATCCCTCAGTCCGAGGTGGAGAAGAGTCGCGAACAACTTGTGTCTAAAATCGAGACTACTCTCTCTGGAGTATCCGATTGGGGACGACTAAACCTAGTCCAATTCAACCACACTAAGACACAAGTATGTGTATTCACCGCTAAGAAAACCCCATTCATTGTAGCGCCGCAATTCCTGGGCACACCGCTTACCATCTCCTCGAGTATCGGGATCCTTGGTGTCGATATCTCCAGCGACGTCCAATACCGAAGTCATTTGCAGGACAAGGTTAAGTTGGCATCAAAAAAACTCGGAGTGCTCAACAGGGCGAAGCAGTACTTCACTGCGGGGCAGCAACTCCTTCTTTATAAGGCACAGGTCCGGCCTCACATGGAGTACTGCTGTCACCTTTTTGCTGGAGCACCTGCATACCAGCTTGACCCCTTCGACTCGTTGCAAAGACGGGCATTGAGGCTGGTTGACAATCCCATACTCACAGGTAGAGTGGAACCTCTTAGCCTTAGGAGGGATTTTGCCTCACTGTGTGTGTTCTACCGCCTATACAATGGTTTGTGCTCAGATGAATTGTTTGACATGATGCCCGTAGCTTCATTCTATCATCGCACCTCTCGCCATAGGCAGGGAATTCATCCCCACACATTGCGACCTGAGACGGTGCGCACTGTGCGGTATGAAAGAAACTTCATCCCACGCACACTCAAGCTGTGGAATGACCTCCCTGCTGCGGTTTTCCCAAGCGCCTACAATATGGGGTTCTTCAAGAGGGGCATCAGAAGGTTTCTTCATGGTCGGCAGCACGAGTGTGACACCCCTGGTGTTGCATACGTCCATAGGCCACGGTAACCGCTTCCCATCAGGTGGGCCGTGTGCTTGTCTGCCAACTTAGTGGTATAAAAAAAAAAAAAAAAAAAAATCCATTATCAATTAATCGAATGGAAGAGAACGATTGCTTTGTGCTATATTGCAAACAAATCAACGAATCCACTTTGTTACCGAGTGCATTGTCAGTAAATCGTAAACTCACTAAAAATCCGCGACGTTTCCGCTCCGCGACCGCGGTGGAGGCCGCTAGTATGATAATGCCCTAACCTGTGAACTGATACTGATGGTTCAGGTTCAGAATGTCTAATTCTCAAAATGTCAAGCGGTCTTAAAAATGTCCAATTCCCATATTGTTCAGTTCCTAAAATGTCCAATTCCCAAAATGTCCAATATTTTAGAAGATTTTTTTTTGTGACCCGATACGGATAGATGTTGAGGAGAAGAGGAACTAGGAGGCTGCGTCGACATAGCTCACATATTCTTTGAAAGAGCACTGTGAGTGCTTATTGAATATAGTTTTCATTTAAATGCTTTTGATATTTTGAGACTCAGACATTTTGCGTCTCGGACATTTTGAGACTTGGGCATTTTGAGACTTGGACATTTTGCTACCACTTGACATGTTGCAAATTGGACCTTCTGCGAGTAAACGGAACTAATTTTGATTAAATTTATAACAAAGATAGACTAGACTTTGGGAAAGGATGTAGGCTATGCTTGGCCGCGATGCGGGCAGATCCACAAGTAATAGCTAGTGTAAGTTAATATGTAGTAAGTGCATATGTTTGGATGTCTATTACTCAATTATGCTCAAACGGTTGCATGGATTTGACTGAAATTTGGTACATGGATAGTTTATAATAGGGAATAACTCCTAGGCTAAGCGTTTTATCCCAGAAATAGATTTTTTTTTGTTTTTGTTTTACAATTTACATAAGTGGCAGACAAGCACACGGCCCACCTGATGGAAAGTGGTTACCGTGACCTGTGCACGTGTGTAACACCAGTGGAGTCACATCCGTACTGCCGACCCTGTAAGAACAGAGATTTTATGTGCTCTCAGTGCAGAACACAAAATAAGGACAAACCTTTGGTCTTCCCACTGACAGCACAAAAACTCTCTAGTAAGCTCTGGCTCCCCTACTTACCATCGGGAACACATTCCCATGGGTTGCAGGAGCAGGATCAGAATTCCTTGCGAGTGAAACCGCAAGTATCAGCTAGTTACCAATATAATCCATTTATCAGGACTGATATTTAACAATCCCAAAATATACGCTGACGGAGATTGAGGACATTATTTCTGGGTGACACGATTTACTTAAGCCTTAATGTGACGTCACTGTAAAAAAGATGGATGACAAATATAATAAAGGCACAAGACAGCTTTGTGTGAGCCTCCAACGGAAGCTGAACGGGGAGGAATTCAATGTGATATTTTTATACGGGTATAGGCCGCCTGTCCATTGAAGCGGAGCGGAAAGGAACGGAGCTGAGCCAAAATGAACAAATCGTATTGTATAAAATCTCCGCTACGCTTCTGTGGACAAGGATATATGATTTGATATTGAGATGTAAATTCACATTAATAGTGTAAAACTCGCTGGGATATTATAATAAGATATTATAATAAACATAGTAAATATCCCGGCGAGTTTAACACTAATCATGTGGGCAAGAAATCGCAAACGAGTTTTAAAATTCATTTCTAAAAAGCGGGGTAAGAAAGCGATGAAGCTAAATCAGCCACTGCTGGCAGCTCAAAAAAACTCGTCGTGAGCTCGCTGCGGACCGCTACTTTCTCGCTCTGCCATGCCACCTAATTCCACGTAAATGTACAGGTACAGCTCGCAGCTCAGCTCCGTATTATGTTCTTACTCCGCTCCGCTCTAATGGACAGGTAGCCTAAGAAGTCAAAAGGCTTTTTGGATATGCGATCCGCCGCGTTGCCGCCTCGGTCGAGTCAGCGAGGGTGTGAACAGGATTTTCCTGCTCCGTCTTGCATACCTATCATGCTTTCACATTATAATAACAATGGTATGAAAGTGTCGATGACGTAGGATCTACAATCTGGTATGTATTGTTATCGCGAAGAAAACATTCCTTTTCGTTTACGAGAATTATGTGAAGTTAAAAAGGGCTATGTGTTTGATCTATATATTGTCGAGGCTCTGGTGCAGGATTTCCTTTCAGAGAAATCAAGTCGGTCCACTAAACAAGTCTTTCGCAAAAGCTATAAAGCTTTAAGCCCAGTTTCATCCAAAGCTTTAACCTCGAAGTCTGGAGTCCGATTTACCAGTCTGCGGATTTGGCTGAACTTAATTCTTTATTGTACACAGGAAAATAATACATCTACGGGCAATCACAAATACATCTTGGTGTACAAAGGCGAGCGTAACTCAATATTGAGTCCTCAATAGTAATATTTTTATTCAAGCGTGGCCATGTTGGAGGGACGGTAAGGGGGAACAGGTAAAGCACTCCATCATATTATCGGAACGATCCAAGGTCAAGGTAAGGTGGTTAATAATTGAATGAAAAACAATATGTCAGCTTTTAACGCATATATCTTTTTACATTTTTTTGTAATTATTATTAAGTAACTGATTTATTTTAACGGTGCAGAAAGATTAGATAATCATAATATGCTCACAGTTTTCGAAATATAAATTACTCCTCCGTCTACCCTTTCCAGAATATAATTTAAACCGTACATTTTAAAACTGCGGCTGCAATGACAACTTGTCAAAGAAGTTCAGCACAAAGTGTATCCACTATCACTTTATACAGACGCCATGTTGGAATCCAATTCAGCAGCCGCCTTTACGCGGGAAATAAATAACATCGCACCACAAGCACACGACACACAGTACATGTGTGATGCGACGCGACAGATTTGTCTGCATACGGGTCGGTACATATCTGACGGAAAATACGTCGCGTATTATCGGCCGCGTATCGTCAGAACAGACAAATCCATACTAATACTATAGTGGCGAACGTAACTCTGTCTGTGTGTATGCTATTACACCTAAACCGCTGAACCGATTTTGATGAAATTTGGTATAGGAGTAGATTAGATCTTGAGAAAGAACATAGGCTATGTTTGTTCGCGATAACCGACATTCACATCCACAGGGAACAGCTAGTATTAAAAAATATAACATTGAATCATTCACACTCAACCGAATATGCGTTAGTGCGTTGAGCGTACTGCGTTGGTTTCGTTCCCGTCCACATATTGGCGGTCGAACAAACTACATTAAACCAACGATTCCGTGAAGTGGCTAAAAAAGGAACACCGTTATCATTGTCAAATGCCTACTGTGTTAAGGTATTATTGCAAATCTAAAAGAATTTAGCACGATTTGACAATATTATATACCTAGAACTGACTAGACGCTTTATGTGGCAGGTTGCATTTGACCTAATAGATGCGATGGAACGGACGCATTTTCCGACAGATGTGTACCAACCCTACGTACGCTTAGGGGCAACACACACGACGGCTATTTGCAAACCTACTGATGCAAAAGTTAGGGTTCAGTCAGATAGAGCAGTCAGGCATTCATGCATTCCACGATTGAATGATTACTTTTCTCATTATAAACAACAAGCTGTTGCCGGTGGCTCCGTCCGCGAGGACTTTTGATCCTGTAAATTTTTGTTTCGTCCGGAAATTTCCTCGAATACCAAACCCGATGGCCCACGAGAGTGGTTGTGTCCCACTCGGACCCACTAATACCACGCGCCGTCTAAACCTTATCCAGCGATCTGGGCTGTCCCTGGGCCATGTATGGTTTCAAGACGGACCCTCAGGTGTGTTTAACCGGTATCCCCATCGAACCCCAGAAAGGGGGGAAGGCGAACGTCCCGCCACTGCACCGTCGGGGGTGAAGTGGCGACAGGTAGCCGCACCTGTATCCTACCATTTGCCTGATCTCCGCTGTGCCCTCTGGTAGTCAGAGGGACATGGGAGAAGCCCTCGAGCAGGCCTCTCTCGGCGTCTCTCCTGGGAGAGAGGTGCCACAATCTCCGTTGCCCAGTGTGGTGCATGGAGATTCCGGATCACGCACACTGATCCTATTCCCGCTGCACATTCTACTCAGCTGACCATCCCCGGTTTCGGTCGTGATATACATCGCACTCCTATTGCACTCATGCCGGTCTGATTTTGATCGGTATTTCTATCAGCCACCCTTGAATTTATTTCGTTCACGTATAATTTTCATATAGCGATATCTTTTAAGCTGTTCATTGTAATTATATAAATTGAATGACAATTACTATCTCCATTAAATGCAACGTACCTTATGAACTTAATTAAATAAGGATTTGATAAGGGATAACAGATGTATTGTTAAAAATAGTTTCGAAAATAACATTTCCAATTAGCAAAAGATAAAAATGGTTACTGTGGGTTATCTTTAAGAGATAGACATATGCTATCGTGAAGTTGCGAATGCACACACATTTTTTTATACATTATTTTGTTCGATCATTAATAGTTTTTGCAGCGCACGTGATAAAAGGACTTATTGGAAGATATTAATTATATTATTGGAGTTTTAGAAAGGATCCCTAATTTTTTTAACAATATAGCTTATAATAATATAGCTTTCTAATAGTAAAAGTATTTTTGAAATCTGTTTATTAGTTTTTGAGTTTATTCAAAACATACAAAAATACAAATCTATCCTCTTAATATTATATTATATATTATTAGTATATTAGTAAAGTATAGAAATAAAGATATAAATTACGGACACTTGACCGCATGAAAGCCTTCTGCCTGAGAGATCCTTTATAGATATATTGTCCCTGCCAATTCAAAATGAGGAACCAGTGTAGCACGAGTGTGACGCTCCTTGTATTGCACACGTCCATAGGCATCGGTAATCACTTTCCATCAGGTAGGCTGTCTGCTTGTCTGCCTCTTAGGTGCCATAAAAGAAGTACCGGAGGGCTGATAGAAGGGAAAACTTGGCCAGAAACAGGTCAAACAAATACTTATATATCGAAAGACACGACGGTATTTCCGTCCAATTGAGCAGTCCGACTGGGAAAGCACCTCCGCCCTGCAGAATACCCCGGCCATAATAACCTCGTGTTGTGTTCCCAGCGTGTGAGCGTGTGTGTGAGTAGGGTAGCAAGAGCTCACTGGAGAGTTTTTGTGCAGTCAGTGGGAAGACCAAAAGTTTGTTCTGCTTTGTTTTTAACACTGACGGCACAGAAACTCTCTGTGCTTACATGGTCGGCAGCGCGAGTGTGACTCCCTTGGTGTTGTACACGTCCATAGGCCACGGTAACCACTTTCCGTCAGGTGGGCGATGTGCTTGTCTGCCACCCAAGTTGTATAAAAAATAAACAAAATATACAAAATACATACAAACGTGCATATAATCACGCCTTTATCCCCGGAGGGTTAGGCAGAGGTGAATTAACACCCACATTTCACCAATCATTGAATTCCGTCCCACGTAATAGGGGGTAGGCCAATTGCCGTCTTTCAGGTACTATTATTGACTCAAGCCATACATCTGAGGCTGAGTCTGGGCTGTATATATATGTCTGATGTTAAGCCCAATCCTTTAGTCGCCTTGTACGACACCGCATGGGAAGAGATAGGGTGGTCCAAATTGTACAACTGCACGCGACTGTAATCGTAATGGCATTGGTAATAGTATCGCAAGTTTGGTAAATGTTTTTTTCTTTTCTCAAAAAATCCCCAACTTCACTTCAAGAAAGTAATCTACTCCGAGGTGAAATATTTTGATACTAACGCGAAGAACGCTTGTTAACTTTTAACGCGATTATGATGATGATGACAAATGCAAAAGTTTGTGTATGTGAGCCTGTGCGAGTTAGTTCTGTTGGTTGTTACATTTGGTAAATATAGGTTGGAAGCGCAATTCTCGCCACGTGAGCTAGTGGACTGTATTTCGCGAGGGGTGAAGTTAACTGTTTCATTGACGCTTTACACAACAAACAAGACAGGTGATCGGGTTGCCGCGGATGTGGTTCAGGCAATGAATGCAACCCGAGAAATTAGGAGAGGATGCACTAACCTTTACGGGGCCACGTGCTGGCTGGGCCGCCGGTGCACCGATCTTCTCTTCCTGGCTCAGGAGTTGCCGCCCACATCACTAAATCACTTGAGGGACACACGAGAGGCACAATCCGATCGGTAAAGGTCTATGAAAGCGGTTAAAATCCAACAAACATTATTAATTTCTAAGAGTCGCGCGTGTCGCCGGCCATTGTTTATTAATTCAAAGTGCGAAGTGAATATGCGTCTATTTTGACAATTGAGCGGCGCGGAAACTATTGCTATCTTTCACTTAGAGGTAGTGCGGGAGGGAGATGGGTACAGGAAGCGTGTGTTTCCGCGTCAATGACTTGACTATTACTATAGCGAAAAATATAAATTCTACCATCGGCGCAACCATTCCCCCCGGCTTGAAGGGTTACCTTCAAAACGAAAAATGCGGAACAAATCAAAAGTCTAATCTAAATCTAGGTTTGGGAAATAACAACTAAAATATAAACCTAGGTTTGAACTCGTGCCTACTGCTGGCTAGGCAGAGGGCAGAGGCGAACAACCGGGCGCAGATACGATCCGGTTGCAGTTTTAACCCGTACAACACGAGTTATCCCGCGGGAATCGGGAAAAACTTCCTCTACTACTCCTAGAGGCCAATGTAAAGGAGGCGCATTCTCAGTCATAAGGACTACCACCATACCTACAGTAATTGGGTTGGATGTAGTATTCCATTTTTGACGTGACTGCAGCGTGTGCAAATAATCGGTTCTCCAACGATTCCAAAACGATTGGACTAATTTATCTAAAAGAGCGTGACGAGTTAGAAGGTGCATTCTATCGTCATCAACATCTATTGCGGGCAAATATTTTAGAGGAGTCGTATTTAAGAAGTGAGCTGGCGTCAACGCTAATGGCTCTGACGGATCGCTAGATAGAGTCCGACACAGCGGACGCGTGTTCATCACCGCCTCTACTTGAGCGAGTACGGTGCTCAACTCCTCGAACGAGAGAATCTGTTCGCCTATGACGCGAAACAGATGCGACTTAAGGCTTTTAATATTCGCTTCCCAATTACCACCAAAATGACTAGCTGCAGGCGTGTTAAAGTACCATTCAATGCGATTTTCGGCTAAGATGTGAGCGAATTCACTTTGGTAGTACTTAGACCGTAAGAATGTGTGCAATTCCGAAATACTACGTCGGGCCCCTACATAGTTTGTACCGTTGTCCGAATACATGCGCTTAACCGGACCACGACGCGACAAAAAACGTTTAAAAGCGGACATAAAATTTTGCGTACTTAAATCACCGGTCAACTCTATATGAACCGCGCGAGTTGTCATACAAATGAACAAACAAACATAAGCTTTCGTGGAGCGAATGCCACGACCACGAGCAATGGTGACTTTGAAAGGCCCAGCAAAGTCTGTGCCGGTGTGTACGAAAGGTTTTGCGGATTGAACAACACGACAAGAGCGATGATCGGCCATTTCAGGCGCGATAAAACGCGGGCGGAGTTTAAAACAAGGTACACATCTGTGTACTCTAGCGCGAATCAAATTACGAGCGGAAATTATCCAGTACTTCTGTCTCAAAATAGACATTAACAAATCGGGACCAGCGTGACAATTCACCTTATGATGATAATCTACTAACAAATCTAATACGTGGTCCTTACGCGGGAGAACTACTGGATGCCTTTGTTCAAATCCCAAACTTGAATTTCTCAAACGACCACCTACTCGAATGAGTCCATCTTCCAAAAATGGTTTCAAGTGTCGGAAAGAACGACTACAAGGTTTGTTAAATTCTAAATTTTTAAATTCAGAAGCAAAATAACATTTCTGCAACTCGCGAAGTATGACCAATTCAGCTTTATCTAAATCAGCGGCGGTTATATGACCGCGCGTAGATAAAATTCTCAAAAATCGGCCTACATAAACAACACAACGCAACAGTCTCGACCAAGACGAGACGCGATTAGCCAACAACAAAATAAGGGACTCTTCACGCGGGACCGATACAACAAGCGAGTGCTTCTTCTCCTCGGGTGGTTCGGAAACCGTAGTGGGATTGAATTGACTAACTGGCCACTTATCTAACGCGGCATGAATCCAGGTCGGTCCACTAAACCATAACGGGTGATCTAAAATTTGCGAAGGAAGCAATCCACGAGAGAGACAATCGGCTGGGTTGTCGGTGCCAGCAACGTGAAAGAGATTTTGTGGCGCTAATTCAGATTGAATTTTTGCCACTCTATTAGCGACGAATGTGTCCCAACGATGGGGCGAAGAGTGGGCCCAACACAAAGCGACTGTTGAGTCCGAAAAAGCTAAAATTCTACTAATATTAATGCGACTACTACAAGCATTGGCGATAGAGGTGATCAATCTAACTAACAATTGTAAAGCGCATAGCTCGAGGCGTGCCAGAGAGACGACCTTACGGGGAGAGACCTTTGATTTCGCGCTTATAAGGCTAATTGAAACCTTACCTACATCCGAGACATGAAAATAGACTACTCCTCCATACGCCTTCTCACTAGCGTCCGCGAAGCCTACTACCGTAACAACACTATGTTGCGATATACCTACATGACGCGGAATTTGTATTTGGTCAAGCACAGAAAGTTCTTTTCTAAAGCGAGCCCACAACTTAGCAATGTTGTCGGGCGCGGTGTCGTCCCAATCACAATTGGAAAGCCAAAGCTCTTTTATAAGTAGTTTGGCGTACAAAACGACAGGAGCTACGAATCCCATTACGTCCCATATCCGTGCCACACACGACAGGATAATGCGTTTAGTACAAGTTTGCGGGGTCGAACTAATTTTCAAACTAAACGTATCAGATGCGGGCGACCAGCTTAAACCAAGCACCTTGTGCGTATCACTTTCATCGAATTCCTTAACCGAAGACAATCGGTGCGACGGTGGAATCGACTCTAACGCAGTTTGCGAGTTGCTCGTCCATTTCACGAGATCAAATTGACCAGCCTTCATGAGACTTATAACTTGAGCGGCCGTCTCGACAGCCTCTGCCTCGCTATCTACACTATACACGAAGTCATCCACATGGATGACACACATGGATGAGAGCCACCATTGAGACTGGCTTATACATATAAGCCAGTCTCAATGGTGGCTCTCGCTTTCGGAAATGCATCGCCCTCGTCAGCGGCCAACTGCTTGACGGTGCGAAGTGCGTGAAAAGGGCTAGATTTAAGCCCGAAGCAAACACGATTAAATTCGTAAACCATTAAAGGTTCTTGCGGTGAAAATCTATACAAAAATCGTTGAAACCTACGATCGGATTTGCGCACTTCAAGGCACAAAAACATTTGTCGAATATCTGCAGAGAGTGCAACAGCGAATAAGCGAAAATTTACAATTATGTCAAATAAATTACCTTGAAGATTTTGACCACAATACAAAATGTCATTAAGCGACACGGAAGTGCTAGTCTTAGCACTGCCATCTAAAACTACGCGGAGTTTAGTAGTAAGCTTATCTTCTCTAATAACTCCGTGGTGCGGGATAATGTACGAAGGCTGGGTCTCGTCAGTGACCGCAGGCGCAGGTGAGATGTAACCCTTATCTAAATATTCGTTAACAACCTCATCATAGGCTTGCTTTAACTTTGGAGACGCCTGCATCTTTCGTTCTAAACAAAGAAAGCGTCTTTCAGCGGATACACGGGAGTCACGGGAGGCCGTCAAGCTGAGTGTCACCATTGTCACACGGTATGTGTAAGTAATGGTGACCCTCTTTTCTGGGATTTTGCCTTCAGCTTACCATCAGGCAAGGCGAAGTCCAATTGACGTGTCCTATATAAAAAAAAAAAAAAAAAAAAAAAAAAGTCACGGAGCGAAAAAATATCTCCCTTGAAAGGGAGCGCGACAACATAACGACCCTGCTCATCACGAGTAGTCGTGCGACAATAAATCTCCTCAGCCATCTTGTCATCAGGGCTTAGGATTGGTGGGACATTGACCTCTTCAATTTCCCAAAACTTGCGGATGGTAGACTCCAGTGGCGGCTCGACGGTGCAACAGAACGAGGCAGTCGAGTGACTAAAACTATCTATAGAAGCGGGTGCGGAACCAATTATAACAAAACCTAGAACTGTTTCCAGGGCGTGCGGAGCGGGGTACGTCGGTCCCCCTTGAACCTTACGTGATAACTGGAGGTGCGGGAGAATCGAAGCGCCGATCAATATATCGACGACTCCAGGAACAGCGTAAGTCTCATCTGCTAAAGGCAAGTCTTTAAATTTCGTTAATAAAGACGTGTCAACCGGGACGGTAGGCAACTGTTCAGTTATTTTATCTGTAACGAGCGAATCCATGTCAAACCAAATATTATTATTAAAACGAGATCCAAACCTTGTTTTAACGGTGCCATGAACAGCTGACTGTAAACCTCCAAAACCCTTCACCACTGAGTGGGTTGAACGCTTATTAACATTGAAACCAAGACGTTGACAACAATCTTGAGTAATAAAATTACTTTGCGAAGCGCCATCTAATAGCGCTCGAACAATGTGCGGTTTACCTAATGAATCAACAATAATGACGCGAGCAGTCGCGAGGACGACAGTAGTGAGCGCAGCATTAGCGGACAACGAACACAAGGTGACGTCATTCGCAGCGGTCTCCGGGCCGGCCGGAGCGCGCGCGAGCGCGGGCTGCGTCTGTGGCGCAGGCCGCCGTGTGCCACCGCTCGACGAACCAACTGTGCTCACATTGGATGCGGCATTACTATTTTCAAAATGAAGTAAAGTGTGGTGTCTCGCTGGACATTTGCGACAACTATTTCTACTATTACATAAAACAACGAGGTGTTTAGTACCGAGACAATTAAAACAAAAATTATTAGCGCGAACAAATTTATAACGATCACTAGGCGATAATTTTAGGAAACCCGGACACTTGTACAATTGCGAATGATGAGTATTACACAAAGAGCAAACAGGTGATTGTACATGTGCTGGTGCGGTATTAACATAAGTATGAGTTGACCTCAGTGACCTCGATGAGGCATCTATTTTGCGTTCAGAACTAACAACTTTCTTCGCGCCTTCATGTTTCGATGAAGAGCGTTGCAATATTTTTATATGCTCGCGAACAAAACTTTCTAAGTCTTCGAACTTAGGAATTTTATTGCCGCGATGATCCGACTCAAATAAACGAATGGTTTCGGAATCTAATTTCTTTAAACCCATATACAAAAATAAGAAGTCGCAGAGGTCATCGATCTTTAGGTTCTTTACGGCGCGAACAGATGATGCGAAAGTATCTAGAAACTTCTCTAAGTTTTGATCGTTACATGCCGTAATAGATTTCAAGTCAAACATCTGATCCAAATATGCGTTAGCTACCGATCTTTTATCCTCATACTTAGCTTTCAAAGTATTTAAAATTAAATTATAATTTTCGGCACTAAACGTAATTCCAGCGCAAACGGTTATAGCTTTACCAGTCAATTTTTCAACGAGATAATGCAATTTTTCGTGATCTGTCAACGAAACGTTCTTATCTATTGTATTCTCAAAACTATCTATAAATAAACCCCAATTGCGAATGTTACCATCAAATTCGGGTATTTGAATTGGTGGCAACTTAGGTCGGTCTCGAGTGGGATTGGGTCGGTCAGACGGTTTCTCCAAACTCCTAGCGACGCGCTTGATACGACAATACAAATCATCAAACGACGACAAGGCCTGATAACTCACTGAGTAATCGGGATTTAAATTTAACTCTAAAACGTTGATGTCATGTACTAAGGTTTCGAAATCCGCGCGTAGACTATCTAAGTTTTCTATAGAACACAAGAACGAATCTCTAATGGCCAAATCAGAGGTTTTAAGTGCATTATCACAAATCGATTGTACGCGAGAGTAAATCATTTCTCTTTTAGCGTATAAAAGTTTCAATTGAACTTTACTATCGGTACTACCAACCTTTGGGGGCATGTTTACAATTAAATATCAAACTAAAGTGCGGTAAACAACAAAATATGATATGACTTAATCTTAGCGGTACCTATAGAACAGCGACGCGGC
The DNA here is from genome assembly GCA_963662185.1 of Eilema griseolum. NCBI lineage: Eukaryota > Metazoa > Arthropoda > Insecta > Lepidoptera > Erebidae > Eilema > Eilema griseolum. The sequence continues at coordinate 1,790,737 of OY759256.1, forward strand.
GCGAGCGATATTCCGTAGGTAGGTAGGTACTTATGACTGCGAGTGCCGGCTTGAACAAACGCGCATAGCAACAGCCAGATCTTACCTACGCGATGGTCGCTGTCTAGGTTCAAATATTATTTCAGGGATTAAGTATTGCGTAATATCTATTCAAATTAAAATACTTTCGTATGAATTTGAATGAAATGCGAGCGAGGTATTGGTCACGTATCTGCCCACGTAGGTATTAGGTAAATACGATGCGAGCTAGCGGTGAACGGACAACTTAGAGATTGAAACAAATAAAAACAAAAGCCAAATGCGTTAGGTATTACACTGTGCCTATGCACTAGGGTGTCTAGGATACCTACGATCTAAACCTAAATGCCTAGATGCGGGGTTTTCTACTAAAATAACTAGGTATTTAGGTGCGGTGCGTTTATTCTCAATAGAATAATAACAAATGCGATTACACGTACCTAACCTATGTATGTATTAGGTAGATACGATGCGAGCCAGCGGCGAACGGACAGCAAAATTCTAAACCTAAATGCCTAGATGCGGGGTTTTCTACTAAAATAACTAGGTATTTAGGTGCGGTGCGTTTATTCCCAATAGAATAATAACAAACTACGAACTACGGCTAAGGATCCGGCTCGAAGGACCAAAAAGAATGGAAGCGCAATTCTCGCCACGTGAGCTAGTGGACTGTATTTCGCGAGGGGTGAAGTTAACTGTTTCATTGACGCTTTACACAACAAACAAGACAGGTGATCGGGTTGCCGCGGATGTGGTTCAGGCAATGAATGCAACCCGAGAAATTAGGAGAGGATGCACTAACCTTTACGGGGCCACGTGCTGGCTGGGCCGCCGGTGCACCGATCTTCTCTTCCTGGCTCAGGAGTTGCCGCCCACATCACTAAATCACTTGAGGGACACACGAGAGGCACAATCCGATCGGTAAAGGTCTATGAACGCGGTTAAAATCCAACAAACATTATTAATTTCTAAGAGTCGCGCGTGTCGCCGGCCATTGTTTATTAATTCAAAGTGCGAAGTGAATATGCGTCTATTTTGACAATTGAGCGGCGCGGAAACTATTGCTATCTTTCACTTAGAGGTAGTGCGGGAGGGAGATGGGTACAGGAAGCGTGTGTTTCCGCGTCAATGACTTGACTATTACTATAGCGAAAAATATAAATTCTACCATCGGCGCAACCATAGGTATTTAAACTATCATGGTCACTCACATCAGTATCAGAATAAACGGGATATTTATCATGTTTCATTGTTTTGAGTTTCCGATATTTCGGCGCTGTTGCTCCTAATAAAAAACTTTTTCTTTGTTCACCGCCACTACTCCAGTTCCTCCGTGATCATGGTGCTTGCAACAGCGCCGAAAAAACATGGTAAATATCCCGTTTATTCTGATACTGACATTTGGTAAAGTTATCAACTTCACTCGCTACGCTACGCAATCCTTGCAATCAAGTTTTAGTCGAGATAGAAAGTCGTCATGTAATAATGCCCTTACAGAGAAACGTCTACAACCATTGACAATACAATTATGTGCCTTGGATTGATTGAAATACCTACAATACAATCGTAGTAGCCTAACACTATTTTTAAACTACTAAGGTATCAAATAACTACGCTGCCCAACGTTGATATTGAAGCAATAAGGCCGCCACTTGTACTGTTTCCGTATTTACGTAACATAACATAAACATAAACTCACGCCTATATCCCCGAAGGGGTAGGCAGAGGTGCTAGCACCCACATTTCGCCAGTTTATGTTTAGGTCCCAATGTAATAGGTGGCGAGGCTATTGCCATTAACCGGGCACTAATAAACCTGCGATAAATACACACATAACTTCGAAAAACATCGAAAAGTCATTGGTGTTTGCCATGGTAAAACCTGGGATCGAACCCGAGACCTCGTCTCAGCAGTCCATCACTTATACCACTAAGCTACCGCGGTTAAAAACCGTTTTCGTATTTTATAGTTTTTAATCATGTATTCTTTACTTGCTTGGTGTACAATAAAATGTAAAATAAATAATTTAATCAATCAGTCAACCAAACAAACAAACTAATTTCTGATCAAGCAATTAATTTATTACCATCGAATATGGTTTTAAAAACCTTGAAATTTAATTAATGGGTTGTAACACCAGTGTTTACAAAAACAAATATGTACACTACTTTACAAGCAATTTAGTTTAGCTGTCGGGGTTAGCAAGAATCGGAAATTCATAATTCATTTATTTATTTGCTTGTAATATGGTAAAATATAGTAATCAAGCACATTTCGCCATAAAGTGGCATGCAAACATATATTATTAGGTATACAAAGCAACTATGTTTCATTTTATGTTTTGACATTAATTTTGTGACTAATATTTAGAATTTCAATTGACTTATAGGACATGTGCTGAACTAATGTTATTTAATGTTTTTATGTTTAATGATTGTAATCGATATATGTGTAATTAAATGTTTGCATGCCATAAAATGGTAAATGTGCCGCACAAAAATATTGGACCTGACATCTTTGTAACCACATTTAGGCAAATAAATTAATTTGAATATGAATTTGAAATTTGAACTAAAAAAATATTGCAGCCACAATACTAATACTACCCCATGGCACTACCGGTAGTGTCAAAGGTACAAATGATTCCCTATGAAACCACCTGCAGTGTCAAAGGTTATTTTCGTAATTATAAAATGCGAACCTCCTCCTTTTTAGAAGTCGGTTTGTACTTTTTCCATAGCATTCGGTTTCGCCTTACGGAATCCTCAAAGGTTTACAATGACAGCTAAGAACATACTTCTATAAACATTGCGACACTCCGCCATATTTCAAATGTGGGTAGTTGTAAAATGATGTATACCGGTACAAATGTACAAGTTGTGCACCTATACCATGATCGCGTTAATTCCAGTTAACATCATTGTTTATCGTGGAACGTGATAGTTTAAAAGTTATTACATACGTAGGTACATATAATTACGCCTTTATTCCCGGAGGGTTAGGCAGAGGTAAATAAACATCCACATTTCACCAATCATTGAATTTATTCCCACGGTATTGGGGGTGGGTCTATTGCCGTCTTCCGGGCCCCTATTGTTGACTCGGACCATACATCTGAGGCTGAGTCTAGGCTGTATATATCTGTCTGATGTTAAACAGCCCCATCCCTTAGTCGCTGATAAACTGACATCATCTACATTATTTCTATTCTATCTTAATATTGTTCTTATTAATATTATTGACATTGTTAACTGAAATTGAAGGAATTTTGAAATGACTATTTGTAACGAACGAATGAGTTTTGAACGATAACACATTTACTGATTTAGCTATTAGAATTGCATGCCTATTATGGTGGAATATGGCGAAACTATGTACCTACTGGATATAACACCTTTATGTAACCCATATTTGTAATGAATGAATGAATAAATAAATAAATAAATAAATAAATGAATAAATAAATAAGACACCGCATGGGAAGAGATGGGGTGGTCCAAATTCTATTCTGCCGGGAACTACGCGGCTAGTTATTAATGTCATTAATGTTAATTAATAGTTATTAATGTCAAGTGTTATACCAAATTATTATTTACCACTTAGGTGGCAGACAAACGCAACGGCCCACCTGATGAAAAGTGGTTACCGTGGCCTATGGACGTTTGTAACACCAGAGAAGCCACACTCGAGCTTCCGACCCTGTAAGCACAGAGACTCTGTGCCGTCAGTGTAGAGGACAAGCCTTTAGTATACTATACTAGTTAGTATGTTAGACACAGACAGCCCTCATAAATACACGTTTTTTCCAGCACAAAATCCATTTTATTATATGATGCGTGATGCAAAGGAATATCAAACAATCCCTGTCTACAGCCACACTCCGACTCAAGAGACTCGTTACCCACGCTCGAGCGGAGTTCGCTCAACCGACTCATTTATTCAACAAATACCACCGCGGAGTTTCTTTCCTCCAGTAAAAAAGGAGTTTATTATTCAAATCCCCGAGAGCACTAAACAAGATGCCGGTTACCGAGTTACGTACATCCAAACAGACTAACGAAGCTGGACGACGCTAAATTGAATACGTAAACTAAAAAAGTTCGTGTGCCGCCGCTGGTATCGCGTACTGTTTTAATCTTTTTTTAAAGTAGACAAACACATGGTTTATTATATGGTAAATGGTTACCTTTTAGTGTTTGTTAACACCAAAGATTAAAAAATTTCGATGTGGTGTTGTGTCGGGGACACAGAAGATTTAAACTATTTATAACTCAAGAACGGCTGTACCGATTTTTAAACTTTCGCGGTGTGAATTCATAATTATACTAGGTATCGGGACTTCTCACGAATTATATCTCGGCAGAAATAGTAAGTTCCAAGATATAATTCGCGAGAAGTCCCGATACCTAGTATAATTATGAATACTGTTTTTGTCATCAAACTATTTGAGATTAGATTGAGACTGAATTTTGAACCCGTTTTTATTAGGAGAGTTGGTTTGGCATTCAGCTATTTTTATTAAAGTGAATATTCTTACGTTACAGCAGCACTTCCTTCTCCAACTAGATTTGCAGTGAGCGGAAAGCGAACCCGTGTCACAGCAGTCGAACGTTTAATCACTACGCCAGATGCGTCATTGTGATAGTGGAATAAACCTGTCTATGTATGTATTTCGCACACACGTGTCGAATTGAGAATAACTTTTTCACGTTGAATCTTTATAAAGCTGTGTTTTTGTAATATTTTTGCCTGTGTTTAACACAATAAAGCGTACAAATTTAGGGATGTGGGATGAATAGGGGTTAATAGTTCTTTTTTGTTAAATTGAGTTTAAAATTTCACCCTAAGATTGGAAAAAGGTGTTGGGTATACCCAGTGGTGACGTTAGTTGGAATTATTATACTCAATTGTTACACGTTTTTTTACAGTTTTTATTATTTTTGTCTATGTTGTGTGGTGTAAAACTGTATGTTAGACGTAGCGGGTTTGATTATTGCATAAATTTGTCTATTGACATTGTTCTGGGTGTTTTGCGAACCCTAATGCTATTCCATAACCTGAGTATATTGTGGTACACTTTATTGAAAAACTATCACTGCTATAAATTTGTGCCTTAATACTGCTGCGGTTTTCCCAAGTGCCTACAATATGGGGTTCTTCCCTGATGTCGCACACATCCATAGGCCACGGTAAACACTTCCCATTAAGTTGGCCTTGTGCTTGTCTGCCACCTAAGTCGTATATAAAAACAGTAATTTACCTTCATATTTAGATATGTTATCTGTCAAGAAAATATTATAACCATTAAAAAAATTAACTCATTGACTTTATATGACATATTTTATATATGACATATTTATATGACATACTTTATATATGACATATTTCTATGACATATTTATATGAATATACGCGATAGCCTAGTGGTATGGGTAATGGACTGCTGAGACGAAGTCTCGGGTTCGATCCCAGGTTTTACCATGGCACACACCAATGACTTTTCGATGCTTTTTTAAGTTATGTGTGTATTTATCGCAGGTTCATAAGTTCCCGGTTAATGGCAATAGGCTCGCCACCTATTACATTGGGACATAAACATAAACTGGCGAAATGTGGGTGCTAGCACCTCTGCCTAACCCTTCGGGGATATAGTTTATGTTAATGTATGTTTATATTTATAAGACATATGACATATTTTAAAATCATTAAAAAATGATATCATTGGACATAAAAAGAACTAGGCGTAATTTTTCGTTCTACCCAATGACGGCAGTTCAATTTTTTTGGAGATCATTATTATAGGGGTCCATATTTAATTAGAAATCTAACCTGGAAGGGTTAGATTCTCTCACCCACTTTTAAAAGTCGCAATTTTTTTAACCCACTTTTTTTTAAAGATATATTCGTACATACTTACGAATAAATTATATCACAGAACGTTTGACGAAAATTTTATTTCCAACCATTATAACAACTACTAAAATGTATAGGTATGAGGAGGTAGGACACGGCGGTATTTCCGCCCAATTGAGCAGTCCGACTGGGGAAGTATTTGTGCTGTCAGTGGGATGACTAAAGGCTTGTCCTGCTTTGACCTCTACACTGACGGCACAGAAACTCTGTGCTTACAGGGTCGGCAGCGCGAGTGTGGCTTCTCTGGTGTTACACACGTCCATAGGCCACGGTAATCACTTTCCATCAGGTGGGCCGTGCGCTTGGCTGCCACCTAAGTGGTATAAAAAAATATGTATTAACCTATCGAATATTTAATATTAATTTTAAATATTTTAATACAATATACACACATACAACAAAACCATAAAACCTCGCCACAGGCACAGCAACCGCTCCAACGCTCTTCATAAATTATAATGTCAATTGAAAAGACTTTTCGTAACCCCCAGCGGCCGCACAATAGATCCGCCGAAGCCACAGACAATGTCAGCACGGCCGACTGCGGCTCCATGTGCCACGGAGTCGCGGGATTATCCCGGAGTCCGGGATCCCCCGGGATGTAATTATCGGCCTGCGCCACTCTTTTTGAAGAAGCTTTTTTGTACAATCTTATTCGAAGAGATAAGAAACGGTCCTATTGTTTCACGTAATGAATAAAAGGAAGTGCTAGGTGGAAAGAGGGGGGCGGGGGGATGGGGATTCGCTACAAATTATTTGAAACTGTTTTTATTTCATTATGGCTTGTGCACTGCTGTACAATGTTTTGAAAGGATGTTAATTGCGGGATAACTAATTATTTTAGGGAATCACGACTGTAGTACCTATTACAGAATTATATTATATTATCTGTGCTATTACTTATTATCTATGTTCTTTCTATGGTGTTTAAACGAAACTTGGGACCGATAAGTGAAGGTGTATTTTGGAATTAAAACGTTCGTTTCTAAGTATTTTTTTTACATTTTTTTACAAGTACACGGCTCACCTGATGGAAAGTGGTCACCGTGGCCTATGGACACATGCAAAACCAAGAGAGTCACACTTGCGCTGCCAACCCTGCAAGCATTGGGAGAGGCCTATGTCCACTGCTGGACATAAGCCTCTCCCAATATTGGGAGGTTTTGGTTGGCCTACTGTTTTTTAAACTCAAATTATGAAATTGTAAGTCATTACGAGATAGAATACAAAAATGAATGAACGCATTTACATTACAGAACTAAACTAAATTACATTCAGTTCAATGACGTCCTTGTAGTTTTGACTGTTGATTTCTTTTTAGCTAGTGGCAGACAAGGACACGACTAATCTGATAGAAAGTGTTTAGTGTTTTTAGTTGGTTCAAGTCGGATATAGCTCCTTCATAGTTAAAGTAGGGACAAGATAATAGGTCACTTTTGACATTTCATCAAAATTCAACAACGTAACCTTGTAACGGCGGGCATAAAATAAGAACTGCACAATTGCTTAACTTTTTTCAATTACGTTTACATATTTATTGTAATAATGACCGATACGAGTAATTTTACGATTTGCTTTCACTAATAAACCATTCTAAACATAATAAACAATTTCTGATCTAAAGAACTGAACGTCGTTACAATGTTGCGTCAGTCAACCCTTTTTCTTTTTAAACACTAAAGTAGGGACAAGATAATAGGTCACTTTTGACAGATGTCAGTTTTATATTCATAGTGAGGTGACCTGCTTAAAAACATCGATTAAATGAATGAATCGAATGAATCGATACAGACTTGAAACATATGTGAATTTTAAAAATGATCATGCGAATCCCTGTCCCATTATTATTTTTTCTTTCATAAATTAAAGGAGCAAAATAAGACAAGTACCTACGTAATTTAACAAAAAAATTGCTTTTATTCACTTGAACTATCGGAACTGCTATCTCCATCACTGCTGTCAGCACTCAGAGATATTATTAATTCATTTTCAATAATATTGTCTATTCTCACATCTCGTTCAAAATCTTGTAAAATTATTTTCTTTGTCTTCTCCACGACTTTTCGCCAGTCTTCTGTAGTGACTTCTGCACATGCAGTTTGTAGCAGAGTCATCATTTTAGCAGTACTGAAGGGTGGTTCAGTATTGTTCCGCGCTGCATGACCCTTTATTTGTGCCCAAATAAGCTCGATGGCGTTATACTGGCAATGGTAGGGAGGCAATCGAATAACTTCGTGTCCATGCTCTAGGGCTAGTTCATCGATTACATAGCGGAGCTTGGACGGCTTAGTTGCTTTTACCAGATTTAACAACTCAACTTTTAATAAAGTTGGACTTGCCTCCACACCATTTCTTACCAGCCACGAGACAATTTCTTGCTTTTTATTTGCTTGAGTTGGTGGTTTATCAACTTGTACAGAATGATACGGAGCATTGTCCATTAAAATTTTCGATGGGTTTTCTAAGCTGACTAGCAGCTTCTCATACCACTTTTTAAAAACATCAAAGTTCATTTCCTCATGGTAATCTGTTGTAGTTTTAGAGGCGAATGCGAGGAGGCAGTCTGGAATAAAACCTTGAGAAGCTGATCCCGCGTGACATATAATAAGTCGGGCTCCTTTTCCCGATGGAACTTTTGAGGTGGAGGCCGCTGTATCATCGGTCCATGTCCGCGCAACCGTATGGTTCGCATTCAACCATGTTTCGTCAATAAACACGACATTGTCCCAATCCGTAATTTTATTTACCTGACGTAAGAATGTTATTCTCTTCAAAATAATATCGTAGCGTTCTAGCAGGATTTTCCGCTTGTCGGATTTTTTAAATCTAAAGCCAATCGATTTCAAAACCTTTGATAGAGACGATTTGCCTCCAAAAAATAAGCCTGCGCCTTTTAACGAACTCAATAGCTTTTCCCGTGTAGGATATTCTTTTCTCGAGTAATATCCATAAATGTGGTTGCGAATTGCAGCAGCATCAAAATTATCAACGTCAACAATTTTCTTGTCCCTCTTTCGTTTTTTCGGTGTACGTAAAGTATTATCTTCTGATCCTGATGGTCCGTATTTCTCTTTCAGAATTTGAGTTACTGTCTTCTTCCCTATTCCCAATGCTTCGGCAACGCGTTCTCTCGGTGGTTTCAATGGTAAAAGAGGCCCATCGTTAACTGATTCACGTCCAAAATAATTGTACAATTTCAGCACTAGTTCGCGAGATTGACTGTTTAGAGTTTTCCCCCGTTTCGACATAGTAAGACTGTAATGTTTTTCTTGTTTAATAATCGTTAAGCAATCGGAGTCCAATTTATAGCCAGGTAAACGTAGTCAGTAAGATCAGTTCAATGAAAAAGCCGGATCAGAAGAAAATAACAGAGAGCACACCAAAAACGCACAGTCACTTCGCACAACAACAAAAGACTGCGTCATCATCATGTTATGGTGACATGACATGCGTCATCGACAGGCACTGGTGTTGCCAGCAACATCCACCTAAATTGCACCCAACATCAATGACCTTTCACAACAACAATTTCCTTTCTAAAAATCGAAAGCTGATAGGATTGTAAGTTGAATCGAATGCAATGATTACTTGTGAAGAAAAATCACCATAAATTTATAACCACGTTGTGATTATAATAAAACCTAATTATACATATTTATTATTCTTTTAACTAACTATAAAAATACAAAAAAATAACTAAATAGAAAGGTCATTGATGTTGGGTGCAATTTAGGTGGATGTGGCTGGCAACACCAGTGCCTGTCGATGACGCATGTCATGTCGCCATAACATGATGATGACGCAGTCTTTTGTTGTTGTGCGAAGTGACTGTGCGTTTTTGGTGTGCTCTCTGTTATTTTCATCTGATCCGGCTTTTTCATTGAACTGATCTTACTGACTAAGTTTACCTGGCTATAAATTGGACTCCGATTGCTTAACGATTATTAAACAAGAAAAACATTACAGTCTTACTATGTCGAAACGGGGGAAAACTCTAAACAGTCAATCTCGCGAACTAGTGATGAAATTGTACAATTATTTTGGACGTGAATCAGTTAACGATGGGCCTCTTTTACCATTGAAACCACCGAGAGAACGCGTTGCCGAAGCATTGGGAATAGGGAAGAAGACAGTAACTCAAATTCTGAAAGAGAAATACGGACCATCAGGCTCAGAAGATAATACTTTACGTACACCGAAAAAACGAAAGAGGGACAAGAAAATTGTTGACGTTGATAATTTTGATGCTGCTGCAATTCGCAACCACATTTATGGATATTACTCGAGAAAAGAATATCCTACACGGGAAAAGCTATTGAGTTCGTTAAAAGGCGCAGGCTTATTTTTTGGAGGCAAATCGTCTCTATCAAAGGTATTGAAATCGATTGGCTTTAGATTTAAAAAATCTGACAAGCGGAAAATCCTGCTAGAACGCTACGATATTATTTTGAAGAGAATAACATTCTTACGTCAGGTAAATAAAATTACGGATTGGGACAATGTCGTGTTTATTGACGAAACATGGTTGAATGCGAACCATACGGTTGCGCGGACATGGACCGATGATACAGCGGCCTCCACCTCAAAAGTTCCATCGGGAAAAGGAGCCCGACTTACTATATGTCACGCGGGATCAGCTTCTCAAGGTTTTATTCCAGACTGCCTCCTCGCATTCGCCTCTAAAACTACAACAGATTACCATGAGGAAATGAACTTTGATGTTTTTAAAAAGTGGTTTGAGAAGCTGCTAGTCAGCTTAGAAAACCCATCGAAAATTTTAATGGACAATGCTCCGTATCATTCTGTACAAGTTGATAAACCACCAACTCAAGCAAATAAAAAGCAAGAAATTGTCTCGTGGCTGGTAAGAAATGGTGTGGAGGCAAGTCCAACTTTATTAAAAGTTGAGTTGTTAAATCTGGTAAAAGCAACTAAGCCGTCCAAGCTCCGCTATGTAATCGATGAACTAGCCCTAGAGCATGGACACGAAGTTATTCGATTGCCTCCCTACCATTGCCAGTATAACGCCATCGAGCTTATTTGGGCACAAATAAAGGGTCATGCAGCGCGGAACAATACTGAACCACCCTTCAGTACTGCTAAAAAGATGACTCTGCTACAAACTGCATGTGCAGAAGTCACTACAGAAGACTGGCGAAAAGTCGTGGAGAAGACAAAGAAAATAATTTTACAAGATTTTGAACGAGATGTGAGAATAGACAATATTATTGAAAATGAATTAATAATATCTCTGAGTGCTGACAGCAGTGATGAAGATAGCAGTTCCGATAGTTCAAGTGAATAAAAGCAATTTTTTTGTTAAATTACGTAGGTACTTGTCTTATTTTGCTCCTTTAATTTATGAAAGAAAAAATAATAATGGGACAGGGATTCGCATGACCATTTTTAAAATTCACATATGTTTCAAGTCTGTATCGATTCATTCGATTCATTCATTTAATCGATGTTTTTAAGCAGGTCACCTCACTATGAATATAAAACTGACATCTGTCAAAAGTGACCTATTATCTTGTCCCTACTTTAGTTCTAGTGAAAATGAACATATAGGTACATGTGAAAGTTTGTGAACATGTTTGAATATGTGTTAGTATTAATAAATATACCTACATACAAACATACATATAATCACGCCTCTATCCCCGGAGGGTTAGGCAGAGGTGAATTATCACCCACATTTCACCAATAATTGTATTCGGTCCCACGTAATACTGGGGTGAGCCTATTGCCGTATTTCAGGTACTATTGTTGACTCGAGCCATGTATCTGAGGCTGAGTCTGGGCTGTACATATCTATTCGATGTTAAACAGCCCTATCCATTAGTCGCTTTGTACGACATCGCATGGGAAGAGATTGGTTGGTCCAAATTTTACTCTGCTGGGAACCACGCGGCATCATTAATAAATATACAATGATTATTATGAGTAGACCATTACTTTTTTAAACTACATATCAGTTTACCATCAGACACCCGCAGTCAATTAGATAAACCTAACATTAAAATAGTATTTGGTACATACCAAATACTTTAAAATACATTTATTTATGTCAACAGTTTGACGAACGTAAGAGATGTGTACCTATATCCAAATGAATTCAATTCGTGCAGAAAAATAGATTTTTTCGAGTATTTCGGAGTAAGTAATCCATCATTAGTATGCGCGGACACGCGGGGTCACCCGCCGACCGGCGCGAGAGCTTTTAATTAAATTTTGTCTATGGCCATGACGGGTTCGTTCAGAAACGTCAGCTTGGTTATAATATAGGTGGTAGGTACAAGGCCGAACACATAATATTCGGTTGCTTTTGCCTGTGTGTTCTTTTTTTAATTTTCGCACTTTTTTGTAAATGTCACGATGTCAATGATGACATGTGTGACATATTGGAAGTAAGTTTAAAATCAGGCGTTTGATTCCTACTTAGTGTTAATATTTTGTCCTCATCATCTAAGATATGTTCGTGGATGCGTCGAAACCCTTCACCTCGGAGCCCAGGATCTGTTTACTCCTTCTTTTAGTTTGACTTATACTTTATGGGAGTGACTTCCGTCTGATCTCCCCCACCTCAAAAGAAAAGTCTGCGCCAGAGTTTCGTCCTTAGAGCATGTGGTGTTGGCTAGGGTCCCAAAGCTCTTGGTGGGGTCCTTCTAGACCTTAATGCGAAAGAAACTTTGTCTGTACACACAGACAAAGTTACTTACGCTTTTACGCCTAAATCGCTGAACTGATTTTGATCAAATTTAGTATCGGGGTAGATTAGACCTTGAGGCTATGTTTTGTCACGATAACCGACATTAATGCTGGCGGAGCTGCGGACAACAGCCAGTATTTATACAAAATACTTAGATCTACATAAATAAATAAAATCTAAACGAGCTCTGAATAGAAAAGGCTGTCTTATGTATCAAAGTCATAACCTCGAGACAACCTTTAGAAACTACAATAGATAAGAAAAACTATAGTTATAGGCAATATTTAACTATTTTCTTAGACAATATCAATAGCTCAGTTATTCAAAATTTTGCTAAGTATATATCGAGAATGTATCTTGGGCCGGGTGGTTCCCGGCAAAGTAGAATTAGGACCACCCGGAGAAGCCGAGGCGGGAGCTTGTCGCGGCTCTGGGAGTGAGGGTTCTCACGCTCTCCACCTTGCTCGCGGCGATGGTCCGCTGCGCGGATGCGTGGGCGGCCGGCGCCTCCTTCTGCGAGCAAGTAATGCTCGTGAAGGAGGAGGCGGGGCGGGAGCGGCAGCGGGAGCGACGAAGGATCGCAAGCCAAGCTGCCCGCGTACGAAGGCAACTCGGGCGTCGGAGGTCGATGAACGACCTCCGCCCACCATGAGCGCAGGCCTGGGGGTGACTGGTGGAGCCGCCTGTCACCCTGGCAGAAGCAGGCCGCGGCGGCGGCGCGCTTGGCGCGCCTCCCCGTTTTCCGGGAACGAGTTGGGGACTCTGTAGTCCCCACACACCCGAGGAGAGGGCCAGATCGTGAGAGATGGCCCTGGGTCAGCCGGGGTGCGAAGGATGTGCCTGTCAACCTCACCTTCGGCAACCAAAACGACCCACAGGCGGCGTGCGTTTTAGCCGGTTCGAGTCCGACATAACCTCTTCCACCGGCTCCGGTGGAGAGGTATCAGTGGGGAATTTTCGCACGTAAAAAAAAAAAGACCATCTCTTCCCATGCGGTGTCGTACAAGGCGACTAAAGGATAGGGCTGTTTAATGTTGTTGTTGTTTACGTGGGACCGACTTCAATGATTGGTGGAATATGAGTGTAAATTCACCTCTGCCTAACCCTCCAGGGATAAAGGCGTGGTTTTATGTATGTCCAATTTTACAGTCTCACTGGGGAATTACCTCCGCCCTACAGAATACTGCGGCCATAATAACCTCGTGTTGTGTGCCCGGCGGTCAATAGGGTAGCCAGAGCTGACTGGAGAGTTTTCGTACTGTCAGTGGAAAAGCCAAAAGCTTGTCCAGCTTTTTCTTTTACACTGACGGCACAGAAACTCTCGATGCTTGCAGGGTTGGCAGCGCGTGCGTCACTCTCTTGGTCATGCACGCGTCCATAGACCACGGTTACCACTTTCCATCAGGTGGGCCGTGTACTTGTCTGGCACCTAAGTGGTATAAAAAAAGAGCGATAAGGCCGCCATCCAAACGTACCACAAAACTTGTATCGCATATTGTAATGTAATATGTTATTGGTGTATAATAAAGACATTTACTATTATTATTGTTGTACTTTTCAAGGGTCCTACTGCCAACACGGATAAGCTATTGTCGTTCCGACCCTAAAAGACAATAGACTCGCTCCCAGCAAAGGAGACTTAATTTACCCGTATGGGATACACAGCATATGTACATTTAGATGAACACAAAAATTTCCACACCAACAAAGAAACGAACACAAGTACGTTAAATAAGTAGGCAAAGCTACCTGTCATATAAACTTGTACAATGAAATTCGCGACAATTCCTAATAATCACGATGCGGGTTTCGGAGGGTGAAAACTGTACGAGATGGTCTCGTATTTGAGCTCAATCAGTGGCCCCGTTCACCCCTCGGCCCGTATTTGCATATCTTTTGTCGCATCGTGTGCTGACGCGGCATTTTCTTCGGTAACAACGGCTGATAGCGAACGATTCGTGGGCGAAATCTATCTGCGATAACATGTCGTGTGCGGTCGTTTGTCGCTGCGATGTTAATAATAAAATGAGATATGTATGCTTGAACGTTTTAGACAGATATAGAGAAAATCGTAAGTTTAGAATGTTATGCTTGCACCTGTATATACGAACCTACGTAAATGTGTTAAAGACACTGATTTTAGCATCAAATTTTTTTATACAACTAGGTGGCAGAAAGGCCATGGTCTACCAGGTGGAAAGTGAGTCACACCCGTGCTGCCGACCTTGTAAGAACGGAGAGTTTCTGAACCGTCAGTGCAGAAGACACGATCAGGACAAACCTTTGGTCTTCCCACTGACAGCACAAAATCTTTCCAGTGAGCTCTGGCTACCCTATTCACCGCCGGGAATACAACACAAAGTTATTATAACCGCGGTATTCTGTAGGCGGAGGTACTTCCCCAGTCGGACATCTCAATTGGGCGGAAATACCGCCGTGTCCTACCTCCTCCCTGTTTCATAATTTAGACTATATGTTCAGCGATTTTTGTCACAATCTTTACAAACGGAAAACAGATAAGATTGCATTCCACATGTTTTACGATTCTGTTTGTGAACTAAGTCAGTTTTCTGCTCCCGACACACATTTTATATCCACGAAACTCGCTATCATAATGTAGAATTGTTGGAACAATAATTATTATTTTGTTTTGGTGTTAAAGTTCTCAGTTTCACACAATTATGTTTTTTGATTAAGATAGAAAAAATTTAATTGGTTCAGGCGGGATTCAAACCTGCGATCTTTCCCTTACAGAGGCAATGCTCTAACCTTTGAGCCACCGAACCTCGAATGAAGTCATTCAAATTTTCCTATATATATCCGTCTTGCGGTGATGGTGGGATCCCGCCTGAACCGATTTAATTTTTTCTATCATAATCGATTTCAATAGTTAGCACACTAAATGCTTAAAATGGTGACCCTCTTTTCTGGGACTTTGCCTTCAGATTACCATCAGGCAAGGCGAAGTCTAATTGACGTGTTTTATATAAAAAAAATCATTCAAGTGTGTTTCTTTTTCAGTGTTTTTGTCTTTTCTTTTGACTCGAGGCTGTTATATCTCAAGTTATTGCTTTTAACTCTTAAATTCTTCTATGTCTGGTGGCGCTATTCTCATGCCACCTGAGCTAGTGGACTGTATTATGCGGGGGCGAAGTTAACATGTTTCATATGACACTTTACACAACAAACAAGATAGGTGATCGGGTTGCCGCGGAGGTGGTTTAGGCATTGAATGCAACCCGAGAAATTAGGAGAGGATGCACTAACCTTTACTACGCCACGTGCTGGCTGGGCCGTTGCACCGGTCTTCTCTTCCTGGCTCAGGAGCTGCTGCCCACATCACTAAATCACTTGAGGGACACACGAGAGGCACAATCCGATCGGTAAAGGTCTATGAAAGCGGTTAAAATCCAACAAACATTATTAATTTCTAAGAGTCGCGTGCGCGGCCGCCATTGTTTTCTAGTTCAATGCGGAAGTGAATATGCGTCTACTTTGACAATTGAGCGGTGCGGAAACTATTGCTATCTCACCCTAAAAGGTAGCGCGGGAGGGAGATGGGTATAGGGAGCGTGTGTTCAGTGTCATCAATTTGAATTACTACTATTGAGCAAAAAAAAATACAAATTCTACTATCGGCGCAACCATTCCCCCCGGCTTGAAGGGTTACCTTCAAAACGAAAAATGCGGAACAAATCTAAAGTCTAATCTAAATCTAGGTTTGGGAAATAACAACTAAAATATAAACCTAGATTTGAACTCGTGCCTACTGCTGGCTAGGCAGAGGGTAGAGGCGAACAACCGGGCGCAGATACGATCCGGTTGCGGTTTTAACCCGTACAACACGAGTTATCCCGCGGGAATCGGGAAAAACTTCCTCTACTACTCCTAGAGGCCAATGCAAAGGAGGCGCATTCCCAGTCATAAGGACTACCACCGTACCTACAGTAATTGGGTTAGATGGAGTATTCCATTTTTGACGCGACTGCAGCGTGTGCAAATAATCGGTTCTCCAACGATTCCAAAACGATTGGACTAATTTATCTAAAAGAGCGTGACGAGTTAGAAGGTGCATTCTATCGTCATTAACATCTATTGCGGGCAAATATTTTGCGTACTTAAATCACCGGTCAACTCTATATGACCGCGCGTAGATAAAATTCTCAAAAATCGGCCTACATAAACAACACAACGCAACAGTCTCGACCAAGACGAGACGCGATTAGCCAACAACAAAATAAGGGACTCTTCACGCGGGACCGACACAACAAGCGAGTGCTTCTTCTCCTCGGGTGGTTCGGAAACCGTAGTGGGATTGTATTGACTAACTGGCCACTTATCTAACGCGGCATGAATCCAGGACGGTCCACTAAACCATAACGGGTGATCTAAAATTTGCGAAGGAAGCAATCCACGAGAGAGACAATCGGCTGGGTTGTCGGTGCCAGCAACGTGAAAGAGATTATGTGGCGCTAATTCAGATTGAATTTTTGCCACTCTATTAGCGACGAATGTGTCCCAACGATGGGGCGAAGAGTGGGCCCAACACAAAGCGACTGTTGAGTCCGAAAAAGCTAAAATTCTACTAATATTAATGCGAAAATTTACAATTATGTCAAATAAATTACCTTAAAGATTTTGACCACAATACAAAATGTCATTAAGCGACACGGAAGTGCTAGTCTTAGCACTGCCATCCAAAACTACGCGGAGTTTAGTAGTAAGCTTATCTTCTCTAATAACTCCGTGGTGCGGGATAATGTACGAAGGCTGGGTCCCGCCAGTGTCCGCAGGCGCAGGTGAGATGCAACCTTTATCTAAATATTCGTTAACAACCTCATCACAGGCCCGCTTCAACTTTGGAGACGCCTGCATCTTTCGTTCTAAACAAAGAAACCGTTTTTCAGCGGATACACGGGAGTCACCGAGCGAAAAAATATCTCCCTTGAAAGGGAGCGCGACAACATAACGACCCTGCTCATCACGAGTAGTCGTGCGACAACAAATCTCCTCAGCCATCTTGTCATCAGGGCTTAGGATAGGTGGGACATTGACCTCTTCAATTTCCCAAAACTTGCGGATGGTAGACTCCAGTGGCGGCTCGACGGTGCAACAGAACGAAGCAGTCGAGTGACTAAAACTATCTATAGAAGCGGGTGCGGAACCAATTATAACAAAACCTAGAACTGTTTCCAGTGCGTGCGGAGCGGGGTACGTCGGTCCCCCTTGAACCTTACGTGATAACTGGAGGTGCGGGAGAATCGAAGCGCCGATCAATATATCGACGACTCCAGGAACAGCGTAAGTCTCATCTGCTAAAGGCAAGTCTTTAAATTTCGTTAATAAAGACGTGTCAACCGGGACGGTAGGCAACTGTTCAGTTATTTTATCTATAACGAGCGAATCCATGTCAAACCAAATATTATTATTAAAACGAGATCCAAACCTTGTTTTAACGGTGCCATGAACAGCTGACTGTAAACCTCCAAAACCCTTCACCACTGAGCGGGTTGAACGCTTATTAACATTGAAACCAAGACGTTGACAACAATCTTGAGTAATAAAATTACTTTGCGAAGCGCCATCTAATAGCGCTCGAACAATGTGCGGTTTACCTAATGCATCGACAACAATAACGCGAGCAGTCGCGAGGACAACAGTAGTGAGCGCAGTACTAGCGGACAACGAACACAAGGTGACGTCATTCGCAGCGGTCACCGGGCGGGCCGGAGCGCGCGCGAGCGCGGGCTGCGGCTGTGGCGCAGGCCGCCGTGTGTCACCGCTCGACGAACCAACTGTGCTCACATTGGATGCGGCATTACTATTTTCAAAATGAAGTAAAGTATGGTGTCTCGCTTGACATTTGCGACAACTATTGCTACTATTACATAAAACAACGTGGTGTTTAGTACCGAGACAATTAAAACAAAAATTATTAGCGCGAACAAATTTATAACGATCATTAGGCGATAATTTTAGGAAACCCTGACACTTGTACTATTGCGAATGATGAGTATTACACAAAGAGCAAACAGGTGATTGTACATGTGCTGGTGCGGTATTAACATAAGTATGAGTTGACCTCAGTGACCTCGATGACGCATCTATCTTGCGTTCCGAACTAACAACTTTCTTCGCGCCTTCATGTTTCGATGAAGAGCGTTGCATTATTTTTATATGCTCGCGAACAAAACTTTCTAAGTCTTCGAACTTAGGAATTTTATTGCCGCGGTGATCCGACTCAAATAAACGAATGGTTTCGGGATCTAATTTCTTTAAACCCATATACAAAAATAAGAAGTCGCAGAGGTCATCGATCTTTAGGTTCTTTACGGCGCGAACAGATGATGCGAAAGTATCTAGAAACTTCTCTAAGTTTTGATCGTTACATGCCGTAATGGGTTTCAAGTCAAACATCTGATCCAAATATGCGTTAGCTACCGATCTTTTATCCTCATACTTAGCTTTCAAAGTATTTAAAATTAAATTATAATTTTCGGCACTAAACGTAATTCCAGCGCAAACGGTTATAGCTTTACCAGTTAATTTTTCAACGAGATAATGCAATTTTTCGTGATCTGTCAACGAAACGTTCTTATCTATTGTATTCTCAAACTATCTATAAATAAACACCAATTGCGAATGTTACCATCAAATTCGGGTATTTGAATTGGTGGCAACTTAGGTCGGTCGCGAGTGGGATTGGGTCGGTCAGACGGTTTCTCCAAACTCCTAGCGACGCGTTTGATACGACAATACAAATCGTCAAACGACGACAAGGCCTGATAACTCACTGAGTAATCGGGATTTAAATTTAACTCTAAAACGTTGATGTCATGTACTAAAGACTCGAAATCCGCGCGCAAACTATCCAAGTTTTCTATAGAACACAAGAACGAATCTCTAATAGCCAAATCAGAGGTTTTAAGTGCATTATCACAAATCGATTGTACACGAGAGTAAATCATTTCTCTTTTAGCGTATAAAAGTTTCAGTTGAACTTTACTATCGGTACTACCAACCTTTGGGGGCATTTTTACAACTAATATCAAACTAAAGTGCGGTAAACAACAAATGAAATGACTTAATCTTAGCGGTACCTACAGTACAGCGACGCGGCGCGAACGATATCCGTAGGTAGGTAGGTACTTATAACTGCGAGTGCCGGCTTGAACAAAACGCGCATAGCAACAAGATCGTACCTACGCGAGCTAGATCGCTGTCTAGGTTCAACTATTATTTCAGGGATTAAGTATTGCGTAATATCTATTCAAATTAAAATACTTTCTTATGAATTTGAATGAAATGCGAGCGAGGTATTGGTCACGTATCTACCCACGTAGGTATTAGGTAAATACGATGCGAGCTAGCGGCGAACGGACAACTTAATTGAAACAAATAAAAACAAAGCCAAATGCGTTAGGTATTACACTGTGCCTATGCACTAGGGTGTCAGGATACCTAAGATCTAAACCTAAATGCCTAGATGCGGGGTTTTCTACTAAAATAACTAGGTATTTAGGTGCGGTGCGTTTATTCCCTGTGGAATAAATAACAAAAGCGAGCTACGACTAAGGATCGATACGATAAGAGAAATGCGAGCGAGGTATAGCCACGTACATAACCTATGTAGGTATCAGGTAAACACGATGCGAGCCAGCGGCGAACGGACAACTTAGAAATTGAAACAAATAAACAAAAGCCAAATGCGTTAGGTATTACACTGTGCCTATGCACTAGGGTGTCTAGTATACCTAAGATCTAAACCTAAATGCCTAGATGCGGGGTTTTCTACTAAAATAACTAGGTATTTAGGTGCGGTGCGTTTATTCCCAATAGAATAATAACAAAATTGCGAACTACGACTAAGTATCCGGCTCGACCAGGACCAAAAAGAATGGTGGCGCTATTCTCATGCCACCTGAGCTAGTGGACTGTATTATGCGGGGGCGAAGTTAACAAGTTTCATATGACACTTTACACAACAAACAAGATAGGTGATCGGGTTGCCGCGGAGGTGGTTTAGGCATTGAATGCAACCCGAGAAATTAGGAGAGGATGCACTAACCTTTACTACGCCACGTGCTGGCTGGGCCGTTGCACCGGTCTTCTCTTCCTGGCTCAGGAGCTGCTGCCCACATCACTAAATCACTTGAGGGACACACGAGAGGCACAATCCGATCGGTAAAGGTCTATGAAAGCGGTTAAAATCCAACAAACATTATTAATTTCTAAGAGTCGCGTGCGCGGCCGCCATTGTTTTCTAGTTCAATGCGGAAGTGAATATGCGTCTACTTTGACAATTGAGCGGTGCGGAAACTATTGCTATCTCACCCTAAAAGGTAGCGCGGGAGGGAGATGGGTATAGGGAGCGTGTGTTCAGTGTCATCAATTTGAATTACTACTATTGAGCAAAAAAAAATACAAATTCTACTATCGGCGCAACCAATGTCAAAATACATTTCACACAACATAAATTCACGCCTATATCCCCGAAGAGTTAGGCAGAGGAGGCTTCTCTGGTGTTACACACGTCCATAGGCCACGGTAATCACTTTCGCTGCTTTGTCCTGTACACTGACTGCACAAAATCTCTGTTCTTACAGGGACGGCAGCACGGATGTGACTCCACTGGTGTTACACACGTTCATAGGTCATGGTAACCACTTTCCATCAGGTGGGCCGTGTGCTTGTCTGCCACCTAAGTTGTATAAAAAAAAAAAAAGAATCATGCTTTTCTCAGCACGTTAGAAGCGATGACAGCCTAGTACCAAGTTAGTGAGTTGAAATTTGAACGAGAGGTTCTAATCAAATCAATTTAGATAATCGGTTAAAAATGATTACAACAATGATTGCACCATCATTCATTGGTGCCGATAGTACGTACGAGTATCGGTAGATGGCGCCCACCTTCGCCGTAAGACGGATATATATAGGACAAAGTCAAAGTCAAAGTTAAAAATCATTTATATATATATATATATACCATTATATCGGCACCTACACAACGTCAACAAAAAAGTAACATGAATATCAGTTTAGTAAATGGACCACCGGTTCGAAACGCGGCCCCGACATGAGAAGACTCCGGCAAGAAACTCAGCGGGCATTTCTTTTTTTTTTGGCCTATTTACAAACATACACTTACGTCTACTTAATCTAAATACAAAAATTTACTTCAGTAGCATAGTTGAGCGAACAGCTCATTTCCAAGCTTGTTTATCATCCAAGTATTCTTGGATTTTATAACAGCCTTTTTGGCACAATTTGAAGAGGAAGAATTGGATGGCTTCAGGTGAGGTTCTGTGGCCCAGTGGTCAGAGCATTCCCGCTGTAAGAGAAAGATCGCGTGTTCGAATCATACCAGTACTGATTTTAAAAAATCCTATATTAATCGATATGAATAATTAAATGCAATCGAGAGATTCTAAGTTAGAAGCTCGCCCACTACACTATTGGCTTTAAAACAAAACAAGCAGTTTATTTTATTTTTTTATACCAATAAGGTGGCAGACATAAAGGACAGATGAAAAGTGGTTACCGTGGCTTATAGACATGTCTAACAACAGAGGAGTCACACTCGCGCTGCCGATCCTGTAAGCACAGTGTTTCTATGCCGTCAGTGTAGAAGATAAGGCATGGCAAGCAAAATTAGTCTTACCACTGACAGCACAGACTCTACAGTGAGCTCTGGCTACGCAAAACCAAAAGCCATTCTGTCCACCCCTTCGATACATAACCGTAATGACCAAGTTATAAATGGGAAGCCAACAATTTATTATAATTAATATCTTAATCAAATCAGCGAACGCTTCATTCAGGAGCTTCATGACAGAATTCGCGGAAGAGTAAGGCAGACATCGCGTCATTATCCGCACCACTATCTGTGTAGGCGGCAGGGGGTAATCAGGCGCCAGGGGAGGGGGGAGGCAATTAGCGGCGATGAGATAAAACGTGCAAAGTCCACGAATGATTCAAGTTTTACAATTAAAAGTTGGTGAGTGACGTTGTACGAAGCCGCAGATGGCTGTGGACGAGGTATAGAAGACACACGCACTTGAATTTTTTTTAACAATTCTATCTGTTTTATTTGATACGTTTTATATCCTGAAAAGAAAGAAAGAAAGAAAATGCGTTTATTAAACACACACACACATAAATACAAAATACGAAATAACATCCACAAAAATAAATATAACACATACATAATAATGTACATAATTATTGATAAGTAAAACAACAACAAACAATACACATATAACAACCTACACTTACATAAACAGGTGTGTCATTTACATAAATGAAGGCCGGTGTGGGGTGTGTGTCTAAATGGCCACAGTTCAGCTAAATGCTACAGATTGCGCTACAGTGCTGGTTTTCAACCGTAGCCCAAACTCTTGCAAAACCAATAGTACAGGGGAGAAAATAGACTAATTAGAAAGACACATATTGAGAAAGCACTTGTACCTTTTCCACAATAATTATTATTGTACCTGACCGTTTTCGTCTTACGGCATCTCAAATGTTTTCAATGACAGTTAATAACATTCATCTTAATTACTACAACACTCGGCCTTATTTCACATGTGTAATAATAAATACTGAGGAAAAAGTACAATTGTGTTCTCAATATGTGTAACAATAAATTCCAATAAATGCCATAAAACAACAGTATTAAGAAGACTTTCTCGTTGATATCCAGGGTTGATATGCCATGTTAGACAAAATGTACTTAATCGGTTTTTTCTATTTAGACATTCTAATTTGTATTCGTAAATTTTGCTAAGACAGATTTTTCGTCTGTGAGGATAATGTAAGAAAAACAAATGTGATTGATATCGAATATTGCTTCATTGAATACTTGGAGTGGTACTTTGTGTTTCTATTAAAAATACTTAGGTACGCATGGAGTTCAGAAAAGTGGCGCTATAGACTAAAAAAGCTTGCTTAAAGTTACAATTGCTATCATCTGAAATGTTAGCATTTTTTGTTGATCACTCTCTCAAGCTACACAAGGCCTTCGACCAAGTAATAGTAATAATAAAAAATAAGTAATAGTACTATTAGTTTGTCGAAGCATAAGGCTGCATAAAATCAACTTGCCGAGATAATACTGAAAAAGAAAATAAAATATGACGGTAAATCCCCGACATAGCTGGCCCTCCTATTAAAAAAAGTGAGGTTATTTATTTTTTCAACCCGTCGTCGTCGTGTCGTGTCACTGTCGCCATCCAGCTAACACTATCGGAGTTATCTCACAAGGTATTTTTAATTTCAGGGCGGTATGCTAGTGGAATGTTTGCTCAAAAACTAAGCCTATTGTGACGAACAGTGTCTATGTCGACATTTCTGCCAATTTTAGACTTGGGATGGAAGGTATAGTTGATAAGAAGGAAACAATCTTTGGACTTTGACTAGTAATTACTCATTAAAATTGAAGTCTTAGTATTTTATGTAAAAGTTTAAAACACCCCAAAACCGAAGCAAGCTGGATCTTATGTTGTCCACTGATTCGTGCGCGCACACACATACGGTTTCTTGAAAACTGTATGTACTTATTTTTTACATGAAATTCACTCCGTATTATTTGTACGAAGCAGCAAACACGCGTGAGGCAATACATATCCTTAACTGGACTCACTCTCACTCTTATTATCATTGCGAGGGTTAGTCGAGATTTCCTCTGAAAGTTTCGATTTATCACGCTATTATATTAATAAAAAAATTGGAGAAAATAGAAAACGGGGGAAAATACTGTACCTGCCGCCATGACAGTTTATGATTGCGCGTTCTTTGTTTAAATTATTGTATTATACTTCTAATCATAGCTATTTTGAAGTAAACGAAATGTTAATACCGGTTTCGTAATGTTTCTCTATTGTAGAGAAAAGTACACAAAGATCTTGCAGACGGTACTATATTTGGATTACAGTTACAAACAAAACATTAAATATTTCATTTGGGACACGGTGCTAATTATTTCAATTTACTCGACTGTGATATATTAGCAAATACGAATGACTCGACAAATTGTTTATTTAGACTTTATTTTAGGTTACCTGACTCGTTGGTCCCATATGATCTCATAGAAATTCTGTGATTATATTTGCGTGTTATCTAGGGGCCCAATCCATAGAACAGACAAAAATACATGCACTTTTTTTAACGGAATTCCAAAATGGAAGAGGGTCTCAATTCAATTGCTATTTATTTATGTATGTACCTATACCGATTACTCTGAGATTTGTTAACCGATTTACGTGATTCTTTTTTAGTTCGATGCAGAATAGTTGCCATTTGGTCACATAAAAATTTGATTTAGTATGGACTAGTAGTTTTAATTTTATAAACATGTGCTATGTTACGTTTTTAATCGACTTCTTCTTAGCATGAATGTCGCGTTTAAGTTATTGAAAACATTAAATCAATATATCTGTAAATTCAGTAATTTTTATCTTTTCTTTATTATCTTATTTTACAACTCTTAATTTTTGAAGTCAGTTTTTTTGTATTAATGTAACTACCATTACAAGTAATGCGGCAAAATAATGCGGCAATTAAATTGTAAATATTAATTTTTAACATAGGATAAGTAAGTATACTACTAATATACTATAACTTATATACAACGATGCCCATTGTGAACTCGCTCAGAAAACCAGCAAACATGTCCACTATTTCGGCCATCATATTGAGGGCGCGAATGGCCCGAGTGAACGGGAGGGTATGTAGGTATTACTTATCGGGTTTTCCGTCAATATATTTTTTTTACGTAGGTACTAGAATATAACCATGTTGTCACTGGCCAATTTGTTAAAGTTCAGCTATTTTTGAGGGCGAGTATATTTAATATTTGTGGAGCAAGTCGATTGAGCACTCCGACTGAGGAAGTACCTCCGCCCTACAGAATACCGCAGCCATGATAACCTCATGTTGTGTTCCCGGTGGTAAGTAGGGTAGCCAGAGCTTACTGGAGAGATTTTGTGCTGTCAGCGGGAAGATTAAAACCTTGTCTTGCTTTGTCTTTTACACTGACGGCACAGAAACTCTCTGTGTTTACAGGGTAGGCAGCGCGAGTGTGACTCCCTTGATTTTGCACACGTCCATAGGCCACGGTAACCACTTTCCATCAGGTAGGCCATGTTCTATATAAACGTATAAAAAAACTGCACGTACAAACCGGCAAGTAAGTACATCTGCTTCTTTGTGGACGACGCTTTAGCGTAGGTTTTTTCGCTAGGAGTAGGAGACCAGACCGCAGTCACACCCATAGAAGCAAACAAAACTAACTATAGATAGATAGATAGATAATTCTTTATTGTACACCAACAGATTTACTGTAGGACAAGTAGGTAGCATGTATACAGTTCAATGTACAATGGGCGGCCTTATCGCTGAAGCGATTCACCTATACAAAGAACTTGGAACTATGCAAAGAAGGAATAAGAAAGTATACTCTGGGCTTCAATAAGCTTAGTATGCAGCCTGGATATTGCTTAAACGATAATGATGACAATAGAACACTTAACATTTAGTGGCTCCCTGTCCCCAACTCGGGCCGACACGTAACATTTTATTATCTCGCAAAAAGTTGGCGACATTTTGAATTATAATTCAGATCGTAAAAGATAAAGTGTTGGAGTGACGGGGCGGATCGCGTCCGACCCAGAAACGTACCCGCTACCCCCAAGATGGAGTTTATTATTTATAAAAGTCATTAGCAGCACCGCATGCTGCTGTTCTAATAACGATAAGAAGGGACATGTTTTAATCGAAGAGTTTTAAGTGAATGTTCCAGATTCTAGATCTTGTTTATCCAACTAAGGTAATTTACAGAAGTGGGGGAATATTCTGATGTAACCGCCAGGCTACTTGGGTGGGATCCACCTATTATTCAACCAGGAAGGCCGAGACTGCAACGCAATACGCACTTCCCTCTATCTGGGGTCAAAACCCTTTAGATTAAATTATAAGATGTCAAAACTACTGTCCAGCCATCTCTGAAAATCAGCGCTCTCTGCCTGCACACATCGCGGACAGCATTAAGCTGTGAGGCGGCCATTAATCTACTTGTCTATTGTCACTTATTGCTGTACTGTGTATATTTGTTTTAAGCTAAGTAAAATTAAGTCTTTCTTTCTTTCTAAAATGAGGACACCGTGGTAAACCTACCCAAGAGTGCCACGTCAAAATCGAGGAGGGCTTTGGATCAGCGGGTATACGAAAAATATGCCAGTGGCAATCTCACCTCCGACAACTGATAACCCAAGATGGTATGCGGTTTTAGTCGGTTCCAGTCCGACTTAACCGTCCCCGGCGGCTCAACAAACATGGTTTCAATGT
This sequence comes from Eilema griseolum, assembly GCA_963662185.1. Classification (NCBI taxonomy): domain Eukaryota; kingdom Metazoa; phylum Arthropoda; class Insecta; order Lepidoptera; family Erebidae; genus Eilema; species Eilema griseolum. The sequence continues at coordinate 1,817,720 of OY759256.1, forward strand.
ATAAAAACCAGTACATAGCAAGCTGTCTGTCAAAGATATAATTGTATTTATATTTTATATACTAAGCCTTTATTGTACCTACACATAAAAGACATATCTTACACAATCTAATGAAATTATATGTACAAAGGCAAGCTTAACTCATAGTTGAGTTTACGTCCGGTAAACCCCCGGAGTGCATAAACGAAGTCTAATGTGCGAAAATAAAGATATATTTATGTGTGTATAATGAAGACTTTTGTTTTCTGAAAGAAAGAAAACAAAAGAAAGAAAGGAAGACAACGTCGTAGATGGGAAGATGACATTAAAAAAATTACAGGAAGCACGTGGACTAGAAAAGCACGTCATCGTATACTGTGGCAAGCTTTAGGGGAGGCCTATGCTGGGAAGCAAGACAATCTTAACGAAACCGGTGTCTCGAATAGATTATTTTGAACGAAAAGTTGTATAGCATATAAGATTGTTAAATAAAGGCTATTATTATTATTATTATTATTATTATTATAATGAAGACTACTATATTACATGTGTGTATTCTACCGCCTATACAATGGTTTGTGCACACATGATTTGTTTGACATAATGCACACAGCTACATTCTATCATCACACCGATCGCCAGGGAATTCATCCTCACATATTGCGACCGGATACGGTGCGCACTGTGCGGTATGAAAGAAACTTCATCCCACGCACACTCAAGCTGTGCAATGAACTCCCTGCTGTGGTTTTCCCAAGCGACTACAATATGGGGTTCTTCAAGAAAGACATTAGACGGTTTCTTCAGGGTCGTCAGCACGGGTGTTACGCCCCTGATGTTGCATACGTCCATCGGTCACGGTAACCACTTCCCATCAGGTGGGCCGTGTGCTTGTCTGCCACCTAAATGGTATAAAAAAATTATAAACTAGCTGTTTCCCGGGCCGCGTGCCGTGGTGCCGCGTGGTTCCCGGCAGAGCAGAATTTGAACCACCCCTTCTCTTCCCATGCGGTGTCGTACAAGGCGACTAAGGGAAAGGGCTGTTTGACATCAGACAAATATATACAGCCCGGAAGACGGCAATAGGCTTACCCCCTATTACATGGGATTGAATTCAATGATTCGTAAAATGTGGGTGTTAATTCACCTCTGCCTAACCCTCCGGGGATAAAGGCGTAATTGTATGTATGTATAAACTAGTTGTCCCGCTTCAGCTTCGCCCGTGGCATAATTTGAAACCTCGTAATATCACCTATTTGAACTCGTATTTCTTTAGTTTTTAAATAATATACGGGAATCTGCCGGATTTGTTGACATTTCTGATCACTGCTCCGCTCGCTTGAATAGTAATGTGATGATAAATAGCCTAAAACCTATGTCGATAAACAGACTATGAAACACAAAAATAATTTTCAATTAGAACCAGTGCTTCCTGAGATTAGTGCGTTCAAACAAACAAACTATTCAACTTTATAATTATTCTACAACATTTTACACAACGCTATCTAGACCCGTGGTAAGCATAGCTTAACTAGCTTGTGTTATGGAATATAGAATGCGGATAAACATACTTAGATACGTTTTTTTTGTAAATATGTACATAATAAGTACAGATCTAATACATTGTTTTAATACTAATTGTATTAAAGCAATGTTCAAACTCAAAACAATACAACATGATAAGTACAGATTGAGTTTCTATGGGTTACGGGAACGCGATCAAAACTCTCGGGGAAAGCTTCAGGTGATAGCTGTTCAACTACAAATAAATAACACATTGCACAGTCCACTTCAAAGTAAACAGGAAACGAAACAAATGAAATATATTGACAATGAAAAGAATTCAATCAACGAGTATGGACGATATCATCCTCATGGAAAGCCTTGATTGAGTTCATTCATGTAGTTGTCAATACGATTGAAACGGTGACGCAAAGCTACCCTGGCATTTACGGAAGGTGCCGCCATTAGAGGACATACAGTGATCGAGGATATTTTTCACTTTTTTCTTCCTTTTGTCACTAATTTAAGTTCGACACTCAACTGAAAAACTTTTAACTGTTACACAGAATAGATACCTAACCTGCAATTGATATTATATACATAGTATTTGCCGCGTGGTTCCCGGCAGAGTAGAATTTGGACCACCTCTTCTCTTCTCATGCGGTGTAGTACAAGGCGACTAAGGGATAGGGCTGTTTAACATCAGACAGATATATATAGCTCAGACTCAGCCTCAGATGCATGGCTCGAGTCCGCAATAGTGCCCGGAAAACGGCAATAGGCTCACCCCCCATTACGTGGGACCAAATACAGTGGTAAAATGTGGTTGTTAATTCACCTATGCCTAACCATCTGGAGATAAAGGCGTGATTTTATGTATGTATGTATATGTACATAGTATCTCTAACAAAAAGCATCGCAAAAGACGGCTAGAAATACCTACGCGTTATATGTGAGTAAGCTAATGGTAATATTAATATTTAAACTACAAGAACTGCTAATGACAAAATTCAAAAAACAAGTACATGACTTTTTGTTAAACAAAATGTATTACAGTGTACAACAATACCTTGACGATAAGAATACCACAATATTATAGATGGATAAATATATATTTGACATTATGCTTATGTACCTGCTGACATTAAAACTTACAACTGATTAATTTATTGTTTGACATTATGCCTGTAATATTGACATTGAAAATAAAATGATAAGAAAATCGAATATATTAATAATTTTTAAACCCTATGCTTGTAAAGATGATGACATTAAAATTTGCACGCTCTACGGGGCAGAATATTTATGCTGTATTCACTAGTTTTTAAGACCCATAATGTAAACATATTCGAAGCAAATAAATGATTGATTGAAAAGATTGAATTGAATGGAATTAAAAAAAAAATCTAGTTCTAATATACTTCTCTGAGTTTCTTGCTGGTATCTTCTCAGTAGAACTAACTTACTGAAGCAGCAAAAGAATCATTTGCCAATGGTTTATTTTTACATTGTGTAATATATTAATAACATTTCTTGATATAATTGTGACTTGACTTGATACGAGTGTGAAATTTTGATGCTCATATGCGCTCTTTATGTGCCTAACTGAATAAATGAAATTAATTCGTTAATCCTTCTTGGACTGCGGCAGCGCGACACTGCAGCAGAGAGGCGCGGCGTATGGTGCGTCAAGAAAAATATTCTTGCCCCTATTCCTTATGAAGTTTTTAAGGAGGTAGGACACGGCGGTATTTCCACCCACGTACTAGTAGGACTGCTCATCCTACTAGTACGTACCTCCGCCCTACAGAATACCGCGGCTATAATAATTTCGTATTGTGTTCCCAGCGGTGAGTAGGGTAGCCAGAGCTCACTGGAGAATTTGTGCTGTCAGTGGGAAGACTAAAGGCTTGTCCTGCTTTGTCTTCTACACTGACGTCGGCAGCGCGAGTGTGGCTCCTCTGGTGTTACACACGTCCATAGGCCACGGTAACCACTTTCCATCAGATGGGCCGTGTGCTTGTCTGCCACCTAAGTGGTATAAAAAAAAAGTTTTAGAAACTAGTAGATGACATAAATAAATATGCGACTGGGTCATTCTTATGAACTAAGAAAAATTTGACTCATTATTCTGGCGCTTTATTTCTTACAATTAAGTTTATTGTTTCGGCCGGGTTCATACTTATTACAGCATATATCAAGCCAACCAATTCGACGAAGGATCGCAAGCCAAGCTGTCCGCGTACGAAGGCAACTCGGGCGTCGCAGATCGATGAACGTGGTTGCAGGTAATCGCGATCCAACATAGCTATGTCCTTTCTCAGGCTATGTACCAAATAATGTCATCAGGTTATCTTCAAGAATGATTAACCTTCTTACAAACTTCCATCTACTATTTGAACCTCTTGAACCTGAGTTTAGAGTCAGTGTATCAAACAAAGCTACTGTCGCATTTAGTGGCAGACAAGCAAACGGCGCACCTGATGTAAACTGGTTATCGTGGCCTTTGGACGTGTGAAACACCAGGAGAGTCAAACCCACGCTGCTGACCATGTAAGCACAGGGAGATTCTGTGCCATTAGTGTAGAAAACAAAGCAGGATAATCTTTTGGTCTTCTCACTGACGGTACAAAAATTCTCCAGTGAGCTCGGACTACCCTACACATAGGTACTAAAATTATCCATTGAGTTCAATTCAATTCAATTTATTTATTTCTAAACAAACATGGTTTGTATTGAAATGTCAATTACAAGTAAGAAATACATACAATCAATGAAATATACTGTAACGTCAAGATAAAATAAAATAAAATAAAAATCCAGGCACAATTAAACTACAACTTTACATTTAGTCAGAAATACGTCTCAGCCATCCTCCACAAATTCTTCCACTGTGTTGTAACACTTCTCCTACAGCAAGGACTTTAACCTTTTCGTAAAGGAATTGGTTTTATAGAAATCAAGCTTTAAGTCACTAGGCAGACTATTAAAAAGTAAATCCTGAGACATAGTTCAACCTGTCGTTTCGCTAGGTAAAACCGGTTCGTCGTTGCTAGTCGATGTTGTCAGGTGGGGGGTACAGTTTTAGTCTGTTCGCATCTGCCATAACCACTTTAAAAAAAACGGTGAGAACTGAGAACACTACTGGGGCTAAAACTGCTTAAAAACTACCCACAAAAACAAACAATATAACACAAAGATAAAGATGTGCCCAGGTAAACTTAAGACAGGTACACACTGCAGGCTGATGCCCGTGTTGAGGCAATATCCGAGCGGTTAGCTCCGTCCGCTTTCGTAAACATCGTTGATTAAAAAAGTTCATCAACGCATCTCTTTTTAGTTTGAACGCCGGATGCCTTGCTCTGCACAACTTTGCCAATAAAAAGTTACACCGGCAGCGAGCGAACTCGTGCGTTAGAGGTAGTATTCCGCATGGCATGTGCAGATTTTGATACTAGCATCAACACCATAAGAAGTAAAAAATAAAACTATATAGTTTTAAAAATATAGTTTTAAAAATTACAACTCTAAAAGAACGCAGAGACGGAGGTGACATGGTAGAGACTTTCAAGATCTTAAGTGGACATTACGACATTGAAGACTTTGACAAATTGTTCACACGCAACAATAATAACCACCTCAGAGGCCACCACCTAAGACTATCCACCAGCTTCTCGAATAACAATCCACACAAAAACTTTATAAGTAATAGGGTAGTGAGAGAGTGGAATAAGCTACCACATGATGTTGTGACAGCCCAGAACATAAACCAATTTAAAAATAGACTAGACCAACACCTTAACCAAAAAAAATAAACACTAGTGGGCATAAGCAGGATACGGGCATTATCAGTTGCTTCGACTGCCTGCCTGTTAAAATAATAATAATAATAATAATATATTTAACTCGTATCTACATACTTAACTTAAATTGTGTAAGTAATGGTGACCCTCTTCTCTGAGACTTTGCCTTCAGCTTACCATCAGGCTAGGCGAAGTCTAATTGACGTGTTATATATATAAAAAAAATTCTCCAGGTGGTGACGGAGAAAGGATACAAGTGTCACCACGCCTTTCCAATCCAAAGGGTGTCGTAATAAGCGACTAACGGCACGCGGCCCGATTGAGCAGTCCGACTGGGGTAGTACCTCCGCCCTACGTTGTGTTGTGTTCCCAGTGGTGAGTAGGGTAGCCAGAGCTCACTGGAGAATTTGTGCTGCCAGTGGGAAGACTAAAGGCTTGTCCTGCTTTGTCTTCTACTGACGGCACAGAAACTCTGTACTTACAGGGTTGGCAGCGCGATTGTGACTCCTCTGGTGTTACAGACGTCCATAGGTCACGGTAACCACATTCCATCAGGTGGGCCGTGTGCTTGTCTGCCAACTAAGTGGTATAAAAAATAAAAAATAAAAAACACAGCCGATATCACTGTGAGAGAAGGAAAACTCTAAATAAAACCCTGTACCAACCCTTCTGGCCAGGGTGGCGTGGAAACAGTAGACCAAAGCCATTGGGAGAGGCCTATCTGCAGCACTGCGATAACCTTATTGATTGATTGACTTACCTATAGTTGAATGAAATTTTAAAGCATCGTCATCTAGATATCGTAAACGATTTGAATAGTTACCGAACTAAATGCTTTTAAATTTCATGCAATTGTTTGAGCGGAGTCATCAAAAATCAACGTTTAAAAATGATTGCAACATCATTCATTGGTTCCAATAGTTCGTACGAATGTCGGTAGATGGCACTTAACCGTCGCCGTAAGACCGTTTGGATGGTTTCGGACGAGGGTTCGGTGGCTTAGTGGTCAGAGCGTTACCCCTGTAAGGGAAAGATCGCGAGTTCGAATCCCACCTGAACCAATCCAATTTCATCTATATCTTAATCGATTTGACTTACCTATAACCATAAACTCTCATAAACTCACGCCTATATCCCCGAAGGGGTAGGCAAAGGTGCTATCACCCACATTTCGCCAGTTTATGTTTAGGCCCCAATGGTGGTAGGCCTATTGCCATTAACCGGGCACTTATAAACCTGCTATAAATACACACATAGCTTCGAAAAGCATCGAAAAGTCATTGGTGTGTGCCATGGTAAAACCTGGGATCGAACCCGAGACCTCGTCTCAGCAGTCCATTACCCATACCACTAGGCTATAGCCTATGACTATACTATGACTTACCTATGGCTCGAAATAACGCATTTAATCATTGTTATAGGTTCTATTCTTAACATTTCATATGTAACAATAAAATCTAATAATTATATCGCGAGTCAGCTCAAGCTGTTCTACAGAAAACAGAAAGTGCAAGTACCAGTCTGCGAAGGCGCGAGTCGCGTCTCGCCTGGTTTTAAATAAATTGAGCTTCTCATCATTATTCGAATCCCGCGGGATCTTGGTAAGACTGCTGGAATTAAACTGTGCTGAGTAAAAGCCTGCGGTCACCGCCTTTCATCGGCCACCATTGTTATTTTTAGAATAGCTGAAGTTTATATACTTTTTTTATTTCTTTTATAACCTTAGGTAGTTCCTATTGCTTGGCTGTACCTACTAGTAATGTCAAGTTTACAATGTCTAATCGAAATTACTCGTATACCCGCTAATCTGTCCAGCTGAGCAAAATGGCCTCTGCCTAACAGTAGGTAAGGTAATATACAGAATTCGAGCCCGGTACTCATAACTCATTTATTTATAAAAATAATACACGTCACATAAATACATATCAGCACATATTTTTCGAAAATTACACATCTCACTAACAGATCTCCATATAATTTATTAGTATTGTTAATTTCAAATACATCATAATTTAAACTACAAAAAAATAAAAATGTCAGGTAAACAGTAGAAAGTTTACAATGTCAGTAATTTACAATAATGATACTTTTTTTTTACGTGCGGAAAATCCCTTCGGATACCCACACTACCGGAGCCGGTGGGAGAGGTTTTGGGGGGATTAATAATGATACTAAATTAACACTTATAGCCTATGTCACAATTAAAATATGTCAGATTTCGGGTCAAAAAATTACAGTTCCGTCTGTACCATGGTGACTGTTCTGATGAGCTCTTCCAATTAGTCCCACCCTCCCATTTCCTACACAGGACAACGCGTGCAGGTCTTAGATGTCATCCGCACACGGTGCAGAACATCCGATCAAGAACCAAGCGATTCGGTGACTCTTTCCTCTGTTGCACCATTAAGGCCTAGAATTCATTACCAGCTCACGTGTTTCCTTCTTCCTACAGTCCCGGGTCCTTTAAGCGGGGCGTGAAAAAGCCTATGATGATGCCGTCAAGCTGAATGTCACCATTGTCACACGGTATGTGTAAGTAATGGTGACCCTCTTTTCTGAAACTTTGCCTTCAGCTTACCATCAGGCAAGCCGAAGTCTAATTGACGTGTTCTAATAGATAGTAAGAACACCTAAGTAAGCCGGATATTCACCTAAGTAAGCCGGATATTCACCTAAGTAAACCTAGATATTCACCTAAGTAAGCCGGATATTCACCTTAGTAACTCGGGTATTTACCTAAGTAAGCCGGATATTCACCTAAGTAAGCCGGATATTCACTGTAGTTGCATAGTGACAGAATTTTAACAGACTTCAAAACAAACCGGACGATATTATCAGTTGGACGGGCATTTCTTTTTATTTGTGAACCAATCTCTCCGTGACGTTTTAGCCAAAATGCGTGATTTTAACGTCGATGAAGTCATTTTGAGGACTCCGTACCTTAAAAGGAAAAATGGGAATCCTTATAGGATTACTTCGTTATCCTTTTGTCTGTCCGTCAAGACCATTTAGTGGATGAAGGTATTAAGAATACCTACTCGGTTCTCTCACGTCTTGTGACTGTGAAAAAAAATACTTCTAAGTTACCGCAGTGAAAAGATGTTGCTGTTTAAGCAGCATAAGTTTGTACCTCCATTCATTATATGGATCTCTCAGTGCCCGACTCGCACTTCATTGGTTTTTCTATTGCTTTTTGATGACATTTAGCTAAACAGTTACCTATTCAGTCACAAGTTTTACCTGATATTCTTTCTTCCTTCTTTTCACTGAGCGGAAATCGTAACCGCGGTTCTTCACGTAGATGCTCCACCGCTAAGCCAAACACGTCAATCAATCAATCAATTAGCCAACCGCAGTCCACTGCTGGACATAGGCCTTTTTTTATACCACTTAGTTGGCAGACAAGCACACGGTCCACCTGATGGGAAGCGGTTACCGTGGCCTATGGACGTATGCAACACCAGGGGTGTCACACTCGCGCTGCTGACCATTAAGAAACCTTCTGATGCCCCTCTTGAAGAACCCCATATTGTAGGCGCTTGGGAAAACCGCAGCAGGGATGTCATTCCACAGCTTGAGTGTGCGTGCGATGAAGTTTCTTTCATACCGCACAGTGCGCACCGTCTCAAGTCGCAATGTGTGAGGGTGAATTCCCTGCCTATGGCGAGAGGTGTGAGGATAGAAAGTAGCTACGGGCATCATGTCAAACAATTCATCTGAGCACAAACCATTGTATAGGCGGTAGAACACACACAGTGAGGCAAAATCCCTCCTAAGGCTAAGAGGTTCCACTCTACCTGTGAGTATGGGATTGTCAACCAGCATCAATGCCCGTCTTTGCAACGAGTCGAAGGGATCAAGCTGGTATGCAGGTGCTCCAGCAAAAAGGTGAGGCCTCTCCCAATGTGCGCCATTTTTTCCGATCCTCTGCCTTCCGCATCCAGTCTGTTCCAGCCAACTTTTTCAGGTCGTCCATCCATCTGGCTAGGGGGCGTCCTACCTTGCGATTACCTTCTCGTTCTATTCGTCTAGGACTCGTTTGCTCCAACGGCCATCGGTCCTTCGACAAACGTGGCCAGCCAAACACGTCACTGAACATAAATATCTTAGAAGTGTCCTCTAAGTTCCTCGATCATAACCCCGCTCACCGATCCACCCTAAAGCGTCCCTTAGCACTTACATAAACAATCCAATTGAACGTTTGTCTAAAACAGTTCAGCATTTTATATAAAGTCTTCGTCTCCGAGATGTTATTATGTAAATTCGAGTATATAGTGAACAGAAGTCCACGCGCCGAGCCCTTTTGTGCTCCGAACAAATTGTTTTATATTCCGAGGGAATTGGCGTTGAGAAAGTACTCCGTCCCTCTCGCCCCCGGCCGGTCATCCCTCCTCGACCTCCCAGCGTTCCGTGGCGGCGGATACTGGCTGTGAACTCACTGATGACAGTTTTATGAAGTCGACATTTACATTTAAATTGAAAGTTAGGATTTGGATGTAACTGAGAGGGCTGGGCAAAAAATCTTTTGTTCTGAGGATCCACAAAGCCATTGTAAAGCGATCAGGTTCTTGTTGCTTGCATTGCAGTTGTATATTGGACCTAATGGGATAATAATTCCAGTTGCAAAACCCAACGTACAAGCAAGGCGTGATATTATTGTTTATTTTGTTGCTCATGTGGGTTCTTTCGACATGAATGAAAAACGATTATTGGGTTGCATTTTGTCTGTGTATTCTTTTGATTAGAGAAATGTTGCAGTATCTTTTACCCGCGGAATTTTTCAACTTTTTAGTAAGATTTTTGTTGCACTGTTTTTAACTTTTGTGTGGAAATTGGCACTATAGGTATAGGTACATAAATGGATTATGTTTGGATACGCACCCACGTCTAAACATCTATCTAGTACATACATACGTGCAAATCTATCTAGTACCTACATACATACGTGCAAATCTATCTAGTACATACATACGTGCAAATTAGAGATGGGCCGAGTACTCGGTTGATACTCGGTACTCGGTGTACTCGGCGGGTTTTAGATACTCGTACTCGGCCCGAGTAACTCAGTTTGAATGCCGAGTATACTCGGTTTAAGAAAAGCGATATATTTAGGTAGATATAATTAAAATAACAGTGTTAATCAAAAAGTATTCCTAACTAATTTAGGAAATCTATGTCAATCTCAATTAATATAATCGAAATCAAAATTATGCTAATGAATGAGTAGTAAATTACTTGTATACTAAGTATGTGTTTTATTTTAACATGGTTTAACATTGCCGTCGTAGAAGCCACTGTGAAATAAGAGAATTGCCTAAAGTACATTTTTCTTCTAGTAACATAAATCTTCTATAAACTCGTCGTAAAACACAGAAATTCGGTATCGTTTACGTGAAACCATTGTCAACAATCACTGATCACGTACTACACACAATCAATCGTTAATTGACAATCTTTTTAAATTATTTATCTCCTATGACGCGCAACATGCAGTATTTTTTGCAAACTATCAAGCATTATAATTCTCATATTTATTAAAGTATTTTGTGCTATCAAGCGACTGCTAGTTGTAAACTGACTGGTGTTGGCGGGGTGAGGGGTGCATCAACACGGGCCGGCCGCTCGACAGGCGCGACCCTGTTTGTACGTGTTTACGCGTGCGAAATGGGAATTTGATTGAATCGAGTTACTCGGCCGAGTACTCGGTCGAAAAAAAATTTAACCGAGTAAAACTCGGTACTCGTTACTCGGCAAAAGTGTTACTCGGCGCATCTCTAGTGCAAATCTATCTAGTACATGCATACGGCCGCGTGATTTCCGGCATAGTAGAATTTGGACCACCCCATCTTGAGTCGTACAAGACGACTAAGGGATAGGACTGTTTAACATCGGACAGATATATACAATCTAGACTTAGCCTCAGATGCATGACTTGGCAATAGGCTCACACCCTATTACGTGGGACCGAATACAATGATTGGTGAAATGTGGGTGTTAATTTACCTATGCCTAACCTTCCGGGGATAAAGGCCGGACTGTATGTATGTATGTACGTGGGTCGAGCCATGCATCTGAGGCTGAGTCTGGGCTGTATATATCTGTCTTAAGTTAAGCAGCCCTATCCCTTAATCGCCTTGTACGACACCGCATGGGAAGAGATGGGGTGGCCCAAATTCTACTCTGTCGGGAACCAATCTAGTAGGTAATTGTATTTAATGTTTGTAAGTAGTTGATGCTTCCTACGATACGAAGTCTTATAAATGGAAAATTTTAGGCAAGTTAAGAGCAATTTAAACAATGAAAGTAGTTAGCGTCAATTCCAAAGTGCAGAGCTCAGTTAAGACGAAACTGGTACGAAAACCATTTCGATTTAAAATCCTTAATTTAGTTACCCACGTTAGATAGATAAATAGATAATTCTTTATTGTACACCAATAGAATAGAATAGATCTTTATTTGTTAAAACATTGTGATAAGGATGTTACAAATTATGTATTGTGATTTTTTTTTTTACGTGCGCAATATCCCCACGGATACCTCCCCACCGGTATCCGTGGGGATATAGGATACAGGTATCCGTTATGTCGGACTCGAAGAGACTAAAACGCACGCCGCTCGTGGGTCGTTTTGGTTGCCGAAGGTGAGGTTGACAGGCATATCCCTCGCACTCCGGGCGACCCAGGGCCATCTCTCACGATCTGGCCCTCTTCTCGGGTGTGGCCCTCTTATCGGGTGTATGTCTTATGACTAGGTACATCATGTTCTGCCTAAATTGGGCATGCACATTTTTATTTATTTATTTATTTATTTATACTTTATGCACGATGTACATTGGCGGACTTAATGCCGTAGGCATTCTCTGCCAGTCTACCATAGGGTGGTGCAGAGCTAGTACGAGGTAGGCGCATATTAACAAGAGATGCGTTTGGTTCTATAAGGACTATAGATTAATTATATATAGGTTCTTAAACATAAACAGTACTTATACCTACTTATCATATTTAAAATAAATCAGAATAGTTATACATATACATAAAATATATACAGATATATAATATAAATATAATACATAAATATAGATACCCATATCAATATGAATACAAAATATAATTATCGTTGAGACGATGATTCTGCCAATTCTGTGGTGATCAATTGTCGTACCCTAGACTTAAACACATTGAGGCTTGTGCTCTTCCTGATCTCTAGAGGAAGTGCGTTCCATAGGCGAACAGTCTCAACAAAGAAAGAGGAGCCTAAAAAGTTAGTTCTATGAGAAGGAAATGCGAGGATCCGGTTGTCAGTAGAACGAAGGTTTCTATCATTGTTGGAACATAATAGTTGAAAGTATGAAGTCATGTAAGTGGGGATAGTGGGAGAGTTGAGGATATTATAAAGAGTAGTAAGTGCACGCAACTTACGGCGAGGACGGATGGTTAACCAATTAAGCTGCGAACGGAATGTAGACACGTGGTCGTATTTACGAAGGTTGAAGATGAATCGAATGCAGTTATTGAGAAGACGGTCTAATTTATCAAGAAGGTCTGCATTCAGGTCCAAATAGCACACATCACCATAGTCTATCAGAGGAAAAATCAAACTTTGGGCCAACATAACTTTGGTCCTTGTTGGTAGAAAATTCTTCAGGCGGTATAAAAATCTGAGTCTACCTGTAATTTTCTGGCTCACGTTCGTTACCTGCACACGCCAGTCCATGTTGGAATCGAGGCAGAGTCCTAGGTCCTTAACTGTAGAACTGAAGGGAATTGTTGTTCCGTTGTAGGTAATTGGTGGCAATTTTGTAATATTGACTCCATTCATCAACCTGCTGCTGCCGACTATAATGGCCTGGCACTTAGATGGGTTTACGGTTAAACCAAATTTAGCGGACCAGTTTCCCAAAGCTTCCAGATCCCCATTCACGTCGCGAATGGCTCGTGAAACGTCATCAGCAGGTGCTTGAGCGTATAACTGCAAGTCGTCTGCATACAGATGATACGCGCATCGAAGATTATAAGTAGCAAGATTAATAAAAATAGAGAATAATAAGGGAGAGAGAATACCGCCTTGAGGGACACCAGTGTCGAGATTGCACCAGCTCGATGTGGATTTATCAATGCGTACACACTGCTGGCGCCCCTGAAGATAATTTGAGAAAAATTCCAGTGCATCCGATGAGATCTTAAGATGGGAAAGTATGGCTAACAAGATATCGTGATCGACTGTATTGAAGGCATTGGAAAAGTCCACCAAGACAAGCACTGTTACCTTAGTAGCTTCCATGCCAGTCCTAATATCACCCGTTACTTTTAGAAGAGCAGTAGTTGTGCTATGACCAGGTCTGAAACCCGACTGTAGCGGGCTTAACAGGCTGTTCTGATAAATAAACGAAGATAGTTGTTTTTGTACACAGGCCTCGAGCACTTTAGACATAAAAGGGAGAATAGAAATGGGGCGGAAGTGATTGGGAAGAGTAGAATTGGATACTTTAGGTAAAGGGATCACATAGGCTTTACGCCAAAGTGAGGGGAACATTCTAAAGTAGAGACAATAGTTAATTATATGAGAGATAGCAGGAAGCAGGTGGTCGATTATTGTTACTATCATACGACGACTGATTTTATCATAGCCAACTGCGTTAGATCTAATCGATAGCGTTATCTTTTTGATATCATCGGCTGCAACTGGAGAAAACTTGAAAGAGTCTATATCAGGACTAATAAGGCCAGCGACGTAATTTAATGTTTGACATTTGATTTGGTGATCAATAGGAGTAGTAGAGGAGAAATGTTGATTCAGATCATCCAAACCACCAGTCAACTGATATTCCGCATGCTGTTTGCCAATACCCAAAGCACCAAGAAACCTCCATATATTAGCAGGTGATGACGAACTAACATTATCGTGAATATGTCGGCGTTTAGCGTTGCGTATCATCTGGTTGCAGCGATTCCTTGCTGCCTTAAAGCGGTTCCAGTTCTCATCAATGCGGTTTTTCCGGAATTTCTGAAAGGCCCGATCCCTACGCCCCATTGCCACTCGAACCTCCGGCGTCATCCAAGGTGCTGGTGGACGTTTAAGTTTTACCGCACGGACAGGAGCATGAACATCATAGAGATTAAGCACAACATCGTTGAACACTGTAACTTTCTCATCGATGGTGGTTGCAGCCTCTAATGCATCCCAGTTTAACAATGAAGCATCCCGGTGTAACTCATCCATGTCCATGCGTCCAAAACTACGCATAAGCACTACCTTAGGCCGAGGTTTGGGAGGTTTTATGTTATAGGAGATGTAAATAAGGTCATGGCGTGAAAAGCCTGGTGCAGGCATTTGGCTGTGCCTATAAACATGAGCAGTGGAGGAGGTTAATATAAGGTCAAGCCAGGTGTCCTCGACCAGGGTGTTGTGATGAGTAGCTTGTAAAGGCAAAATATGGAGGCTAGCTGAATCGACAATGTGGCGTAGTTTACGCGCCTCTAATGACTGAGAGTTTAATAGATTTGTGTTAATATCACCCATGATGATGTGATGCATATAAGGTGACCCTAAAGAGTCCAGAACTGTTTCCAGGCTGGAGAAGTAGTTGATAGAAGGAGGACAGTAAACAACTCCAAGAACCAGTTTGGTTCCACTGACATTAACTTCGAGAAATAGAAATTCAGCATCAGCACTGTAGTCTGGACATGAGGAGGCTAGAATTTTGTAAGCTAGATAACTGCGGAGGTAGATGGCAACACCGCCACCTCCTTTATTAATACGGTCATTACGTATAAGAATGAAACCAGGAAGAGAGTACGAAGTGGATGGTAATTCAGGTTTGAGCATACTCTCAGAGATCAGGATGGCATGGACGCTGGGGTTGGTAAAAGCTGCCACCAGCTCACTATAGTGACTAGGTACACTCTGTGCATTTATATGACACACATTCAAAAGGTTCTTCGATTCATTTTCAAAAGTCGTACGCAGGCGGTCACTCAGAGCTTCAGGTATGGAGCTGTAGCTGGTATCACTGTCCAAATCAGACAAATCGTTGGCAGAATTATAAGACACATCATCTGTTGATAACATAAATAACTACAATATAAAAAAAGTAAGAAGAATAATAAATATTAATAAATAAATATAATAATTATGTATGCTATATCTCTACGAAAAACTAAGCAGCGTTATATCTCTGCACCACCCGCCAGCTAACAACACATATACCAACAAAAGTAACAAAAAACAAGTAACAAGCAATGTCGCTCGTGTAACAAAAATACTAAATGTGTAAAATTTAAGACGTGCTCTGGAACGCAACCCGTCGAAATAACACTATTTGACACACATTTTTCTTATTATATAAAACACTTTGGCGTACTAAATGATACGAAGTCAAAAGGAAGCTTATACTTATACCACCTAATTACACTTTTATCTAAGGTACTCTTTACATGTTATGGATAAAAAGTCTGTAACGGAATAAAAACCATTTGTTTAGCAACCAGGTCTATTAACGATTTCATAAATTTCTTTTACGGTAAAGCTTTAATTTCACTAGGTACCTACATAATTATAAATATATGTACCTACACATAGACAGGCAATTCTTTTTATATACAACAGTTTTTAGTACCTTAGATAAAACTATTTTGTCTGGGGCGCGTGTGTTTCTGGGGTATATTACTTTGCTGTTGTAAAGACGTGCTTATTCATAGATTATAGTAGAACTTGTAGGTAGCATGCGTACAGTTTAATGTACCTACCTACATACAATGGGCGACCTTATCACTGGAAGCTATTTCTTCCAGGCAACCTTGGGATGGACAGTAATGTAATAAAAGCAAGTTATTTGCAGTAAAGACTTTGTGACATGGTGGTATTTATTATACACTTTATTTTAGATACCATGTTATATACATATAACATAAAAATACATTATTAAAATCTAAAAATAACGGAAATACGTGGGGCGCACTATAAGTTTCCGGAATGAATATGAAAAAATACTATTAAAGGTACAAAATTAATTTATTGTTTTTCAAAATAATCTCCCTTGGCGTCTATGCACTTTTTCATTCGATCAAACCAGTTTTGAAAACTTTTGTGCCACTCCTCTGTGGTGACCTCTGAAACGTGTTTTTCATACTCCTCGACAGCCTCTTCTGGTGATGAAAATCGTTGGCCGCGTAATTGGTTCTTAATTTTTGGGAACAGATAAAAGTCACAAGGTGCCAGGTCGGGACTGTATGCAGGATGACTCATGAGTTCTACATTTTTCGCCTTCAAAAAGTCGTTTGTCTGTCTGGCCGTGTGAGAACTAGCATTGTCGTGGTGCAGGATGAGACGGCGTTTACGGTTATTTTTACGGAGTTCGTCAATAACTTCCGGCAAACAAATGGTCGTGTACCAGTCACTATTCACAGTACGACGATTTTCTAAAGCAACAGTAGCCACGTGTCCAGTTTTATTAAAAAAAGAAGCAATCATCCGCTTAGATGCACTTTTCACGCGCGCCACTTTGGTTGGTTTCGGCTCATCTTGAAAGACCCATACGCTCGATTGCTGCTTTGTTTTGGGATCGTAGCAATAAATCCATGTTTCGTCACCTGTTACTATGTCCCACACCAAATTTGACGCACCTTCGTTGAATCTGGTAAGCATGGCACTGCACCAAGTGACGCGGTCCGTTTTTTGATCCTCGGTCAAGTTATGTGGGATCCACCGCGAGCACAGCTTTCTCACACCCAAATGTTTGTGTAGGATTGATTGTATTTGACTCATGCCTATTTCTAAGGATGCGCGAATTTCATGGTAGGTCACATGCCTGTCTGTTTCAATCATACGGCGCACAGCATCGATGTTTTTGTTGGTCACAGCGGTGGACGGCCGACCATCGCGAGATTCGTCACTGAGATTGATACGACCACGCTTGAATTCTGCAAACCAGCTATAAACAGTCGTCTTGCATGGAGCTTCATCGCCAAAAGCTGTTTCAAGCCGAGCGATGCTCTGTTGAGCCGTCAAATTACACTTAAAATCGTAGAAAATCATACTACGAAAATTTTCCCGAGTTAAATCCATGTTGATGCAGACACACAATTTTTTAAATGGCGCCACAAGGTAAAAACAAAAGACAGTCAGATGAAACAAACTGTATTCTACAGCCAAAGAGTTTTATTTTCAAATGTTGTAATAAATTTTTAAATATTGTTTATGTAAGTGGCCAGTTCCGGAAACTTTTAGTGTAACCTATGTAGCACACAATGTGTGATCGCTTTAAACAATTTCTGTCAAGCAACCATCTTCTTTTAATCTGTTCGACTGCTCACAGATGGCGTGGATTTGATTCCGGCTAGACTAGTCAATAGACTTGTGTCGAGATATATATGGCTGCTCTAGTACCTATAGTAAGCGCGATATAAACAGAGTCGTCGGGTCAAAAATGTCCATAAATGACATCGAGAACTGATTTATGGCCCGACGATTCAATTCATAAGGTACTTATTATACTAGACCTATTCAGTAATGAAGTAAATAAGCCTCTAATACTATGTATGTACCTAATTTATATTATATTCGTTCTGTAAATAGCGGTAAAACTCCAAAAGCAAAAAGTTAGCACAAGTTGCTCACAGAAAATGGTTTTACAAAATCCTCACACAATTTCTTGCGCCACAAATCAAGTCCTCGACAGTGCTCAAAATCCATTCAATGTAAGACTTTAAAGCATAAAATAACATTAACATAAACTCACTCCTATATCCCCGTAGGGGTAGGCAGAGGTGCTAGCATCCGCCAGTTTATGTTTAAGTCCCAATGTAATAAGTGGCGAGCCTATTGCCATTAACCGGGCCCTTATACACACATAACTTCGAAAAGCATTGAAATGTCATTGGTGTGTGCTATGGTCGAACCTGAGACCTCGCCTCAGCAGTCCATTTTACCCATACCACTAGATTACCGCGGTAGTAGACTTTAAAACAATGCCAATATTAAAAGACGTTTTGACGAGTGAATCCAAAAGTGTAATGAAACTCTTTTTCTTTTAATTTTGTATTTTAGCTGTATAGAGATAAAGTCTAAAATTTAATGCCATTTTTTGCAGTGTCTTTGTATGGCAATGGTTTTGCTGTAGTAGAAACGAGGACCAGAAATAGCAAATAGGTATTAGCATTTTTTATATACCACTTAGGTGGCAGACAAGCGCACGGCCCACCAGAGAAACCACTCTCGCGCTGCTGACCCTGTAAGCACTGAGTTTCTGTGCCGTCAGTGTAGAGGACAAAGCAGGACAAGCCTTGAGTCGTTCCACTGACAGCACAAATTCACCAGTGAGCTCTGGCTACCCTACTCACCGCTGGGAACACAACACGAAGTTATTATAACCGCGGTATTCTGTAGGGCGGAGGTACTTCCCCAGTCGGACTGCTCAATTGGCTCAATTTCCTCTGGCTACTGGCAAGAACGGTAGGTACCTACCACATTTACTTCGCACAAAATTAAGATTTTCGTTTTATTTTATATCTAGGTACATGTGTAATAGGATTTATAAACTAACAAATTCTACTGTAGGTAAAACGCGCAGATGTCTACAGTTACCGTACCGTTATATCTTAAACTCAAGTTTTTTTTTATACAACTTAGGTTGCATACAAGCACATGGCCCACCTGATGGAAAGTGGTTACCGTGACCTATGAACGTGTGTGACAAAAGTGCAGTCACATCCGTACTGCCTGTAAGAACAGAGATTTTATGTGCCCTCAGTGCTGAACACAAAATCAGGACAAGCCTTTGGTCTTCCCACTGACAGCACAAAAACTCTCCAGTGAGCCCTGGCTACCCTACTCACCGGAGGGAACACAACACTAGGTTATTATAGCCGTGGTATTCTGTAAGTTGCGAGAAAAACGAGGTCCTGGCGCATTCAGATTGCTTTGATTGGTGGTTTATAGCTCGTCCGCAGATAAGCCACCTGACGGAAAGTAGCAGCCTATGGACGTGTGCAATACCAAAAGGGTCACACTCGTGCTGCCGACCCTGTAAGAACAGAGAGTTTCTGTGTCGTGAGTGCAGAACACAAAACAACAGCAAACAAAACTTTGGCCTTCCCATTAACAGTACAAAATCTATCCAGTGAGCTCTGGCTACCCTACTCACCGGCGAGAACACTACACAAGGTTATTATGGCAAAGGAAATTCCCCAGTCGGACTTCTCCGTAGGGACGGGAATGAGTGCTCCATGTACATTGACCAATATGAAGGGATATGGTGTCAGACACTAAACACAGAAGACTTAAGAGTTTCAGAATGTAAAACTACCACAGTTAATAAAATTTAATTGAACAGTTCACAAGATTCTGTAAAGAAACAGGTACCTACGCAAATTTAACTGGGGTCGGTAATTACTAGAGCACTCACACACCACACCTTCCCTAAGAAGGTATTAGTTATAACCAAAGTATAATTATCTGTACATACAGTAGTTCAAGCATTAAAAGTATCAAATTATAATTTGATACTGTAAATAAAGACAACTTGAATAAAGCCACTGACAGCGAGGTTGAGATCACATGAGTAGAAAGCTTATCTACTCATGTGGTTGAGATGGCACAATTTTACTCGGGAATCATTAAGTACCAATGGTGAATCATTGACATAAGATCATAAATTTGAGAGCTTATTGATAGAAGTATTTCCACTTTATGTGGCAGACGAGATGACATTGTGTACTTACGGTCTGGAGAACTTTTCAAAAGTTGTGGTCTACACTTTCAACTTATTAGCTGTTACTCTCGACTCTGCCTATGTGGAATTTTGATCCAGGTCCCACAACTCATGCGAACCTAATCCCGCGATAAAATACAGCTTATGTGTTATTCCAGACCATAATATAACCCTGTATCAAACGGTGTATCCCAGTATTTCCAAGGAAATACAAAATGGAAATAGTTTTTTATAAATTATATCCCATTATTTCTATTGCGACAAAAAACGCAGTACAATTGTATTATTTGAAAAGTATACCACTTTTGATGAATAGATTAAAATTAAAACACAACTTCTCGGTTTTAAAAAATATGAAGAACATATTAGTAACTGCAATTTTATTAAATTATTCGCCACCAAATTCTCTACAGTATAAATCACACAAAGCCACCTCATCACTATGCAGATGTATGAATGATTGTTTGTGACTGTACTCCTCACATGTTTCCGTTGGCATAATTTCTTCATCGCTTAACGATATTACTCCCTCTGGTATTACTTTAAAAAATAAATATCATATCATTGTCGGTAGTTTATGGGTATAAAACAATAATTTATTTTTAAGAAGCGGTTGTATCTAAAGAGGAAATAAAAAAATAGTTTCTAAGTGCACACAATCATAAGAGCTGATGCAGCGTTTTTTTTTGTCGCAGCATGTCGCAGCATGTGCAGCCAACAGCAATAGAAATATTGGGACAAGAAGTCTGAATCAGGCCCAGTATTTCTATCAATAGAAATAGTGGGATACACCCGTATCAAATGCTTTGGTATAGGGATGAATTATGCACAATGACCCAAAAAAGGGACGCTAGGTGCGGACAAAGGAGTTCCTATCCAATCCCTGTATCAAATTTGAGCCAGTTCTGTTAAGCCACTATAACATGGTTGAATAACAAACATCTACACAAACTTTCTCATTTATAATATTAGTAGTAATCAGATTCTTAACATGTCTATATAAAAAAATAACAACACGAAAACATAATTAAAAACATTTATTTATCAATCAAAGTGCCTCTAACTCTCTTCTCCGTTGTCTGCGCAGGGGTTTCAGCTTGCCTCTTGTTCATTCCTTTCCTCTCCAACTGCTTTTCAATAATCCTAGCGTTGTTGGCATAACTGTCTGCAACCTCCCGAGCCTCAATTTCATCTTCCTCCTCGTCAATCGTAGACACCGTGACGGAACTGAATTTCCCCATATTTTTAGTATGTTTCGTTACCATAATCTTTTTCGGTTGCGTCAACGCTACTTGTTTGTAGATATCTGTGACTCCGCCTTCACCTGCAGTCTGTACTAATGCTCCTCTCATTATAAAAACTACATTATTTTCTTGGTCATGTTTGTAGTAGATTGGTATGGCGCACTTTTTGCACTTTAGTCTGTACTGCTTTTCAATCCCTTTTTCTCTTTTCAAGTACACAGTTTCGTCAGGATCTGATGTAATTTTGTGAGCATGTTTTGAACCATCAATAACCCGAGCACCGTCCGTCGGCCTTAGAGGTAGACGGTCAATGGTACAATCCAAAATAAGTGACATTTGACCGCAGATACAGTAGTAGATGTGAAGAGGTTTCGTCTCATTGTATTCTTCTTGGTCTTTTGTGTCTGAGCAGACTATACTTCGTGACACAACTTTAGGCATTTTGTAATAGGAGTTTTAGATAATTATGGTTAAAACTTACACAGTGAAATTGATTTTTTAGCTTCTTGGTTCGATGTTCTATAGGACAACAGTGGTTATATCTGTAGACCTGCACTCAAACACAAACAGTATGGTATTTTTGGTAAATAATAAAGTAATCAGCCAACTAGCTAAAAAGAAAAACACCATGCATGACAGATGACATTGTTGACAACTTGTTGACAATGATAACACATAGACAATGGGTATATTCGAGGAGTAAGCTTTTACCATTATCAACGGTATTGCCACTCGTGATTTGTCAATATCGCGCGCTAAACCACTTAACGCTGTCTAAACGTATCTAAGGCAGTATATAGAATTTTAGCAAATAATATCACTGAAAATTTTTCTCTGTTTGCAAACACTGACTGAGAGCCGAAAAAATACATTTATCATTAAAAAAATATATCTCTACTTTTACTTGGTTACTTCAATTTTGCGGTATACTATTTATGGGGTTAAAACGCTTAATTGAGAAGTCATTCTCATTCGTTGTAATAATTTGACCCACAATCACACAAAATTGGAATAAGGAGTGAATAACTAACTTTCTTACGAATAATTTGGCAAAATATTCATAATCTTATTAGTATATATTATATTCTTACCAGGAATATGATGTGAAATTTTCTTTTCTTACAGTTAGAAAATTTCACAAATGCATTTATTTCAGTGCGGTCTATGGTGAAATTCTCGTTATGTTGCTGAAATTTGCTGTCAACTTCACACTGCTGCGATTGTCTTTTATTCGACAGAATTGTGTTTCATTGCACATGTTCATCGATTTCTGTTGAATTTAGAGAAAGTATTACAAATAGAACGCTAAAATGGGTGCTATAGCGAGCAGATACCGTGTACACAACTCAGGACTCATAAGCACCGATCTAAAGAACCCAGAAATTGAGGAGAAACGTGAAAATCCCGGAACATTGGATGAGATACATAAAAAGTCAAAAGGTACTTAACACCGGCAATTTACGTGTTTAATGGATTATGAGCTAAGATTAAAACTTCAATTAGATCAGTAAAAACGTGTCGCAATTGGATATTCATTCAGAAAACCGCGCCAAATCTAAATTAGTACTGACCAAAAAGTTGGGTTATCTGGTGATGTAATATAAGATAAATTACTGGAATAATAAACATGCCTTCGTCTAAAAACCTTCATAAATGCTTCTCACACGCTACAATGACTGTCTTTATACATTAATAGTTTATAATATAATATGTGTTGCAACATCTGCATAGATGCTTCAATCTACCATGATATTTATATTCTGATAAGAGTTTATTGCCTCTAGAGTAGATTATACACACCATCTTGATTTAAATTATGGTATACATCTTGTAGACTTCATATTTTATACTTTGGTAAAACAAAAGCAATATATTTTTAAATTTCCAAAGGTTTAATTTAGAAATTTATATTTTACTAAAAACAACTAGTGTATAAAAATATATTAAAAAGTATACTCCAATTTTTATCCTAAATATTAATAAGTTTATAATGGAACCTGGAATAATGAAACCTCAGATGCTGTTAAGAGTTAACGCAATGATGATGATGATGAGTAATAAATTTGAATAGTGTGATAGTTGCAATTACTAAAAAAAATTGTATTGATAGATTTGTTTTTATACAACTTAGGTGGCAGACAAGCACACAGCCTACCCAGCCACACCTTATGGAAAGTGGTTACCATGTAACACATAATACTTAAAGTGGTTTTCACCAAAGATAGATATCAAGATACATTAAGATTATTTTTTAAAATTAAAATATATGAGAGTGGGTTTTTCAACACAACAATCATAAATCTATTTTGTTTATTTTTTTTAATTAAAATATATAAATTATGTAATTAATAATTGAAAAATTTCAGATGTTATGCCAGTCAATTTTGAAGGTGGTAAACTTATGGTCAACAGGGGTCTCTCCAATCATTTTCAGGTATGTTGTCACTATTGATAATCTCAAATTATCTCTGCAACAAAAATGTGTCTAAAATTAAATAAATTGGATAATAAATAATAAAAATACTGTAACATATTTTCAGATGTCCCACACACTAACAATGAGTTCAGCTCAGAATGGCTACAAACTGGGAGCGACTTACATCGGCACCAAACAGATCTCGCCCACAGAAGCTTTCCCCGTCATCCTGGGAGACGTGGACCCTGCAGGGAACGTCAACTTCAGTCTGATACATCAGCTCACACCAGAGATAAGACTGAAGGGTGCTGCCCAGGTACTTTAATTTCTTTAATACATCACTAAGCCCTCATTAGGTTTAGGTCCAGAGGTAGCAGCCACTGCCGTGCTGGCCTGTAAATCTGTTTAATAATTTATTTATTTACTATAAATTATCACTTGTGCTACAGGTCCAAGAATGCAAATTGACAGCGACCCAGGGCACGATGGAGTACAAGGGCTCAGACTACACACTGGCACTTGCTGTGGGCAAGCCCGACTTCAGCGAGAAGTCTTCAGTGTTTGTTGGACATTACTTACAGGTAGGATCACTGTATTATTTAGACACTCAAGCTGATAGTAGAATGGAATAACACAGTTTGCAATAGTACTGAAGCAAGGCTTTTTTCCTTGATCTTGAAAAACACGCACAAATAAGCGAGTTTGATCAAATTTTGAAAAAAGCTAGAAGTCAAAGTGAGGAAGGGACAACCTGGATTCTTATAAGCCTTCTACACTTCCCCTTATAAAAATACATCTGGAAAAAAGCTAGAAGTCAAAGTGAGGAAGGGACAACCTGGATTCTTATAAGCCTTCTACACTTCCCCTTATAAAAATACATCTGGAAAAAAGCTAGAAGTCAAAGTGAGGAAGGGACAACCTGGATTCTTATAAGCCTCCTACACTTCCCCTTATAAGAATACAGGTTAGGTATTTGTGAAAGTTTCACTGTTTTTTATAGTTTAACTCAGTAATATTTTTTCTTATAAATTCACTTGCTTTTCTTCCAGTCAGTGACGAAGCGTTTAGCCCTGGGCACGGAGCTGGTGTACCAGTCAGGCTCGCGCGTCATGGGCGGTGAGATCGCCATAACGTCCGCCGCTGCGCGCTACACCATGGACGGTACGACCTACGCCATAACGGCTCATTCGCAAAACGTCCATCCTACGTTAATCCCAGTCGTATCCAAAGCTTTCACCTCTGGGGTCTACGTTACCTGTGTAACTGCGGATTCGGCTGAACTGAACCGATTTTTCCGTAAAATGACTTCCATCTGATCTTCACAAGCCAAAGGCGATATCAAAGCATTGCAGTTAGACCAGTTATTGGACTTTTTAAGACTCCAACTAATTTAAACTTCTGCCATAGACGTTCGTATAGCAACCGATACCAGCGGCTTAACATGCTCTCAGACCAGACCAATGCAAACAACCACATTTATGCATGCATACATACCATTCATTCACAAAACGTCCACCTCCCAACATGTCTATAGGTCCTAAATGTCTGTTGCGATTATTAAAATTAAGGCAGAGTTTGTTCTCAGGTTCGAGAGAGATAGTTGAAAAAGGAACACTGCGCGAAAGTAACTTTTAGCAAAATGGATATTTTGCAAATGAGCCCTTTTTATCTGGTACTCCAGAATGGTACATTGTATTTCACAGCATCTGTGGCGTGGCGGTAGTGAACACGACTGCTACGCAAGAGGCGCGGGTTCGATCCCCGCTCAGTGCAAATATTTGTATGCATGAATATGGGTATTTGCATTGGTCTGGATATTTCTATGTATAATATGTATTATGTATTTACAAAAAAAAAGTATTTAAGTATGTTTATCCGCATTCTAGATTCCATAACACAAGCTAGTTAAACTATGCTTACCGTGGGTCTAGATAGCGTTGTAGAGAATGTTGTAGAATATTATTATTATTATTATTTCAGGCGCTTTACACCTGTTTCTCCACAGGCTTTAATAAAACTAGTGTATAATTGCAGATTCGGAAGTGTCAGCGACACTGAGCTCTGCCAACTTCCACCTGTGCTACTTCAAACAGTGCAGTGAACAGTTACAGGTAACCAATCATTTTATTTTATACTAAAAGCCATAAAATGGTACTCCATGGCGACTTCTTAGCGAGTGTAAGTAGTTAACAAATGCTACAGATGTTTGTATCGCAACTGGAACTGACAAGCAAAGGACTCAAAAGAAGGTTCTATCCTAAATTCGACTTGATTATTGTTACTGCGCAGTCTTTTTTATACCACTTAGGTGGCTGACAAGCACACGGCCTACCTGATGGGAAGTGGTTACTGTGGCCTTTGGGCGTATGCAACACCAGGGGAGTTATCACTCGCGCTGCTGCCGTCCATGAAGAAACATTCTGATGCCCCTCTTGTAGAACCCCATATTGCAGGTGTTTGGGAAAACCGCAGCAGGAAGGTCATTCCACAGCTTAGTGTGCGTGGGATGAAGTTTATTTCATACCGCACATTGCTCACCTTCTCAGGTTCGCAATATGTGAGGATGAATTCCCTGCCTATTGCGAGAGGTGCGATGATAGAATGTGGCTGTGGACATCATGTCAAACAATTCATCTGAACAAAAACCATTGTATAGGAGGTAGAACACACACACCAAGGCAAAGTCCCTCCTATGGCTAAGAGACACTACATGCGAGTATGGGATAACCAGTCTCAACACCCGTCTTTGCACTGAGTCGAAGGTCAAGCTGGTATGCAGACGCTCCAACAAAATGGTGACAGCAGTATTCCATGTAGGGCCGGACCTGTGCTTTATAAAGAAGGAGTTGCTGTCCCGCAGTGAAGTACTGCTTCGCCCTGTTGAGCACTGCAAGTTTCCTTAATGCCAACTTAACTTTGTCCTCCAAATGACTCCAGTACTGGGCGTCCCTGGAGATATCTGACACCAAGGATCCTGATACTCGAGGAGATGGTAAGCGGTGTGCCCAGGAATTGCGGCACTACAATGAATGACTTACTCGTACTTGTAGTTACGAGCATTTCAGCTAGATAGAACACTGTAAAGGTAAAAATTTCGCAATTCTTATTAGTTTTTCTGTGAAATTGCAGGTAGTTGCAGAAATGGACACATCCTTCCGGGGGATGGAGTCCACAGGCACTATTGGTTATCAGGTCAACATACCAAAGGCGGATTTAGTCTTTAGAGGTGAGTTTTCTTTTTTATACATACTCTGAATCCACATTTCGAACCGGTAATGTTCCATTAACTAAAAATTTAAATAACGTTTGTTGGTTCCCGACAGAGTAGAATTTGGGCCACCCCATCTCTTCCCATGATGTGTCGTACAAGGTGTCTAAGGGATAGGGCTGTTTTACATCAGACAGATATACATAGCCCAAACTCAGCCTCAGGGTCGAGTCAACTATAGTGTCCCATATACGGCAATAGACTCACCACCTATTACGTGGGACCGAATACAGATAATTAATTCACCTCTGCCTAACTAACCCTCCGGGGATAAAGGCGTAAATGTATGTATGTATGCATCAGAGAGATTTTACTAAGCAATATTGTTTTTTATTTCTAGGGATGGTAGATTCAAATTGGAACATAGGCGCTGTCCTAGAAAAGAAACTTCAACCACTACCATTCACATTTGCTCTATCGGGCATGGCTAACCAGGCTAAACAGCAGTTCAAGTTCGGCTGTGGACTCATCATCGGCTAGTCACCCGGGGGGTGCGGACTGTGTGTGATGTGCTCAAGCTAGTGTGTGTCTAAAGTGACTATATGACTGATGCATCGATAATATTTCTTGGAGAAGAAGACTGGGGACAAAAATAACCAGATTGGAGCTGCATATGAGGCAAGAACTGTTTCTGATTAAAATATAGGCATTACAATGTATTTGATGTTAGCTAGGTAATTATTTAAAAAAGAGATTTACGTGAATATAAATGAGCCAACAATTTACATTTCAAACTATGTGACAACGGCCATGTTTGGCTCCCATGACCATAGCTACTAGAGAGCTGTAATAAATAATAATTATACTACTAAAACATTTTAAATACATGGCCTAATAAGTAATTAACATGCCTTGCTATGGTTGAGAACTGATATCAACTTTGCCTCATATGTCAGAGAATAAAAAAACACCATCATTGAATGGGGGTACACACTAAAATCTAAAGACACAGTGTGCGGTTGTAATATTATCCGCGTACCCGGGTCCAGTGACTTGTTAAACTTTAACTCTATGTTAGTGTTAGCTCACCGATAAAGTTATAGAATGTATGTTATTGTATAAACAATTTTATTAATCTTACAAGTTCAATGTCGTTAGATGTAATTATCAAGATAATTATTTAGACATGTTCATTTTGTCTGTAGTGACCTAAAATGAATTGTTGTAAACGCCCATGGGTATTATCGTAAATGCCTAAAGTCCATTATCGCGAATGCCTATAGGCGTTATCGTAAATGCCTATTAGATATCGTAGTTTAGTTAAATTTAAAAATTGTAATGAAAACATTCCACGAATTAATCATGATTTTAAATGCCTCGGAAATTGTCTTGCATTTCTGTATAAAAGTTCACCATCACTACACTTCATCACTAAACTTGAGAGTCTCCTAAAATGCTCGCCTATTACGATGTACGTCTTCCATCCAATCCAACCAATTGACCAACGCCCATTTACAACTCTCTTTAAATGTTATCTTGATAATTTCAAAAATATAATTTTGACTGGATAACAATCCAGTCCTCATGTCAAAAACAATACTTGCAGCTTATAAGTGTATTATGTAAGACTCACTTACACTAGGTCCACAGAGCTATTTCGGAAGCGGTCGAAGTCGTCCAACGAACGCCGCTAGTCGTCCGACGACTTATTACTGTGTCGACTTCGGCATGACAAATATCGAAGTCGGCAGACGACCTAATGTAAATGAGCCATTAATATAATGTATGTAAATAACTTCGACAAAGTTGGATATATCGACTCGCTAGCTTGAATATATCATATTGTAATTTTAATTTAGTCGAAATATTAGCTTTGTTGGTGTTAGGATGTCTCGTTTTTGGACTTTTATAGATATTTTAATTAATAACAATACATGTAACAAAGTTAATTATATAATGTTTGTGCTGGATTGCATAATTTACTAAATATTTTAAATGCTGTAGGTATTATCATGACCAGTGTGAGAGACATGTCGTAGATTTACTTGAGACCCCTTATTTTTCTCTGTTTTAAATAATGACAATTGTATTGTCAAACGGTAAGAGAAGGAATATGATAAGAGAGGTATGTTCAAGTAACGGCAGGCCTCGTCACTTCATGGCTTGAGCCTAAATGTCCCGCACACTGTGTGATTATCTTGTATATGATATCGCCTTCATACTCGAAGACAACTTGAACTCGTGAGCACAGGCATACGTATACATACATAAGGGATTCTTGTGTATAAAATTTCATGGTTTTTGACCCACTGGTGTTCACTGCATTTTCAGTGTAGCCAGTAATAGTTTTATTAGTAGATTAGCAACATTTTTTGCGACTTCCATGTCAGTGTTCGCGGACGTTGAAGTTGTGAATTTTATTTTAATTCTTTGTATATCATTCTCTTTACAATCGATTGATTGAAAACGATCGAGGTTCGACCTCAAAAAGGTACCAAACAAAGAGTTTCTTATTTGTAATATTGTGTCTATGGTGTAAAAATGGATTCTATCTTCAAAATAAGATAAGCTTTTTAGATTGTGTATATGAAAGTCCAAAATATAGAACGAAAGATAATGATAGTTGATTCCTAAATAAATTAAAGAATATCACAATTGAGTGCGTGTATGTATCCACCCAGACACCTGTTGTATTGAATTAATATTTTTTGTATGGTTTACGTATATATATTTTTTTGGTAATGTATAACCTTATGCTGTTTTGCTGAAAGCACCAGAAAAGCATTTATAACACCCCTCACTTTAAGATACGTCGACGAAATTCATTATTATAAAAATGAACAGACAGCAATTACCAGCTGTATAATTTACTATATTAAACAATATCTAAAGGCAAGTTGACTATAGGCACTAGTTACATTTTTAATACAGTACGCTGCTACTTATTAACTTTACATTAAGCAGTCGGAAGTCACTCAAACGTCGTCTGACGACTTGGTTCCCAGCCGAAGTCGGCATCGGGTTATCGAAGTCGCCAGACGACACGACGTTAGCATTTAAATATTCTATACCAATGAAGTCAATTATTTTGCTTGTATTATGAACTATTAAGTTTAGAATTATGTTTTACTTGAAATTGGCGAAATTGCGGCGTTTTTGCCGCAGTAACCGGCCATGGACTCAAGAACTGGCCATTACCGACGTATTTATTTTAATATAAGTACTAAAACGTGTTTTAAACGTATCTTAGAGTGAGTAAGCTTATGCTGGACCTCCAAACCATAACCGTTGTCCATCGCTTTTTAATTTACCCCATCCCCCCTTTCTATTTATGGGGTGCCCAGCAGAAGCTAATATATTACAATCGCTGCCATCGCTACGGCGTTAGACCGGGCACACACTTGCGACAGAGATGTCAATATTAATCGCATTATTTTTATTTAGTTATATTTTTCTGTCTTAAAAGCCCCTGACCAAATAGCATGTTTGATCTGAATGTGTAAACTGCGTTTATGTCGTAAGTGCGCGCCCATTCTTATTGTATGAGTGTAGATAGATTATGGCGTACTGTACAATGTACATAGCCTGTTGTTAAAATGTTTATTTTTAATAGAGTTATGTTAATAAATCATATTGTTGTTTCATTCGTTTAAGACCCGACGCGTGGTACACGTACGATGAAAGAAATTTACTGTGAACAATCTGCGAGAGATATGCCTGTCAAGCTCACCTCACCGGCAACCAAGGAAGCCGTGCGTTTTAGTCGGTTCGAGTTCGACATACCCTTTTGTAACATTCTCATCATCATTCGATGTCATCTCAGACAGACGAAACAGCTCATTTCGTGTATGTTCCGGGAGTCGGGAGCTTGCTATAAACGTGCTTATCGGTTCGGTATTTTTATCGAATAAGAATAGGCCTTATACCTATTGAGATGAAATTGAAATTTCAATGACGATCATTGGCATTGGCGGTATGATTATCGTCTACCCGGTGCCCACTGCCGGCCTGGCATGGCAAAGGATTTTATTACTAATCAAGTTATTTTGAATCTTATTTCAGTGACTTGAGAATTTAATTTTACTTTATTTCGTCAACCGATGCCGCATGCCACGGCCTGCCCCGGCATGCCACGGCCTGCCCCGCATGCCGCGGCGAGACACGACGTGCACATTCCGTTTGACTGCCTTTGTGTCGTAGCGGTAGTGAACGCGGCCGCTACGATCGGGTACCGCGCGGGTTCAATCCCCGCTCGGTGCTAATATTTGTATGCATGAATATATTTGCATTGGTCTGGGTGTTTCTATCCTACTAATATTATAAAGGCGACAGTTTGTATGTGAGGATGTTTATCACTCTTTCACGTAAAAACTACTGACTGGATTTAAATGAAACTACAAAAATATTGCTTCTACCTACATCAAAATAACACATAGGCTATATTATTATCAGCGATGAACGGGATCAGAATTCCACGCGGGCGGATATTATGTATTTACAAAATAAATTGTACGAAGTATGTTTATAGGCATTCTAGAACCAATAACACAAGCTAGTTAAGCCATGCTTACTTTGGGTCTAAATAGGGTTTTGTAGATTGTAGTTGTTGATAGCAAATCACTTCTCAAATTTACCATAGTCCATTCTGTAATAATCATAAAATTTTCGCATGTCGTATCTCAAATCATTAAACAAGTTGTTGAATTCACCATCTTGTTTTCCACAAATTATGCACCCAGAATCGTCTTTTCCTCAAATAAGCAGTTCTTATTTGTGTCTCTTCATCTTCAGCTAGAAGTGCTATTTATAATACTAAATCCCAGTCAACCCTAACGACACAATCACACAACCAACTTCGAATGCACGAAGAGCAAAACTGAAGCTAGAGTAGCTGGGCTTTGCCGTGGCATACCGCGGCATGCCACAGCGCGCCACGGGATGCCGTGGCATGCCCCGAGACGCCGTGGCATAAATTTCAATTTTATGGCGGTATAAGGTCGGATAAAATGGCGCACATTGGGAGAGGCCTATGTTCAGCAGTGAACTGCAGTAGGCTAATTGATTGATAAGGTCTATTATTGATTATATTTACACAAAGAAGGGCTAATAAAAGACACGTGTAGTTTAAAAATAACGTAAGTTTATTACATGTAATGAAATAAAAATATAAATATTATAAACTTTTATTCTGTTACATGTATAAATGATTCCGTGTAATGGGCGGTCGGCCCATATTTTGGTAATATATTCAACCTCGATTATAATTATATCCATATACCGAACAATGGTGACGTGATCTCCGCCATCTTGTCAAGGGTTAAAAAAATTAATAAACAATCATTTAAAAAGTTATCACGTCACCATTGTTATCTCGACGTAAGTTTTTAAATGGACAATGGAATCTGTCAAATATTGGCGCCAATTTGATTTTTAAAAGTTCGGCCAAATATAAAATTGACATTTGGACATTTAAAAACTTTCGTAAACTCTTCATAAGTATTATAAGCTACACATCGACACCACAGCGACTTTATATCTAACTGTATGATTCGTACCGACAAAAAGCTGGGTGGACTAATATTAATTCAGAACAATCCCGTCAACCCAACTTCACATGAAATAAAACTAAAAATTTAACTTGTTATTTACTTATTACCAAAAATATAATATATTATTATGGCTGAGTTTTCAAAGATACGATAAATGTCTATCATTAAAAATAATCCACATGTTGTTTTAACTCTATATTATTATAAACCTAGACTTATGAATACGACGATTGCAACACTAGCAGTTCGCAATGTGTCAAATATTAGAGATCTGTATTTTGATTTTACTCGTTTGAAATGTTCTTTTTGTTTCAACTCACAAACATTTAATGATATGTATGCTTAAAAAATTAAAATACAAGTCATAGACAATTGAGAAACTATTTTTCTATTTGGCAATGTCATTCGTGTTAAACGCGTATATCAAATAAAACTCATTCATTCGAATATAATAAATTTTAACTAACGATATCATTTTTCTTAAATTCATAGAAATAAACAGCATAGTTGATAAATTACCAAAGAAAGATTAGAAATTCGGTTTATAACAAGCAAAAAGAACATCACAAAACTTGCTAAACCCCAATATTTGGCGGGGTCAGCTCTTGTCATTGATTTAAAAAGTCCAGTGTGAGTTACTTGAGAAGTCATTGCTTCAAATAATAAGCCAAATTATACTACAAAATCAACATAAGGGAGCCCTAGCTCTGAATTTTGCAGTAAAACTTACTAAAGACGTAGCTAAAAGAGGACCAAACCAATATGCAATAATTATATACGAGGTAGATAGGTGTTAAAGTATTTCTTAAGAAATCAGTCTAGTGTGCTCCCGACGTGAACCCAAAAACTACTTCTTACACAAGCATTTAGCTTAGACAGGTTAATGAAGACTAATAATGTTTGTAGCTCGTTCAAGATAGAATTAGTAGTTTGTTCAAATAACTCACACTATAACTTAAGTGTACAAATAAAATGCTATTTATTTGGTGAAAGCGTACACTGCCCGTCTAAAACCAGCTTATAAACACCGCCACATATAATATTGTCTATGTTCAATATTGCTCAAAATTATATAATATTAACGACACTCCGTCCACGACAGATACTAGTAACATCTATACAGTCATGTGCTTAGTTTTCTATATATTCATCACCTATGAACATACGAGAAATTGCTAAACAGGTTTATAAGTATGAAATCTTGGCAATATAAGCTTCTAAAATAAGAAATAATAACAATTATTCGATAGTATCCGGCGGTGTTTAAAGCATAAAAACAATGATTGTGCTAAGAATAATAGCAACAAATAAATCTAAAAGCAACAAACAGCAATTAGACTAAGTACAGTTTTTTAATTATATCCTCAACCTCTTTTGACGAATTGACATTACATTTCACTAAATTTTCATTCAACAATAAATGGGAAGAAATGAAAATCACAGATTTGTTACACATTATACGGCAAATTTTCGAAAGGGGGGTAACACTGGATCGACTGTAGACATTCTATGTAAGTATTGCCAGCAATGAAATATGTAGGTCTGGCGGAACTAATCGACACGAGATACAAAAAATTTAATATCCTTTCATTCTATTTGAAATTGTAAATTAGGAATTAATTTATAAAGACTATTAAAACATGAACTACCGTGTAACAAGAATGTTTGAGAAGGTAATAGAAACAGTAAGAAATAGCTGCTCTTAATTAAAAAAAATTATTCAATTTACAATTCCAGTACACTCATTCATCCGTGAAGAATATACTTTGCCACATTAAACGTGTGGAAGCGTTTCGTCTTCAGCGGTCATAAGCTAAGATATTGCATTGTGCTATATAAAAAGTTAAATAAGTAACAATCGCATACAAATATTGCTCATAAAAAACAAAATACGAGCCGATTAATTCGCCTAACCGAGTCGCCATGTCAGAGGGAGATCAACTACACAATGACACATCTCGCTTCGAATACAACTAAAATCATAATTATAAAAAAAATTAAATACCTATGAGATATAGTGATGACTTTAGTCCGACGTCTCGGGCTCATTTTAAGTTGGATTTAAACTATGGGACAGATAGGCTATTTACAAAATGCTAACCCGCTCACTCACATAACGTGTGTTGCCAGTCTATCATTTATGTTTCATCTGATTAAAAAGTGTAATGTTCGTCTATGATATTTTTCGTAATTATTTTTTTTAAGAATATAGCATATTTTTTCAAGTTAATTCTAATTAAATGTTCGTTATATTAACATGCATGTAGATTAGTTACATTTGAAATGTTACAATTTTATTAAAATGTAATTTACTGTGGACATGCCGTGGTTATATCTGAATAATATAGAGTTTGTAATTACGAATACATTAATTCTTACCGTACATATGTACATTTATAATTATAGAAATAAAGTACATAATGCACATTGCAAAATAGGTTATTACCTATCATTAGCATACCACTGAATTAAGAAATAGAAGCATATTTTTATAAACTACACTTTTCAAGTCATTTCAGATCAATTTAATGATTTTTATACACACGGATCCGACAGTTTTATCTTTGTAACATTCAATAAGTAACTAATCATCACGCCCTACCATGCAACCTACAAAAGAGGAGACTGACCGAAATTACCCGATGACTTTCTTGCAAAAAGAATCTCAGAATTTACGAAAATCTGTTTTGACTTTTTATATGTGAAATTTGAAAAGAGAAAAAGTTAAAGGCTGTTTATGTATAAAATAAATAATTTAAAAGACAATACTATATCAAAACCTGTTTTAATGCGTTTTAACGCATCTGGGATAAACCTAGAAAATAAGTTTTCGTCTATGTCTTAACAAGAAGACCAAATACAGAAGCATAAACAAATTCAGTCAGTCATCACACTTTTTAGACGCAACTAGAGCAAATCTGAACTTACGGGACTTCTATATCTCCCGATAATATACATCATCATAACAATATTAAATTTTGAGGAAACTCCAAAAGTCTATACTTCAAAACGATCCCTAGTTACGTCTACCTTCCCAATCTCTCCAAAGCCCTACCGTTTACTGTATTTTGTGAACACTTTTTTTCTCTAACATATTGCTGCTAATCTTAAGCGTAAAGACACATCAAAGACAAGCCATAGACAATCCTAATTTATACCATTAAAACTTTCCGACACACCAACGACTAAATTTAAACACATTTACTTTTTCATTACCTTTTACATACATATTTTTTCATTATATATATTTAAAGCGTTATGTTCGCTGCCGTAAAATATCACCTGAGCATATTTTTTTTTATTTCTAAATTGGCAATGTTTCTGGTCCTTTGAAATATGTAGATATTTTAAACTTTCAAATGTCGGGCAGCGAACGACTGTATGAATACAGATAACTGGCTTTTATTGTTATTTTGTTCCTTTTCTGTGGTCTAATATCGTTTGGCATATAAAAAGTGATGCTTTTCTAATTATTCAAATTCGCTCTCATTTAATCATTAATATGATGACTATAATAATAAAATAACTGTAAATAAGACTTACCTATGCCAATCCAATCATGAAATCTGCCTCATTTTCTCCTTGGCCATATCAAACTATCCCTATTTTTTATTGGCAACACTGAACCAAACCTACTAGACCACAGACTAAAAATTAAACACACAAGGCAGTGTTGAGTGAGCAAGTATATATGCGTGGTAACTTATGTTATAACTCCATGTCTTGCGCTTCGTCATCACTGAATTCGCTCATAGAACTCTCTGTGTCGCTATTGTTGGCGTTGCCATTTGAAGGTTTGGAGCCCGAGGACGCGGGCGCTGCGCCCCCCATGCCAGTTATCGCATCTTTTTCTAAAAGAGCCTCTTCCGTTGCGAATCTTCGGACGTAATCTGGAAAGAGATAAGTGGAATATTTCAACGTAATATTTAAATCTGTGGACAAAGGGTTGCACGTCTGAACCATAATCAGTACACTAAAGACGTGAGAACTGCCAACCTAATGCTAGCAGTGTGCTTAGTAGCCAGAGTTGAACACAGTACCTATTAACATTTCTGAGAATAAAATTCTGGAAATAAGATGGGGAGTTGCATCTGCTTATCTTCTGGACTGGTTGGCGCCGGGTAGGCAGTCGCGACCTTCTTACGAGTTGCATACGCGGTCTGCCAGTTTGAAGTGCCCTTGTGAGCATCGGAGACTAATATGCTTCAGATGTTGAAGTAGCGAAGGCTACCATCGTTCGTTGTATGGTTGTCCCAGCTGGACGCTCCGAGTGATGGTTTTCGCACCTTGAAGGCGCTTCATCAGCCGGTCCTTTTGATAGTAATTCAAGTCACGTAAATAAGAATAAAATACGTCAACAGCTAGCTACGCAAATAGTAAAGTACCCACGGTTGACGTACAAGCCATTGACAAACAAATCCATTACAATCTTGGCATTAGTCCAATACATTTGAAATTTCATTACACTCATAGTAAAATGCCAATATTATTAGGTAGCTGTGCAATGGCATCGGTCTTCTTTGTATTTTATTTATTTATTTTCTAGTTTCATGCATAACAACATACCCACTTTCATCACAATCGAAAGAAATGCATAAATAAGTTGGTACTCAATACAATCCTTCTTTGAAACAAAGGAGCATAAAAATTTTATATACTGAAATAAATATTTTATGTCCAAAACTCATCAAATTATTTTTATACAATCAATAAATTTTTATAAATTTTAAAAATGGAACTCGCAGGGAATTGTCGTGGCCATAGACAATGGCAACTGATGTTACCGATATGCTGACACGTGACAATCCGTAAACTAAAATATTTTATGTGCTGCCTTCTTTTACTTTTATTTTCCTAAATTTGCTTCGGCTTTTATTAAAAAGTTGCTGTTGCCCACCCCCTCAGAAATCGGTATAAAAAGTAGTAATTGTGCCCCCACTAGATCCACACAAACTGAAATATACGTTCTACACTTTCAGCACCAATTTCTTGTAACTTCTGCAAATTCTATTACTTTTGAAAAGATGGACAGACGACCTGAAAAAGGTGGCTGGGATGGACTCGCATGGCATCGGATGCAATGGCGCACATTAAGAGAAGCTATGTCCAGCTGTGAACTACGATAGGCTAATTAATAAAGTGAACATGCTCACCTGAGACTTTCTTCTTATATTCCTCGGGTTTGTGCAAGTACATGGCAGCCGCGTCGCCATTCAACGGGTCTATGGGGTTGGGGTACGTCAGCAGTTGCGGCAGAAACGACTCGAAAATGTTCGACAGATCTACGGAATAACAACACGTTTTTACATTTAGAAGGTTTATAACTTTATTTACCTTTTTATACCTTTTTAAAGTTAAAAGAGTTCTATGCACAAATCGTCCATGATCGAACGACCAGACAAACGGCGGACCACCTATACAAGGTGGATCTTGCATAATCTTGCATTACTGCCGGGCGTATCCGAGGCCCTTAGTGCGCTGTCCTCGGTTCTCACACCCAAGGGGGTTATCTCGAAACCGGAGCTGGCCCTGCGTCAGCCAGAATGCGAAGGATATGTTTTAAACAATCTTACACCCCGGTGTCTGAAGAACCAAGAAGGCGTGCCGTTGTAGTCGCTTCTAATTCCCGCTAGAAGGTGGGGTGGGAGGGGTCTATCATAGGAGTTTTCCACACGAAAAAGGTAGTAGTGCGTGGATGTGATTGCAAACGTTGCTTACTATCAACCTCAGTAGTGGAAAAAATACCAAGCGTACAGAAAAGCCGTGTGGTTAGAACCATATTAATGACATCTAAATTAGACAAGGTCCGCAGTTGTGGTCGGTTCGCAATCATGGACGCTATTTGCGGTCGCTTTAAATTTCAATGCCCAAAGCAAATTTATGAATAAACCAGATATTTGCGGCTGGAGAAAACTAGCCTGTGCTTTTATGCATATATACCTAATTCAGGCTTGTATTACTTTAGGAAATTCAATTTAGGAGGGAGGGAGGAGAATCATTTTTCAGGGATCCCACGTGTCGGTAAATGCTTACGTTACTTCGTATTCCTTTTGACGAATTCGGATGCACTTTCCATGGTAGGCCTACTGCTAACCCATTCAAGGATATACAGGTGTGATGTGAGTTAGGTTATTCATCACCTTAGCATTGATCCACGTTGTATCCGTACCACATGTTGTATTTCATCCCACTGATGAACCGATATTTGGGATACAAGATGCAACCTTAGTACTAATACTCACCATATAAAGCAGTCCAGGCCTGGTTAATTACATCCAGGCACACGGTACCAGACACCTCATCGATGTTGGGATGGTACACTTTGTTCATGAAGCCAATGGACGGCGATTTGAATGGGTAGTGGTCGGGCAAGTGCACACGGACGCGCCATACACCACCCTCGTAAGGAGCTGGAAAAAATAGTACATTTTTTAAATGACAAATACAATAGCCGATTTATGCACATTTTTATCTAATTAATATCGAACTTTCGTCACTTCGGAGCCTAAGCCCTAGAGACTGCTTACTCCTTTTATGGGCGCAAAAGCCTGCGCCTGCCTCGTTGGTCAATCAGTAAGTGTACTGGCTTACAGTGTGCACCCAACTTTTGTCCCTTCATCGTCAAGTTCTTGCTGCAGGCCGATGCACAGTATTCTACCGCAAGGACTTATACACTACAGAGCCAATCTACCTGTGAGCACGGCCAGTGAAATCTAGTCAAAACGTCACTTACCTACACACGCTTAGGCCCATATTCTAAAACGACATCTAGGCTGAATGTTGATTTATCTATGGACAGATTCAATAGACAGATTTGACAGGTAGTGAGGCTGTAGCGAGTTTTCGGCACATAACCTGTCATACTTTTGGCTTAACTAAAAAGTTATATACACTATACTCACTGCCCGGAGGACCGAAGAATTTAACGCAGAACTCGTTAAGACCCCCAAGGATAGTCACTTCGTGTTTACTTTCGATACTGATATGATATTGCTAAGGAAATAACTTGATTTCATAAACAATTATTATGTTAATAAAACCGCATAGTGCGAGGGTGGAAAATAATCTGTTTCTAGTTCAATTTAAACTGAAATATTAGTCATTGCTATAGAGAAGTCGGTTCATACGGTAAAGGTCCTACAGTGTAAACTGTAAGGTTTATTGTGCGCCCATTTAAGGGATTAGTCATTATTTTACATGTCATTAGTCAACTTCGAGCAATTTGTAAAAATTATGAGAAGTTGTTTTCAATTTGTTAGTCATTGCGCTGATCAAGGAAAGAGCAACAAAGCAATTAAATGAAAATATAACGACTACAGTATCGGCGACATTTCATAGAGAAGTACACTTTTATATCAATGTGGAATGTCAAATCTAACTTATGAAAGTATACAAAATACTATTTTTAATATCAATATGTAAAACATGTGCAATGTCATCGACCATTCAACAATTCACAGGCTTAGTATAAACTACGCCTTGATAAGGAAACCAAGATTTGTAAACATTACATTTAAATAACAAATATTTTGCAGATAACAATGTCCAAGGTTCTTCTCGTGAAATTTACAATATTCGTTATGTAAAAGAGATACAATTCCACATTTTTATAGAGTTCAGTGTGTGGACATCAGCTCTTTGAATTTGCAGCGGCTATTGATCACCTTGTAGATCATGATTTTGGCGAAACCTAGAGATCAAGGTTATGGCAGTATTGTGGTGTGAAAGGACGTGTGATTACGCCACCAGGATTCAAAATGAATTATTTCTATTCTTATCCTCTACCGAAATAGCAAAAAGGAAACGTAAGTAACAGCAACTCGCAAAGGAAGCAACAGTTACTGGAAAAGCAAATAATTTTTTAGACTATATAAGCTTATCTTTTCTTATCTTAGGATTGCTCTTCCTAGCAGAAGCAGGTTCGAAACAGGTTAGACGTGCAACCTGCACTTACAACGAAAGTGGCAACGCTGACGGTTAATATTCTGAGAAATATGGCTCACATTATGTTTTATTGACTCACAATAAGTAATAGAAGAAGGTCTGATGTCCTGAAAACGGTGACTGGGATATATTGGATTGGATTGGAAAGGTGAAGGACCAGGAGAATAGAAGTACGCATTCTAGGGATATGCGAGGGTTTAGGTCTTAGTCCACCTTACGCTACAAGGCAGTCCGTGTGCGTTGTCTAAATGAAATACTTGCAGCTATAAAGCGCTTTTTAGAATTAGTAAATATAATAGAAGCTTCGAGAACGTTATAGATATTTCTCGTTAAGTAGTTGACCGCGTATTAGGATGACCTTGATTATTTACTTTACAGTTACAGCAGTAAGCGATAAATTAATGACTAGGTATAATAAAAATATAAAGATATAAATAATACCTTACTTATGGCCTTGTGGGAATATTTTTCCATTTCGAACACACAATATTTACCCAACAGGGATATGTCGATAACGATAAGATTCTGTGGTTATTTGACCTAGTATGCCAGTTACAGTAACAGTTAGTTGCTATCTAGTTACATAGCGTGACAAAAGTATTATGATTGATTTCTTTTTACAACTAATGTGGTGAGGTAGCTAGAGTCAGACTGATAATTGTATGGGCAGTTGCGTAGTACGGCAAAAATTTTCTCTCCTAATGAGTGCTAAAGCATAGCATTCTCGCCTAATAAGTGCTAGAGCATAGCATCCTCGCCTAATAAGTGCACTTTCCTAATGAGTGCTCGAGTCTCTCTCCTAACGAGTGCCAGAGCATAGCATCCTCGCCTAATAAGTGCATTTTCCTAATGAGTGCTCGAGTCTCTATTAATGAGTGCTAGAGCGTAGCGTATACTAAATTATGGCGGATTTTTCAAATTCTTTCTTCTCAGAGGTGTGAATTTAAGGTTGGCGGTTAATATGACAAGCTAGTTACTTTGCAGGAAGCATTATTGTGAAGCAGGATTTCGGATTTCGTGTTTATTGGAGTAATTTCCAGAGATAGTTTGGAGATTGTGACTCAATAGTGTACCCGCATGCTGTAATTTTACCTATCAAGTTAAGCAAAAAATATATAACAGTCATTACAACAAATTTAACTGTACCAATTCTAATTAAGGAAAATCATAGCGATAACAGCATATTTGTAGTGCGATAAACTAAATGGCGCTGTGAGTGTCTACGTGCTTAACATTCTAAAAGGAAACAATATTATATCACTATTTAGTGATGGGGAGAATTGGGACACACCAAAATTACACACTCATTTAGTAAACAAGCATACGGTATATGACGAATGGGAAAATGGGTGAGCAAGCAGGCAATGCCTTTTTTATCGTGCAAAAATCCCCACGAATATCCCCCTCATCGGAACCGGTGGGGGAGGTTATACACACGCTGTCTGAGGGTCATAGGTTGCCGGAGGCATATTCCTCACACCCCGGCCGACCCAGGATCATCTCTCTTCTCTCGAGCTGACCCTCGAGCAGGCAATGCCTATGACACAATTACTGTCATCATAAAGCGGGCAAAAGGCAATGTTATGACTATGACATTTAATGTATAGAATTGACCTATTGGCAGTGGGAAAAGCATGACTACACTTATCTATAGCATGAATTCAGAAAACGGTTAAATGTGGTTGAAAATACCTTCAAATTTAGAATTCTCATTTTTAAAGTCGGTTAAAAATCACCTTTACCATTTGAATACAATACAAACAAAACCAAAGCAAACAAACCGCGGTAGCCTAGTGGTATGGGTAATGGACGGCTGAGACGAGGTCTCGGGTTCGATCCCAGGTTTTACCATGGCACACACCAATGACTTTTTGATGCTTTTCGAAACTGTGTGTATTTATCGCAGGTTTATGAGTGCACGGTTAATGGCAATAGGCTCGCCACCTATTACATTGGGACCTAAACATAAACTGGCGAGATGTGGGTGCTAGCACCTCTGCCTACCCCTTAGGGGATATAGGCGTGAGTTTATGTTATAATATGAATTGTATACGACTTTAGTTACATAAAAATGTGCGATATAAACCTTAATTATCGTCTCAACGAGTAAGTTCTTATTACAGTAGTAGATATTGCGTCGAGTAACGCAGTATGACGTTGTTACTACACGACACATTACACGTGTCATATTGTCATAGTACCTACGCATATGACACTAGCGATAAAAACGATGCGGCTCTAGAGTGCATAAGGCCTTGAGGATCGAAGTTGCATATCGCAGATAAGCTTTTTTATTTTACAACTATATTATAAAATTATAACAATCATAGCAAACTATAAACCACTGGGGTTTGTGTGGAGTGCCGTACATTCTATATTCATTCATTCATTATAACCAACAAATGGGTAGAAAGTTATAAGAAAGGCATGTAGAATGCAAGTGCAGATTACCAGAGAATATGGTAAGAATAAAAGTTATTCTACTTAGGTCATTGAACGATAATCATTATTGAAAATTTGAGGGAAAAATGAGTTTAGTAGGGGAAATTTAACTATTAATACCAATAGCTTAAAAAAATCATACATACATTAAATACATATAATCACGCCTTTATCCCCGGAGGGTTAGGCAGAGGTGAATTAACACCCACAATTCACCATTCATTCATCGGTCCCACGTAATAGGGGTGAGTAGAGAGTAGACTTGCCGTATTCCGGGCACTATTGTTGACTCAAGCCATGCATCTGAGGCTAAGTCTGGGCTGTAGGTCTATATATCTGTCCGATATTAAACAGCCCTATCCCTTAGTCGCCTTGTACGACACCTCATGGGAAGAGATGGGATGGCCCAAATTCTACTCTGCCGGGAATTAATACTCGACAAAGTGTTAATAGACCGAAGATAGATTTCTGCCGTGCTCGGCAATTAGGGCATTATTATAGAATAATAAATGGTTGTCAATTATTTTTTAAATTTATACACATTTTGACATGTGGATGATTTGAAATTTGATAGGTGTTAAGATTTTAACTTTTGTAACCACATATTTTCATAAAAATATTTAGAATATTCAATGTAATATCAGTTTGTCAAATCAAAAGTAATAAATAGATTAAACGTAGAGGCAAAACAAAATCTGCCCCGACGATGCCCAAAATGATGTACTCGTGTCTAGTGGCCATAGCCCGGGTTGTTTAAAGCCCGGAGGCGCGTGGGGAGATTAGCTGTCGACAGCTGTTGCAAACGCAATCATAGGCCTGCCTGTACTCGTTTATTAGGTAATAGCAGAGAAGCTGCACTTCCCGCAATGCCGCGTCGGAGTTTCACAATACGAAATTGTTCTCGTAAAGTTGTTTTTTATCTGTACTTCTTTATAGTATCTATTTAATTTTAAAAATATATACTTTTGTTATTTCTAAAGAGTTTCTAGCTCATACATACTAATGTAAATACTATTTCTAATACTTTTGTTTTTTGTCATCCTTCTGTGAAAGGTCATTTTTCTTTCTTTCTTTCTTTAATTCTTTATTGTACACAAGAAAATAATACATCAACAGGTAATCACAAATACATCTTGGTGTACAAAGGCGAGCTTAACTTAATATTGAGTTTGTCCCAGCGAACCTTCTTTTTTTGTTAATTTTATTTAAAATTTATGTTCCACATTTGCCAACCGTCCCCCGGCTCAATTTTTTTCTATTTATATCAATAAACGGTACCAAGTACTCATAACTGTTGACAATCGAACGATAATTGGAGCTTTTACTTGAGCCACTGGGCTCTCCAGAAACCCTTCTGCCATCAAGATTAACCGCGATTCATGGCTGTAATTGGTTATTAAATTATACTAGTTTACGTGTATTAAGCGTGGAGTAGTCGTGAATGGAGTGGGCTTCCTTCCTACGCGATCCGTCCATTGTAGCTATTTACGCGACGTATAATGTGACGGTTTTTAAATGCAATAATCTTAACAAGGGCACGGGTAGTATGAGTACCTAGTTATATAAGTACTTAGTTGATTCACGGGAATTATTAGTACATACATATAATCACACCTTTATCCCCGGAGGGTTAGGCAGAGGTGAACACCCACATTTCACCAATCATTGAATTCGGTCCCACGTTAGGAGGTGAGCCTATTGTCGTATTCCGGACACTATTGTCGACTCGAGGCATGCATCTAAGGCTGAGTCTGGATTGTATATATTTGTCTGGTTTTAAACAGCCCTATCCCTTAGTCGCCTTGTACGACACCGCATGTGAAGAGATGGGGTGACCTAAACTCTACTA
Source organism: Eilema griseolum (assembly GCA_963662185.1). Taxonomy (NCBI): domain Eukaryota; kingdom Metazoa; phylum Arthropoda; class Insecta; order Lepidoptera; family Erebidae; genus Eilema; species Eilema griseolum. The sequence goes on from OY759256.1 coordinate 1,862,364, forward strand.
CTCTGCCGGGAACCACACTATAGTATAACTTATTAACGGCATATTTACCATAATACATCACGTATTTATCGATACGTGTGGTGACGGAGAAAGAATAAAAGAGTCACAACCCCAGTTGTGTCGTAAGAGGGAACTAATGGAAAATACGCACACGATATCACTGCTAGAGAATGAAAACTAGAAATAAAAAATGTACCAACCCGTCTGGCCAGCGCGGTATGCCAGTCTTTCAGAAGAGAGACCTTTGTCCAGAAGTGGACTGCAATAGACTAATTAATTGATTACCATTTTTAGCGCACGGTTCAGAGTTGTATAAGATCAAGGCAAGGCAATCTGACCTGCAAGCCGATGCCTACAACTGTTGATTGACACGCCAGTCTCTAGTGCAAGCTTTCCTCTCAGGGTTGAGAGGGCAGAAGGCTAAGGCGGAATATTAGTCCATCAAACGGATGAGAGGTAATAAGAGTAAGAGAGTCCTAAGATTATCGTGAAGATTGCATTATTACAATCACTTTAATATCGGCATCGTGTAAAATACACATCTACCTATCCCTACACGGTAAAGGCGTGAATCAATTCAGTTTTTTGCTGTAGCTGCAGGCCGTACTTATTAATTATGTAGGTTCGGTTGCAGACTGAATCGATATCGGCTGAGTCTGGTCTTTGTTCGGTTCGAGTTTCGGTGTCTGGACTCGACTGGGGGTCGAGGACCTGCCCTATAGGGATACAGGTCAATGAATTGTTGCTTTTGTATTGTTTTTAACGGACTACGAAAAATAAAGAGGTTCACATTTTGGATGTTTAAGTTTTTTATATACAGGTGTATTTTTTTAAACGGGGCAATAAGGGTTAATTAACCTTAACCGTAATAGTTACAGGAAAACGTTCTTAGGAGTCTATCCCTAATTATGTAAGATATTCTAAACTACATTCACAGATTATGGTAAAATCGTAGTCGGCAAAATGCAAAACTGTACAAAAAAATCTTTTGGTGGCAATAGATCCTATTTCATGTGGGGATGGATCGAAAGAGTTCATAAGACTTTTTAAGAACTTTTTGGATGAGTACTAGAAACGACAGAAATAGCCAAAAACGTTCCCAAACAAGGCAAAAAACAAAATCTTACTTTAATAACCGAACACAAAAGACTCTTTAAGACCAAATTATATTTGAGTACATTCTGTGTTCGAGCATATTTATTCTTGAGTCCGAAGTCTCAGGTTTATTCACTGTAGTCTGACCTCTCCATCAGAACAGTGAGCTTGCGCCAGACTCTCATTCCTTAACAGAATGAATTAGTTGGTTTGGGTTTCAAAGATGTTGTTAGGGCCCTAAACAAAGTTTCAAAATGATCTTAATACCAAAGTATTAACAGCAAATCAAACTGGTTTATTAATTTAAATTGTATTTTAGTCCGAACTAAAGGTGTGTACTAAATATCAGAACCATCTGTCAACAGGGAGGGGGGGGGGGGTAATAATTAAGATCACTTTGAGTACTTTGTACGTCAAGTTCGATCTGATGCTGAATGTATGTACCTAAAACTAACGCCTATAACGTGACTTATGAACGTGTGCAACACCAGGGGAGTTACAGTCGTCCTACCGAAACTGTGAGAACAGAGAGTTTCTGTGCCGTCAGTGCAGAAGAAACAACCAGGACAAGCTTCTCTTGTCAAAGTCAAAGCTCAAGTCTTCCCACCATTATGATGTTTATATGAAATTGTCACGATGGCGCATTGGTTACGACTACTGCTACTGTGTATGACATGATGAGGTGGTATTGGGTTCGATTCCGGTGTCAAGCAAAATGTTGTTAGGGATTTTTAGTTACAAAATTCTTAGGACAGCAATAAGACATAAGTGGAATCAAAAGTTAACGATGATATGGGGAGAAACACATGTTCAGCGTTGTGGTCTCAGAATACAGAACAAACAACACAAAGCATTTTTTTTTGTATTCTGAGATAGTGGTATACGAAAACGATTCAGTGGGCATTTTGTTGGAACAGTTGGAACACATACATACATATGATCACGCCTTTATCCCTGGAGTGCTAGGCAGATGAGAATTAAAACCCACATTTCACCAATCATTGAATTCTGTCCCACGTAATAGGGGGTGAGCCTATTTATCTTCCGGGCACTATTATTGACTCAAACCATGCATCTGTGCCTGAATCTGAGCAGTATATATCTGTCTGATGTTAGACAGCCCTATCATGGGATGAGATGGGGTGGTCCAAATTTTACTCTGCCGGGAATCAGGTGTATTAACAATAAGTTTTTATACGTTTACGTTTTAGTTAACTAGATTCGCAATAATACGCATATGCGTATAAGCAACGGCAGTAATCAGTGACGTATTAATGTTTACATTTCTTTTTCAAGGGCAACTAGATATAATTAAATATACTAAGAAAAAATCGCATAAAAACATTTGCTTAATATACCTACTATTCAATGCTACCACATGGAAATAAAATGTTTTTGGTAGAAAAAACAATTTTTGAAACTACAGACAGACTGGAGTCTTAATATTAATAACACAATAGAAAAAGAATCCTCTTTATATTATGTTATAAGGGTCCCGTTTTTACCCTAAAAATGAATACCAAAAAGACATTAAAAAGTAACTGAATGACAGAATTTATTAAGAGACAAAAATGTGCAGCATTCATTTAAAGAGAAAAAAAAACAAACAGTTCTGTTGCTGTCTGTGCCAACGGCGGTATACCAAATGGCCATTTGGTTTGGCACCGACTTCCGTACCTACATAGTGAAAACTACCAAAATCTGCGTTTTAGAAGAATTTAGCTGCAACACAGACAGACGCGTAAAATTAACTGTATTGTTGTTACAGTGAGTGATTAACTGCTTACAAAATATATAAAATCGACGATGTGATAGTACCTACTCACGTCTATTTTATTAAGGTGCTATCTAATGGCCGACATGTGTGTAACGTAACGTACAAAAGTTTCATCACATGCTGCACCGTATGACAACTAGCCTATCGCAGTTCACTGCTGGACTAGGCCTCTCCCAATGTTGGGAGGCTTTGGCCTACTGTTTCCACACTGGCCAAACGGGTTGGTACAGGGTTTTATTTCAAGTTTTCCTTCTCTCGCAGTGATATCTGTAGAGGAACGAGGTGTGATGTTCCACCAACACAAAGGGAGGATCCTCCGACCAGGCAAGGTGATCACGCCTGGCGGGCCGCGGCCCGTACCGTATAAGAATATACAAAGGACAGGCCATGAAAAGGCAAAGTTTGACAATTGTCACATTCTATTGAGAGAAAAAATTTAAAGTCCAAGACGGGTCTTGAATAATGTCCCTTACAGGGGGAATGCTTTGAGTCTAATCAACTTTGGCTCTAATAGTACGAAAAACTTATCGATAGATGACTTAATTTTCGCTCCAACGACGATTGCTTAGGAGAATTTCGAGTTTACAAGACGTGGTCCATCCAGTTCAGTTGTCCCCCTGCAAAGGACAGGTTGCGAGTTCAAGTTCCGTCTTGGACGTTAAATTTTTCCTATTTAAATCGATAGGAATAATTAGCATACTAATTGCTTTGAATTTTCATTAAGTTGTCACATTATTCCACAGAAGCTATTCGCCAAAAGCACCCAACCAATACCGCACTCACATTTCATGTTTGTTATGATAGCAAAGTTTTTTTTTAATGAAAATATAAAGGTCATGCTTAACGAAATGAGATACGTAATAACAGAAGTAATGTAGGCAACTTATTATGCAAGACTTCATGATGCGTCATTTTATAATTGCGTTGCTGAAGTTAGTTTTTATCGTAACTATATCTATGCTAATATACTAGTACTAAAAAAACCGGGCTACGTGCGTAATAACTGCTTAACAATAGCTCCCCGACGGGTCCAGGTAGAAGGGGTAGGCCCAAGAAGTTCTGGCTTGCCGTCGTGGAGGATGACATGGTGAGGTGAGGCGTGTGAGGTGGAGGAGGAGCCGGAAGAGGAACCCTAAGCTCCGAGGGCACCTTGGCCTCGGATGCGTTTTAATGAAGATGATGTTGATACTAGTGCTAAAACACCAATATAATAAATACCGAAAGTAAATTAGAATATTTCTGTTACTTTTTCACGCCTGAACCCCTGTTCCAATTCTGTTAAAATTTGTCATACAGATAGTGTATTACCCGAAGAAGAACTTAACATTTTTATTTCTTAAAATTACAACTTCCTGTGTAATGATTTTCTACGTGGGTGAAACCGTGGACAGTAGATACTAAAAATATTCGAAAGGTTTATTTAGAGCATGCCAATATATCCTAGTTCCTGAGTGCCGGAAGGGCATAGGTGCGTGGGCGCAGGGCTTGGTTAATGCGGATGTGACAAATAATACTTTATGATTTTTTAATTCACGTACCAGAGACTTATGCTTTAGTTTCAAACAAATCGTGAAATTTACTATTTTTACTACTTCTAATATATATTATTATTAGTCATGCGCTATCTATATTGTTTTATAATTGATATTTTAATGGATTTTAAATTTGTGGTCTAATTATGCTGTAAAAACTAGATGCACAAGGTACGTTTAGTAACGATTTTATCAATTTTCAATTTTATTATTATGCCGTCCACCATTTGCAGAGTTACTTTTCATGCTCTATATGACTTATATTTACATAAAAATAAATGCTTAAATAGCTAAATAGGCAGATAGAGTGACGATCTCAAAGAGCTGAGATTGCGAGCGATATGCCTGTCAACCTCTTTAGTTTTAGATGGTTCGAGTCCGACATAACCTCACCCATAAGCTCCGGCGGGGAAGAATCCGTGTGATTTTTTCGCTCGTAAAAAAAGAGAGCTGAGATAGATAGAATGATCAGGTGTTTTTATGCACATTCGGTTGGTAGATGCTGATGTCTAGCAGTAGACTGCAATAGACAGATTAATTGATTTAAAAATTAATGGGAAGACATTAAACACTTTTTTTTATACAACTTGGTGGCAGACAAGCACCTGATGGAAAGTGGATACAGTGACTTATGAATGTGTGCAACACCAGAGGAGTCGCACCTGTGCTGCTGACCCTGTAGGAATGGAGAGTTTCTGTTCCGTCAGTGCAGAAGACACAATCAAGACAAGCCTTTAGTCTTCCCACTGACAGCACCAAAACTCTCCAGTGAGCTCTGGCTACCCTACTCACCGCCGGGACACACCACGAGGTTAATATAGTCTTGGTATTCTGTAGGGTGGATGTTATTCCCCAGTCGGACTGCTCAATTGGGACGGATATACCGTCGACGGGAATTCCTCAAAATCAAGTTGCCGCGTGGTTTCCGACATAGTAGAATTAGGGCCATCCCATTTCTTCCCATGCAGTGTCGTACAAGGCGATTAAGGGATAGGGCTGTTTAACATCAGATATATCTACAGCCTAGACTCAGCCTCAGATGTATGGCTCGAGTCCACATTAGTGTCCGGAATGCGGCAATAGGCTCACCCCCTATTACGTGGGACCGAATACAATTACTGGTGAAATTTGGGTGTTAATTCACGTCTGTCTAACCCTCTAGGGAAAAAGGCGTGATGTATGTAACATCAAGTTTCTAAGTAGTATAATAAATGTTAAGACACCCTCTTTGGACAAATTACGAGTTGGTTATAATCACAGATATCAAGCCCACTGAAAAGTAAAATACGCCAATACGATTAATCGCGATTTTGTAAAATATCATTTTAGAAATTGTTCATAGTCGAATCGAAAGTCATTTATCGTAAATTGACAGAAGTGGGCAATTTTTTTTTTATATAGAACACGTCAATTAGACTTCGCTTTGCCTGATGGTAAGCTGAAGGCAAAGTCTCAGAAAAGAAGGTCACCATTACTTACACATACCATGTGACAATGGTGACACTCAGCTTGACGGCCTCATCGTATGCTTTTTCACGCCCCGCATAAAGGACCCGGGACTATAGGAAGAAGGAAACACAAGGAAATTTCGAAGGATTATTTATAGACCGTTACACGTAGATTTCTAGGTGTAACGATCCATGTCACGTGGTGTTACCCAGGGGATGGTTCTCGGACCACCCTTATGGGATACCGGCTGCGATATGTGGCGAGCCCGGGGGGAAGTTACTCCTTTTAGGCAATTTAGGGGACATACATATATATATAATCACGCTGCTATCCCCGTAGGGTTAGGTAGATGTGAATTAACACCCACATTTCACCTATCATTAAATTCGGTCCAACGTAATAGGGGGTGAGCCTATTGCCGTCTTCCAGGCACTATTGTTGACTCAAGCCATGCATCTGGAGCTGAGCCTGGGCTGTATATATCTGTCTGATGTTAAACAGCTCTTAGTCGCCTTGTACGATACCGCATGGGCAGAGATGGGGTGCTCCAAATTCTACTCTGACGGGAACCACGCGGCTTAGTAAACTTTGGTAGATTCTTTTTCCTTAGACTTGATCGTGTCTCTCAATGTCGACCAGTGGGTTGCCATAAGCTTATTTACAATGCAATTATTTTATTAATTGTGGATTATAATATTTCAACAATTAAATCGCTGCATTTAATTTACTAGTTTCAACCTATGACAAATAAATTTTATATAATAACTTATATGATTGCAATTTAAAAGTGCTATAAATTTTTTTATTATTTTAATAGTAATTATTTATTAAAATTAATATAGAAATAGTATGAAAGTCTGCTAAAAACTTTACAGCGTTATATAACCATTGCTGTTTAGCTATTTTTAACAACAACCTGTTTTATAAAGAAAACTAAAAACAAGAGAGAATTCCCCACAAATTTCTACTTTTCTAGATACCGTTTTACTTTGGTTTCCCTGAAAGTAGAAAGGTTTACTACTTTATGAGAGAGAATTATTCTAGAGTAAAGATTGTTTAGTTTCTTTTTTAATAATTTGGTGCACAAAACATGTATCAGGCTTGGTTTGCATATGATAAAGTTTTAGGCTTATTAATTTGTAATTACAAAATAATATTTCAATATAACAATAACATTTCTAAAAAGATAAGCATAATTGATAATTATTTGAATGTTTTAGCAGGTAATGTAGACAGTTTAAGTATTTTAATACCACTAACATTAAACGGTGCCTGGGACAGACTGGATGCGGAAAGCAGAGGATGGGATAAAATGTCGCACATTGGGAGAGGCCTATGTCCAGCAGTGGACTGTGGGGGGCTAATTGATTGATAACATTAAAAATAAGCATTAAACCCCGAGTCATAATACTCACCATGGTTTCCTTATCTTCACCATAACCTATGAACTAATGAAAACTACATAAAATGATTTTAACAGCCTATCAACAATATAGCCATATAATTTTAATAGATTTAACCTCAAAAATAAATTCATCTTTCTTTTTAATGAAAAGAAAAGCAACAATGACAAAATTTTTTGGTTACCATGTGATAGAAAATGATTTAATTTCTGTTGAATAACAATAGCACCAAGTAAATTAATAAAATGGAAATGCTACAAGAACCATGAACAAGCCATAATTGTTACAAAACTCTAGATGCCGTCTATTATAGTTAAGTATATTTGTGTTAATATAATTTAAAAAAGTACCATGCTTAGTAGCTACAATGCGTGGTTACTTTTTTTTACACTCAAAGCTTTGAGTGTTGCATAAGTACTTTTGTAATGAACAAAGAACTAGGTACTATTTTACTCAATTCTGGGCATACTATAGGTGTTTATTAATAATGTACTTTTAATTGCACATTGATAACAAATAGCTCACAGAATAATAACAAAATGGAAATAATTGAGTAGACCATGCAATATATTGTTATGGCTATTTGAATACTTCCTTGTAATTGTTACTAGACAAACACAAATTAATAGATGCCCATTTTCAATTATACTAAGAGTGTAAAAAATGGTAACATGTCTGAAAAAATAAGTTCATAACATATGGAGATTTTTAAACAGGTATTCAAATACATTATTATTGAAGTAGTTTCAAAATGATAAATATTGTTTTTTTTCTGAATGTAAAGAGAATCCCAATATAGTAACATGTGATATTTTTTTATGTAAGAAGAATTACAAAACGATAAAATGTGATATTTTTCTGAATATTTGAACAATTAATTTGAATGTTTATAGGGGATTTCCTACAATTACTTGATAGTATAATACACGCGTATAATTAATTTCAAACTATTCAATGCAAATTTTATAACACCAGCACCATAAACAAATACCATGCGTTTTATGGTAACAAAGGAAATACGCCAGTACTTAGTACGTAGGTGCGACAATAATTAATTACACGTAAAAAGTTCATAATCCGTATAGTGAGCGTGTAAGGCCATAACACAGAAAAAAGTACGCAATCGGGACCCTGGCCTAGTTTAAAGAATTACGAAATATAGCACTTAGCAGACACGGAAGAGTACTCTGCTAACGTAACGCATCTACCTACAACTTTATCAATGCGTTATATATAGATACGTTGGCCCACAGAGACGTGAAAAGAATGCACGCTGTTCACCCAGACAAATAGTCTAAGGTCTACATCAATGAGAACCTTCAAATAAAATGTTATTTATAACTTCTATAAGCGTACAACAAAGAACTCCAAATAAAAACATATCCCATATTGATTTTATATAGGGTCGTGACAATCAGCTGACGGCCCTACAGCTACTTATTTACATGGTGGCCCTCGAACGCAAGAGGTTCTTTGTAATGACGATAACAAAGAAAGGATACAGTTTGATGACATCTGTGTCCATGCGACGTTTCCCAGCGCTCGGTGACGACATCTTCGTGATCTATTCCTAATAAATCACAATATCGAACACGAACACTAGAACAAACTCACACTCGACGCAGCGAAACTAATTTTTCGTCCACCAGCAGCACTCAGAAAAATAACATTGTAGAAAAACAATGGACACAAACCATAGACAAAAATTTCGAAGATGATGTGTAATGAACTAAGTGTTGCCATTGGTAAAAACTGCCACAAAGCTAAGAACCCGTCTAGTGTAAATATACCTTTATAATAGACAACGAGTATTCCAGAAGATTATGCGTCAAAAATTAAAAAAGAAGTCCATTTTGTCTATACATCATCATCAGCTAAACTTCGCGTGTGTGATCGAGGAAGATTATTTTTAATTCTGTTATAATTATAGAATTCTTCTATTTCAACGTGCAGTTCCTAAACTTAGTGTGGACGGTGTGTTCGAAGACAGTGACGCTCAGTCGGTGCGCCACGAATGCGGAAACATGTGTTTTGATGTGAACATTCAATGGTGACACACAACAACAAATTTTATGTTATCAGAGTTCATGTTCTTAGGTCCCATGTTTTGGACTGCTAAAAGGGTGTTGTGTATCCGTTTGATATTGTGAATACCACTGAAAACCTATACTGATAATCTCTAGTGATAAGTGATAAAAGAGCGCTTCCATTTCCGGTGTGTCCGACTAGGATGTGGGCGCTCCGGTGAAGTCTTTTTCTGTGTTATCGATAATATCCTCGCTCCAGAATGGCGAATACCGCAATTGGGGGTACATTTGACCCCAATGATATGACCAGGTTAGTATCTTACTGGCTAACTTATAGTAAATAATATGTTTACCAATAAGATTCATACTAAACCTTAAGTAACAAGAAAAAATATTTAACACGCAAGTTTATGTACTTTTCTTACAATAAATAGTATTTAGAACATTCAAAGATTAAATAGTATGTGGGAAGCATGTACCTAGCTCTTTACAAATTTTACTTCATTTCTTTGAAATAAACTTTAACTGCTCTATGAAATGATAGACAATGGGGTTTGACCCTCTAAATTGACCTGACTAAAACAAATAACATTTTATGTTCACGAATTTGTCAATAAGGCCTACTTTTGTTTGGTTAGATCCCTCATTAATATGCACCTACCACATACTAGCTCTGCACCATCCAATGGTAGACTGGTAGAGAATGCCTACTGCATTAAGTCCGCCAATATACATCGTGCATAAACAATAAAAATAAATAAATAAATAGGTAAATAATTGTAATGATGTACATTTATAATACAAATACCTGTCCAAACAAAAGTATGTCTTATTTGAGGATTGTATAATATAACTATATTTTAGAATTATAGTGGATACTATAACATTTTGTAGTTGCAAATATTTGCAAATTTAGTGACATATGAAGTATGACACTTTTTATTACAATAATTATGAGGACCTACCTATGACATTTACAGTACAAAGCAAAACCTTACAATTGTCATATCTTTTTTTAATAGTTAGACGGACTAATAGTTACCTAACAAATTTAATATTAGTTGTATGTAACACACACCTACTATCTATCACATAAGATGTGGAAATGAAATCAAGAAAAGTATTGGAGCAATTGTGGTTCATGGTTGTATCAGTATGGAGGTCCTATCAACGCCTTTGGGGGCTCCAAGCCAACCTAAGGATCAAAAGAGGCTCTGATACTAGCTTTCTTCTGTGGGCTAGAGGTCAGATGGCAATCAGTCTTTCAAACCCAATCTACACGGTACATATTGTTTTCCTATCTATACTAATATTATAAAGCTGTAGAGTTTGTTTGTTTGTTTGTTTGAACGCGCTAATCTCTGAAACTACTGGTCCAATTTGAATGATTCTTTCAGTGTTGGGTAGTCCATTTATTGAGGAAGGTTTTAGGCTATATATCATCACGCTACTACTTAAGGGAGCGGAGCATTGATAATAAATGTTAACAAATCCGGCAATTTTTCATACATATTTTGAAGACTAAAACATACGGGCTCAAAGGGATATGAAGCTTCAAAATATACCCCGGGCGAAGCTGAGGTGGGTCAGCTAGTCTTATATAAAAATACTTATTCATATTCATAAACACCTATAAAATAAGAACTGCTGAACCTACTTCTGAAGGTGTGACTACAGGTCATATTTTTCACAATATTTTCAATAAAAATATGTAACAAAACTTTGTAGAGATATACATCTCTTTGGCTTTACAAATTCTTTTTATGATTTTCAGCAATTTAGATGAAAAAAAATTTCTCTATGGGGTCAAACATTTATCAATAAGCACCTAAGAGAATAGAATAGAGAGAAACCATAGACATATTTTGTTGCATGTTTCTTGTTAACATGTTGTAAAAAATATGAGCTGTAGATGCACTTTAACACAAGTAATTTAGCTTAACTGGAAGTGTACAAGGAGGTAGGACAATTGAGCAGTGCGTCTGGGGAAGTACCTCTGCCCTACAGAATACCACGGCCATAATAACTTCATGTTGTGTTCCCAGTGGTGAGTAGGGTAGCCAGAGCTCACTGGAGAATTAGTGCTGTCAGTGGGAAAACTAAAGGCTTGTCCTGCTTTGTCATCTACTCTGACAGCACAGGAACTCTGTAATTACAGGGTTGGCAGGGCGAGTGTGACTCCGCTGGTGTTACAAACGTCCATACGCCACGGTAACCACTTTCCATCAGGTGGACAGTGTGCTTGTCTGCCACCTCAGTGGTTTAAGGAAAAATTCATTGCAACTTCAAGTAAATCTTAGCAACTATTATTCATTTGTAAATAAGATGTCAGATGAAAGTTGCTCCCAGAAAAACCAGCATACCAATTAAGAGCATGCCTCTAGAGTCCAAAGTGCAAATGTTGAATGCAACTGGTAAATGATAAGATGATAATTTATTACTAGTATAACCAAGATAACTAGACATTTTCATAGTTGATATATTTCTGTTGCACCTTTTATACCATACAACACTTCATCAGTAACAGAGTAGTCAGAACGTGGAACAAGCTCCCAGAAAATGTAGTCTCAGCTGACAGTATCAACCAGTTCAAAAACAGACTTGATACATTTTACCTCAAACTAGAGTGGTGTTACAAGCGTCCATAGGCCACGGTAACTACTTCCCATCAGGTGGGCCGTGTGCTTGTCTGCCACCTAAGTGGTATAAAAAAAAAAATAGAAGGAAAGAACATGGAAACTGGATACAGGCATTATCAGTTGTCTACGACTGCCTGCCTGTTAACTAACAATAATAATAATAATACAAGACAGATAAGAATATTTGGATGGCTACAGGCGAGGTTCGGTGGCTCGATGATCAGAGCATTCCCCCTGTAAGGTAAAGTCGCGTGTTCGAATCCCGCGTGAACCAATTAAATTTTTTCTATCTTATTAAGTTTTCAATAGTTACAATATTTCTATCTTATTAAGTTTTCAATAGTTACAATATTCTAAAGAATATAGGAATATTATCCACCCTCTCCTTTCCTATATAGGACAACATGTGCAGGGCTTAGATGTCACCCTCACACTGTGCGGTATATACAAGCGAGAACCAAGCGTTTCAGAGACTTTTCTTTGCCGCACCACCAAAACCTGGAATTCATAACCAGTACACGTGTTTCCTTCTTCCTACAGTCCCAGGTCCTTCAAGGGGGCATGAAAAAGTATTGTAACATTACTTAACATCTGTAATGGTGACCCTTTTTCCTGAGACATAGTCTTTAGCTTACCATTAGGTGAGGTGGATTCAAATTGGTGTGTCCTAGATTTAAAAAAAACAGAACAAAATAAATATTGACGGTAGCTGTCATACAACAAAGATGTAAACTTAAATGAGCTGCAAACCAGGAAGTCATACAAATAGACAATGTGTGAAGCCACAAAAAGTATTACTAAAGTAATACCATTTTGCTCGCACTGTTTGTGTGCTGTGTATGTACGGGTGGGTACTCAACCAAAGACCCAATTTCATTTACTTATTCAGTTTAGGAACATAAAGAGCACATATCTAAAACAAAAAATGTAACATCTTATCTTCACCGTGTCTCCTACGAATAAATTTTATTTCATTTCATTATGAAGGTCAAAATATTACGATGATTCAAGGAATATTGTAAAAATATTAAACAAGATTTTTTTTGTACCTTATAGATTGTAAATTCATCATTTTGCTGGTTCTGTAGGTAGCCCACATGATGGAAAGTGGTTACTATGGCCTATGGATGTGTGCAACATCAGGGGAGTAAACACTCACACTGCTGACACTGGAAACACCGAGTTTCTGTGTCGTCAGTGTAGAAGATAAAGCAGGACAAGCCTTCGGTCTTACCACTGACAGCACAAAAACTTTCCAGTGATATCTGGCTACCCTACTCACCGTCGGAAACACGCTATTTCTCACTCTCAAGGTCCTTTTATGTGGGACCTCATCATAGTTGGTGATATGTGGATGTTAACATACCTCAGCCTACCCATTTTGGGTTTTACAGATGTGAGTACATTGGTATTTAATTTATAAATCAACAGCAAAAAAGGGCATTGAATGTGTAACAAATGTATTTTAAATACTTCTCAATGAAAGAAAGAAAGAAAGAAAATGCGTTTATTAAACACACACATAAATACAAAATACGAAATACCACAAAAATAAATGCAACACGTACATAATTATTGATAAGTAAAACAACAACAAACAATACATATTACAATCTACACTTACATAAACAGGTGTGTCATTTACATAAATGTCGGCCTGTGTGGGGTGTGTATCTAAATGGGCACAGTTCAGCTAAATGGAATGGATGCCGAACCTGCGACGTCTACCGTAGCAGTTCTCACACCACACTTCTTCTTATCTGATACGCTCTTGAAAGAGCTTTCGTGATAGCTATGTACCAGTTTAAATGGATTTTAAGGAGCAGAGCAGAGTAGAATTATGGGCCACCCCATCTCTTCCCATGCGGTGTCGTACAAGGCCGCTAAGGGATAGGGCTGTTTAACATCAGATAGATATAATATATACAGCCCAGACTCAGCCTCAGATGCATGGATCGAGTCAACAATAGTGCCCGGAATACGGCAATAGGTTCACCTCCTATTACGTGGGACCGAATACAATTATTGGTGAAATGTGAGTGTTAATTCACATCTGTCTAACCCTCTAGGGATAAAGGCGTGATTTTATGTATGTATGTGTTGCACTTCACGCCGTCATTCTGCTGCACTCGTTAACTGAATCTCCAGTGGCAGACTTGATCTGGTCAGTCCAACGCGTACCACGCCATTTAGTGCGACCTTCTCTTGGACGACAAGGCGCTCTATAGACTGATTCTCATGCTGGGAAACATGTCCGAAGAATGTGAGGATTGGACAGAACGGGCAGGACTGTACTGTTGATGACAATCGCTGCTTGATACAGAGTTCTTGAAGTATCAAGACGTTCTTGCGAACTATTTATACTGTTGATTGATGGCACTTGGTGGAATTTGTTGTTACATAAATTGAGAACACACTTGTACACTGTTCCACAGTGTTTTTTATTTGTTATTAGACCTGACCGGTTTCGCCTTACGTAATAACAAATAAAATACACTGTGGAAAAGTACTAGTGTGTTCTCAATATGTGTTCGTACGAAATTCGGTTCACGAGACCCCTAGCGTTCTTCTCCAGCACCATTTACCATTACTTTTACCATTATTATTACCATTATTATTACCATTTCCAGAGTATCTATCTTCTGCCTTTCCACATCTCGCAAGGTTCACATTTATTTATTTAGGAATATAGGAGTATATTTCCCAAAAACGGCACACGGAAACAACCACAGAAATGAAGGATTTCATTTCAAGTTTCAACTGCGTATAGAAATAAGAGAACAACACAACACACCATACGTTTCTAGATGTACAGTACGCATGTAATAGTTTACCAAGAAACACATTTCACAATAATAATAAGCCGTGTTCAAAAGAGCCCATAAACTGGTGCAGTTCACGTAAACTAGATCAGATTCAGTAAAACAGTTTACAACCAGGCCGGTTCCGAAACTCAGGTTAATTGCCACTAAATATAAACAATATAATATGCACTCGCTCAGTGTGATGCCTGCCTGGCAACCGTTAAAGCTAAGTACCCGGATATCTTCATATTCGTGGCGTATATTACGACCTTTGGTATAATCGTCGACATATATCTTGTCCGCAGAGAAACGAGGTTCTATTGCGCGCGGATTGGCTTAATATAATCTGTGCTTGATGAATTTGAGCTCCTCCATCGCCATAGTACTCCGAGGTATCCTCAAAAGTCACCCAAAAATCTCGTACTGCGCATATAGAACACATTTAGTGACCAATAAAGATAGAAAGAATTGAAACGGTCCAGGCGGGATTTGAACCCGCGATCTTTCCCTTACAGGGGGAACGCTCTGACCACTCAGCCATCGAACCTTGACCCGAAACCATCCAAATTCTTGTATACATATATCCGTTTTACGGCGACAGTTGGAGCCATCTACCGATATTCGTAAGAACTATTGGAATCAATGAATGATGGTGCAATCATTTTTAAACATTGATTTTTTGATGACAGCACTCAAACTATTGACCGCCTGGACCAAAGAGTATATAAGAGTAAGAGGGCGCAATTCAAACAAAAAATTCGAGCTCGGCTCGGGTATTTCTTTTTCTATGTTAGGACGCCGGCGTAGCTATACGCCTTTTTAGCCGTCTCTAGCTAAAATCAATAAAAGGATTAATTCCGATTTCAAAAAATCGGTTTCATACAATTGGAATCGATTGTTCGCTGGAAATATTTAGGAAAGTGAAATAAAATTCCTGAACGAACATTCATAATTTCTTTATTAGGCCTACTATATATATATATATATATATAGTAGGTAGTACGTTATTACATATTCTAAGAATAATCATACTTACAAGGCATTTTCAATCAGAGGAAACTACTACTTTCCTCTGATTGGTTACAGAAAAAAGCTGATTGGTTGGAATTTCAAGACGCCAAGTTCTGAGTCCAAGTAGGGAAGTGTCCCATGCCTGGCCTGGACCATTTCAATTTATTTCTATCTTAATCGATTTGAATATTTAGCATAGGTACTAAATACTTTAAAATAGGTGACGTCATTGGATCCAAGATATATGCTGGCAACTATATAAAATGGTTGTGGAGCGATTGACCGCTATGTCGCGGATTTGATTTCCGCTCAATGCAAATATTAGCATGCACCTATTATTATTTGATGCTATCTATTTGCACTAGTTTGAGTGTTTCTATGTGTAATATTTATCTATTTATATAAAAAACGTTGTAACCAAATCAAAATGGAAATGGGGAGAAAAGATCCATAACTATCCTTTCGAAAATAATATCCTCTACATTACTGCATTTAATCTCTGTAACATGGCGGCGTTTCCGTGCTTCGGAGAGCACGATAAGCCTCGCCATCGGTTCCAGTTGTCATACAAACATCTATGGCAGTTATTAAGAGTAGTTGGGGTACATTTAAAAGTCCGACAACTGGTCTAAGTGCAAAACTTCGATATTGGCGGTGAGTAAGGTAGCCAGAGTTTTGTGTTGCCAGTGCGAAGACTAAAGACTTGTCCTGATTTTGTGTTCTGCACTGACGACACAGAAAATCTCTGTTCTTACAGGGTAGGCAGCGCGGGTGTGACTCCCATGGGTGCACACGTTCATAGGTCACGGTAACCACTTTTTATCAGGTGGGCCGTGTGCGTGTTGGCCACCTAAGTTGTATAAAAAAAAGTCATATGACAGTCGCGTTACGGAAAATTTCGAAGTTCTAGCCACCTTGCATTTAGACTGTAAAAAGAGGACCCTGGATACTGAGGTTAAGGCCTTAGATGCGACCGAGATTAACGCATGGAAGATGATAATCCCCTACATTGCCACTATACGAAATTTTCAATCCACTTCTGTAATTTAACAAAATCCTTGACATTGGCCAAGTCACGGTTTTTGATGAGCACAAAAAGTTTATTGAGACAACATAACGCTGTGGCGGTAATTAGCCGCTAACACTTTTGACCTTGCTTGTACTTAAGTGAATAGTTCCTAGTTCCTACGCGCCGCTTCCTAAGTTCTAGAATCTACTGTTGATGATATTTATTTGGCAAAAATATATTTTACCATTTACTTACTTTTACCTAAACTAGTTTGTCACTTTCAGTAAAAAAAAGTTTAAAACTAAAACCCGACTACCAAAAAATCACACTTTAAAAAGTGTTAAACAAGAATTTATCAAGGATAGCCGTGGTCGTAAGCCACTTTTCCCGAGAATGTATTGTTTTTTTAGACTAAGTGGCGTACGACCACGGCTATCCTTGATATTTTCTTGTTTAACACTTTTTAGAGCGTGATTTTTCAGTGGACTGGTTTTAGTTTTAAACTTAATTCTAATAATAGGTGACAACAAACTTTGACTTTGAGTACTTGTATGACCGCTAGAGGGCGCCACAATAGATCCAGTGACACGTTATATAGCCTATAACCAGCGGACGACTAAGACGCTTCTAACGATGCCTCATTTGTTCAGATAAGTGGTTGAGGAGCTATAAGGGAACAGATGAACCTAGATACATAAACACATAGCCTGCCAAAATCATAACCCTCCTTTTGCTTTGCCGTAGTCGGTTAAAAATGTGCATGACATGTGTATGAGTATTCGCGATTAGTGTAGGGTTTACTCTATATCGTGATATAATTGGTAAGCTGTTCGTATAGAATCGTCTCGAATTACGATATTTTATCAGTAATGTGTCAGAAAGTAGCGGTAGCCTAGTGGTATGGGTAATGGACTGCTGAGACGAGGTCTCGGGTTCGATCCCAGGTTTCACCATGGCACACACCAATGACTTTTCGATGCTTTTCGAAGTTATGTGTGTATTTATCGCAGGTTTATAAGTGCCCGGTTAATGGCAATAGGCTCGCCACCTATTACATTGGGACCTAAACATAAACTGGCGAAATGTGGGTGCTAGCACCTCTGCCTACCCCTTCGGGGATATAGGCGTGAGTTTATGTTATATGTTATGTGTCAGAATATTGTGCGAATTTCGTGCAAAAAGTACATAATATATACTGGTCTGGTAGCCTCTGTGGTATAGTGGTAAAACACTCGACTGCTACACAGGAGATGCGAGTTCGATTCCCACTCTGTGCAAATATTTGTATGCATGAATATGTTGTATACCTATTTGAATTGGTCTGGGTGTTTATATGTATTTCATGCATGTATTTACAAAAGAAACGTTTCTAAGTATGTTTATCCGCATTCCATAACATAAGCTAGTTAAGCTATGCTTAACATGGGCCTAGATAGCGCTGTGTAGAATGTTGTGGAATATTTATTTATTTATGTATTTGCACGAAATGAATGAGAGTATTTAACCGTGAAGGATATGGTGGAGGTCAGACGGCCGTCGCTATAAATATTGAAATTCGGGCGTTTCATAGTTAAACTGAAAGCTGACCCCAACTGTGTTAACTAAAGGCTCAAATGATTGTGATGAAAATGTAGTGTGAGCGAACTGCATGCGTAATAATAAAGCAGCTGACGGCTTCATTTGTGACTAGCTATTGCCCGCGGCTATGCTCATGTGGGTATCGGTTATCGCGACCAAACATAGCCTATGTCCTTTCCCAAGCGCTAATCTATCTCTATACCAAATTTCATCAAAATCGGCTCAGTGGTTTAGTCGTGAAAGCGTAACAGACAGACAGTTACTTTCGCATTTGTAATGTTAGTATGGAGAATGGATTTATTTGTAAGCATATTATATATAGTATCTACCATTTAACAACTAGGAAAACCAAATACATACTTAACCACTATAAATATGTATAAACTTATAAACAATACAACCACAATATAATTGCATTTGTTTTTGTATGAAAACACAATTGATGTGCTTATGTATGAGAATATTAGAGAAATAAAGTTATGTGTTATGTATGATATCCATATAATGTGAGGAATTTGAGAGTTTTTGTGTTTGGATGTTTGATAATTCCTTAAAAAAATCTGTTAAACATTCAGTGTCGGTCTAATTTCAATCTAGCAATGTCAAAAACTGTATTCACGTAACCATTTTAAATCAGGAGAGCCGTGTGCTTGTCTGCCACCTAAGTGATATAAAAAAACACAAATTTTCAAGATAGAACATTGACATTGTGATAGGTTTTGACATGGAATGGAATGGAAAGGGACTCCCTTGTCCGCACTTAGCCTCCTTTTGGGCCATTGTGCGTGCAGACTGCAGAGTACTGGCTAGAGTAGCCAGCCTAATTCCGTAAAATGAAGGTAAAGTTTAAACAGTGAGAAATCAACTGGTTTTTAATATAGCAAAAAGACTCGATATCAGTTTTTAATATAGCAAAAAGAATCGACCCATACGCGCAAAGCCGCCGACAACAGTTAATTTGATAATAAATTATGTTCAAATCAAGAAAGCATAAAGCAATTTACACGCTTCGGCCTGACATATCATTAAATATTCCGTAGTTTATGTAATTTTATAAATTCACTTTCGCGCACACTCGCATTAGAAATACATACTACACATATTGAGAACTCACTTGTACTCTTCCACATTATTAATCAAAAAAAAATTAAAAAAAAAAAAATAACATGCGAAAAAGTACAAGTGAGTTTTCAATATGTGTAATAACAAATTCCACCAAGTGCCATTAATCAACAGTAAAAATAAATACATACTAAATAGTACTCACTCATTTCTTCGCTATTCTACATACATACGTTAAGCGTGTAAACCCCATAACATCATAACATAAACTCACGCCTATATCCCCGAAGGGGTATGTAGAAGTGCTAGCACCCACATTTCGCCAGCTTATGTTTAGGTCCCAATGTGGCGAGCCTATTGCCATTAACCGGGCACTTATAAACCTGCGATAAATACACACATAACTTCGAAGAGAATCGAAAAGTCATTGGTGTGTGCCATGGTAAAACCTGGGATCGAACCCGAGACCTCGTCCCAGCAGTGTACCATCCATTACACGTACCACTAGGCTACTACGGGTAAACCCCTTCATGTAATAAATCAATCAAGCGTTATGCACTTTACTACTGCTGCAATTATGCATCTAGCATAGCGCTGCGACAGTCTTCATAGATGTCTTTGGTCGAACTGGGTGACGTCACTGAAAATCGACCAATGACAACATATATCAAGGCTATGGCCCGGCTCCGGTGGGGAGGTATCCGTGGGGATTTTGCGCACGTAAAAAAAAAAAAGAAGGCTATGGCAGAGCTGTTTTCTACGCTGCCGCGCTGTATGCATAGAAAATTGCACAGCTAGACATTGACCTATCCCAATGTGCGGCATTACTCACTATCCTTCGCCTACCGCATCCAGTCATTCATGTAATTATGGTTAAATTTTAGATAAATATGTAGTTACTAAGTAAACTGGCACTGAAGTCAACTAAAATGCTGTGTATGGATGTATGTAATTCATTACCAGCTCACGTGTTTCCTTCTTCCTACAGTCCCGGGTCCTTTAAGCGGGGCGTGAAAAAGCATATGATAAGGCCGTCAAGCTGAGTGTCACCATTGTCACACGGTATGTGTATGTAATGGTGACCCTCTTTTCTGGGATTTTGCCTTCAGCTTACCATCAGGCAAGGCGAAGTCCAATTGACGTGTCCTATATAAAAAAAAAAAAAAAAAAAAAAAAGTGGACTTCAGGTTTAATATGTTCTACCTATATTTTATATAATTACCAACAGTGATCTGATGTCTGTATCTGTACCAACTAAATATAAAAAAACCCATAACCTCACGCCTATATCCCCGAAGGGGTAGGCAGACGTGCTAGCACCCACATTTCGTCAGTTTATGTTTAGGTCCCAATGTAATAGGTGGCGAGCCAATTGCCATTAACCGGGCAATTATAAACCTGCGATAAATACACACATAACTTCGAAAAGAATCGAAAAGTCATTGGTGTGTGCCATGGTAAACATGGAATCGAGCCCGAGACCTCGTCTCAGCAGTCCATTACCGACACCACTAGGCTACAGCGGTTGGTTAAATTAATAACTGCATATCTATGACTTGTCTGCCTAAGCTATTCAGTTTTAGACAGCGGCGGTACAGATAGAGAGAGAGAGAGATGGAGCTAAACTCTCTACACCACTATGGAATTTAATTCCATCCGTTTTCATCGGAACCGTTGTCCAAAACTGTACCGTGTCGTAGAAGGCTGGCAAAACTATAATTAGAAGTGACCTATTTACCGAGTTAATGTCTTTGAATGTAATACACTCGAGAGCAATGAATCCGGGTCACTTAAAGCATGTTAAAAATCTCGGAAACTAAAAATGATAGGTTAATGCAATAAATTGTATTTAATAGACAATGTAATACTCCTTAAATGAAAGTAAAAAAAATATGAGTCACCATACATTTTATTAACACAAAATTACATAAAGAAAAAAACTGCTGATCTCTCCTTAAAACAAAAATAGGAAACATGAAATTTTTGAACTTTATTACGATTTTCTTGAATTTTAATACTTCGTATTGCCTCCTCGTGCTTCCATTACTGCGTTTACGCGGTTTGGCATGCTGTACACCAAGTTCCTTATACGATTTTGGGGAATATTCTCCCATTCCTCTGTGAGAGCAATTTTGAGCTCACGAAGCGTGATTGGGGGAGGGTTTCGTTGTTTTACGCATCTGCCTAGCTCGTCCCA
This sequence comes from Eilema griseolum, assembly GCA_963662185.1. NCBI lineage: Eukaryota > Metazoa > Arthropoda > Insecta > Lepidoptera > Erebidae > Eilema > Eilema griseolum. Next base: position 1,883,947 of record OY759256.1, read on the forward strand.
AGCATGCTCGATCGGGTTGATATCCGGGCTGCGCGCTGGCCACTCCATACGAGTAATGTTCATCTCTTGAAGGTAGTCATTCACAATCCTACCTGTATGAGGTCTGGCATTGTCATGCATAAATATAGCATCCTCACCTAAATTGACCATAAATGGACCAACGTGATCATTGAGGATTTCTTCCACATATCTTACGCTAGTTAAAGAGCCGTTTTCTATGATCACCAGCTCTGTGCGACTTTCAGAAGAAATTCCGGCCCACACAAGTACAGACCCACCACCGTAGGCTACTTTTTCTTCGATGCATGCTTGCTTGAATCTTTCCCCTGGTCTTCGATACACTCTGTGTCTTCCATCGTGCTTGTAGAGCATAAATTTTGATTCGTCGGAGAACATAACTTTTGACCAATCTTCAATACTCCAATTTACGTGGCTCTGGGCATAACTTAGTCTCGAAATACGATGCCCACGCTCCAGTTTAGGGCCGTTTGCAGGTCTAAGGGGTTTTAAGTTAGATTCAGCAAGCCGACGTCTTACTGTCCATGCACTTGGGTTACTTCCTCCGAGGCGTCGAAACTGATTGGTGAGTTCAGTTCCTGTGAGAAAGCGATTTCGAAGCATGGTGTTCACCAAGTATCGGTCTTCTCGTGCTGTGGTACACCTGGTTCTGCCCGTTCCTGGTCTGCGTAGGTTAGAACCAGTTTCTTCGTAACGTCGGAGAACTCTTTGTACTGTTGACAGCGACACACCGACAGTCCTGGCTGTATCGCGCTGACTCCGGCCGGTTTCCAGCATTGTAAGTATTCTGGTGCATTCTTCAGGCGTAAGCGACATAATTTCAGCTTGATTAATGAATATAGAGCACTATCAACATGGTTTATGTACCCACATAAATGACAGATTACAAACAAAAGCAACACCAAATGCTGTAATTTCGTAGTTCCATCTTCGAAAGTGGCCCTTTTTCAAATTTGATTTTTTTATGATATAACTTTACAATAACTAAGAAGTTTTAATACCTTCATTTAAGGAGTATTACATTGTCTATTAAATACAATTTATTGCATTAACCTAGCATTTTTAGTTTCCGAGATTTTTAGGATTCTTTAAGTGACCCGGATTCATTGCTCTCGAGTGTATAATAACAAGCTGTAAATTTATAAGTATCTAGTTTACTAATAGCATAAACTTAATAATAATAATTACAATAATAAATTATTTATTTCAGGCAATAATAGAAAAGTTACAAAATGTTAAAAACTTATTCTACGGCCCATAAATATATACCTCATCCTATGCATTTTAAAAAATATATGAAATTCCTAGAACTCGTTTGCATGCTTTGATTTTTAAGTGAAAGATAGTCCCAAACGGAGAATAGAAGCGTATATTACGTACAGCAGTCAAAAAATTACCAATCTGATAGAGGAGGTAGGACACGACGGTATTCCCGTCCCAATTGAGCAGTCCGACTGGGGAAATACATCCATCCTACGGAATACCACGGCTATAATAACCTCTGTTGTGTTCCCGGCGGTGAGTAGGGTAGCCAGAGCTCACTGGAGAGTTGTTGTGCTGTCAGTGAGAAGACTAATGGCTTATCTTGATTGTGTCTTCTGGACTGACGGCACAGAAACTCTTACAGGGTCAGCAGCATGGGTGTGACTGTTCTGGTGTTGCACACGTTTATAGATCGTGGTAACCATTTTCCATGAGATGGGCCGTGTGCTTGTCTGCCACTTAAGTTGTATAAAAAAAACACCTAGTGGTAGACGCTTGTTTTTTTTAATAAATCGAAAGTTTTCCCGTCTATCAGATGAAAAGAAAGAAAACAAATATATTTTTATAAAAAAAAACACCAATGTTTGTTACTCTTTCACGCAAAAACGTCTGTACGAAATCTGTCTGTATACGAATGATATTTGTCAAAGACATAGACAAACTTTTCGTTACCCAGTAATAAGTTCCTATGTATTTATTATATACCGTTAGGCAAGCAAGACAGGTATTTTAACTTTTCATTTATTACTGTCAACAGTTGGTACTTCGGCGAGCTATCCAGAGCTGAGGCCACAAGATTGCTACTCAACGAAACAGAGAGCGGTGTCTTCCTCGTCAGAGATTCCAAGACTATCACCGGAGACTACGTGTTGTGCGTCAGGTCTGTAACTTATTAAATAGTAGGAGGAGAACTATCACACCCTGCTGCGGTTTGCCCAAGCATCTACAATATGGGGTTCTTCAAGAGGGGCATCAGAAGGTTTCTTCGTGGTCTGCATGGTCTGCAGCGCGAGTGTAACACCCCTGGTATTGCATACGTCCATAGGCCACGGTAACCACTTCCCATCAGGTGGGCCGTGTGCTTGTCTGCCACCTAAGTGGTATAAAAAAAAACACACAGAATTGGTGAAGTCGTTAATTTGAACTCTGCGGGTCTTATAACGCCAAATTCAGCGATTCCGCTAAAATATTCTTTATTCGGTATATACACTCGAGAGCAATGAATCCGGGTCACTTAAAGAATCCTAAAAATCTCGGAAACTAAAAATGCTAGGTTAATGCAATAAATTGTATTTAATAGACAATGTAATACTCCTTAAATGAAGGTATTAAAACTTCTTAGTTATTGTAAAGTTATATCATAAAAAAATCAAATTTGAAAAAGGGCCACTTTCGAAGATGGAACTACGAAATTACAGCATTTGGTGTTGCTTTTGTTTGTAATCTGTCATTTATGTGGGTACATAAACCATGTTGATAGTGCTCTATATTCATTAATCAAGCTGAAATTATGTCGCTTACGCCTGAAGAATGCACCAGAATACTTACAATGCTGGAAACCGGCCGGAGTCAGCGCGATACAGCCAGGACTGTCGGTGTGTCGCTGTCAACAGTACAAAGAGTTCTCCGACGTTACGAAGAAACTGGTTCTAACCTACGCAGACCAGGAACGGGCAGAACCAGGTGTACCACAGCACGAGAAGACCGATACTTGGTGAACACCATGCTTCGAAATCGCTTTCTCACAGGAACTGAACTCACCAATCAGTTTCGACGCCTCGGAGGAAGTAACCCAAGTGCATGGACAGTAAGACGTCGGCTTGCTGAATCTAACTTAAAACCCCTTAGACCTGCAAACGGCCCTAAACTGGAGCGTGGGCATCGTATTTCGAGACTAAGTTATGCCCAGAGCCACGTAAATTGGAGTATTGAAGATTGGTCAAAAGTTATGTTCTCCGACGAATCAAAATTTATGCTCTACAAGCACGATGGAAGACACAGAGTGTATCGAAGACCAGGGGAAAGATTCAAGCAAGCATGCATCGAAGAAAAAGTAGCCTACGGTGGTGGGTCTGTACTTGTGTGGGCCGGAATTTCTTCTGAAAGTCGCACAGAGCTGGTGATCATAGAAAACGGCTCTTTAACTAGCGTAAGATATGTGGAAGAAATCCTCAATGATCACGTTGGTCCATTTATGGTCAATTTAGGTGAGGATGCTATATTTATGCATGACAATGCCAGACCTCATACAGGTAGGATTGTGAATGACTACCTTCAAGAGATGAACATTACTCGTATGGAGTGGCCAGCGCGCAGCCCGGATATCAACCCGATCGAGCATGCTTGGGACGAGCTAGGCAGATGCGTAAAACAACGAAACCCTCCCCCAATCACGCTTCGTGAGCTCAAAATTGCTCTCACAGAGGAATGGGAGAATATTCCCCAAAATCGTATAAGGAACTTGGTGTACAGCATGCCAAACCGCGTAAACGCAGTAATGGAAGCACGAGGAGGCAATACGAAGTATTAAAATTCAAGAAAATCGTAATAAAGTTCAAAAATTTCATGTTTCCTATTTTTGTTTTAAGGAGAGATCAGCAGTTTTTTTCTTTATGTAATTTTGTGTTAATAAAATGTATGGTGACTCATATTTTTTTTACTTTCATTTAAGGAGTATTACATTGTCTATTAAATACAATTTATTGCATTAACCTATCATTTTTAGTTTCCGAGATTTTTAACATTCTTTAAGTGACCCGGATTCATTGCTCTCGAGTGTATATGAGTATTTTATGTATGTGTATGTCTATGATGGCTTTATATGTATATAGTGTCTTGTGTCAGGGGTGTACCTTCTGTAATACCTACTCACATTATGAAATATTGCCATTAATGTCCACAAGACTTTGCCTCTCATTGAATTGCAATTCCTCTGTGCACTCCCGAGTTTGAAGGAAGAGGACTCAACATTCAGTTAAACTCGCCTTTGTACATAATATTTCACTTATTTTTTGTATAATATGCATTGTAAGTGTACAATAAAGAAATAAATAAAAATAAAACAACTACCTAACAATTAGTTAAATGGACATTCATATGAGCAGAATCACAACAATTCGTGTACTAAGTAGATTATAATTTCCGCAATTAATTAATAAATATTGCCGCATGACAAAATATTATCCTAATATGATTATTAAATCACCCTTTTTAGACCTACTGGTGTTGCCAAAGAAAGAAAGAAAAGTAGTTTATTAAGGACACGGACAGTTAAATATTAAATATGGAGTCGGTTATTTCGAGCAACAGGTCATCTTAGCATGTATGCTGCCCATCACATGCAAATGATATACACATAGACTGCGCCATAATTCTATAGATAGATATAAAGTGGTTTTTCAAATGACGCCTTTGCAACGACGTCACACACACCAATCTCTTTCCTTTATGATCAATCACGTCACATAAAGCAGCGTCAATCCTGGTTATATTCTGAGCTTACACTGTCGACCATTGTCACCTTAGTGCTCATTCAATGGCACATAACAACCTGCGCCATAATTCCTTTGAAATGTGTGTCAATATCCGAATAGCACGCCACGATGCCCAATCAAGTGCCACTGTGGACCATTGCCCCCTGTACACAACGCCGATGGCATACTATAAACCATCGTAGGCCATGGTGCACACTTTGGATATGCTATCTACCTCAACGAAGGATACCTTTCCAAACTATTAACGGCAATATTTTTGCTATTACAGAGAAGACGACCGCGTCTCCCACTATATAATAAACCGCGTGGTGGCCGCGGATGGTACAGTCAGGTACCGGATCGGTGACCAGCTGTTCGCGGACATGCCAGCCCTGCTGTCGTTCTACAGACTTCACTACCTGGACACGACGCCGCTGGTGCGTCCGCACCCTCAAGCCAAAGCAGCCGCGCCAGCAGCCACGCAGCAGAACCACGTGTTGGAGCTGGTTGTGGCTAAATTTGACTTTTCAGGAAAAGTAAGTACTTTCTTACAACTTAAGTATTTGTACTACCGTGGTAGGCAGAAACAACAACCTGCATATTTTTATACCACTTAGGTGGTAGACAAGCGCAAAGCCCACTTGATGGGAACTGGTTACCATGACTTCTGGGCGTGTGCAACACCAGGAGTGTCACACTCGTGCTGCCAACCCTGTAAGAACAGAGTTTCTGTGCCGTCAGTGCAGAAGACAAAGTAGGACAAGATTTTGGTTTTCCCAATGACTGCACAAAAGCTCTCCAGTAACGTTTGACTCAGTAAATAATGAAAAAATACCAAGTAACTCGCGATGAAATCCTTTTTTTTTTTTTTTTTTTTTTTAATTTATTTATTTATTTAATTAAATACAAAAACATTCGTCATAAAAATGCCACATAAACTCATTAGAGTTTTTCCGTGCATTAGTGCCATCAATGTTCACACAGATTACAATAATAACAGTTTTTTATACACAAGTGAGAAATTGTAAGAACTTAGGAGGTAGAATACAAAAATGAAAGAACGCGTCGTCGGCGGCCACACCGCGCCGCCCCGCCTCGCGTCGCTGTGCCTTGGCGATATTATGCATTACTATACAGGCTGCTCCAACAAAAACTTCTTACGCATTTATTTTGTTTTCTATGAAGTATTGTTTTAATATTTTTTTTATATTTCGATTGGTTATTGAGTTCTTTATAAGTTTAGGTAGTTGATTGATTAGACATGGTATGATATACTTTAATGTTCTTTTCCCATATAGATTGGTGTATCTTGGCAGTAATAATTTAGCGTTTTTGATACTACGGGTTATTATACCATGTTCATCAGATGATTTCACATTTTTTAGGCCATCGTTAAAGTATTCCTCGACTAGTAATGTTAATTCTATTTTTTCTTTAAAAATAGTTTCATTAAAAATAACCCGTCTTTGAGCACTGCCGACAGCAGCGAAAACTAGTAACTTGTGAACGAACGGTATCGTCATGACGTTGAAAGTCTGACGTGACGTAACGCGTTCGATGACGGCCTAAGCGTATCGATGACGTGTTCCATGATTTTTGTACACCCAAAAAGTGATCAACCCGTCTAGAGAAGTTTTCACTTCAAATAATAGGTCGTTACATATGAAATTACCGTTTTTTTTTTTAAGAAGTTGGAGGAAACCCAATTTTCAGTACTAACATTTCTACATTTTTTTTAGGAATGACAAATCCAAATTTTATGATTTTTTTTGTGAATGAATGAGACAACATGAAGCTAACAAACACTTTTATTATATTTTTGAAAAGTGACAGCTGTAGAATACTTTTCTAAGAAATTTATCATCAAACCGCATAACATTTAGGAAGTTACAGTTTTTGAAGATCGAATTTATCAAGCGTCCAATAAAATAAAATTTAATACAGAGTTGTAAAATCTTGAAATCAACTTTCAAACAAAATATAAATAATGGAAATAGTTATTAAATTACAGGAATAACGAACTCATGATTCTGTAAAAAAAAATCGGCAATTTCATGGGTAAAGATCTAATAAATACCTTTACGAAGACTTGATTTTTGACTGGATTTGACTTTTGAAACAAGTAGATTAGACACCCTAATCAACAGAAATCTTTCAAATGGATTAATAAATCTTATACTTACCCCAATATTAAACCTAATTGGGAACTCTTGAAGTCTAAAAACATCTCAATTGCTTCATGACTAACTCCAATCAAAGATGACTAACACCAAATATTATTCTTTGGAGCGCAGACGCAGTTGAAAAATAGGTCTCCAGTGAATTCTTACCTATAATTAGCCCTGACATAGTTCTGCTGACGACCGTATGAGTAATAGTCGCAATCATTGCTATCACATTTCATATACCGCCTAAATATAGCTAGTACGGGGTTTTTATGGCGAACGCGCTTCCGCTCGCCGTTTCGCTCGCATGATAAAAGTAACGATAAAAAGTTGTGTGCCGGTAGCTTATTAAAAAGGTTGTCATATTTAAATATATATGCGTTCACACATACAATAGGGTAGGCAGAGACAAATATTTCCACTATCTTACACCTTTCGTTTCGTCTACTTTCATCTCAACAGTGCCGCTCCCAACTCGGTTGTAGGCGGTAGCGTCTCTTCTGCGTGAGAGAGGCGCTGCCGTCTACGTTACCCAAGCTACATTGTGGAGGTTCTGTACGAAGCATCCCTACTAATATTCCTCCTATCCTCTCCAGCTAAATGCTTGTGTTAGGAATGGGTTCATATCGGTAGTGTAATGATCAGGGTTCTAACCTTGGACTTCTCGATCGTAAGGCCGACTTCGTAACCATTAAGTTACGCTACCAACATCTAAATATATAAAACTTAAAGGTGACTGACTGACTGACAGACTGACAGTGATCTATCAACTCACAGCCCAAACCACTGGACGGATCGAGCTGAAATTTGGCATGCACGTAGATGTTATTACGTAGGCATCCGCTAAGAAAGGATTTTAATTAATTCTACCCCTAAGTGGTTAAAATGGGGGATGAAAGTTTGTATGAAACTTTGTCAATTTTTAACCGATCGGGCTGAGACTTTGCATGCATAAAACTACTATGACGTAGGCATCCCCTCAGAAAGGATTTTGAGATGCAGGCTATATAAGATTAGTAATTTTTGAGTTTAAAATAAACAAATTTCTGTATGCTAGCGCCACGACATCCACGCGGGCGAAGCCGCGGGCAACAGCTAGTACAACATAGTTTTAAAGCAATCGACATTTATTTTCTGGGATTTACCCACTGTCATTTATTTGCCTCTAAATATAGCAACTAATCAATAAAGACAAACAAAATATGTCGTCTCTTCCGAAAATGGCGCACATTGCTTATTGTTTTGTATTTTAATAGACGTCCCTGCTCATCCACTTCATTGACATTGTTGCTGTGATGATAATCTCCCTCCCATTTGAGTTCTATACAATATGTGTAATGTATCTCAATGTACTTGGATTTATTGTCTATCATGAGCTATGCCGGTGGTGCCGCCAGTATTGAAAACAGTTCGTTCTCACGACCCGCTTGGTACTATTCCCGGGAAATAAAGTCTTTTCTATTCCCGATCATACTATCTGTGTATAATTGTGGTGCCATTGGCAACTATAATGGTGACTAGAGTTGCCACGAATAGTGATTTGGCCGAATACCGAATATTCTGCAACGCTGTCGGCCGAAGCGCCGAATATTCGGCCGCCGAATATTCGGTACAAAGAGTACATGCTTATCGAGCGCGTAAAGAATAATACGACAAGTTGCGACCTGTCTCACTTTTTAAATAGTATGTTCTAGCTTGTCCTTTTACTGGTGGATGAGATTTTTATTTGAAAACTAATCGTCTAGATCGGTAAGCTGATGCTTACAAGTGGTGGTCTGCAAAATAAAACAGTACCCAATCCTCTCGAAATTTGCTAAAGTTCATCTTTCTTCTCCCGGGAGTAGCGTGTATAGTGAGAGGTTGTTTTCTCAAGCTGGTATCATTCACGACAAATCACAACATGTTTTTATCCATCAGAACTTACCACTGATGAATTTTACTTATTAAAGTTTTGTAATTTTGGTAATAAATACAAATCTTCAGTAATATGATGTTTTTTTGTACATGATTTGGTATTCGGTATTCGGCCGAATAGTACCTATTATTCGGCCGAATACCGAATACCTAAAAAAGTAGCCGAATAGGCCGAATACCGAATAGTTGCCGCATATTCGTGGCATTTCTAATGGTGACCTATATTCCTGAAAACATTAGTTTTTTTATACTAAGTGGTATAAAAAAACTAAAGTTTGCGTGGCAGACAAACACACGGAACATCTGATGGGAAGTGGTTACGCCTATGGACGTATGCAACACCAGGGGAGTTACACTCGTGCTACCGACCCTTAAGTTTACTATCAGCCAAAGTGAAGTCAAATTGATGTGCCGGACATTAAAAAATATTTTTGACAGTGACTACGTTGGGATGGATTCTTATTAATAATGATTGTAAATATTACAGTAAAGCCTCCTTCAAAGGGAAATAATTAAAATTTAAAAAATCTATTTAACGCTTCGCAAGTTCGCACTGTTCTCGTAATGATCAGCGCGTCTTCAATATAATCATGGCATCTTCCACCTAAATCTCACTAATAATAATTTCAAACTACCCTCAGGATGTGGACGATCTCCCCTTCCGCCGCGGCGACCGTCTTATGGTCATCAACCGCGACGAGGAACAATGGTGGACGGCCCGGAACGGGCAAGGGCGCAAGGGGCTGATACCTGTTCCCTATGTACAGAGGGTAAGTCGCATTTTGTAAGCGTTTAATTGTCTTCCTATAGTAGTCAAGTGAAGATAGATATGATTTTTTTTTTATACCACTTAGGTGGCAGACAAGCGCACCGCCCACCTGATGGAAAGTGTTTACCGTGGCCTATGCACGTGTGTAACACCAGAGAAGGTACACTCGCGCTGCCGACCCTGTAAGCACAGAGTTTCTGTGTCGTCAGTGTAAAGTACAAAGCAGGACAAGCCTTTAGTCATCCCACTGACAGCACAAATTCTCCAGTGAGCTCTGGTTACCCTACTCACCGCTGGGAACACAACACGAAGTTATTATAGCCGCGGTATTCTGTAGGACGGAGGTACTTCCCCAGTCGGACTGCTCAATTGGGCGAAAATACCGCCGTGTCCTACCTCCTTTTTTAGCATGCTAAATGCTTCAAAATTGCATTCACGATTATAGATTTAATGTAGATGTAAGAAATTGACAAATGTACTAAATTTGCACGCCATCACATGGCAGAATATGAGCGAACTACACTATGTTATTATAACACCTCTATACATCATGTTCTAGCAAATAAATGAATTTGAATTGGAATTCAATAACCTTTGTATTTTACCTTCCAGCTCCTGGACCCATCAGGTGTACCGTACCCTCCCGCAGAAGCTCTCAACCATTTAACAGAGCCGTCGAGCCCACCTACCAACCTTCAACAGCAACGAACTAGTATGACAAATATGCAGGTAATGTATTACATTTTTTTTATACTTAGTCTGGCCATAAATACTGTTACAATTAAAATAAGAAAGAATCATTTGAATTTGGAATAAGTCATTTTTATACGATTGTTCATTGTGTTTTCTAATTTTGGCGCCAATACATTGTACAATATTTTGCTATATTAAAATGGAGTGGGGTGATAAAGAAAACCGAATCGCTGTGATTGCATTACACAAAATTGGTATGGAGCCGAATGTATTTTTTAAAACTCTCCATACGCTTGGTATTAGTCAAATGTTTGTGTACCGGGCTATTAATAGGTACAATGAGACCTCCTCTGTTTGTGACAGAAAAAGATCTGGCCGTCCCGGTAGTGTTCGTACGAAAAAGGTGGTCAAAGCAGTAAGGGAAAGAATTCGAAGAAATCCTGTCCGAAAGCAAAAGATTTTATCTCGGGAGATGAAGATAGCACCCAGAACCATGTCGAGCATTTTAAAAGATGACTTAGGACTTGCAGCCTATAAGAGACGCACTGGTCATTTTTTAACTGATAATTTAAAAAAGAATAGGGTGGTAAAATCGAAGCAACTACTGAAGCGGTACGCAAAGGGAGGTCACAGAAAAATTTTGTTTACGGATGAGAAAATCTTTACAATTGAGCGACATTTTAACAAACAAAATGACCGTATTTATGCTCAAAGCTCTAAGGAAACTTCCCAATTAGTCGACAGAGTGCGACGTGGGCATTATCCGACTTCAGTGATGGTTTGGTGGGGTGTTAGCTATGAAGGAGTGACTGAGCCATATTTTTGTGAAAAAGGTATCAAAACATCGGCACAAGTGTATCAAAATACCATTCTTGAGAAGGTAGTTAAACCCCTTAACAACACCATGTTCAATAACCAAGTATGGTCCTTCCAACAAGACTCAGCGCCGGGTCATAAAGCTCGGTCCACGCAGTCTTGGTTGGAAGTGAACGTTTCGGATTTCATCAGAGCCGAAGACTGGCCGTCGTCTAGTCCCGATCTTAATCCGCTGGATTATGATTTATGGTCAGTTTTAGAGAGTATGGCTTGCTCTAAACGCCATGATAATTTGGAGTCCCTAAAACAATCCATACAGTGAAGAATTTTCCCATGGAAAGAGTGCGTGCTTCTATTGATAACTGGCCTCAACGTTTAAAGGACTGTGTTGCAGCCAATGGAGACCACTTCGAATAAGCTTTTTATATTTTAAATTGTTTTATATTTATGTATTAAACTAACACACTGTAAAAGTAATAAATATTATTTGCAATAAAAAAAAATGTTTTTTCTTTGTAACAATATTTATGGCTAGACTAGGTACTACTTAGGTGGCAGACAAATTATTTAAGACATGTGTGGTGCGACACAGTTTTATTTTTTCTATACAACTTTCTGCGTAGCTGTAGTACATTGTCAAGAAGTGTGCCACTCATTATTCTTCTTCTTCTTAGAAATAATCCCAGTCGCATCCGAATCTTTTACCGTCTGGGGTCCGCTTTACCAGATCAACTGCGGATTTGGGTAAACTTCGATATTTAGCCAAATCCGCAGTTAGACTGCCGATCATTATATGGTGTGTTAATGTTTGTCTGTCTGTTTGTCCGCCACAGCGCACGCTGCCGGCGCCGGCCGTGGTGAAGCAGCCCCGCGTGCCCAACGCGTACGATAAGACGGCGCTCAAACTAGAAGTCGGCGATATCATACAGGTCAGTTCTAAATACATCCTTTTTTTTTTCATGCAACTTAGGTGGCAGACAAGCACACGGCCCACCTGATGGAAAGTGGTTACCGTGACCTATGAACGTGTGTAACACCAGTGGAGTCACATCGGTGCTGTCGACCCTGTAAGAACAGAGATTTTATGTGCCCTCAGTGCAGAACACAAAATCAGGACAAGCCTTTGGTCTTCCCACTAACAGCACAAAAACTCTCCAGTGAGCTCTAGCTACCCTACTCACCACCGGGAACACAGCAGGTTATTATAGCCGTGGTATTCTGTAGGGTGGAGGTACTTCTCCAGTCGGACTGCTCAATTCGGACGGGGATACCGTCGAAAATACATATAAATAAAAACATTTAATTACGCCTTTATCCCTGGAGGGTTAGGCTGATGTGAATTAATAAACACATTCCATCAATAATTGTATTCGGTCCCACGTAATAGGGGGTGAGCCTATTGCCGTATTCCGGGCACTATTGTTGACTCGAGCCATGCATCTGAGGCTGAGTCTGGGCTGTATATATCTGTCTGATGTTAAACAGCCTTATCCCTTAGTCGCCTTGTACGACACCGCATGGGAAGAGATGGGGTGGCCCTAATTCTACTCTGCCGGAAACCATGCGGTAATTATAATCGCGGCGCTCAATATAGTGCAACGTAATTACATCTTTTTGACGTCAGATTCTTCTTAAAACTAAGTTTACCACCACATTGCAGTGTGCACCTAGCCTTGCGAACCTAGCACAGAGTGCATACTGAACTTAAGCTTATAAATTGTTATAACGAATTTCGTTGAGAGGTGCTAGCACCCACATTTCGCCAGTTTATGTTTAGGTCCCAATGTAATAGGTGGCGAGCCTATTGCCATTAACCGGGCACTTATGAACCTGCGATAAAGACACATAACTTCGAAAAGCATCGAAAAGTCATTGGTGTGTGCCATGGTAAAACCTGGGATCGAACCCGAAACCTCGTCTCAGCAGTCCATTACCCATACCACTAGGCTACCGCGGTTCAATGTTCACACCCGAACATTACCACAGCGTTAGTCCCAGTTGCATCTAAAATGTATATTTTGTCAGTCCATTCTTCCACTTTTAATCATAATTTGGCTAGCGAGATCTACTACTGTTTACCAGAACTCCAAAAGCCTGTACTGGAGGCTCTTCTATCAATAATCAGCAGGTGTACTAGCCTGCCTTAGAGTGTAGATCTTGGTAGGGACCCCCATACGCCATTTTTTATATTTTAACGGTTTTTTAACCGCGGTAGCCTAGTGGTATGGATAATGGACTGCTGAGACAAGGTCTCGGGTTCGATCCAAGGTCTTATCATGGCACACACCAATGACTTTTCGATGCTTTTCGAAGTTATGTGTGTATTTATCGCAGGATAATAAGTGCCCGGTTAATGGCAATAGACTCGCCACCTATTACATTAGGACCTAAACATAAACTGGCGAAATGTGGGTGCTAGCACCTCTGCCTACCGCTTCGGGTATATGGGCGTGAGTTTATGTTATGTTTTTAATCCAACCTGCCATCCTTTTCTTGACTGATTGACCTGATATATGGTTAGATCGGGCGACAATACTATTTCAGTCAGTAACAATTTAAAAAACTTAAAAAAATAGTATTACTTGTGTAATAATATAAATAAATGAACATTACAGGTGGAGAAGATAAACATAAATGGCCAATGGGAGGGCAGGCTAAACGGCAAGTACGGCCACTTCCCGTTCACGTGCGTCGAGTTCTTGGACAGCGTGTCCACCAGTTAAAACTGACAGTTTGGCTTGACAGTCCATGCGCGCGGCGAATGCTAACGGGCACTTTATGGGAAACAGCGGTAATTGAGCTTAAGGTAGGGGTACATTGGAGCGATGAACACTGGCGTTTTAAATCAAATCAAATCATTTTATTGTGAAAATTGGTACATAGTGGTGCTGTGATAAAATGTGGTTTCTCCATTCTCCGCCTCAAGGCATACAATAAAATATGCAATATAATAATTCAACAATTATATAGGCTACTTTACGTCATACCAATAATTGATTGAGTTAAAAATTTTAAGTCAGTATGAGTAAATGTCAAAAAATAAAAGTCATCTATATAATTAAAATTATAATCATAATTAGGAATAGTAATACAGGAAGCATGTAGATAAGTAATAGTCTTAATTATTAAGTGCTGTAAGAAACGAAACGCAATCATATACTAATAGCTAATGCTCGCAACTCCGCCTGCGTGGACATCGGTTGACGCGACTTTTGGTCATATATCCTGTCAACTCAACCAAATGCGGTCATGGAAACGAAATTTTAAGTCTGAACAATAACTGTCTTCCAAAAAAAATCTTATTAAAATCTATTCAGTAGTTTTTGTGTTCATCGGTAACAAACAGACAAGAAAAAATTACATCTTTGTATTGTGCAATATAACCTTAGTATTTTTAAACATGTCTTATGTACCGGCACAGCCAATAAATTATTAATTACTTCTCCACTTTATACGGTCTTGGGCATCCATAGTAGTCCATATTGGCACTAGTGTTCTAAAAATAAACCATAGATAATAGAACTAGTTATGTTAAAACTTTGCTCCAGTGTAACCACCTTTATAAATTAATTACCACAGTATAAATTTATTTGAAAATTATGGTAGATAAAATTTAATCTCAACTTTCAATTAAATTTATGAAAGACAAAAGGTTGCAAGTGACACCGATATATCAAAGAAATAATACTATTCGTATTATTGTTCTAAACAATAATAAGAACAGTTAAAACAGGAGTGATTTACCTGTCCACTGTCGTGGTTCTTTGCACCCCTTTGGTCTTACAACCTTCGAAATGTTATTCGGTGTATCGGGTAAAGCGGAGTGAACAAAGATATAGGGGTGAATATGAATAAAATATCCGAATGAATTTTGCATTTATTTTCTTTTAAGTGAAGATATGTACTATCAATATCTAATTAGATACATTCTTGAAATTTTGTAAAACAATGATTTTTTCTACCCACTTGATGTTAAATATTCACCCCCTTTATATATATTCGCCCCCTTTTATGATATGTGAGATTACTGGCTGCTTGTAAGTGGTTGGTCGGTAAGAATGCTACATGGACATGTATGGACTGTGCCCACCGAAGGGACTGAATGTATGATTTGTTTATGTTCTCTCTTACCCCTCGTTTAAACCACGAAACAAGTGGTAAAACAAGTTATAAACTTGTTGAAGAGTTGTAGAAGACTAATCAAAATACAATACTTGTTTTATACATGTGTCTCAGATACTTTTTCGTTCACATAGGATGTTCATGTAGGATGCCAACAAGTTGTAAACGAGTATAAAACACATTTGCGTTCACACTGTAGCCTGTGACATATTACAACTTGTCAAATACATGTTTTATGCTTAGGTGTAAACGAGGGGTTATGGCAAGTTTCCACGGTGCGTGGTTTCACGGATGCATTTACCGTAAAACGGGATGAAAAGAGATAATGGGGGAATACAAATAATATGGTCAGCTAAATTCTGTAGTTAATTTCTTTCAAGTGTAATTATGAACTAGTTCAATGTAATAATGAACAGAATTATCAAATATCTTTTTGATATGTACTTGAAATGTTATAAAAGAAATTATTTACAAAAATCTAATGACTGTTTTATTTTTATTCAGGGTAGGTAAGGGATATACTGATCTATCACGTGTATTTATTTTTTCTAAACGCGCGATGAAAGTTAATATTCTATTTCGATTTTTAATAACATTTACAAAAAATACACACGAGTTTTGGTGAACGAGGGGGGTGGGGATATTCTGAAACTTCAGCACTTATCACGATTGGGGAGAGCTTACGCTCTGTAAAACCACGGATCGTGGAAAGCGGTTATTAGAATCATAGTCCCATTATAAAATTCAAATTGTTATCTCAATTTCATATTGCTTCTGCTAAGTTGGTCTCGTGTTAACATTGTGATAAGTCTACAATAGACCTAATTATGATAGACTTAAGTCTATTGGAGACTAATGTTAGTTAAGGCCTACAGGCATTTGTGGCCTATAGTGTTGTACAGTTGCAGTCGCCGTCAGAAGTTGCTGAACAGAATGATACATACATACATACATGCCTTTATCTCCGGAGGGTTAGGCAGTGGTGAATTAACACCCCCATTTCACCAATCATTGTATACGGTCCCACGTAATAGGGGGTGAGCCTATAAAATTGATATATATTTGTAATCGTCAGTGGACAAATATTGCCTTTCTCAAGTTATTTTTTTATTAATGTAAAGCTGACATGATGGATGGCGACTGTACACTTAAGATGCACTAGAGACATTGAACAATCCACTTTATTGTCCACATAATAGAACATAAAATAAAAAGGAAGTGAACTTTGTTAGTATAGAAAGTAGCCTAAACTCTCACATGTTATGGCCAATGATGTGGCGCAAAACAGTGACGTCATAGGTTATATTTTTGAACTGAAAACAAAGCAAAATATAAAATGGTAGATTATAGCTTATCACGTGGCGAATTTTATTAGTACTGGCTTTATGTTTTATTCTACCTATGAGTTCATCTTTTATGCTATTGCTTGGCTCCTAAGAATTATAGCGTGCTACTGCATACTAATATTATAAATGCGAAAGTAAAACTATTTGTATGTTACCCTTTCACGTCTAAATCACTGAACGGATTTTGATGAAATTTAGTATAGGGGTGGGGTAAATTAGACTTTGAGAAAGGACATAGGCTATCTTTGATCGCGATAACCGACATCCATGTGGGGGTAGGCGCGGGCTTAAGCTAGTATTATATATACTATACCCTTCCCCGAAATAGGCTATCAAATCCAAAAAGAATTATATAAATTGGTCATTGTTTTCCAGAGTTAAGCCTGTTCAAAGAAACTCTTAAGCTATATTATTAGATACTATAGAGAGATATAGAGTACTTCCTTTTTATTTTATGTTCTATGGTCAAAATACTCTATTGTAAACTAGAGCCACCTGGAGTGAGAGGCTTAAGTCTGTTGTAGACTGTATACCAGGAAAGAGTTAGTCTGGTATGGACTGTATACCAGGAAGGATTGATAGTCTGGTATAGACTGAAACCCAAAATGGACTATTCTACAGATTAAAAATGTAGTAACGATAACTATCAACAAAGAAGTATTGTAATTATATTTTTAAATATGGGATTTTAGTATGAATTACTAATGTAAACTGTATTTAATAATGCTTATCGTTTGTTCTAACAAACATTTAAATTTAAAATATTGTATAAAAAATAAGTTAAAATAATATTTTTATTATTAGGAGGACGCACAAACACCATAACAAATCGTGTAGAAAATTTGTTTTTATTGTAAATCTAATATTAAAATCATAAAATCGATATTGAGATTATAAGAAACTCATCGGAGGTGTATTTATTTCATTTATTTATACATTTTCTTTTCATTATTGGGGTAAATTCGAAAGCGGGGTAAGTCGGTAATATGACTCTGTAGTTTTGTAATGCTAATTAAGAACTACAACATTTGAAAATATAAAGCGTATGCCGCATGAATTATACTTTTCATTCTTACCCCACTTCCGATGTTACCCCAAAGCACTATATATGTAATTTTACGGCAATCTTGTAATATAAAGAAATTATCTTACTGTATTAAATGTATGACATATTTATAATAATAAAGACATCAAAAATCTATACAAATCTACACATTTACGTCGATTCAATCATTACAATTTATAACCTAAAATTCTACATAAATCTTGCCCAGATATTTATGTAAATATTCACAACCTCAGTCGCCTTCTCCGACAACCGCAGGAAGACATGAGGTGACCCTATTTCTACCCCACTGGGAACCCAAATGAACTTGACTTATTAACAAAATGTCCCTCCCTGATCTGAACTGAGAACACGCTCTGGCTTGGCCCCGATGTAATTATAAAACCGTATCCGTGAACTTTTCAAAAAAAATTGGGTATTTGACTAGTCAAATAAGATACTTTTTATTAAATGTCAGAGCGTTAATTTATACGGAAACTTGTATGAAATAATTTATTCTGAAGTCGTAATATTTTATTGTCAATTAATTTACTATTATAGGTTGGATAGATGATTAAAATAACTAAAAACAAGAAAACTAAACGCAACTTTTACTGCATTTTTATCTTACTATTCTTATTTTAATGAGTTCAGATAAATAATTTATTTACAGGAGACAATGATCTCAAATACAACATGGTCCACGAAAACTGCAGAAATCCATGAACGCTTGCTCGAAATTATAATAAACAGCATTTACACTGCAAGAACTTGAATGAGTAATAAAATGGCAATCCGCGCATAACCATTGCGAAAATATTGATTGTGCGACGCAGAATTCATAGTTCGATAGAAGTTTAGTTTGCTATCGAGAGATGGCGCTGGACCGTATAAAACATCCTCAAAACTCCCTTAGTATATACCGGATTGCTATCGAGATTGGCTGGGCCTTTGCCCTCGAAGATTTTGGTGGAGTCCTGTACACCACTTCTATGCTGTCTTTTAAGGTATTATTCCGAATTCGGCAGCACGCAGTAGTGTTGTGTTTATTTATTCATTTGTATGCAGTACTACTGCAGCAACACTTGCGTACCTAGGAATGTAATGTCATATAAAGTCATGGGGACTGGTAGTGCTGTGCAGCATTGCTGCGTGCTGTAGAGTTCGAAACTTCATTAAACTGAAGCTGATCTTATAGAAGTAAGTTGGACAGCTTCAAAAATATGCATTTTTTTATATTCTAGGTCATTCAACTCAACGCTATCTAGACCCAAGGTAAGTATAGTTGAACTGATATGCAACTTAACATGTTCTGATACTTTTCTTTTGTAAATATTCTACATATTATACATAGAAACAATTAGGTTATTACAAATATTACTGATTAAAAATATTTGTACTGAGCGGGAACACTCGTGACCACAATATTTTTGTAATTCTTCACCTACCCACAACCTATTTTTTTAGGTGTGTAATAAATCAGTTTCATAATTATTTGCAATTGCCAATGTCCCCAGGCTTATTCTGTAAAAACTAAAGTATTTATCTATAAAAAAAAACATGTCATTATACGCACCAAAATGTTATTATAATTGTAGGTATAATTTGTATAGAACCATTATATTTTGAGATTATGTGTCATAATTATATAATATTGTACTCTCCTAAGACATAATTACGTAAAAATCGTCTAGTTTTTTATTAAGTTACGTGTAACTGTTCCAAATAAATTTTAGGAAAAAATGTTATTTGAATTTTATTAACTCACAAGTTCCCCAGTCTCGTAAGATAGACGTGAGACTCTGGTTTCGGCTTTCCTCTCCAGGTAGCATTGCGGGTCTACGACGCAGTCGCTTCCGTAAAAGTCCAGATGAGCCCAACCAGTGTTGTTTGAGATTGGAAAATGCAAGCTGTGTATGCAACTGGGAACCCTGCCAAGAAGCGTCGGTAGCTTAGTACTTAAGAAGTCGGCCTTTCGGTCGTGAGGTTCCGGGTTCGAATCCTGCCCATTATACTACCGGACGTGAACCCACTCCTAACACAAGTAATTTAGCTTAGTTGGAGGGGTTAGAGGGAATATTAGCAATTGCGGTTCTAATAATCTTAAAAAAAAAAGAAATATACTTAGATACTTCTCTAAAACTAAGAAGGCTAAGAGGCATAAGAATACAACGCATTTGCGGTCGGCTAGCCAGATTCGGTTGGCATGTCTATTTTTATTTGAAAACGCGCCGCATGGGATTTTTTATGTAAAAATAGACGTGCTGATCTACTGACAGTGACCCTTTAATTCGCAGAGACCACTGAAGACTACCAATCGTTGGGAGTGTCGGGACGTTTGGTCAAATCTTAATTGGGCGCCTGGATTGGATACCAGCATTTATTGAGAACATGAAACGCTAGAATCCAATGAAATGACTTTGCCGATAGATATAGTGACCTATTTAGGTTTAAAAGCGATATGCTTTCAAAAACTTCATTGCTAAATTATGAACTAGGTCCTACCTAAACAAAAAATAAATCATAAAAATAAACGAGCCTGGCATGTGACTGATTACCAGACCGTGGAATTAGATAG
Organism: Eilema griseolum; assembly: GCA_963662185.1. Taxonomy (NCBI): domain Eukaryota; kingdom Metazoa; phylum Arthropoda; class Insecta; order Lepidoptera; family Erebidae; genus Eilema; species Eilema griseolum. Next base: position 1,904,149 of record OY759256.1, read on the forward strand.
GTACTGTCGTAGTGATATAAAATGAGATGTAGCATGGCTTCTGCACTATCTAAGCCTCTAAAACTAGCGGTTGGCATCGATATAAGATTATTGAACTCACAATAACTATAACGGTATTGGGATAAACTAATTTCTATCAAGCCCGATTACGTTTATATTCGTTTTGTTTTTTCCGATTACTTTTTAACTAAAAAAAGGAAAGTTATCTGGTGGTATTTAGGTAACTTTTCTTTTCAACATATCTAAAATCAGATAAGTAATCACGCATCAATATCATTGTTTTTATATTTTTATAGTTTTTGGACTTTTTGACAACTAACTGACAAAAGTTTTCTGTGGAGATTTGGAGATGACGTGATTATCGATTGTCGTAAAAATAGTATTCTAATTTATCGCGCAGAAAAAATGTTAAAATATTCGTTTTCTAACTAATATTTTGTATTTCAAATGTATATTAATGTTTAGAAACGCGTAATTTAATTAAGTAATTGCTAACAGTAGTATAGAAAGAAGCCGGGGCATGAGCCGGAACATGCCGAGTATTTATAAATTGTACAAACAAATAGACATATTTTAGGTAGTTATAAATAAATAAATTGCCGCATTTGTATTATTCCTTCACAAACCCAGTGATTTATGTGTCCAAGAATGAGAAAAAATAGGAAACTACAGTGGTGTTGATTTCTGTAAATTCACATAACATTTTTGTCGCATCAAAAAATTAATTGACCATGGAAACCGGTGCGGTAGTGGAAGTAACTGTTAAAACTGAAGAAGAGGATCCGGAAATCGATGGAAATGTTCAAAATATACAACAGACCAACGATCTGCCAGTCAACTTTAACCGTAAGTACCTTTTTATTCAATATGTAGTATAGTATTGAGATGTTGGTTTTCTCACCAACTGCTTGCATTAGTCCCGGTCGCATCCGAGGCTTTCAGCTGAGATTCTTATGAGATGATTGTGTCTTAGGATTGGGAATGACTGCCTTTTGACCTCCCACAATCATTGACAGAGCTGTTCAGGTCTCCCATATAGGACTCTGTCTTAACTAAACAAACATTGACACCCGGTACTGAGTTTTAACATGCCATCTAAATTCTAAAGCATAGAAGCACTCAGATGAAATACCTACCACTGAGCAGTCACTCATCTAAATGACAATCATACCTAGCTTAACTCGCTGATTATTTACTGCACAGTGAACATTATATTATTTATTATAGTGTTGCCCTGCTGTGATATGAGGTGACATAGCACAGCAGGGCAACACTATAGGAAATATTACTACAAAGGTTGAATTTCACCAATGAATCTATCTTTATCTTAGTATTAATCCCAGTTAGGGGTATTAGAAAATATATTCCGTAAACTAGACTGGGATCAATACGGCCTAAGCATAGATGGAAGAAAACTCAATCATCTGAGGTTTGCGGACGACATCGTCCTATTCGAAAGAGATCCATATAATCTAGAGAAAATGATTGAAGAACTAAGGAAACAAAGTGAAAGCATCGGACTATACATGAACCTGACCAAGACAAAATTACTAACAAATAGTATACATCAAGAGATTAAAATAAATAACCACCCTCTCGAATACGTAGAAGAGTATACCTACTTAGGACAAATCATCTCACATGCAGACCAATCAACCAAAGAAATAAATAGAAGAATAGCCAACAGCTGGAAAAAATACTGGTCCTTGAAAGAAGTAATGAAATCCATAGACATCAGCATAGGAATCAAACGGAAGGTCTTCGATACCTGTATCCTACCTTGCCTCATATACGGATGTGAAACCTGGTCACTCACTAAACTCCAAAGAGACAGTATAGTACACTGCCAAAGAGCCATGGAGAGGAGCATGCTTGGCGTAAAAAAGCAAGATAGAAAAAGACACACCTTCATAAGATCAAAAACAAAAGTAACAGACGTGCTAGATAAGATAGATCAACTAAAATGGAGGTGGACAGGCCATTTAATGAGATGTCCCCAGGAAAAATGGAGTAAGATATTAACCGAATGGTATCCTAGAGATGGAAAAAGAAAGAGAGGAAGACAAGCAAAAAGATGGGAAGACGAAATAAAACTAACAGCTGGACCCAACTGGAGAAGAGTTGCAAAAGATAGAAAGCAATGGAAAATGTTAGAGGAGGCCTATGCCAAGAGGCACACTGAACTGAGAGACATTCTGTGAGAAGACACTAATAAAAAAAAAAAAAAAATAAAATAAAAAAAAAAAAAAAAAAGTTCAGGATAAAAGGCTGATTGATTGATTGATTGATTGAATCCCAGTTGCATTCAAAATTTTCAGCTCAGAGTCTGAGGCGGAAAATATTGAAATCTACAGCTGGACTGGCGGGACTGAAATTCAATATTTTCCTATGAATAAACATCTTTAATTCAATTCAAATTGCATACTTCATTAATATAGTTGAGACAACATGAAAACTCAGTTAGCCATATAGATCTCATCGAGTGCTATAAAATCTTAACCAATAAATATAACTTACCTACCCTACCTACCCTACCTACCAACTTACCTAATATCGGTGATATATTTGTGTGGCACTTGAAAACTTACTCATCTCGTGTTCACTGCCTCACTCTCACACACCCACACGCACATTCTGTACATCTTATGGACTGGACTGGACTGGACATCTTACCACTCTCTTAACAACCATGTTGTGCAACTGTGAAACAAATTGCCCCAGAAAGTGGTGTCACCTGCTATGCTAACCATCAAGTATTGCTTGGCATGTTGTGAACAACATATAATAAATGTAATATATATATTTACTTGACTGAACTATACTCCAACACGAAGAAGTGGACATATCAGCAAATTGCTTCCATAATTTTAATAATAATAAATAATATTATATTTTTACTGGTGAAACTCAGCCTTGGTTAGCAAACAAGCATCTTCCTAACTAATAGTTAAATGAAGTGTCAGTGAAAAACAAAAAGTGTCCTGTTTTCGAGGATTGCAATCTCTAATACCAGAAACAATTTATTTGTTTATTTCTCTTTTCACAGTTCTCTGTGGCACATAGTACTCATTTTTTCTCGATTTGTGACCTTTCGCAATTAAAGCATGGAACTTACTATTTTTGTTGATGTTTTACAATTTCCAAAAAGTCCCCAACCATTGTACAAATTATGGAAGTACTTGCCGAAATTCAAAAAGGATGTCTGCATTTAGAAAAAAATACTCTATTTCTGGGACATAGAATATTTTTTGCACACCTTCATATAGTGAAAGTGATGATGTGTGAACTTAGTATTTGGATTTGTCATTCATTACACACCTTACAAGATTCCTCTGCTGTCTTTGAACCATTGTAATACCAATCAATTAACCTATTGCAGTCCACTTCTCTACATTAGCCTCTCCCAATATGCAGTATTGCTCCCGACCTCCGCCTTCCACTAAAACTGTCTCACTAAATCCCAATGAATTGAAATGCAACTGTCAACATTTCTACAGCCAGTGAAGAAGAAGTATGGATTAAACCAGATGTGGAAGAAAACTCCCAGGATGGGGTAAAAGAAGAGCCGGAGAGTCGCGCAGAGATTGAATTAAGTGAAGAAGTTTCTGAGAATAAAGGTAACATTTTAATGACTGTCAAAAACTTAAATTGTTTTGTATTAGGTTAGGAAAGAAAGAAAGAAAGGTTGCCTGGAAGAGATCGCTTGTAGCGATAAGGCCGCCATTTGTAAATTTTTCATAACATTATACATGTACTGTGTAATGTGTTGGTGTACAATAAAGATTATCTTATCTTAAAGAAATAAACAGTTTTCAGTTATCCTGCCTGCTATCCTACAATAATAATAATAATGAAGATTTTGGGCTATATATCGTCATGAAATACCGTCATGTCCTACCTCCTGTCAAATATATATATAGTATATCTAAGAGCTAGGCTGTGTATGAATAACTGTTAATAATTTGAAGCTATACATAAATTAATCTTTGTATATTATATCATTTTAGATGACATAAATACTGATTCAGCATCTAAATTGCCTCTTAAGAAAAGAAAACAAACCTTGGACGAAACTCACAAGGATTTGTCAGATGAAGAGCAGATAACTCCAAAAATCGAAAAAAAAGTAAGTTTAGTAAAAAGTATACCTGTTTATTTTTTATATAAACTCAAAATAGTATATTCCTGACGTTAATTTTGTGCTTAAAGCACTCCTCAAATAAGGTTCTAGTTTATTGTATAGCACCTAAATGTTACAAGCCTGCACAAATCTATATTTCAGGATGGTAATGAAGAAAATGGCGAAAGTAATGAGCAATCTGAAAAGACAGAGGATGATAAGCCCAAAGGTAAGATTTTGTAATATGGATAGGAAAGCCTATGCCGTTAAGTCAGACTATCAGTAAGTGTACTTTTATTCCCGCTAGAGCCAGTGGCAGAGGTTATGTAGGACTCGAACCTATTAAAACGCACACCGTCTGTGGGTAGTTGTTGGTTGCTGGAGGTGAGTTTGGCAGGCATATCCCTCGCACCCCGGCCGACCCAGGGCCATTCTCGCGATCTGGCCCTCCTTGGATGTGGGGACCACAGAATCCCCAATCAGTAGTTGTACTGGCTCGTAGGTAACTATGGCCATGAAGGACTTGGGGCCTCCATACACCCAACATTCACAATCCAGGGGAAAATTTAGTTGCCAGTCGTGTAGTAATTTAGAGTCAGGATGCGAACTCAGAGACGCTCAATCGTATAACCGACTTCTTAACCACAAAGCTACGTAATTGTAATTTCTAGAGAAGTACATAATGTACTCGTACGAGGTGACCAAGAACATTCAGATAGTGACGATCACGGAGGAGGAGCGGCAGGCCGAGCACGCGGAGAACGTCCGCGCGCGGGAACACATGCGGCACGTGTGCCGCCACTGCGCCGTCGGCTACGTGCTGGAGCAGGCCTACAGGGACCACATGAAGGTGCACTCCAAGGTACCAGCCGATAGCGTTAAGAGAGGGTTATAGGGTATATTAGGCCGTCTGCCAGTCAAAATCAAAGTTGCCCATATATAAAAATAAAAAAAAAAATCGGCACATACAAAACGTCAATAAAAAAGGAACATGAAAACCAGTTTAGTAAATGGACCACCGGTTCGAAATGCGGCCTTGACCTGAGAAGGCTCCGGCAAGAAACTCAGCGGGCATTTTTTTGGTCTATGTACAAACATACACTTAATCTACTTAATCTAAACTACAAACTAGAATTGTACCAGATCTATTATTGTAAATTTCTGCCACGGTCCTAACGTGGCTGAAATTTAGTTGTAGCATACCTACACCAATGTTTCTCCATAAATTCATTTGCTCAGTGTTTTTATTCACGCCATGCTGATGACTCAATTTACGAAATAGCCCCGAACCTAACGGTTTCCTGCCAGAATAACTAATCACTTTTATCTAACCTTAAAGTCTATTTTAGTATCCAAAAATAATAAGATACCTAATAGCTGGAAAAAATTGAGTATTGACATTTTTAAAAAGAATTTGAAGGACATGCTATATGATAAATTTTGTTATAATATTGACGATTTTTTAAGTGATACAATGTAATTAAACACTGACATCTTAATTTTTAAATTGTAGATATTGCATGTGTTGATATTTAATGATAAATAATGAAATTAATCAATGTTAAATTTGTATGCCAGAACCGGCAGAATATGAGATCTGAACATTATGTACCTAAACACCATTCTGTATCATATTCAACGAATAAAGACTTTGACTTTGACTTTATGTATCTTGCAAGAATGTGTCTTAACCAAAGTCAATTTTTATACTCCAGGAAGCTGGCGACCACGAGTGCGATCTCTGCCACTCCCACTTGAAGACCGCTGACATGTTATACCGTCACAAGCTGCGTCACTACCGCCGTTACCGCTGCCTGCTGTGCTGGACCCGCTTCAAGGACAAGGACACTGCCGCTTGCCACGTCATGACTGACCACGTGGGGACGGCCTTCGAGTGTGACCACTGCGGACGGGGCTTCAAGTTAGTACGCTTTTAATTATGGCTGCTTGGGGTGTTATCATCGTGACATATTCGTTTCCGAAAACTTTTTTTTATATACAACTTAGGTGGCAGTCAAGCACACGGCCCACCTGATGGAAAGTGGTTACCGTGACCTATTAACGTGTGTAACACCAATGGAGTCACATCCGTGCTGCCGACCCTGTAAGAACAGAGATTTTATGTGCCCTCAGTGCAGCACAAAATCAGGACAAGCCTTTGGTATTCCCACTGACAGCACAAAAACTCTCCAGTGAGCTCTGGCTACCTCACTCACCACCGGGAACACAACACGAGGTTATTATAGCCGTGGTATTCTGTAGGGTGGAGGTACTTCCCAAGTCGGACTGCTCAATTCGGACGGGAATACCGTTGTGTCCTACCTCCTAACTTATTCATCCCGAGGACACAGCCTCACTCTCACACGCTCATAAGCGTTTTCCTCCATAGATTACCACTCTCAAAACAACCGTGTTGTGTAACTATGGAACAAGTTGCCTGAGGAAGTGGTATCAGCTGCAACGCTAACCGCTGGAACATCAAGTGGAATGGATAAATGGCTTGTTCTGAACAATAAATAAGATCTGCAATTTGATTCTCATCCTTAATTTAAATAATAATAATCAATGTAATGCCTGTTTGCAGCCAAGGTCTGTGTCTCGGAACCAGCATACTCCTTGTATTTTTAATTTGTTTTACGCAGTTAGTGGTAATAATGCCCATCGGTCTTCACAACCCTATAGAAAAGCCTGTCCTTGGGTCGTGAGGGATATGCCCGAGGCAATCTAACCCTTGGGAATAGATAACCAAAGAGAGCGTGCGGTTTTAGTCGGGTTGAGTTCTATATAACCACCGCAGCCGGCTCCACACTATATGTATACTTCCCCACTCTAAAAATAAAGAGATCCTTGTACATCAATAGCAGTATTATCGGCTTGAAGACACAGTTGTCTTCTCCTCGAGGATACTTGAACCCTATATGCCCTGGATCAGTATTAGCGAATCAGTCTGTAAATGTAATTATAGAAGCTTGGCGTGATGGCAATTTACACCAATTAATTCAGCCTGTCTTTCAGACGTCCTCAGTATCTGAAGAGGCATGTGGAACAGTACCACACGAAGCCGCATCGTCTGGAGTGCGCTGTCTGCTTCAGAGTGTTCCATGAGAGGGGCTGGTACCGGTCGCATATTAGGCAAGTATTGATACATTTATTTGAAATATTTCTGTAAGTTACTAAGAGACGCCATCTTCTTTTATTTAATTGACTGGTTCTCGCAAGGAAGCTAGTTATAACAATTATAATTTATTCCTCTTTATTTCATTAATGACAACACAAGCAATTTAGCTTAGCTGGAGGTTTGGTGGAATTTCGGTTGCTAATATTTAAAAAAAAAGGAAAGGAATCAAATCTATCGCAGTCCATGACAGGACATAGGCCTTTCCCAATGTTGGGAGGCTTTGGTTTACTGTTTTCATGCTGACCAGACGGGTCATCTTATCTCTTCCCATGCTGTGACGTACAAGGCGACTAAGAGATAGGGGCTGTTACATCAGACAGATATATACAGTCCAGACTCAGCCTCAAATGCATGGTGAACAATAGTGCCTGGAAGAAGGCAATAGTCTCACCCCTATTTCGTGGAACCGTATCCAATTATCAGTGATATGTGTTAATTCCAATGCCTAACCCTCCGGGGATAAAGGCGTATGTACCTATATTGAGTTGTGAGTGGTTCCAGGACGCACAACGAGGAGGTCCGCACGGGCACGGTGAAGGTGCCGGCGGCGTGCGGCGAGTGCGGGCGCGTGTTCAAGAACAAGTCGTGCCTCAAGCGGCACGCGGCGGCGCACCGCGTCACCGACGTGCCGTGCGCGCGCTGCGGACACGTGTGCCGCACGCGCCACGTGCTCGCGCAGCACTACCTCCGCGTGCACCACGAGGAGTACACCGAGTGAGTACCGCCCTGACGCACGGGGGAGGTGCCGGCGGCGTGCGGCGAGTGCGGGCGCGTGTTCAAGAACAAGTCGTGCCTCAAGCGGCACGCGGCGGCGCACCGCGTCACCGACGTGCCGTGCGCGCGCTGCGGACACGTGTGCCGCACGCGCCACGTGCTCGCGCAGCACTACCTCCGCGTGCACCACGAGGAGTACACCGAGTGAGTACCGCCCTGACGCACGGGGGAGGTGCCGGCGGCGTGCGGCGAGTGCGGGCGCGTGTTCAAGAACAAGTCGTGCCTCAAGCGGCACGCGGCGGCGCACCGCGTCACCGACGTGCCGTGCGCGCGCTGCGGACACGTGTGCCGCACGCGCCACGTGCTCGCGCAGCACTACCTCCGCGTGCACCACGAGGAGTACACCGAGTGAGTACCGCCCTGACGCACGGGGGAGGTGCCGGCGGCGTGCGGCGAGTGCGGGCGCGTGTTCAAGAACAAGTCGTGCCTCAAGCGGCACGCGGCGGCGCACCGCGTCACCGACGTGCCGTGCGCGCGCTGCGGACACGTGTGCCGCACGCGCCACGTGCTCGCGCAGCACTACCTCCGCGTGCACCACGAGGAGTACACCGAGTGAGTACCGCCCTGACGCACGGGGGAGGTGCCGGCGGCGTGCGGCGAGTGCGGGCGCGTGTTCAAGAACAAGTCGTGCCTCAAGCGGCACGCGGCGGCGCACCGCGTCACCGACGTGCCGTGCGCGCGCTGCGGACACGTGTGCCGCACGCGCCACGTGCTCGCGCAGCACTACCTCCGCGTGCACCACGAGGAGTACACCGAGTGAGTACCGCCCTGACGCACGGGGGAGGTGCCGGCGGCGTGCGGCGAGTGCGGGCGCGTGTTCAAGAACAAGTCGTGCCTCAAGCGGCACGCGGCGGCGCACCGCGTCACCGACGTGCCGTGCGCGCGCTGCGGACACGTGTGCCGCACGCGCCACGTGCTCGCGCAGCACTACCTCCGCGTGCACCACGAGGAGTACACCGAGTGAGTACCGCCCTGACGCACGGGGGAGGTGCCGGCGGCGTGCGGCGAGTGCGGGCGCGTGTTCAAGAACAAGTCGTGCCTCAAGCGGCACGCGGCGGCGCACCGCGTCACCGACGTGCCGTGCGCGCGCTGCGGACACGTGTGCCGCACGCGCCACGTGCTCGCGCAGCACTACCTCCGCGTGCACCACGAGGAGTACACCGAGTGAGTACCGCCCTGACGCACGGGGGAGGTGCCGGCGGCGTGCGGCGAGTGCGGGCGCGTGTTCAAGAACAAGTCGTGCCTCAAGCGGCACGCGGCGGCGCACCGCGTCACCGACGTGCCGTGCGCGCGCTGCGGACACGTGTGCCGCACGCGCCACGTGCTCGCGCAGCACTACCTCCGCGTGCACCACGAGGAGTACACCGAGTGAGTACCGCCCTGACGCACGGGGGAGGTGCCGGCGGCGTGCGGCGAGTGCGGGCGCGTGTTCAAGAACAAGTCGTGCCTCAAGCGGCACGCGGCGGCGCAAAGCGTCACCGACGTGCCGTGCGCGCGCTGCGGACACGTGTGCCGCACGCGCCACGTGCTCGCGCAGCACTACCTCCGCGTGCACCACGAGGAGTACACCGAGTGAGTACCGCCCTGACGCACGGGGGAGGTGCCGGCGGCGTGCGGCGAGTGCGGGCGCGTGTTCAAGAACAAGTCGTGCCTCAAGCGGCACGCGGCGGCGCACCGCGTCACCGACGTGCCGTGCGCGCGCTGCGGACACGTGTGCCGCACGCGCCACGTGCTCGCGCAGCACTACCTCCGCGTGCACCACGAGGAGTACACCGAGTGAGTACCGCCCTGACGCACGGGGGAGGTGCCGGCGGCGTGCGGCGAGTGCGGGCGCGTGTTCAAGAACAAGTCGTGCCTCAAGCGGCACGCGGCGGCGCACCGCGTCACCGACGTGCCGTGCGCGCGCTGCGGACACGTGTGCCGCACGCGCCACGTGCTCGCGCAGCACTACCTCCGCGTGCACCACGAGGAGTACACCGAGTGAGTACCGCCCTGACGCACGGGGGAGGTGCCGGCGGCGTGCGGCGAGTGCGGGCGCGTGTTCAAGAACAAGTCGTGCCTCAAGCGGCACGCGGCGGCGCACCGCGTCACCGACGTGCCGTGCGCGCGCTGCGGACACGTGTGCCGCACGCGCCACGTGCTCGCGCAGCACTACCTCCGCGTGCACCACGAGGAGTACACCGAGTGAGTACCGCCCTGACGCACGGGGGAGGTGCCGGCGGCGTGCGGCGAGTGCGGGCGCGTGTTCAAGAACAAGTCGTGCCTCAAGCGGCACGCGGCGGCGCACCGCGTCACCGACGTGCCGTGCGCGCGCTGCGGACACGTGTGCCGCACGCGCCACGTGCTCGCGCAGCACTACCTCCGCGTGCACCACGAGGAGTACACCGAGTGAGTACCGCCCTGACGCACGGGGGAGGTGCCGGCGGCGTGCGGCGAGTGCGGGCGCGTGTTCAAGAACAAGTCGTGCCTCAAGCGGCACGCGGCGGCGCACCGCGTCACCGACGTGCCGTGCGCGCGCTGCGGACACGTGTGCCGCACGCGCCACGTGCTCGCGCAGCACTACCTCCGCGTGCACCACGAGGAGTACACCGAGTGAGTACCGCCCTGACGCACGGGGGAGGTGCCGGCGGCGTGCGGCGAGTGCGGGCGCGTGTTCAAGAACAAGTCGTGCCTCAAGCGGCACGCGGCGGCGCACCGCGTCACCGACGTGCCGTGCGCGCGCTGCGGACACGTGTGCCGCACGCGCCACGTGCTCGCGCAGCACTACCTCCGCGTGCACCACGAGGAGTACACCGAGTGAGTACCGCCCTGACGCACGGGGGAGGTGCCGGCGGCGTGCGGCGAGTGCGGGCGCGTGTTCAAGAACAAGTCGTGCCTCAAGCGGCACGCGGCGGCGCACCGCGTCACCGACGTGCCGTGCGCGCGCTGCGGACACGTGTGCCGCACGCGCCACGTGCTCGCGCAGCACTACCTCCGCGTGCACCACGAGGAGTACACCGAGTGAGTACCGCCCTGACGCACGGGGGAGGTGCCGGCGGCGTGCGGCGAGTTCTTCCCTCCAGGCAAAGTCGAAATCTTCCAAATTAGGCCAGTATTAAAAAAAGAAATTGCGACCTGAAATGGTGCGCACTGTGCGGTACGAAAGAAACTTCATCCCACGCACACTCAAGCTGTGAAATAAACTCCCTTTTGCGGTTTTCTCAAGCGCCTGCAATATGGGGTTCTTCAAGAGGGACATTAGAAGGTAGGTAACTTGAGGGTGGACAGTGCGAGTGTAACGCCCCTGGTGTAGCACACGTTCATAGGCTACGGTAACCACTTCCCATCAGTTGTCTGCCACCTAAGTGGTATAATAAAGTCGCTGCATAGAATATTTATCATAATTACAGAGCCCCGGACGTGACGTGCGGCCTCTGCCTGCGCGTGTGTGCCACTCGTGCGATGCTCAAGAGACACATGCGGCGCATGCACAGCGACAGGACCAAGAAGTGAGTTTATTCAATCTATATTTACTCAAATAACATTTGTTTTGTTTGTAACGTTATCGTAACATATTTTTAATTGATAGATAAACGAAACGTCTATAACGAAAAATGTCCAAATTTTGTCGATCTGTTAGTTCTGGGTAATCTCTGCAATGGTTGAACTGATTGTAACGGGATCTTTACTGTTACGACAGACGTCGATATCTCGAAAACTAATAATCGAATCTTCAAGAAATAAAAACGCATTGTTAGTGACGAGGTGCTCTACCGATTGGCATAGAAAAATCTAGAATCGTCAACACAAAGTCACAACCTACCTACGAGTACCTACTCTTTTGAATAAAAATGAACAGTAGGTAAATATCGAGAATGAACTCGAAGGTTAGCGACGGCGGCAAACTTCAAAAGAGTAGGTAGGTAGTTTTCTCTCGCGTATTTTCTAGATGATTTGACCCTCCTAATTGAGAGGTATAGAAACACGCTCGCATAGCGACACCATTCATTCTGTCTTTGAGATCGATAATGACTCAGTGGGAATCAGTGGGGACTGAGATGCAGGCCGCGGCGGTGGCGCGCTTCTCCATTTCCGGGGAGGAGTCGGGGACTCTGTAGTCCCCATATCCGAGGAGAGAGCCAGATCGCGAGAGATGGCCCTTGGTCGGCCGGGGTGCGAGGGATTTGCCTGTTAACCTCGTCTTCGGCAACCAAAAACGGCCCACAGGTGGCGTGCGTTTTGGTCGGTTCGAGTCCGACATAACCTCTTCCACCGGCTCCGGTGGGGGGTATCAGTGAGGATTTTGCGAAAAAAAAAATTAAAAAAAAAGTGGGGACTGAGCTTCCAATCCAATGACAGCCAATGTTTACCTTGTAACTTTTACAACAAACATTTTCATGTTGTTGGGCATACAACACGTTGCCGCGATGTTTGGACGATCGGTTAGACGATTTGAGGAATTACTAGAAGGGTTTGACTATAAATAAAACCACAACTGTATTCGGATCTCGATCGACCCTATATTTTATATAAACATAACCTTTTTGATGGTCTCGGTAACGAAACCTTATCGTGATCTAGAGCAATGGTACAATGCCATCTATCGGAGATCTACGAACTAAATTTTCTATTCTAAAATTATACGCGATGCAGATAAGCTGCAAAGCGCCATATATTGACGAGTTAATACAAACTTCATGTATGCAATTTTATATTCCGAAGAAATTAATACATATATTCTTATTTATAGTTCGTAAAATATAGCTTGATACCTGTGACGTTTGTCAGAATGACATGTAATAGGTATGGGACGTCTTTAGTATTTTATCGATATTTATATAGAATGAGTTTATTAAAAAAATACATTTTAACGATATTGAAAGAAAGAAAAAAGGAAATGAAAGATGAATTTGAAGGTATTTAAAAGTTTAATTGTCAAATGGTGTACAGCCGAGATCAACTTCAAAGTCAAATTCTGATTCATCACTGGAGCAGTCCTGTAGATTAATAATTAATTCTTGATCGCATATGTTGTCAAATTGAATATCGCGCTCCCAATCTTTTTGAATCACATTTTTTGTCTTCTCAACTACCTTTTTCCAATCATCAGCATTTACATGTACTCAAGCTTCATGTAGTAATGTCAACATTTTGTTTGCTGTGAAAGGCGGTGCTTCATTATGTCTGGCAGCGTAACCTAGAAAAAAAAGGTATCCGATCAAACAAAAAACCTACTAAATTCTTTGTAAGCTTTTTATGTATGTTTTTTTAAGATTATACGAACCTTTGACTTGAGCCCAGATTAGTTCTATTGCATTGTAATGGCAATGATATGGTGGTAAACGTATGACGGTGTGGCCCATATCCTTTGCAATTTCGTCTATAATATATCTTGGAGTGGGGGGCTTATGAATGCTTACTAATCTTAGCAATTCTTTCTTGAGCATGCTGTTGTCGGCTTTTACTCCTTTGTTTTGCAGCCAAGTAATAATTTCAATTTTACGATTGCTTGTCGTAGGCGCCTTATCTTTTTGTACTGAATGATACGGAGCGTTGTCCATCAGAATAAAATGTGGTTCACTCAAATTATTTAGAAGAGTTAGAAACCACTCCTTAAATTTTGTAAAATCCATTTCTTCATGGTACTCTGTTGTTTTTACTGATTTAAACGCCAGTAAACAATTGGGCACAAAACCAGACGATGTCCCCGCATGAGTAATTATTAATCTTTGTCCTTTGCCTTCGGGCACCTTGGTGGTAGACTCCGCTTTATCGTCTGTCCACGATCTTGAAACAGTGTGGTTTGCGTTGAGCCATGTTTCATCAAGAAAAACCACTTTATGCCAATCTGTTATATTTTTGACTTTGCGCAAAAAGTCAATTCGGGTCAAAGCAATGTCTGTTCGCTCCATTAAAATTTTTCTTTTATCGCTTTTTTTATAAGCAAAGCCGATTTTTTTCAATATTTTGGACAACGATGGTGGACTTCCTTTAAATAAATCCGCGTCTTTAAGCGAAACGGATATTTTTTTTAACGTGGGAAATTCACCACGTGCGTAATACGCATATATATGATTTCGAATTGCGGCAGCATCAAAGTCGTCAATTTCGGTGACTGGCGAAACTCTCTTCCTTTTTTTATTAGGAGTCGATAATATTTTACCTCCCTCATCTTCGGCCACCATCTCCTTTGACGATTCTCCATACTTTTCTTTGCTAATTCGAGACACTGTAGCTCGTCCGATACCAAGAGCGTCAGCAATTGTTCGCTGCATGCGAAAGCAGTAGGTATTGCAAGACTAAAAAAATACGAATTTGTTGTGAAAAAATTATTAGATATAATCATTTATACAATTTATATTAATGAAATTGTCATACATTTATTTTATCGATATTCGCTGGCCAGTCGATTACACATCCCTACAAGGCTGCGAAAAGAGTTTACGAAGTAAGCTAACAAAAAAAATATAAATAATAAAATATAATAAATTACAATCTACAATCTTAAGAAGTATGACCACGTTTCGGCTTGTCGTACTGAGCTGGGTTGGTTGCCTATACGAAGGCGACGGAGTCTGAGAGCTGTCACTTTGATATATACCCTACTAAACTCTCCCAATGCCCCAGCTTATTTAAAGTGTCAGCTCCACTTACTCGGCTCTAACCATAATAAAAATTTACGCTCGTCTAACAACTTACTCCTACACTGTCCCACTCACACGACAAGCCTTGTCCACTCTTCGTTCTTAGTCCAGGCTATTCTTTTATGGATCGCGCTTCCCCTGGAAATCAGAATGTCTACAAACCGTTTCATATTTAAGACCAGAGTACACCAGCTCTACAGCAACCCATAGTAGGCAAACAAATCATTTCACATCGCATCTGTATGTATTTGAAATGTATTTGTATCAATATCAGAATCATATATATATATTATGTTCTTTTTATTTTAATGCATATATTTATGTATATATTGGTCTATATGTGTATGTAGTTTATAATGTTTGTATATATTCATATATGGATATATAATTATTTATTTACTTTTAATTATTTAATTATTTTTTTTATTATAAAAATATTATTTAGTACCTAACTGAGGAAACCATCACTACAACACTTCGAGCACCTACTTTTAATATCTCTGCATCACCCTAAGGTTGACTGGTAGAAAATGCCTGTGGCATTAAGTCCGCCTTTGTACATTCTGTCTGTTTGTGCAAAAAGCTTAAATAAATAAATAAAATAAATAAATATTTTAAATTACCTTTGTTTTTACTAGTATCTCCTTGATAACAAGTTCTATTTGAAAAAAGTGTTCTAGATTTCTATACAAATGTCTTATTAATATTTAAAAAATTAAAACTTTTCCAACAACAAATTTATTGTTGCAGTCTTTATAAACGAAGTCTCTAAAGTCACAGATATCAAGCTATATTTTACGAACTATAGTTTATTTTTAGGTTTACATTATATTATATTGAACACATGTCATCATTTAAAATTGTGTATTTTCTTAGGTATTTAAACTATCATGGTCACTCACATCAGTATCAAAATAAACGGAAACTCAAAACAATTAAACACGGCAAACATCCCGTTTACTTTGATACTGATGTGTGTTTTCTAACCTCCACATTTAAGTACATTTAAAAACGACCCACAGGTACCAGTGTGACCACTGCCAGCGCTACTACCTGACCAAGGGCGAGGTGCGCTCGCACATCGCGTGGTCACACGCACCCGACGGAGTGCGCAGCGGCCACTCGTGCGGCTGCGGGCGCGTGTTCCGCTCGCCGTCTCTCCTGCGCGACCACGCCGCGCGCTTCCACGCGCCCGCGCCGCCGCCGCGCGACCACGCCTGCGACCACTGCGGGAAGGCCTTCACGGTACGCCCGCGCTCGTACAGCTGGGTAGCTACCGACGCTATCGGCAGACCTTCTGTGTGGACTCGTGAACGAGACGCCGGAGCGGGAGTGAAGGAGACTCGCAAAACGCGTGGATTTCAGGGTGACGGGTGGAACCGCCTGTCACCCTAGCAGAAACAGGCCGCAGCGGTGGTTACTCGTGGACGAAATGGGGGCTCCGTGATCCCTACACCTGTACAGGGCCATCTCATAAGAGACGGTCTGAAGACGGCTGGGGTGCGACGGATATGTCTCAGTTAATCTCGCCTGCGGCCCACATAGTCGGCGTGCAATTTAGTCGGTTCAAGTCCGACATAACCTATTCTACAGACTCCTGTGGTGGTGTTATCCGTGGGGATTTTGCGCACAATAAAAAAAGGCCTTCTGTGTGGACCATTCCACCTATTTCTCTATAAGGCTTTTCAAATTTCAAGTTCTATAAAGCAAATCCATTACAATTATTTAACCCCCCTCCCCCATATAGGGTAATATATGGCGAATACATACTATATTATGTGTGTAAAAGTAAATAACGAACGCTTACGCAAATGATTACATAAGCAGTAGTTATTTACTTTTTTATTTTGATGCCATGGGAGGGGAGGGGGGGGGATGAACCTACTTTAATACTTGAACGCAATTTTTACACAGTTTATACGGATTAACATTAGAAATTACGTCCTCCACTGCCAGACGTATTATTCAGTCCCAGACCCCTGCCAAACACCCTTAAAATTTAGGAAGCCCCGAAAACCAGGCCCCATTCAGCATGCTCCTAAGATATGTATTAATTGTTTCTAAGTTTTTTTTTTCCAAATATCCAAAGGCAACCAAACAAATAATTTCTTTCCAATTATACTGTTAAATTTTTTATTTCAGAATAAACAAGTCCTAAACCGCCACAAGAAAAGCCACTCCAACGAGATGTACCCCTGCAACGAGTGCGGACTTCTCTTCAAGACTCAACCGTATGTGAAAGTCCATTACCAGATCAAACACCTCAACATGACCAGAGCTCAGATCAAAGCTCAAAGGAAAGTCAACAAACAGAACAGAATCGCTCAAAACAATATGCACGTCGCACCTAACTGGGAGCCGTCTATATCCAGCAAGAAGCTGACTGGTGCTGACAGTGATCCGTTGTTGCTCCAAGAGTCGGAGGTCAGTATCAAGGTTGAGAGGGAGAGTGAGGATTTAGAAGAGGATGAAATTTCTGTGCCCTTGTTTCAGTCTTTTGTTGATGCTAATAGGAGTTAGAGTTCTAAGATTTGTTATCCCCGCTATCAATGTCTGAGGTATTATTCTGCTTGACAATGAGTTTTAATCAAAGTCGTAACGTAACGATACCTAATTACGGTACGACTGTGATTACGATGAATTTATATGTTAATATAGAAGAGAAAACTGGCGTAAAACTAGTTACATTACAGCTGATCAATTCGTTTCGTTTTAGAATCGTTAGGATTATTGTCTTTCTAAAAATATTACTTTGGAATACTTTTCTTTGTACACCACCTTGAGAAGACAGAAAACTTGGAACTGTAAACATTTAAAACAGGAGCATTATTCTGCTTGACAATGAGTTTTAATCAAAGTCGTAACGTAACGATACGTAATTACGATACGACTGTGATTACGAAGAAAACTGGCGTAAAACTAGTTACATTACAGCTCATCAATTCCCTTCGTATTAGTATCGTTAGGATTATTGTCTTTCTAAAAATAATACTTTGGAATACTTTTATTTGTGCACCGCCTTGGAAAGACAGAAATCTTGAAACTAATCATTTAATACAGGAGCATTATTCTGCTTGACAATGTGTTTTAAACCCAGTCGTAACATTAGTAAACGGTAGATTTCAAATGGTTAACATAAAAGCGATAACTGGCGCAATACTAAACCAACTTAAATATCTCGGGTAATATGAACGCGAGAAGTTAAGTTCAATCAATTTATCAATCCTATAGAAGTCGACTGCTAGACATAGGCCTCTCCTGACGTTGGGAGGCTTTGGCCAACCGTTTCCACGCTGGCGGATTGGTACAGGGTTTCATTTCGAGTTTTCGTTCTCCATTCGAATAAAGGTCCACTCGAAATAAATATTGGTAAAGTTCCTGGTGAATGAAAACAAGATTGAAACTCATAGTTTGCTTTTTTTTTTTAATATTCGTAAATAGAAATTCGTATAGCAGCTTCAATCACAATGGTAACTAGATACTTACAATTTAGAATTTAAAGATGATTAGGTTAAGATAACCTGCTATACAAGCGCGCCAAATTTTCACCAACTTTTTTTTTTTTTTTTCAATATTTGTAACATTGTATTTTTGTGATGATTGTATCTTTGTGTTTTGTGTATTCTAACTTTAGTTGTGTTCAAGAATCCGTTTCTTTAACGCAACTAAAATTGGGTAGACAAACATTTCAAATATTTCACACAGATACATTTCTTTATTAACAGCAGCTTACAAAACGCTTTTTCAGTTTCAACTACGATATAAATTGACTTTATATGTAAAAAATTTAAAGATAAAATATTGTATATGTATAAAAAAGCTGGTCAAGTGGTAGTCGGACTCGCGCCTCGAGGCTTCCGTACACAATATCAATGTAATATGCATATATAACTTAGAAGTTTGATTTTTGCACTGTTTCAAGATATTAGACTTGAGTATGTGCTAATCATTTTTGAGGAAAAGGTTGTTGACAGACAGACAACTGACAACGAACTTTTGAGGTCCTAGATACATATATATTTTATGTAAGCTGTATTTGACAGTGACTATGGACCAGTCGCGTGTAGCGCTCGCACTGTGACACACTTCTACAAATAACTGCACATGTTTCTGCTTCCAAATTTATTTATTTACATCATTATGGAAATGAATGAGTTAGAGTTATATTCTAATATATTGTTTAAATACAGAATTATCTTGGTTAGTCTTGAAATGAAACTTACGTATGAAATATATATATACAGATACGCCTCTTGCCTTATGCATTCCACAAGGAAAGAGGCATATCTTGGTAAATAGTTTATCTTCGTTTTTATGGAAGCCACTGTGATCTAGCTCCCCAAGACCGAAAGAAGAGCCGGTTGAGCCTCGTCGGTCATTGACTGTATCCGGTTAGATACTTAACTAAACGTAAACAATCATGATGTGTATTTTTAATATGTTTTATTTAAAAAATCAGTTTATTAATATTGCCGATGATGGTAAGTTCTTTGCCAACCCACTTATACACAATGGACAGCTACAGGATGACTTGAATCGAATCCAGAACTGGACCAAAGATTGGGTTGTCAAATTAAATACATCTAAATGCAATGTCCTGCATTTGGGGGGTAACAATCCAAGGGTTATATATAATCTTGAAGGAAGCATCCTGACTTCGGTCAACCTCCAAAAAGATCTGGGGGTGTGTATGACTCCTGATCTGAAGGGGGCAGAACACATCTCCACTGTTGTAAAGAGGGCAAACTCATTTATATATGTAGTTCCGAAGTCTTTTCAAACCATGCCTGTCGACGTTTTCAGCAGAATTTTTAAAACATATATTAGACTACTCTTGGAATATGGATTCCAGATCTGGAGTCCATACCTTCACAAGGACATAAATCTGCTGGAGAGTGTCCAGAAAAAGGCCACAAAAATACCACAGGCTCTACGTCGCATGCCCTATGAGGAGAGACTGCGTGCACTGAGACTGACCAGTCTCGAGCAAAGACGACTCCGAGGCGATTTGATAGAAGTGTATAAGATTCTGACCGCACACTACAATCTCCCAAATATCCATAACATCCTCCTCAGAAGGGATGGGCAACGGCCGTCTCGCGGACACAGTCTTCGACTGACACGGGCCCCCGCTGACACACTGGTCGCACATCACTTCTTTAGTAACAGAGTTGTCCACAATTGGAACTTCTGCCAGATAACGTTATTGCTGCAACCACAATAAATGGATTCAAAAATAGACTTGATAACTGGCTACGACTGGGCAACACAGAGCTCAAAAAAGTGACGGACAGTTAAGACTTCAATAGAGAGACTACACATTTTATCACTAGATGTGAACACATCAGCTTGTAGCTGCTTGTTCATAAATAAATAAATAAATATTTTTCTGTTTAGAAACTCATTTTAAAGACAAAAAAATACGAAATTTAACCACTAGTTAGTTAACCTAGTGTATTTGTTTAATATACGCTTCAAGATTGTTTCCCTTAAGTTAAGTACCTAACTTGGAGTATAGGTGCATCGACTTGCAAGTGAAGTGGCCTATGGCCAGTCAAGATCTTAGGGGCCTAAGATCTTGACTGCCCATAGGTCCCCCTAGGTTTAGTGTATATATATTTATCAGATGACGTGGAATTGTATCACGTCTATAGTATTAATCAGGCTTGTGTATAAGAAAAGTGAGTAGGCCGAGTGTATTGGAAAAGCGCCGGACGTACGGTTCGGTGATGAAAGAATGACTGATAGGATTGTAAAGATATTAGGTTGGCAATGGCTAAAGTACAGTCTCCGGCTTTTAATTTAACTTTTCTGTAGACATGAACTGTCGATAGACTAAACAGAACTGGTCACTGAAATTAGTATTAGAGATATCGGGATATTTACCATGTTGTATTGTTTCCAGTTTCCGATATTGAACACACAGACAATATATACATACATATAATCACGCCTTTATCCCCGGAAGGTTAGGCAGAGGTGAATTAACACCCGATTTCATCATCATTGCATACGGTCCCATGTAATAGGGAGTGAGACTATTGCCGTTTTCCGGGCACTATTGTTGACTCGAGCCATGCATCTGAGGCTGAGTCTGGGCTGTATATATCCGATTCTACTCTGCCGGGAATCACGCCGCCGTTGGTTGGTTTGTGGTGGATTAGGGAGGTCAGACAATACAATGTGGTTGGTTGCGCCGATGTAGAAGCTGTATTTCTTGACGCGGAAACACACTCCTTCTATACCCATCTCCCCTCCCGCACTACCTATAGTATAGTACTAGATATAGTTTCCGTCCGCCATTTGTGATATATAGACAATCAGTCCCGCTATGAACTAGCCAGCGTAAAGGCGGACCGCGCGCGCGTCTCTCAGAAATGAATAATATTTGTTGCATTTTAACCGCTTCATAGACCCTTACCGATCGGATTGTGCCTCTCGTGTGTCCCTCAAGTGATTTAGTGATGTGGACGGCAGCTCCTGAGCAAGGAAGAGAAGATCCGTGTACCGGCTGCGATGAAAACACGTGGTGTCGTGAAGGTTAGTGCATCCTCTCCTAATTTCTCGGGCTGCATTCATTGCCTGGATCACATCCGCGGCAACCCGGTCACCTGTCTTGTTTGTGTGTAAAGCGTCAATGGAACAGTTAACTACATCCCCGCAATACAGTCCACTAGCGCACGTGGCCAATCGCGCCACCATTCTTTGGTCCTTCGAGCCGGATCATTAGCCGTAGTTCGTATTTTGTTATTATTCTAATGGGAATAAGCGCACCGCACCTAAATGCCTGGTTATTTTAGTAGAAAACCCCGCATCTAGACATTTAGGATTAGATTTTGTTGTCCGTTCGCCGCTGGCTCGCATCGTACCTACCTAGTACATACATAGGTTAGGTATCGTATCAACACTTAGTCGTAGTTCGCAATTTTCGCACCGCGCCTAAATACCTAGTTATTTTAGTAGAAAACCCCGCATCTAGGCATTTAGGCTTAGATCTTAGGTATACTAGACACCCAGTGCATAGGCACAGTGTAATACCTAACGCATTTGGCTTTGTTTTATTTTTTTTCAATTAAGTTGTTCGCTCGCCGCTAGCTCGCATCGTATTTACCTAATACCTACGTGGGTAGATACGTGGTTGTACCTACCTCGCGCGCATCTCATTCCAATTCATACGAAAGTATTTTAATTTGAATAGATATTACGCAATACTTAATCTCGGAAATAATAGTTGAACCTAGACAGCGGTCTGGCTCGCGTAGGTACGATCTGGCTGTTGCTAGGCGCGTTTTGTTCAAGCGTGCATTCACAGTTGTAAATACCTACCTACCTGCAGAGTATCGCTCGCGTCGCGTCGCTGCTCTGTACCGCTAAGATTGAGTCATTTCATATTTGTTGTTTACCGCACTTTAGTTTGAGATTTAATTGTAAACATGTCCCCAAAGGTTGATAAGACCGGTAAAGTTCAATTGAAACTTTTATACGCTAAGAAAGAAATGATTTACTCTCGCGTACAATCGATTTATGATAATGCACTTAAAACCTCTGATTTGGCCATTAGAGATTCGTTCTTGTGTTCTATAGAAAACTTAGATAGTCTACGCGCGGATTTCGAAACCTTAGTACATGACATCAACGTTTTAGAGTTGAATTTGGATCCCGATTACTCAGTGAGTTATCAAGCCTTGTCGTCGTTTGACGATTTGTATTGTCGTATCAAGCGCGTCGCTAGGAGTTCGGAGAAACCGTCTGACCGACCCAACCCCACTCGCGACCGACCTAAGTTGCCACCAATTCAAATACCCGAATTTGATGGTAACATTCGCAATTGGTGTCTATTTATAGATAGTTTTGAGAATACAATAGATAAGAACGATTCGTTGACAGATCACGAAAAATTGCATTATCTCGTTGAAAAATTGACTGGTAAAGCTATAACCGTTTGCGCTGGAATTACGTTTAGTGCCGAGAATTATAATTTAATTTTAAATACTTTGAAAGCTAGGTATGAGGATAAAAGATCGGTAGCTAACGCCTATTTAGATCAGATGTTTGATTTGAAATCTATTACGGCATGTAACGATCAAAACTTAGAGAAATTTCTAGATACTTTCGCGTCAGCTGTTCGCGCCGTAAAGAACCTAAAGATCGATGACCTCTGCGACTTCGTATTTTTGTATATGGGTTTAAAGAAATTAGATTCCGAAACCATTCGTTTGTTTGAGTCGGATCATCGCGGCAATAGAATTCCTAAGTTCGAAGACTTGGAAAGTTTTGTTCGCGAGCATATAAAAATATTGCAACGCTCTTCATCGAAACATGAAGGCGCGAAGATAGTTGTTGGTCCTGCACGCAAAATAGATGCGTCATCGAAGTCACTGAGGTCAACTCATACTTATGTTAGTACCGCACCAGCACATGTACAATCACCTGTTTGCTCTTTGTGTAGTACTCATCATTCGCAACTGTACAGGTGTCCTGGTTTTCTAAAATTGTCGCCTAGTGATCGTTATAAGTTTGTTCGCGCTAATAATTTTTGTTTTAATTGTCTCGGTACTAAACACCGCGTTGTTTTATGTAATAGTAGAAATAGTTGTCGCAAGTGTCAAGCGAGACACCACACTTTACTTCATTTTGAGAATAGTAATGCCGCATCCAATGTGAGCACAGTTGGCTCGTCGAGCGGTGACACACGGCAGCCTGCGCCGCAGCCGCAGCCCGCGCTCGCGCGCGCTCCGGCCCGCCCGGTGACCACGGATGACGTCACCTTGTGTTCGTTCTCCGCTAATGCTGCACTCACTACTGTGTGTCTTGCGACCGCTCGCGTTGTTATTGTTGATGCATTAGGTAAGCCGCGCATTGTTCGAGCGCTGTTAGATGGCGCTTCGCAAAGTAATTTTATTACTCAAGATTGTTGTCGGCGTCTTGGTTTCAATGTTAATAAGCGTTCAACCCGCTCAGTGGTGAAGGGTTTTGGAGGCTTACAGTCAGCTGTTCGTGGCACCGTTAAAACAAGATTTAGATCTCGTTTTAATAATAATATTTGGTTCGACATGGATTCGCTCGTTATAGATAAAATAAATGAACAGTTGCCTACCGTCCCGGTTGACACGTCTTTATTAACGAAATTTGGAGACTTGCCTTTAGCAGATGAGACTTACGCTGTTCCTGGAGTCGTCGATATATTGATCGGCGCTTCGATTCTCCCGCACCTCCAGTTATCACGTAAGGTTCAAGGGGGACCGACGTACCCCGCTCCGCACGCACTGGAAACAGTTCTTGGTTTTGTTATAATTGGTTCCGCACCCGCTTCTATAGATAGTTTTAGTCACTCGACTGCTTCGTTCTGTTGCACCGTCGAGCCGCCACTGGAGTCTACCATCCGCAAGTTTTCGCTCGGTGGCTCCCGTGTATCAGCTGAAAAACGCTTTCTTTGTTTGGAACGAAAGATGCAGGCGTCCCCAAAGTCGAAGCGGGCCTATGATGAGGTTGTTAACGAATATTTAGATGAAGGTTACATCTCACCTGCGCCTGCGGACACTGGCGGGACCCAGCCTTCGTGCATTGTCCCGCACCGCGGAGTTATTAGAGAAGATAAGCTTACTACTAAAACTCCGCGTGGTTTTGGATGGCAGTGCTAAGACTAGCACTTCCGTGTCGCTTAATGACATTTTGTATTGTGGTCGGAATCTTTAAGGTAATTTATTTGACATAATTGTAAATTTTCGCATTAATATTTGTAGAATTTTAGCTTTTTAGGACTCAACAGTCGCTTTGTGTTGGGCCCACTCTTCGCCCCATCGTTGGGACACATTCGTCGCTAATAGAGTGGCAAAAATTCAATCTGAATTAGCGCCACATAATCTCTTTCACGTTGCTGGCACCGACAACCCAGCCGATTGTCTCTCTCGTGGATTGCTTCCTTCGCGAATTTTAGATCACCTGTTATGGTTTAGTGGACCGTCCTGGATTCATGCCGCGTTAGATAAGTGGCCAGTTAGTCAATTCAATCCCACTACGGTTTCCGAACCACCCGAGGAGAAGAAGCACTCGCTTGTTGTATCGGTCCCACGTGAAGAGACCCTTATTTTGTTGTTGGCTAATCGCGTCTCGTCTTGGTCGAGACTGTTGCGTTGTGTTGTTTGTATAGACCGATTGTTTGCACACGCTGCAGTCGCGTCAAAAATGGAATACTCCATCTAACCCAATTACTGTAGGTACGGTGGTAGTCCTTATGACTGGGAATGCACCTCCTTTACATTGGCCTCTAGGAGTAGTAGAGGAAGTTTTTCCCGATTCCCGCGGGGTAACTCGTGTTGTACGGGTTAAAACTGCAACCGGATCGTATCTGCGCCCGGTTGTTCGCCTCTGCCCTCTGCCTAGCCAGCAGTGGGCGCGAGTTCCAATCTAGGTTTGTATTTTGGTTGTTGTTTCCCAAACCTAGATTTAGATTAGACTTTGGGTTTGTTTCGCATTTGTCGTTTCGAAGGTAACCCTTCAAGCCGGGGGGAATGGTTGCGCCGATGTAGAAGCTGTATTTCTTGACGCGGAAACACACTCCTTCTATACCCATCTCCCCTCCCGCACTACCTATAGTATAGTACTAGATATAGTTTCCGTCCGCCATTTGTGATATATAGACAATCAGTCCCGCTATGAACTAGCCAGCGTAAAGGCGGACCGCGCGCGCGTCTCTCAGAAATGAATAATATTTGTTGCATTTTAACCGCTTCATAGACCCTTACCGATCGGATTGTGCCTCTCGTGTGTCCCTCAAGTGATTTAGTGATGTGGACGGCAGCTCCTGAGCAAGGAAGAGAAGATCCGTGTACCGGCTGCGATGAAAACACGTGGTGTCGTGAAGGTTAGTGCATCCTCTCCTAATTTCTCGGGCTGCATTCATTGCCTGGATCACATCCGCGGCAACCCGGTCACCTGTCTTGTTTGTGTGTAAAGCGTCAATGGAACAGTTAACTACATCCCCGCAATACAGTCCACTAGCGCACGTGGCCAATCGCGCCACCAGTGGTAAATATCCCGATAGGGGTCGTTCAAGTATCACGTAAACAGATTTATTACAATTATTTAACTGTATTTCATAACATTATAATTATTGTATATTGACATCTAATCCAAATTGTGTTTAATAAATTTTATTTGAATTTGACATTTAATAATTTCTGGATTTAATATTATTTAATATTTACATAATATACACGGAAGTTATCTAAATTAAAGTATATTAAAAAAAATTTAATGGATTTAATTTATGTGTGTTCAAATTTGACATTTAATTCATTTATTATATAGTTCATTTAATTCTTTTTGTATATAATATCTAATTTATTATTTTATTCGATTGAATTTCGTTTGGGTCTGTAATATGTAGAACACAATAATATAAGCACCTACCTACTTCAATAAATAAAATATGTGACCTAAATGTTGCAATGCCTGAAAATGGCGTTAAGTTTTTAAGTACTGAATTCTATTCTATGTACATTTGGTCAGCAATAAATTATTTGATTTGAAACATTGTCAATAAATTAGATAACAGGCCCATTCATTAAATTAAATACTTTACTTTTATCATAAAATAAACGCACCTTGGAGTTCGACTCCAACATACTAGTTTTACGTAACTGCCCAGTAGTGTCCAACTGTGGGACACTACTGGGCTGCACTGGGTGTACGTAAAACGTTACAAAAACATTCGTGAATGTTAAGGGTTAACGCAAGAATGATAAGGGGAAAGGCTCTTACAGCCTCGCGTCGCAACGCTGCCCCATTTTTACCTACAAATAACATTAAACATTATTTCCATGTAGATAAGAATCAATATTGTTTGTAACATTTTGCCAAAAAAAAGTCGCTACCGGCCGCTGCTCTTTCTGTGGGGATTGACCTTTACTTAACCTTATTGGATTCTCACATAAGCCAGGCACTGTACATAGGAGGACTGGCTTGAATAGCCCTTTAGGACATCGATTTTATTTCTGTGTTTATATTATATAGGTAAATGTTACCGAAAATTTGCGAAAACGTTTATGTTTTATATATAACACATCAGATAATCAAGATAGTCCTCCTATCTTTGGCCATTGTACTGTAAGGAGGGATAAAGTCGTGACTCGTAATGTAATAAATTAATAATTGTTGTAATTAGCTGTGCTCGTCTGCATATGGCCACCCATACACTCTTGTGTCACAATTCAGATCAACTGTACTATTCTACAACCAAGCATTGCGACAGCTTTGAAACAGATTGCCATTGGTCGAACTGGATGACGTCACTGGACAGCGACCAATCACAACCTCTGTCAAAGCTATCGCGGCGCTATGCTCGACTCTGTATGCTTATACCTTGATCACACGCGCCGAGTGGAGTAGCGAGCCAGTACTTTCGGCCGAGTGCGATTTACGTGCAAAGTACTCGGCACTATGTTCACACGTAGCAAGCACCGGTCGAGTACGCTGTCTCGTCACTCCACTCGGTGCGTGTGATCCAGGAATTAGAGAATCGGAAGCGGAGGAAGGAAAATGGTTAAGTTTTTTTAAGTGGTAATGAAATATCAACCTTATTCCATTTAGATAAGGCTGAAAATAGTATGCAATAATAAATTTTATCCGATAAAGCAGTTGCTTACTATTTTAAGCTTTGTCTAAATGGAATAAGGTTGATGTTTAATTATTAGTAAAACTGCTCGAGTATTATCCTGCCTAAAGAAGTAAGAAAAAGCATTTATTCAAGAGATACACAATGTACTCTATGTAGCCCAGAGGACTCTAAAACGAAAGGCTCCCTGGTAAAGCTCTTATAATCACGTTATCTAGTTGATTTATTAAATTTCTAACATCTCCAATTTACTTCTGATAAAGTTCTTGGCGGGTTCCAAGATAGGGGTCTGTCTCGGTACACACATATTGGATCTAACGCGAGAAACAAACTAGGCGCGCGCGAATTGTTTTCTAATATTTGATGTATTTTAACACGTCCACCTCCGAAGAACATGTTAGGTCCAAGATATATATCCCGAGGTATAACTTAGAATGTGTTAATCTAATTCGGTTGGCGACGTATAGTGCCGTGGTATACACGGCAAGGGGCTATTTGTCATCATACGGTCACAAAAAATTCGCGATGCCAATAATAAACTCTCCTCTTCCTAACGAATTCGTGTATGGTCTAAGATGTAAAAATAAAAACTACATAACATAACATAAACTCACGCCTATATCCCCGAAGGAGTAGGCAGAGGTTCTAGCACCCACATTTTGCCAGTTTAAATTAGGTCCCAATGTAATAGGTGGCGAGCCTATTGCCATTAACCGGGCACTTATAAACCTGCGATAAATACACACATAACTTCGAAAACCATCGAAAAGTCATTGGTGTGTGCCATGGTAAAACTTGGGATCGAACCCGAGACCTCGTCTCAGCAGTTCATTACCCATACCACTAGTCTACCGCGGCCCAAATGAAAGAAACTAAAGGAATTTAATTCCTGCTCTTCAAAAAAAAACATTTTTTTTATCAGATTTGTTAACCTTTTTGAGAAAAATAAATTACTAACCACATTACAAATATATAATCTGTCTCCTAGACAAATGGCAACTCGGTGGCCGGCGCGTGGCGTATTGTAGAATAAATTGATGAATGTATGGGAGGTACACATCTTCAGATATTTATGATACTCAACCCCATACATCATTGATGATTCTATACAATACTCTGTTCAGACGAGCACTGGTTAGAAAAAATAGTGTTCCTATCATATATTTTTATGTAGTAGGTATAGTGAATATTATTTATTGATTTATTTAAGTAGATGTTATTTGCATTGATCTCTAAGATGTATATTCAGTATATTGTTTAATTAAATTACTTACATGAATTAACTCGACTTTTCTTTGATACCAGCAAAACACTCCGAAACAATAAATACCCTAGACATGTTTCTTTTTTTACATAGCACTTTATGAACGCTAGAGGGCGCCACATTAGATTCAGTGACGTTATACAGCGAGTGGACGTCCAAAACGCTTCTAACAATACCTCATTTGTCCAGTTCTAATAAGTAGTTTAAGAGCTATGAGGGAACAGATGAACCTACATACATAAATAGCCTGTCAAAATTAAAACCCTCCTTTGGCTTCGCCTTATTCTCATAAAACTGAAACAATTGCGTAAGAAAAAATACAGTTTAATAGCCTCTTAAACAAAAAAATGTAATAAATGCAGCTTAACAACGAGTAATTTATTTATTTATTGTTTTCATTTACAGCACCCAGTGGGTAACAAAAATATTACACACTATATTATAAAATACCGAAGTAAGTGTACTAAGGATCTGTACATTAATCACGCGAGGCTCAACAGGGGGAGGAGGTTCGGGAAAAAATCACAAAATATCACCAGGGGGGAGGTAGGGGTATAGTGAGATATCACGATCAATAATTTTTTCTAAATTACGCGCAAAAAAATGAATATGTTGATTTTTTTTTTAATTACTTGTACCAAAAAATGCACGTGATTTTGGGTAGAGAGAGGGAAGGGCAGTCTGAAACCTCAACACATATCACCATGGGAGAGGAGGGGTTAAATAACATCACATGATTAACGGACAGCCCCTAAGAGTTTTAAGAGTTATAAAAATATTTAAAATGTAATTTGAAATGTGAACCAACCATTCATATATTATATACATATTTATAGCTTATAGATAAATTTTATTCTGTTTGAACTCTGTCATATGGCCTCCTTGGGTAAAAGCCTCCTCCGTCCTTGTGAATTTCCTCTGTAACCCTTCCCAATTCAATGTCTTCTTTGCAGTGTGAGTGGTATGACAGTAGCTGATAGCAGAATCAGGGTCCTGGACGGCGTTAATGCATGATGGTGACACGCTTGGCATGTACAGCACACAAGTTGATGTCTCCATACAGACCTACCAGATATGCATCACTCGCTTCCTACAGAACAATAGCTGCAAAGATTTCTTCAAGAATTCTGTGAATTTTTTCTCACAAGATGCTGTAGATTTCTGATAACAACGGATATTTCGCAGAGCTACCGAATCAAGGCGATAACGATAGGGTTTCTTAACTCCACCCATGCTCACGCACAATGGCCCAAAATAGAAAACCAAATTCGGACAAAAGCTTTTCCACTCAAACTTTTTCCTCCACTCGTGCTAGGGGCTGAGTTACGAGCTGCTTAAGTAGCTAGTTATTTACGGGGAGCTTTACCTCCTGTCGTTTTATGGGTAGCCTGCTTGGTATGATCCATTTTACACTTGGATTGTTGATTTCACAATGAAATTCATCTTTAGAATAATATCCATTTAAGACATTCGACAACATGGTGCAAATTTATGCACACTTACTATGGACTCGTTCTGCAAGCTGGATGTCTTACACATGATTTTTTTTTTATACCGCTTAGGTGGCAGACAAGCACACGGCCTACCTGTTAGAAAGTGGTTACTGTGGCCTATGAGCGTGTGTAACACCAGAGAAGCCACACTCGTGCTGCCGACCCTGTAAGCACAGAGTATCTGTGCCGTCAGTGTAGAGGACAAAGCAGGACAAGCCTTTTGTCACCCCACTAACAGCACAAATTCTCCAGTGAGCTCTGGCTACCCTACTCACCGCTGGGAACACAACACGAAATTATAATAACCGCGGTATTCTGTAGGGCGGAGGTACTTCCCCAGTTGGACTGCTCAATTGGGAGGAAATACCGCCGTGTCCTACCTCCTTAATAGACTTGCTTCCTGCAGGACCACAATAGCTGCAGACTGGGAACGTAAGTCACTTTTAAAATCTTGTGCAATTTCTTGAGTTGATTTCACAATGTAAATAAGACTTAGAGATGCACAACAACAGATATACTAAACTTAAATTGGCTTATAAGACAGACATAACTACATCTTACAAGCTTTTTCTGATCTCTAATAGATTTCTCGAGGTTTCTGTCCATCCCAATCAACAATTTTCTTGTTATACCAAACATATTGGCCTCGGACAGAGTCATCAGCATCGAGCGCCAGGAACAGTGGTGCAATAGCCCCTTCGTCGATGCTTAATGGACCTTGATGGGATGACATGTCTGTGTCGACATAGCCGGGATGCACGGAGTTCACTTTGATGTCTGCGGACAATGAGTAATTTAGTAAGTATATTATTATTTTTATTTCCAAGGGATAGTTTATAAATTTAGTTTAGTACCATAAGAATGGTTGTACTATTGACTGTTTAACTATTTAGTATTTAACTTCATAACTCTATCTCCTCTTGAAATCTTACCTAGAAAATCGTATCTTCTACATAAAAATCAACGATTCCACCTCAGAGTTCTACAACATAAAAGCAGGCGTTCCTTAGGGATCGATATTGGGACCTTCACTCTATCTGCTATTCACGGCAGATGTACCAGAATCTGACAACGTATTTACGGCCACATTTGCAGATGACACCGCTGTGCTTTCAACTGATAAAGATCCAAAAACTGCATCTAGAAACCTACAGGAGCATCTGGACAAAGTTCATCTCTGGATGCAGTCATGGAAAATCATGGCTAGTGCAACTAAATCCAGTCATATTACATTTAGCCTAAGGCAAGAAGACTGTCCGCCTGTCAAAATAGGTCAAGAAGAGCTACCTCACAATACAACTGTAAAGTACCTCGGATTTCACCTTGACAGAAAGCAAACCTGGAAGACACATATACAAAAAAAACGGGATGAACTAAATTACAGGTTTAGGTCATTGGAATGGCTTCTAGGCAGAGGATCACGGCTATCGGTAGAAAATAAGCTACTCATCTACAAAATATTAAAACCTATCTGGACATATGGCATCCAACTCTGGGGTACAGCAAAAACTTCAAACATTGAAATTCTGCAAAGATTTCAAAATTCAGTACTCAAATCTATTGCAAATGCTCCATGGTTCACTAGAATGGATGAATTGCATAAATACCTAGATATTCCCACAGTAAAAGAGGAAATAGTTAAAACTACCCAGTCTTACAAGAACCGGATCACTCACCACCAGAATAAACTAGCACAGAATCTCGGAAATCAACTGGTAACAAGACGGTTAAAAAGATTACACACATGGGATAACCTCTGAGAGAGAATTAAAGGAAGGCGGCCTAACAGTGGGAAGGCATGCCTAACACGCCAAATATCTCCTAAAACAACTGCTTATGGTTTTAACTGAAAGCGATCGCATGTTAGGTCCAAAATAATAAAAAAAAAAAAACTTCATAACTTCTTAAAGTTGGTACATAATTCCTTTGTAGGCAACTATAAAACTGTTTAAATAAATGCCTCAGTACTTAGTTGACATTCCACTTCAAAAAAATTAAATAGAAAGGAAAAAAGGATATTGTCATAAAGTAGATGAAAATCATAATGATAAAAATTTCTTGCTTGCTTGCTCAATATAAATTGTAAAAAACCATATAAAAAAATCTAGTTCTAGTATAGTTCTCTGAGTAGATACTGAGAAGATACTAACAGCGAAAGAACCATTTTCCAATGGTTTATCTACCATAATCAATAGTTTTATAATATTCCTTAACATAATTGTAAAATATTGACGTTCATATGTGCTCTTTATGTGCCTAAACTGGATTCTTTGATGGAAGTAGTTGGCTTATAGTCCAACTATTGAGATTGGACAGTGCAGCGCGATAGTCCAATTATATAGTTCGATTGAAGAATTCAATGTTATAGAAGATAAATGAAAGAAAAAATTGATAACTATATTAATAAGAGTACTATATTGATAAGAGTACTTGTTATTTTCTTATCATGTTTATAAGGATTGTGAAGGGTATTTCACATAAACACTTATGACATAATAAGTACAGATACTAAAATGAATAACCTTCATATAACATGATTGATTATTATAGATAAACCCTGCTATTCTTTGAGTGCATCTATTGTTAGCTGTACTCATACTAAGGGCTATCTGATGCCCTAGCAACATATATGTATGATAATATAGCCAGGGGCTCTCGGGACTTTTGAGCTAGATATTGGGACTAGATTCAGAACTACATTACCTTCACTGGAAGCTCTGAGAGTTCCCGGCAGAGTAGAATATGGACCACCCCATCTCTTCTCACGTGGTGTCGTACAAGGCGAGTAACGAACGTAAGGGATTGGGCTGTTTAATATTAGACAGATATATACAGCCCAGACTCAGCTTCACATGCATGGCTTGAGTCAACAATAGTGCCCGGAAGATGGCAATAGGCTCACCCCCTATTACATGGGACCGATTTCAATGAATGGTGAAATGTGGGTGTTATTTCACCTACGCCTAACCCTCCGAGGATAAAGGCGTGATTATATGTATGTATGTAGAAGGTTCCTACAGGGTTGGCAGCACGAGTGTCACAACACTAGTGTTGCACACATCCAAAGGCCACAGTAACACTTTGTTTATTAGTACCTAAGTGGTAAATAAAGATGTAATTTACTTACCTCTATTGTTCAATAACCTCTGCTGAATATTAGTCAGCGCAGTCACACCAACTTTTGATACCACATATGACGAGTTCCCCCATTCCGCAGCATGAGTCCCTTGCTTAGCAGCGACTACATACTCCTGCATTAGCTTGGAAAGTTCTGGAATCGTTAGCTTTTCATCTTTAAACTTTTGTCTCAATGTTTTGCTTGGGATCAAACTCAAATGAGCGGCAGAACTAGAAATATTGACCACTCTAGCACCGTTTTTCAATAGAGGGAATAATATATCGCATGTAGATACCAAAGAGAAGTAGTTGACGAACAAAGTCTGTTCGGCTTGTACAGACACCGGTTCTGGAGCACTGCTTTTAAACGCAATGGCGGCGTTGTTCACCAGTATATCAATTCCGTCGTACTTGCTTTTGATGTAGTCCCGGAAAGTCTCAAGACTCTTCGTATCCGTGACGTCTAGCTGATGGAACGCTGGCTTCAAACCTTCCTTGTTTAGTTCTTGGACGGCCTTGTTTCCACGCTCAACATCTCTTGATGTTAGGTATACTACGCCATCGAAACGTTTGCAAAGGCCTCGGACTATAGCGAAACCGATGCCTTTATTAGATCCTGTTACAACTGCGACCTTAGTAGCCATTAGTATACTTTTAAAGTAATTTTGTTTGAAAACGTCACAAAATTGCGCCTGTTAAAACTAAATAAATTCTAGTCTGTCAAGAAGTGACAATAGAAGTGTCAACTGTCAAGTCGTTAATTCCCATTTTTTTTTCTTTTCATTTATTCGGAACCAACTAAGGTTTTCGGATCTGGAACGCGTGCTTGCTACAAGTGTTCGTCCTTGCCAAAAATCTTTTTGTTGACAATATTGTGTTGCTGGAGTATTTAAGTGCTTCTGTGTTGTCTAAGTGTGCTTAGTATTCATATTCAGGGTAAGTAACGGTGTTTAACACTTAGATTGTCCTATGGATAACCATCCACCAGACCCCGGTGGGGGAAACGTCCCCGGCCAGCGGCCGGGCACGCCTCTCCCCAGTAGTTCTCGCGTTGTGCTAGATGATACACCTACATCCATCATAGCCAAGAAACGTATGAACCACACCTCACAGGAAGACGCTGTCCCTGCCAAAAAAACTATTACGATCCCCTCCCAAGCTACGCCGTCTATACAAAGTACTTACATCCATCCGGATTTTCAGGATAAGGTAGCAAAGTACTTAGACTCAGATTCAGGTCCTTTTTTGGTTCACGTGACAAGAGATACCGAGGATGCCGCTGCTGGAACAGTGTTCCGATCCATAAAGTTCGGCCAATTCTTATTCGCCAATAAAATTAACAACATAGTTGATGGTAGTGTTAAGCGAGTGGGTCGCAACAGAGTGTCCGTTGAATTTAAGAACGCTAGTGATGCCAACAACTTTCTTTCTCATCCATCCTTAGCAAGGGCCAAATACTTGTGTTCTATTCCCTCTTTTGCAAGCTCTCGAATGGGCATAGTAAGGCAGGTTCCAGTAGATTGGACTCTAGAAGAAGTGGTCCTATCCATTGAGGTCCCATCAGGATATGGTTCAATCATGAAAGCAAGAAGGCTTAACAGAAGAGTACTGAATGAGAACAACACAGCCACATACATTCCCACTCAGACTATTGTAGTCACTTTCTCAGGACAAAAATTGCCCCCACACGTCTATTGTTTTTATAACTCTCTCCCCGTTGAGAACTACGTTCTCCCTCTGATTCAGTGCTGGAAATGCTGTCGCTATGGCCACACCACTACACAATGCAGGTCTGCTCCACGGTGTTTTATTTGCTCCCAAGCTCATGAGGGTACATCATGTGCCTCAGGATCCCCCACCTGCATGTTTTGCTTAGGGCCTCACTCAGCAAAAGATCCCTCTTGTCCAGAACACTCTAGGCAGAAGATGATAAAGATTACTATGTCTCAGGAGAATATCTCATATATGGAGGCATCTGCCAGATTCCCCCAAGTGAAAAAATCCTTTGCCGACACTACCAGAATGTCTCAACCATTGAGTCCTCAACTTGGTGCTCAGCAGTCTTTCCCGTCTTCTGTCCGGAGGTCTCAAGGGCCTCAAGTATCTCACCGAAAAACAATTATCATGCCCCAAAGGCAGAACAAACCCGCTTCTGGCCCTGGCTATGACAGGCAGGCCCACAATGTTATCACTCGCTGCCCCCCATCTTCTCTTCCTAATGGTGCTGCTATCTCTGATGCAGAAGCTAACGTTCCTGCGAATGATAACCTCCTTGATCTATTACTCTCCACACTTATTAACATGTTGACCCGCTTTGATGATACTGAGCTGCCTGATAAATATAGATCAAAACTTACTCAGCTGTTAACTTTCACCAGTAACATTCCCTCCTCTGCTCCAATGGAATTGTAGGAGCATTAGAAGTAAGAAAAGTCATTTAATTTATTTAATTAATAAGCACAAACCTCTCATCCTTGCCATCCAGGAGACTTGGCTTAAGCCCGGTTCCCATTTCAGGGTGCCTGGGTATGTCTGTCTCCGGGATGACAGAGGTGATAGGTATGCTGGAGCTGCCCTTCTAATCTCTAGAACAATTATTTTTAATTCTTTCACTTTACCTCCTCATAGTGATGGTATCAATATTGTTGCCATTACAGTGGCAAACATTGCTTTTCTCTCGATTTACATCCCCTATCCAGATGTTTCTTCCTTGGCTGAGATGAATGACATTTTAACTTCTATAGCTTATCCGCTTGTTATTCTAGGTGACTTCAACATTCATCATACTTCTTGGGGTTCACAAGATTGTGATGTTTTAGCATCCCCATTCATAGAGATGCTAGATTCGTTGAATCTCTGCATCTTAAATGATGGCTCTGCCACCCGTAGGCCCTCTCTAACCCAAAGGGGCCCTAGTGCTGTAGATTTGACTGTTTGCTCAGCGTCCCTTGCCTCTTGCCTGACTTGGCAGATATCAAGTGACTCACAACAGAGTGATCACTACCCCATAATTGTCACATCACTAGCCAGCCACAGGGAATCATCACCATTTAACCCCCTTCTCAAATATAACCTTTCAAAGGCCAATTGGGAATTATACTCCAGTTATCTTGAACAAGAGGTTTCTCTCCTGCCTGCGCCTAACTCAGATAACATTGAGACTGTTTACACCCTGTTTAAACAAGCTCTTCTGAACTCTGCTGACAAGGCAATACCTGTTAAAAGGGCCCCCAGGAACAACATCCCCTCTCCTCCTTGGTGGGATGAGGCCTGCTCGTCTGCCTGCCGAATGAGAAAGGAGGCTGAAAGAGCATATAAGCATAATATGTCAACTAATAACTATTTAAACTACCAAAAAGTAGCTGCACAAACAGTTAGGCTCCTGTCACAAAAGAAAAAGGATGGTTGGCGCAGATTCTGCGAAAGATT
This sequence comes from Eilema griseolum, assembly GCA_963662185.1. Lineage (NCBI taxonomy): Eukaryota > Metazoa > Arthropoda > Insecta > Lepidoptera > Erebidae > Eilema > Eilema griseolum. The sequence goes on from OY759256.1 coordinate 1,940,763, forward strand.
AGCCCCTCGTACCCCCGCATCTTTTGTATGGAGAGATATTAGAAGGTTCAGGTACTCTACAACCTACAGCAATATTACGTCGAATGACCCCTCCCGATGGTTACAGAAATTCGAGCAAAGATTGGCTCCCCCAACAGCTCCCACAGCTGATGAGTCTTCAAAATTCTTTCCCTCCAGTCCTCAGGCTTCACACCCTTTAGATGCTTGTTATACGTACGACGAGCTTTCGATCGTCTTGGGGTCCCTTAAGGATTCTTCTCCTGGGGTAGATGGCATCCCTTACTCATTCATTTTCAAAAGCAGCACCACTACCAAAACCTTCTTTTTAAATTTACTCAACCACATTTTTTGCTCTGGTTTCCCCCCGGAAGAGTGGAAATCTCAAATCATAATACCGATCTTGAAACCAGGTAAGCGCAGCGATGATCCCTCTAGCTACCGCCCCATTGCGCTCTCTTGTACTATGTCTAAAATATTAGAGCACTTAATAAAAAATCGTTTAGAGTGGCTGGTGGAAAGCCAGGGCTTACTGTCGAAAACTCAGTTCGGCTTCCGCAAGGGCCTGGGGACAATGGATAGCCTCAGCATTTTAACTACTGACGTTAGAATAGCTTTATCTAAAAATCAGTATTGCGTGGGCATTTTCTTGGACATTGCAGCTGCATATGATAATGTACTTCTTCCTGTGCTCAGGCAAAAACTGCTCAATCTGAGTGTTCCAGAGAAGATCGTAAATTTCATTTCCAATTCCCTGTCTGCAAGAACCATTAGTCTTAGAGTTCAAAATTCAACCCTCTCTTCCAGAATTACTTGGAGAGGCCTTCCACAGGGCTCTGTCTTAAGTCCTCTCCTCTACAGTATCTACACAGCTGATTTGGATCTCTCAGTCACATCTTTCTGCAACATCTTACAATATGCAGATGATTTGGCTCTTTATGTAGCAGTGGATCATATGGCGGATGCTGTGTCCAGATTGAACTCAGCAATTTCCTATCTCTCTATTTGGCTTACTGACCATGGTCTATCACTCTCAGTTCCCAAAAGCTCTGTGGTAATTTTCAGCCGTCGTAGATCCATCCCTGATTGTTTAATCTCTCTTGATCATCAAAATTTCCCTGTAAATAACACAGTTAAGTTTTTAGGATTTGTTCTGGACTCAAAGTTATCTGGGGTGGAACACATTAACTACATTTCCCATAAATGTGAAAAAAATATTAATATTTTAAGAGCAGTGTCTGGCGCCTGGTGGGGAGCCCACCCCTATTGTCAAAAGCTGATGTACAACGCCCTTATCCGTAGCCACCTTGACTATGGAAGCTTCCTCTTGGAACCATGCAATAAGGCAGCATTAAGCTTGTTGGATAAGATCCAGGCCAAAAGCATGCGCCTCATTGTAGGTGCCATGAGATCATCACCGATAAATGCACTACAATTGGAGTGTGTAGACCCCCCTCTATTTCTAAGAAGACAGTACCTCTCAGACAGATACCTATATAAATCGTCCCAACTATCCTTACATCCCCTAATACCCAAGTTACATAGACTATCAGAATACATTTCTTCAGGTGGATATTGGACACATAAAAACCACCCCTGTTTATTTAATAGTTTTGTGAATTATGTTCGTCTCCCTTTCCCTTGTTTTCAGTGTAAAACTAACCCATTGTTTGAAACCACATTTGATGCAATTATCTACACCCCTAATGTGGTCTTATATTCAGGTATCAGTAAGGATTCCGTGGACGCTGGTAGGGAGCTGGATTATTTGATCAGTCAACATTGGAAGGATTGGCTAGCCATTTACACTGACGCATCTAAAACTTCTGACTCTTCTTGCGTGGGGTCTGCAGTTTGGATCCCAAAATATAAAATTATACTGTCATATAAATCTCCAAATATCAATTCCATTTTTACTGGCGAATCGATAGCTATACTTGAAGCATTACTATATGTTGAATCTCATAATGTAAGCAAGGCGGTGGTTTTTACTGATTCCAGGAGCTGCTTAATGGCCATCCTAGCTAATCAATTCACCAGTAAAACAAAGTTCCCCTTAATACTGTTGATTAAGCAATCATTGTTCAGATGTCAGACTAAGGGTCTGTTGATTTCACTGGTATGGATCCCAAGCCATACGGGCATAGCAGGTAACACTTTTGTGGATTCCCTTGCCAAGGAAGCAATATCCAATGGTGCTCTCGACCAATATAGAGTCTATGCTCACGATATCCTCTTACTTGCCAAACCCTGTATGATCTCAAAATGGACTACCCTTTGGGAGAAGTCCAGTAAGGTGAAGGGTAGACACTATGCCTCCATCCAGCCTGATATTCCAGCTAGACCTTGGTTTTACCAATTCCGTGAAGCTAGTAAGAGAGCTACTTCGGTAATTTGTCGTCTGCGTTTAGGTCATGCCTGCACCAATGTATTTCTAGCTAAAATCAGGATCAGGGACAGCTCTCTCTGTGAGTGTGGCTTAGATGAACACACAGCGGATCATATTTTCTTTGAGTGCACAAGAAGGAATGGTTCTTTATATGATATCCTCCCCATTAACCGTATCCCTCGACCCATGAATTTTAACTCTCTTCTGACCTATACTAATTCTCCTCTCATATATTTGATCTCTAGCTACATTAACTCAAATAATATTAACCTGTAGAACTGTGTTTGTCTGCTATAACCTCCAACCAGTGTGTTTTGCTTTGACTCAGGTACTCCAGCGTGCTACATGACTTTCGGCCTATATTGGATGTTAAATACATCATCTCTTGTACATTCATAAAACCTTTGATCCGAGACTACAACAAGTCACATTCCGACAAGTCGAAACTATGAATTAAATCCCGAGCTAAGTCATTGGCGGAAACATCGGAATCGCCAGAAGGAAAAAAAAAAAAAAAAAAAAAACCAACTAAGGTACTATGACCATGCTGCCAAGTCATCAGTTTTTAATTTCTTAGTTGGGATGATTATTGATGATAATGAGTTGATGATGACTAATGATTGATGCCTCAATAAAGTTGTGAGGACATTACTACAGTTTTCTAGGGAGATTTGAAACACACAGGCACTTCATTTAAAATCAGTCAGATTAATGTTGCTATCTTTGGTTTTAGAAATGGGAATATTGTTGTTATTTGGTAGACAATGTGTTAGAAAAAATTTGGTAGCATAAGTTAACCAAAAAAGCCAAGCCATACTTCAGTACTAATATCAAGAAGCCGTTTCAAAAAAATTTAGTTTTCTGAATGAATAGAGATTTAACCACGATAAGAGTAGTTGGAGCTCTAAAAAACTCGATAAACAACAGATCTAACCACAGAACTTCGATATTGCCAGTGTGATTCGTGCAGGTAACAGTCACATTTCTTTTATACCACTCGGTTGGCAGATAAGCACAGGGCCCACCTGATGAAAAGCTGTTACCTGTAATAATTAAAAAATATGTGTTATTACAAAGTAAAAAAAATTGGTTCGCAAGCGTCAGATGTAATAATAAAAAAAATATGTGTCATATGACAATGAAAGAAAAGTAAGTGTGTAATCTCCTAATTAAAAGAAATAAAAATAAAATTAATTTTAAGTACATTACCATAAAAGTTCGGGCGCCTTGGAGATACACATGCCTAAGATAATCAGCGGAGATTGGAAACTTTTAATCTTCCGGAGGTGAGCTAAATGAAACCAAACTGTGAGGTTTAAGGTTTTATTGTCCACTCCAGTGTGCATTCAGAAATAGATGTAAGGATACATTCCTAATGTATAACTAACCTTAAATTTAAAATTAGATTTTTATAAGCTATGTCAATATTATCCTACGTCAATATGATTCTATGTCACCAATGCACTTTTAGGTTATTTTGAAGTTTAGATTTAAAATATAATTAAAGTAAGCTCACGGCATCCCTCGGCGAGTATATGTAAACACAGCAGCGGGAAAGCTCGTAGCAGGCGAAGTTTTCAGTTTAAGCCCATGCGGTACATCCATGTTTGAGGTGAAAAGCCCAAACCCTCCATAAGGAAATGCAGTTGACCGAAGACAAAGAAACGCCGAAAAAGGTCCAAAGAAAAGAGAAAATGCAAAGACAAAGACGGTTCCAATTGGAAACCTGTAACAAAATTGCATGTCATTAGAACAACTCCTATATGAACACGAGGTCCTAATTTTTTTTATAAATTTGGGCGACTTACCGCCTTAATTTGCTGGAACAATGCCAATAGCAAAAGAAATCATAATATTCTCAGATTAAGAGCTGAAACAATAGAATTTTAACAATTATTTTTCAAATTAGGAGCGTGGCGAATTTCCAATAAAGTGAATCTTATTAAAAAATGACAACTCACCAGAAATAAACTATAATTCCACAAGAGGATAGTTGTGAGGACACAAACTATTATCCTTTAGGCCAAAATACTCTCATTTTTATGAGATTTATTGAAATTAAGTTACGAAGCCATGAATATCGATCATCCAGCCTCAACGCTAGGAAGAAAGGTGCCTTGACAGGTATACGTCAAAATGTCATTCACTCCGCGTTCCGAAACTTTTCGTTCAAAAATAGAATTAAAACCGGTGTGACGACGTTCGCAGAGCGCGTCGTTACATTACATCCCTCCCCAAAAAGAAAAAAGAAAGAAAGAAACTTCCTTTTCTAATGAAAATTATGAGAGTCCAGAACAAAATTCCAAAAAACCTCAAAAGACAAAATGTCTTGCAACATTTTTCAATAAACAAAAAAGGCAATGCGAAAGCATCTTGCATTGGGTATTGCAGAAATAATTATAAATTAAAGAATGGGAAAGCATTCCTAGAAATCAAAGAATGTGAAAACACTCGAAAAGTAAAGAATTAAGTTGAAAAAGAATTTCCAGTTTCAAATGGAAACAAAGGACACTATCCAACTTAATGGAATAACCGAAACCAAACTCAGAAAAGAGTAAAAACTTATTTCAACACAAAAGTGAAAATAAATCCTTCAATAAAACAAATTAAACAATCCCTACTCAATTCCATTCCAGATATCGATTAGGCAACCAACGCCGTCGAATCTAATCCTTGATCTTAACCAGCCTTCTAGCATCAATACAAAAGTGCGGTTGAGCTCCTACGCCACCGACTCTATACCAGCTATTCCTGAAACAAAAATATGAAACTAACAAGATATCGGTTAAGCACCAACGCTGCCGAATCTGAAAGAAAATCGGTAAAAACAATGAAGTTTTCCCACTGTCGGTTAGGTTGAAAAGCCGCCGACTTCAAATTCCTATTCCAACATCTAAAACGTCAAAACAAAATCACAACAAAAGTGTCGTAATAATATATTTATAAGCATTGTGATCGGCATAACACCACCAACTTTCCGAGCACAAGCAAAATATAAAGAAAATATGACAATTGTGACCAGTACAACACCACTGACTTTCTGAGCACAACCGCATAAGAAAAGTATGACTTTTGCGACCGGCACAACACCACCGACATCCCGTGCGCAAAGCATAAAAAATGTAACAATGTGTATAAAAACACAATCGTACAAAAAGAGAAAAACGACAATTACGACCGGCTCAACACCACCAGCTTCCCGTGCGCAAAGCGTAAGGTGTGACTATGTGTATGAAACACAATAGCACAAAAAATTGTAAAGTCCAGTAAGACACAAGTTTCCCAAAAAATGGTATAACAAGGTGTGTAAAAAATGCATAAAATGCGTCCAATCCGAGAATCTTAATACTAAGAAAATAACCGAGAACTGTACAAAAATAAAGTTCAAGAAACTTAATTTTCCATTCCCTAAGTGAGTGGAAATAAGTCAAGTGAATTTAATGCAGAAAACGAATATTAAACTTCACTCCTATATTAGAGTAGAAACTAAATTCCTAAATTTGTACAAAATATACAATATTAAATATACAAGTGTATAAAAATATATACAGGAAAATAATCCTATACAACAAAGATAAATAAAAATATAAGATCTTTTGATGTGGAACAATTTGTTAATATGGAGTAGAGTTACACAATAACAAGTCCTAAAATGACCTAAGTTATTTTGAAGGAAACTAAAATTGAAATTAATAAATTGTTGTGAAGTTCCTAACATACATCTCCTTTCAACACCCCTCAACCTTTCAAACATCACCTCATAGTGGGGTCATACTTCAAACAAAGTACCAAAGACAAAGATAGACATTGTCAAAACAAGAATAATTTTAATATTTAATTATGTCTTTAATATGATAACGACCAGTATAGTTTTTATTAAGGTCTTTTAAAACATAAACATTAGAGGAAATTTTATCTATTATTTCACACTTAACAAACTTAGGTGCTAACTTAGCCGAAAAGAATGCAGGAGCATTAGACTGCACAAAACTTCTCCTCCACACTATATCTCCCACTTCAAAAGAAATGACCTTCCTTCCTATATTATAATAACGCGCATTACGCTTATAAGCTTTAAGCAATGAAGCTTGAACTTTTATAAAAATATCACTAAGTGATTTAAGTGAAAAAGCAAATGAAGACCTATCAACAACATCAAGTTGATTGAGGTTATCAAAAGAATTACTAAAACGGTGCAATGAGGCATCAAAAATAAGTTCTCTACCGAACATGAGAAAATTAGGAGTGAAATCTGTAGCTAGATTCACACTACTATTTAAAGCTAATTGAACATGAGGCAAATATTTTGACCAAGTTCTATGATCATCTTTAACAAAACAAGAAATACATGTTTCGACTGTTTTGTTATATCTCTCTACAGGATTATTTTGAGGTGTATATAAAGTATTATAAAATATTTTACTAATATTATAACTTTTTAGAAAATCTACAAATTGCTTAGCTGTAAATTGGCTTCCATTATCACAAACAAAAATTTTAGGTGTTCCAAACTTAAGAAATATTTCTTTTTCAAGTATCCTACAAATTACTTTAGTGGTAGCACTAGTCATAGGAAATATCCAACAATATTTTGTAAAAACATCTATGATTGAAAGTATATACTTATGGCCAGAATAAGCTTTTGGAAGAGTTCCAATAATATCAATAGAAAGCATTAACATTGGTTTATCAACTTTCTTAGGATTAACCATAATTCCATGAGGTGGATTAGTAGAAGATTTATAAGCTTTACAAGTATCACAAGAAGAAATGTATTTTTGAACATCAATAAACATACCTTTCCAAAAATAATGTATTTTTAATTTATTTAAAGTTTTATGAATTCCTAAATGTCCCGAATTAACATCATCATGATTAGATTCAACAGTGTCCAAGATGTGTTCTTTTTGTTTAGCAGGACTAAGGGGCCAATAACGTTGTTTAAAAGGTTCACCAGTAACATTAATTTTATGTTTAACTAAATGAGTAAGACCTAAGCCTCTCTTTTCATAAGAAATATTTTCAAAAAGTGAAATAATTTTATTTAACTCGTGTTTCTCAGAGGGAGAAAGTTCAGAAACAGAAGTAACTGCATTTACACAAGTAGTGGATTCACATTCAAAAGCAACATTATTCCATAAGTCCTCAGCAAGATTAAATTTCAACCAAAAGTCAAATCCCAAAATAATTGAAGGTTTAAAAGAAGGTATTATCAAAAAATCTACATTTTGAGTTAAGTTATCACAAGTGATAGGTAAAACCATAGTTCCAATAACATTGTGTGCAGAACCATCAGCAGTAACAGCGTTACCTTTATAAGGTTTAAATTTATAACCTAATTGCAAAAATGTTTGATGAATATTAGAACCGAGTACACAACTACAAGCTCCACTATCTAACAAACCTGAATAAAATTTATTATTAATATTAAAATTTAAATAAGGTCTAGTGTCTTTATGTTTAACAAACAAAACAGGAGCAGCCCTGATATTATTAAAGAAAACTTTCAAATAATCCAACCATTCATTAAATTCTTTCTTACAAGTGGCTTCATTCGGAGCATTGCTAAATTTTTTCAACATCGAGTCACCAGAGGTTTTATCAAAAACTAGGGCTCGATGGGACCTGATACGTTTTTTGACTGAACAGTATTTGAATTACAAACTTCGCAATTCTTCGTAGTGACGCCAAGCTTGTGACATTTAAAACAAATTACACCTGGAAATGTAGGGCAATTTTTATAAGAATGTCCAGAGGACTTACATTTTAAACAAGTTAAATCATCTGATTTAACGGCACTAATTTGAGCAGAATATTTTTCTTTTTTAATACTTTTATTCTCACTCAAGTTCTTTCTTGACACAAAATTCTCTAATTCTCTGCTGAGGTTAATAAATTCGTCGATAGAAGAAATAGTTCTACCAAACACAAAAGGTGTGTAAATATTTAACATGTTATGTTTAATAATAGTTATGAGGGTAGCATCAAAAACAGGCATAGACAAACGGCTAGCCATATCCATTATGTCTGTAATAAAATCTGGTAATGACTCAGTTATCTTTTGTTTACGAGTACGGAGTTCATGTTCCAAATGATAATCAAATTCAATTCTATCAAAACGTTTCAACAACGCAGCCTTCAAATCCTGCCAAGAAGCAATACGAATACGAACACTACGAAACCATTTAAGCGCAGTTCCTGACAAAAGATCAGAGAATGAACTAACCAAAAAATATTCATTAAAATTTTTAAACAAGAAATATTCTTCCACTTGAGTAATAAATTCCCTAACGCACGATTTACCATCATACAAAAGCTTACTTCGTTTTAAATCAGGCAACTTAGTAACAGAAGGCAAGTTTTTCTTCAAATTATCATTCAATAAAACATTCATCATATTAAATGAAGATGCGGCTCTCAGACTATGATCACCAGCTCCTCGACTATTCGAAAATGGATCAACAACTTCAGACAAATCAGCCATGACATGAGGCAACCCATGAGTAGAAGTACCAACTGGAACATCATTAACAATATTCTCAAACAAAGGCGGGACCTGTATTTCCTTATCCATGTTTGATTTATAAAAGGATGTGAAAATCTAATAAAAAGTTGTATTAAATACACTATAAGTTTCTAATTAAAGTATCAATTAAAGTTTCTAATTAAAGTTAATTAAATTATGAATGAAGTTAATTGCATTGATAGCAAAACGCTAAACTCAAAAGTCAAACAAACTCATAGAATGGAATGTTATTGTTGCAAAAATTATTTAGGTCAAATGCCTATAAAGATAAAAATGCATTAGTGATTCACAAAATAAATTATTTATGTCTACTTAAGGTAAACAGCAAATATTCAAATATTACTATGTTTTCACACATGTGAATAAAGGTTAAGAACTAGTAATTATATAATATTACTAAGTGGAAAATCTTACCTGTAATAAACAAAAGCTATATAAGATAAAACAATTATAACAATAACCATGTTATACAAATTGAAACATTCACCTGTAATTGAGAGATACAAACAATAGTACTAACTTGTAGTATGATTAGTTTTGCAAAGTAAACAATAACAAAGGTTTACTGTAATACACAGTTATGTAACAGTAAAATACATGAAGAAAACACTGTTCCTAACATGATAAGGTAAAAAATAATGCAAAGGTGACAAGGAATAAAGATATATGCACACTGTCATGTCCCTGTTCGCGAGTGCCAATTGTAATAATTTAAAAATATGTGTTATTACAAAGTAAAAAAAATTGGTTCGCAAGCGTCAGATGTAATAATAAAAAAAATATGTGTCATATGACAATGAAAGAAAAGTAAGTGTGTAATCTCCTAATTAAAAGAAATAAAAATAAAATTAATTTTAAGTACATTACCATAAAAGTTCGGGCGCCTTGGAGATACACATGCCTAAGATAATCAGCGGAGATTGGAAACTTTTAATCTTCCGGAGGTGAGCTAAATGAAACCAAACTGTGAGGTTTAAGGTTTTATTGTCCACTCCAGTGTGCATTCAGAAATAGATGTAAGGATACATTCCTAATGTATAACTAACCTTAAATTTAAAATTAGATTTTTATAAGCTATGTCAATATTATCCTACGTCAATATGATTCTATGTCACCAATGCACTTTTAGGTTATTTTGAAGTTTAGATTTAAAATATAATTAAAGTAAGCTCACGGCATCCCTCGGCGAGTATATGTAAACACAGCAGCGGGAAATCTCGTAGCAGGCGAAGTTTTCAGTTTAAGCCCATGCGGTACATCCATGTTTGAGGTGAAAAGCCCAAACCCTCTATAAGGAAATGCAGTTGACCGAAGACAAAGAAACGCCGAAAAAGGTCCAAAGAAAAGAGAAAATGCAAAGACAAAGACGGTTCCAATTGGAAACCTGTAACAAAATTGCATGTCATTAGAACAACTCCTATATGAACACGAGGTCCTAATTTTTTTTATAAATTTGGGCGACTTACCGCCTTAATTTGCTGGAACAATGCCAATAGCAAAAGAAATCATAATATTCTCAGATTAAGAGCTGAAACAATAGAATTTTAACAATTAATTTTCAAATTAGGAGCGTGGCGAATTTCCAATAAAGTGAATCTTATTAAAAAATGACAACTCACCAGAAATAAACTATAATTCCACAAGAGGATAGTTGTGAGGACACAAACTATTATCCTTTAGGCCAAAATACTCTCATTTTTATGAGATTTATTGAAATTAAGTTACGAAGCCATGAATATCGATCATCCAGCCTCAACGCTAGGAAGAAAGGTGCCTTGACAGGTATACGTCAAAATGTCATTCACTCCGCGTTCCGAAACTTTTCGTTCAAAAATAGAATTAAAACCGGTGTGACGACGTTCGCAGAGCGCGTCGTTACATACCATGGCCTATGGACGTGTGCTACGCCAAGGGAGTCACACTCACCTGTAAACAAGAGTGTCTGTGCCATCACTGTAAAAGACAAAGCAGGACAAGCTTTTGGTCTGCCCACTGACAGCACAAAATCTCTCCAGTGAGCTCTGGCTACCCTACTCACCGCCGGAAACAACACGAGGATATTATAGCCGCGGTATTCTGTAGGGCGGAGGTACTTCCCCAGTCGGACTGCTCAATTGGACGGAAATACCGCCGTGTCCTACCTCCTTCAACAAACAACTACATCACAGTAAATAATAAATTCGACCGTTTCGTACTCGTACCTAGAATGAAGGACTTCTCCAACTTAGTTAGGAAAAGGCTTGGAGAATGATATTTGATACAACAGAAACAATCAAATTTTTGTATGAATTTATTCATTTTATGGACCAAAGGCACTTATGGTTAAAACATATTTATGTCATTTTCACTGGATAATTGTAACATGTTACAGAGAACATAATATTGAGCGTATTAAACTTTATATTATTATTTGGGTTAGATTCTTTACTAATGTATAGATATCGGCAAAATTGATGTACCTAGATCAACCAATCACATAATATCATAGCAATCTAAAAAAGGACGCACAGGCTCGATGGGCACTTTTATTAGATTTTTGGCCAGCTAGTGCATATGCGAACTCTTTGAAGTGGGTCCATGATTTATGCCGATAACTGTACTGCTTTTGATTTGGCACGTCAGGAAGAGCGAGTTCGGCTCACATCAGCTTGCTTCAGTTTTGTAGAGCGTCCTGTTTGTCGCACATCGAACTGACTTTGATACTTTTACGGAGTAGTTAAAACAGTGTTTAAAAATATTTTCTATGCATCATCGACGACTAGTAATGTTGCTAGGCTGGCAACATTGCCAAATTGAAGAGCAATTAAAGAGTTATTGCAAGATACGCAGTCACGCATGTACGTACATATTTTATTTAGTTATTTTAGTATGAACAATTTTTATTAGTTTCCTTGTTTTTAATTTAGTATCATTTTTAAGATTAATTCTTAATGAAATAAATTCTTATTTATTTTATGGGAATAAGAACTTAAACTTAAACTGCGGTTTTAACTACTCTAGAAATTTATTAAGCTGAAGACATGCACTGTGCAACAAAGACAATGCTATACAAAACTGAACAAGACCATCTTAGCTGGACTCTTCTTTACAATGTACCAAATCAAAAACCCGGGTACTTCATATCAATATTATACAAAATTAGTTGATTTATCATTTAACATTAAATCTTAAATTAAGTTATAAATATAATTAAGTAATTATTTCATATTATATATGTGATTTAAATTCAAATTAGATATCATAGGAATTAAAAATAATTTTATTGCAATATGTAATAGATTTTAAGTGAATTTTCTAATTTTGCTTGACCTGGATATCAAACCAGGAACCTCACAGTAATTAAGGCTAAGAAAAGAACGGAAGTCGACAATGTTTTAGAAACAGTGTGACAATTGTAAGTTATACTTATAATTCATTCTGATATTATAAATACGAAACTAACTTTGTCTGTGACCTTTTAACTTTTAGAAAGCTGAATAGATTTTGTTAAAATTAAACATTCAGATAGCTTATAACCTGGAGAAGATTACTAGGTCCATTTACTGAACTGATATTCATGTTACTTTCTTGTTGACGTTTTGTAAGTGCCGATATAATGGTCTATACAGAATAAATGATTTTTGACTTTAATACACTATTTATTGCAGAAAATAGCAGTTAGTATTATATATTTAACTTGCTTCTAGCAGCTATTTTTCTAGATAGTAAGCTCAGTTCAGCAGTCTTTTTTTTTTATACCACTTAAGTGGCAGACAAAGCAGGACAAGCCTTTAGTCATCCCACTGACAGCACAAATTCTCCAGTGAGCTCTGGCTACCCTACTCACCGCTGGGAACACAACACGAAGTTATCATAGCCGCGGTATTCTGTAGTCTAGACGTGGAAAGATAAAAAAAATAGACAATTTAATTTCCCTGTATTGTATTAGTAAGGGTTTTGTGATCACCTGTCCACTATGTTACTCTATATTAAAAGTCCAACGTCACAAGATTTCACAAGAAATGTTATAAAAATATATAAAAAAAATTAGCAGTAATCTTCCACAAATTTGAATATACATGCTTCCGTTTCCTTTTGTCGTAATTTAAGAAAAAAAAAAACTTACTCTATGGAGGGAATGTGTTCTGCTTCATAGCACCAAAGTTCAAACTTAATCATATATACTGGCTTAGTAATCACTATTTCTTGCAATTAATGAATTTCCTCTTCGTGATACGTTTGTACATGTAATAATTAACAGCTGATGTGCAAGAGTGGATACAATTTTAAAGGCGTCCATTTTCTCAGTGTCTGCAATAGCATCAGAACTACGAGAGTGTACATTGTAGCTCTCGTTGATATGCCTTTCGGACGAGAGTTCTTGGGCGAGACACAGTGAGTGCACTGGGTGGGAATGTACAGCCGACATAATATTTTTTACACATGGTATTTATGATTTGACATTTGTATAACTTCCTTTATTCGACGCTGTCGAGTAACAAGCTTAGTGAGCACATCACTAATTGCAAGAACTAGGTTTTATCAGTTAAAATCAGCTACTCAAGCTATGTCTATAAAAATCACATACACTGCTGTGTACTTTGTTATGATTATAAATAGTCAGCTTTATGTAGCTCAATGTTACTCAGTAAAAACAAACTCAAAAATATTCCTAATAAACTATTAGTAGCAAAATGTTTGCCACATATAGATTGCGGTATATTGCAGCGAGCTGTAACTTACTTGGCACATACTACCATTAAAGTAATCCTCAATTCGTGAAAACCAGTCATCTTACATCAATATTTAAAAGGAACTTAGCATAATTAGCACAGGTGGATAGACTTTACTAGAAGTAGTCACATATAATTTGCAGCAAACTATCAGTCACACAAAATATAGACAAACTATTTGCCACAAATTTTTAACCTTACATATATTTATAGATTAGCGCTCCGCATTCAACAGATACGGTATGACGTCATCGATGCTGACGTCACCGACGAACCCTACAAAGAACACGTCTTCTAGGAAGGGTCCCGGGAAGGACCTCAAGACCGGCAGCTGGAGCAGTAGGGTGGCCAAGCGGTCCTCGTCCTGTTGGCAGCACGTGCGGAGGGACCGGAGCACCTTGATCTGATAGTCGTGGAGTTTACGAGTCAGGAACTCTGGTACGCCATCTGTGAAGAGAATGCAAGGTTTAGTAAAACTTGTATCAAATTTTAATATATGCCTATATACATTATACAGAGTGTATTTTTTAAACGGTTAGCAAGAAATATGATACAGTTAGCAAAAAAAGTCACATGTTCGAAAAAGAAATTGTGCCGGTCAATCCCGTATGTGATCAAAAGCCTTTATGAGATAATTTAAAGTATGAGTACTAGAAATGACAGGAATCGCCAAAATATTTATTTCCCAAACATTTTGTAAGATCACTAAATTACTAAATGATAACTACTTGTCACCGTAATCAAAAGACTCTTTGAGACCAAGGAACTTCTATGTTATAAGTATTTGACATTTCGGTGTTGTTACGGTATTGTTGCAAGAGTCATGATCACAGAGGACTACATAATTCAAAACAATTCATAGTAAATATCCCAAACGCTCAAATAGTATACCTTGGACCAAAATTGCAAGACAAATGAGGCCCTTTTTTTAATGTGCCCAAAATCCCCACGGATACCCTCACCATCGGGGCATCGATTGGGGAGGTTATGTCGGATTTGAACCGACTAAAACGCACGCCGACTGTGTGGGCCGCAGGTCGCCGAAGGTGAAATTATCTGAGACACAACCTTCGCACCCCGGCAGACAAACGACGCCTAATAAATATAGCATATATATAGGTGAATTTGAGCTCGTCCACCGCCACTGCGTGCTATCCTCAAAAGACCCCAAGAGACGTGTATGAATGAATGAATGAATTTAACTTCATTGTACACCGATAATCAACACAAAATAAATATCAACAAAGTTCACAATAGCAGGTACAAATTGACGGTCTTATCGCGGACTGCGATCTCTTCTAGACAACCTTTAGATGGACTGGTATCTTTGGAATAGCAGGCTAGAAGTGGTTAGAGCACATGGCAGGTCCAAGATATATGCCCCGAGCAGTGGGCGCGTACCTGGCGAGAACAGGCACAGCGCGCGCAGGTGCGCGTGCTCGCGCTCGTCCAGGCGCAGGCGCTCCATGGCCGCCGTGAACTGCTGCAGCCGCGCCAGCGCCGCGCCCACCTCCGCCACGCGCTCGTCCGAGTAGTCCGCCGCCGACACCTGGAGGGGGGGGGGCATAGTAGATAGACACATCTCGCAAGGTGACCTGCATTGAGACCAGCTAGGAGATAACCCTAAAAAGATAGACCAGACAGCTTTTTTGCCTCCTCTCAGCCTCTTTTTGACAGCCTCTGCTGTGGTGGAAGTGAATGCGGTCGCTACGTAGGAGGCAATTGAGCTCCGCTCGATGCAAATATTGGTATCAAATCATTTGTATTCGCATAAGACAGGTACATAGGGTTGGTCAGTAGTTTACATAATATGTGCAGTGCTCTGCTTATTACCTTTGATCGGTGTGCAAATTGTAAAAAGTTAAATTACCATACAATATTAGAATGTCAAAAAAATATTAAATATTACAGTAAAACAATAATAAGTTTAGTATATAATTAATAATGTCATGTATAACAATTAATGTCAAAATATATGATTAATAAGTATGGCAACAATTAATACCTCCAAATAAAGTATTTATGAATATGGGAAATGGCTTAACGTGATTGACATGAATTTACTGTTCCATTGTAATGTTCAATTGTAGTTGCAGACTCATCACTAATTGTAGACTCAAGATGTTCTATTGTATTCATAAATAATAATTCCACATAAAATCATGTCACCGATTATTTAATCGAAATTTTTGACTGAATCGATATTTTAAATTTTTATGCAATCACTACTGCCATCTGCCTAAAATACAATAACATAATGGACGGAGTATAAACAAAATATACCTAACATCAGTCACATTTCATCATTTTCTCCAGAGTAAATATTGTAAATAGGGTATCACCAAGATTTTAGATATACTCAAGCCAGAATTACCTACAAATTGGTACACCTTTTGATTGACAGAATATGAAGTTTTAGGAAACTAGATGTTACCAGCAGCTGTGCCCGCGTGCAAGCAGGTTATCGCGACTAAACATAGACTATGGTCTTTCTCCAAAGGTGTACTTTGGTGTTGGAGTTTGGTGTGGAAGTCTATGTTCTTTTGTGGTAGATCTTGGGCTTTCAATAAACTCAGTTTAGTTGTCCAAGCATAATAGACAGTTGTTTTCACATTTATATATTAGTATAGATCAGACCCTCAGCACCAAAGTACACCTTTGGGTTGAGTATATTACAATATTTGAAGATTAATCACATTTCATCGTCCATAACTTACCTCCGGCATAGCCACATCACTGGACCTGTCCACGCAATCATTGCTAGCTCTCTCCCGCAGCACAGACTGCAGGTGGCTGACCATCTGTGGTAGGAGAGTGTTCAGAGACAGTTGTTGAGAGAACATTGAGATACTCAGGACGAAGAGTTCCGGCCAGCACTTTTTGAGGAGAGTGACTTGGATTTCGAACCTGTGGAGTGAACAAGAGAGTGAGTTAAAGGAAGCCTGGGGCTGTGGCTTTGACATATTTCATATTCATTTATTTGCTTAAATGTGGTTATACAGGTGTTAGGTACAATAGTTTTGTGCAGCACATAAAGTGAGGAACTTTCTACCAGATCTATGCTATCATGAGTAGTATGCCCTCAGTTGATCGATAGTTTCAACTGAGGGCATTTTCATAAGGTCAGATTTAAAAAGTTATATTCTTGTGCAGGCAATTTGAGACAAGTCGTGTGACTAGGCCGGCTCGAAAGACCAAAATGTTCGCCCTCGAAAATTCTGAAGTGTAAGGTTTCTTTCATTCTGCAGCGTGTTGCTGCTCATGTGCAGCGTTCACACTACTTCGCGTGCGGGCATCGGTCAAGAATTTGCAACAGTCAAAGTGCTGAAAAATGCGACTGACAGCCAGTGGAACCCCGACAAAAAGTTATAAAAAAATTGCAGTGGTTACGAAATGTATAGCTGAATCGGCAACGCCGGTGACCGGTAACACGCCGCAGAATTAAAGAAGCCTTATCAGAAAATTGCTGCAAGCTTAGATTCTTGCGCAGCCATATTGAGATACGATGTATGAATATGCTGGTTCGAAGGACCAAAATGTTTGCTCTTAGAGTAGTAATGGTCAGAAAGCGGACTCTCGCTAGCCCGTCACGGTTAGGTGGACTTTCTTCCTGAATCCACTCTACCCGCGTCGCCTTTGGCACGCGTATCGGTGTAGGACCAGGTGCGTACAGACGCGGGTACAGGCGCGTACAGACGTGAATACAGGCACGGGTTCAGACGCGTACAGACTTGTGTACAGGCGCGTACAGACACAGGTGCAGACACTTACGGCAGGGCGGCAGCGGCAGGCACGGCTCGCAGCCAGCGCGCCACGGCGGCCAGCAGGCGCGCGCCCGCCTCGCACGTGGCGTGCAGGCGCAGGTACAGGCGCGTACAGACACAGGTGCAGACACTTACGGCAGGGCGGCAGCGGCCGGCACGGCTCGCAGCCAGCGCGCCACGGCGGCCAGCAGGCGCGCGCCCGCCTCGCACGTGGCGTGCAGGCGCAGGTACAGGCGCGTACAGACACAGGTGCAGGTACTTACGGCAGGGCGGCAGCGGCCGGCACGGCTCGCAGCCAGCGCGCCACGGCGGCCAGCAGGCGCGCGCCCGCCTCGCACGTGGCGTGCAGGCGCAGGTACAGGCGCGTACAGACACAGGTGCAGACACTTACGGCAGGGCGGCAGCGGCCGGCACGGCTCGCAGCCAGCGCGCCACGGCGGCCAGCAGGCGCGCGCCCGCCTCGCACGTGGCGTGCAGGCGCAGGTACAGGCGCGTACAGACACAGGTGCAGGTACTTACGGCAGGGCGGCAGCGGCCGGCACGGCTCGCAGCCAGCGCGCCACGGCGGCCAGCAGGCGCGCGCCCGCCTCGCACGTGGCGTGCAGGCGCAGGTACAGGCGCGTACAGACACAGGTGCAGGTACTTACGGCAGGGCGGCAGCGGCCGGCACGGCTCGCAGCCAGCGCGCCACGGCGGCCAGCAGGCGCGCGCCCGCCTCGCACGTGGCGTGCAGGCGCAGGTACAGGCGCGTACAGACACAGGTGCAGGTACTTACGGCAGGGCGGCAGCGGCCGGCACGGCTCGCAGCCAGCGCGCCACGGCGGCCAGCAGGCGCGCGCCCGCCTCGCACGTGGCGTGCAGGCGCAGGTACAGGCGCGTACAGACACAGGTGCAGGTACTTACGGCAGGGCGGCAGCGGCCGGCACGGCTCGCAGCCAGCGCGCCACGGCGGCCAGCAGGCGCGCGCCCGCCTCGCACGTGGCGTGCAGGCGCAGGTACAGGCGCGTACAGACACAGGTGCAGGTACTTACGGCAGGGCGGCAGCGGCCGGCACGGCTCGCAGCCAGCGCGCCACGGCGGCCAGCAGGCGCGCGCCCGCCTCGCACGTGGCGTGCAGGCGCAGGTACAGGCGCGTACAGACACAGGTGCAGGTACTTACGGCAGGGCGGCAGCGGCCGGCACGGCTCGCAGCCAGCGCGCCACGGCGGCCAGCAGGCGCGCGCCCGCCTCGCACGTGGCGTGCAGGCGCAGGTACAGGCGCGTACAGACACAGGTGCAGGTACTTACGGCAGGGCGGCAGCGGCCGGCACGGCTCGCAGCCAGCGCGCCACGGCGGCCAGCAGGCGCGCGCCCGCCTCGCACGTGGCGTGCAGGCGCAGGTACAGGCGCGTACAGACACAGGTGCAGGTACTTACGGCAGGGCGGCAGCGGCCGGCACGGCTCGCAGCCAGCGCGCCACGGCGGCCAGCAGGCGCGCGCCCGCCTCGCACGTGGCGTGCAGGCGCAGGTACAGGCGCGTACAGACACAGGTGCAGGTACTTACGGCAGGGCGGCAGCGGCCGGCACGGCTCGCAGCCAGCGCGCCACGGCGGCCAGCAGGCGCGCGCCCGCCTCGCACGTGGCGTGCAGGCGCAGGTACAGGCGCGTACAGACACAGGTGCAGGTACTTACGGCAGGGCGGCAGCGGCCGGCACGGCTCGCAGCCAGCGCGCCACGGCGGCCAGCAGGCGCGCGCCCGCCTCGCACGTGGCGTGCAGGCGCAGGTACAGGCGCGTACAGACACAGGTGCAGGTACTTACGGCAGGGCGGCAGCGGCCGGCACGGCTCGCAGCCAGCGCGCCACGGCGGCCAGCAGGCGCGCGCCCGCCTCGCACGTGGCGTGCAGGCGCAGGTGCGGCGGCGCGGCGTGCGGGAGCGACACGCACAGCTGCTGCGAGCCCGCCGTGCTCAGGATCGGCTCGCTCTCTGCGCAGGCACGGGGGGGTTACAGACGCGCCGAAAGAACGGACAACTAAACACTGCCTACTCTAATCAACACAACAAACAGTTCCTACCTAAATTATGAGTCATGGCGGTGCACAGAAAAAGAGCATGAGACGAGAGTGAGATACCGCCGTCAGCGCTTACAGCGGCAGAACACACGCGGTAAGTCTATAATTTAATAATAATGTTTTAATGTATAGTGGCAGAAGAATTATAATGTAAGAAGCACACCATCTCACATCCTTTGAACTACGCCGTCAAATACATAAATACATATTATCATGCTCTCATCTCCAAAGGGTTAGGCAGAGGTGAATTAACATCCACATTTTACCAATCATTGTATTCGGTCCCACGTAATATGGGTTGAGTCTATTACCATTTTCCGGACACTATTCTCGAGCCATGCATCTGAGACTGGACTCTGGGCTGTATATATCTGTCTGAGGTTAAACAGTCTTATCGATCGAAGAACTGTAATTGCACACGTTCAATCTATCAGTTTCTGTGGAGTGCCACGAGGGTCGTACCTTCGGCCTGCTGCGTGTCGGCGGCGGCGTGCAGCGCGCCCAGCGGCACTTCGGGCGGCGTGGCGCCGTACGCGGACTGCAGGTACTCGTTTATTGCTCCTGCAACCAAACATGTTCTCAATACCTCTCGAGCTTTGGAGAGACTCATCTGGCTGGAAGCTTGCATCATTACTTAATTACCAACTAAGCGTCACCAGAAAGAGAGAGAAACAGAGAGAAAGAAAGAAAGAAAGAAAGAAAGAGAGAGAGAGAGAGAGAGAGAGAGAGAAATATCGAAATCAGTTTTCGATGCTACAGACAGGCATACACACGCCTGCACGTGCGCGCACACACACAAACATAAATAACGTCAAACGGCGGGGTATTATAACCCCACCGTTTTTCTATAAACCCTCCGGGGATAAAGGCGTGATTATATGTATGTATGTGTGTACATTTTATATTTAATTTAATTTTATATTACAAAATTAGCACACGATTTTCTGTGGGGTTCAATTTAAAGAATTTTAAGCTGAAAATAAAATTAAAGAACTTAAGTAATTTACCAAACTGTCCCATTTTGAATAGATTCTTGGCCAGTTGCGTCTGCAGCATGATCTGTTGTCTCCGCGCGCCCTCGATGTCTCCCGGGTTGCCCGGGGCCAGGTACGGCGACACTGGAAGGGAATTACTATATATTTATATGTATTTGAGGTAAACATACAGCCCTATTGGTAGCTGATGTCTTGGATAGCCCATGTGATGTATTTTAGATGCCTACAGGGACCTGGTCCCGGGATAAACATATCCTGTACTAATTCAAGAAATTTTAATCTAAAACTGTTCAACACAAACTTTCAGTTACATATTAGTGTGCTTGTTATTATTTATACGCGGATGATTCAGCAATGGACTGCGATAAACTAATTCATTGATATGATTGATTTAATAAAACGATTTAGAAATGAATTATCAGATTATAGACGACCTCTGTGG
Source organism: Eilema griseolum (assembly GCA_963662185.1). Classification (NCBI taxonomy): domain Eukaryota; kingdom Metazoa; phylum Arthropoda; class Insecta; order Lepidoptera; family Erebidae; genus Eilema; species Eilema griseolum. The sequence continues at coordinate 1,961,639 of OY759256.1, forward strand.
CGTAGCAGTAGAAAGTTCGACTACTACGCAGGAGGCGCTGGTTCGAATCCCGCTCAGTGCAAACATTTGCATGCACGAATATGTATGTTTGCATTGGGCTGGATGTTTCTATGTATATGTATGTATTTACAAAATAAAGTATTTAAGTATGTTTATCCGCATTCTAGATTCCATAACACAAACTAGTTCAGTTATGCTTACCGTGGGTCTAGAGATAGCGTTGTGTAGAATGTTGTGGAATATTAATTTGATTTTATTTTATTATATTTGGAAAACTTCAGCTAGTGTACAGTTTAGTCTTAAATAATTAATAGCTGAAGGCCATTAACAAGTTTCCACTAGTAAAATAGTAAAATATATTAAATTAAATATAGAAGTTTAGCTTAACCGTAGTTAGACTGGTAAAGCGACCAGGATTAAAGCTAAGATGATGAAGATAGTCTCGCCAGGGCCATGCCCCTTACCTGGGTTCTTGTTGAAGGCGACGGCAGCGGCCAGCGCGAAGTTGATGGCGGGCGCGGCCGGCGACACGGCCCCGAACGCGTCTGTCGGCTCTTCTTTAGGATTTATCTACGAGCAGAGATGGCTTAGTCAACCAGCTGACTCTTGGTAGAACATACTCATCAATGAAACAGGTATATGTACATGCAGGTAAGGTTGGTTTGGTCAGGTTATTATAATAAAAAAGACACAATTTCATTTATTATCCAACTACGGTGAAGCAAAAGAAGGGTTATGATTTTGACAGGCTATGTATGTATGTTTGTATGTAGGTTCATCTGTCCCCTCATCGCTCCTCAACCACTAATTAGAACTGGACAAATGAGGTATCGTTAGAAGCATCTTAGTCGTCCGCTGTTTATATTGTAGGGACAAGTGGCATACGACCATTTTTTGTTTAATACTTTTTCTATAGTCGGGTTTCAGTTTTAAACTTATTTTTTAATAAGTTTAGGCACACAAAGAGCACATAGTTCATATGTGCTCTTTGTGTGCCTAAACTTACCTTACCAAAAGTTTACAATTATGTTAAGAAATGTTATAAAAATAATCTATACTAATATTATAAAGCTACAGCTCTGGAACTACTGGTCCGATTTGAATGATTCTTTCAGTGTTGGGTAGTCCATTTATCGAGGAAGGTTTTAGGCTATATTTCATCACGCTACTACTTAAGGGAGCGGAGCATTGATAATAAATGTTAACAAATCCGGCAATTTTTCATACATATTTTGAAGACTAAAACATACGGGCTCTAAGGGATATGAAGCTTCAAAATATACCCCGGGCGAAGCTGGGGTGGGTCAGCTAGTAAATAATATAAATAAACCATTGGAAAATGATTCTTTAGTTGGTTAGTTTTACTGAGAAGATACAGTAAGAAACTCAGAGAACTGCATTAAAACTTATAATAAACTTGACTATAAAGTTAATACAATAGTAGAGAACATGTTTATCTATCTGATGGGACCTTGTAAAAATGAGTTAACTTCTTTGCATCACGCCTCCTCGCATCATCACCCACTTCACTTAAAATCCGTAAGTTCGACGCTCATCAAGCGAGCTAATGACCTGTGTGACCCTGAGCACCTACAGCAGGAGTTGGATCATGTTCAGGAGGTTCTTGAGGTGAACGGGTATGGTACGAGTGCTAGAAAGCCGCGACGTGCACCGAGGAAGATGTTGCTAGGTGTTGACCGCCAACCGGCATACATGCCGTATGTGAAAGGTGTAACGGACAAAATCGGATCTTGCTTACGGAAGTTTTCCATCAAGACGATTTTTAAACCGTTCGCCAAAGTAGCTAAATATGTGCGAACATCGAAGGACGTCATACCTCTACAAACACCGGGTGTTTATAAAGTGGATTGCAGCTGCGGTAGTTCCTACATAGGCCAGACCAAGAGAACCATTGCAGAGAGAGTCAGAGAACATATCGCAGCTGTGAAAAACCGTCAGTTCAACAAATCGGCAGTAGCAGAACATCTTGAGTCGGGTACCAATCACTGGATTGAGCTTCATCAACCCAAAGTCCTCTCCACTGATCGCCACTACTATTCACGGATTGTGCGTGAAGCCATTGAAATCAAAAAATATAAAAATTTCAATAGGGAAGATGGATTCAAGCTATCCGGAACGTGGAATCCAGTGATTAAGATACTAAAACCAAAAAACACAGTGCCGTTAAAAACTGACATAGTGAGTGTGGTGTGTCGCCAGCCTAACCATTCATAATAAGTGTAATGGTGGGTAGGCGCTCAAAAAATGTTCCCCGCATACATCTCGACGCTCGAAGACTAGTCAAGTCGTGACCACGGGTGCTGCAACGCATCCGAAACGTCGGCAGAAATAGTAAGTTCCAAAATATAATTCGCGAGAAGGCCCGATACTTAGTATAATTATCATTATTATTATTACGTAGCCGTTTATTGCTTCCCGTTTCTCCACTTTGCATGTTCTTCACCATCATAAATAAGTAGAAAGGAACATAGGAAACATACAAAGGTCACCTGGTAGAAATCAGTTCAAGTAAGGCCACCCATTCATTCATTCATTCATCGTTCTATTGTTTGATATATTTAACGAAATACATGACACTGTTGACTGTTTACGCGAATATAGCTGACAGTAATGTTGTTTTTTTAATTCCCCATATAATGTACTAGCTGACTCGCTCCAGTTTCGCTCGTAGCATATTTTCAAACCTCTTATCACCTCTGAAGCCCATATTATTTTAGTTTTCAAATACATACATACATACATAAAATAACTCTTTTATCCCCGGAGGGTTAGGCAGAGGTGAATTAACGCCCACATTTCACCAATAACTGTATTCGGTCCCACGTAATAGGTGGTGAGCCTATTGCCGTATATCTTTTTTTTTTTTTTTTTTTTTATATACGACACGCCAACTTGACCTCACCTCGCCTGATGGTAAGCTAAAGGCAAAGTCTCAGGAAAGAGGGTCACCATTACAGACACTAAGTGCTACAATGGTGGCACTCAGCTTGGCGGCCTCATCAGATGCTTTTTCACGCCCCGCTTAAAGGCCCCGGGACTGTAGGAAGAAGGAAACACGTGTGCTGGTAATGAATTCCAGGTCTTGGTGGTGCGGCAAAGAAAAGAGTCTCCGAACCGCTTGGTTCTTGCTCGTATATTCTGCACAGTGTGAGGGTGACATCTAAGGCCTGCACGTGTTGTCCTATGTAGGAAAGGAGATGGTGGGATTAGTTGGAAGAGCTCGTCAGAACACTCACCGTGGTAGAGACGGTAAAATACAGCCAAGGAAGCAATATCTCTACGCATCTGCAAAGGCTCGAGGGTGTTCGTGACCTCAGGGTTCCCAATAATTCGGACCGCGCGTCGCTGCAACCTGTCGAGAGCATCTAGTAGGTATTTCGCGGAGCCATCCCAGAGATGCGAGCAGTATTCCACGCAGGAGCGAATTTGTGTCTTATAGAGAAGACACCGCTGCTCCGGCGTGAAAAAACGTCTCACTTTGTTTAGGAGTCCGAGTTTCCGCGAGGCTGTTTTGATGATGCTCTCGATGTAATTTCTGTTCTGACACTGTAGTTGACTCCGAGCCCCGCATCTGAGGCTGAGTCTGGGCTGTATATATCTGTCTGATGTTAAACAGCCCTATCCCTTAGTCGCCTTGTACGACGCCGCATGGGAAGAGATGGGGTGGCCTAAATTCTACTCTGCCGGGAACCAAGCGGCGATAATGCCGGGAGCCATGCCGGATTTGTTGGCATTTATGATCATTGCTCCGCTCTCTTTAGTATGTATGGTGATGATATATAGCCTAAAATCTTCGTTGATAAATGGGCTATTCAATACAAAAATATTTTTTCAATTCGAACCAGTAGTTCCTGAGATTATCGCGTTTAAACAAACAAACTCTTCAGCTTTATAATCTATCTATCTATATATAAATGTTATGTTGGTTTGTGTACGCATCAAAAACTCAAAAAGTTCTGCAGCTATAGTGCTGAAATTTTAGCATGATATATAATCCGCATCAAGGATTGTTTTATCTAATTTTTGCATCAGTCACATATCCGCGCAAAACAGTTTGCAAAATTAAACTTATATGACATGTATTCTTTGTTTTGTTTCTCATTTCGCAACCATTCAATCACAATGTGCCACAGCGAAGTGTGTCAGGGTACAGCTAGCATTAGTATAGAAATGTATTAAGTTTGTTAAATAATCAGTGTATTTTCAGGCATATAAGTTGTAAAATAAAAATAACACAGGACCAATCGTCAGTTCACAGTCGATATTTCTTTCTCAAGTGTAACAAGTGTATTACTAAAACATACCTGTCCTGCTTGCGCCTGCCCAGCCAGCCCCAAGAACTTGGAGTAGGCGGCCTGCCTGTCGTGCATGCCGTCTCGCTCTACCCCCTTGCTCTTGTCCACTATGGGCTTCCGCTCGTGCTGGACCGCTGTGTGATACAGTGCAAGAATTATTGCTCATCGTAACATTATTGCCTAAATATTTGGAGAGAAATTTCTACATTGGAATAATAGCAGTATGCAAAATCCCCACGGATACCCGCCCACCGGAGCCGGTGGAAGAGGTTATGTCGGACCAAAACGCACGCCGCCTGTGGGTCGTTTTTGGTTGTCGAAGGTGAGGTTGACAGGATATGCCCTCGCACCTCGGCCGACACAGAGCCATCTCTTATGATCTGGCCCTCTCCTCGGATGTGGGGACTCTGTAGTCTCGTCCTAACTCGTCCCCGGAAATGGGGTGGCACACGAGGCGCGCTGCCGCGGCCTGCTTCTGCCAGGATGACAGGCAGCTCCACAAGTCTCATGATTCATCGATCTCAAAAATGACTCGATGCTCTTAGCCCCAAAGTATTTGTGCCATATATGGTTTTAAAAAAAATTGTAAGCGGTACCGCGCACAAAAAATTTTGGTTCTGTTGCCACTACCCATGGGCATCTTTTACCGGTTTAAAAGTGGCCATTTATTATTCTAGGCCATAATTTGTTCCTGTGCAAAATTTCAACTAGTTCCATTAACATCAGTATCAAAATAAACGGGATATTTACCATGTTTCATTGTTTTGAGTTTGTACAACAATACGTGGCCCAGTTCAACAACATCCATGGAAAAATGAGCTTCACGTACGAAATGGAAAAGGAAAGAACCCTTGCCTTCCTTGACGTGAGGATCGGTGTTCGTGAGGACTGGTCGTGTAGCCACTCCGTGTACAGGAAACCCACTCACACTGACCGCTACCTGCATGCCGACTCACATCATCATCCGCGCCGTGATTCGGTAGTGACGTTGCTTTCTGACGGTGTATATAGTTTACGTGACGAGGAACATTTACAAGAAGAATTGAATCACATAAGCGGCGTTCTACAAAAGAATGGATAAGACCACCCAGACTCACCACAAATAAACCCCGGAACTGTAAGGTGGAAAGACAGCCACTCCTTTGATGTAGGGTAAACCTACATCAAAGGAGTGACAGATAAGATCGCTAACATCCTGAAGAAGGTATCTGTCAAAACTATCTTCACTCCTTTTAAGAAACTGTCGCAATGCCTGCGCTCACCCAAAGATGGTTCCCTACTGGACAGGCCGGGAGTGTACAAGATTGACTGTAGCTGTGGCAGTTCTTATATAGTAGGACAAACAAAAAGAACGGTTACATACTGAATCAAGGAACACATCAGGGCAGTCAAAAACAACGAATCGCATAAATCTGCAATCGCTCAATATTTATTGGAGTCCGAAACGAACCACTGGATCGAGCTACATAACCCTCAGATGCTCTCGACAGAACGCCACTATATACCAAGACTGGTTAGGGAAGCAATTGAAATTAAAAAGTATAAAAATTTCAATCGTGAGGATGGGTTTCAACTGCCGAACGTCTGGCATCCAGTGGTCCATCTTTGCAAAAACAACCGGAAACAAGCCAAAACAAAATCGCGAGTGGATACAGTGAGCATCGTGTGTCGTGAACGTGATCGAGATCGGGTTCGAGTTTGTAGTGAGAGTGAAACCAATAGTAGTGCAGATACGCGTAGTAAAAGAACTCGAAAGAGGTTAGATCGATATAATTACTCCTAGGAAAAAACTTTTTCTCTGTTCACCGCCACTACTCCAGTTCCTCCGTGATCATGGTGCTTGCAACAGCGCCGAAATATCGGAAACACAAAACAATGAAACATGGTAAATATCCCGTTTATTGTGATACTGATGTTTAGGTAATTTCTCATATTTACATGAATGCCAACGTTTCTTTTTTGAAAACCTTGACATTGGAGTCCTATCATAAATCCTTCTTACCAGTAAGGTTTCTCCAAAACTGGATCTAGCCATCTAAATACTCACAGTCACTCCTCATGCCGCAAGCCAGGCACTTCTGCAGGCGGCAGTACTGACAGCGGTTGCGATGGTGCTTCGTCACCTCGCAGTTCATGCTGCCGCGGCATTGGTAACCCAGCTTCTTGCGGATCGAGCGCTTAAAGAAACCCTTGCATCCTATGGGAAAAATAATGTAAGTTAATATTGTCAGAAGTTTACGCAAATATTACATATTGAAATAAAATTATTTTGAATGGGTTCTGTAGCGATTTATTTTGGAACTGCGATCATTGCTGCTCAAAGGCTACCGAAATATCGGTATCAAAGTCTGTCGCGCCTTCTTCACGATAGTTTTATTACAAGGGGTCTAGTTGGTTTATCAAGATATCTGAAGAGCAACCTTCGCACAGCTGCGTACTGTATGGCAATCGCAAAAACTGACTTGGAGAGTAAAGCTCAAAATATTCCGATCCAACGTTGAAACCATATTGCTATAAGGATGCGAGACTCGGAAGGACACAAAAGCCATCTCACACCAGTTTCAAGTGTTCACCAACCGCTGCCTCTGCCGAATTCTTGATATTTACTGACCTGCGAAATTTTTTTTTTCTTTTTATATAGGACACGTCAATTGGACTTCGCCTTGCCTGATGGTAAGCTGAAGCAGAAAAGTCAAATCGCAAAGTCGACGGCCTCATCATATGCTTTTTCACGCCCCGCTTAAAGGATCCGGGACTGTAGGAAGAAGGAAACACGTGAGCTGGTAATGAGTTCCAGGCCTTAATGGTGCGACAGAGGAAAGAGTCTCCGAACCGCTTGGTTCTTGATCGGATGTTTTGCACCGTGTGCGGATGACATCTAAGACCTGCACGTGTTGTCCTGTATAGGAAAGGGGAGGGTGGGACTAATTGGAAGAGCTCATCAGAACACTCCCCATGGTACAGACGGTAAAATACAGCAATGGACGCAACATCTCTACGCAGCTGTAAAGGTTCTAGGGTGTTCGTGATCTCGGGATTCCCAATGATGCGGACCGCACGTCGCTGCAACCTGTCGAGAGCATCTAGTAAGTACTTTGCTGAACCATCCCAGAGATGCGAGCAGTATTCCACACAGGAGCGAATTTGTGTCTTGTATAGAAGACACCGCTGCTCCGGCGTGAAAAATCGTCTCACTCTGTTGAGGACTCCGAGTTTTCGTGAGGCTGTTTTGATGATACTTTCGATGTAATTTTTGTTATTCAGGTTGCAGCGAACATCCATACCTAGGATATTGAGATTGTCCTGCAGTGGCAGTGGCGTGCTCTGAAGAGTGGGGAGGGGAAGGAAAAAAGATACTTTTGCTGTAAACGCACATGCCTGCGTCTTCTTGGCATTGAACTCAACCAGGTTCTCAGAGCCCCATTGAGAAATGTGATTCAGGATCCCGTCAAGCTCAGTGACAAGAAGCTGCCTTTTCTCTGCGATTACCAACGGAGACCTATGGGATCGCAGTAACAAGTCTCTTATCCACCAACAAACGCCGAAAATGGAGTTGGATTGGCCATACGCTCTGTAGGGACAGTAACCATATACCGAAACAAGTGCTTGACTGGAACCCGCAAGGAAAACGTAACCGTGACCGTCCTAAACAGACCTGAAGGCGGACTATTGTTGCAGAAGCGGCGACCCTTGGAATGACTTGGAGTGAAATGAAGTGTGAAGCTCAAGATCGACAGGGATGGCGCCGCACTGTGGACGCCCTCTGTCCCATTAGGGGTCACAGGACCTTAAGTCAAAGTAAGTCAATCAAGATTTCTTCATTTCAGGGGATTTTGCAAGGTAACAGGTAAAACTTCCTACAATTCTTTCAAAAATTCCAGGCCTTTCAAGTGATGTGCATAAAAGCATCTAACAAGGCCCTTAAGCTGAGTGCCATTGCAGCATGGACCTTTAGATTTAGCTTACCATTAGAATAAGTGAAGAAATACTGATGCACCTCAATAAAAAAAATCGTTACCTTCACAGCTGATAGCTCCATAATGGCGCCCAGAGGCCCTGTCTCCACAGACAATACACAACTCCAGGCCCCCGACTTCACTGTTGCCACTGAACTTCAACTCCATCTGATCTTGCCCTTCCATAGTATCTGTAGACAAATTTACTTAGGTATTAAATATTCCACGACATTCTACACAACGCTATCTAGACCCATGGTAAGCATAACTTAACTAGCTTGTGTTATGGGATCTAGAATGCGGATAAACATACTTAGATACTTTTTTTTTTTTGTAAATAAATATTTACAAAAAAAATACATATTATACAAAAAAACACCCAGATCAATGCAAATAAACATATTCATGCATACAAATATTTGCACTGAGCGGGAATCGAACCCGCGCCCCCTGCATAGCAGTCGAATGCTCTACCGCTACGCCACGGAGGTCGTCAATAGGTATTAAATAGACATAGTTGCAAACTGTCTCCAAATCGCAGAACTGTAGATCAGCTCAGCTCGCTATCAGCTCAAATTAATTGGTACAGTGTTATTGTAACAAATTTACATTGCATAGGAGTCAATAATAGAGTACTGTCTTACATCCTACAGTTTACGTACAGCCCAGACGCACAATCAGTCGAGTTAGTCAAGACATGTGTCTAGTATGGTGTATGTATGCAGGTAGGGACTATTTTACCTGCATACACAGGACCAATATTTTTGGGATGACAGGTAAGACTTCTTCTTCATCTTAGTGTTAATCCCAGTAGCATTCAAAGCTTTTACCTCGGAGTCTGGGGTCCGCTTTACCGATTTGGCTGAGCTTTAATATTGAAGATAGATAATATTGGATGACAGGCATGAGTATGTCTGCATGACTCAATTCACTTCATCATCATATTACTATTGAAACCCTTTGTCAGCATACTGCTTCTCTTGATTTGGCTACTCCACTATTATGGTACTACATAAGAGGAAAGTCAGTAGCAAAGCCTCATTCCTGAATTAGCAGGTGTATTGGCTATTGGTCAAACAATGTTAACAGATGTTATGTGTGATTGACATGACACATATACAATTTAATGTTGTTTGTATGACTGTGTGTACAGGCTTTATACTAGAAGTTATCTGTGTTTGCTACCATTGTTTATGATAAGTAAATAGCTTCTATAAAATACTACAAAATGAGCTATATATGCACATTAGCCAACCAAGCAGACCAAGAGAACAGAACAAAACATTTTAGGTAATATATTGGCTCAGTATACAGTATATCAATAGTACAGTATTACCTATTGTGAGAACATATTTTAGTTTGCAAGGCAAAGCATTCCGCGTGACAAATTTAATCTCAGATACCGAAAAATACTTCACCTCTTTATAACTTACCTTTCACTTTTTGTAGTGGTGTTTTTTTAAGTTCCTGCTTTTAATTTCTTGTGTTACATGGTCATAACAAAAAGATATCACAATTTCCTTTACAACTATATCATTTAGAGGGCAAGCTACGGTCACTCAAGTGAAAAATCTATGCATCAAGCGAAAATACAGTTACTTACTTTGTTAGCTTACCTTTTCAGTTTCCTTCAAGGTTCTAGATTTAATGCATCTGTTGTGGCTTGAAGTGTTAATTGTAAAAGAAAATCTTCACATACACTACGTATTGTTAATTTTGTTACTATATCATAACGAAAAAAATATTTAAGTGCATTACGAAAATAAATAACAGCAGCCTACACTGGAAAATAACACGCAAACGAATGAATGAATGAATGCTTTAGGCTGTTGGATGAGTGATGACTAGATTGAATGAACTATGAATGATATGCATTTCTTAACAGCCTGAAATTTAGAAATTTCAGGCACTTAAGAAATGCATATCTGAAAGAAAAAGACCATTGCAAAGAGGCTTGAGAAGGAAACTAATATTATTTGTGTAAGCAAATAATTACAATATTAACAAATTTTAATTTATTCTATTTTAGCGAAGCGAAGGGATAAGTTCTTATTCTTGTCTATGTTGCACTTCAGCAGTCTTACCAATAAAAAAAAAATATATATATACCAACAATCAGTCATCAAGTCCATGGTTCAGTCGGTTGTCAATACTCTATGTTGTCAATGTCATTACTGTCATATCAACCAACCGCGTGTTGTATTTGCTATTTCTATTGTTTTCAATGGTGGTTAAAGCCAATTTTCATGTGGAATACACGTAAATATTACATAATTATACAGAGATAGAAGCGGCTAACCATGGCGTGTACAGATTTGAGTAAAATTTTAGATCAAATTAACGTTTTCAAGCAAAAATCAGTTAAATCTCGAAAAGTGCAAACCAATGTAAAAGATGATATCAAAAACTTGGTCAAGTCTATTTATGATTACACAAAAACACAGGATCAGGATGTTAAAAAGGTAAAGAAGAGTGCGTTACCAGAATTATTTGTTGAAGACTTTGATGAAGAGCAGATTTGGCAACAGATTGAGTTACAAAACTCTGAGTGCTGGGATCAGCTTGTGTGGGATGTCGCAAACTGCATATCAACTAAAACTGACCTGAAATTTCCCGTAACGACGGCTGAAGAGAACAGTAATAGTATTAGCGAATCAGACCATGAGACACCCATGTCAGAAGGAGAGCAATCAAACTCTGAACAAGAAAGTGAAACTGAGAATGAAATTCCTAAAAGAAAGAAGAAAATTTCGCTACCCAAATCGAAAGTGAAACCATCAATAGTAGACGATCAGTTCTTCAAATTACAAGAAATGGAGAACTTTTTGATAAATGAAGAAAAAGAAAAGAGAAAAGCGGGATCTGATGATGAGGAATCAATAAACATGTTTGAGGACATGGACGATGATGACTCTGTGGATGAAGAAGGTGGTACAAAAGCTATGTACAATGATTTCTTCTCCCAAGAAGGTGAAGACTATGAGCAAAATGGAGATTATGAAGATGATGAAAATTTTGAAAATGATAATGATGAATATCTAGGAAATGAAGAAGACTACAACCTAGGTAATGAAGAAGATGGAGACCTAGGTAATGAGGAAGAAGAAGATGATCAACTAGAGAATGGAGAAGCAGAAGTAGATATAGAAAGTGAAGAATCTGAACAAGAGACTCCTAAGAAGAAAGATAAAAAAGTTAGATTTGCTACAACACAATCGTCAGATGATAATTCTGAAGATTCTGACGATAATGATGTACAGCCAGCTAAAAAACAGCCTGAGGAAAAGAAATCTGACTTTGAACTAAGACAGCAAAGATTAAAACAACAAATTCAGAGGTTAGAAGAGAAGACGTTGTCAGAAGCACCGTGGCAATTGAAAGGTGAGGTTGATGCAACAAAACGTCCGCAAAACTCTCTGTTAGAAGAGGTAGTTGATTTTGATTTAACTAGTCGGCCTGCACCAATCATTACTGAACAGACTACTGAAACGTTAGAAGGTATAATCAGACGTAGGATTAAAGATAAAGCATGGGACGATGTTGAAAAGAAAGAAAAACCAGTTGAAGATGTATATGCATTCCGCAAACCTGTAATACTGAACCAAGCTAAAAGCGAGCACAGTTTAGCTCAGGTATATGAAATGGAATATCTTAAACAAAAGCAAGCGTTATCTGGTGAAGTTGAAGAAGAGAAAGAACCAGAAGCACACACGCAAGTTCGGAATGATATGAGCAAATTATTTGCTAAGCTAGATGCACTTTGCCATTATCATTATACTCCGAAAGCTCCGCAGGCGGAGGTTAAAATTTTAAGCAATACACCAGCTATATCTATGGAAGAAGTCGCACCAATTGCTACAAGTGACGGTACTTTATTAGCTCCAGAAGAAATTAAAAGGAAACGTAGAGGTGAACTAATGAGTAAGGAGGAACGTACACAGACAGACAAGAAGAGGGAGAGAAGGAAAAAGAAGAAATTACAACGGGGTAAAACCGTTAGTAAAGTTACCGAACATAGGAGTACACAGAAAGGTACGGAAGCTGACGATAAGTCATTGAAGACGTCTAAGGCTTTCTTCCAGCAGCTGCATGATGACTCAACTAGTTTAATTAAGAAGAAACGTAATGTTAAGAATAAAGGACAATGAATAAATGTTTTTGAATGTTAATTTGTATTTTGTGTTACACCTCAATAAATAGACTATGCTCCATTTACTTAGTAATTACATATTTTGATTCAAGCGTTGTCATTGTCGGGGGGACCTTGGATCTTGCCGATAATATGACGTAGTGTTCTACCAGTTAGGGTCCCTTGACATGACAAGGGTTGCATCAAAATATATGTATTACTAGGTATATCAAAGTTATAGGGCTAACTAACACAACATATTCGACAGCCTCTGTGGCGTGGCGGTAGTGAACGCGACTGCTACGCAGGAGGCGCGGGTTCGATCCCCGCTCAGTGCAAATATTTGTATGCATGAATATGGGTATTTGCATTGGTCTGGGTGTTTCTATGTATAATATGTATGTATTTACAAAAAAAAAAGTATTTAAGTATGTTTATCCGCATTCTAGATTCCATAACACAAGCTAGTTAAGCTATGCTTACCATGGGTCTAGATAGCGTTGTGTAGAATGTTGTAGAATATTTATATTTTTGACGTTTTGAGGGTTGTCTTTTGTGACGGTGGTTTTTTTAATTTTTTACCAGTACACTGCTTTTCATATTTCTCTGGCAAGTCACAAGTTTTCGGCTTATATCTTGTTTCCAAGTTTCGCAGCCATATTATAGTATGGGTAAGATGCAGGTGCTCCTTTTGATACTTAGTGGGTATTCTTTGCTTTTCAGGATATGTTTTACGGCGGAAGCGTATATTTGATCGTAAAGTCTAAGACTATTTTCAATCCTGATTTTTGACAAACGATCAGTCGATGCATAATCGGTATTTCAATATGTCTATCTCGCCACCAACACTCTAACAAATAAAGCTGTCACTTTGGTAGAAATTATCTGAAAGTGTCGATCCGTAGATCGATTAGAAAAAAGGAGCGGCATACCTATCGTTCAAACGATTGTTTATTGTAATTTTAATATCAAGAAACGGTTTAAATTATCAATCTTGGATTACGAAATACGGATTGAGATTGCATTTAGAAAGTGGTCGTTATTGACCAGAATCTTTTCCAGACATTTAAAATTCTTCTCTCTGTGTCCTGTTGGGCGCGTTCTATAATGGAGATGAGTTGATTTGTATGCATGAATATGTATATTTGCATTGGTCTGGCTGTTGTATAGAATGTCGTGTTATCTCTCTCTATGTATTTACAAAAAAAAAGTATCTAAGTATGTTTATCCGCATTCTAGATTCCATAACACAAGCTAGTTAAGCTATGCTTACCATGGGTCTAGATAGCGTTGTGTAGAATGTCGTGGAATATTTATTATTATTATTAGTTGTTCCTAATAAATATAGGTTTCCACATATTCTAGGCCTTCGTTTTCTAGTAGGTATCAGTTTCTTCAGGTGTTCTATGTCATGACTTTTGTTTTTGATTTATTCATTGTTAATCCTACTTCTTGGCTCTTCGTTGTCAGTTTTTCAATCACACGTTGCAGTGTACCAGGGTTATCAGCCATGAGCACAATGTCGTCAACAAATCTTAAGTGGTTAATTCTTTCTCCGTCTATATTCAATATTGATACCGCGATGTTCCCAGTAGGTAATATAAATAGTAATAAAGTTTAATATTTTACCTAGAATTACCCAGACCAATTCAAGTATACAAATCCATCCAAATATTTGCACTAAGCGTGAATTGAACATATGACCTCTGTATTAGTAGTCAAACTTTCCTATCGGTACACTACGAGCAGAGTGGCGAACAACAACTAGTAGGTATATATCAAAGTTTGTGTGAGAGTACTTAGTAACTACCTTTTTTTTTTTTTTTTTTTTTTTTATATAGGACACGTCAATTGGACTTCGCCTTGCCTGATGGTAAGCTGAAGGCAAAATCCCAGAAAAGAGGGTCACCATTACATACACATACCGTGTGACAATGGTGACACTCAGCTTGACGGCCTTATCATATGCTTTTTCACGCCCCGCTTAAAGGACCCGGGACTGTAGGAAGAAGGAAACACGTGAGCTGGTAATGAATTCCAGGCCTTAATGGTGCGACAGAGGAAAGAGTCTCCGAACCGCTTGGTTCTTGATCGGATGTTTTGCACCGTGTGCGGATGACATCTAAGACCTGCACGCGTTGTCCTGTGTAGGAAAGGGGAGGGTGGGACTAATTGGAAGAGCTCATCAGAACACTCCCCATGGTACAGACGGTAAAATACAGCCATGGACGCAACATCTCTACGCAGCTGTAAAGGTTCTAGGGTGTTCGTGATCTCGGGATTCCCAATGATGCGGATCGCACGTCGCTGCAACCTGTCGAGAGCATCTAGTAAGTACTTTGCTGAACCATCCCAGAGATGCGAGCAGTACTCCACACAGGAGCGAATTTGTGTCCTACCTACTTATATAGTATCATTCTATCAATTAGCCCATCGCAGTCCACTGCTGGACTAGGCCTCTCTCAATGTTGGGAGGCTTTGGCCTACTGTTTCCACACTGACCGGACCGGATGGTTCAGGATTTTATTTCATATTTTTCTTCTCTAGTAGTGATATCATCTGTGTATTTTCCGTTAGTTGCATCTTACGACACCCTTCGGATGAGATGGGGTGTTGATGTCGATACGTCTTGTATTCTTTCTCCGTCACCACACGTTTATCTAGTACTTCACCGACAAACTTACATACATACATATAATTACGCCTCCATCCCCGAAGGGTTAGGCAGAGGTGAATTAACACGTACATTTCCCCAATTCTTGTTTTCGGTCCCACGTAATAGGGGAGATGAGTTTATTGCCGTCTTCCGGGCACTATTGTTGACTCGAGTCTTGTATCTGTGCCTGAGTCTGCGCCGCCGTATATATCTGTCTCATATTAAACAGCCCTATCCCTTAGTCGCCTTGTACGAAACCGCATGGGAAGAGATGGGGTGGCCCAAATTCTACTCTGACGGGAACCAAACTTAAACATAACCTTTACACTGAAACGGCTTGACGAATTTCAGTGAAATCCCAAACTTAGATGCTTTGGAGCACTTAGACAGTCTTGCCAAAAATTCAACAAATAAAACTGTAGACACAGCTAGTATTTACATATATGACGTCAATACAAAACTATAGATACATGTTGGAAGTTGAATGCAATCCCCAAACTGCGTTGGCTTTAGGGAACTAACTCTGGCCGTTAGTGCACAGCGGCAGTAATTAGCAGAGGAAAAACGTAGCGATATGGCGCGAGACGAATCAGACTTCTGTGGAGCCACGAAACTCAGAACTCGGTAGATATGGCAAGTGGCAATAGTCACCATCACTGCCAGTTGCTTCTTTTTCTCGTGTCAATGATTCACTGGTGGCACTAAATGGTAACTACTTACCAGTTGCTAAAATACCATCTATGGCAGTTGTTATGGGTAGTTAGAGCCTGACAGCACTATAAAAACTTTCATTTCACCAAACAGATTTTTTTATACCACTTGGTTGACGGACAAACACACGGCCAACCTGATGGAAATTGGTTACCGTGGCCTATGGATGTGCCAAGGGAGTCGCACTCGCGCTGCTAACCCTGTAAGCACAAAGTTTCTGTGTCGTTAGTGTAAAAGACAAAGCAGGACAAGCTTTTAGACTTCCCATTGAAAGCACAAAAGCTCTCCAGTGAACTCTGGCTACTCTACACATCGTCGGGAACACAACACGAGGTTATTATGGCCGCGGTATTCCATAGGACGGAGGAACTGGGTAGATGGCAGCCGTTTCACAGAAAATATCGAAGTTCGGCCGTTTCGTAGTTGAACTGAAAAGCCAACAAAGCTAGACCAAGCCAGCACTACGGTATTTCACCACGCGAATTATTTCCGTGGACTCGTATGAGGAGTTTAATGGCAGAAGAGAAACATCGGGTTGAGTGTATTTACCTAAGGATAGAAGTAGATCTCTGGTTACGCCAGAAGGAATTTACTTTGAGTAGGTATACCATTAGGTATGTCACCATGATACCCACTCACAGCGATTTTACAGTTGCATTCAAAGTTTGACATTCGTAGCCGGTGGCTTACTTAATGCTTTCATTTGTATGCCGGGAGTGACTGCTGTTTCACTTCCCACCCAATCAGCTGGTATTCCGGCTTGCGGTTGACTTAGGCCTCTATGGACTCAGTGGTACATACAACAAAATACCCTTGAGATTTTCTTTGTTGTAACTGAATACCAGACTTAGGTAAGTAATAAACTTGATAGGTAGGTATCAGTTAATTAAGTCGATGAATGACCTCCGCCCCCCATGGGAGGTCATTCATTCCCGTGACGGGTAGAGCCGCTTGTCACCCTGGCAGAAGCAGGCCGCGGCGGCGGTGCGCCTTGCGCGCCTCCCCGTTTCCGGGGACGTGTTGGGAACTCTGCAGTCCCCACACCCGAGGAGAGGGCCAGATCGAGAAATATGATCCCTGATTATCCGGGGTGCGAGGGATATTCCTGTCAACCTCACCTTCGGCAATCAAAAACGACCCACAGGCGTTGAGCGTTTTGTTCGGTTCGAGTCCAACATAACCTCTCCCACCGGCTCCGGTGGTGGGGTTATACGTGGGGATTTTTCGCACGTAAATAAAAAGATCTCAGTAAATTTCTGAGACTACCTTAAAATAGCTTTTCAGGCGAAGTGACGTGACATTAATACAAAAGAACAAGAACACTACCGCATCTACAGAAAGAGATAGCAAATGAGTAGCTCCTTGTCGTCTATTGCAGTTTGTAGCAACTGCAAGTTACATAACGCGGCCCGTTACTTTTTACTTTTGGGCTACAAATGTTAAATATCTAAGCACACTCGTTGTTGTCTGTAAAACCTAACTATACCGAAATGATACTTAGATGCCTGCCGCCTTTTCTTTAATATTGAGCTTTAATTAATTCAATTATTCTTGTTAACCTGTCCGACTTAGAATGAATGCAAGTCCTGTGTAAATGCAAATTCTGCAGGGCTGTTTAACATTAGAAAGATAGAACATTAGAGACTCAGGCACAGAAACATGGCTCGAGTCAACAATAGTGCCCGGAAGACGCAATAGGCTCACCCCCTATTACGTGGGACCGAAAACAATGATTGGTGAAATGTGGGTGTTAATTCACCTCTGCCTAACCCTTCGGGAATTGAGGCGTGATTATATGTATGTATTGCCAACGTAGTAGTAAGTAGTAATATTATCTAATTCAGTTTATAGACGCTTAGTTTAGTTCATGTCAGAAATATATTATTTAATTTTCTACACTAAACGTTGATATTAGTTGCCTTCCGTGGCGTACACCTAGATACTGATTAGCAGACGAGGTTCTGGCCCAGGTTCTTCATTCAGCATAGGGGGGTTTGACAGCAGTATCTTGTAAAATCATTCGTCACACAGGCTAGACAGAGTTCCCAGTGACCAAGAGTGATCTAATCATTATAATCTTCCTGAGTTTCTAAAGTGTTGCAGGAGGTAGGACACCACGGTATTCCCGTCCCAAATGAGCAGTTTGACTGGGGAAGTACCTCCACCCTACAGAATACCACGGTTGTAATAACATAGTGTTGTACCTGGCGGTGAGTAGGGTAGCCAGAGCTCACTGGAGATTTTCAGTGCTGTCAGTGGGAAGACCAAAGGCTTGTCCTGATTAAGTCTTCTGTAATGATAGCACAGAAACTCTCTGTTCTTACAGGGTCAGCAGTACGGGTGTGACTCCCCTGGTGTTGCATACGTTCGAAGGTCACGGTAACCACTTTCCATGTCTGCCGTCTGCTTGTTTGCCACTGCAAACTGAGAGACGTGTCATTCGAACTGAATGCTTGTTATTAGCAAAATAACAGATACTAATATCTACAGATAGCAGAAGTATACGTTTCATTACACAATTTCAAGAGGGGCAGCAGTACCAACGAATACGGGAGCGCCTGATATTGGAAGACCGCCGCGATGCAGCGATTACAACAAATTGCTATTAGTGTTTTTGCAGGCGCTACGAAAATTTTAATATTGTTTTTTTTTTGCGTGAGTCTATGGAATTCTAAAATATCAAACACGATATGAGTTTCTTCTCTCTCCAATAATATCAAGAAGTAACTATAAATCGTCTCGTTATTAGACATTGGACCGAACTTAGATCCCAGGTGGTCCTATGGACAGACAATTTTGATCAAAAATTTGCTTTGTTTGCGTCTATGGTAAACTATAGTCTTCAGTCTCCACTTACACACGGGATGAAGTCATATTGATGTGGTGTACAAAAACGCATAGCTGTAGGTATTTAAAAGCTTGTCCTGCTTTGTCTTTTACACTGACGGCACATAAACTCTCAATGCTTACAGGGATGGAAACGCGAGTGTGACTCTCTTGGTTTGGTGGACTTTGCATCAGGTGGTCCGTATGCTTGTCTGCCACCTAAGTGGTATAAAAAAGGGTCATGAAAATCGGCGGCAATGACGTATTATTAGTATCATTGAGCGGCGGGCAATAGACCGTGATGAAATTAAAAAAAAAAGAAATGTTTGAGTGCAGGTATTTAAGTCATCCTTTTTAATATTCCCAAAGGAATGTATCTAAAGGGACCACATATGTTTCAGTAGATAACTACATTCTTACATTGTTTACTTAAGTAGGTAACTTTATGAAAATACTATTCATTATTATATCTCAGAGAAAACGCAGAGAAATATGAATATGAGTTCATAACGCTGAGTGCCGGCTTAATAAACAAAGCAGCGGGACTGTTACATACATACGCTGCGCCGCGGCGGCGCGCGTGCGACTGCGCGACTCACGATTTAATCCCGCAACAACGGCAGTCGGTCACAAATTTATAATTTGTACAATTACCAGCGCCCCCGAGACTTTTGGGTTATAGAGTTTGGAACGGTTAGAGGTGGCAAAGTGAACTATTTATTTAAATAAAATAAAAATACCGTCAGTGAGCTCGATTATAACATTATTAACATCAGTCAGGATGTTATTCGTATAGTAGTTGTCTAAAATCAGCATTGGAAACCTCTACGAACATAGGTAGGTACAGTCCACCAAGTTTCGTGGAATTGGGCTCCAAAGGCTGGGCTTAAGATTTATTTATTTATTTTTCACTACATCACTATCTTTACGGGTTAACCTAATACAATAGTGTGGTCCTTAAATATTATAATAACATATAACATATAGTGCAATTTTTGAGAACTCACTCAGGGAACATGTAAAAAGATACACCCAGGATCTATCCGCTATGATGAGGATGACGATGGAGTATTGATAGCGTTGCTTTGGAGCCCGGGACGAGTTGGGGACTCTGTGGTCCCCACACCCGAGGAAGAGGACCAGATTGAGAGAGATGGCTCTGGGTCGGCCGAGGTGCTAGGGATATGCCTGTTATCCACACTTTCGGCAACCAAAAACGACCCACAGTAGAAATATTTCTATGCGTTAAGGTCGGTTCGAGTCCGACAACCTCTGCCACTGGCTCCGGTGAGGGAAAAATGCAACGTGCTATTCTTCGCACGTAAAAAAACGTAGGTATTATAACGAGAACACATTTACTGAAGGCAGGTTTTTTTTTTCATACAACTTAGGTGGCAGACAAGCACACGGCCCACCTCATGGAAAGTGGTTACCATGGCCTATGAACGTGTGTAACACCAGTGGAATCACATCCGTGCTGCCGACCCTGCAGAGATTTTGTGCCGTCAGTGTAGAGGACAAGCCTTTGGTCATCCCACTGACAGCACAAAAACTCTCTAGTGAGCTCTGGCTACCATACTCACCGCCGTGAACACACACGAAGTTATTATAACCGCGGTATTCTGTAGGGCGGAAGTACTTCCCCAGTCGGACTGCTCAATCGGGCGGAAATACCGCCGTGTCTAGGTAAATATATTTAAGACATAGTATATGTATATAAGTAACTATTCATATTTAAATAAATAATAGTAGTACCTGGCTATATAGGAAGGCAAGCTACCTATCAGATCTAAAAAGACAACATTTCAACACTACGTTAGTATCTGACCCGGTAATCGAACACAAAACTACACATAACCACAGAACATAGCAGTGGAATGTCTTAACAATATTTTTGCCTTGGCTAGAACTTTATTGTGTCTGCAGCACCAGGGTAGCATCGGCTGTTCTAGAGCGCAGACAAATAAATTTAGCAGAGAGATAAGCGACGTATAAATCAGACGAGTCCCCAACGCACGCCCGCTCACCGCGCGAAAAATACCAGCGCCCTCTGTCGCGACTTAAGGTAACCTACTGACTTTCTGGGAGCTCCTTATGTAGGAGGTTTTTGAGGATTTTGAGGTCTGAACGAACATGAGAGGATCTATCTGTGGTTGCAATTAAAATCTTAATAACCGCGGTAGCCTAGTGGTATGGGTAATGGACTGCTGAGACGAGGTCTCGGGTTCGATTCCAGGTTTTACCATGGCACACACCAATGACTTTTCGATGCTTTTCGAAGTTATGTGTGTATTTATCGCAGGCTTATAAGTGCCCGGTTAATGGTAATAGGCTCACCACCTATTATATTGGGACCTAAACATAAACTGGCGACATGTAGGTGCAACTCTGCCTACTCCTTTGGGGATATAGGATTGATTTACAAAAAAAAAAAAAAAAAAATTCTATGTTTGTCCTTAACTTCATGTAAACGGCTGGTCCGATTCGTATGAAATAAGAGACATATAAATCAGACGAGCCCGCAACACTCGGTTTAAACGCGGGAAAAGTATTAACACCCTCTGACGTAACCTATTGACTTTCTGAGAGCTCCTTGTGTAGGATCGTATTTGAGGTTTAGGGGGTTTGAAGGAACGCTAGAAGTTCGGTGGGTAAACAAAATTGACATTTTTGTTTGTCACGATACTCCTCCTAAACAGGAGGCCTGATTTGGATGAAATTTTGTGTGTATGTTTTAATGTGTTCCTGTTTGGTTTGGAAATACAAGACCCGGTATTATGACGCTGCTGTCGGTACGTGGTCTGATTTCCCGAGCTCGCTTGTATAATAAAATAAATAATTATAAAATGTTCTTAATGAGAACATCTAAAGTGTTTGGATTGTATGATTTTGGATTTGGATGAAATTTTGTGTGTATGTTTTAATGTGTTCCTGTTTGGTTTGGAAATACAAGACCCGGTATTATGACGCTGCTGTCGGTATGTGGTCTGATTTCCCGAGCTCGCTTGTATAATAAAATAAATAATTATAAAATGTTCTTAATGAGAACATCTAAAGTGTTTGGATTGTATGATTTTGGATTTGGATGAAATTTTGTGTGTTTGTTTTAATGTGTTCCTGTTTGGTTTGGAAATACAAGACCCGGTATTATGACGCTGCTGTCGGTACGTGGTCTGATTTCCCGAGCTCGCTTGTATAATAAAATAAATAATTATAAAATGTTCTTAATGAGAACATCTAAAGTGTTTGAATTGTATGATTTTGGATTTGGATGAAATTTTGTGTGTATGTTTTAATGTGTTCCTGTTTGGTTTGGAAATACAAGACCCGGTATTATGACGCTGCTGTCGGTACGTGGTCTGATTTCCCGAGCTCGCTTGTATAATAAAATAAATAATTATAAAATGTTCTTAATGAGAACATCTAAAGTGTTTGGATTGTATGATTTTGGATTTGGATGAAATTTTGTGTGTATGTTTTAATGTGTTCCTGTTTGGTTTGGAAATACAAGACCCGGTATTATGACGCTGCTGTCGGTACGTGGTCTGATTTCCCGAGCTCGCTTGTATAATAAAATAAATAATTATAAAATGTTCTTAATGAGAACATCTAAAGTGTTTGGATTGTATGATTTTGGATTTGGATGAAATTTTGTGTGTATGTTTTAATGTGTTCCTGTTTGGTTTGGAAATACAAGACCCGGTATTATGACGCTGCTGTCGGTATGTGGTCTGATTTCCCGAGCTCGCTTGTATAATAAAATAAATAATTATAAAATGTTCTTAATGAGAACATCTAAAGTGTTTGGATTGTATGATTTTGGATTTGGATGAAATTTTGTGTGTATGTTTTAATGTGTTCCTGTTTGGTTTGGAAATACAAGACCCGGTATTATGACGCTGCTGTCGGTACGTGGTCTGATTTCCCGAGCTCGCTTGTATAATAAAATAAATAATTATAAAATGTTCTTAATGAGAACATCTAAAGTGTTTGGATTGTATGATTTTGGATTTGGATGAAATTTTGTGTGTATGTTTTAATGTGTTCCTGTTTGGTTTGGAAATACAAGACCCGGTATTATGACGCTGCTGTCGGTACGTGGTCTGATTTCCCGAGCTCGCTTGTATAATAAAATAAATAATTATAAAATGTTCTTAATGAGAACATCTAAAGTGTTTGGATTGTATGATTTTGGATTTGGATGAAATTTTGTGTGTATGTTTTAATGTGTTCCTGTTTGGTTTGGAAATACAAGACCCGGTATTATGACGCTGCTGTCGGTACGTGGTCTGATTTCCCGAGCTCGCTTGTATAATAAAATAAATAATTATAAAATGTTCTTAATGAGAACATCTAAAGTGTTTGGATTGTATGATTTTGGATTTGGATGAAATTTTGTGTGTATGTTTTAATGTGTTCCTGTTTGGTTTGGAAATACAAGACCCGGTATTATGACGCTGCTGTCGGTACGTGGTCTGATTTCCCGAGCTCGCTTGTATAATAAAATAAATAATTATAAAATGTTCTTAATGAGAACATCTAAAGTGTTTGGATTGTATGATTTTGGATTTGGATGAAATTTTGTGTGTATGTTTTAATGTGTTCCTGTTTGGTTTGGAAATACAAGACCCGGTATTATGACGCTGCTGTCGGTACGTGGTCTGATTTCCCGAGCTCGCTTGTATAATAAAATAAATAATTATAAAATGTTCTTAATGAGAACATCTAAAGTGTTTGGATTGTATGATTTTGGATTTGGATGAAATTTTGTGTGTATGTTTTAATGTGTTCCTGTTTGGTTTGGAAATACAAGACCCGGTATTATGACGCTGCTGTCGGTACGTGGTCTGATTTCCCGAGCTCGCTTGTATAATAAAATAAATAATTATAAAATGTTCTTAATGAGAACATCTAAAGTGTTTGGATTGTATGATTTTGGATTTGGATGAAATTTTGTGTGTATGTTTTAATGTGTTCCTGTTTGGTTTGGAAATACAAGACCCGGTATTATGACGCTGCTGTCGGTACGTGGTCTGATTTCCCGAGCTCGCTTGTATAATAAAATAAATAATTATAAAATGTTCTTAATGAGAACATCTAAAGTGTTTGGATTGTATGATTTTGGAAGTCTAGAATGAATACTCTTTTTATACTTACTACTTGAGTGACTGACTAGCATACAGCCCACCTAATGGAAAGTGGTTACCGTGGCCTATAGACCTATGCAAAACCATAGGCGTCACATTCGCGCTGCCGACTCTGTGAGAACCTTCTAATTCTTCTTCTTGATGAACCCCATATTGTAGTCACTTTGAACAACCATATCATTTTAGAATTGTAGACCTCTGTGTCGCAGTAGTAAAGTGATTGACTACTACGTTAGGGGTCGCGGGTTCGATTGGCGTTCGATGCAAATATTGGATGCTTCATTATAATTGATTTGAGTATTTCTATATATGTATATTCTATGTTTGTTTATCGATTTTTTATATAGGACACGTCAATTAGTCTTCGCCTCGCCTGATGGTGCATACGGTGCAGAATATTCGATCAAGAACCAAGGAGACTCTTTCCTATGTCGCACCACTGGAATTTATTACCAGAACACGTGTTTCCTTCTTCCTACAGTCCAGGATCCTTTGAGCGCGGCGTGAAAACACATATGATGAGGCTGTCAAGCTGAGTGTCACTATTGTAACATGGTGCATGTAAGTTATGGTGACCCTCTTTTCTCAGACTTTGCCTTCAGCTTACCATCAGGCGAGGCGAACTCTAATTGACGTATCCTATATAAAAAAAAAAAACAGGTTTATCAGCATTGATACCGCGTGGTTCCCGTCAGAGTAGAATTTGGGCCACCCCATCTCTTCCCATGAGGTGTCGTACAAGGCGACCAAGGGATAGGGCTATTTAACATCAGACATATATACATACAGCTCAGACTCAGGCACATATACATACAAGGCTCGAGTAAACAATAGTACCCGGAAAACGGCAATAGGCTTACCCCCTAATACGTGACACCGAAAACAATGATTAACCCTTTGGGGATTAAGTATGTATTATCAGTATTACTGTACTTAATTTGGGTCTAGCTACATAGAAAGTTCTAGAATATAATATATATTATATGCAATATGTCCAGTGGTAGCATACAAACTTCATAGTTGAAATGGAGAATTACCGTGGCATAGACTTTGGTTTAAGAGACAGCCACCTATGAGCTCATAGCTTGCAGGTTATAAAAGTTCTAACACAGCGATATGCCTACATCAAAAAATAATCGTAGGAGTCATAGACCTATAAACTAGTAGAAGTGTCATAAAAAAAAGTATATCTAACCTTTGTAGATAGACGTACTCGTATATCTTTCTAGTAGTAGTGGTTCCCGACAATAGAATTTGGACCACCCCATCTCTTCCCATGCTGTGTCGTACAAGGCTACTAAGAGATAGGGCTGGTTAACATCAGACAGATATATACAGCCCAGATTCCGATTCAGATGCATGTCTTGAGTCAATAATAGTACCTGAAAGACGGCAAAAGGCTCACCCCCTATTACGAGGCATCGAATTTAATTATTAATGAAATGTTGGTGTTAATTCCCTAACCTTCCGGGGATGAAGCCGTGATTATATGTATATCTACATAAAAGAATTACCTATGCCCTAACTTCAAAAAATAATGAAGCTGGTCATTGATTTTTATTTTATTAGAAATAAATTTTCATAAAATTTGAAACCCGGTGTCAGCTTATAATTTTTTTTAAAGACTTGTTAACTTGTACGAAAGTTATTGCTGTCTGTTCTTCTAAATGAACATTATCTGTAATGAACATTACGCCAGAGCATAGGCTGATTAGAAGATGCTGAGATTGGATTATATTTTGAAGATACATTACGACAGAAAATGATGAGCACTGTGCGGTGTGAAACGAACTACATCCCACGCACGCTCAAGCTGTGGAATGATCTCCCCGCTGTGGTTTTATCAAGCAACTACAATATGGGGTTCTAATCGGTTCTAAGAAGAGCATTAGAAACTTGCTACAGGATCGGTAGCACAATTGTGACGCTCCTGGTGTTGTACACCTCCATAGGCCACGGTAACACGGTAACGGTTAAAAGGAGGTAGGACATGACGGTTTTTCCGCCCAATTGAGCAGTTCGACTGGGGAATTACCTCCGCCCTATAGCATAATAACCTTGTGTTGTGTTTCCGAGTAGAGTAGCCAGAGCTCCCTGGAGAGTTTTGGTGCTGTCAGTGGGAAGACCAAAAGCTTGTCCTGTTTTGTCTTTTACACTTATGGCACAGAAACTCTCTATGCTTACAGGGTTGGCAGCGCGATTGACCCCCTTGGTTTTGCACACGTTCATAGGCCACGGTAACCAGGTGGGCCGTGTGTTTGTATGCCACCTAAGTGGTATAAAAAATACACCCAATAAGATCGTGTTTATTCCATGTAAAACACAATAATCTCCAAGGAAATCCCAACACTAGTTCTTTCTATTAGTTTTGTGTCCCTAAGACACGGCTAACGTAATATAAATTCCTATCCAATATTCACAAATTCTCCCGCCACGTATTAATGTTCAGGCAAATTGCAATTCCGCCTCAGCACCAAGACTTGTGAACGAGTATAAAACATTTTCGAAATAGTTTTATGATTTTAAACTTCTTTACAACGATGGGGCAAAGTTGGGAG
The DNA here is from genome assembly GCA_963662185.1 of Eilema griseolum. NCBI lineage: Eukaryota > Metazoa > Arthropoda > Insecta > Lepidoptera > Erebidae > Eilema > Eilema griseolum. The sequence continues at coordinate 1,987,938 of OY759256.1, forward strand.
ATGTTATCTGTGTGTTGGAGACACTTTTAGCTTTTTAAAACAATGGTTTATGAACGGGAAGGTGAAGATTTCTGTTGTTTAAAACGATTTTGTTGTTTAGTAGATGTGTATGACTTTTCTTTAGCCATATTTGGAACTGTGTATTTTATGCAAGATATAACATGATAGTTAACATAACATGAAGTTATTATGGTCGCGGTTTTCTGTAGGACGAAGGTACTTCGAAGAGGCAGTCCGACTGGGGAGGTACCTCCGCCCTACAGAATACCGCGGCCATAATAACCTCGTGTTGCATTCCTGGCGGTGAGTAGGGTAGCCAGAGTTACTGCAGAGATTTTGTGCTGTCAGTGGGAAGCTCAAAGGTTTCTTCGTCCTGCTTTGTTTTATATACTGATGTCACAGAAACTTTCTGTTCTTGCAGGGTCGGCAGTACGAGTGTAGCTCCCCTGATGTTGTACACGCCCATAGGTCACGGTAACCACTGTCCATCAAGTGGGCTGTGTGCTTGTCTGCCACCTAATTAATCTAGAAAAAGAAGTCCTCTATTTCTTTCTGCCATCTTGGTATTGGCCATACATATCTGTCAAATATTTGTATAAGGTCGATACTTTGTAAACAAAACACAAATGACAATTATTTGCATTATAAAATACGCGAATATAAGCGCCCATGTGAAGTGCCACCATAACGACAAAGTTCTGTACCCACTCTTTCCAGACATCACACCATAATTGTAACAAACATACAACAAACAAAATAACAAAACGATTCGCTCCCTGAGGCGGCGATGTTGACCGTTATTCTTTTTAATTTCCCCGTTCGAGTTTATGCGCTGATAACACCACGCTATCTATTGCTACCATTGGTAGAATATCATTTTGTGTTTATTTTCGAATTGGCAACACCGCTAACGGCCGGTAATGGTTGTTATTGGCGGTTATTGCTAACTTTATTGTTTCAGTAAACTTTGTTATTATCTGTTATTAGTTTATTTTGTTTTAGACATTTTTGAATTCAGGAGTATATGCCCACTATAGTGCTACTACTACTGTCAGAGGGAACGCCGTGGACTGGATGGGTGATCACTGTGATCAGCCTGTGTAGGCTCTTTCACCCATAACGATTTTTTTTAATACCACTTAAGTGGCAGACAAGCACACGGCCCACCTTATGGAAAGTGGTCACCGTGGTCTATAGACGCGTTCAAAACTAAGAGAGTCACACTCGCGCTGACAACCCTGCAAGGCATTGAGAGTTTCTGTGCCGTCAGTGTAAAAGACAAAGCAGGACAAGCTTTTGGTCTTTCCACTGACAGCACAAAAACCCTCTAGAGAGCTCTGGCTACCCTACTCACCGCCGGGAACGTAACACGAGGTTATTATGGCCGTGATATTCTGTAGGGCGGAGGTACTTCCCCAGTCGGACTGCTCAATTGGGATGGGAATTAAATTTTCATCATTTTTTTTTTATCACAGCATTTTATGATCGCTAGAGGGCTCCACATTGTATTCAGTAACACATTATATGGCCTATAACCAGTGGACAATTAAGACCCTTCTAACGGTATCTCATTTGTCCTGTTCTAATTAGTGGCTCAGGAGCTATGAGGGAACAGATGAACCTACATACATACCTACTTACATACGTGCATAACCTGTTAACATCATAACCCTCCTTTTCCTTCGCCGTAGTCGGGTAAAAATGAACTAAATATTTTAATCTGCATTCTAAAACCCATATACAAGTTAATTAAGCTTTACTTATTTTGTATCTAAATAGCACTGTGTAGAATGTACTAGAACATTTATCCGTAATGTTCATACATTAACAACTTTACTATGCAGTCGGATAAGAAGAAAAAAAGAACGTCACAAAATCAGTACCTTTATTTCGTTCGCAAATCAAATCATCCATCAGGCGCGCTGCACACGAGCGACGCGTGATTAGGCACCGCGCACACGAGCGACGTAATGTTCCTCTAATATAATAAAGCTCGACTTGTTGTATTAGATTTATTATTTGACTTTTCTGTACAGAGTAGTGTGTGGATATAGAAAGAACTTAACTTAGAAATGTTTGTTTGCTAACGTGAAGGGAGAGGGCATGTAGAATGGATGAAACTTCTTTTTAGAAGTCGGTTAAAAAGAAAGGAAGTGGGAACTAAACAATCTTATGACTACACGAAATATAGGACGTAGGACACGGCTGTATTTCCGTTCAATTGAGCAGTCCGACTGGGGAAGTAACTCCACCCTACAGAATACCGCGGCCATAATAACTTTGTGTTGTGTTCCCAGCGGTGAGTAGGGTAGCCAGACCTCACTAGAGAGTTTGTGCTATCAATGGGAAGACTAAAGGCTTGCTCTGCTTTATTTTCTACACTGATGGCACAGAAACTCTATGCTTACAGGGTCGGCAGCTCGAGTGTGACGTCCATAGGCCACAGTAACTGCTTTCCATCGGGTGCTTGTCTGCCACCTAAGTGGTATCAAAAAAAAGGCAGTAATTAAGGAGTAGGCGTTGCGGGTTCGCTCTTCTCCCAGCATAAGCAACTTAGTTTTGCTTGAGGAGTTAGACAATTTTTAACGATTGCAGTTAAAATATATTTAGAGAGATTTTTTCGTAGTTGAGTGGGCTTATTAATGTTTTAAAAAGTACTGCATTTTCTAAAGTACTATTATTTTTTAATAGTGGGGAATGAATGTTCGCAACTATGTCGTCCTAGCTTTGATTGCAGGTTCAGAATTTCAGTTTGGTTCAAATTTATGAGATGATAGTTTAATGTTCCTCTGCATATCTTAAGCTGGAGGTAATATCTAGATCCAAAGTATGCACAGCATGACTAGTTTGTGTTATTATACTATTATAGAATACGGATAAACATACTTAAATACATTTTTTGTACATACATAATATGTAAAAATATTCAGACTAATTCAAATATGCACATAAACTGTGTGTGAATCCAACCCGCGACCTCTGAATTAGCAGACGAAGGCTCTGCCACTACGTCACAGAAGTGACTACGGCATGCTGTTATTAATCAATTCTGATGTTCGCGTCATCATATTACTCTGTGCAAAGCTACTCTGTGCCCGCTGTAGCGCTGCAATAGCATTACACTGCACTACTTACGTAACACAACTAATCACTTACATACATAAATTATCAATACAGCGCTGTGTCTGTGTGAGTGTCGTAGCGCTACGCCGTAGTGGCTCTACGCTCGTAGATAGGACCCGTCTACGGCATTTCGTTTGAGTCTATTTCTTTTTCTTTTGTAAGGAGTGAGCGTTGTGATAAATATATTTGTTATAGTTTGGTGTCGAACTGCAGGCTAAAAAGACTCTAATATCACTTGTAAAATGATTTGTTTTTTATTTAAGTATTCTTTTTTTATACCACATTGGTGGCAGACAAGCACACGGCCCACCTGATGGAAAGTGGTTACCGTGGCCTAAGGACGTGTGTAACACCAAAGGAGCCACACTCGTGCCACCGACCATGCAAGCACAGACCCTCTGTGCCGTCAGTTCAGAAGACAAAGCAGGACAAGTCCTCATACCTCTTGATGCATAACCTGAACCCCGTGGTGTTGCACACGTCCATAGGCCACGGTAACCACTTTCCATCAGGTGAGTCGTGTGTTTGTCTGCCACCTAATTGGGATAATTATAAATTTTCTTCAATATTCTACACAACGCTATCTGGACCCATACTAAACACAGCTTAACTAGCTTGTGTAATAGAATCTAGAATGCGGATATTTACATATTATACATAGAAACACCAAACGCCAACAAATATACATATTATGTATACATAGAAACACCAAACGCCAACAAATATACATATTATGTATACATAGAAACACCAAACGCCAACAAATATACATATTACGTATACATAGAAACACCAAACGCCAACAAATATACATATTATGTATACATAGAAACACCAAACGCCAACAAATATACATATTCATACACACAAATATTTGTACAAAGCGGGAATCAAACCCGCGCCCACTGTGTAGCAGTCGAATCTTCTACCGCTACGCCACAGAGGCAGTCTAGATTATAGATTAAGCCTGTTCCTCTTGATGTTTATTTATTTATTTATTTATTTATTTATTTATTTTTCACTACATCACTATCTTTACAGGTTAACCTAATACAATAGTGTGGTCCTTAAATATTATAATAACATATAACATATAGTGCAATTTTTGAGAACTCACTCAGGGAACATGTAAAAAGATCTGTGCCGTCCGCTACTTCATTGAGTATATGTAAGGTGCGCGTTATCACAGCTTTGCCCAGTATGTATCTATCTATCTTGACTTTTCCCTCTAAAGTTAGAAGGTCAGGCGGCGGTAAACTAACAAAGCAATGATGAGAACAGAACAGTAAGAAAGATGGGATAGTGGTCAAACGCGAGACTATTAACCATAAAAAACTTAGCAAAAGCACACAGATAACATAATACTTTTTTTTTACGTGCGCAAAATCCCCACAAATATCCCACCGGAGCCGGTGGAAGAGGTTATGTCGGACTCGAACCGACTAAAACGCACGCCGCCTGTGGGTCGTTTTGGTTGCCGAAGGTGAGGTTGACAGGCATATCCCTCGCACCCCGGCCGACTTAGGGCCATCTCTCACGATCTGGCCCTTTCCTCAGGTGTGTGGAGACTACAGAGTCCCCAACTCGTCCCCGGAAACGGGGAGGCAAGTCAGGCGCAGCCTGCTTCTGCCAGAGTGACAGGCGGCTCCACCAGTCACCCCCAGGCAGATAACATAATATTAAGCAAAAGTTATAAGAAGTGTGATTTTCATTTTACAAACCACAGTTTATATACTCCTAAACCTTCCACTTAGTACCTACAAAGTCTCTTTGGTCTACCATCTTTGTACCTATGTTTCACAATAAAGCTTTTGAATTGAATTGAATACTATGATACACATTTTCATATAAGTAGACACCATATAACAATCAAGTTTGCAAAATTTGTAGTTACAAAATTAAAGATTAATAACTGATGTGCACACCTAAACTAATATTACGAGTTTAAAGCTGAAGAGTTTATAAGTTTTTTTTGTTTGTTTGAACGCGTTGATCTCAGGAACTACTGATTCAAATTGAAAAATCTTTTTGTATTGAATAGTCCGTTTATCAACGAAGGTTTTAGGCTATATATTATTACGCTATTACTTAAGAGAGCCGAGCAGTGATCATAAATGTCAACAATTCCGGTAGATATACATTTTTGAAGACTGTTTGATTCTTCCCAATACCGTTTAATATGTTAGTTTTCTGAAAAAAAATTGCCTTACAAAATAAGTTTTTTTTTTTTATACCACTTAGGTGACAGACAAGCGCACGGCCCACCTGATGGAAAGTGGTTACCGTGGCCTATGGACGTGTGTAACACCAGAGAAGCCACACTCGTGCTGCCGACCCTCTAAGCACAGAGTTTCTATGCCGTTAGTGTAGAGGACAAAGCAGGACAAGCCTTTACTCATCCCACTGACAGCACAAATTCTCCAGTGAGCTCTGGCTATCCTACTCACCGCTGGGAACACACGAAGTTATTATAACCGCGGTATTCTGTAGGGTGGAGGTACTTCCCCAGTCGGACTGCTCAATTGGACGGATATACCGCCGTGTCCTACCTCCTTCAAAATGTCTTTTATATTTCTCAATAACTCAACCGAAACTAAAACTTTTCATTATTTTTAATTCCCAGAGTAAGTCAAAATGTAAACAAAATCAGTCCCAATTTTTTTCTTTTTATATTCCTCATTAATTCGATTAGTTCGATTGCATCCGAAAAAAAAAGAAAAACCGGTCAAGTGTGAGGATTCTTTTATTTATTTAGGTGCGAACAGAATACTCACGGTCATGCAAATGGTGCACATCAAGTTATGTCAAAATTTTCAAATTATGAATATTGAATAGATAAGTACTTACTTATACTTCGACTAATTTTAAAACAGGTCGTATACATTTTTGAGAACGCTTGCTGGAAATAAAAAAGAAATTTAGTTCTTATAAATTTTCAAATGTGGAATGTTCGAAGAAGTAAAATGGAGTATCTTTTGATTACATTGATGTAGAAGTAGACATTTAATATTATTCTCATACTAGCGCCAGTGAGAAAAGATAACAAACACAAAAATCATCGGTAAGTGAGTTATAACTTATAACATTATTAATAAATATGTAGAAGTTTGATTTTTTTCTCAAATTCAAAGTGTTGCAGACTTAAGTATTTGGTATTAATGTCAACTTGATACCTCCGTGCATTCCTTAGAACAGACAGACGGACAACGAAGTGACTATAAGACTTCCATTTTTTTTACTCTTGAGGTACGGAACCTTAAAAAAATGAAAAGTATGCCGACACATAATGAGACAAAATGAGTATGCAGATCCCGGAGTCTGAGTCCTTCAGTTTCTTTTAGTTTACTTAGTTAATACGATTTTGAGTGGAGCGGCTGCCTTCAACATTATCGTTTGAGAGATTATGGCGCCGTGCAGGCTCCGACGTTTAGCGACGTGATAACAGTCATGTTTTAGAGACTCTGACTAGACTATAAATATTAAAAAAATACTAATGGTATTCAAATTAACACCATAATGAAGGATATATAGATAATTTAGAAACAGGTAGAATAAATTGTTTCGTCTAAAACTGTTCAAAATTGAACCATATTCCACTTTAGATAGAATTTCTAAACTTCTAATAACATATGTAGAGCATCAAACTTTTCATAAAAATATTTGAACCTCAAATATAGAAAACTTATTATTATCTAACACGGAAAAATCTGCCTAAAATCGCTGCGAGCGAGCCCCAAGATGTGTTTTCAACGCACACACCGATATGCCAACGCACACATCCTAATATAATGTGACATTTATAGACGCGTCAGCTGAAAAACTTCTACAAACTAAAATGAACTTTAACGCACCACACCAAGAGCTAAAATCCACAGCAAAAACTAAGCTAAATTAGGATATTTCAAAAGTCAAATACTACAGTTAAACTTTTTGCTTTTAATTGAAACAGAACTTTGTTACAAACGGATAAGGTGTAAATTATTATTATTGCGGAAAACAGATATGTCATGTCTATGTTCCGAATTTGAAAGAGCTTTCCGAGGGGAGCCGAGCGCTTACCGATCGGGTCCGAGTGGCGCCGAGACGCGGCGAGTGCCGCGAATGCATTACGACGTAGTGGTGTAGGGCTGGCACAGTGGAAAACTGCTATTTTTACATATATATAAATTTTAGTTCAAATATGCTCATTATGGATTTCCGGCACCGAAATTATTTGTGGATTTTTTTCTTCTGTGTACTATGGTATAGTATCGTCGCTATTTTTGTATTTGGTGGTTATTAATTTAACAAATATGATAAAGAAAATCGAATTGTTACAGACATTCATAATAGTCTATTTTGAATTAATGTTGACCTATTTCTGAATACAAGTCACTAGAGAGTAAAAATTACGATCTACATAAACCAATTTTGCATATTTATAGCGATAGCCATTTGCAAGCAAAAACAGCAGTCGAACATCGTAAAATATACGAATTCCTTGTGAAAAACCGGAAAAGCTCGCTGCCGTCAGCCCTGTGCGTAGGGCGGGGCGGGGGAGGGGCGGGGCGAGGGAGCGCGCGGGGCGGGGGCGCAGCTCGGCGCGCCAGTCGGTCGCGGGGCGCCGCGCAGCCCGCACGCGATATGCGCGCCCTATAGCGTATTATGTTCCTCCCCGACCTCCCGCGAGCCTGCATGGTGGACGACGTAGCGACTTATTTGCAAGCGCCCTCCTCGGGACAGGTGGCTACAATTATTAACAACAAACCCATATGTAATTAACAATGATCATATTAACAGATGTTGTGAGCTAATGTTGCTTACCTAAACTGCGTCGGCCGCCCGGGTATTTTCGGGACGTACCGATTTCACCGTCAAATCGATGTGAACGCACGTGATATTAAGTTTTAGGCTGGATGCGAGTTCGCCGGAGCCTAAGGTAAAATTGAAAAAAAAAAGATAAAAAAAGAAGAATTCATTGTCTATTCAACAGAAGACTAAAATGTTTTTAAAGTGTAAACCATTTTAAAAGTCAAAAATTTGTTGATAACATGTCGTGTAAACAGATCGATAGCACGCCTCCAAGATGACAGGTAGCCGTTCTACGCACCCGTAATAAATAAAACGGTTCAGTGAAATTGTTTCAGAACTTTGCATTAACATACTATTAATGAAAAAACTAAAAATATTCTAAAACGTACAAACTACAAAACATAAACGATGAATGGTAGTATATTATTTGTATTTATATTAAGTGATCGAATTTTTGCTTCAATATTACAAATTCTGAATCATAACGACCTTCGCATATATCGCTAAATTATAGTAATAAAATTCCTACGGCTTATAACGTTGTTAAACGTAAAAGTATGTTAATATTGTGAAACAATTTTAATGACTCAGACTTACGTAGCGAAAGCACTCGGCATATAGATGTTTTACTTTATTAAAATAACTTAAAAAATGTAAATATAAAATCACTTTATAACTAACTAGGCATTAAATTACAAAGGTAAAACTACGAAACGATCATTAAAAATTATTTATTGACTCCAATCGAAATAATACTTTTTCAATAAAATCGTAAATATTTTGTACAGTAAACACCAATAATCCAACAATCACATCCCTAATCAAAAATGATTAAAAAAATGAATACCATCAAAACCGATAGACAAACAATAATAGAAATAAAAAAGTAAAAAGCTTGGTTAATCGATATGGTGTGGCTAAGATGTGAATAAGTTGACTGCAGGGAAACTACGGCATAGAGTAGCATAACGCCCAACGCTATCTGCAGTTTACGTTGTTTTGCTAAAATCACCCCTATCAGGCTACAAAAACAATTTAAGGATGTTCAATGAAAAATAACTCTTTGGACTAAAAGCTACGCGGCTTTTTGTACATTTTGATAATATTTAAACTGTGATGGATTAGGAAGTAGTTTTTTACGTAAAGCAAAGATATAATTTTGCATTCGGCCTATGATTACGTAGACATAATTTATGTATAAAAACTTTCGGGAGACGATCCTTTTAGGTTTTTTAAGAGATAAATAGTTTATTTCAATGATATATTAGTATACATACATATATATATACGTATATTAGTAAACAATTTAGAAACAATTTTCTAATTGCATTACAAAAGTTTGTTAAGCAATGTTTTGAAAGTTAAACGAGAGCATTTTTTCTCGTCTTGTAAATTTTGGAGTTATTGGCTCTGTGCCCTAATACCCTGGCCTTGATCTTGATGATGAATATATGTTAGGTAAACATTGTTTTTACGTAATATCAATAGATCATAATAATATTAATGTATCACAAATTTGACAGTGATTTAGATTGATTTTTGAGTTCATTGAAACCTTTATTGGCAAGAAATATATTGACGTACACGTTCTTAATATTTATTCGATATAAATAGTTTATAAATCGACTAACTCCAATTCGTAGATATTTTCAAAGACTTATCTAAAACTACTTTGCAATAAGGGATAGAAACTATAAAATTTAGAATAAATTGAAGATAACTACTTTGAAAATGTAACGTATAAATTGTGTCTACGATATGAAACGAGGTAACCTTCCAAACTAGTCGCGCCGAGAGCCAGTGCTTATTCAGCAAAGATAACCCGACCAGAACTCCGTACAACTTGAATTCCTAATTTAATTCCGTACCAGAATTCACTTGCGGAATACCGGCAATTTGATTAAATTTTGGAACTTTTAGAGAAAGAGCTGGAACAAGTTGATATAGAAGCAAATGTAATGAAAGGAAGGGTTGTAAATCAAGATTTTGTATAAACTAATATGAAGTTTGAGATATAAAATAATATCGACTCGATAACAGTAAAATATGGAAAATTCAGCAGACATACACATGAAATCTATAGAATAGTTTCATGGAATTTGCGATTGATGGTAGGAAATAATTTTTTTATTATGTTTTCGTTGATTTAATGTTGAGGAAACAAGTTTAGCCCTTTATCAAACGAAATAAATAATAAAATTGAACCTCGTAAGAGACAAAAAGAAAACACGACAAAAATTCAATTAATTTAATAAACAAATTAAAAAAGCAATTACAAGACTCAGACGGTCTGAAATTAAAAAAAATGAACTCCGAAAAAAAACATCAGTCAAAAATCGATACGTCAAGTTGTTATTTCAATATCGAATGTTCAAAAAAATACAAGCACAGATTCATAATAAAAAATACCCAAAGTACCCGGCCGGCTGTCGTTGAGCGGACCGCGTCGCATCGGTGTTAACTCGATGTTTCCCCCCCTGTTGTTTTCTTCTATCACCCTTTTTCTTGCCACTCGATGTATGAATGTTTTTCACTAACTGTTAATGTTGATATTTTAATGTACCCATAATAATTGTTAGTTCGAATTTTTCAATGTTTCTGTTGAGATGCGTGGGCTGTTATGTTCCATCTTTTTTGTAATGAGAATTGTAAAAATTCTAAACATCTTAACATTAAAAATTATTGAAAAAAAAGTATAGTTTTCAGACAATTTTTCCCAATACATAATGATTCACGCATTGCAACATGTATATTTTTGTTTTATTGGATAGTTACGCTGTCTTTTCCACAAAGTTGTCTATAAAAAATTGTATAACATAAAGTTTTTTCAATGATTAACAATATTGTAAATAAATAAAGACAACGTAACTCCATTCGTATAAAAAGTGATCAGAAAAATTCACCAAGCTTTTACGAGTTAATGTACTTTTCAGAAAATCAAGAAAAAAAAGAAATAAATTTAATTTTAGAACAATAAATGTTGCCAATGTTTAACAAGCATTTTTCTGACCACAGTGTTTAGTCGATAATTCTGTAAATGTGCATGTATCCCGAATGCACTACCCTAAAAGCGAGAATGTGTTGCACGTACCTGTATTTTACTTTTTAATGTTCCTTTTTTGAATTTCTCTTTTAATTTCAACAGCAATGGAATCCATTAGCAAATTGGATTGTGTATATTGATGTTTTTTCGATTATACAGGTAGGTAGTTACTTCTAATACCTGTCTGTAATATCGAAAGTATATTTTACTGTAACCGTGTTTTTCTTGAAACAGATTTTGGGTCAGATTTATAAAAAAAATCTGTAGTTGCTTCATAATATCCGGGACGTGAAATGGGTTAATACCATTATGCTGCGACAGTGAGTTAAGGAATGTGAAAAATTTTCTTTGGTTTTATAAATTGCCAGACTATAAATTTGAACTCCGGTACACATATAATATTTTATTGAATCTAGTGCGGACTTGAATATGAAGACGATTTTGTGAAAATATCTCGAAGCTATCTAATTTTTCTTTCAAAATTTCATTTAGATAATTGATATAGGGCTGTATTAAATATAAAACGGTTTATGACTAATCAAGTAAACTCATTTTAAGAAATGGTGAAATAATGACTCTATATTTGTATACTTATCTCTTTGGTTGTGTGTATATCAGCATGGTCGCTGATGTACACACGACCAAGGAGATAAGTATACACATTTACTACATGCAACTCCATATTATGGTCATGGCCGTATGTGCTTACTGTCTATGCTTTAAATATTATGAAAAAATATGATATTTAGATAAAAGACACCATCACATAAGTACTTAGAAAATGAGATGGAGAGAATGAGAGGATATGCTTATATCCGCACACCTATATTGCCTGCCTTTATTGTTAACTATCTCTGACAATAATGAATGAAAATAGTTCATTATGGTACAAGTGTGTAATGTTGGTGATTACCGTTGAGGCGCCATTGCGGTCTTATGAGAGTTGAAAACAGTAATACACACGTGTATCATACGACGTTTTTCAACACACATGAGAATGAAATAATACTAAAAAATATATTTACCCTTGTAGTTTTCAGGTAGAAAATTTTTCCATAATGTTAAGGGCTTCATATCTTATATCGGGCGGTAACAGCATAAATCATTTTCTTCATAACTAGTAGGTACATGTACACAAATCAATTAATAATTAACTATAATTTCAACAGTGAGAACGAGTTGAGAATTATTTTCGGAATAGTGGGAAAAATTAATTAGGTTTCCTAAACGCGCATCTAGCATAGACCATAGACTAAAAGAATGAGGTGTCTTTTTTTGGAACGTAGAAAATGGAGAATTATTTTTTTTACTTACAGAGAAAACATAAGTTTTATTTGTGTGAAAGTTTTGTTAGTAAACAAATAAGTTGAAATTATCTATATACTTAAGAATGGTCATAGAGCGGTAGAAGTTGTGTTTATTCTTATTTTATCGTTTTTATTTATTTTTAATCATCCACCGAACCAATAATAGGAATAATAATAATAATAATAATAAATACTAATAAACTTAATTCACAGAAAAAGTTACACAATTAAGCATATAATGGTTTGTCGCTATTTTAGAATTTACATAAAATTAGGGTTCTCTGAATTCCAAACTAGGTATTGACCTGTATTCTGGAATTCAGTAAGTTGTATCTTTGTGTAAAATCTTATAATGTACCTTATAATACTTAAGATTATTATAGTGACACACGAGAAAGACAAATAACATTACCTTATATAATAATGAGAAAGCGACAAATTAGTTATATTTATTTGTGCGTGTGTGTGTGTGTGTGAATTGTTAAGGCTACTAAATATATGACGTCAAAATATGACAATAATTATAAATACAACTTTCCTTGTAATTTACCGTTTTGACGTTGAGTAAAAAGTAACTAATTTGACTAGTCAGTCAATTTCCCAAAGAAAGTTTTAACCTCAATACTTTAGGAACTTGGTAGAAAATAAAAATCAATGTTTTTTTGTGTCAGTCGACTGAAATACTAAACCAATAGCAATAAGAGTGTCCTGACACTGAGCTACAGCCGGAGCGCCGTAAACCGGAATTGTCGGCTGTAAAGCTCTTTGCAGCGATTGCGTTCAATTTGTAAAGAAATTTCGATTATTTTTATTCGAGATACTTACTAGATTCTATAAACTTTAGAGATGGTTCTGGGACGGCCGAGAGGCGAGGGATATGCCTGGTAATCTTACCTTTGTCACATAACTTCTCCCACCGGCTCCAGTGGTGAAGGCACCGCACCAAAATCAACTCTTCCAGTTTAATCACCCGTGTATATATTATGCTCTTCTTTTTGATTTTGTGGCTAAGGTAGTAAATCACACCCAGAAAACTAAACACAAATAAGAGGGTGAAAAAGCATCTGATGAGGTCATCATAATATTGTTCGTATCGTAAAGATGACCCATCTTTCCTGAGACTTTACATTTTAGTTTGCCATCAGGCGAGGTAAAGTCACATTGTCAGGTTTTATATTTAACAAAAAAAAATAGTATTTAGCCATGTCATTTCGGTTTCCTTACGGTTAGGTTTCATTCGAACTGAAGCATATTGTGTCATGTATTCAGTGCTTAATAATGTATTTATATTATCCGGATTATCATTTCAAATTGGCGGGACTTAGACCGGCCTCCCGCCAGGACCGGCTTACGATGTAACAAGAGCATCATTTACTTCTACTGACTTAATAAAAAAGTTTACTTTTAAACTTTCGCAGTACTGTACAGTAGATGTTTCATGATATTCCAAGCACCTACAATATGGGGTTCTTCAAGAGGGGCATTAGACGGTTTCTTCATGGTCGGCAGCGCGTATAACACCCTTGGTGTTGCATAGATCTATAAGTCACGGTAACCACTTCCCATCAGATGGGCCGTGTGCTTGTCTGCTACTTAAGTGGAATAAAAAAAATACCATAATTTTATGTATTGTAAAATAAAATAAAAAATCTCACGCAAAACATACCACATCTTATACCATGTAATCAATAATATAATCTTCTTATTTCATACCACAAATATACAAAAACATATATATACAGCTATAGAGGGACAAACAAACTGACATAAAATTTATTGCAAACATAATGGGTGCTCAGATCTTAGTGGAAGCGATAAAAAAAGATGGTGGATGTAATAAATAAGAATATTCTCGAATTCGGAAGCTTACCAACCAGATATAAGGAGCAGCTGGCTATAGAATCTTTTATGGTTTAATTTCTCTAATTGTGTGTGTGATATTAAGGGTTATTATAGTAATATTTTAAGGAGAATATGTCTGTGTATGCATATAGATCGCGAGTGTAATGAGTAGCCAGAGCTCACTGGAGAGTTTTTGTGCTGTCAGTGGGAAGGCCAAAGGCTTGTCCTGATTTTGTGTTCTGTACTGAAGGCACTTAAAATCTCTGTTCTTGCAGGGTCGGCAGCATGGATGTTACTCCACTGGTGTTACACACGTTCATAGTCTATGGTAACCACAAGTTGTATAAAAAAAAGAGTCCTTACCAAGATCTTTCCAAGCCTACTTCATTTGCATGCCGGTTCACTTACAGATGTCCGAGGCTGGTACTGCCATTTTCCTCCGGGTTTGGAGGCAAGATGGTAGTCTTTCCAATAAAAATAAAAATAACAAATTTCGAAACGTCTGTAGCTTAGTGGTTAAGGAATCGGCCTTACAACCGAGAGGTACCGAGTTCGAATCCTGGCCATTACACTACCGATGTGAACCCACCCTTAACACAAGCAATTTAGCTTAGCTGGAGGGGTTAGAGGGAATATTAGTAATTTTGGTTCTTTCTTTTTAAAGATAAAACTCTAGATTCCAGGGTGTAAGTTTGAGACGCGACTAGGATTAGCACTCGGGTGAAGAGAATATAACAAAAGGCATGTATTACATCGTCAGTATACTATACCTACCGAAGTCAAAGACAAAATTAAATTCAAAAATCATTTATTCTGCATAGACCATTAAATTGGAACTTACAAAACGTCAATACAAAAAGAAATATGAAAGACTAGTTCAGTAAATTTACCACTGGTTCGAAACGCGGCGCAGAGTTGAGAAGACTCCGGCAAGAAACTCAGTGGGCACTTTTTTATCCCCAGGAGGTTAGTCATGACTGTATATGAGGCATATTTTTTGACTTCTGACTTCGCCATGCCTGATGGTAAGCTGAAGGCAAAATTTCAGAAAAGAGGATCTCTCTATCTTTATCTTTAAAAAAAAAAAGAGGGTCACCATTACTTACACATACCACGTGGCAATGGTGACACTCAGCTTGACGGCCTCATCATATATGCTTTTTTTTGTTTGTATGTATGTTTTCTTTTTATTTTTACGTCCGACGATTTTATTTTCTTACGCATGTATGTTTGATAAAGAAAGCATTCCAAAAATCAGCCTTCGGAATTGCGAAACATGATGTTATTTGCGTAAACCTAATATAAATCTTACGCAGACATCTTATAGAGTCTCAAGTTTATCTAAATGTCCCCGGCGAGGTCTAGATGGCTGTATCTGCATAATCAACAATGGTTAGGAGCAATGAGTTTGTGAGAGTAATTTCGGTGGGCAATGGAGATGTTGTCTCGTCTTTATACGAGTTGCTTATATGTTAAGACGCCACTTCAGTTTTAGATCTCAGTTATCAGCAACTTTTGGTGTTTAGCTTCCGATCTTCAATCTTATACATACATACATAAACTCATGCCTATATCCCCGAAGGGGTAGGCAGAGGTGCTAGCACCCACGTTTCGCCAGTTTATGTTTAGGTCCCAATGTAATAGGTGGCGAGCCTATTGCCATTAACCGGACACTTATAAACCTGCGATAAATACACACATAACTTCGAAAAGCATCCAAAAGTCACTGGTGTGTGCCATCTTTACTCTTATCTATGCTATTATATAATTGTAAATTGGAAATGTTTGTTCGTGATAGACGCAAATACTACTAAATGGATTTTGACACGGTTTTTTTTCTTAGAAAGGTTTTGTTTTTTATACCACTTAGGTGGCAGACAAGCGTACGTTCCACCTGATGGAAATCGGTTACCGTGGCCTATGGACGTTTGTAACACCAGAGGAGTCACAGTTGCGCTGCCAACCCTGTAAATATAGAGTTTCTGTGCCATCAGTGTAGAGGACAAAGCAGGACAAGCCTTTAGTCTTCCCACTGACAGCACAAATTCTCCCGTGAGCTCTGGCTACCCTACTCACCGCTGGGAACACAACACGAAGTTATTATAGCCGCGGTATTCTGTAGGGCGGAGGTACTTCCCCAGTCGGTCTCATATAATTGTAAATCGGAAATGTTTGTTCGTGATAAATGCAAAAACTACTAAACTAATTTTGATACGGTTTTTTTGTTGGAAAGGTCTTGGTCAGGGTTAAAATTTGATTGTAATCGGTTGAGTAGAACCGAAGATATAAAATCCACGCGGGCGGAAAGCTATGTGTATAAAAAGGTAGAGTTTTAATATTCACATTGTACATACATTAGTGTAGGACTTCCTATATATGCATCATTGATTTACATACATATACTAACACATATTCCCTTCCGAGATAGGCAGAGACTGCAGCCCACCAACTGCTTCTGTCCTCACACTACACGAGCTTTCCCTACTGTCATACACATTTCATGCAAGATCACCGATATCGAATGGTTTTGACTTGTTCGATGGAGGTAGGACACAACGGTGTTTCCGTCCAATTGAGCAGTCCGACTGGGGGAGTACCTAGTAACCTCGTGTTGTGTTCCCGACGGTGAGTAGGGTAGCCATTGCTCACTCCCTCCTTTAATCTCTAACTACTTGATGTTGTTGTATTTGGCTTAAAAAGTTGATAGTGGGTAGAAGTATGCCACGAACGAAGCCAGGGTGGGTTGGCTAGTGTCCTAATAATTCCAAGACTCGTACAACTTTTCAGAATACGTCATATTTTATCACTAAAAGCAATTTATTTAATAAGTTAGCGCATATCAGTATGCGGCGCACACGTTGTTTACGAGATAGCTCCAGAATCTCATATTGATGCTGTAAATCACTGTGTAGAAAAACAGGGACCTTCGCGCTTGTTATTTGACGAGGGTAGGTTGGGAAGTGAAAGGTTAGGGTTTATTGATTTTTTTTCATATATATGGGCACGCGTAGACTTAGTCTCGCCTGATAGTAAGCTGAAGGCAATGTCTCAGAAAAGAGAGTTATCATTACATACATATACCATGTTACAATGGTGACACTCAGCTTGACAGCCTCATCATATGCTTTTTCACGACCCGCTTAATGGACACAGAACTGTAGGAAGAAGGAAACACGTAAACTGATGTTGTACCTCAACTTAATCTTGTATAGTAATATAAAATAAACATTAAGTACTATAGTTTCATCATTCTTACAGCGATTTCCTATATAGTTTCATTAAAATTAAAATTCGCACTTTAGAAAACGAGGCCGCGTGGTCCCCGGCAGAGTAGAATTTTGTCACCCCTTCTCTTCCTCTGCGGTGTCGTATAAGGCTACTAAAGGATAGGGCTGTTTAACTTCGGACAGAAATATGTATACAGCCCAGACTCAGCCTCAGATGCATGGCTCGAGTCAACAATCGTGCCCGCAATACGCCAATAGGCTCACTCCCTAATACCTGGAACCGAATACAATGATTGGTGAATTTCTTCATTTACTTATTTTTTAACTTTATGCACAGTTTATTGTACAAAGGTGAACTTAATGCCAAAGGCATTATCTGACAGTCTACCTTAGGTAATTGTGAGTGTTAATTAACCTCTGCCTAACCATCCGGTGATAAAGGCGTTATTATATGTATGTATGTAGAAAACGAGGTCCGCATTTAGTTTTCAAGTCAAGGTGAGTTAGATCTAGATAAAGCATAATGTCATCTAGTAGTACCACACCAAATATCAAATCGGTACAGCAAATTAAATGTTGGTTCGACTCCCAACATCTGTACAATATACATAAATATTTCTACAGGGGCACATATTCTTCACAGCGCTATCTAGGCTACAAATGAGCACAGTTTTACCAACTTGTGCTATGTGTTCTAGAATAAACATATTAGGTATTTTAGATCAATGCTAATTTATAAATTCACGCATACATATATTTGCACTGAGAGGGAATCGAACCCGACACCTCTTACACAATCGTAGTTTTTTTTTTTTTTTTTTTTTTTTATATAGGACACGTCAATTGGACTTCGCCTTGCCTGATGGTAAGCTGAAGGCAAAATCCCAGAAAAGAGGGTCACCATTACTTACACATACCGTGTGACAATGGTGACACTCAGCTTGACGGCCTTATCATATGCTTTTTCACGCCCCGCTTAAAGGACCCGGGACTGTAGGAAGAAGGAAACACGTGAGCTGGTAATGAATTCCAGGCCTTAATGGTGCGACAGAGGAAAGAGTCTCCGAACCGCTTGGTTCTTGATCGGATGTTTTGCACCGTGTGCGGATGACATCTAAGACCTGCACGCGTTGTCCTGTGTAGGAAAGGGGAGGGTGGGACTAATTGGAAGAGCTCATCAGAACACTCCCCATGGTACAGACGGTAAAATACAGCCATAGACGCAACATCTCTACGCAGCTGTAAAGGTTCTAGGGTGTTCGTGATCTCGGGATTCCCAATGATGCGGACCGCACGTCGCTGCAACCTGTCGAGTGCATCTAGTAAGTACTTTGCTGAACCATCCCAGAGATGCGAGCAGTACTCCACACAGGAGCGAATTTGTGTCTTGTATAGAAGACACCGCTGCTCCGGCGTGAAAAATCGTCTCACTCTGTTCAGGACTCCGAGTTTTCGTGAGGCTGTTTTGATGATGCTTTCGATGTAGTTTTTGTTATTCAGGTTGCAGCGAACATCCATACCTAGGATATTGAGATTGTCCTGCAGCGGCAGTGGAGTGCTCTGAAGAGTGGGGAGGGGAAGGAAAGAAGATACTTTTGCTGTAAACGCACATGCCTGCGTCTTCTTGGCATTGAACTCAACCAGGTTCTCAGAGCCCCATTGAGAAATGTGATTCAGGACCCCGTCAAGCTCAGTGACAAGAAGCTGCCTTTTCTCTGCGATATCTGACTGCTTGGCCGCTGGATGTCCATGATAACTCCCATGTAAAGTGCTATCGTCTGCATAACAATGAACATTGCCGGTAGACAGCATGTCGTTGATATGCAGAAGAAAGAGAGTGGGTGATAAGACGGACCCCTGGGGCACGCCAGCATTAACCTGCAGAAACTCCGAAGCTCGTCCGTCACAAAGGACGCGAATACGGCGCCCCTGCAGGAAGCTAGCAACCCAGTTGCACAGCCTAGAAGGCAGACCAAAGGCAGGTAGCTTAGAAAGAAGCGATTTGTGCCAGACTCTAACGAAAGCTTTGGCGATGTCAAGACTAATTGCCAGTGACTCACCGTGCTTGTCCATAGCCTCACCCCAAAGATGGGTAACGTATGCTAGAAGATCACCCGTTGACCATTTCGGTCTGAAGCCATATTGCCGGTCATTAATTAAGGAGTGATCCTCTAGGTGCCGCATGAGCTGTTTGTTAATTATGTGCTCGAACACTTTGCACAGCACTGAGGTGACGGCTATGGGTCGATAGTTGGCTGGCTCCGAGCGATCCCCCTTCTTGGGAATCGGCTGAACATTCGCCTCTTTCCAAGGCAAAGGCACTGTACCCGAACTGTAGGATAGCCGGTACAGGCGCGTAAGCATTGGAGATAACTCCGCTGCACATTTTTTCAAAACTACCGCTGGAATACCATCCGGACCACTGGCTTTCCGGACATCGAGTGATTGCAGCACTGCACGGACATCGCGTTGCCTGATATGGATATCAGGCATCGCGTGGTCACTGTCGGGTAGTGTTGGTGGCTGCGTACCACAATCATCGATTCGGGAGTTGGCCGCAAAGAGATTAGCCAGCAGATTTGCCTTCTCTTGCGGCTCATGGGCCAGGGATCCATCAGGGTTACGAAGCGGAGGCAGCGAAGGCTGACAGAAGTTGGCTTGCACGGCTTTAGCCAGTCGCCAGTAGCCACGGCTTCCCGTGGGATGCATCACTAGCTCTTGACCAAGCCGCGCTATGCGCAGGGCATCCGCTCTGACATAGGCCCTTCTGCAGACTTTTGTGGCTCTGTTGTACGCCGCCTTGAAGTGGCCCAGATTGGGATGGCGCGTGGCGCGCGCCCTTACCCAAGCGCGGTACGCAGACTGTTTTTGTTCAACAGCTTCCGCGCACTCGCGCCCGAACCAAGGGCGCACCCCGCGGTCACCGATGACATCGGTGTATGAGATATAGTATTCCATACCCAGACCGATCTCACCGGCGACAGCAGTAGCACAATCCGATGGGTTCTTACCTTCAAAGCAGCGCTCAACCCACGGGATGGACGCAAAATATTCACGAAGTCCATCCCAGTCCGCTGACGAGTAGTGCCAGAGACGCCGCTTCCCCTGCATGGGTCGTGGGGGCGCTATAATAGGCACCGTGGAACAGACCAGACAGTGGTCAGAGTTGCCTAAAGCGGCTCGCACCGATACACTGTACCGGTCCGGATCACTCGTCAGCAGAACGCCTAGCAGAGAAGGTGCTTGGCCCGACCTTCTTGGTATCCTAGTGACCTCGTGCACCAATTGGGTCAGGCCGTGCGCCAGAGCAAATGCGTGGGCGGCTCTTCCCGCATGGTCTGTTTTGGAGGAGCCCAACCAGATCTCGTGGTGGGCGTTAAAATCCCCCAAAAATACCATTTCGGCATTCGGAAATCGCTCCTGCGCATCATCTGCCGCCTGACTCAGATATTCAAAGAGTCGAGTTGTCTCAGCATCTCCTGTATGGGAACGGTAGAGGCACACATAGATCTGACTCGTAGGGCCATGGTCTACGTGTACCCAAAGGACGGAGAAGGATGGGTCCTCTAGGCAGCGCAAACGGCGACAGCAAACATCCGCCCTAACGAACACGCACACCCCGGCTTTTGCACGAAAACTTTCCTCAAGAACATAGCCAGGGTAGAGCAAGTAGGTCGTGTCGTCAGGGCGGTGTATTTGCGTCTCCGTTAGAAAAAACATAGCAGGTTTCGCCGTCTCTAGGTGTTGGTGGACGGCGTTGAGGTTTGCATGGAGCCCACAGATGTTAGTGGACTCCACCTCAAATAGCAAGCTTTTGGGAGTGTGACGAGCCGCTGTGTTGCCTTTTTCTGTAAATTGCGCTGCCATGAGTTTGGGTGGGAGAAGGCGTGAAAAAAGAAGTGATTGCCGCCGCAGCACCGTGTGACAAAGCGCGGGATATTGGTTTTATCTATGAATGTGAGGCATGGCGAGAGCCGACGCGCCGAACGGAAGGGCCCCCGTACCCCCCCGAGTATGGTCGCCGGGCTCCCAAATCCGGTCACCAACCGGCACGACGAACCATATCGGGATTCATCCGAAAGGAGGGTCGCCCGGCGGACGAACCGTCCGGCTACCGGCCCATTGTGTTGCTCGACGAGGTGGGCAAGCTCTTTGAAAGAGTTATTGCAAAGCGCCTCGTCGAGCACCTCTCTGGTAGGGGGCCGGACCTGGCGGATACCCAATATGGCTTCCGCCGGTGGCGGTCCACCGTGGATGCCATCATGCGCGTGAGGACTTTGGCGGAGGAGGCAGTTGCCCGGGGTGAGGTGACGTTGGCGGTGTCCTTGGACATCTCCAACGCGTTCAACACCTTGCCCTGGAGTTGCATCAGGGAGGCACTCGTGTACCACGGTGTGCCTCACTACCTTCGCCGCATAGTCGGGGCGTACCTGACGGAGAGAGCCGTCATCTACCCAAGTGCGACCGGCGTCGGTCGGCGTGAGATGTCGTGCGGTGTTCCACAGGGATCGGTTCTCGGGCCGCTACTGTGGAACATTGGATACGACTGGGTGCTTCGCGGTGAGCTTGCGGACGGCGCCGCCGTCACGTGCTATGCGGACGACACGCTAGTGACGGCGAGCGGGGCTACACACCGCGAAGCGATCCTGAGGGCCACGACCACGGTTGCTCAAGTCGTGGAACGGATCCGGCGGCTGGGCCTTGAGGTGGCTTTGCATAAATCCGAGGCCATGTTCTTTCATGGACCTCGGCGCACGCCACCACCAGGTTCCAGTCTCACAGTGGGAGGCACTCTCATCGGCATCAAGCCCCAGATGAAATATCTGGGGCTCGTGCTCGACGGCCGGTGGGACTTCGGGAAGCACTTCCGAAGTCTGGGCCCCAAATTGGCGGGCACAGCCAACGCTCTGGCGCGGCTACTGCCCAACCTGAGGGGCCCGGATGACTCCTGCAGGAGACTCTACGCGGGTGTCGTGCGGTCCATGGCCCTGTACGGGTGTCCCGTGTGGGCGGACACCCTGAGTGATCGGCACATGCTTCTGCTGCAGCGTCCGCAGCGGAAGTTGGCGTGCCGCATCATAAGGGGGTACCGCACGATATCATTCAACGCGGCGAGTCTCCTCGCCGGATCGCCACCATGGATCCTGGAAGCGAGATGCCTTTCGGCGCTATACAGGTTCCGAAGGGCGGCGCGGGAGCGGGGTCACGATCCCGAGCCCGAAGAAATTCGGGCCGTGAGATCCCGGCTCCACAGGGAAATGGTGGCAGAATGGGAGAGACGACTTGGGCAACCAAGCGCAGGGCACGCCGTAGTAACGGCGGTAAGACCCATCATGGGGGAGTGGCTAGAGAGGCCACACGGCAGCCTCTCGTACCGTCTGACGCAGATGATCACCGAGCACGGATGCTTCGGAAAGTATCTGCGTCGGATGCAGAAAGAGCCAACGTCCGAGTGCCATCACTGCGACGCGAGCGAGGACTCAGGTCCGCACACGCTCACCGAGTGTCCGGCGTGGGAGACGCCGAGGCGGGAGCTTGTGGCGGCCCTGGGAGTGAGGGTTCTCACGCTCTCCACCTTGCTCGCGGCGATGGTTCGCTGCGCGGATGCGTGGGCGGCCGGCGCCTCCTTCTGCGAGCAAGTAATGCTCGTGAAGGAGGAGGCGGGGCGGGAGCGGCAGCGAGAGCGACGAAGGATCGCTAGACAAGCTGCCCGCGCACGAAGGCAACTCGGGCGTCGGAGGTCGATGAACGACCTCCGCCCCCCATGAGCGCCGGCCTGGGGGTGACAGGTGAAGCCGCCTGTCACCCTTGCAGAAGCAGGCCGCGGCGGCGGCGCGCGTGGCGCGCCTCCCCGTTTCCGGGGACGAGTTGGGGACTCTGTGGTCCCCACACCCGAGAAGAGGGCCAGATCGTGAGAGATGGCCCTGGGTCGGCCGGGGTGCGAGGGATATGCCTGTCAACCTCACCTTCGGCAACCGAAACGACCCACAGGCGGCGTGCGTTTTAGTCGGTTCGAGTCCGACATAACCTCCTCCACCGGGTCCGGTGGGGAGGTATCCGTGGGGATTTTGCGCACGTAAAAAAAAAAAAAAAAAAAAAAAAAACCATATCGGGATTATGCGCGGCCTGGTGAGGCAGCCTCCCAAGGTGGTTAACCCCAGTTGGGCCCCTGTACTATACCGCGGGCGGCCAGCGGCACCACCGTTTCTACAGGTCTCCCTGTTCGGCGCATCGCCCCGCGCCATCCCCACTAGACTACGCCAAGACCCACTGGTCCCACTAGTGCTGCGACAACCACCACCTCTGCCCGGCTATGCACATGCTGACCCCTGAACACAATCCAACCGAGATTGAATTGCTATGGAGGGTTTTTCGCAATAGTGCACGGTGGTACCTACCCGGTCGAAACTTGAGACAAATTTGTGCCACCAAGCTTCTACCACAAGAGAAAGTCAATTCAACTGTTAAAAACAAACCGCCATCTTTGCTATTAATATTTAAAAGTTTGTGTGAGCGGTGTTGAGGCAATCTCGCTAAGTTTTAATGTTGATAATAACATTTAAGTTTTACACTGACACGTTAGGAGCCGTGCCAGATACGACACCTGCCAACCAACCCTGAGGACTGAGGGCAGAATCGGGTGGTTTTGTTATACTACTGATGTGGTAAAGAAGCTTCACTTGAAGGTACACCACACTACCGTGGCTTATAAATAAATATATACATACATTCTAGGAGGTAGGACACGCTGGTATTTTTGCCCAAATGAGCAGTCCGACTGGGGAAGTACCTCCACCCTACAGAATACCGCGGCCATAATAACTTCGGGTATTGTTCCTAGTGGTGACTAGGGTAGCCAGAGCTCACTGGAGTATTTGTGCTGTCAGTGAGAAGACTAAAGGCTTGTCCTGCTTTGTCTTCTACACTGACGGCACAGAAACTCTGTGCTTAAAGGGTCGGCAGCGCGAGTGTGACACCTCTGGTGTTACAAACGTCTATAGGCCACAGTGACCACTTTCCATTAGGTGGTCCGAGTGCTTGTCTGCCACTTAAGTGGTATAAGATAAAATTAAAATTAAAAATAAATGAAAAATAAATTAAAAAGTATCAAGATCGTTTAATCTGATTTCCCCAGTATTGCACTTCCGGCCTGGGGGTGACAGGTGGAGCCACCTGTCACCCTGGCAGAAGCAGGCCGCGGCGGTGGCGCGCCTGGCGCGCCTCCCCGTTTCTGGGGTCGAGTTGGGGACTCTGTAGTCCCCACACCCGAGACGAGGGCCAGATCGCGAGAGATGGCCCTGGGTCGGACGGGGTGCGAGGGATAAGCCTGTCAACCTCACCTTCGGCAACCAAAACGACCCACAGGTGGCGTGCGTTTTAGTCGGTTCGAGTCCGACATAACCTCCTCCACCGGCTCCGGTGGGGAGGTATCCGTGGGGATTTTGCGCACGTAAAAAAAAAAAAAGTACTGCACTTTACAAATTTTTATATTACTATTTATTGGTCAGGATATTGTATAAAGGTTGTTACAAAATAAAGGAATTAACGCTACAAGTGATGCATGGTGTCATACTCGTGGGTGGTACATGACTGGTGCATGACGGCAGGGGACATCTGCATACGGAGTCATGTTTATACGCATCGTGGCTCATCAGCTGACGCTTAGCGAAGCACGTAAAGATATGCTCACACTAAAAGATAGCTTTAGCGTGGCTTATATACATAGAGTAGAATTTGGCCCACCCCATCTCTTCCCATGCGGTATCGTACAAGGCGACTAATGGATAGGGCTGTTTAACATCAGACAGATATATGCAGCCCAGACTCAGCCTCAGATGCATGGCTCGAGTCAACAATAGTGCCCGGAAGACGGCAATATGCTCACCCCCTATTACGTGGGACCGAATTCAATGATTGGTGAATTGTGGGTGTTAATTCACCTCTGCCTAACCCTCCGGGGATAAAGGTGTGATTGTGTGTACGTATGTATGTATACCCATGGCTTATATACATACACACATGTTTGTAAATAGACAAAAAAATGCCTGCTGAGTTTCTCACCGGAGTCTTCTCAGGTCGGGGCCGCGTTTGAAACTGGTGGTCCATTGGCAAAACTAGTTTTCATGTTTCTTTTTTTATTGACGTTTTGTAAGTTCCGATTTAATAGTCTATTCAGAAAAAATGATTTTTGACTTTGACTTTGATCTATATTATCCGTGTGTTGAAGAAGAAAGAATACAATTATCACCACCCCATCTCATTCGAAGGGTGTCGTAAGTGGCGACTAACGGAAAAATACGCAGACGATATCACTGCGAGAGAAAGAAAACTAGAAATAAAACCAAAGTGGAAACAGTAGGCCAAAGCCTCCCAACATCAAGAGGGCTACGTCCAGCAGTGGACTGCTATAGACTAATTGATTGATTGTTTGATATACATACAATATATTCACACGTGTTGAAGGGGTAGGCAGGGGTATATTAACACTCATATTTTGCCAGCTATGATTTTCGGTCCCACGTAATTGGGTGAGCCTGTTACTCAAGCAGGTACTTTGTCATGAGCTGTATTTTTACTGGCGGATGGAGAACAGCCTCATCCATTAGTCGCCTGCTATGACACCCACGGGAAGAGATGGGTTGGCCATATTCTAATCCATCGGGAACGAACACGGCTCGCATAGCAGTGGCATAGACTCTACAAAATACGGTTTTTATCGACTACTCTCTCAAGATCTTTATCGTGTAAGCGGAGGTAGAGCACTTGTTCAAACGTTGGATATGTTGATAAAGAGGTTGCAGAGATAATGTACTTACTGATCTCTCTCTTCAATGTTCATTTACTCTCGTAAAAGTCAAAATATGTTAAAGTAAGCTAGCAGACCCTGGGGCTCCAAAGTAAATCCTTTAAATACAACAGTACTTGAGGCTCGGATAAATAATAAGAATATAGTTATTAAAATTTTGATAAAATACACCTCTGGCTACCTCTTCAGGCATAGGCGTTAGTATACAAAAGTAATATGATTCGTAATATATTATTGATCAATGCTTTTATGGTATATATTAATACTATTTTTATATTTATTGATCAGAAAAGCTATCTTTAAACATTATTTTACTATCTTTCGAAGCGCCATTATTTTTCTTTGATATTTATATCGAAACGAATGTTTCTTTGTTTGTCCCTTATGTGTGTTTATATCATCCGATTGCCATAAAACTTTGGTAAGTGGTTGTGCGCATCCAGATAGTTTATGGCTTAGGAAAAACCATGGAAAAACAAAGAAAAATGGTCTGTCTTGTCAATTATGAGGTTACACAAATACGTTATTAAGTGTATGCGTTTATGACACAGTAAATGGAATGTGAAGAAAATTTTTTTTTTACGTGCGAAGAATCCACACGGATTCCCCCCCCGCTGGAGCCGGTGCGACTAAAACGCATGGTGCCTGTGGGTCGTTTTAGGTTGCCAAAGGTGAAGTTGACAAGCATATCCTTCGCACTCCGGCTGACCCAGGGGCATCTCTCTCGATCTGGCCCTTCTTGGTTGGTTGGTGAGGACCATAGAGTCCCCAACCGTAAAGGTAATGCTTGATATTATTTAATTTATTTACATTTGCCACGATAACTGTATTAAGTTCTAAAAGTTTTGTCGGCCGGGGTACGATGGATATCGCCAGTGTGCATTTTAGTCAGATATAACCTCCCCCACCGACTCCGGCGAAGGAGGGTTGTGTTATCCGTGGGATTTTACTCACAATAAAAAAGGGTATAAGTTATTCCTATCTATTATTTTGCTTATTCCTTAAACCGTATGCGTAATGTTATATAGCTGAATGCCTTAACCAAAAACTGAGCTTTCATAACATAACATAACATAAACTCATGCCTATATCCCCGAAGGGGTAGGCAGAGGTGCTAGCACCCACATTTCGCCAGTTTATGTTTAGGTCCCAATGTAATAGGTGGCGAGCCTATTGCCACTAACCAGGCACTTATAAACCTGTGATACATACACACATAACTCCGAAAAGCATCGAAAAGTCATTGGTGTGTGCCATGGTAAAACCTGGGATCGAACCCAAGACCTCGTCTCAGCAGTCCATTACCCATACCACTAGACTATCGCGGTTGTAGCTTTCAAATGCAATAATACATACACATTTGTAATAGCACATGTAGTTCCAGAGATTTACACATTCAAACAAACAAATTCTTTTGCTTATTTATAAATGTACAGACAGATATTTTATATATCTAAACGGATCTAACTACAATGAGTCAATTGGCAGACGTTATTTGTGAAAGTTTGCAAAGAATCTCACCTCAGGTTAAAGTCATTCGTCAAATTTAATATATTCACAGCTTAAGTAGCGGTTAGCTTCATTCCAATCAAAGCATTCAGCATTTATTCAAGAACAACTTTTACAACAAGTTTGAAAAAAAAAACACAACTTTTTATCATAATCAATAATTAGAAAATCCTCTTTCCTGAGGTTTTGCCTTTAGCTTACCATCAGGCGAGGTGAAGTCAAGTTGGCGTGTCCTGGAAAAATCATCATCATCTGACTGCTCTTATCCCAGGTCATGTCATTTTCCTCCATACTTTTTTTTTTTATACCACTTAGGTGGCAGACAAGCACACGGCGCGACACGCGGCAAAAGTGGTTACCGTGGCCTATGGACGTTTGTAACACCAGAAGAGTCACAGTCGCGCTGCCAACCCTGTAAATATAGAGTTTCTGTGCCGTCAGTGTAGAAGACAAAGCAGGACAAGCCTTTCTTCCCACTGACAGCACAAATTCTCCAGTGAGCTCTGGCTACCCTATTCACCGCTGGGAACACAACACGAAGTTATTATAGCCGCGGTATTCTGTAGGGCGGAGGTACTTCCCCAGTCGGACTGCTCAATTGGGCGGAAAAACTGCCGTGTCCTACCTACAGATGGCAGTTTCTCAGTGTAGTACTCTGATGTAACTAAATTGCCTGCTTTTTCTTATGTGCGCAAAATACCATGGATACCCCCCACCGGAGCCGGTGGAAGAGCTTATGTCAGACTCGAACCGACCAAAACGCACGCCGCCTGTGGGTCGTTTTTGGTTGCCGAAGGTGAGGTTAACAGGCATATCCCTCGCACCCCGGCCGACCTAGGGCCATCACTCTCGATCTGACTCTCTCCTCGGGTATGGGGACCACAGAGTCCCCGATTCGTCCCCGGAAATGTCATCATAGTCAACTTTAACATTTCTAGCATAGCATAGTTTATCTTAACATGGATGCCATGCTTGCCCTTAGTAGTATGTAAACTTTACTACGGCCGCATTACAATTGTAAAAACAGCCATTTTAACGGGGCTATTGGCATATTTCCCTTTTGTTACCCTGCTGGCTGTTTCTATGTCGATTACAGAGTACCTACTGTTTCTCATTAAGAGTCATTATAATAGATGTTTTTTAAACTGTTTAAATTAGGTTTAGAATTTGTCATCATCGTCTCAGGTGGGACTTGTAACCGGCCGGGGTGCGTGGGATATGTCTCAGATAATCTAACCTTTTTTTTTTTATACCACTTAGTTGGCAGACAAGCACACGGCCCACCTGATGAGAAGCGGTTACCGTGGCCTATGGACGTATGCAACACCAGGGGTGTCACACTCGCGCTGCCGACCATGAAGAAACCTTCTGATGCCCCTCTTGAAGAACCCCATATTGTAGGCGCTTGGGAAAACCGCAGCAGGGAGGTCATTCCACATTCGGCAACCTGCGGCCCACACAGTCAGCGTGCGTTTTAGTCGGTTCAAGACCGACATAACCTTCCCCACCGGCCCCGGTAGTGGGGGTATCCTATATGAATTTGCACTAATTAAAAAATAAGAGAAGTTGGAATTTGTAACTAATACTATCTTTTACATAACATTTTTTTTGAAATTCTTGTCTGTTTATCTATATTTTCGCGATGGATGCAAAAGAATTAAAGAAGAATCAAATAATTAATTTCATTTATTCAGTTCAGGCACGTAGGTAAAAAGCAAATATAAACGTCAAAATTTTGCAATTATGTCAAGAAATAGTATAAACAAATTAAGTAATGTACAAATAAACTATTGGAAAATGATTCTTTCGCTGGAAAAAACTATTGAATGGATTTTGATGCGATTTTTTGTTTGAAAGGTCTTGGCAAAACTAAAAGTTTTAGGTATGTTTGATCGCAAAGTTTAGTTAAATAATCACCGATACAAAAAGTCCCTCTACAAACTAAGAAATAAATCGTGTTGGTTAGTCCTTTTACAGGTGATTTGATACAAGTGCATAGTAATATTTTGAATAAGTCTTTTTCCTTTGTCGCACCATTAAGGCCTGGAACTCATTACCAGCTCAATTGTTTCCTTCTTCCTACAGTCCCGAGGCCTTTAAGCGGGGTTTGAAAAAGCATATGATGAGGCCGTCAAGCTGAGTGTCACCATTGTCACGTGGTATACCTACGTAAGTAATGGTGCCCCTCTTTTCTGAGACTTTGCCTTCAGCTTACCATCAGGCGAAGTCTAATTGACGTGTTCTATATAAAAAAAGGCCTTATCGTGTTAGATATAAACAAAATTGCTTGCGTTAGGGATGATTTCACATCAGTACCTAGTGTAATATCCAGGATTCGAACCAAAACCTCTTTGCAAGCTGTCGCTCACAGAATATATCACGAAACAATATCAATGAAAATTCCTAAATATCTAGCTGGGTGACGTGGCGGGTGGCAGGCGGCTGCCAAGCACCCAGGCCACGTGTGTACCAGTCGCTGCCAACTGGACGCTACGCCCTTGACACTGCTCGCTCTCAATGTCTGCCACCTATAAAATATGGTTTCCTTACTGTTAATTAGAATTTTGAGTTTAAATTATATATGATGACATTTTGTTGACAACCTTTGTGGTGTGACGATGGAGCATAAGACTGCCTGGTTGGAGGTCGCGTATTTGATTTCCGCACGGTGAAATATTTGTACTATAAATATATATATTTGCCTGGGAGTTTCTATGAATACTATGTATATACAATAATGTTTACGAGAATACTTAATCATGGTATAGTGACGTTTCGAGCATTGTAAACCTTTGAGGATGCCGTAAGGTGAAACCGGTCAGGTGTAATAATAAAAAATACCATGGAAAAAGTATAAGTGTATTTCAATAAGTGTAGCAACAAATTCCACCGAGTGCCATCAATCAATAGTATAAATAGTTTCGACCAGGTTACACCAGGCTGCTGACTGGTGCAGTAGTGCACGTCAGTGGTATTTGAATCCGTAAGCTCTTCGTCTACCGGCATATTCTCATTATTTTCCCGTATACGCTATTGCATATAATGGAACGCGAGAGTTTAAAAGATAGTTTTTAGGAAGTAACTAAAATCTTATATGACAAAACTTTTTTGTTTTGATTCCTCAATCAGGAGGAGTACCAGCTTGCAGTCAGCTTGGTCCTGAAGATCTTGGTAGGGCTTTAAAGAGTTTTATTTCCATGATTTAAAGTTTCAATGATGTTGCTGTTACCAGCGGTAAATGGTACACGATTGCTTTTCGCCGTAAAATCTATTTCGGGACTATCAAACTATTCGTCCGGTTTAAGGCATTGGAAATCGTAAAAATCATTGCGCAAAACGTTTCCGAACGAATCTATTTATCAATGACACGTGACATTACTGTTGAACTCGTAAAATAAATTTCTACGAACCTCCTCCTTTCTTTGTAATCGGTTAAAACGTGTAGACGGGATTGAAATTTGTAAATTAAATAAATAAATAATATTCCACAACATTCTACACAACGCTATCTAGACCCATGGTAAGCATAGCTTAACTAGCTTGTGTTATGGAATCTAGAATATGGATAAACATACCTAAATACTTGTTTTTTGTACATTCATACATATTATACATAGAAACACCCAGACCAATGCAAATACCCATATTCATGCATACAAATATTTGCACTGTGCGGGAATCGAACCCGCGCCTCCTGCGTAGCAGTCGCGACCACTACCACCACGCCACAGAGGCTGTCAAATAGTATTTTTATTGTAAACTAGCTGACTCATTCGGGTTTGGCATGGGAAAGTTTTGTTAATAATGCTGGGATGGGAAGCGTTTACATAGGCGGGTTATTTTATTGCCATACTATCAGATGTGACTGCTAGTATTATCATCACTGAGGATGAATCCTCAAAATATTCGAAGTGAAACCATCGCCTGACGGAGGTTAAGTGCACACCGCCGCCGCCGTCTTGGGTCCTCAGATGCCGGGTATGTTATTACCTAGGACTATCCATCGTATCCCCGGTATACCCAAGGTCATCATTGGTTTGGAGATATTGCCCTCGTGTGTGGAAACTACGATGGCCCCGTTTTTCCCTCCCAAAAAAAGGGGAGGGCGCAGTTATAGCTTGTGGCTTTGTTTCTACTAATGAGAAATGAGAAAAATAATCAGTACAGTAGGCAGAAGTTTAAAGACATAACATAAACATAAACTCACGCCTATATCCCCGAAGGGGTGGGCAGAGGTGCTAGCACCCACATTTCGCAAGTTTATGTTTAGGTCCCAATATAATAAGTGGCGAGCCTATTGCCATTAACCGGACACTTATAAACCTGCGATAAATACACACATAACTTCGAAAAGCATCGAAAAGTCATTGGTGTGTGCCATGGTAAAATCTGGGATCGAACCCGAGACCTCGTCTCAGCAGTCCATTACCCATACCACTACACTACCGCAGTTTAGTTAGTTTTAAAGACAACCTATAAATAAAAGTGTTACTGAAATTTTAACACTCCTGTAACCCTATCACTGTCCAAAAATTCAACGCAAACCCCAAATCGAATCATTAACACCTCCGTTCACAAACTTCCTACGAAACTTTACAAGTAGTCTGCCGTTGACAACAAAAGAGTCAGAGGAAAATATAAAAATACAATAATTTCAGTATTTACCGTGAGATGTTTATCTGCGGGTCTGGCAGACCTCTCAGATGCAGCCGATATTGGCCCGCTCAGGTGGAAACGCAGACTCAGACTCAGATACTGCTAAGTTTGGTGGAGATATTTTTGTTTGAAATATTGTGTGGACAGAGTAAGCAAAAGATATCGCCTCGATGAATTGATCTGTGAGTTAGGGATTGTTTTCTTTTGCTCAAGTTTTTGTTTCTTAGTCTTTTTATTTTAAAGCAATAAGTACAAGATCTTGATAGTAAGAGGCTATCATAGGCTAGGACAGGACAGGCACTAGAGGGAAAGCCTTGGATCGACCAGTAGTGACACTGATAACATGAAGGCATTTTATAGCCCGAGGTTGATGGTAAGCTAAAGGCAAAGTCTCAGGCAAAAGGGTCACCATTACAGACACTCAGTAATGTTTTCATGAATTCACACCGTAATAGTTTAAAAATAATAGTACCTAATTGAGATTACTTGTATTCCCACTAACTCCTTCAGCTAAATTGCTTGTGTTAGGAGTGGGTTCACATCTATGGTGTAATGGCCAGGATACAAAACCGGGGCCTCTCGATCGCAAGGCAGACTTCAAATAGTAAGTATTGGTGGTACATAACCACCAATGCTTACTCTCCTTACAATTATGTTCGATTAGGAGGTAGGACACGGCGGTATTTCCGCCCAATTGAGCAGTCCGACTGGGGAAGTACCTCCGCCCTACAGAATACCGCGGTTATAATAACTTCGTGTTGTGTTCCCAGTGAGTAGGGTAGCCAGAGCTCACTGGAGAATTTGTGCTGTCAGTGGGAAGACTAAAGGCTTGTCCTGCGTTGTCTTCTACACTGACGGTACCTCTGTACTTACATGGTTGGCAGCTCGACTGTGACTCCTCTGGTGTTACAAACGTCTATAGGCCATGGTAACCACTTTCCATCAGGTGGGTCGTGTGCTTGTCTACCTAAGTGGTATAAAAAAGAAATAACCGATAACTGCGGGTAATTTCCTCTTGATTTCATATTCCATGATTCTGTAACATATACATATATCGAATATGTATGTTACACAAAATCTCACGCGTCATCTGTATTCATAAAATTCCGCCTATTGTAATTCACAGCCAGTCATAATCCTCTCCACAGTCCACAGAGTGGCATAAATACAGATAAAATAATATAATACATTACACTATGAATGCATAGTACTCAATTACGTAAAGCTGGTCTCTATGACGCAAGTATGTAGCTACGAATCTTGTTCAGAATTGAATTGAAACTCAGAATTTTACTAATTGACTAACTCATAAGAAAATGTATTTTGGAGCCGCCTGTCACCCTGGCAGAAGCAGGCCGCGGCGGTGGCGTGCCTGGCGCGCCGCCCCGTTTCCGGGGACGAGTTTGGGACTCTGTAGTCCCCACACCCGAGAAGAGGGCCAGATCGTGAGAGATGGCCCTGGGTCGGCCGGGGTGCGAGGGATATGCCTGTCAACCTCACCTTCGGCAACCAAAGCGACCCACAGGCGGCGTGCGTTTTAGTCGGTTCGAGTCCGACATAACTTCACCGGCTCCGGTGGGGTATCCGCGGGGATTTTGCGCACGTAAAAAAAAAAAAACTCATAAGAAAATGTTCGGTTTTTGGTAACTTTCTAGCAGCTTTCGGGAAAAATGTGGCACACTTTTAGTCTCATCTCGTCGGTAGCTCAGTGGTTAAGGAAGGAGTCGGCCTTAGAATCGAGAGGTCTCGGGTTCGAATCCTGGCCATTACACTACCGACGTGAATCCCCTCCTAACACAAGCAACTTAACTTAGCTGGAGGGAGAGGGAATATTAGTAATTTCGGTTCTAATATTTAGTTATTTATTTATTTAGGACAACACGTGCAGGTCTTAGATGTCATCCGCACACGGTGCAGAACATCCGATCAAGAACCAAGCGGTTCGGAGACTCTTTCCTCTGTCGCACCATTAAGGCCTGGAATTCATTACCAGCTCACGTGTTTCCTTCTTCATACAGTCCCGGGTCCTTTAAGCGGGGCGTGAAAAAGCATATGATGAGGCCGTCAAGCTGAGTGTCACCATTGTCACACGGTATGTGTAAGTAATGGTGACCCTCTTTTCTGGGACTTTGCCTTCAGCTTACCATCAGGCAAGGCGAAGTCCAATTCACGTGTCCTATATAAAAAAAAAACTTCATGCACAAATGTACAAAGGCGAACTTAATTCTTACTTAATATTTTTATTTAAAAAAAAACTCTGTTGCCAAATGAAAAATAATTAATCCAGAGCTGCCCGAAATACTTCTTTTAACTCATCGATTTTTCGACACACAGAGAAAGAGGAATAAAATAAAAATAGCTAGGGATTTTAATACACTTCTGTCTACCCCATGGGATATTTGCAGGCGTTTGTGTAATAATATAATGTGGAAAAATGATCGGAAATGGTTACATGTAATTCCGAGTAACAGAATACTGAATTTCATAAGACCGATGTGGACGAAAGACGGAGGTAGGACACGGTAAAAGGAGGAAAAACGGTATTCCCGTCCCAATTGAGTAGTCCGGCTGGGGAAGTACCTCCGCCCTACAAAATACCACGGTTATAATAGCTTCGTGTTGTGTTCCCGGCGGAGAGTCGGGTAACCAGAGTTCACTGGTGAGTTTTTGTGCTGTCAGTGGCAAAATTAAAAGCTTGTCTCGATTATGTCTTCTGCACTGACGCGACGGCTCAAAAAAACCTCCCAGTTCTTAAAGCGTCATCAGCACGGGTGTGACTCCCCTGGTGTTGCAGACGTTCATAGGTTACGGTAACTAATTTACATCAGGTGGGCCGTGTGCAAAAATCCCCACTAATACCCCCACTGAACTGGTGGGAGAGGTTATGTCGGACTCAAACCGATTAAAACGCGCGATTGGGTTTTGACTGTCTAGTCAAATTAGTGTGTTTTTACTAAACGTCAAAATGGTAAGAAACTCGTATGAAATCATTTATTGTGACGTCATAATATTTAATAGTCAAATCATTTATTATTAGGTTGGGCGGATGGTTAAAAATAAATGAAAACGATAAAATAAGAACAGAATCAACTTTTACCGGTCTTTTACAAGCCTTAATTTAATAAGTTCAGTTATATAATTTATTTCAACTGCAGGAAAATACCCAATCGCAATGAGGTAGTATTGACATACAACTTTTGTTGTTCTATTGATTTATTGATGCTGTACTAGTACATAACGAAATTTATTATATCTAAATCAGGTCAATTTGTTTGAAATACAATCGCATGTTTACCATTCAACTTGTTTGGTCCTTGAGGCAGTCGTGTACGGAATTATTAGCACGATAAAGAAGCGCTACCAATCGCTGGCAGCTGGGTTATAGATGGGTGAGTGGATAGATACTGAAGTCGCTACAAGGTTATAGGAGTTAGGAGACGTTTTACTTTTCTGTGGAGATAAAAAGACTGAACAAACTCTTTTGTCATTGTAATAAAACTAATTTTAGCGGATTTTATCGCGATTCATTTGTTATTATATACATTTAGACCGACGTTTCGGCTACTTTTCAGCAGCCATGGTCGCGGGGTGTTTAAAGATGGTAGTTATAAGTATCACCCTTTATCATAATACGAAGAAACTGTATATTATAAAAAGGGTTTAAAATATGAATAGGGCTTCAGGAGTAGATGTAGATGGAGTTAAAGAGGATATGACAAAGGAAAGAGTGACTGAGAAAATGATATCTGACAGGAATGTATGGAGGAGAATGACACATTGTGGTGATCTCAAATAATTGGTACAAGAGCTGGTAGATGCTGATCAAGGAATTGTAAGCTTAAAAGATGCAATATCTACAATAAAAATGGATAAATAATACCAACAGTGATAGCCCCCTGAAATCTTGGATACTTTTGAATAATATGTAGTGAGATATAGATAAAAACATGTCACCAAAACTAAGTTTTAATCAGAAGTTTCAGTGTTACAATCTCCGGAATGAAAGCCGTAAGACTAGCGGCCGTCGTCCGTTGCGTCCATTTTCCGATAATAGATCGCATCATCTCACTCGCACGAGCGTTGCGCAAACGGCACCAGCCCAGAGCTAAAACAGGGGCTCAGCCATACTATATTTAGTTCTGCAACACTGCATCGCATCGCGTTATGCCCATAGAAAACATTATCGGCGATATACAACACGATATATGGATACCGCATACTCCCAGCCAGATTTTCGCGAACGCAAATTGCTGTATAATATTCAATTATGTCGGACGATATTGATGGCGGGCGAGCCAGCCGGCAATTTTGGTTAGCGCATCTGCCGCGCCTATGTGCGTAACATTTGATATACGATTAGTTTTCGAACCGTTTCCAATCACGGTCGATCCTCCATTATCGGCAGTTAGCGCTCGTGTTTGGGTCCGTTCTAGTCCATTCCGGCGAACGGCCGTCCCTCAAAGTGCGTCGTGCGGACAAGTTATATATAACCGCACACGCGGCCGCTCGTCTCGACGATTTTTCCTCGGTACACCGTAAGGCCGGCGTTCTGCCAGCTCCGCGTCACACCTCTATTACCTCATAAATGCCAAACTTTGAGAAAGGACTTTAAAATTAGCAAGGACGCGGTATCGGACGGCCACAGACGCCTGGGTATTTCTGTCACGACACGAGCGCTGCTCCTGACAATTACGCAAGCTCGAGCATCGAACATGGCCGCCGGACCGCCGCGGCAAAAGACGCGGGAGAGGAGAGATGAGCTGTCACGGGATATTTATGAAATTCGAACTAAAATAGATTCAGTAGTAGCTTGGAGCGAGTCACCTTGACGCGCGGGCGTTATATAACGCTCACCACGCGAATCGAGTACGCGACAACTTCCAAAATCGAAATTTGAAAATGTCAAAAACGTGACGCAATCAGTGACGTGTCGATGTGTGACGTAAGTTTAGTGTTGCCACTCCTCCGTTCGACTAATAAATTTATTGTTTGGCATGTAAACGGATGCGTTCGAGCCAAGAAATTACAGCGTTCGGTAAAAAAAATATTGAATGAACTAACGGAATGATGGCGCAGTGTAATCGGGCCCGCCTTGCAGCTTTGCCAAACACTATCTTGTTTATAATTCAACAGTTGCACAAGAATTTGATTATGGGGCATTAACACCATACAACTTGATCACAATTCCTGAACTATCGGGAGTCGGCGCAGACTTTTATTCCACTACTATTTTTTATAGAACTTTTAATTACTCCCTTCTCCTAATGACGGCGGCGCCTATTGAAACGGTGGACCACTTAAATTTAAGTGTAGAAATGACTTTTTATTTTTCGCCTCCGTCTGTAGTGTTCTCTAATGATTTTTCTCTGATATTGAGGGTTAATTTCTGCCGAGGTTGGAGTTTTGTTTGCGTGAAATAAAAGTTGGTAGGTAATAATAGTTGTTATTCAGTTTTGGAGGCTGGCAATACATTTTGTCAATTTATTACGACTTTATGGTAGTTATGCCTGTTTTCCGTAGATTTATTGACACTATAATATTCTGCATTGCAATAATTATGGCAATTAATACGTTCTACTAGACTTGCATTTATTTTTTAATTCCTTATTTTCTTTTTGTATTTACAAGAATCTTTGTTAGATATATGAAGGAACAAAAAGGATAGAAGATTGCAACACATTGCGAACAAAGAAACTAAATAAACACATAAGTATTAACATAAAATAGTTACATAGGATTATCAGACATGTAGGAATATCACAGGATATCCGTTGACATCGGTGCCCGCCGACTAGGGAAGGGCAGTTAGCCACAAGATCTGAATATATTACTAATTACAGAGCCTGGTTACAGTGGTTGCTTCGATATTCATTGAATAGAACGGGCTAGTATATCGATATCTAATATTATAAATACAAAAGTACGATAAGATAAGATATTCTTTATTATACACCATAAAAGTATTACGTGATAACGATTCATTTATGTTATAATGCACAATTGGCGGCCTTATTGCTAACGGCGATTTCTTCCAGACAACCTTTGGATAGATAGAAGCATGTGACGTATAATTTACATGACTAGTTAATTGTAAATATAAATTGGTTAAATAAATAAATATATAAACAAAAGAGATGACAGAGTATCGCACAATTATCTGTTAAAGAGGAACAATGATAAATTAATTAGATATTTTAAACAAGTTTAAATCAGTCAAGTATTAAAATATATACATACATTACATAGTGTGTCAATATAATATACCTATACAATACATAATATTTACAATATATACTAATCCATATTATATAGTAAATTATAAAAATACAAAATTACATATTAAAGTTCCTGAAGGGAAGATAGATAATGTTCTTTTAACATTTTTTAAAAAGATTCTAGTTATTATGTTTCTTTTTTATATGGCAGTGCATTTCAAAGGTGAACTTTCTGTATAACCGTGTTGTCAGAGAGTGGAACAGTCTACTAAGAACCCATGTTTTGGCTATATGACAAAATCTCCAGATCACTGGACATGCTGCTGATGGAGTAGCAGCTATTGAGGGGATGCGTGCTTGTATACATGAATAATAATAATAAATTTGGTCATAAATGAAAATCTTCTGAAAAGACCAATGTTGCCTGGAAGAAATCGCTTCAGCGATAAGGCCGCCCATTGTACATTGAACTGTATACATGCTACCTACTTGTCCTACTGTAAATCTGTTGGTGTACAATAAAGAATTATTTATCTATCTAAGACCACTGGCTCCAAAGCGCAAGCTTCGGATCAATTGGGATGCAACTGGGGCCAGATAACGAAGAATTCAAGTCATGCAAATGCCCCATTAGGTAGATACAAAACTGCATATACTTTGTAATCTGTTAACTGTAAAGCAATTACATATTTTTTATTTTTTTTATTTTATTTTATTTATTAGAGACAAAAAACAGTTATGCGTTACAATAAAATCTTAAAAACCAGGCATACAAAATAAAAACGCACAACCCACACTATTGTCCACGAATTTATAATTGTATTTTAAAATACGAACGCGTAGTAAAAACTCAATCCCCGCAGAATGACATCCAATTAGGAGTCATTACCGAGAGTTTCAGAAACCATTTTCTTGAATTGGTTCTCAGAAAGCGCAAAAATATCGAGATCAGCAAAATGTGAGTTGTAGGTTGCCAATAATCGCCGCAGAGGTGCCCGCTCCCCAGCGTTTGTTCTACACTTTTCTGTGTAAAACAATCTGGGCACGCACACCCCGCGCCGAACAGCAGTTCTAGGAACCACATAACACAACTTATTAGTAAGTTCAATACAATTGAATTTATTATTGCATATGCCATACAGCATCATAACCATCAGTAATTTACGTCTGTGCTCCAAGCTCAAAATTTTGTGATATTTTAACAGTTCCGTGTAAGGAATCCTAGTATGAAAACATTTATAATGGGTGGTACGAAGGAATCGTTTTTGAACCATTTCAATTCTATGCGTATATTTTTGGTAAAAAGGGGTCCAAATAGGCACCGCATATTCAATTTGGGAACGAATTAAAGTTTTATATAGGTAGAGGAAAGTAGAAGGTTTCTTGAAGTCAATACAAGACCGCATGACGAATCCGTACATCCTAAAGGCTTTGTTAATGATGTAATCAATGTGAGTGTCAAGATGTAATTTAGAGTCCAGTAGGACGCCGAGATCTCTTACGCTATCAGTCTTATCTAGCACTGTGCCGTTAAGAGTGTATTTAAAATTTGTAGTGTTTATGTTTTTCGTAAACGATATAACATGACATTTAGGCAGACTTAGATTAAGCTTATTAACCAAACAGTATTCTGAGAGCCTGTCTAGATCCTCTTGTAAAAGAATACAGTCATAGTTGTTCGTACAGGTCTTATAGATTTTTAAGTCGTCTGCGTACATTAGTAGTTTAGAGTTTAGAAAGCAAGACTTTATATCGTTTATATAAATAATAAAGAGCAAAGGGCCCAATACCGATCCCTGGGGCACACCAGACTCAACGACCACATAATCGGACTCATGTCCATTGACAACAACCTTCTGTGACCTGCGAAATATATAAGATGCAAACCACCTGAGCAAATTCCCTCTTATACCGTTAAAAGCTATTTTATCGAGAAGTATTTTATGATCCACCCTGTCAAAAGCCTTCCGAAAGTCAGTATATACAGTATCAACTTGGGTGCCTCGATCCATGTTCTCAAATAAAAATTGAGTAAAAATTGTGAGATTACTGATAGTGGATCGGGATTTGACAAAACCGTGCTGTTCAGGTATAATGATATCATTTAGAAGTGGAAACAAATGACTGTGAACTAGACTCTCAAAAAGCTTAGACAAGGCGGACAATATGGATATTGGCCTATAATTTGCAATATTGCCCTTATCCCCACTTTTATAAATAGGTGTAATAAATGCCCGCTTCCATATTCTCGGAAATACTCCTTCGCTTAGACATTTGTTAAATAACAAATGTAATGGAATACAGATGCTTTGTGCTGTGTTCCTAAAAAATCTAGGAGGCAGACCATCCGGACCAGGCCCCTTTGTTATGTCTAGTGACGACAGTGCCCTACTTATGGTACTCTTTTCAAGATAAAGGCTAGAGATACAGACAGATTTCTCGGCTGTAGTGTGCGGAGGTGTCCAGTTTATAGGGTCAAATGTTGAGGGCTCATAGACGGAGTTAAAGAAAGTAGAAAACAGTACGCATATTTCACCGGGGCAGTCAGATGCTTTATTTTCATAATACATGTTTGCTGGAGGACCAGAATTTCTCTTTCGGTTTGAGATGTACGACCAGAAGTGCCTGACGTTAAGTGGTATGCTATCCTCGACCGTCTCCATATATTTATTGAAACACTGAACAGATAGGCTTTTGAATTGTTTACGATAATTTGAAAACTTTTCGTAGTCTGATATGTTTCGTAGCTTTTTCCAACGAATCCAAGCACGCTCCTTGTTTTTGAAAATTTTAATAAGGGGAGTATGAAACCAGACGGGATAGCCAGGTGCCTTACCTCGCGTAAGCGGCACATGTATTTTAATAATACCGTATAAATAATCATAGAATGAATCCACAGCCTGTTCACATGAAAGATTATGAAAAAAATTGTTCCAATCCAAACTATTTATTTTTGTATTAATTTCATTATAGTCGGCTTTGTAATAGTTATGTTTCTTAATGTTTTGACGTTTCATTGGTGTGTATTGTGTTTCCAATGAAGTCAGCACAGAAAATGGGGGATGAAGGGGTACAGGTTTGAGTAATATAGTATCGGTATGTATTTGACAATCTGTGTTGCTAATAAATAGATCCAAGACACGGCCTATTTCATTTTTAAAGGTGTTGTACTGATAAGCGTTTGTCATAGATATCAAGTCACACAAACACTCGCTCACTTCATTATGCGACTGAGTAAAGATGTTACTAGATTTGTCAGGCCATTCGATCTCAGGTCGATTATAATCTCCCACTAAAAAAAATGATTTAGTGCACGGCTCAGTTATAATATTTTCTAATATAGACAGGTGAGATAGGTATACGTCGTCTTTTGTGCGAGGAGGTATATAGGCAGCGCTAATTATGTGGTGCCTATTCGGACGCGCCGCGAGGAGCTTGATCATAACGTGCTCGATGCCAGTGACGGGAGGACATGTGGACACTCTGACCGGCCGGAGCTCGCGTAACACAGCTATCAGAACACCCCCTCCGTCCAGCTTATTTGTAGTAATACGGTCCCTGTCGTCTCTAAAAACTAAATAGCGGTCGTCAATGAACTCATTGTCGCTCAAGTGAGGCGTAAGCCAGGTTTCAGTTATTATAATTATGTCAAAGGATGAAGAAAGAATGTTGTTATATAGTGTGTGTAATTTAGTGCGGATTCCTCCACAGTTCTGATAGTAGAAGGATAGACTGTTAGGCATTGTGTGTTATAGGGTTATAAAAGAATAGGTAAATAATAATATGAAAGTAGGTATTCGCTAGTACATTCTGTAACTTGGAGTCAGTTCGCAAACAGTGACGTTGTAAAATCGAGTTATGATAAGAGTTATCCACACACAGCTCAACAATTGTGTGAAGATGATGATGATGATGAACAAGAATGTGTATAAAACTTGTTGGATTGTATGAAATGACCCTGTTCGTCATAAGACTATTGGTAACATATTTTAAATATATAAGTTTACAGTAAGTAGCACTAAAAAAACAACAAGAGTTATGAGAGCAAACAACCACTAAAATACTCGTATACAGAATTATTGGAGTGATTATTATTACAAGCATGAAAGATAGTTGGTATAATATAAAATAGGTAGCATATTTAATTATAGACATGAGAGATAGCTGGCATAATACATAATAAGTAGCATATTTAATGTAAAAGTTTAAGGTAGCACTAATAAAACGAAAACAGTTATGAGAGGTAATCACTATTAGTATGTACGAATATAGAATCAGCAAAACTATTTGAACAGTAATCAGTATAATTGCATAATATAGGTGATATATATCATAAGTAGTATGGTATCTATTACGGTTAATTGAGTAACGGGTAGACATGTGTTTAGGGTTATAACTCAAGCTTAAGCACAAATAACATAAGTGACTATTATGCAGATTATTATTTATACTTTGCAATTTTGTCAACATCGCTAAGACATCGCACAGCGAATGTTTTTGAGTTATCAGTTGCTTTAATAAGAATAGTAGCATTTTTAACCCATACGTACTTAACGTTATATTTATTGGCCATCTCACGACATAAGCGAAATAATTTTTTGTTATATAACGTGAGGTGTTCGTTAATGTAAATTTTGTGGGCAGTACCTGATATACCAATTACGTCAGACGACACATTTTTAGATAAACGATAAGCACTTAATATATTATTACGAAGGGTCCTTGACCCCAATTTCACTATAATGTTCTTGGGTTGGTTGTTCTCCTGAGTACGGGCATGGGGGACGCGGTGAATGGCTAAGACATCCTGGCGAGGTATAGGGCATCTAATGGCAGCACCGA
Organism: Eilema griseolum; assembly: GCA_963662185.1. Lineage (NCBI taxonomy): Eukaryota > Metazoa > Arthropoda > Insecta > Lepidoptera > Erebidae > Eilema > Eilema griseolum. Next base: position 2,031,299 of record OY759256.1, read on the forward strand.
TACGTTCCACCAACCCATGAAGGTCTTCGTCTCGTTTTTCCGGCAGATTACAGATTTCAATATTATTGAGACGGGCTTGCTGTTCTAGCGATTCGATTTTTTGTTCGAAACTTGAGAGTTGGTCGTTCACATTGGAAACCGATAAAGTACGTGTACCAATTTCTTCAACTTTACTCTTAAGGTCCAATACCTCACTGGCGTGAAATTGAAGCGAGTGTTCAAATTGGGCTATTTGCATTTTGAAAGAGGAGTGTTCTAAGCGAAGTGCATTAATATCTTGTTTGATCTCGAGTGACGTGTCTCTGAGGACATCAAGATCAGCCTTTATTGTTTTAATTATGCTGTCATTGATTTTCATTAGCTTAACATCTAGTTCACAACGCAAATCATTGAGCGCGTTCACAATTTCACGGCTCATAACAGATGGGCTCGGATCGACGGTAGGCACAAAACAATCCGGTTGCTTCCTTCTTCGAATCGCAGTACTAGGTTCCTTGGTTTCAGCAGCAGCTGACAAATCGGGAGTTAAGTTGGTTTTCTTCGGAGAACGTTTCACAGACATGATTTTGTAAGTTTTTTTTTGTATCTTTTTTGTACGATATACACCGGCCAATCAACACTGTAAAAACGCAACAATAAACCTTCCACTCACTACTTTAAGGTATCTTTTGCACTGAATAGGATTTAATGACAGTTTGCGTAATATCGTTAGGTAGATTAACACGTCCGTCCTAAATCGCGCGCGCAGAATCTATCTATATTCTGCTCACTACCTTAAAAGTGCCTTAATGTCAAACTGAACTTCGATCTCAACCTTCTCAGGAGAATTACAATGTTGCTTGATACAGTTGATACTGTCTGAAGTTTAGAAATAAAACTACCTTTTAACGAGGGTTAGGCTGAGGTGAATTAACTCCCGCATTTCGCCAATTATTGTATTAGGTCCCACGTATTAGGGGGTGAGCTTATTGCCGTTTTCCGGGCACTATTGTTGACTTGAGCCATGCATCTGAGGCTGAGTCTGGGCTGTATATATCTGTCTGTTGTTAAAGAATCCTATCCCTTAGTCGTTTTGTACGACACCGCATGGGAAGAGATGGGGTGGTCCAAATTCTACTCTGCCGGGAACCTCGCGGCTTTTCCATCGTCCATCAATTAGCCCATCGCAGTCCACTGCTGAACATAGGCCTCTCCCAATGTTGGCAGGCTTTGCCTACTGATTCCACACTGGCCAAATTGGTTACAGGGATTTTATTTCGAGTTTTCCTTCTCTCGTAGAGATATCGTCTGCGTATTTTTCCGTTAGTCGCCTCTTACGACACCTTTCAGATGGGATGGGGTAGTGATACTTGTATCCTATCTCCGCCAGAAGACGGTTTCGTTTCAGCAACTTTTCAGTACCCATGGTCGCGGGGTGGCTAAACATAATTATCACGTTGGCTCCCATTTTGAAAATAATGTTCTTTAATTGGTGATGAACTTATTGGATATACCATGTTTAATTTTTTTTTTTACAACAAACAATGCTTAGTCCATGTACTAATCAAATAACCCGCCCCTGATCGCTCCCGGTGCAAAAGTGCCCATAACACTTGCTGCGTTGCCACGTTGGATGGCGATGCACAGGCTTTGGATCAGGAACGACCCGCAACGAGTGTCACCGGTCGCCTCTATGAGCATCTGTTCGATTTCTTTAATAAGGTTTTTAGCTTCTTTGGCCCAACTCCCCAGAGTCTCCACCGCTATTGGCACGAACTGGTCCAAGTAATAAAATACATAATATGTAGTATTTATATTGCGGTCTACAGTGTCTGTCAAAACTAGGTTTATAGGCCACGGTCAATAGGTCACGGTGACCACTTTTCATCAGGTGGACCGCGTGCTTATCTGCCACCAAAATTGTATAAAAAAGTGTAAGAATTTTCACTGACCACACCTAACATTACGATAGTTAGATAAAACCTATGAGAATCTAGAGGGATCCATCTTGTATTCAGCACCATAGACAATATACACTAGGTTTGTTTGGTGGACAGAATACCAAGTAGCCAGTGTGTTTGTGACGAATTGATGCGTGTGCGCATGTTTAGTATGTACGGGGTGACTAGAGACCTGCAGTTGTTTATAAGTGATAGTGTTTTTAAATGGGCGTTTTGGATTTTTTCTGGGAAATCAAATGATGAGGAGGATAAAAAGTTTTGCAATAATTATAAAATAAATTGGTTTAGATAATAGCTAGTGTTATACGTGATATCTATATAATGTATGTATATGCACACTCAAGCTGTAAAATGATCTCCCTGCTGCGGTTTTCCCAAGCTCCTACAATATGGGGTTCTACAAAAGGGGCATTAGAAGCTTTCTTCAGGGTCAACAGCGCGAGTATAACGCCCTTGGGTTGCACACGTCCATAGACCACGCTAACCCTTACCGTCAGGTGCGCCGTGTGCTTGTCTGCCACCTAAGTGGTATAAAAGAAAATTTATGCATCATTAGCTGGACCGCCACTCGTAGCATACTTCGAAACTCAGGATCACCGTATTAGATCATTCATTAATTCGATTTAGATAGCATACTAAATGCTTTAAAATAACATTTTTGTGGACATTCGTGATCACTGCTACGCTTTCTTGAGCAGTCTCGATCAACGAAGTATTCAACACCAAATAATTATTCAATTCAAACCAGTAGGACTTGAGATTAGCGAGTTAAACCACCAAACAAACTCTTCAGTTTTATAACGTTAATATTGATTTTAGCTGTATTTTTATATGGCCAACCTGACGGTTGAAAATGGTTACAGTGGCCTATGGACGTGTGTGACACTAGACGAGCCACACTCGCGGTACCGATCCTGTAAATATAGAGATATTCTGTGCCGTCAGTGTAGAAGACAAAGCAGGACAAGTCTTTAGTCTTCCCACTGACCTTACAAACTCTCCATGGAGCTCTGGCTACCCTACGCACGACGACGATTACGCAGTTCTAGTTCGTATTTCGTAGATGGAATAAATTGCTTATAAATTGCTTCATAAGATTCCATTACATATGCTTAAAAGTTATATACCGTTTAATAAATATATTTTAATATGACGCGAAATATTATGCGCAATATAATAATTACCACATGCAATAATTCCCGTGCGAGTCCATCCCTGTTGGCTACCAGCCCAGATGACCGCCACTATTACAAATCACGACCTCCACAAACCGCACATTCAACGTCGGTAATCATAACTCGATACACAAACACCACTAGCCTATATCTTACGATAAGCCAGTGACAGCCCTAGCGACGAGGATTAGTGACGTAGGTAGCCCGTAATCCCGGCATATCCCGGGACAACACAGGAACTATTTGCATACGATTGTAGTTAAATGTCATCTGCGGGATTTGAGACGTGGTGCGTCTTAGCGGGATTGTCGCAAGTTGGTTGTAATTTTGTGTAATTTCGGCTAGGATTAGGTGTGGGACTTAGGGTTGGGCACACCATATATGTCTTTAGTCGTAGATGGGTCGAGCTTACGTCTATAGTTGATGTTATTGGATTAGTTTGTCTGTAACACATGAAATGTAAGATCGTTTCGTGCAGTTGGCTGCAGTTTGTAGTGTTGTAGTTAAAGAAACAATATTGCGGGTATTCTCTCGGTATATTTCAATACTAGCTGACCCACCCCAGCTTCGCGCGGGGTATATTTTGGAGCTTCATATGCCTTATGTATGTTTTAGTCTTCAAAATATGTATGAAAAATTACCGGATTTGTTAACATTTATTATCAATGCTCCGCACCCTTAAGTAGTAGCGTGATGATATATAGCTTAAAACCTTCGCGAAACCTTTTCGCGATAAATGGACTACCCAACATTGAAAGAATCATTCAAATCGGACCAGTAGTTCCAGAGATCGCGTTCAAACAAACAAACAAACTCTGCAGCTTTATAATAAAGTTAAATAATAATAGTATAGATATAATTATACAGTGGTTTGGGTCTTTTCGAGTTTAAATTATGGAACTTACTATATTTCCGCAAACGCATCTGTAACGTCGGCAAAAATAATAAGTTTCATGATTTAATAGCGAAAAATCACGAATATAATAATATTAATTAACACATTTTTTTTTCTTTATTTAAGGACTTTATACAATAAGTAAATGTCGCCTTGCTAGTACATAAGCATTCTATATAAATAGAATGCTTCCTCCGAATTAGGAGTGGTCAGTATTTTATGGAAGGCACCTATGTCTGCCTTATTTACCTCTAAGTCTACCATCAGTTGGTCTCTGCCAGTCTTGTAGCGCGCGTATTCCATGAGGATGTGTTGTACGTCCTCCATTACTTCACAAGTTTCGCAATTTGGAGAGGTTGTTATACGCATTAAATATCTAAATTTATTTGATAAAATGTGACCACTTCTAATTCTATGTGCTATGACTATATATTTCCTAGGTAACTATATATAATTAACCCTGCGATAGTTTAAAAATAACATCAATCAATATATTTAGAAATAATCTACAATACATAAATAGACAACGGTTCGGGAGCTTTAGCGATTAAATAATAAAACTTACTATTTCTGCCAACACGCGACGTTTAGTTACAGCACCCATGTCGTGACCACGGGTGCTGCAACGCATCCGAAACGTCGGCAGAAATAGTAAGTTCTATGATTTGTTTGTTCTATGATGTCCCGAACTGTTGTATAATTATGAATTCACACCGCGATAGTTTAAAAATAACATGATCTACAATAATATTAAATAATGATTTTGTTCGTTCATAGGGTAGGTAATCTTTTAAACTACTGGATTATTCTCAGCGACATCGAATTAAAAAAAACGGTCGTAACATGAGAAGACGCTGGATTACAATAGGTTATCATAGAAGAGAGAAATGGCATAAAACTTGATTTTTTTGCCTGCACGTATTGTCCAATGTAGGAAAGGAGATGGTGGGATTAGTTGGAAGAGCTCGTCAGAACACTCACCGTGGTAGAGACGGTAAAATACAGCCAAGGAAGCAATATCTCTACGCATCTGCAAAGGCTCGAGGGTGTTCGTGACCGCAGGGTTCCCAATAATACGGACAGCGTCGCTCCAACCTGTCGAGAGCAACTAGCAGGAATTTCGCGGAGCCATCCCAGAGATGCGAGCAGTATTCCACGCAGGAGCGAATTTGTGTCTTATAGAGAAGACATCGCTGCTCCGGCGTGAAAAAACGTCTCACTTTGTTCAGGAGTCTGAGTTTCCGCGAGGCTGTTTTGATGATGCTCTCGATGTAATTTCTGTTATTCATCAGTATCAGAATAAACGGGATATTTACCATGTTTCACACACCGTGATCATGGTGCTTGCAACAGCGCCGAAATATCGGAAGCTCAAAATAGTGAAACATGGTAAATATCCCGTTTATTCTGATACTGATGTCAGTGACCATGATAGTTTAAATACCTATATTCTGTTATTCAGTTTGCAGCGAATATCAACTCAAATGCGTTAGCTTTTACGCGTAATTACGAAATTGTTTGTTACTCAGAATGATACAATTTAGAAAAACTGTTGACGTTAATGATAATATGATCATCTTAACGTTGCGCCTAATTGTATCCGAGGTTTTCGCTTTAGAACCTGGGGTCTGCTTACCTCTTTTCGTCTTTGTTAGGGTTATACAACTTTTTATAGTACCAACTGCCGTTTGACCTCTCAACTCCGAAAAGGACGCCTATATCAAAGATTTATACATTAATCAGCAGGTAAACTGGTTTACAAGAGTCTTGGAACTCCTTGTCAGTACACGTGTTTCCTTCTTCCTACAGTCCCGGGTCCTTTAAGCGAGGCGTGGAAAAGATTCTAGCGAGGTCGTCATGGTAGGGACTGCCATTCAAGAGACTCTGGAGCCACTATTCATTCAACTGCACCTCAGCTTACAATCAGGCGGGCGGTGATCAATTTGTCGACCTAAAATAAAAATAATTTTGATTTCGTTCCGAAAAGTCTTGATATTACCCCATACACCTAAGAGCGAATGATAAAATCAATCAATTAATCAAGTCTATAGTCCACTGCTGGACATCTGCCTCTCCCAATATTGGAAAGCTTTGGCCTACTGTTTCCACGCTGGCCAGACGTGTTGGTACAGGTTTATTTAGAGTTTTCCAGTGTTTCTAACAGTGACATCACCTGCGTTTTTTTTACGTCAGTCGCCTCTTACGACACCCTTCAGATGAGATGGGTGGTGATACTTGTATTATTTCTTCGTCACCATACGTACCAATGATACTATATCCATCTCCTTTTAACGCACGTTCAATTGATATGCGTTTGATGAGTCAAACAAAGCATTCTCAGTGCTTTAATTATATCCTTTACAACACCCATCTCAAACAATGTGTACACAATGTAGATTCACCGAAATAACCAAGGTTCGAGTACTAACAATACGATTTTAAGATGGTCCTAGTTTACAGTTCAGAGATATTTAGTGTGCATAGTATGGTTGTTTTATCGCTTGATTTATGGCCTTTATGTTATAAGAACCAGGGCCCAGGGAGATTGAAATTTGGTGTTTTTTGGAGCCAAACCAATCTTACTTGTAAGCTCATTCGAGGCTCTCTCGTACAAGCCTTCCTCTCGGGTTCTCAGGCCAATTTTTTAAATTCCTCACGTCACTATGACTTCGCCACGATAGTAAGCTGAAGGTAAAGCAAATTAAGGAAAAGGCGTTACCCTACTCAGGTTGTGTCAGTCACAAGTTGTAGTTATGATATTAATTCAGAATGTTGTACTTTCTTGTTTAAGAAAATATTCTACTCGAAGTTTTCCACTGTTTTTTTCCATGATTTAATTTATTTAAAGCAATAACCGTTTCTTATCTCTGGCTTGGGAGGTCCCAGAGCCTTGTCTGTCAGTTAGCAAGTATACTAGAGAGCAGGTAGGCTCCCGTACACCCACACAATAGTACATAAAAACAGGTATAAAAGAAAATTTTCCTGCTAATCAACATAAAACATGCAACACTAAAAACATTTAAATAAAGCCAACTTAGGGAAATCCAAACACATTACCGTTACGTTAAGTCACATAAACATTATCCCTTACTTCAATTCCTAAAGCGTATCGCAAGGTGAGCGCAGGGCAATGCACTTACTCCACAATTATTCGCAAATACCCTCCTTAGATTCTAATCACGTTCGGCGACTTTTTTACAATGCGGCTTGACGTGGCGTACGATAAATATGCTATGTTAATGCTTATTGTGAACTGTCATTGTTGCGTAAGACGAGCAACGACCCAGGATTCGAGCGATTTAGGTCATGCACCTACTGTAGGGTAATTGATTTTGTAATTACTTCAGAGGAGAAAGTTTTGGTTTAAGATGAAATTTGGAAATGTTATATTTTAATCAATACTTTTGATTCAACTGTTAGAGATGTGGAATGACCTCCCAGCTGTGGTTTACCAAGTTCTAAGAAGGGAGTTGCTCTGGTTCACTTCAGTTCACTGGGAGTTACTTAGGTAAACCTAAGCGACTACAATATAGGGTGCTTCAAGAAGGGCTTTAGAAGGGACTTACAGGGCGTAGCCGTAGCGCGAGTGTAACGCCCCTGGTGTTTCACACGTCCATAGGAAAAAGTATAAAAGGTCCACTTCCCATCAGGTGGTCCGTGTACTTATCTCACACATAAGTGGTATAAAAAAATGTGGTGACGGAGAATGAATACAAATATCACCACCCCATCTCATCCGAAGACTTTTTTTTAAGTAGGATACGTCAATTGGATTTTGCCTTGCCTGATAAGCTGAAGGAGGGGTTAGCTGGAATAAAAAAAAAAATCGAAATATGGTATTCTACTACAGGTCTCCTTCACCCAATGAATGCACCATGCAATCTTAAACTCGTGTTCTACTCTATTACACAGTTGAGCCATATATTTTTTGTTCAACAGATAGAAATTCACCAATATTCAGGTCAAGATTTAGGTTATAAAAATAATTTGATTCTTTATTTAAATATTAATTTCTATTTTTAAATTCAACCGTTCCATTCTAAATATAAAAGTAATTAGCACAGCAATAAAACCCTGTAGGAAAAAAGTTAAGAGTATAACCTTGGAGATTTGAGGAGGCAAACCTCTTGACGTATTGCCAAATAAAATATTAGCTTCTGAAAGTGCTCGTTTTACAGTAGTTGTCAAAGTAATATATCAAGATGTCTTCAAGATAGCTTGTGTGAAATCAAATGCAATTTTCTTTTGTTCACAAAGAAAAGTTTTTAATTCAACTTTTGTTTTATAGCTGTATGAACAGCCTTTGCCTGTATATTATTCATATACATACTCACGCCTGTAAATCTCCGAAAGGGCAGACAGAGGAGGGCGAAAGGAACACCCATATTACGTTTACTATGCGTTTCGGTCCTAAGTAATAGAGGGTGAGCCTATTACCGTCAAGCGGGCAATTAGTCATGGGCTGTATGTTTCCTGCGATTTGAGAACAGCCTAATCCCTTAGTTGCCATCTACGATGCCCACGGGAAGAGATGGGGTGGCCCCATTCTACTCTACCGGGATACAAAACGGTTAGACCTCTGGACTAGAATCTTTCTGTCCAATTTCACATCCTTTTATTTAAAAGAGTAACAAGCATCCATTCATATAACCACATATCAGTTCACATTTAATTAATTAATTAATTTATTGTGTTACATAAAATGTGTTATATAAAAAAATATATAAAAAAAGGGGGTGATACCTCTGCCTAACCCTCCGGGGATAAAGACGTGATTATATGTATGTATGTTTATTTAGTTAATCACTTATTTGTATAATACAGTCATAATAAGTTGGTCGCTAAAAATAAAATAAGTACAATGTATTATCACCAGTACCTAATGGCATGCAAATATTACATTATTTTATTCGTCTTTTGTGATAATGTTTACACAATTCAAATTAAATATAAAGCATCTGAAATTCATTGTCAAAAATATACATTCGATATTTAATTAATCCAAAAGATGTTACTAGTAATAATATAATCAATTGTCAACAAAAGTCAAATTCTAAATTAAAATGTCAAAAGAACAAAAAAACAGGAAAACTACTTTTAAATTATTTTTTTTATACCACTTAGGTGGCAGACAAGCACATGGCCCACCTAATGGAAAGTGGTTACCATGGCCTATGGACGTTTGTAACACCAGAGGAGTCACAGTCGCGCTGCCAAGCCTGTAAGTACAGAGTTTCTGTGCTGTCAGTGTAGAAGACAAAGCAGGGCATGCCTTAAGTCTTCCCACTGACAGCACAAATTCTCCAGTGAGCTCTGGCTACCATACTCACCGCTGGGAACACAACACGATTTTTTAGAGGCTTGTCATTGAGAAATTCCACTCCATAGCTCCATAGCTGTTACCCGTTAGATTGATCACGTTCCCGCTACCCATAAGATCTTATTCCCGGGTAAAAAGCCTATATGTTATTCCATACCATAATCTATCACTGAAACTTTTAAGGTCAGCAGCGTCAATATGACACCCCTGGTGTTGCACCCCTCTATAGGCCACGGTAAACACATTTTCTCAGATAGGGCACTTAAGTGGTATTAAAAACAAAGTCAAATTTATTATATTAGTAGTATATTAATAGGATTTATGATATTAATAGGAAAAAGGATAGTAGGATATTATATATGAACTCTGTAAACACTGGACCATCGTCTAAAATATCTCACAAGAGTACCGAAAATGCCCCGTTTTCGGGGAAGAGTTGGGTGCTCTGTGGTTTCCATACCCGAGAAGGGCCAGATCGAGAAAAATGACACTAGGTAGGCCGGGGTGCAAGGGATATATACCAATATAATAGGAAGTAGGACACGGCAGTATTTCCGCCCAATTGAGCAATCCGACTGGGGAAGTACATCCGCCCTGCAGAATACCGCGGTTATAATAACTTCGTGTTGTGTTCCCAGCAGTGAGTAGGGTAGACAGAGGTCACTGGAGAATTTGTGCTGTCAGTGGGATGACTAAATGCTTGCCCTGCTTTGTCCTCTACACTGACGGCACAGAAACTCTGTGCTTACAGGGTCGGCAGCGCGAGTGTGGCTTCTCTGGTGTTACACACGTCCATAGGCTACGGTAACCACTTTCCATCAGGTGGGCCGTGCGCTTGTCTGCCGCCTAAGTGGTATAAAAAAAAACAAAAACGATCCATAGGCGTCGTGCGTTTCAGTCGGTCCGAGTCCAACATAACGGTTGCGGTTGCTAATATTCTATAAAAAAAAAACTGTCGGTAAATCCTTAGGGATGTTTCGCACGTAAAAAAAAGGAAGAAGGATAGTAAATATGGCAATAGGCTCGCCACCTATTACATGGGGACCTAAACATAAACTGGCGAAATGTGGGTGCTAGCACCTCTGCCTACCCTTTGGGGATATAGGCGTGAATTTATGTATGTATGTATAGTAAAATATTAAACATGAACTCTGTAAACACTGGACTTGGTCTAATAAACCTCACAAGCGCACCGAAAGTCATTAGTAAATCTCCGAGAGACAGGTTCTCGTGTCGGAATTACCATCCCGGAATCAGCCACATGCACTGCGATTATCGATTTCTACTGATAGATTCAGTAAGCAGCCCTCCTGCATGCGTAATGGCGTGATACTCGTGCGTGCTCCCGGATCTGAGGCAACGAGTGGCCACGTCCTCACGAGGACTAATAATTACCCTCTCAGGAAGAATGCTAATAAAGCTGACGAGTTATAACGCGAGTTTTCCGAGACATACGGGACTTTGAATACTGGATGATTGAAAATTTGTGTTTTTTTTTAATTTTTTTTTTATGCAAATGGCTTCTTGCATCTGTTATATAGGTACCGATGATTCTGCCAAGCTCAAGGTGGAGTGAAGGTTTAATCGTTTATAGAGATCTCTAGGTATTTACATAAATACATATAATCACGCCTTTATCTTCCGAGGATTAGGCAGAGGTGTATAAACACCCACATTTCACCAATCACTGAATTCGGTCCCATGTAATAGGAGGTGAGCCTATTGCCGTCTTCTGATCACTGTAGTAGACTAAAGCATGCATCTGAGGCTGTACCTATGGGCTCTGAGGCTCTGATATCTGTCTGATGTTAAACAGCCCTATCCCTTAGTCGCCTTGTACGACACCGCATGGGAAGAGATGGGGTTGTTCAAATTCTACGTGGCTATTTATATTTTGCTAAAATGCTTGTACGCTTGATTACCGGATGGGCTTTGGCGCAGGATTTCTTTTTGGGTTTCGTGGGTTAGACGGCAGTCGCTTCCGCTTCCATAAAAGCCCCATTCCCGTCTACGATACCTACTGACATCAAACTGTACGAATCAGTTCCGTACCGTGATTCAAATTAGTCAAGTATCTACCAACTTAAAAAAAGATATGAATCACTAAATTTTCATCGCTAATACTTTTAACTTTAATGAGGAAACTTTAGCAATAAACAAACGAAAAATGAACACAGTTATAAGTAGTTCTACACTATTTGAAATGCAGACATGCAATCAAAAGCCTTGGCTTCCGAACCGATAGTTCTGCTTACCCACTAAGACGATGCAGTAACTAACAAGAAACAAAAGGTTCGCGTTCAAAAGTTTAAACCAAACAACTTGATATAAGTTTTTGCAAGAAGGTCGCTGGATTGCAATATGAGATGGGGTCTCAGTAATAGCGGGGCTTCTAAAGATTTTAAACACAGCGTTTGTTGTTGCCCATACTTAAATGATAATTTGCCGTGGAACAAAAGATTTGAAAATAGCGTTTTTAGTTGCCGCGTGGTTCCCAGCAGAGTAGAATTTGGGCCAACCCATCTCTTCCCAAGAGGTGTCGTACAAGGCGACTAAGGGATATGGCTGTTTAATATCGGACAGATATATACAGCCCAGACTCAGCCTCAGATGCATGGCTTGAGTCAACAATAGTGCCCGGCATACAGCAAAAGGCTCACTTCCTATTACGCAGGACCGAATACAATGAATGGTGAATTGTGGGTGTTAATTCACCTCTACCTAACCCAGATAAAGGCGTGATTATATGTATGTATGTTTTAGTTGCTCATGTTTTACTGGATGTTATTTTGCCGTGGAACACCTGCGTGAACAATAGGATAAGAGAGTAAAGCATGAATTTCAAAATGATTATAACTTCTTGATACAACGAAACAGCAAAAAGCCCACGTGATATTAAGTGATGACGCGGTTGTATGAACTTACAACGCCAGAAACGTGACTTCGTGTTACCATTTGCAGAAGATAGGAAAAGATTCAAGAAAGGAAAAGAGGATAATAAGGCAAGGGAAAGGAAGTAAGACAATTGACTTAATGCATCTAATGCTGTCTTTCTTTACTGTCTTAAAATTTAACCATTATTTCATTTATTGCTCATGATCTGATCGTAGAGTTCTACTGGATCTAATTCTAGAGGCAATTCCTTTATTGTCCATGGTTCAATCAATCGAACCATCATAATTTCTTTTAATATAACAAAAATATTGCAGTCACAATAATAGCGCAGCCGCTACAACGCATTTCTGCAGTGGTACGAATGACATGCATATTTCTTTAACCGGGAGGATAAGCATTTTTCTTTATTTCGTCACCCGGAGGGTGGCCAGAAGGCTGGCAACATTGCCACGTTGAATGGCAATACCAATCCGTTGCGTTTATTAACTAGCCCTCTGGTTACGGGTAGCGTCAATTAAACGTTTAGAAATGAATACACTTATATTAAATTATTTTAGACGTAGCTTATATTATATCCGCTAACAAAGAGGCCACAGCCTTAGTTCTTGAAACTATTTTCTATTTGTGTTCACCGTTCAGCTGTTACTACAACTCAAGTCGCTCGATATAAATACGTCTAGTACCTATAGGTATCTGCAGACATTACGTGTAAAGAATAGATCATACTTTGATAAAGAAATAGAAATATCTTGATATCTCCAGAGACGTCCAGTACCGTAGTCATTTGGAGGACAAGGTTAAGTTGGCATCAAAAAAACTTGGAGCAGCAACTCCTTCTTTATAAGGCACAGGTCCGGCCCCACATGGAGTACTGCTGTCACCTTTTTGCTGGAGCGCCTGTATACCAGCTTGACCCCTTCGACTCGGTGCAAAGACGGGCGTTGAGGCTGGTTGACAATTCTATACTCACAGGTAGTGTGGAACCTCTTAGCTTTAGGAGGGACTTTGCCTCGCTATGTGTGTTTTACCGCCTATACAATGGTTTGTGCTCAGATGAATTGTTTGACATGATGCCGACAGCTACATTCTATCATCGTACCTCTCGCCATAGGCAGGGAATTCATCCTCACACATTGCGAACTGAGACGGTGCGCACTGTGCGGTATGAAAGAAACTTCATGCCACACACACTTAAGATGTGGAATGACCTCCCTGCTGCGGTTTTCCCAAGCACCTACAAAATTGGGTTCTTCAAGAGGGGCATCAGAACATCAGAAGGTTCCCTCATGGTCGGCAGCGCGAGTGTAACACCCCTAGTGTTGCATACGTCCATTGGCCACGGTAACCACTTTCAATCAGGTGGGCCGTGTGCTTGTTTGCCACCAAAGTGATATAAAAAAAAAGAAAATTGGATCGATCTCTGACCACTAAGCTGGACTAAGACGGTCATACGGACGGATATATGTATAGAAGAATTTGGATGGTTTCGGGCGAAGGTTCTGGGCCTTAGTGGTCAGAGCGTTCCCCTGTAAGGGAAAGATCGTGAATTCAAATCCCGCCTGAACCGGTCCATTTTTTCTATTTCTTAATCGATTTGAGTAGTTAGCATACTAAATGCTTTAAAATTTCATTCAATAGATCATACTTTACTGTTTTTTTACGTGTGAAAAATCTACACGGATCTCTGAGTCCGCAACGAGTATCGTGGCATATGTGTGTGTGTGGTTCATGAGGCCTTCGGTTCGATTCTAGATTTGAAAAACATTTATTAGAAGTAACATCAACTTATATGCCATTGGTGTGTGGTACCCCAATAAGAACATGATTAAGCGCCCTCTTCTCACCATTCTCAAACGCCCCCGGTTCCTAGCTCCTCGAGTATTACTTGCTCGCTGAAGGAAACTGCGGTCTATCAAAGAATGTTTACTAATCTACCACAGATTCATTACTGTGTAAAACAGAATCAAAATTGGATTAGTATTAATGCAGCGCTCTATGGTGAGTTGCAATCGTAACTACTCAGAAAATTCAGTAATCAAATCGGAACTCATTACTGATGCTGCATCTGCACTAGCACTTGGATGCTGCTATTAAATTGAACTGGTAAATTTGGAGATAAATACCACTTTCTCTGATAAAGTTACATCACGCGGAGGGTAGGGCAGAGGTGAATTAATACCCACATTTCACCAATCATTTTATTTGGTCCCGCGTAATAAGGGGTGAGCCTATTGCCGTCTTCGGGGCACTTTTGTCAACTAGAGCCATGCATCTGAGGCTGAGTCTGTGCTGTATATATCTGTCTGATGTTAAACAGCCCTATCCCTTATTCGCCTTGTACGACACCGCATGGGAAGAGATGGGGTGGTCCAAATTCAACTCTGCCAGGTACCACGTGGTACAAATTTACAGAAAATAAATGTCCTCTCACACTAAAAACATAATACTGTCTCCAAAACGCCTCGGATAAAAGCAAAAGAGATTCACATTAAGTATTATTTTCTCGTGAAGAAATATTTATAAGACCAAAAGGTCTCAAAAACTGATAAACAATCTTTTTTATACCACTTAAGTGGCAGACAAGCACACGGCCCAGTTGATGGAAAGGGGGTGTGTAACACCAGAGGAGTCACAATATAAATTTTAATTTTATTTATTTAAACTTTTTTGCACAAACATACAAAGATTGTACAAAGGCGGACTTAATGCCACAGGCATTTTCTACCAGTCAACCTTAGGGTGATGCAGAGAAATTTATATTACAAGTAGGTGCACGAAATCTACTCTAATGAATCTTTCAAGGTTGAAGCTGTGCTAAGTTACTGTTAAGACGTGTACAATCACTATCATCGTACAAACGACGATACTTATCACTGTGAGATCACTATCAGCCCGTCTTGTATCCTCTCATCAGCAGTATACATCGGTACACATATCTTGGACCTAATACGTGAGATAAACGAGGCCCTAGCACGTGGTTGTAACCCCTCATTTTCAACATGAAACAAGTTTGATTTGAGATTCACATTGTCATTCACATTAATAGTGTAAAACTCGCCGGAATATTTAGTATTTTAATTGCTTTTTCTGAGTAACTGATATTTCGGCGCTGTTATAAGCGCCATGATCACGGTGTTCTTAATACGAAAATCTGTCAATGCAATTTTGTCTTTTTAAAAATAAGTTACTGTTAGAGTGTAATTCGCTATCTCCAATATTTAAAGTAATTTCCCTCCACGATCATTTCCCAGCTTTACCATCAGACGGGATATAGCTAATTTGGCGCCTTAAATATAAAATCATAGACGCGACAGACACACGAATAAACTTCATTAATAATAAATTCACCGAAATAAATATTTATACATAAAAATTAATTATTAATAAATATTCACATAAATAATAACACAATTTCCCACGCATAACCATATAATATAACATAACACACATATTAATACTTATTGAGGACTCATTAGACGAAAACTAAAATGAGTTTATTATTGAAAATACATCACTTATACTAAACGAAATACATACCTACTAATAATATTGAGGATGGTATTATTTTTTCACGCGAGTTTGTACCTCATCATTAGGTATCATTTTTAAAAGCCGCCATGTTCCTGCGTGACGTATCAATCAACAATACGTCATACGTCATTGGGATATAAAGCTCCCTAATTCATCTATGGTACCCCAAACTTTTTTATTCATAGACTGTTTGATGACACGCGCATGACACGTGCGGTAAGTTTACGCGTTATTGATCGTAAACACGGCGATTGGTGATGAGAAAATACAATTAAAATCGTTAGGAAAGTTGTTATCAAAGATAACATATCATAATTAATAATATTTAGCATAATATTACAACAGTTTGTTAAAGATACATTAATTACATCTATTAGTGTACTGTAAATAGAAGAACCAGCCGAACCGACGAAAGCGCACGCCATTTTTGGGAATACGGTTGCGACAGGTGAGACGCCGGAAACATAGGTAACTGTAATAAATGTGAAATTTGTCTGGACAGCTTTGGGGATCTGGTAGAATTTATGTTTTATACGGTAGATTTAGAAGGTTATTGAATGCATACTTCATTGAGTTAGGAATTTAACTAAAGGTAAACAATTTTGTTGTGACTTTTTATAAAAACAAACAAATAAACTAGGCTGACTGACTAACTAGTGGTTTAATGTCGGTTTTTAGTCTTTAAAATGGGTTTTTAAACAGAAAATATTAATAAACTGAGTTTTTTTTATTAAAATATAGCCGCGTGGTCCCTGGCAGATAGTCGCATGGTTCCTGGTATAGTAGAATTTGGGAGACTCCATCTCTTCCAATGCGGTGTCATACAAAGTGACTAAGTGATAGGGCTGTTTAACATCAGACAGATATATCCAGCTCAGACTCAGGCACAGATATAAGCCTCGAGTCAACAATGGTGCCCGGAAGACTGTAATAAGCTCACTTCCTATTACGCCGGTCAGAAAACAATGATTTGTGAAATGTGAGTGTTAATTCATCTCTGCCTAAACCTTCGTGGATAAAGGCGTGATTATATGTATGGATGTATGTTTAAATGAAACATACTAAAAAGACTCATCAAGATTATTTACTTTTAGTAAAAAACTAACCGAATGGAGTCGGACCTATAGACAAAATTACGTCAAAAAATAGTTTAATTTCAAATTTGGAAAATCGTTTTTGAAATCAATATTGGTTATTTCAGGCAGTACTAATTGTATTATTGCTGTAACAGTAATTTCGTTTATATATTTTAATTATATATATTTGAATCTATATAATTAAATATTATATATATTTATATTTGAATCTACGTATAAAAAACTACCCGAAAACTTGGGTATATTCTCTTACTATTTAAGTGAAATCACAGTGATTGTCCAAAGTTCTCACTATATGTATTTATGTTCTCGATTATTTTAACACCTACCGCGATGAATTATTTAGTAGAGAAATATGGAGTTTTTGTGTAGAACAAATACAGTATTGTGCGTATTATATTAGCCTTGAACTACGATAGTTTTTTTCATTTTCAATACTTAATAATAATATTTTTGTATGTTTGAACTACGATTTCAGCATTTTTTTTACATATCTATGTACATTATATAATACGGTATACATTTGTAGGTTGATGTTATTACTCCATTGAGATAGAACATAACAAACGTGATGACACGACCAACAAACATAAAGAAAAGCAATATAAATATAGTTTTATCTGTTTTCTATTCCAATTTGGCGACATAACGTCGTCTCTGCAAGTATGCGAAATGAAAGTTCCCTTAGCCGTTTGAAGAACTATCCAAGAAATAACTTTTCGAACAGACAGACAGCATTGAAATTGTCCGCCATATTATTTACATATATCAATAGCTCAATACGTCATTAGCCAGCTCTCTAATCCAGTGGTCCGACGTTTTACATACAAATATATGCACACAGGTGCACTTACACACTTGTTTCTAGAAGCTTTTCAACATAATCTTGGATGCAAGCCGTTTAAGTACCTAAATACATGTAATCGTATTTGCAAACATACTGCATTCCACTTCAATAGGATTTATTGTAAACTTACGTGCTGCGTACGATAATCATGGACTGCACGCATCACCTGTTGCGCGCCAAATCAGCGCGTGGCAAGATGGCGGACCGCGCGCTTTTTTCACGGCGTCTTTCCGCGTGTGTCGTGATTTTGGCCAGTTCTCCTGTGTGACGTAGACGACCCAGTTAGGTACGCCAACCGGTGCCACGGCCAAGACCACCCGGGCATCCCCAATGAACCAGCGCCAATGTCTATAAAATAAATTGTACGCACGAAATAAACACAAAAAAATGATAATGAAGTAAACGTCAGCTCCTGATTTCCCGCCAAAACCTGGGTGAACGCACTCCAGTGTTTTGGCATGGCTCATTGGATGTTGTCCTAATAGTTCGTTTATTTGATAAGGTGGTTTATTATTGTTTTATGACCTTCAATCAGTTGAATCGTTTCACAATTATTCTGTCAAAGTCCTCGAATTACTTTAGCCATCAACTTAAATACTTTTATGCAAATTGAATCATAAAATGTTTTTTTTTTCTTAATTGATCATACGTTACCAAAAATACATTGTCATTTTAAAGTTGGTCGACTTCATATACTTGTTCTAGAGCACAGAAGTCATTAACTATCTACGACTGGTGGATTTTATGGTCTATGTGCGCTTCGTCTAAAAGTACAATAACATAAAGATTGCGATTACCGTGCATGATATCATCATAGTAGCAGACTGGGTTCGTACCGAGAATCCACTATGAGCGAACCTTTGCCAACAATCTTACTATTCAGCATTTGTTGTTCTTATATTTGCCAAATATTTGCACCTTATCGCTAGCGTATTGTGATAGTTTTACGAGCACCATTTTTATATTTTTATTTCGCGCGCATTTGGGCTGCGTGTCCAAAATGGCGGTTGTTTGTTTATGAAATTGCGGTTATATTAGCTTTTTAAACGTTATTATCTGATGTACACCATGTTTTGGTATAGGCAATCAGGCGAAAGTTATTATAACGATGATAATTTTTGAAGTTAAGTTCAGTGTAATATATTTAAACAGTTAGACAAGCATAATATTGTTTCGATATTACCATCAATTCCAGATTTACCTACATGTATTTCGATAAGTAATTCTCAAGTAAACAATACCGGAATTTAAATAAACTTATAAATCAATACACACTTAACTCTCTCATTTTTCATTCAACGTACATCCGAAAATCTTGAACACACAACATTTTTAATTGAGGCTATTGACACGAAACTCTTTTGGCATGATGAGGCCGATAATTTTATAACAAGGGGATTCCGGCCACGTGTTTCCTTGGATCCTGCCAAGGGGGACCTGGCAATGGCATCAGACTTGCTACTGGCACACGGGCAGGTTTGTCTGCGACTGAAGCCAACTGGGTGTTTTGACTAGAACTTTTTGTTTATGTCCGGTATCGTGTTTGGACTGTTTAATCGGTGAGATTTTTTTCAGGCATGCTGTTTTTATTTTGCTATTTAGGTGGTTGTTGACAGTTAATTGAGGACTTCCATTATAATCATCAGTATTACTTGTTCCTTTACTGTTTTTATTTTTATAAATACGAGCATTTGAAATGCTATAGTTACGTTTTCTGTACTATGATCTGTATCGTATTTTTTCTAACTGTCTTGTACAGCTTCTTCCGAGATACTTATATAACACTTTTGTATATTTTTCCGTATATTGGTCTCGATTATCGTTTAACATTTTTCTATTACTATTATAGTTAGAAGTTTGGTTATAGCGACGGTTTTGCTCGATGAGAATAAGGTATCCTCTATTTATTTGCCTTGTTGATCCATTTTTATGGTTTTCTATGTTGTATAACTTACCTTTTGTCAATTGACATTTCTTTTCTTGGTCATCTTAAAATATTTTTTTATCATTAGTTGTTTGAAGGTTTGTATATTATGTTTTAAGACAATCCAAAGTCTTATTTTCTTCACTTTATTTGGCTGAAAAATATATAGTAACAGTCATACATAAATCAATGTCTCTTACTAGTGTGATCATAACATAGATCTCTATGTCATCGATGTCATTTATGTTGATTTATTACAATACTAAGCTTTGACTAAAGTCAATTTATTTTGAGCCTGCCTCATTAGTATGTCATCCAGGCTTTTCGAAGGACCATTCTACTTTATCATAATAAATACGTCGTTTTTGGGCAGTTACATTATTATGTATAGCTAAATTTTATTCCTTTTCTTAAAGCATTACTTTTCGATAGAGGAATCTGTATTTGATAAAGTTAGTTTTTATTCTGGTTGATTGGGACCCAAAATCAGTTTAGAAGCTTTCAGGTCAGCAAAGGCAGTTTCAGAATGAAAACGCATCGCGCGCACCTGCTTAAATAAAGCACTATCCGATGTGCTTTTTTCAGCAGGACGGATTGAATACAATATATTTAGTTCTATCTAGAGTTATCGGTTGAAAAGCAAATTGCAGGGCTCTCATACCTGTAGTATAAAAAGCACAATTAATGATACAAAGTACATATATATTCAAGGTGACAAAATAGACAGTTACATCATTCATACCGTCAAATAAATAAGAACAATATATTCTTCATACAAATAAATAATTAACCAGAAAGTTATTACCGCCGTACAATCAGTCAACAACGTTAATAATCGTATATTCGGTCAGGCAGCGAGAATATAGGCAATGAGCTAGCGGCTTGGGGCTATTTATATCTGATGCTAAGTCTCAATCTAATTTTATTACGGCGGCCGTCAACTAAGCCGATGGGAGCTTGACACCGGGGGAATGAGGCGGTGAAATCGGACGGACATTCTGAAGGACGGGAAAGAATAGACTACGGAATATAAAAATGAGTGGAAGTATCCTATAGTTATTGCTTGTATGCTGCGCATACGCGATTGGTTACTTGGTCTATTGGGCTTGTTCTCTATTCAAAATTATGACCAATCATGTCACTGTGTTTTGTGACTCACTTATCTGTCCTATCATAAACACTGAAATAAAGTTCTTTGATACGTTTATAAGCGTACCCTGAAGGGATAGGGCAAGGTTTATTAACGATCACATTTTGCCATGTGTCATTAACCGGGTATTTTTCAAGTGCTGTTAGTTTATTATCAGATGGAGCTGGTTTATTATCAGGGGAAGCTATTTCCCCTTCACCTTAAACAACAGTCTCTGAAAGAGATGGAAAATCACTTGTATTATATTTTACAGCGAAACACGAGGCTAAAAATCTACGAAACTATAATACTTGTATCGTTACAGTGTGTTGAATAGTTTACATGTGATTTTAAGGGTATGCTTTATAATTATATTGTAAGAATACAGCATTAGTAGATTAAGATTTACCCTAGTAGTAGGGTGATGCAGGAAGTGTCGAAGAAAGAATTTCAGCATACATAGTGGGTTTATACTAAGCCAAAATGTTACCATGTTCTTTTTATAGTTCGTCCGGTGTCAGCCCGCCATAGATCACACCATCGGCATCGGTGCGATGTCGTAACAGGTGACTCAGGGCCTATATCATGTAAATAGATCACGGTTAGCTGGTAATTGATTATATTTTTATAGCTCACTTCGATAAATTAGAGGTTAGGGTAACAAACACCGCTAAATTTCTAACCTTGGTTAGTTCTTGAAATAAAAGGATTTCTGTCGTTTAGTGATTGGTTGTATGGTTTGAGTATCTTTCATTTATAAGGGACAACTTATTTAACAAGACAGTGCTGCTATTATTTATGATTCTTCTTTTTTCAAAGTAGGATTCTAATGTCGGGTGAAGCCACCTGTCACCCTAGCAGAAGCAAGCCGCGGCCACGGTGCTCGCCTCCCCATACCCGGGGATGAGATGGGGACTCAGTGGTCCCCACACTTGAAGAGGGCCGTTTCATAAGAGACGGTCCTGAGCTGGCCGGGATCCAAGGGATATGGCTCAGCTAATCTCACCTCCGGCAACCTGCGGCCCACACAGGCGGCGTGCGTTTTAGTCGGTTCAAGACTAACATAACATGGGGGATGTACATTATGGTCTACTTGAGAAGCTTTTACTCAAGTAGATCGGGTCGAGTAATTCTACAGCCATAAAAACAATTTGACCCCTTTATTAGCTATCATCGTAATTATAATATAACATAAACTCACGCCTATATCCCCAAAGGGGTTGGCCTAGGAGTTAGCACCCACATTTCGGCAGTTTATGTTAAGGTCCCAATGTAATAGGTGGCGAGCCTATTGCCATTAACCGGGAACTTATAAACCTGTGATAAATATACACATAACTTCGAAAAGTAACGAAAAGTTATTGGTGTGTGCCATGGTAAAACGTCCTTATATCGTCCTTATAAATGCACAAAAAATAGAATATGATAATATTTAACCCACAAAATGTTCTGAATTCATATTTTTGTAGAATCATTAGTCTGTCAAGAACAGGCTGCGAGCGGATCGAACAAAGGCACGTTACGGTCCCATTTTTTCTTGCATTTTAAAAAGATGAAAATTGGTGCGGAAAATATACATACTGAATTTTCTCTTGCAAAATTCACTACGGGTATTTCTGTAGTCTAAATCTTCTAGGATTCGAACTTTGATTTTATTTTACTACAGAATACATGAAAACATTTGCACAATTCTGTCACCTGCATACAATCGAAAGAGCTTGTTATATTAATAAAATTAATAGAACAAGCTGTGAATGTGAAGCATGTGAATAAATTTGAATAAACCATAAAGATTAGCGTCTATTTGAATAATTAAAAAGGTCTGGCACAGGTTATCCTGTAGAGGTTGGTCAGGCAGCAGTGGCTTCTATAAAATCTACATAAGCCAAATCAAAAGAAATAAGCAGCAAGTGGACCAAAGCTCCAAGGTGAAAGCTTCGGATGTACTTGGGGACAATGTTTAGATGATGATTACATGCACAGAATAAATTGTGAACGTGTATGCCATTCAAAAATTCAACAATAAAATCTTTCTTCTACATTCGATCGAAGTTTTTACTGTTTTACTAAAATGAGGGTATCATAAAAATTCTGCATCACAACAGACTAAAAAATCAATTGACATCAAATTCCAATACGATACCCGAAACGGGCTGACGATAAATCACTACATATTTGCATACATTAAGATATGATTCAACTACATTACAATACAGTAGGTATTTCTGCGCGTGCGCACCGCATACGTTATTCAAACGTTTATAGCACGTAGCGTGTTTTTTTTTCTTTTGTGTATGACACAATTAGGTGTACCGCCGTGGAATAATAAGGTGTGAGTTTAGAATGTATTGCCTGTAACGGATGTGTTATATCAATTATACTATTATGTTGTAGAAAGTGTCCTTTGTTTGTTTTAGTACCTAAATGTTGTTTGCGATTTTATCAGTTATTGAAATTTAGAAGTCAATTCGCAGCTTTTAAAATAGATTTCTTAAGTTTTTATAATAATGTAATATTTATGACATATTACTATTAAAACAAACGTACTTTAATAAAATACTGTCTGTATCTCTCATAATACAACATTTAGGATGAATTACTTAATTTACATTGTATCAAAACACTTAGATACCATTTTAGCAAGGATAATAATATAATTTCCATAAAATTCAGGGGAGTTAGGTTTAGTTTAGTTTTTAGGTTGTAACTAAAGTGAAAATTTACTTTTTTAATGAATTAGTTTCATTTAAATATACGCTAGGTACACAACAATCAATATGTCTGGCATTTATAACCTTGAAAATTTTCTCGTTCACAAACGCTTTAAATGTTTCAATTGTCATTATGTCATCTAAAATGTTAAGCCCAAAACATTAGAACCAATAGCATCATTTGGCATTTGAACATTTAAGCTTTACCCAAAAGAGTCCCTCGTTGGGCGCCATTTAAACAAATCTAAATACAAAGTTAATATCTGTTTTTGAACTTTGCCTTGTTCACAGGACGAGTTCCATCCGTTCATAGAGGCCCTGATGCCATTTGTAAAGTCCTTTTCGTATACTTGGTTCAATTTACAAGCGGCCAAACGGAAATATTACAAGAAACACGAAAAACGGATGAGTCTCGAGGAGGAACGCCATACTAAATATGAACTACAGGTAATTATCACATGTATTATTTTAACACTAGAATATTAAGTTAACTACCTTGTTAGTAACAATTATGTGTTACTTGTTTACCACCTTCGTCATATAAAAATATGTTTTTTTTTAATTGTTATTATTTATTTTTATAGTAAAGAAATACTTATAACAATATCGATTAATTTTTTTTATATAGGACATACCAATTTCACTTCAACTCACCTGAGTGTAAGCTAAAGGTCTCAGGAAAGACGGTCACCTTTACAAACACACAGCTTGGCGGCCTCATCAGATGCTTTTTTACACCCCACTTAAATAACCCGGGCCTGTAGGAAGAAGGAAACACTTGAGCTGATAAAGAGTTCCAGGTCTTATTGGAGTGGCAAAGGAAAGAGTTATAATTCTGCTATTTGCGAATTACTCGATTTAATGTAAAGTAATGTTTAGTACAAATATTTACCTTTACATTGTGAAGGGAACATGCATTTTTGTTATACTTCGATTGACATTTTGACAGAAGACTGCGTGCTTTGCTACATTGTCCAATGATAACAAACCCCCTATTAACCGGGCGCACCGTAGTAGCGGCGGTAAGACCCATCATGGGGGAGTGGCTAGAGAGGCCACACGGCAGCCTCTCGTACCGTCTGACGCAGATGATCACCGAGCACGGGTGCTTCGGAAAGTATCTGCGTCGGATGGAGAAAGAGCCAACGTCCGAGTGCCATCACTGCGACGCGAGCGAGGACTCAGGTCCGCACACGCTCACCGAGTGTCCGGCGTGGGAGATGCCGAGGCGGGAGCTTGTGGCGGCCCTGGGAGTGAGAGTTCTCACGCTCTCCACCTTGCTCGCAGCGATGGTCCGCTGCGCGGATGCGTGGGCGGCCGGCGCCTCCTTCTGCGAGCAAGTAATGCTCGTGAAGGAGGAGGCGGGGCGGGAGCGGCAGCGGGAGCGACGAAGGATCGCAAGCCAAGCTGCCCGCGTACGAAGGCAACTCGGGCGTCGGAGGTCGATGAACGACCTCCGCCCCCCATGAGCGCCGGCCTGGGGGTGACAGGTGGAGCCGCCTGTCACCCTGGCAGAAGCAGGCCGCGGCGGTGGCGCGCGTGGCGCGCCTCCCCGTTTCCGGGGACGAGTTGGGGACTCTGTAGTCCCCACACCCGAGAAGAGGGCCAGATCGTGAGAGATGGCCCTGGGTCGGCCGGGGTGCGAGGGATATGCCTGTCAACCTCACCTTCGGCAACCAAAGCGACCCACAGGCGGCGTGCGTTTTAGTCGGTTCGAGTCCGACATAACCTCCTTCGCCGGCTCCGGTGGGGAGGTATCCGTGGGGATTTTGCGCACGTAAAAAAAAAAAAAAACCCCCTATTAACCATAAACTAGGGGATGTATGCCGAAGTTGATACTTGTGTTATTTTTAGCTTCAGCTTTTATGTTTAATTAAGTGTTAGTATTTAATGTATAGTATCGCGAAGCGTTTAGAGTTCTTTGATGATTTTTTTGCTTACACACACACACGCTGTGTGCGTGTACTTTATTCTTGATTTGCTACGCCAAAAGGTCTTCGCTTCAGTCGCGAAATTTTATAATTAAAGACACTATCAAATACGTTTCAGAATGAAAAAGCAGAAGTAAAACAAAAATGGGCATCAAGGTTGTTGGGCAAGCTGCGGAAGGACATAACGCAGGACTGCCGCGAGGACTTCGTGCTGAGCATCACCGGCAAGAGGCCAGCCGTGTGCGTGCTGTCCAACCCCGACCAGAAGGGCAAGATGAGGCGGATAGACTGCCTCAGGCAGGCGGATAAAGTTAGTATTTTACTCTGCCATCATAGTGCTTACTTAGTTGCAACCAAAGTTTGCATTTTGGAGCCCAAGGTCTGCATATTATTTTTGATTGATATGTTAGCTTGTCTGAGAGTGACTGCCGTCTGACTAACTCTGAGAGGAATAATTGCGCCACAGCCGAGAGTCAGTGATTTCGCGTATACAAAAGGTTTTTGCGCACCAAGATTTGGTAGTTGATCGGTTAGGATGTTGCCGTTGGTAATACCCATAGTTGCAATAAAAAAAATTACATCCACACTTCATCAATCACTGAATTCGGTCTTCACGGGCCAGCCATGCATCTGATGCTGAATCTGGGCTATATATATATATGTCTGATGTTAAACAGCCCTATCCCTTAGTCGCCTTGTACGACACCGCATGGGACGAGATGGGGTGGTCCAAATTCTACTCTACCGGGAACCACGCGGCAGTAAAATGACATTAAAATGAAACGGTTATTATGGGGTTGTACCTATAATCGTCTTCTAAATATTGTACCCTGGATTTAGTTAGCTCATAATTTGATTTAACGTACACTATAGGGCACACTTCAAGAACGAAGTAATTTATTTAAAATAACGTCATTCATATATGTAATACATTCACCTAGCTTAGTAAATTCAAAAGGATTCTTACATTTAATCTATAGAGCAAAGGGATCCTTGTAAGGAAAAGGTGCATGAATAAAATTATACAATGGTTTATCATACGTCATAAGGGTTTTCCAAGAGTTGAAAAGATAAAATCAAATACAAACCTGTGAATATTTCCTTTTGTGAGTACAGACTCCACACGTCATACTGTGAATATAGCTGTTATCTAAGGCTTTTACTTCTAGCTCAAAGATCAAATTCCAATTTCGAAATATTATTAAGACGAAAAAGGAAATTGGGGTGAGCATAACCTATGGGGTTTAAAAAGAGATAGTTTACGACACAACAAATCTGCACAAAAGTTTTCATAAAATTCGGTCAAGCTGTTTCAGAGAAGTTTGCAGACAAACATCATGTGACGAAAATTTTATAAATCAGATGTTGAATCAGAAACCCAAAAAATTAAAACAGATTTTTCGTCCGTCTGGTATCTCAATGTGACTAGAGTCCACCAGATGGGAAGCTTGGGTGAAGTCCAAAAAGTTAAAGCGACCATCCCAAATGGTAATGGAAAGAGACAGTGATAGAGATTGCATGTAGTGTACTATTGTTTAGACGTTGTGCACAAAATGTGTCTACGAATAGTGAAATTTCCCTCCAAGCTTTTTCTCAGCACGGTTCACAAAACTTGTATATATTTTGGTAGGCGACCGCTATCTGATCTCCACAACCCACTAGACTTATCTAAGTTTTGTAGTTTACTTTAACATTATTTTTATATAGTATTGGTGTCGTACAAGGCGACTAAGGGATAGGGCTGTTTAACATCAGATATACCGCAGCCCAGACTCAGCCTCAGATGCAAGGCTCGAGTCAACAATATTGTCCAAAATACGGCAATAGGCTCACCCCCTATTACGTGGGACCGAATACAATTATTGGTGAAATGTAGGTCATGTCTGCCTAACCCTCCGGGAATAAAGGCTTATATGTATATGTATTTTTATATAGAACACGTCAATTAGACTTCGCCTTGCCTAATGGTAAGCTGAAGGCAAAGTCTTCTTTTGTAGTGGAACTTTTTAGGACTTTAATTTAGGGAACTAAACATAACAAATGTCATAGATTTTCGTGTTTTAGTTCACAATGATCGCCCATCTTAGTAAAGATCTGGTTATAGTTGCTTCACCTTGCAATCCGCTAACCTGAATGTTTCCTCTGATACGTGCCGTGGTACACAGACTAGAGTATTTATATGAAGAGTATATAAATAAGAAATTCGTATATTTATAACTAGCAACAAAAAATCACAAGCTTTTTGTTTCAACTGATCTTTATATAATAAAGCATAAGCTGTAAATTATAAATATGCAGTAATAATAGAATCTGTGACCTTGTTAAAATTTTTGGTACACTGATAAAAGCTTCAAGTAATTCAAAAATAAGAACTATGTTAATTTAGGGTCAAAATTATATAATATATTATGTAGTATAAGATTTTTTTTTTTTTTTTTTTTTTTTTTTACTATCCTACTTTTTAATTTTTATTATTCATTTTTATATAACATGTAAACTAAAGTAATAAGATATAAACTAATATTTACAAGAGTATAAAATAGGATACAAAAGGATCAAATTAAGCATCGAAGAATTCCTCCCCATCGATGTCGACTGGTAATGTGCCCAAAAGGCTGGCGGCATTGCCCCGTTGGATGGCAATGCCAATCCGTTGAGCGAAAAAGAGGCCAGCCCTTTGGTCACGCGAAGCATCGACCAGTCGTTTTGCAATTTCTTTGTATAGCGACCGTGCGCTTGGACCCCACGAACCCAGCGTTTCAACCCCAAACGGCTCAAATATGTAATTGTTTGTAATGTTATCATATTTTTGCCGTTTGAGGGTCTCAGCAGATGCCGCAGCAGCACAGGCGCAATCCGTCGTACTTGGAAGATGGGAAGGGGCAAGGGTGTCGACGCATGTTGCGTCCCACACCAAAGGCCTACCCATCTTCCAAGGCACCAAAGACATACCGTCCGGTCTCTTGCCATCGTTGCGCACCAAGCCAACTGGTTCAAGTATAGCTGGAACACCAGCGGTGACAAGAGCCCGGCGGATAATGTCATTTAAATGTGCATGACGTGACATGCGGCCTGCGCTCCTGCCGCATGATAGGCCGTGATGCCCAAGGCTGTCGACTGCCTCACCACAGTGACATCGATGAGGAGAAACACAGGGAGCACCCAAACGAAGACAGGCTGCAATTCTAAACGTCGTGTCGTCCAACATGGTGCCAATGTTGGATGACGGAAGGGCCTGAAGCCACACACCAGATTCCCACTCTCCCACAGCCAGAAGGCGAGCACGCTCTGCAACATTAGAGGACGTATTCAGTAACTGTTGACGTAATATGCTGCAAAGCGGCTCGTCCCACTGTCTCTGGGAGCCTAGGTTGGTGGGCAAAACAGTGTTTGGGCAAAACATTTTCCAAGCATTTATAGCTTCGGCTTTGCCTGGCACTTCGGAATAAACCAGTGTGGGTATCAAGATTTTCCTGGTTAATTCCTCTGTGCCATGAATCGAAGCTAAAAAAGCTGGTAAACTTACATCGGAAATTTTACGAACACCGAGCCCACCCCAGCGCACCGGGAGCGATGCTTGGAGCCAGGCCCGGTCGTTCAAATCTACATTCAAAATTTTGCATAGGGTATTTTGAATAATTTTGTCCAACTTACCTAAAAGTGCCAAATGTTTAAAAAATTGTGATGATCGTAGAGCATGAGTTAATTTTGGGACGAAAAGACAATATCTAATAATGGTAAAAGCTGAATGTATATTAATTTGGAGGAGTCGGTCCGAAACTTCATTAAAATTTAGAATTTTATCCTCAATAAAGGCATCATAGGCTTCTTCAAGAATCGGGGCCCCTAGGAGACGGAGTGAACTTTTATCTAACACTTTCAAATTAGGGGCCAAAACATTAAATCTCGAAATTGCCAAAGATTTGTTAATATTACCGTTAAGAAAAATTTCACATTTTGCGGGATTTAGTTCTAAACCAATAGTTTTAAATTTATCTTTAAGAAAAGCCAAATCTCGAAGCACTGTGTCTATATCCCCTCCTAGAGTACCGTCATCAAGATACCAGATGTTAAATTTCGAATTTAGTTGCCGAATGATTGGATGTATTGATAAACTGAAAATGAGTGGCCCAAGAGGGTCGCCTTGTTGACACCCGACCGCCGACTCTAAAACATTTTCCTTAAATAGTAATTTGGAAGGGTGTCTGTAGCACTGCCAAAGAAATTTGAATATTTTGGGGGTTTCTAACTTGGCCTGTGTCAACAAGGTATCCCTGTTAACTGAGTTAAAGGCATTCTTCAAGTCAACCTTAAGAATGACCTCTCCTCAAAATATTTAATTCTCAAAATATCCAAATTCCAAAATGTTTAATTTTTAAAATGTGCATCGATTTGTATATGATTTCGTGAACCGGTTTTTGTAATTGGTGATTGGTTCCCGGCAGAGTAGAATTAGGGCCACCCCATCTCTTCACATGCGATGTTGACAAGGCGACTAAGGGCTAGGGCTGTTTATCATCAGACAGATATTTACAGCCCAGACTCAGCCTCAGATGCATGCCTCGAGTCAACAATAGTGCCCGGAATACGGCAATAGGCTCACCCCCTATTACGTGGGACCGAATACAATTATTGGTGAAATGTGGGTGTCAATTCACCTCTGCCTAACCCTCCAGGGTTAAAGGCGTGATTATATGATGATGATGATAATTTATGAACCTTGCGAAACTCAAAATCAAAAAAAGTCTTACTTCATCATTTCTTCTTCGTTTACTTTCTTATCACTTTAAAATTGGATATCATTTAATATTTTGATATAATCATTATTAACTCAATATTGCTCCTGGTTGCATCTTACCCCTGGTTTACACCTTAGTATAAAACATGTATTTGACAAGTTGCAATATGTCACAGGCTACAGTGTGAACGCAAATGTGTTTTATACTTGTTTACAACTTTTTGGCTATACATAGTATGTGAACGAAAAAGTATCTGAGATTCATGTATAAAACAAGTATTGTGTTTTGATTATTCTTCTACAAGTTTATTTATACTATTGATTGATGGCACTTGGTGGAATTTGTTGTTACACATATTGATAACTCACTTGTACTTTTAGACATTACAGTAAAGTGGAAAAGTACAAGTGTACAATATGTCTTCTACAAGTTTTCAACATGTTTTTTAAAAACAAGTATATAACTTGTTTCATAACTTGTTTTGGGGTGCAATCGAGGGTTACATGTTTTATATATGTATTTCATACATGTATAAAACAAGAATTGTGTTTTGATTAGTCTTCTACAAGTCTATTTATACTGTTGATTGATGGCACTTGGTGGAATTTGTTGTTACACATATTGATAACTCACTTGTACTTTTAGACATTACAGTAAAGTGGAAAAGTACAAGTGTACAATATGTCTTCTACAAGTTTTCAACATGTTTTTTAAAAACAAGTATATAACTTGTTTCATAACTTGTTTTGGGGTGCAATCGAGGGTTACATGTTTTATATATGTATTTCATACATGTATAAAACAAGAATTGTGTTTTGATTAGTCTTCTACAAGTCTATTTATACTGTTGATTGATGGCACTTGGTGGAATTTGTTGTTACACATATTGATAACTCACTTGTACTTTTAGACATTACAGTAAAGTGGAAAAGTACAAGTGTACAATATGTCTTCTACAAGTTTTCAACATGTTTTTTAAAAACAAGTATATAACTTGTTTCATAACTTGTTTTGGGGTGCAATCGAGGGTTACATGTTTTATATATGTATTTCATACATGTATAAAACAAGAATTGTGTTTTGATTAGTCTTCTACAAGTCTATTTATACTGTTGATTGATGGCACTTGGTGGAATTTGTTGTTACACATATTGATAACTCACTTGTACTTTTAGACATTACAGTAAAGTGGAAAAGTACAAGTGTACAATATATCTTCTACAAGTTTTCAACATGTTTTTTAAAAACAAGTATATAACTTGTTTCATAACTTGTTTTGGGGTGCAATCGAGGGTTACATGTTTTATATATGTATTTCATACATGTATAAAACAAGAATTGTGTTTTGATTAGTCTTCTACAAGTCTATTCATACTGTTGATTGATGGCACTTGGTGGAATTTGTTTTTACACGTATTGATAACTCACTTGTCCTCTTACACATTACAGTAAAGTGGAAAAGTACAAGTGAGTTATCAATATGTCTTCTACAAGTCTTCAACAAGTTTTTTAAAAACAAGTTTATAATTTGTTTCACAACTGGTTTTGGGGTGCAAACGAGGGTTTAGATGCATGCAGCAGGATCTTCCTCTTCGATACCCGGATATGAGTTTACTCCTACCTCTTTAGATATAACTGATATGGCTGTTATGGGAGCGGCAAGAGCAATGTCTGCGTCAGGCCCTCTTCCATCAAACAGCAGATGTATCACCTTTTATGTGAGGTTGCCTTGGCCCTGATCAATTTAACTGTTAAATTTAGATAGTATTATATTAAATCGAGAGTTTGCAGTTCCCAGTATTTCATGACCTGCCTATAATATATATTTTAAAATATTTTGTTTCCACGTTTTTAATAAAAAAAACTGTTTTCTGTTTCCAGGTATGGCGGCTAGACCTGGTAATGGTGATTTTATTCAAAGCTATCCCCTTGGAGAGCACAGACGGGGAGCGGTTAGAGAAGCACCCAGAGTGCACGCAGCCGGGGCTCTGCGTGAACCCCTACCACATCAACGTGTCTGTCCGGGAACTGGACCTGTACCTCGCGAACTTTATTAACAGCTATGGTAATGGGAGCGACGGTCTGCCAGGTCTCTCGCTCACTTCTCTGTGTGACTCGCTTTGTATACTTTGTTTTGGTATGAGTATTGATATGCTTGATTTGATACCAGGTTGCCAGGTATCGAAGGAGGTATTCTAGGGCCTTAGTGTTAATCGATATCAATAGACATAAACATGATAGTCTCTGTGGCGTGGCGGTTGTGAACACGACTGCTACGCAGGAGGCGCGGGTTCAATCCCCGCTCAGTGCAAATATTTGTATGCATGAATATGGGTATTTGCATTGGTCTGGGTGTTTCTATGTATAATATGTATGTATTTACAAAAAAAAGTATTTAAGTATGTTTATCCGTATTCTGGATTCCATAACACAAGCTAGTTAAACTATGCTTACCATGGGTCTAGATAGCGTTGTGTAGAATGTTGTAGAATATTTAGAAAAATAAAATAAAACATATGTTTTCTTAAACGAAGTCATTAAATACGGTGCTTTTAGATTAGAGATCCTCAGAATATGTATCTTAAACGATTGACGACTTGCATTGTACTTATTTCACTACTAATAAATTAGTAACATCTTCCAGAATGGATAAACGCTCACCAAATTGTATTCCAGACTTTTGCTCTGTAGGTCTTCTATTTCAGAGTGGTTATTGCAATAACCTCGAAGGTTCTACCTTCTAACCTAATTTATTTATTAGTTTCAAAGTCAAAGTCATTTATTGCGATGTATGGGTACAAATGTTGTTACAATAAAATATATACAATTAAGTTCCACCATATTTCAGCCAGATTGGCATGCAATAACGTCATTAGACGAGTATTATTATAATAGAGAAAGTAATTTAGTAAATTAAATCGAAATGATTAATAATGAAGAATTTACATTACAATTATCAATGTCAGAATTGCCATGTCAAAATTTTATAAATGTCAGAGTTTACATGTCAAAATTAGAGATGTCAGTATTTGCAGTAACTACAATCATTAAAAACTTTCATCATCTAGAAACTTAGTCACACTATAATAAGTTCTGTCCAATAGAAATAATTTCAATTCATGTTTAAATCTGTCTAAAACACTGATGTATGTAGTTTAGGTACTTTATTGCATGCCAGTTACAATATATATTATACAAGGCGCGGTTCCCGGCAGAGTAGAATTTGGACCACCCCATCTTTTCCCATGCGGTGTCGCACAAGGCGACTAAAGGATAGGGCTATTTAATATCAGCTAGAGTGAGCTTCACAGTTTTGGTGCGTATTGATAAGACATTAAGGTGGAATATTAGATACAGAAAAAAGATATGACGACAAAATTTATATTGTTCGTCTTATTCCATTCTGAGTGCATGCCAGTGCATGCTGAATTTCCATATTCATATTACAAACGCACGACATCGAGGTTATAGCTGACTATAATATAAAGTGATTGAAGCGTCGGAGGCTTAGTGGTTAAGGAGTCGGCTTTACGATCAAGAGGTCCCGAGTTCGAATCTTGGCCATTACACTGTCGATGTGAACCCACTCCTAGCACATATAATTTAGTTTAGTTGGAGGGGTTGGAGAGAAAATTAATAATTTCGGTTGCTAATATTCTTTTAAAAATAAAAGTGACTTGATATTTGTTCCACCATTCTTTCGAATAAAGGTACCTGGATCCAGTAGTATATGCTTGTATACCATTCTCCTTAATATAAGGTTAGATACAAGCACCATACTTCGGATATACATGGATTTTTTTTCTGGACACGCTAGAATACTCTGCTCAGTTGAAAATTAAGCTTAATTTTCAAGAAAATATCACTACTTAGAAGCTATCATTTCAAATAAATTAATTGATTAATCGATATACAAATATATACATACATTTGAGGAAAAGTATTTGCTCCAATTAAGATAGAAAAAACTAAATTGCTTCAGGAGGGATTCAAGCCCGAGATTTTCCTTTACGTACGATAGTTCGTACAAGTATTGGTAGATGCAGGAGCACCTGTAAGACGGATATCTATAGAAAAATTTGGATGACTTCAGACGAGGTTCGGTGGCTCACTGGTCAGAGCATTCCCCCTGTAAGAGAAAGATTGCGGGTTCGAATCCCATCTGAACTGATTCAATTTTTTCTACCTTAGTCGATTTGAATAATAAATGGTTTAAAATTACATTCAAAAGTATATGCTTATCTCAAATTCCTCACGGTGTCAATATTAATCATAATATTATTAGACCTTTCTATTGATTTAATTTGTGACTATAAACCGCTCGAACTTTGTCTAATTCTGTAAATTTTACGAAGATTTTCAAGCATATCAACACTCAGGTGTATAGTATTTTATTTGCAAAATGTAGTATTAGTTAATTTAGCTAAAGCATGACAAAAGTTCTATTTGCCTAGCGAAAGATTAACTTCCTACAAATGGAAGGTATTAAATTCTGCTGTAGTATCTATATTTGCAAAGTTGTAATGCTTTAACCTGACGAGGCTGATGAATACAAAGCGCATTTATGTTGCACTGTTTGCATTAGAGTAGATTTCATTTTTCTCTTTACTTATTACTTTTAACAAATTACCTGCAAGCATCTTTTCTTTGGTTGAAAGGAATATCATTTTTGCCTGTTTTCTTAGCAATAATGTAAACGCATTTTCTTTTTTTTGTTTTATAACTATGCTTTGTTCCGATTGGGTTTATTAAATCTTGATCTTGGTGTTAGGTACCTTCATTAGCCTTTAAAAATTTACTTATATTGTCTCTTCAACTGTGTGATGTGATTTCAGATATACTTAGCGGATCGCTCTCACCTCACGCACCTAGAGACAAAGAGAACGAACACGAGGCTAAGAGCAAAGGTAACTCAAGATTGTGACGCGTGTGTTGTGTATTCTTCCTGCAGGACTGTGGCAAGCAATGTGCTTAAAGTATAGGCTTTTTAAATCAGGGGTATTATTTTACTAGACGATGAGGATTAATCACAGTTTGATGTGAGTAGACGGTGGATTTCAATTGGCTTGTACGAACATGGATGGTAATGTTGCAGTTGATCAAGCTGAATTAGGGCCTAGAATAAAAGAAATTGTACCATCATCAAAAACGTACGAAAATCTACAAAAAAAAAAATAGAAGAGTATATTTATCAAAAAGATTATGATGATTCTAATTTTAAAGAATGAAAATCACGATTTTCCTTTGATAAAAGAGTTTAGGATTCTTATGAATTTATACGTAAGTATTATTGTTATGAAAATGATATTGGGAGTCGCAGAAGATTGGTGTTTATTAAATGTGATTTTTAAAAGCCTTTCGACATTGTTGGTCACAGCAAAATAACTGTAGAAAGAATCTAAATGTGATTGGGTTTGCACAAAAACATTTGACTTTAAATTATTATTTTTTTCGTCGTATTTTATGCATTTTCAAAATTTAATCCCCGCATTGGCTTGCACTTACACTTTTATGCTTCTATTGGTATCAAAATTGTTTAAATCACATTTTGGGATTGCCAAAGTAATGTTTGCCTTTGTCCTTTGTTGTTTTTTGGACATTATTTGTATGTAGTCGGTGTTCCTTCTCTTTCACACTTTTTAATATTTTGTACATCGATGATTTTCTAATAACCCCATATTAACCACGGAAGTCTAGTGGTATGGGTAATGGACTGCTGAGATGAAGTCTCGGGTTCGATCCCAGGTTTTACCATGGCACACACCAATGACTGTTCGATGTTTTTCGAAGTTATGTGTGTATTTATCGCAGGTTTATAAGTGCCCCATTAATGGCAATAGGCTAGCCACCTATTACATTGGGACCTAAACATAAACTGGCGAAATGTGGGTGCCAGCACCTCTGCCTACCCCTTCGGGGTTATAGGCGTGAGTTTATGTTATGTTATTATGTTCTTGTACGTCCTATTTCTTTTGTAATTTGATATGGTGACTAGAAAATCATTGATTGTACTTTCAAAAAATGTTGTCGTATTTAGTGACACAGATTGAAGAGATTTTTCTTTTTCAGATGTTTCTGTATTTTCTGAGTATATGTACAGTATTACAACAAATATTTAATTATCTAAAGTTAAATTATTCATTGTGCTCTTTAGTGCAATAAAAGATGTCTAAGTTTTACATAGTTTTGATCTTCTTGTAGACTTTAGATAATTAAATCTTGAGATAGCTTTATGATGTTGAATGTTTTTTCAAAACTGTAATGTTTGATGTCGTGGCTTTATTAAAAAACCTGTCAATATGGAGCAGGCAAATTGATATAATTAATGTTTAGACTGTAAACTTTCAAAGTCAATTTTATCAAGTCTTAATTAAAGTAAAATTTATTTTTATCGTTTTGTATCTGTTTACGCACTATCGATTTGCCTCTATATAAATTCGTTCGTAAAATTGACTTCTGAATGCGATTTAGTAAATATTTCTTGATGTTAGTTAAATATTAGATCAATACTTTCAGCCATTTACCCTAAAGTATTGATAATATCCATATTTTAATATATCTCTATACATTGCACATTATATATTGCAGAGCTCACTGGAGAGTTTTTGTGCTGTCAGTGAGAAGACCAAAGGCTTGTCCTGATTCAGTGTTCTGCATTGACGGCACAGAAAATCTCTGTTCTTCCATGGTCGGTAGCACGGGTGTGACTACCTGTTACACACGTTCATAGGTCACGGTGACCACTTGCCGTCAGGTGCTTGTCTGCTACCTAAGTTGTATAAAAAAAAAGTTCATTTGATAAGTTTGGAATGAAGCGAAGATAAGATTGCGTACTCAGGAATGTTGATTTTGATTTATTTATGTTATTAGTTTATACAATTCTGTCTTTCTTCTTCTGTCGTGACGACGGCGCGCGGCGCTTCTATTCTCAAGATCTATGTTTTGATTACCTGAAACCACGTGGTAACTACTAAAACGCCATGATCATAGAGAGTTGAAGTATCCATGGTATATGTCCACTATTCTTTTGCATATATTTATATAGATGGGTTAGTCCTATTACTTCAAGATATGCTAGAGGGTAAGGAGGCAATTCAGCCTTTATATTGAGTTAATACTGGAGAATGAGGAGGTAGGACACGGCGGTATTTCCGCCCAATTAAGCGGTCCGACTAGTGAAGTACCTCCGCCCTACAGAATACCGCAGTTATAATAACTTCGTGTTGTGTTCCCGGCGGTGAGTAGGGTAGCCAGAGCTCACTGGAGAGTTTTTGTGCTGTCAGTGGGATGACCAAAGGCTTGTCCTGCTTTGTCCTCTACACTGACGGCACAAAATCTCTGTTCTTACAGGGTCGGCAGCACGGATGTAGCTACACTGGTGTTACACACGTTCATAGGTCATGGTAACCACTTTCCATCAGGTGGGCCGTGTGCTTGTCTGCCACCTAAGATGTATATAAAAAAAAGATTGGTGGCGCTTGACGGAACCTGCTACAGATATTGAATAAGACACTTGAATTTTCCACAGTAAAAATAAGTACATGTACTTTTCCACAGTTACACACAGTTAGTAATAAGTTCATTACTAAATAATTAGGTGGTTTTTAAATTATTTTTTGTTTATCTTCGCTTCAGTACAACTTCGCTAGACACTATATTGAAATAAAAACAATATTACTGTGCAATGTATTACCCAAAACGATCATAAGTGTCACTTTTAATGGTGGTAGTAAAGACTTATTATATATATAATATTCTTATTTAATTACAGTTCGAAATAGGTCATATTTCTGACTAAGTATTCCCTAAAGTTGACATACTTTTTGGAATAAATTTGAATTGAATGTCAAAAATTGACAGCCGTTACGTACCATTTAAAAATGGAGTTCCAATTGATTTACATTGGAAATGAATCCTTAGCACCCTGTATTAAGGAATATATTCGTAACGTCTTTACTACGATTACCATGAAATCATAACGTCTGAAATGGGTGATTTCAGGCTATAGTCACAATCCATACAACGGTGTAATATGCAACGATATTATTTTAGCGACCGGTGTCTTCTCGTCCAAGGAGCTCTGGAAGCTGTCTAAAGGTGTGTACACTTGGGTTATTTTAACAATTTGGTTAGCTTTGAATATGCGAGTAACTACAACTGTTTTAATATCTCTTTCACTGGGATATTTGTAACTTTGCAATCATAAATATCATTGTGTTCTTTTGCCGCGTGGTTCCCGGCAGAGTAGAATTAGGGCCACCCCATCTTTTCCCATGCGTCGTCGTACAAGGCGACTAAGGGATAGGACTGTTTAACATCAGACAGATATATACAGCCCAGACTCAGCCTCAGATGCGGGGCTCGAGTCAACTATAGTGTCCGATATACGGCAATAGGCTCACCACCTATTCATGGGAACGAGGACAGTTATTGGTGAAATGTGGGTGTTATTTCACCTCAGCCTAACCCTCCGGGGAAAAAGGCGTGATTTTATGAATGTTTGTGCTCTTTCATCCCAAGAATATCGTAGGAATATTCTTTTTACTAATTAATTTTATTATTATTTTAGTTTATATTGTTATTATTTGATATTATTCTTTATTTTTAAATAAGTCCATTAATTGTCTGCACCTTAGATGGTAAAAATCTAAAGTGCAGTCCAGAAGATACGGACCGCCATTTCAGATGCTATTGGCCTTAAAATGGCGGCCCCTATTTTATTGTAATATGGTTTATTAGCATGAAAGCTTTATATTGATGACAAGAAAAAATCTAGTCTAAGCCTTGATTAAATAATAATGAATCTAGCAATAGGTATATGATCTTCATTCCAGGACACTAAATTAACTATATTGAAAAAGTTACCCGGATAGTCAGTGTCATCCGGTTTTAAATAATAAGTCAGTATTTATCAAATAATAATTGTTGATAATGTGAGTTTTTTTTTATTTTTTTTATTTATTTATTTATTTATTACTTGCAAATATGGGTTACATAAGATGTTATTATAGGTTAAATAGTGTCACCATATTTCACCTTAATAGGTATGCAATTCTTATAATTCAACAATTTTAATAATTATAATCATTATTTAAAACAGATCAACACTATTTTTTAAACAAGAGTATGTCTAAGTCCGACCAGGGCCGTCTTTAAACTATTTGAGGCCCTGGGCACATTAGGATCATGGGGCCCCTAGGACCTTGAGAAAACACTATTTAGTTACAATAGATAAAGAAAGACAAACAAGGTTCTAAATTTATTTTTATTTAGTTACTAACTATAAAAAAATAGGAAATATAAAAAATAATCTACAAAAGTAACTCGCTTAACATAAAATCCTTAGATTAATTCTATGTTGATTGCAAAGGTACCCTTCTAGATTTAAGATGAGCAAAATCGTTAATCACATCTTCAAAATCTATGGTATTGAGAATATCACATTCTATGGACATCAGCGACAAACTAGTTAATCTCTCTTGAAGCATTGTACTTCTTAATTCATTTTTTATTCGTTTCAATTTGGAGAAGGAGCGTTCTCCGCTGCAGTTAGTTACCATCATACTTAAAAATATTCTCAATGCAATTTCTACGT
Organism: Eilema griseolum; assembly: GCA_963662185.1. Lineage (NCBI taxonomy): Eukaryota > Metazoa > Arthropoda > Insecta > Lepidoptera > Erebidae > Eilema > Eilema griseolum. The sequence goes on from OY759256.1 coordinate 2,071,028, forward strand.
TAGGAAATGTGTCTTCAATTTTGTTTTGCTTTAATAGATTATATACTTCCTGTACACTGTTAGATGCTTCATTTTCACTCTGAACATTTTTTAAGTATTCTTTTAAATGTTGACATTCTATTTCTAACTCTTTTTCATTTACATCTTCGTGATAGATTTGAGAAAATTCTTTGCATCCTTGTCGTATCTCTTAGGAATTCATAGTTTTTAAGTAAAAAAATAAACTAAAACGTTGACTGACGGTCTCATATGAACTTTGTCGCTGTTTTAGATGAACACTCAAGGTATCGATTATTGGGAGAAAGGTTTCTACGTTGAATCGCTCTTTTCCATTCAATTGGACTGATGGCGCAAAGCCATCAAAAAAAATCAGCCGTGAGCTTCTACGTCTTGTTCTTTGAGATAGATCTTTGTAGTCAGATTCTGGGTTATTTTCTTTGGCAGATGATTCGAAGTTATCAAATTTATCCCTGAGGTTAGTAATAACATCATAAAGTGAAGTCAACAAATTGGTTGCAACGTCCAGTGTTATTGTTTCTTTCTGAAGATAATTACTTGTTTTGTCTATTCTTTCCAATATGGTGCTCCAGATTTCCGTCAGTATAATAAATTCTAGATTTCCCATTTTCTAGACAGACTAAGGGCTTCGTCTCTTGTTTCTCGTGCCTTTTCAGTTTCGTTTGCGATGGTGATTAAAGCTTCTAATATTCTTTTATAACCCCCATGCAAAGCACTTACTGCATCAGCTCGGGTTGACCATCTGGTTTGTGAAAGACTCTTAACAACTTTTTTTGAACCTAAATGTTCTTTCAATATATTCCATCTGTGGGTAGAGCCCGAAAAAAAGTTGTACACTTTCTGAACTATTTCAAAAAACTGTGATGCCTCCGGTACACACCCAGCAGCATGGACACCTACCAAGTTTAGTGAATGTCCTGCACATGGTATAAAGGTGGCAAATTCACATTTTTCCTTGATTCTTGTTTGTAGACCACTATACTTTCCCGACATATTTGAAGCATTGTCGTAGCTTTGTCCTCTGCAATCTTTTATGGGAATATCATGTATCTCTAAAAAAATTAAGATGGTCTCCGCTAAATACTTAGATTTATGCTCTTTAATAGGTATAAATTTCAAAAACCTTTCAACAGGAACACAGTCTTTTACGTATCGAATGACGAAAGTTAGCTGGTCAATATGAGACAGATCGGGCGTACTGTCAACGCTTATGGAAAAATATTTAGCTGATTTAACTTCATTAATAATTTTTTTTAGAACCTGTTTTCCCATTACTTCAATAAACTCATAACAGATATTTGCTGATAAACAAGAAATGTTACCCTTTCCAGGATTCCCAAATTTTTTAAGTGATCTGCAAGAAATGGATCAAATTCACTCAATAATTCCACACAACCCAAATAATTTCCATTGTGTGGAGATCCTAGGATTTCATTGTCGCCGCGAAATGGAAGCCCTCTCGATGCCAAACATTTTACAACAGCTACAATCCGTTTAAGTACGTTTCTCCAGTAATCCACTTCCTTTTGATGTTGAGATAATAACTCTATATCTACTCTACCAACCGCTTTACTTCGTGCCAGATAAGTCATCATAGATTGCTTATGCGCTGGGCTATTTTCATGTGTTAAAATTATGTGATTAATATGCTTCCAATCATTACATCCATTCCGAGAGCAAAGATTAACATCAGTTGGATTAAATAAGCAGCATGAAAAACAAAATACAGAGCATTTGGAAGGCGAATACAGCAACCATTTTCTTTCGACGCTTTCATTGTTCTTTAATTTGCGAATAAATAATGCTTTGTTGAAATATCTCGTCACTAATTTATTACTATCTTTGTAGGTTCTGGATGCCTCGGAAAAGTCAGAATCTTTATTTTGAAAATATACTGGTCCCTTACGAATTAAAATTTCGCGATTTATTTCAACAAACTTTTCGTGAAAATAATCGGCGGGATCGTGCGATATTAATTCTTCTGTGTTGGAAAACTGCTGTTCAATTGACATAGTTGGAGTTGTCGGTTTTAGTGAAGTTACTGAAGTCGTTGCACTTTCGTCGTAGGAATAGTCGCTTTCTGATTCAATCTCTTTTTCAAAATTGGAACATGAAGGTTTAGAAATTCCCGCAATTTGTAATTGAGCTGAGTCATCATGTGGAACATTTATGAGTTGATTGCTACTTACAGAAGTTTCTCCAGTAGTAGTAGTAGTAAAATATGATGTTAATTTTGGTAACTTTTCAATTACTTCTTTCTGATGTAGAGCTTTTTTCCTTTTTTCAGATCCACTAGGATATGACCGTTTCGACATTTCATATTATAATTCAGTATTTAATTAATTTTATAACGAAAATATTCGCTAACACAAAACAGACAAACGACGATTTAATCAAACAATACTATTTTTTTGTCAGAGCTCAAGCACAGTCAGTAACAAACTAACAACTACAAACAAAACAAACGCCACAACATCGCAGACAAATACTTGAAGGGAATTCCCGTTCGTCAAGTCAAACGACGATCGGGAGTCGGGAATTCCCCTTTTTTGTCTTTGGTATTACGAATGACGTTCGAATAGGTTTCTTAAAGACATAAACCACACCGCATCAAATAATTCTTCTTTTTTTAATTTAATAATTTTTCTTTTAATTGTATTCTTATACTTACATATAGGTATTTAAATTAACCTAAATATACTAATATCGGAAAAACTCATTTTTGAGAGAGAGTGGAGTACTTATACCCTGTTTATTTATTAGTTTGATCTTTCTTTTTGACGGATGTCAAATCTGAAATCGATATAACTTTGCAACGACGAACAATATTTTCTTATTTTAATAATATTAAAAATTGATAATAATCATAAGAATAGACACACAACATAAGAGTACCTGTTAAGGACTCAAGCATTTTCCGAAAGTCTTAAGTGGTTTTTATTGCTTCGAAGTAAAATTTAAATAGAAAAACTGAAAACAATGGTACCTACCCAATGTTTTTATATCTAGTGCAATAAAATTGATTGACGAATGAATTTATTTATTTTGAATAGTTTAAAACATACATACAGCCACATATTTAGCCAACACATTTTTTACACCAATAGATATTTTCTGTTTCCCATCACTGACCCATCTGTCAAAAAGTTCAAGCTATGTTGTACAAGGTATAGCTATCCGCATGCGGCAAACTAAAGCTAATATAATAAGCGTAGGTATTGTAGTAAGTCATTATCATCAGATTTTTCAAAATTAATGTTTTTCGGTAATACCTAAATATCGGTTAACATTTGGTAATCTGGCAGGAACTAGGGGGCCCCATTCGATCGCGGGGCCCTGGGCACGTGCCCATAGTGCCCAGTGGGGAAGAGGGGCCTGAGTCCGACATTTCCACATTAAGAATAATATTGAATACAGCATAATGATGTCATAACATAATATTTATACAGTCAATTTATTATAATGTCAGTGTAAATTTAGTAACTATATTCAATGTCAATCAATTTATTAAATACTACAATACTGATATATAATCAGGATAAACTAACATACAATTGGCAGCCAATATCAAAGGCAATGAGACTACAAAAATTACAAAACGTCTTTCAGATATTCATCTACAGTGTAGTATGCTTTTGTAAGGAGTAACTGTAAAACATTATTTTTAAATTCGTGTGTGTTGTCAAGTTCTAGTGTACATTTTGGCAACTTATTGTACAAGCGAGGAGCCATACAAAAAACATTGTTTGTGTGTTTGTACGGGGTTTATTCCATTCAATTTCTTGCAGACGCTATTCCATAGTGTCAGTTACAAGGATAACTTATATGCTAGTGTTAGTATTATAAATTATCTACTGAATCAGCACTGAAAACTGCCGCTTATAATACTAAAATGTTTCAACAGGATTTATTTCTTTTATCTTTTGCAGAATATCGCCCCTTTATTCTTAAGAGGAAATTAACCTTCTGGATGTCAATTGCTTTTGTTGTTCTGTAGCTATGCATTATTTTATTATTTTTATATTAACTGGTACGTCATATGAGCGAGGTTGCTTTAACTAGTCCGGGTGAAACTAAATAATAAAACAGTTCTGAAATAAATAATAATATCAATTCAAAAAGACATCAAAGAATTTTTTTATCTGAAATAGTCTCTGAATAAAAACACTTGTTTATGTAATTTGCGTCTATAATATAACGATCAATAAATTAATTTCAGACATTTTTCATCCATCAAGTAGATACTTATTTATTAATTCTTATTCAAATTAAGTTTTAAAATCATTAATTTAAACTTAACATAATATTATGACATCAATATGAAGTTTTTACATTAGCTTGCAAAGTGTTTATTTAGGGAGCATTCACAGATAGACAATTATCGTTTGTTTGTCACAAACGTATCTTACCATGATACCGTTCACTTATAAATTCACAGTCTCCATTTAATGGAATGGTTTTTTTCAGCTAATTTCCAATTAACAATAAATTAACTAGCTAATTTCCATAAACAATAAATTTAGTTCGGTAACTTTGACAGTATTTATATATCATATCATATTACAGTGCTGTGACTAGGTTTTGTCTTTGTCCTGGTTCGGGCATGTAATGCGTAGGGATGAAAGTAATGTCGTAAGGAGGGCACTAACTATGGAAGTGGCTACAAGGGGAGAGGGAGACCTAAAATGAGGTGGATGGACTGTGTGAACGATGATATGGTTAAGAAGGGAGTGAATGTTGAAATGACTACAACTAGAGATGAATGGAAAAAGAACACATGTTGCGCCGACCTCAAATAATCTTGTGATAAGGGCAGGAGGATGATGACGACAAGGCTCAAAGATCACTAAGTAAGTTTTATTTTATGGACTGACCTTACATTTTTCGCGGCTTTGTATCTTAACATGAATTAGAGGTAATCAATCTTCAGAGCTTTTGACAGGCCCTTCATTTCCAATCTAATTGAATCTAGTCTGTTACCTAATATTATATTTCATTTATTCCAGCTTCAATCCTCCAAGAGACTGGGTCGGAGTCATCGAGCGGATCCGGCGGCGGTATCAAGTTGGAGTCTGGGTACTACTGCGGGTACAACAGCCCTGCACCACCGGCCTTCGAACCGCCGCCTGAGAGAGCCACTCCTTCTGCCATGCTTGTGGGGCAATGTTACAGTGAGTAGATACGAATGGGTTAAACGAATATTCAAAATATTTCTGGTGATTCAGAAGTCAGAGACTAAGGACATTTAGGTCCGTATTCTAGAATGGTGCACAGATCTAGCGCCTACAATATGGGGTTCTTCAAGAGGGGCATCAGAAGGTTTCTTCATGGTTGGCAGCACGAGTGTGACACCCCTGGTGTTGCATACGTCCATAGGCCACGGTAACCGCTTCCCATCAGGTGGGCCGTGTGCTTGTCTGCCAACTTAGTGGTATAAAAAAAAAAGATCTAAATCTAGATTTATCTGTCTTCTAGAAGACCGATAGATTTGAATTTAAGAAAATTCTGAAAGCTTGATAAACCATAATTTATTCCACATATTTATAACTCACTTATACTTTTCCACATTACTTTTATTATTTATTACACCTGACCGGTTTCGCCTTACGGCATTCTTAAACGTTTTCAATGACATTTAAGAACATTCCTTTACAAACATTGCGACACTCAGACAATAATTTATTCGTGATATATTATTTCATAGTTCTGCAGCTATTTAAATACGACGATATTAATTATACTTATTTGACCCATTTTGAAAATAAAAACTTGATTAGTTTTAAATTCGTAATAGACATAAATTGTTCTCTTATTCCTTAGCTTTTATGGAAAGGGATGATTTTGTAGATAGACTAGACAAACTGTCTATACAATTTGTCCTCTATAAAATCTAGATTCAGAACTGAGTACAATCCTGGAATACGGGCCTAAGATCATGTGAACGTTAATCTCCTGAATAATGTTTTAGACACCATACTGCTCCAATTTTTGTTACAATTTCTGTTCTGTATTAACGTCAAGTTCTTGTTTTTATGGGAATCGGTGTTACATTTACATGTATCAGCAAGCAAGATGGCACAAAGTGGCATTATATTAATCAAGATACCATTTCTAACTGTACTGAAAATAGTTTTGATAATCACTGCGAATGTCTTGAAATAGCGTTTAAATTCAAGATGGCCGCGCATCGGCTCTCTCACGCAACATGCGGCGGTGCGGCGGACTATATTTAGTTGTATGCGCCATGTGCGTGCGCAGCATGCGAACAAGAGCTCGACCGCATGACATTCGAATGATATTGTGTAGTTATGTTTATAAATTAGTTATTGTGAGAAATTTTCTGAGTCATGATTATTAGGGTAATATTATAGTTAGGTACTGGGTTGGCTATTACTCGTAGGCGACTCTGGCGTCGGAAGTCATTACCTCCATCCTCCATGAGCGCAGAACTCCTTCTCCAGAACCGCCTGGCACTATAGCAGAAGCAGGCCGAGACGGCTGCGCGTTTTGCGCCCCTTCCCCTTTTTCTGGGGAAAGATGGGGACGCCGTAGTCCTACTCTCGATGGGGTCTTCAATAGCCCTGGGTCAGTCGGGGTGCACGAGGGATATGCTAGAGGCAACTGATGGCTCAAGACTGCCATGCGGTTTTAGTCGTTTCGAGCTCAACATAACCACTCTGCTGGCCTCGGCGGGGGTGTTCGAGTGAATTTCCACACGTTAAAAAAAGAAGGGGTGGCATTTACTGGTTAAAGTCTATTCGAATATGGATTCTCACGATAATTGATCTTGGTACTTATCATTGGTGAAATCTGATCGGTAATACCGTAACAAACAAAGAAACAAATTAATTTGAATGTTAAACTTTTGGGTTATGGTATAGATAGATTATTAAGCGGCTCTCTACAACAACTTGCCTGAGGAATTTTGTAGGTTGGTAACATCCACACCATGACAGGATATTTAATGTGGCTATCGTGTTCTTGTGGATATCAATGTCAAAGTCAAAAATCATTTATTCTGTATAGACCATTATATCGGCACTTACAAAACGTCAACAAAAAAGGAACATGAATATCAGTTTAGTAAATGTACCATCGGCACCGGCTCGAAACGTGGCCCCGACCTGAGAAGACTCAGGCAAGAAACTCAACGGCCATTTCTGTTTTTTGATCTATTTACAAACATACACTTAGTCTATTTAATCTAAATACAAAAATTTACTTGAGTAGCATGGTTGAGCGAACAGCTCATTTCCAAGCTTGTTTATCATCCAAGTATTCTTGGATTTTATATTAGCCTTACTGGCACAATTTACTATTAACAATATTTTTAAATTTATACACAGGGAGCTTGTTAAAAAAGCGTATACAGTTGCCCTGGAATGAATGACTAATGTTTTCAAGTCGACTACCACAGACTACAAGATTGTTTTTGTGTCTGGTATTTATTTTATGCCGACCACAAACTCTAGAGAATTTCTTGAAAGCTTTTAATACGAGAGTCCATCAGTAGTACAAATCATATATAAACATGTTTCTAATAGTTCGAATATATATCGGTAGACAGTAAAATTAAATGGCTCTTGCCGCTCCAAGACGCACGAGAATCTTGAATATCCAAGACGTGTGCAAGCGTGCCCAAGTAGCCAGAGTATTTCCCATTTAAGGGTCTGGTCGCGGGGTTTATTATACCTTTAGGTGGCAGACAAGCACTCAACCCACGTTATAGAAACTCTTTACCATGGCCTATGGACGTGTGCAATACCAGGGCCCCCTTCTTGAAGAACCAAGGGTCAAATTTCGTCTTGGATATTGTTTATTTTAGCTTTAAAATTTGGGTTAGCATACTATTTAGGTATTTAAACTACCATGGTCATTCACACTAGCAGCGGGATATTAACCATGTTGTATTATTCTGAGTTTCCGATATTTCGGCACTGTTGCAAGCACCATGATCACGGAGAAACTGAAGAATTGGCGGTGAAGAAGTTTTTTAGGAGTAGATATATTGATTTACCCTCTTTCGAGTTCTTTTACTATGCGTATCTGCACTACCACTGGTTTCACTCTCACTACAAACTCGAACCTAATCTCGATTACGTTCACGGCACACAATGCTTACTGTATCCACTCGCAATTTTGTTTTGGCTTATTCCCCCGATTACTTTGAGGCTAATAACATACTGGTTTGGTTAGGCTACAGTTGAAAACCAGCGTTGCAGATTGTGCCTAATCTGTAGCATCAGCTGAACTGCGGCCTTTTAAACACACACTCCACACTGACACCTGTTATTAATGGCATTATTATATTATTGTGTGTGTTTAATAAACATATTTTCTTTCTTTCTTTCTTTCTATTTGATTTGGAAGTTCCTTGAATGAGCTGAATACTTTTGTGGTCAGGTATCCCGCACAGTTCGGCCGGGCTGAGCGCGGCGCAGTCGCCGCTGGTGCCGTCAAACACCATCTTCTACCAGCACGCGCCGCCCGCGGACGCGCACCCCACCAGTGAGTGTGACGGTATCAACATTTCATTATATTACCTTTTACTTTTTTTTTATACAGGGTGAATATCTTTTTCTTTTTATACCACTTGGTTGGCTGACAAGCACACGGCCCACCTGATGGAATGTGGTTACCGTGGCCTATGGACGTGTGCAACGCCAAGGGAGTCACACTCGCGCTGTTAACCCTGTGAATACAAGAGTTTCTGTGCCGTCAGTGTAAAAGACAAAAAAGGACAAGCTTTTGGTTTTCCCACTGTCAGCACAAAAACTCCAGTGAGCTCTGGCCACCCTACTCACCGCCGGAAACACGATCGAGTCTTTAAACTTCATTAAAAATCGCTAAAATAATCTTATTAAAAGTATTTTTAAAGAATATTAGAACCAAAATTATTAATATTCCCTCTAACGCTTTCAGCTAAGCTAAATTGCTTGTGATAGGAGTGGGCTACGTCGATAGTTGCCCAGGATTCGGCTTTTCGATCGTAAAGCCGGTTGAGAATGCAAAATGAAAGAATCTGTAGCAATGAATATGTAAACTGTCACCCATTAGTAACCCCAATGTTTTATTGGTATTTCAGCGTCAGAAGCGTTGTCCAGTCAGCACAACAGCGGGAAGTACGACAGTGCCCCTCAGGATTCGCTCGGGGACTTCGTCACGTTCGTCTGCCAGGACCCTACCGACGTGCAGCAGTTACAGGTACCTATTGTCATCCAGATATCACATACTTTTAGAAATCTCAATCTATATTACAAGTTTATATATTGTCTGTAGTTTACTCAAATATTACTGTACACATTGTAATTAGACCATTGCAATTGAATCGATTAAGAATAATTTTACTTAAAAATTAAACATAACATAAGCTCACGCCTATATCCCCGAAGGGGTAGGCAGAGGTGCTAGCACCCACATTTCGCCAGTTTATGTTTAGGTCCCAATGTAATAGGTGGCGACCCTGCCATTAACCGGGCACTTATTAACCTGCGATAAATACACACATAACTTCGAAAAGTCATTGGTGTGTGCAAAAAAAGAAATTACAACTTGGATAAAATTTAAATAACCGTATGGTTCCCGTCAGAGCAGAATTAGGGCCACCCCATCTCTTCCCATGCGGTGTCGTACAAGGCGACTAAGGGATAGGGTTGTTTAACATCAGACAGATATATATATACAGCTCAGACTCAGGCACAGATACAGGACTCGAGTCAAAAATAGTGCCCGGAAGACGGCAATAGGCTCTCCTTTAATTACGTGTGACAATGATTGGTGAAATGTAGGTTTTTCTTTGCTTTACCCTTCGGGGATCATAGCGTGATTATATGTATGTATGTATGTACAAGGGGTGAGGGAGACCTAAAATGAGGATGTACTGTGTGAAAGATGATATGGTTAAGAAGGGAGTGAATGTTGAGATGACTGCAACTAGAGAAGAATGGAAAAAGAACACATGTTACGCCGACCCCAAACTTGGGATACTTGGGACTTGGGATAAGGGCAGAAGGGTGATAATGATGATGTATGTATGGATAAAATCGACTTCCAAGATTTGTTTATATGTAGAGTTACAGGTGAAACCAGAAAACATTGAAAGCGTACTAAGATAATAATCAATCATTGCTAGGATCAAAGACACAAAGTCTAAAAGAAAAGCTGGTCAAGTGCGAGTCGGACTCGCAGACCGAAGGTTCGGTAACTTTAGCTACATATACCGTAATATATTTTAAATGCGTTGACACAGAAGTTTGATTTTGGCACAGTTTTAAGACGTTTTATACCTGAGTATGTGGTATGAATTTCAATTTGCTACTTCCGCGCATTCCTGAGAAAAAGGTCTCGGACGTCGAAGTGATCCTATAATGGTTCCGTTTCTTTTCTTATGAGGTACGGGACCCTAAAAACAAACGTCAAATAAATTATGAAATATGTTGAGCTCAATTCAATGATGAATGTCGTAATTTTTCTTACAGGTTCACAGTTTGTCTCGAAGTCCAAAGCCATACTTCAGCAGCTCGATGTTACCACCTCCCCCCCTCCCACCGATGGCCAGGCCAGTCGCCATTATCAGGTCCACAGGTAAACACCAAATATATTTTAACTTTTACATTTAAGAAGCATTTTATATAACGCAAATTCACAGAGTTATTATGTATTACATCAATTACATCAACCTAAGTAGGTACAGGGGTTAGCCGTCACCCTATCAGAACAGGTTCAGGGTCCAGGGTGGCGGTGGCCCTATTTCCACGTCCATGTCTTGTCACTATCTTGGGCCTACTTCAGCCTGAGCGACAGCTGGCAACTTTGGTTTTATTAGATTTGTTAAAACCTCGTATCCACGATGTAACATTTGCGGTACAACACGTGATGCTCAACAAGTTTCAAAACGTCGCGCAACACGTTTGATGTTGCCAGCTGACGTGGAATATAACGAGTAGTTTTTTCTTTATTCGAAGATTGATCATGCATGGCCAGACAACATAGTTTTGCGATGCTGCGTGCGTTTGTTGTGCAACATTGTGCAACATAGCGTGCAACAATGTTGTCTAGTAGATATAAGGCTATTAGTAAGTTATCTATCAGAATAGTCGTTATAACTCCTGTCCTGTATGCTACAGCGAGCGAGCTAGGCGGAGGCGTGGTGGCGGGGTCGCCGCCCGCATCCCCCGAGGTGCGCTCCCCGCCGGCGTCTCCGCGCCGCCGCAGTCCACACTACCGCACGGACTGTCCGCCTCCGCTCTCGCACTTCAATCATTTCCATCCACAGCAACAGGTATGACGATCTCACCACAATATAATTAACCTAGTCATTTTTATCTCATGTGATAGACAAGGACATGACTCATCTGATAGAAACACAACGGTATTCCCGTCCCAATTGAGTCCGACCTCCTTCCTACAGAATACCTCTCACCATAGGCAGGGAATTCATCCTCACACATTGCGAACTGAGACGGTGCGCACTGTGCGGTATGAAAGAAACTGCACCCCCCGCACACTCAAACTGTGGAATGATCTCCCTGCTGCGGTTTTCCCAAGCACCTACAATATGGGGTTCTTCAAGAGGGGCATCAGAAGGTTTCTTCGTGGTCGGCAGCGCGAGTGTAACACCCCTGGTGTTGCATACGTCCATAGGCCACGGTAGCCACTTCCCATCAGGTGGGACGTGTGCTAGTCTGCCACCTAAGTGGTATAAAAAAAAAATACCACGGCCATAATAACCTCGTGTTGTGTTCCCGGCGGTGGGTAGCCAGAGCTCACTGGAGAGTTTCTGTGCTGTCAGTGGGAAGATCAATGACTTCTCTTTATTCTGTCTTCTGTATTGACGGCATAGACATTTTCTGATTTTAAAGGGTCGGCAGCATGGGTGTGACTCCCCTGGTATTGCACACGTGCATAGGTCATGGTAACCATTTTCTATCAGGGGTCCGTGAGCTTGTTTTCCACTTAAATTATATTAAAAAAGAAAGTGGTTACCGTAAACCTACGGACGTGTGCAACACCAGGGGTGACCCACTCGTTCTGCTAATCTTCTAATATACTTCTTGAAGAACCCCATATTGTAGTCGCTTGGGAAAACCACAGCAGGAAGTTCATTCCACAGCTTGAGCGTATCGCAATGTGTGAGGAAGAATACCACGGCTATAATAAACTCGTGTAATGTGTTCCCGGTGGTGAGTAGGGTAGCCAGAGCTCACTGGAGAGTTCTTGTGCTGTCAGTGGGAAGATCAAAGGCTTGTCCTGATTTTGTGTTCTGCACTGAGGGCGCATAAAATCTCTGTTCTTACAGGGTCGGCAGCACGGATGTGATCCACTGGTGTTACACACGTTCATCGGTCACGGTAACCACTTTCCATCAGGTGGGCCGTATTCTTGTCTACCACCTAAGTTGTATAAAAAAAAATGCCTGCCTATGGCCAACGGTGCGGTACTACGATAGAATGTAGCTATGGGCATCAAATCGAATAATCCCTTTGAACACAATTCGAAATTTTACGATGAAAAATAACCTTAGGTGGATTGAAAAATGTATGTCACTGCTAAGTTAGTTGAATAAGTCGTGTTGTCTCCAGGTGTTCAGCTACGCCAGCTCGCTGGGCGGCGCGGGCGGCGGCGCCGTGCTGGCGGGCGCGGGCGGCGTGTCGCCCCCCGGCGGGCTCGGCCTGTACGCGCCGCGCGCCCCGCCTCGCGCCGCTCCCAGGTACCACACACTCACTCTCGCCAGGTAGTTCTGCTACGCTTCTCTCTAGAGAACCATTCTCGGATGATCTCCACATGCTCACGCTCAATACACTCATGTGCAACAGTGTAGGCCTGATGGCGACAGGCATTGCCGCCTGCCATCCCCCAGAATCAGGCTTTTTTTTAAAGAATATTAGTAACCAAAATTACTAATATTCCCTCTAACCCCTCCAACTAAGCTAAATTGCTTGTGTTAGGAGTGGGTACACGTCGGTAGTGTAATGACCAGGATTCGAAACCTGGACCTTTCGATCGTAAGGCCGACTCCTTAACCACTGAGCTACCGACACAACAGTACAACGCGCATCCAACTCCCTCTAACCATTTCCTCTTAGAGTGTACCTAGTGGTGCATTTACATTTCGACAATGTCTCCTGTAAATTCGGTTCGATTCCGATACATCCCATTAATTATCTAGATAACCAAAGAAACCCTTGGCGTTTTCTAAATCTGGTCCTAATTACAAATCGTCTGTCCATAATATCCCCTAGGATACAAGCGTACATAAGGTGCCCAAAGTTACCTAACGGTTACTAAACGTAATAGCCGAGTAGAACGAATTCTATGAAAATGTTCGTTAGACGATGGTAATAGTATGTAGTTTAATATGGTTCCCGGCCAGGGCACGCCGTAGTAACGGCGGTAAGACCCATCATGGGGGAGTGGCTAGAGAGGCCACACGGCAGCCTCTCGTACCGTCTGACGCAGATGATCACCGAGCACGGATGCTTCGGAAAGTATCTGCGTCGGATGCACAAAGAGCCAACGTCCGAGTGCCATCACTGCGACGCGAGCGAGGACTCAGGTCCGCACACGCTCACCGAGTGTCCGGCGTGGGAGACGCCGAGGCGGGAGCTTGTGGCGGCCCTGGGAGTGAGGGTTCTCACGCTCTCCACCTTGCTCGCGGCGATGGTTCGCTGCGCGGATGCGTGGGCGGCCGGCGCCTCCTTCTGCGAGCAAGTAATGCTCGTGAAAGAGGAGGCGGGGCGGGAGCGGCAGCGGGAGCGACGAAGAATCGCAAGACAAGCTGCCCGCGTACGAAGGCAACTCGGGCGTCGGAGGTCGATGAACGACCTCCGCCCCCCATGAGCGCCGGCCTGGGGGTGACAGGTGAAGCCGCCTGTCACCCTGGCAGAAGCAGGCTGCGGCGGTGGCGCGCGTGGCGCGCCTCCCCGTTTCCGGGGACGAGTTGGGGACTCTGTAGTCCCCACACCCGAGAAGAGGGCCAGATCGTGAGAGATGGCCCTGAGTCGGCCGGGGTGCGAGGGATATGCCTGTCAACCTCACCTTCGGCAACCAAAACGACCCACAGGCGGCGTGCGTTTTAGTCGGTTCGAGTCCGACATAACCTCCTCCACCGGCTCCGGTGGGGAGGTATCCGAGGGGATTTTGCGCACGTAAAAAAAAAAAAAAAAAAATATGGTTCCCGGCAAAGTAGAATTTAGACGACCCCATGGGGTGTCGTACAAGGCGACTAAAGGATACGGTTGTTTAATATCAGACAGATATATACAAGCGAGACTCAGCCTCAGATGCATGGATTGATTCAACAATAATGGCCGGCAGACGGCAATAGACTCATCCCCTATTACATGGGACCGAATTCAATGATTGGTGAAATGTGGGTGTTAATTCACCAGTACCTAACCCTCTGGAGATAAAGGCGTGATTATATGTATGTATTTATGTTAATTTGGTTACTCCACGGTTTCAGATGGAGTGCACCATTCCCTACATTGGAGGAGGAGTTCAACATAATGACGGCGCCCCCCGGACCCGACCATGTGGTCCTATTGGATGATGGTGAGACATTTTTTGAGCTTGCAAAACATCTTTATCTCTCAGAAGTAGGATGAGTAGGGCAGGAACTTCTAAAATTAAATAATTTTTCAAGTTCCAGCTATGGTTAGGGAGCTCCCGTAGAAAAATTGCGGCATATTCTTGCGCGTCAGTTTAATAATATGTCATCTAGGGGATACCTTGAACCTTGTTCAGATTTCAGAGTTCAGAGTTCAGATTCATTCTCAACTGTAGGTATATTTATTTTTTCATTCATTTAAAATTTTCATCAGTATCAAAATAAACGGGATATTTACCATGTTTCATTGTTTTGAGTTTCTGTGAGTACTGATGTGAGTGACCATGGTCGTTCCTACATTTAAAATTTTGTACAAATATACAAAGATTTGTACAAAGGCGGACTTAATGCCACCTTAGGGTGATGTAGAGATATTTATATCAACACGTAATGTTGTGGTGAGATTTATCCCAGTTTGGTACACAATAATAATTTTATATGGTAAAAATTGTATTAATTGATTAAAAAAATATATCCATATATGAATACATAAAAAACATCATAAACTACATATACATATAGACCAATACATACATGTAGGCCAATATATACATGTAGACCAATATATTCATGTAGGACACGGCGGTATTTCCGCCCAATTGAGCAGTCCGACTGGGGAAGTACCTCCGCCCTACAGAAAACCGCGGCTATAATAACTTCATGTTGTGTTCCCAGCGGTGAGTAGGGTAGCCAGAGCTCACTGGAGAATTTGTGCAGTCAGTGTGAAGACTAAAGGCTTGTCCTGCTTTGTTTTCTACATTGACGGCACAGAAACTCTGGGCTGGCAGCGCGACTGTGACTCCTCCGGTGTTACAAACGACCATAGGCCAAGGTAACCACTTTCTATCAGGTGGGCCGTGTGCTTGTCTGCCACCTAAGTGGTATAAAAAAATACATAGATATATTCATAAAAATATACCTACCCGAATACATATCAAATACATATGGATGCGATCTGAAATGATTTGTTTGCCAACTATGGGTTCTTGTAGAGCTGGTGTACTCTGGCCTGGAATATATAACGGTTTGTGGACATCCTGATTTCCAGAGGAAGCACGTTCCATAGAAGAATAGACTGGACTCCACCATATTAGAGCCTTTTTATCTGTAATTACTGTATGCATTGGCAAATCGATGAGATTATTAAAAGAACCCAATACTTGAATACGAATTCAATATTTAAAATTTTAGGAGGTAGGACACGGCGGTATTTCCGCCCAATTGAGCATTCCGACTGGGGAATTACCTCCGCCCTACAGAATACCGCGGTTATAATAACTTCGTGTTGTGTTCCCAGCGGTGAGTAGGGTAACCAGAGCCCACTGGAGAATTTATGCTGTCAGTGGGATGGCTAAAGGCTTGTCCTGCTTTGTCCTCTACACTGACGGCACAGAGACTCTATGCTTACAGGGTTGGCAGCGTGAGTGTAGCTTTTCTGGTGTTACACACGTCCATAGGCCACGGTAATCATCAGGTGGGCCGTGTGATTGTCTGCCACCTAAGTTTCATTAAATATTTAAACACCCACACATTTTAATTATCATATTAATGTATTTACATCAGAAATTTAGGGTATATTTATCTGCAATAGTTGACTCGTCCGAGTAGCTTTTTTTACTGCTTTTTTACAAGTTTATAGATCCTTAATGTTTTTTCTATGTCATTATAATGTTGAAAATCCAATAGGTTTCCACGACGCGCGACAATGCCGCGATTTTGCTACGTGGCCATCTCAACCATTAGGTACTTTCAAATATTTTATGATGCTCTTTCTTATTAAAATGTAAAGTTGCTATAGGTATTGCTAATTGTTTTTATTGCATTACAACTTTGTATATTGGCGGTATTTTAGTAGTTTCCGAACGGAATTGATTAGTTACATGTAATTATTAAAGTAAAACTAAAATAATTATTAAATAATTTATACTTGAAAGTAATTAAAATGCGTCGTGGAATAACTCCGCATCGCATGCCTCTTGTGGTAGCGTTCCCAGAAGACTGGTTAAATAGTTAAATACTAAAAATATATAATTATTGTCATTTTTGTTAATTTTAGATAGGCCCCATATTTGACCACTATTAAAAAGTGTGTATTGACTCTTATTTTTTTTTTTCAATGTAAGTTATACATATTTTTTATCTCTACTAAGTTAGGTATTTTTTTAATTATTACCTTCAATCTATTAAAACATGAACAAAGTTATATTGCTGAAGCAGTCTACCAATTCAATTCCACAGAGCGCTTCTTCCAATCGTCCGTGATCACGTCTGAGGCGACGGCAATGGACACTACCGGTTCCAACGTCGGCCCGGTCGTTGACCCCGCCGACGACCTCGCGCCCGACAAACCGACGCCGGACCTGCGATCACCGTGATCCTACGCTCACGATACTGACGGAACCGTCGGATCAGCTTCGTGTGCAAGAACTGTCGGCTCTACTTCGGGTGTCGAATGTGTTGGAACTGTCGGGCCTATCGTTTGTGTTGAACCGTCTATCGGGGCCGTCGGATCGGTTGGATCTGTTGTGTGTGTTGGACCACCGGGGTCTGCTGGACCGGCGGGGTCCGTCGTGTGCCTATCTACTGAGGCGGACAGTGGCGGGTCTACATCCAGTGTCATATGTGCCCCAGAGACCCCTACAGTACTCAGGTGGACGCCGGCACATTTGCCGCATTGGCGGCCTGTCTCACATCGGACTGCTTAGATTTTCATTCATTTTTTCTTTAGAGATCGACGGAGGGGCTAGTGTATATATAAAAAGGAATTAAATCGATGAGGATGTAGTTGAAATTTAGATTTTACAATTTTTATTCTGTGCCGGTCGGTTGTGTCCGTCTGCAAGACGTAAACTTGTCGCGACGTTCATAATTGATAGAATATAAACACAGGCGACCGACACGGTTCTCATTTATTACTTGTTAAGGCGATAACAAAATACAATACTCCAACGATAATTATGTAATAAAAATATTAAAGCTACGAAATAAAACAACATATTCTATCCTAATATTTTTATAGAATATAAAAAACAAGTATGATATGATCAAGCCTTCCAGTAATTTAGTGAATTAAAATGTTAATTAAAAAGTACAGCTTAAAATTATAATTTGCTGAGCTGTGAAACAGAAAAGGCGTATGAATGCTTCCAGTAGCGAAACATATTTTTGACGAAAGTGTGATACTATAAGTTGTTTTTGTTTCGTTGTTGTGTGTTTTGTAATGGAAATAAAAAAATAAATAGCTCTAAGTCGGTTACTTTAATATTATTTTTATTTTATTTATTGAACGAATATTTAATAAAGACGAGCCTTGCTTAATGATTAGTTTAGTTGTAATTAGTAGCGAAAAGATTATAGGTGGTTTATTGTACTTTCGATCGAAAATATATTGGTATGTATTTTATTTATTACTAAAAATATTGAAAAGGGGTATAAAGGTATTTGTGTAATTTACGCACAAATTTACATCTTATTGATCTCAGAGACTTAAATATACTGCGATGAGATTATTTTATTATTTATTCTGGCATCGAAAGCGACAATAAATCTTAAATAGTTCGTGCGTATGCCAACGAACATTTTATAGGTGCCTTTCATTAAACATAACTTATGTAATAGGGATTTGTAAATTGTAGTGTTCTTTTGATAAATCCATCCGCTCATCCCTGTAACAACTGATCCATTAAGTATTTCACTAAAGTATTACGTGTTTTGTAATCAAATTTCTAACAAAATTACCTTCTTAATTATTTTATCTTTTAGCTACTATTGCCAATTAACAAATCGTGCTTTGCATTGTAAGGGATTATATTACAACAATAAATATCTATTTTGTGACGAAGGTACTAAATAGTCAAAATAAACCGAATAATATAAAATTAGTCAAGTCTAGTCATATACTGAATAAAAAATCATTAAAAATTTTGATGAATATGTATTTTTTTTTATCTGGGACTCGCCAACTTGACTTCACCTCGCCTAATGGTAAGCTAAAGGCAAAGTCTCAGGAAAGAGGGTCCCTTCGATTCTAATTTGAAAACAAATAAAATGTCATGCTTTTAATGAATAGACGAAGGAATAACATTTTTCTATAATTATAACAAAGTGCAGTCCATAGACTAGTACCTAAAAGAGAAGTTATTTTGTATAATTGAGTGCCATGTCTAAATATATTGTTTTAACGTGAATTTATGGATGGAGCGTTATAATGCACAAATAATTACGCACATCTCTTTGGTTACAAAACACTTAATTATTATGCTAAATATAACTTAATATTAGATTTTCTTTTTACAAATAATGTTTCTTTTTCGCAACAGTGGCCATACGAGGAAAGCTAGTCATTAGAAATACAATGTAAATTTAATATTACTTAAAATAAAAAAAATATTTACTATTATAAAAGGGATCCCTTACATTTATTAGTAAGGGATGTGAAACTTAAAAATGTGGCCAAATTACACTTAATAAAATCCAAATATATATACACAATTTTTAATAGATTTAGGCTAAATAAGCGTGGTACAATTAAGTTCGTAGCGAAGCGATGACGTGACTAATCAACAACTTTGATTCAATGAATAAATTACCATTTTCGTAAAGAGAAGTCATTGTCATTGATTTTTCTTGGGCTCTTTTTATAAAATGTCATAAGTTTCATTATTTTGTCAATTCTTGTATAGTTATAATAGTAAACGTAGCAATAAACTACAAGCAATAACCTAAAAAATATAATTGTAAACAAAAAAAGGGCTTTAGTGAAGCTAGAATTTGGTACTGACGTAGATGACATATATAAACATATGACTCGCGATATATTTTCTATAGAAGATACGGCAAGATGCTGGGAACTATGTAAAACGATAAATATAGTGCAGTTTGGTACAATTAATAGCTATTTGAAAACAAAATATATTAGACACAGCTATAGTCGATCTAGGCGGAAAGCGGGATTAGTCAATTGCTAGCTATAGAAAACATTATTAGACTATAAAAATAAAACATTTAGAAAATAATAGTAACAAGGCTTGTTGATTACAGAAGAAAAAAAAACAGTTTCGTCATTGAAAATCTGAAAGAGGTAACCTTGTAAAGTAGAAAGGCAATATTAATATTGGTGACGAATTTAAAGCTCATTGGTGCCGAAAATTCTAGACTGTGATTCAATTGTTCATTCTGAACGTGTCTTATATTGAAATAGTTGTTTTGTATGATTGGCTATGCACAGCGTGTGCATATAATACAAAAGAAATGTATTAAGAAACGACAGGCCAGAACATGTTGTATGAAAAGCATTTGTTTAATTGTAAAGAATGGTACAGTGGTATAAGCTGAGAGATGTAATTTTTTTGACAGCGTATGTAGAAAAGGTAGATTTTTTTGGATAGCTTTGCAGTAATTGTCATGAGCGTGGGAAATACATAATTCTGTAAGGACAAACGGTATTAAGGAACAATGGGTTCTGCTCTGATTAGATATTGTGTATTATTCGCGACATGATTCATTTATTTCATTACTAGCACCATTAATACGATATGGAGTAATTATTGAAAGCCTAAACATTATGTGCCTTAGATACAACAATATTGTATGATATTTATGATGCGTTCTATACAACGTGCTAACTAGAAATAAATAATAAACATTATTTTGAATGCCTGAACCTTGAATGATTATCTTCATGTTTAGAATTCATTTCTGCAAAGGCTTGTATGTACTCCCAAAAATTCTGTAAGTTTAAAATAGCTGCTCTTTTATTATATAATTCAATCTGAAATAAAATTAACCCCTATGACTATTGAATACTTTGAAAATACTTTTATAAGTTTTTATCACACAGTTTCTTGTATTTATATGAAAATTTGTGACGAACTGGACACCCAGCAGTCTGGAAGTTAATTTCGAATCCAGAAATATAAATTATATCCCTCATGTAATAAATATTATACGATTAAGTAACGCTTCTATGCGTAGTTTTGCTGAAATATAAAACTATTTCTATGATATTGTATAATTTAGTAACTACCTACATTGTACCCATTTATGTACCTATATACTTTACTGACATGTATATTGTTATTCAACGCAACTCGGAATAGCCACGCTTTATTTTACCAAGTAGAAACAAATTTGATTCCCGCATGGCTTCTTGATATAAATTTACCTATCTATTCTACTCGTAAAATATTTTTTCTATAGTTTTTCTTAATGGAACGAAGATCCGATTTATAATTTCGTGGATTTCAAAATGTTGAATTCATAATACGTAAATAGTAAAATAATTATAAGGCTAATTAACCAATAGAAAAATACTTCTAGTAAGATTTTTTTTATTTCATCTTATGTGAAATTATGATTTAATGTTTTTTAGCGAATTTGTTATATATATTTTAGTTCTTTTTACGAGTGTATCCATGAGCATTGTATGTAAATATGTTTCTAAGTGTATTTATATTTTCCTCTGTATAATTAACATTAGGATTCATTTGTATGTTATGTTTGTCATCCTGTCCTCTGCACTTTCATATTTTAAAGTAATTTTTTACATTTTCCTTTATGTTTTATAATAGATACACGCGATCGAATGGAGTATTCCAACGAAAAATAACTGACAAGAGAAGTTGGAATAGGCCATTAGATTCATGCAATAAACTAAAGATAGACTTGTAAAAATGTTATAACATGTATTTTTAACCTATAGTAAGATATTTATAGAATTTTAGTCGTTTAATTATTTCGAACGACTTGTTATAAAGAAAATTGGTGCTTAAAGCTTAAAACAAAATATGAAACGGCACTTTGTCGTGTGTGTATTGTCATGGAAGGGGTCAGAGCATTATGACATAGCATGCGTTGTTATGCTTTAGTGTGATACACAATCGTTTATTGTACATCAAAACTATGTTCAGTAAAATCTTAAGACGACGCCGCTGCAAGGTTAGAGCTTGCGGAATATTGTTTTGGAATGTATTTTTTTAAATTTATTTTTTCTTTATATGAATGTTAGTCAGTAAATAAATGATTATGTACCACAATGTAAGCAGTTATAATAATGTAGGTAAACTTTGCTCAATATCGATGAAAACTGAAAGTGTTACAGTTGATGCAATACAAACAAACAAACATACCAATTGACTTTTATTTATATACTTAACTAGCTGACCCACCCCAGCTTCGCCCGGGGTATATTTTGAAGCTTCATATCCCTTTGAGCCCGTATGTTTTAGTCTTCAAAATATGTATGAAAAGTTGCCGGATTTGTTAACATTTATTATCAATGCTCCGCTCCCTTAAGTAGTAGCGTGATGATATATAGCTTAAAACCTTCCTCGATAAATGGACTACCCAATACTGAAAGAATCATTCAAAGCGGACCAGTAGTTCCAGAGATTAGCGCGTTCAAACAAACAAACAAACAAACTCTGCAGCTTTATAATATTAGTATAGATTAATAAACATTTATATATTTATTAATAATATATATTTATATTTTATTGAAGTTATTAGCTGTGTTTACTGAGGACTAAAAAGGTAATACCTACATAAGTATGAAAATTTTGTACTCAATGGAATATATTTTTTTTTGTAAGTAAGTATCCCGCTATGAAAGGAAAATCTCTCAAAACTTTTGAAGTTTTACATACCAAGATGATAAGTTATTATGACCTACCGTGGTCATAATAACTTATCAGCCTAATAGTATGGGTAATGGATTGCTGAGACGAGGTCTCGGGTTCGATACCAGGTTTTACCATGGCACACACCAATGACTTTTCGATGCTTTTCGAAGTTATGTGTGTATTTATCGCAGGCTTATAAGTGTCCGGTTAATGGCAATAGGCTCGCCACCTATTAGATTGGGACCTAAACATAAACTGGCGAAATGTGGATGCTAGCACCTCTGCCTACCCCTTTTTTATATATAGGACACGTCAATTAGACTTGCCTTGCCTGATGGTAAGCTGAAGGCAAAGTCTCAGAAAAGATTGTCACCATTACCTACACATACTGTGTGACAATGGTGACACTCAGCTTGACGGTCTCATCATATGCTTTTTCACGCCCCGCTTAAAGGACCCGGGACTGTAGGAAGAGGGAAACACGTGAGCTGGTAATGAATATCTTCGGGGTTCGTGAGCTTATATTATGTTAAGTTATTATGATATGAGCCTTCGTGTATAGGAAACATACCTATACAATGGCTTCGGGCTACGCACAGTGGGGTGTAAAATGAACTTCAATCTGTACAAACTCTTGGCCTCAATTCTACTAAAGCAAAACCACTGTCATAACACGAACACTGCTAAACATTCAATTCAATTTTGAACTTTAATCACATGCTCTTAAAGTACTAACTTTTTTTTATACATATAGGACACGCCAACTTGACTTCACCTCGCCTGATGGTAAGCTAAAAAAAAAGCAAAGGTGTTGCATACGTCCATAGGCCACGGTAACCGCTTCCCATCAAGTGGGCTGTGTGCTTGTCTGCCAACTAAGTGGTAAAAAAATAACGAAGAGGCTCACCATTACAGACACTAAGTAATGTTACAATGGTGGCACTCAGCTTGGCGGCCTCATCAGGTGCTTTTTCACGCCCCGCTTAAAGGCCCCGGGACTATAGGAAGAAGGAAACACGTGTGCTGGTAATGAATCCCAGGTCTTAGTGGTACGGCAAAGAAAAGAGTCTTCGAACTTAGAAGGCTTTTTGCAGAGTGAACGTAAAATTGTAATGAAAGTCTTTGCATTTAATTTTGAGCCTAAGCGTAAAGAAATAAAGTCTATAGTTTAATAACATTGTACATCTTTGATATGACTTTGGATTTGCTTTAGTAGAATCGTGAACCAGGTTTGAAATGATATTCCTGTTATGGTACACCCAAGTGACTATAGGCCACGGTCACCGCTTTCCATCAGGTGAACATGTACGCGCCACCAAGTTGTATAAAGAAAAGAACATATAACATAACAAAAACTCACGCCTATATCCCCGAAGGGGTAGGCAGAGGTGCTAGCACCCACATTTCGCCAGTTTATGTTTAGGTCCCAATGTAATATTGAGCCTATTGCCATTAACCGGGCACTTATAAACCTACGATAAATACACACATAACTTCGATAAGCATCGAAAAGTCATTAGTGTGTCCCATGGTAAAATCTTGGATCGAACCCGAGACCTCATCTCAGCAGTCCATTACCCATACCACTAGGCTACCGCGGTGCGGTGCAGTACGAATTCATATTAAAAAAAGGGCACGAGAAGCTCCTTACGGGATCAGCAGCGCGAGTATGACACCCCTGGGGATGCACACAGCCATAGGCCACGGTAACATTACCACAGAATAGATAATAGCTTACTTCATAACCTTACAAATATACATACATAATATCACGCCTGTTTCCTATAGGGGTAGGCAGAGATCACGGATCTCCATTTGCTACGATCCTGACATACTACCCTCGCTTCGTTCATTCACATTTTATCTTAGATGCAGTGGCGCTATTTCGCAACCTACGAACCATAGGTTTTTTTTCTGTAATGTGCCATCACACCTGTCGCAACGCAATACGTAGGGTCGGCAGCGCGAGTGTGACGCCCCTGATGTTGCACGAGTTAATAGGCCACGGTAACCACTTCCCATCAGGCGGTGTGCTTGTTTGACACCTAAGTGGTATAAAAAAAATGCCAATGTCAAGTAAATGTCTTTAAAATTATTAATGGCGAGACGCTAATGTCAAGTTGTTCAAGTTGCGATCATTTGATGATGTTGATGATGATGACGATTAATATGATGATGACGATTAATGTGATGATTGCTCACTAAAGTTTTTTTTTTATATCCTACTTAGGTGGCAGACAAGCTCACGTCCCACCTGATGGAAAGTGGTAACCGTGGCCTATGGACGTGTGTAACACCAGAGAAGCCAACCTCGCGCTGCCGACCCTGTAAGCACAGAGTTTCTGTGCCGTCAGTGTAGAGGACAAAGCAGGACAAGCCTGTAGTCTTCCCACTGACAGCACAAAGTCTCCAGTGAGCCTGGCTACCCTACTCACCGCTGGGAACACAACACGAAGTTATTATAACCGCGGTATTCTGTAGTTGTGGGAACTTGACTAGAAGCTCCCTAGGGAGATTTGGAACCAACACGAAAAGTCACAATTCACTGTAATATGGCACTTTCCTGCACTTGTGTGCATTGTCAAAGACGATCATGATGTTTATACATGACATAAAAACCCGCCACCGCGTGGTTCCCAGTAGAGTAGAATTTGGACCACCCCATCTCTTCCCATGTGGTGTTGTACAAGGCGACTATGGGATAGGGCTGTTTAACATCGGACAGAGATATAGGTAGGTACAGGCCAGACTTAGCCTCAGATGCAACAATAGTGCCCGAAATACGGTAATTGGCTCACCCCCTATTACGTGGGACTGAATACAATTATTGGTGAAATGTGGATGATAATTCACCTCTGCCTAACCCTCCGGGAATAAAGGCGTGATTATATGTATGTATGTATGTATAAAAACTCGAATTCACACCAATTTCAGAAAATAAAACAATGAGGCTAACGAGGCTTTAATGAGGCTGAGGTTTACAAATTTATATATCAACATTTACATGGCACGATGTTTTTAAAAGTGTTTATTCAGAATACAATGAAATAAGTATAGTTTAGCATTCAGGTAAATGTAAGCAAAAAAATCTGTTTAGCGCCATCTAGTTAGTTCTATCAAAACTATTTCGACCGCTAACGTACACTTATACACTTTTCATAATTTAACTAATAGATGGCATTTAAGTGTATTGGCGTATCTTTACTATCTTGATGGTGGGTTAAGTTTAGATTTTATGATGTTAACAAATAAATAAATATTAAAATATTTCATAACATTACACACAACTCTATCTAAACCCATGGTAAGCATAGCGTAACTAGTTTGTGTTATGAAATCTAGAATGCAGATAAAAATACTTAGATAGGTACTATTTTTTTGTAAATACATACATATCATACTTAGAAGCACCCAGACCAATGTATACAAATATTTGCACTGTGCGGGAATCGAAACCGCGTCTCCTACGTAGCAGTTAATAATATATTATATATAATAGCTGTTTAATAATTCAATATTGTACTGCTTAAAAGTGTAATAACAATAAAAATATATAAAACTTTAATTTGCTGTCGAATGTATTATCACAGCCATTATTAAACCGAGTAAGACTTAGGCATTTATTTTTTTAATCGGTGACCGATTTCTCAAAAATATCTGTACAGACTTATAATGCATTATAATTCTATGCCAAAGTGTTGTTTCAATTCAATTCAATACAATTCACCAGTGAAAATAATTGCGTATAGATTAGTAAGTTCTTAAATAGTATTAGCACGTTTTACCCGATTAATAATTATTTATTAATAATATCCAAGCTTAATCAACAACAAATAAATAATAAACAGGATTTTTATAAGTTAATTGTAATATTTAGCTGTCCTATCTTATAAACCGATTCAGTAATCGGTTTATAAAATTGGACATCAGTACAGAGCGACAACGTGTGTACACTGATACGAGGCCATGCGGCCGAGTCGGCACATAAACGACACGTTGCCGCTCTTCCGAAATCGGCGCCATACCACCGACGCCGGTCGACGCAGTCGGTGACTAGTGAATACAAAACAAAGTTGTGTTAAAATGGAAATTAATAAACAAAAGTTAATAAAAGCGATAAGTAAACATAGTATCTTGTATGATACAAATAATAAGGAGTATTACGACCGATTTAAGAAACAAGGCGTATGGGAAAATGTATGTGTGACGTTGAATCCGGCTTGGGACTCGTACAATGAAGGAACGAAATTATTATATTGTAAGTTGAGTTTATTTTGCATATTGTATCTTGTTTCTTACTACTAAAATAGAAATAAGGGCCATGGAGCGAGAAAAATGTGTATTGGGTAAACTTACACCTCGTTAACTGAGGGCCGAGACGACGTGCGGTTTTAGTGGGGGTGTTTTCGTGGAGATTTCCGCAGGGATAATAGTGAAATACAATACGATTTTTTTTTTGTTCTGTGGTGATAATAAATACAGAATACCGCGGTCATAATAACTTCGTGTTGTGTTCCCAGCGGTGAGTAGGGTAGCCAGAGCTCACTGGAGAATTTGTGGTGTCAGTGGGAAGGCTAAAGGCTAGTCCTGCTTTGTCTTCTACACTGACGGCACAGAAAGTCTGTGCTTACAGGGTAGGCAGCGAGAGTGTGGCTCCTCTAGTGATACATACGTCCATAGGCCACGGTAACCACTTTCCATCAGGTGAACCGTGTGCTTGTCCTGCCACCTAAGTGGTATAAAAAAAATTAGATACCTTCAGAAGTAAAAAATTCTAACGGCGATAGAAGATAGGCAGTAAGCTTCAGATTGATCTTTTTTTTGTTGACTGTCTATAGTTATTGGCGTGGCTGAACTTAGATATTTACCGTGAAGCGACTGCCATCTGACCTCCACAATGCATTGGCGATATTAAAGTATTGGAGTTAA
This sequence comes from Eilema griseolum, assembly GCA_963662185.1. Taxonomy (NCBI): domain Eukaryota; kingdom Metazoa; phylum Arthropoda; class Insecta; order Lepidoptera; family Erebidae; genus Eilema; species Eilema griseolum. The sequence goes on from OY759256.1 coordinate 2,098,202, forward strand.
ACCTCCTCTTCCCGTAATGACTGCCATAGATGTTTAAATACGACAACTAAACGTCAAATATCTGCCACCTAAGTTCTATAAAAAAAAAAAAAACTGTTCAGGTAGGTACGCTTATTATCTTTTTTATTTTTATTTTATTTTCTTTCTTTGTTTATCTTTTCTTTTTTTGTTTTTTGTAATGTACACTTCACATCCCCTTTCATTATTTTATGCTTCTCTGCTACTCAAAGGTTTGCTGGGAGAGAACTCATTTTGAGTTAAGCTCGCCTTTGTACATCTTCTTTGAAGTGTTTTGTGTATGATCTCTGTACTGTGTGTGCAATAAAGAATTAAAAAAAATAAATAAAAAAAATAGACAAATTCATGCATACAAATATTTGCACTGAGTGGGAATAGAAACCGCACCCCCTTTGTAGCAGTCGCCTTCACTGTCGCCACGTCACAGAGCACAGAGGTTGTTAAAATGAAAAGAAAAACTAAATAAAAGTAACAACAGAATAACTACGAGTTTATTTTATATTTGAGAACTTATTTTGTTTTTAAGTTTTTTTTTTATAGATAGATAGATAAACAGATTATTCTTTATGATACATTTATATATTTACAGCAGAGACAAGTAGGTCTCATATATACAGTTGAATGTACGATACCTTCATGAACAACCTAGGCGTTTACTTTTTTTTTTAACATTCGGAAATCCTCTCGGATACCCTTCCGCTGTGGCCAGTGGGGTGGTTATGTCGGGCTCGAACCGACTGAAACCGCACGGCCGTCTTGGGCCATCTATTGCCGAGGATGAGGTAGCCTCTGTCATATACCTCGCGCACCCTGACTGACCATGGCTGTAGAAGGCCCCCATCGGGTGTGGGACAACGGCGTCCCCATCTATTCCCAGAAAAAGGTGGAGAGGCACTAAACGCGCCGCCGTCTCGACCTGCTTCTGCTAGAGTGACAGGCAGCTCCACGACCTAGGCGTTTACTTACGTCATTTGTCCTCTAGACAGAGACTGTAACTCGACATCTACTCCGGTCCTTACCCTCCTCACGAGCTTCCTGTGCTGTCATTACAATAAGGGGTTCTTCTGGAAGGGCATTAATAGGTTCTTACAGGGTCGGCAGCAGAGTGTGACTACCCTGATGTTGGACACGTCTATAGACCACAGTAACTTGTTTTTTTTTTTTTTTTTTATTTATTTATTGTTCAATTCATATTATTACACACATCTTACAAATTTAAACCACCCGCTTAAACCATAATGGTTTATATGCGAGCGTGAGTTTGCCTAGTTAGTGTTACATTGCAAGTACCTACCCAAATATATTAAAATACAGTTTTTTTTATAAGATAAAATACTTACTTCAAATACAGTCGTTTAAATTGTTTAAGAAATGGCTCTGTAAACTTTTTACAAAAGGTTGTTTTGTTACATATTTTTGCACTATTTGTTCTGTTAAGCTATTCAAAATTTCGGGTAGTATATATTGACAAATTTTGGTTCCATATAGATTGATACATGTTAGCATATTATATTTTTTTCTATTTGGCAACTGCCTTAAATTACTGTTTCGTGTATGTGTACGAAGCTGATCTACATTTGAGATTTCTTCTTTCATGATGGCTATTTTAGTTTTACATTGAATTGGCAGCACCTCACATACTACTACTTCCATAAAGTAGGCCGAGTGCTTGTCTCGCTACCTAAGTGGTATAAAAAATCATTTTATGCCAACTCACTGATTTCGAATACCTGCTTTTTTATACCACTTAGTTGGCAGACGACTTACCTGATGGAAAGTGGTTACTGTGGCCTATAGGCGTGTGCAACACCAAGGGAGTCACACTCGCGCTGCCAACCCTGTTAGCACAAAAGTTTCTGTGCCACAAGTGTAAAAGACAAAGCAGGACAAGCTTTTGGTCTTCCCACTGACAGTACAAAAATCTCCAGGGAGCTCTGGCTACCCTACTTACCGCCGGGAACACAACACGGGGTTATAATGACCGCGGTATTCTGTAGGGTGGAGGTGCTTCCCCAGTCGGACTGCTCAATTGGACAGAAATACCGTCCTGTCCTACCTGTCCTGTTTAAAAAACATTAATTTACTGAGATATCATAATTTATATTTCAGATAAAGAGGTACAAAAAAAGTGGCAATCTCTTCGAGACTGTTTCAGGAGAGAACTCATCATTCAGAAGACTGCCGCCACAACCGGGAAAAGAAAGGCCAAATACAGATACTTCGATGATTTAAAGTTCCTGATACCACACTCTCACATGCAAATGGATCTATCTACATACTGTCGTGATGACCCAGAGACAGATACAGAGAATTCCTCATATTCTAAAGATCCTTTAGAAGTATTCGAGCCTGTGTGTAAGCGCAGGTTAAGCACAACTTTTGTTGAAGACACAACTGTTACTAGAGGAGATATTCAAGCAGATAGTAGCAATGTTAGCAGAAGATTTATCGATGATGATGAGGCATTTTTACTGTCTCTTCTGCCTAGCTTTAAGAAGTATAGTTTAGAACAGAAGTATTTGCTCAGGATAGAAGTGATGAAAACGATATTGAAATTTAAGCAATCACAGAAAAATTTTAAAGTTGAAGATAGTGATGATGATGATTTTTCGTAATAAATGATTTGTTGTTTAATAAACTATGTTTTTATTTAGGACACGTCAATTAGAATTCACCTTGCCTGATGGGTATCTATGCTTAAAGGGTCGACGGCGCGAGAGTGAATCCTCTGGTGTTGCACACGCCCATAGGCCACGGTAACCACTTTCCATCAGGTAGGCCGTATGCTTATCTGCCACAAGTGGTAAGTATAAAAGCCGCGTGGTTTCCGGCAGAGTAGAATTTGGACCACCCCATTACTTCCCATGCGGTGCCGTAAAGGCGACTAAGGGATAGGGCTGTTTAACATCAGACAGATATATACAGTTCAGACTCAGCTTTGGATGCATTGCTCGAGGCAACAATTGTGCCCGGAAGACGGCAATAGGCTCACCCCCTATTACGTGGGACTAAATTCAATGATTGGTGAAATGTGGGTGTTAATTCACCTCTGCCTAACCCTCCGTCCAATCAATTTGAATGAGAGGCAGCCGTACGCGGGTTACAGGTGGAGCCGCCTGTCACCCTGGCAGAAGCGGGCCGCGGCGGCAGCGCACCTCGTGGGCCTCCCCTTTTCGGGGACGAGTTGGGGACTCTGTAGTCTCCACACCCGAGAAGAGGGTCAGTTCATGGAGAGATGGCCCTGCGTCGGCCGGGGTGCGAGGGATATGCCTGTCAACCTCACCTTCGGTAACCAAAGCGATCCATAGGCGTTGCGTTTTGGTCGGTTCGAGTCCGACATAACCTCTTCCACCGGCTCCGGTGGGGGGGTATCCGCGAGGATTATGCGTACGTATAAAAAAAGGGTTAGTGTGCACCTGGGAAATGAAATTCGCTAAAGACTCTAAGAGAGAGAGGCGTCTAGCGATATGTATACAATTTCTAGCGGTAAGTAAACATAGGAAGATGTACCATTGCCTGATATAGAATCAGATACCTACATAATTGAGAAGGCCACACGACAACAGAACAATCTAACTTCTGAACTAATTGACGTGAGTACCGAAGTGATCTCCGCGATTCTCCAACTTTATTGACTATCCTTGCAATTGGATTACAAAAAAAGATAGAAAGTGTAGAAATTTGAAGGGTCGGTAGCTTAGTGGCCTTACGATCAAAAGGTCTTGGGTTCAACGTGAGAATTTTCAAATAACGTATTGGGAATCTGCCAGATTTGTTGACATTTATGATTACTGCACAGCTCCCTTATGTAGTAGGTAACGTGATGATTTATAGCCTATAGATATAAAAGCTGTTCAATACAAAAATATTTTTTCAATAACAACCAGTAGTACCTAAGATTAGTTCAAAGAAACAAACTCTTCAGCTTTATTATATTAAGTACAGATGGGGTAATTACTTCAAATACTGTGAAAGAAATTGTTCCGAAATGTTACATACTTAATTACAACTATGTTAATTAAGACCTAAGATTAAAGACAGGACAGGACAGGAATTATGTAACTGTTTGTATTCCCGAAAAAATAATAATAAAATAAAAAAAAGAATGAAAATAAAATTGTCTATTGACCATTAATTGATTAAGGTACATATAGGTATTCATTTCGTTTAATCAGGGTTATTCCGAAATTTCAAAACAAGCATTGTTTTTCATCAGTATTTCAAATCGTCAAATCAATTAATCAATTAGCCAATGCTGGACATGGACCTCTCCCAATTACGCCGACAAACAATATGGGGTTCTTCAAAAATTGTATTAGAATGTTTAATCAGGGTCGGCAGCGCGAGTGTGAAGCCCCTGGTATTGCACACGTTTATAGGCCACGGTAACCACTTCCCAATAGGTGGGCTGTGTGCTTATCTGCCACCTAAGTGGTAAAAAATTTCTATCCTCTGCTTTCCGCATTCAGTCAGTCCCACCCACCTTTTTCAGGTCATCCCTCCATCTGGCCAGGGGGTGTCTTATTTTTCGTTTTTCTTAGATATTTATCATTTCAACAATAGTTATTCGGCTTGGAGCAGTGAGAAGTTTGAGACCCGTAAGCGATCGATTCCTGATCCGCTTGACGTAGGCTACTTGCATACTTTTGTATACCTATTGCCTAAAGGGTTGAAATAAGAAATTATCCCTTGCAAAGCCGGGATAGGCTGCTAGTAATGACGTCATCTTGATATGTTACTCACCATCAATCATAATTTTAGGGCGGAGGTAGGACACAACTGTATCCCGTCTCAATTGAGTAGTCCGACTGGGGAAGTACCTCTACCACGGCTAAAATGGAACTCATTACCAGCTCACGTGTTTCCTTCTTCCTACAGTTCCGGGTCCTTTAAGCGGGGCGTGAAAAAGCATATGATGAGGCCGTCATCAAGCTGAGTGTCACCATTGTCACACGGTATGTGTGAGTAATGGTGACCCTCTTTTCTGGGACTTTGCCTTCAGCTTACCATCAGGCAAGGAGAAGTCCAATTGACGTGTCCTATATAAAAAAAAAATGACGTCGTGCTGTATTCCCAGCTGAGAGTAGGTTAGCCAGAGCTCACAGAAGAGTTTTTGTGCTGTCAGTGGGAAGACTAAAGGCTTGACCTGATTGTGTCTTTTGCACTAACGGCACAGAAATTCTTATAAGGTCGATAGCATGTTCATTGGTCACGGTAATCACTTTCCATCGTGTGTTTGTCTACCGCCGCGTGGTTCTCTGCAACGCTACGTGGTTCCCGGCAAAGTAGAATTTGGGCCACCCCATCACTTCCCATGCGGTGTCGTACAAGGCGACTAAGGGCTGTTTAACATCAGACAGATATATACAGTCCAGACTCAGCTTTAGATGCATTGCTCGAGACAACAATAGTGCCCGGAAGACGTCAATAGGCCCACCCCCTATTACGTGGGACTGAATTCAATGATTGGTGAAATGTGGGTGTTAATTCACCTCTGCCTAACCCTCCGGGGATAAAGGCGTGATTAAATGTATGTATGTATGTATGTTTGTCTACCACCTAAGTTATATAAAAAAACAATCAATTTGAATGAGAGGCAGCCGTATTCTGCGTGGATGTAGGTATGCCGTGTGCTCAACTGCCAGTATTGCCACATAAGTGGTAAAAATAAGAAAGAAAATAAATACAATGTACATTATATGGCATTAACACAAGTCACAAGGTACTATCACTAGAGAAGAGGGCCAGATCGTGAGAGATGGCCCTGGGTCGGCCGGGGTGCGAGGGATATGCCTGTCAACCTCACCTTCGGCAACCAAAGCGACCCACAGGCGGCGTGCGTTTTAGTCGGTTCGAGTCCGACATAACCTCCTCCACCGGCTCCGGTGGGGAGGTATCCGTGGGGATTTTGTGCACGTAAAAAAAAAAAAGATCATAAAAAAGATCACTTATAATCGATAACTGAGCCGGCGGTACTGCTTAGATCTAGCTGGTCTATTTTTAAAGGTTGCCTGGTAGTACAGCTCGTTGTAGGTAGGTACCTATTAGGTATATAATATTCAGACCTCTCTACCTATGCTATTTATTTCAAAATAAAGTCAATCTTCCCTTTTGATCTACCTAAGATACCTATATTCGCACCTGCAATCCCAAAAAAGTTAGATAGTAGTGAAAAAACACCTGCAATTCACCAATTTTTATAAGTAGTTCATAGCTATTTAATTATGAAATCACTGGATTACAAACAACAAAATAATGTTGATCCCAATTGGAATAACGAGTTTGAATATACAGCGGTACAATAATTTCAAACATAGAATATCCAATAAATCGAAATACAGAATCATTGACGAAAGGGATCGCAAAAATCAATAGTCGATGTACGGAGCGAGCACGCTGCCTACAAACACCCATTCGAAACCAAACAACTTTATTAGAACCCTCCGCAGTACGATAACAACTTGTATTGCTTTTTAAATAGGTAGCAGATTGATTTAACACACATTGGAGTTATGACGTTATGCCACGGTACACCAAAGAACAGATAATCGACGCCTAGCCTTGTGCGATATCGATTTTGACAATGGCTACTTTCACTGAATCGCAAAACAAAACCAGTATCCATCTCTTTCGCTCTTACCTGGAAAAACTGCATGACAGAAAAGGATGGGTCTAAAAAAATTGGTTGCAGTGAAATTTGGGGTTGCCGTCGCGGCGTTGCTATGGTTACAGGTCGCCGAGGGTATGATTTTTAATATACGTGTTCGATATTTTTAGGTCAAAATGTCGGAGCTCATTATAAAAGTATTCATGGAAGATAACAAACTAGAAATATGCATGGAAAAAGAAAATATTCTCATGTCGCTGGATAAAAACGATTGCTGCATTGATTCGGTAAGATTTTCACTGAGTTTCGTAGCGGAGCGTCACAAAATGGCGTCTGAAAATTTGATAATTTTATTGATTTTTTGACAACATCGATAATAATTATAAGTATTTATATAAATAGTAACTGAATAGATAATGTATCCAGGTCGTTGCTTATAAAAGCAAATCGATATTTGTAGAGCGATACATATTGATAGATTCTTCGAACAATCTCCTGTTTTACAAACATACTATTTTTCTCTACATCCATGCCATATCCATGCATATTTGCATACATGCATATATTCACGCTCGTAAATCTTCGAAAAGGTAGGCAGAGGTGTATTTGTATCCACATTTCGCTAACTTGATTTTCGGTAAAACATAATCGGAGCGGGCTTATTACCGTCAAGCGAAGACTGTCATAGGCTGTATGAATCACTGAGGGGGTCCAAACGTAAAAGTTAGTTTTCATGAACCCCCTAGGGGCTTAGGCGGGGATACAGGTGAAAAACACAGTCAGGGACAATCTGCAAATTGCAATATACCAAAATGGTAAATTTCGTACTAAGACTAGATTTTGTCGTTATTTTTGCTTACTTACTGCAGATAAGATATCTCTTTCTGTATCATACATACATACGTACGAAACTTCGTAGTAGTTCCTCATCTTCCCCAATGGAGTAGGCAGAGATCACATGTTTCCATGTGCTACGATTATACGAAAATTGCGGCAATACAGTTATACATAATTTTGAACATATTAAAATAAGAATCAAAGAATCAATTTCATTTATTCAGTTTAGGCACATAAAGAGCACATATGAACGTCAAAATTTTACAATTATGTATGTCAAGAAATAATATAAAAATATTAAATAATGTAAAAATAAACCATTGGAAAATGATTCTTTCGCTGGTTCGGTAGATTAGTTCTACTGAGAAGATACCAGCAAGAAACTCAGCGAACTACATTAGAACTAGATTATTATATTTTATTATTAGATATAATAGTACTAACTGACCCACCCCAGCTTCGCCCGGGGTATATTTTGAAGCTTCATATCCCTTTGGGCCCGTAGGTTTTAGTCATCAAAATATGTATGAAAAATTGCCGGATTTGTTAACATTTATTATCAATGCTCCGCTTCCTTGAGTAGTAGCGTGATGATATATACCCTAAAACCTTCCTCGATAAATGGACTACCCAACAATGAAAGAATCATTCAAATCGGACCAGTAGTTCCAGAGATTAGCGCAAACAAACAAACAAACTGCAGCTTTATAATATTAGTAACATAACATAACATAAACTCACGCCTATATCCCCGATGGGGTAGGCAGAGGTGCTAGCACCCACATTTCGCCAGTTTATGTTTAGGTCCCAATGTAATAGGTGGCGAGCCTATTGCCATTAACCGGGCACTTATAAACCTGCGATAAATACACACATAACTTCGAAAAGCATCGAAAAGTCATTGGTGGTGGTAATATTAGTTTAGATTAAATATCTGAAATTGGCCTTAGTGAAAAATTAAACCTTAATTTCTTTGTCACTCAGAATGAGGATTAAGTCATCTGACAGCCATTTCAAGACACTCCACTCATTGATATCTAGATCAAAAGTATAGGGTCTGGACTGCGGATTGACATACCTACTTAGATTAGACACATACACATTACACACAGAAATGCAAATTTATTTATGTATATTATTATACCTCAGGACAGGGTTTAATCTATACTAATATTATAAAGCTGCAGAGTTTGTTTGTTTGTTTGTTTGAACGTGCTAATCTCTGGAACTACTGGTCCGATTTGAATGATTCTTTCACTGTTGGGTAGTCCATTTATCGAGGAAGGTTTCAGGCTATATATCATCACGCTACTACTTAAGGGAGCGGAGCATTGATAATACATGTCAACAAATCCGGCAATTTTTCATACATATTTTGAAGACTAAAACATACGGGCTCAAAGGGATATGAAGCTTCAAAATATACCCCGGGCGAAGCTGGGGTGGGTCAGCTAGTCAATAATAATCCTTTTATCATATAACAAATGATTGCATTTATTACTTTCCTTCTCCCAGCATATCCTCACTGGAGAGTTTTTGTGCTGTCAGTGGGATGACCAAAGGCTTGTCCTGCTTTGTCCTCTACACTGACAGCACAAAATCTCTGTTCTTACAGGGTCGGCAGCACGGATGTGACTCCATTGGTGTTACACACGTTCATAGGTCATGGCAACCACTTACCATCAGGTGGGCCGTGTGCTTGTCTGCCACCTAAGTCATATAAAAAAAACCAGTACATAATGATAATGATTTCTCCTATATTATATTTAATCCTATTATTTTAATTAATTATATTACGTAATATATTTAATCCTCTATATTATTCAATTATATAATTCTCGCTTCTTCCGATCCGGCTCGTTCCTGGGGCAAAGGTTGGCTATTGCCATTCAGCGGGGCAACGCGGCCAGCATCATGGGCACCTTTGCGCCGGGAACGATGCGGAGTGGGTTGTTTGACGCGACATGATCGCGGGTTTGTTTTGTGTATTTATGTTTTAATTATTTTGTATGTGATAAATAAAGAGCTTTATTAAAAATTCTATAATATCAATATATCAATAATATAATATTAACGAAACGCGAAAAAAACGAAAGTCGGTGGCCGTGTATGTTATTTTTGGCGGCAAATAGATAGGGCAAAAACCATAGATAATAATAGATGCAATAGGTAATATCAAAGAGTATTTATAATGAACGAATGTCTCGAGTTACATATAGGTATATTGAGGCTTACCTACTCGATACAAGCTAACAATATAAACGCGAAATACCACTGATGAGTCACGAAATATCAGAAACTAACTCAGATAAACTTGAAATTGGGCAAGTAGGTTCTTTATAGGGTGTAGACTACCGCTAAGAAAGGATTTTACGAAACTTAACCCTTATTAAACTAGCAACCGCCATCGACATCGTACGCACGGACCCGCCACGCGCACGAAGTCACAAGCGGCCGCTGCTATTAATAAATTCATGCATACAAGTATTTGCACTGAGCCCCCAAAATTAGTCCCAGGAGGTCAAAATTGGGAATTCTACCTCACACATTGCGACCTTAGACGGTACGCAATGTGTGGTATGAGAGAAACTTCATTCAACAAGCTGTGGAATGAACTACCTGCAGCGATTTTCCCAAGCGCCTACTATATGAGGTTCTTCAAGAGGGGCATTAGAAGGTTTCTTCAGGGTCAGCAGCGCGAGTGTAACGCCCCTGGTGTTGCACACGTCCATTTGCCACGGTAACCACTTCCCATAAGGTGGCCGTGTGCTTGTCTGCCACTTAAGTGGTTTAAAAAAATAGTCAGTGGGAGAGGTTATGTCGGACTCGAACCGATTAAAACGCATGGTGTCTGTAGGTCGTTGTGGGTTATCGAAGGTGAGGTTAACAGGCATATCCCTCGCGCATTGAGCGGGCCATGAATCTCATTCTGACCTGACAGTCGAATGCATTACCAATACGCCACATAGCATCCCCATAATATTATAATTCTACGCTTGTTTAAAAATACAGTGATATTTCAGAATAGGATATGATATGGTTCGTAGCTATACAGGATGTATTTTTGAAACAGTGCAGTTAGCGCAGTTACCTCAATCGATATAGTTAGAGCAAAATATTTCTTAGGAGGCCTTGCATAACTTTTTAAAATGCTCTGAACTTCATTCACAAATTTTGGCAAAATCGTACAGTCGGTAAGAAAAATGCTGAAACTTAAAAAAATATACCGTACAACGTGATCATGGCACTTGCAACAGCACCGAAATGTCGGTTGCTCTACAAAAATAATTAACATAGTAAATATCCCGTAATAAAATTTGTGTCGTCAGTGGGAAGACTAAAGGCTTGTCCTGGTTTGTCTTCTACTCTGACGGCACAGAAACTATACTTACAGGACTGTGACTCCTCTGGTGTTACAAACGTCCATAGGCCACGATAACCACTTTCTATCAGGTGGGCCGTGTGCTTGTCTGCCACCTAAGTGGTATAAAAAAAAAACCCGGCAAGTAAAGTTAAAAATATATTTTTTTAACTTTTACCACATTTATTTGGAGACTTTGCCGTACTGTTTCCACGCTGACGAGACGGGTTGGTTCAGGGTTTTATTAGGAGTTTACCTTCTCTCGCAATGATATCGTCTCCGTACTTTTCCGTTAGTCACCTCTTACAACGCCCTTCGGATAAGATGGGATATTTCTCCGTCACCACACGAATAATTTGATCGAATGATTTCAATGGCTTCTTTTTATTAATGAATTTAGGACTCAATTGCTCGTCTGTTGCATACTGCTAATGCACTTATCTATTCTGTGACGAAGAAAGAATTACCACGGCATCTCATCAGAATTGTGTCGTAAGAAGCGACTAACGGCAAAATACGCAGACGATATCACTGTGAAAGAAGGAAAACTCTAAATAAAACCCTGTATCAACCCGTCTGGCCAGTGTGGAAACAGTTGGCCAAAGCCTCCCAACATTGGAAAATCCAGCAGGACTGTGATAGGCTTAATGATTGAATCATTGATTCTGTGACACTTAGTCCAATGTATGTACATTGCCATCAGAAGTTGTTCACCACTAACCTCGAGAGCTTTAGTGCTGTCAGTGAGAAGACTCAAGGGTTGTCCTGCTTTGTCTTCTGCACTGGCGGCAGTTGCCTCTCTGTTCTTAGAGTGTGACTCCTCTGATATTGCACACGCCCATAGGCGACGGCAACCACTTTCCATCAGGTGGGCCGTGTGCTTATCTGCCATCTAGGTGGTATAAAAAAACATTTAAAACGATCTTATCAGTGAAATAAATTATTAAATACATTTATATCTATCAATACTTGAAGCGATAACGTGGTTCCTTGCCACCTAAGTAGTAAATAAAAAAATATTTAGATCCCTTTTTACGAAAATTGCGCGCACGTTGAAGGGTGAGAATTCGCATAGTGATATGGAGAAGTAGTACATCATATTAATATTCTTTTGAATTATTCATAAAAATACATTAAATTAAACATTACACACACACGACCATGCTTTTGTAATACACACACGCATTCACCCATGTATCGCCAATGTCAAAACGAATTTTGACATTATTGAAATGTTCAAAATTGACAGATATAAATAGAATAAAAAAAAATAAGGAGGTTAACTTATTGAGTAAACCTCCTTATCGTTGAAACTACAGAAAAATTATAGGCCGTATTTCGACCACCCCACGGGCCACTAATAGTAATGATACGGAGGTAGTTGGTGTGGTGACGGAGAAAGAATACAAGTATCACCACCCCATCTCATGCGAAGGGTATCGTAAGAGGCGTCTAACGGAAAAATACGCAGATATCACTGCGAGAGAAGGAAAACTCAAAATAAAACCCTGTACCAAGTACCAACCCGTCTGGCCAGCGTGGAAACAGTAGGCCAAAGTCTTTTTTTTTTATACCACTTAAGTGGCAAACAAGCACATGGCCCAACTGGTGCAAAGTGACTATGGACGTGTGCAAAACCAAAAGATTCAAACTCACGCTGCCAACCCTGCAAGCATTGAGAGTTTCTGTGCCGTGAGTGTAAAATACAAAGCAGGACAAGCTTTTGGTCTTATCACTGACAGCACAAAAACCCTCCAGTGAGCTCTGGGTACCCTACTCACTGCTGGGAATACAACATAAGGTTATTATGGCCGCGGTATTATGTAAAGTCTCCCAACATTGGGATAGGCTTTTTTTATACCAATTAGGTGGCAGACAAGCACACGGCCATCCTGATGGGAAGTGGTTACCGTGGCCTATGGACGTTTGTATCACCGGAGTCACAGTCGCACTGCCAACCCTGTAAGTACAGAGTGTCTGTGCCGTCAGTGTAGAAGACAAAGCAGGACAAGCCTTTAGTCTTCCCACTGACAGCACAAATTTTCCATTGAGTACTGGCTATTCACCTATGGCCTATGTCCAGCAGTGGACTCCGATGGGCTAATTGATTGATAGTTGGTAGTCGGTACGTAACTTAAAATGTTCGCATATTCCAGCTTTTATCAATGCTGTTTTTGGTGTTGCAAGCATTTCCCAACGTCATATATAGGTATCCCCAAACCTGTTATTTTGCTATGTCGGGAAAGTGAAGAGTATAAATAACGACACGTGTATTGCGCAGTTCGCCTTTGCACGAGGCATTCTCAAATGTTGGTCCGTCTCACGTTTTTGTTCATATTCTGCCGAGAGTTTATAAGTCATTTTACCAACCCAAAAATAGTGTACAATGTGAGAATACATATCTTATTCACCATATATATTTTTTCTATATCGCATATCGCACATGAGGTATGATACGACGGTATTCCCGTCCCAATTGAGCAGTCCAACTGCAGAAGTACCTCTACTAAACAGAATACCACGGCTATAATAACCTCGTGTTGTGTTCTCGGCGGTGAGTAGGGTAGCCAGAGCTCACTGAAGAGTTGTTGTACTGTCAGTGGGAAGTCTAAAGGATTATCCTGATTGTGTCTTCTACACTGACCGCACAGAAGCTTTCTGTTCTTACAGGGTCGGTAGTATGGGTGTGACTCTTCTGGTGTTGCACACGTTCGTAGGTCGGGGTAACCATTTTTCATCAATTTGGGTCTGCCAACTAAGTTGTATGAGAAGCAATGGTGAAATTCCGTACAAAAATAGAATGGGGCTTGGGAAAGGACATAACGCTACCTTTTATGGAATGGAAAGAGGGCTTAAAGGTATAAAGATAACCTGATGTTTGATTCAGTGATAGATTAGAGAGTTGCAGAGAATTTAGGCTATGTTTGGTTGCAGTAGACGACATCTACACGGGTGGAGTTGAGGGCAAAATCTAGTGTACAATATTGAAACCAGAACTCTTCTACTTTGTTAAAAAACTCAATCATCATCATTTTACTATGGTTCCCGGTTATATCCAAGACTTCCATCTTAAAACTTAGGGTCCACTTATTCGTTTTTGTCATGATAGTTTGACTTATACAGCTTTGCAGGGAGCGACTGGAATCTGCTATAGGGGAACCTGCATTCTGATGCAGGTTCCCTCTTGAGAGGAGGCGTTTTGATGGACTAGGCTCTGACCAAGTCAATCAACAGGTTACAGGTTTACCGGTTAGCAGTTGTGGTTGGTTTGAGTATCAAAGATCTTGATATGTTATTTTTAAACTTTCGCGGTGTGAATTCATAATTATACTAAGTATCGGGACTTCTCGCGAATTATATTTTGGAACTTACTATTTCTGCCGACGTTTCGGATGCGTTGCAGCACCCGTGGTCACGACTTGACTAGTCTTCGAGCGTCGAGATGTATGCGGGGAACATTTTTTTGAGCGCCTACCCACCATTACACTTATTATAAATGGTTAGGCTGGCGACACACCACACTCACTATGTCAGTTTTTAACGGCACTGTGTTTTTTGGTTTTAGTATCTTAATCACTGGATTCCGACACCCGACTCAAGATGTTCTGCTACTGCAGTAGCAGAACATCTTGAGTCGGGTACCAATCACTGGATTGAGCTTCATCAACCCAAAGTCCTCTCCACTGATCGCCACTACTATTCACGGATTGTGCGTGAAGCCATTGAAATCAAAAAATATAAAAAATTCAATAGGGAAGATGGATTCAAGCTATCCGGAACGTGGAATCCAGTGATTAAGATACTAAAACCAAAAAACACAGTGCCGTTAAAAACTGACATAGTGAGTGTGGTGTGTCGCCAGCCTAACCATTTATAATAAGTGTAATGGTGGGTAGGCGCTCAAAAAAATGTTCCCCGCATACATCTCGACGCTCGAAGACTAGTCAAGTCGTGGCCACGGGTGCTGCAACGCATCCGAAACGTCGGCAGAAATAATAAGTTCCAAAATATAATTCGCGAGAAGTCCCGATACTTAGTATGATCTTGATATGGTCCCAAATACAGTCACTCTCACTCAATCTCTTAAAATCTTTCACCTAAGGAAAGTCAGAGATGGTTGTCAAGACACGGATAATTTTGATTTAATTCATTCACGCCTATAAATCACCGAGGCAGAGGTGTATTAAAATATTTCGCCTGAGGAGGTCCTAATCGAGATGGTCATGGGTCAGCCGGGGTGCGAGGGTTATGCCTGCCAACCTCACCTCCAGCAATCAACAACGACCCTCAGACGACGTGCGTTTAAGTCGGTTTAAGTCCAACATAACCTCCCACCGGCTTCAGCGGGGAGGGGTTTTCGTGGGGATTTTTCGCACGGAAAATATTACACCCATATTTTGCCATCTATGATTTTCCCATTTTACATTTTTTATTAGGTCCCACGTAATGGGGAAATTTTTAATTCTGATACTTAATGAAACAGGATACTCCTCGTTTCTGGGAAGAAGAACATTTAACAGACCGATAACCAAACTTTTCCTATTTTTATCGTGCGAAAAAGTCCCACGCACGCCCCCCACCTGTCCCTCCCGCCATAGCTGATGGAGGAGGTTATATCGGACTTGGACCGACTAAAACGCACGCCGTCTGAGCGTCGTAGGTTGCCGGAAGCATATCCCTCGCACCCTGAAACTAAGCGATCCCCTGATTTCTATTTTTTACTCATGACATGTCAAACCCTAAATAAAAAAAGAAGTGTACGACTCAAAACACGTAAAACTGGTTTGTCAAAATTCAACTCTGTAATGAAAGGGCTCGCCTCAAACTGATATCGCTCCAAAAGGGGTTGATAAAACAATATAAAGTTACCTTCGGAAGTGGTTCCGCACCCCAGCGGTTCGCCCCTTCGTGTCCGATGTGAATACGAAGCCCTATAAAAGAACAGAGGATATTAAAACATTTGTTTTAAATTTTTATAAAGTTAGGTTATCGATTAAGAAATAGAAAAAATTGTATCGGTTCAAGCGGGATTCATGAATAGTTGCTTTAAAATTTCATTCAAAAAGTTAGGTTATGTTATCATGATAATGAATTTCGATATACAAGGATACCATTAATGGAATGCGCAAGCGCAAGTTATTATAATATTGTTTATACGCATTTGAGAACCCATAGTAGGATACTTGGTTTGGTTCTAGGTAGTGCCGATCACTGTGTCTTAGATTTTTTGATTTGTTTAATCTTTTGTTCTTGTCTATTCGAGAGGATTTATCACACTAATAGACCACACTTTATCTTAAAAAACTGAAAAAACACATAAATGAGTGGCATAAAAAACAGTGTGCAAAAATCTATCTACAAAAAAATGCAACACCCCTTTGCATCTTAACCACATCCCTATAAGAAAAAGGTCACTGCCCCCGGAAGATAGTGCGTGGCACGAGCCACAGGTGTTCCGCTCGATAATATCGATTTGTCGGCACGATCGATTGTGACGTCACAACATGGCGGCGGCGCGCGCAGCTGTCGCTTATGCTAATGATGTAGGGTCGACAAAATAGGGGTTATATGAACAATATCAGTTTTGAAACACGCAAATGTAGTTTTTTTACATCTTATTATTAGTTATTTTGTGTTGTTTGTGACGCGTGACGGCACGTGGTGGTCTTTGGACTGGAACTTGGTAGAATATTTTTTTATACTAAAATCTTAGTTAACTTATGAACCGCGGTCGCCTAGTGGTATGGGTAATGGACTGCTGAGACGAGATTTCGGGTTCGATCCCAGGTTTTACCATGGCACACACCAATGACTTTTCGATGCTTTTCGAAGTTATGTGTGTATTTATCGCAGTTTTATAAGTGCCCGGTTAATGGCAATAGGCTCGCTACCTATTACATTGGGACCTAAACATAAACTGGCGAAATGTGGGTACTAGCACCTCTGCCTACCCCTTCGGGGATATAGGCGTGAGTTTATGTTATGTTATGCTTAGTTAACTACTTAACTATTCTTAATTCATTCTTATTTTTAAAATATACTCTCCCTTTAAACAGGTGGTAAAGTCTACCACCACCTTGCCACTTTTTATGTATTTGAGTAGCAGCTGTAGTTATGTTGTCTTTTGCACTGCTACGATTTTGTTTTCTTTGTTCTCCCATTTTTCCATTCCCTTTTGAAGATAGTAAAACTTTTTTATACCATTTAGATGGTAGATAAGCATTCATCTCACTTGATGGGGAGTGGTTACCGTGGCCTATGGATCTTTCTGATGCCTTTCTTGAAGTTTCAATTATTGCAAGCATTTACAGGGACAGGGTAACCACTTACAATGAAGTGTACCACTTGCTGATTTACGGCCTTAGTAACATATACACACAAAATATTATACTACCTTATTGAACGAACATAGCCACATCATCCATTGAAATACGTCCGTGTGGTGACGGACAGAGATTATAATCTCATCCCATCTCATCTGAAGGGTTTCGTAAGAGGCGACTAACGGAAAGTAGGTCAAAGCTTCCCAACATTAAGCCTATCCAGGTCAAAGTCCAGCAATGCATTGCTATAGGCTAATTATTCTTCTCCATCATAGCAATAATCCCAGTTGCATCTGAAACTTTTACCTCTGAGTCTGGGGTCCGTTTTACCTGTCTAACTGATTTGGTTGAACTTCGGTATGTTTCGTGAAGCAACTGCCATCTAACTTCCACAGCTCAAAGACGATATCGAAGCATTGCAGTTAGACCAGTTATTGTACTTTTATTAGGGCTCCAAGTACCCGTAACGACTGCCATAGATGTTCGTATGGCAAACAGGATCGACGATACCTTAACGTGCTCTCTGAGGCACGGCCAGACCAATGCTAATACCCATATTCATGTACTCAAATATTTGCCCGGGATACGAACCTGCGCCTCCTACACACATACAGGTCTTAGATGTCACCCGCACATGGTGCAGAACATTCGACGAAGAACCAAGCGGTTAGGTGGCTCTTTCCTCTGTCGCACCATTAAGGCCTGGAATTCATTACCAGCTCACGTGTTTCCTTCTTCCTACAGTCCGGGGTCCTTTAAGCGGGGCGTGAAAAAGCATATAATGAGGCCGTCAAGCTGAGTGTCACCATTGTTACATGGTATGTGTAAGTAATGGTGACCCTCTTTTCTGAGACTTTGCCTTCAGCTTACTATCTGGCAAGGCGAAATCTAATTGACGTGTTTTATATTTAAAAAAAACGTAGCAGCCGCTTTCACTACCAACATGCCACAGAGGCTCTCAATAGGCTAATTGATTGACCCATTGAAATTGAATTAATTTTAATGAAATCTGTACGATTTTTATTTTGCTTGTTTTTTATTTACCTTGCTATGTATTGACTATGGTTACTGAAAAGCACCCGGAGCAAAAATTAGAACCAGTATAAATAATAAAACTAACAATACATACTTCGTAAATTACGATAGTTTAAATGACCTTCAACACCTTTCTACATAAGAGATTTTTTTTTGTCCTTTCCGATACTATTGAGAAATGTTTAAGATCTAAAGATGCCAAGGCATTCTACAGGGTTCTTTGATGATTCTCTTACCGTGGCAGCTGTGCGCCTGTGGAATGAACTACTAGTGAAAATAAGACGAGCTTAGACGTTAACGTAATTCCTCCCAAATATTCCATCCAACATAAATTTCCATCCAAAGTTTGCCTGGAAGAAATTGCGTAAAGTGATAAGGTCGCCCTTTGTACTGCTCTTGTCTTCTTAATTTCTGTATCATGAATATTGTAATTGGCGTACTTACAATAAAGTATATAATAAATAAATACATTCAACAACATCGCCCCTTATTACAAAATCAGGATTAACTGAAAACTAAATTTTATATAATGTGAATTCTTAAAAGCTTTTAACATTTTTTGTCCAAATTTTGTAATAAGTAGAATTTATCTTTCGCTAACTCGAGTCAGGAAAACCCACGCTGTTTTTTAACTCGAGCAGAATGAATAGTGAATAGAGTAGTTATCAGTATTTTTCCCTATCTCCGATAAAGTACCAACTTGAAGTTGCAAGGTGTATATAATGTCAGTAGGTGTACTTGTAATAATGACGTAATGCTAGTGCTGGCAGGACGTGGCATAGGGGCTGCGTAAGACGATAGTGATGTACTTGTGAGCATCGATATTGCTATCCTTACTGATTCTACTTTATAAAAGCGAAAGTAACTTCTTTTGTCTGTTATCTTCATATCTAGCCAGTTAATCATGAAGAAAAACAGAGGAGTGGGATAATAGTTTCAGCGATAAACTAGTACCGCGGGCGTGGGCGGAGATGCATGCAGTAGCTAGTTTATTATTAGTCTGCATTTTAATTAATCAAATAGACCATCGCAGTCCACTGCTGTTTTGCGGCTTTGGCCTACTGTTTCCACGCTGGCCAGACGTGTTGGTACAGGGTTTTATTTCGAGTTTTTCTTCTCTCGCAATGATATAGTTTGAGTATTTTTCGTTAGTCGCCTTTTACGACACCCCACGAATGAGAAGGGGCGGTGATACTACTTGTATTCTTTCTCCATCACCACAGACAGTAGTAGGTATATGTTTGTCAATATGTAATTGAATCTCACAGGTGTGGGAGCTATATGTTATTTACTTTAGGATTGTATCATCAATTCTTTTAATATCAAATCTGAGTCTTAAGAGTGATCTGAAACCCAGTTCTTTATTTTTCTATCCTTGCTCTTATTCTTTTCAATCTGTAAGTTCTAAGCGCCCAAGTGACACCTTGCATGTAGTAAACATGCTTGAATTACAGTAACTACTTCGTTAAAACCAAACGGAAATATTCATTTTATTGCAATTTCGATATCGAATTTGATATTCAACCCACAAGGCGCCTCACTAGCAGCCCTTTGTCACGAGCCAGGTGTCGAGCGGGGTCATTTTGAGCTACTGTTGGTGTGTGTGTTGGGTTAAATGTGTGTACATGTGTGTGTGTGCGTTCTTCCGTCTGCAACTGTTAAATACACATCTTGTTTTTTTTTCTAACAGGGTGTATCTGATGTTGTAGATATTTATATTAATGTGGTTGGGACCGTCTGTTCGTTGTTGAAGTGTAAATTTATGAATTATATGATATTTAGGTTTGTTTTCTGTACATTATTTTTGTTGGGATGTAAGTGATTAATTATTGATCTCATAGATGTTATTTGATCGTCAAACGTGAGTTGTAACTATTGATTCATGGTTAAGGCGTGTTCTAAATACTCATAAAAAGTACTTTCTAAGCACTTTATCTCAAATATATTTTTCACGTAAAAGGAGTATAAATTGTAGAAGTATAATTATGTCTTAAAAGGAAAGCATAAGTCTCAAACCTAAAACAGTATACAATTTCATTATTCGTCAAATTAATTCACAACATAACATAAACTCACGCCTATATCCCCGAAGGGTTAGGCAGAAGTGCTGCCCATAACACTTGCTGCGTTGCCACGTTGGATGGCGATGGCCAGCTTTTGGACCACCCGGACGACCCGGAACGAGTGGCACCGGTCGCCTCGATGAGCCTCCGTCCGATTTTTTTAACCTAAAATACCCCAAAATATCGATGTCTATAATAATTCTAGACTTTACGCAACAAAAAACTAGCGCACCATTTTGCTAATATTAGTAGACATCGAAAAAAGTCTCTAGTTGGAAACCTCCCATAGTCTCGAGATTTTATGGATTCATAAAATTAATACTACGAAACAAACAATAACTCGAACGTAGACCTTCCAAGCGTCTCGAGTTGTATTTATTCGTAGTAGTAAAGATTCTCGTAGCCTTTAAGTTGATGCTACGAGATTTGTAAGTAATGGTGACCCTCTTTTCTGAGACTTTGCCTTCAGCTTACCATCAGGCAAGGCGAAGTCTAATTGACGTGTTCTATAGAAAAAAAAATCGTATTTATCATGGGGAAAGACTCCCCTGCGACCATGGTGGGTGAAAAGCAATCGAAATGTCAGGCTCAGAGTAAATAATAAAATACCAAATACACCGCGATAGAATCTGTTAAAAATTGATTTAATTCATGAGCATGGGTAGGCAGAAGTACTAGCATCCGCATTCCGCCAGTTTATGTTTAGGTCCCGATGTAATAGGTGACGAGCCTATTGCCATTAACCGGGCACTTATAAACCTGCCATAAATACACACATAACTTCGAAAAGCATCGAAAAGTCATTGTTGTGTGCAATGGTAAAACCTGAAATCGAACCCGAGACCTCGTCTCAGCAGTCCATTCAAAGAATCAAGAATCAAAGAATCAATTTCATTTATTCAGTTTAGGCACACAAAGAGCACATATGAACGTCAACATTTTACAATTTGATATGTCAAGAAATAATATAAAAATATTAAATAATTTAAAAATAAATCATTGGAAAACGATTCTTTCGTTGGTTCGATAGGTTAGTTCTACTGAGAAGATACCAGCAACAAACTCAGCGAACTATATTAGAACTAGATTATTTTTCTTTTTTAAATTTGCTGAGTTTACAATTTATTTTGTGCGAGCAAGCAAGAGACTTATGTTTGTTATGTATTACTCATATTTATATTATTTTGAGGCATGCATTATGTATAATTTATACATATTTGAAATGTGCTAATAGTGAAATTTTTCACAAATTTATTTTTTAACACAGTATTTTAAGATCACTAGAGGGCGCCACATTAGTTTCAGCGGTACGTCGGGTAATATATAAATATTAGTAGTAGGTATGTCTTAGGTGTAGAGGTAGACGGGAATACCAGTCATGACTAATACCAATCGTTTTTAAATAAAAAATATTCGAATGTAACAAACAGGTTTCAATCCAGATTGACAAACAAGTTCTTTTTCAAGTGTAAATAAAAGTGTTTGTATTCAGTAGCTGTTGAATGCAACAAAATATTGTTATTCAATTGAAAGCCATTGATAAATTGAATAGGTTGAATAACACGCTTCGCAATTATAACCTTTAGTTTGATAATACACACGTAATAGAATTATAAAGTTTCAAGTTATTTGCGAATTCGCAATATGGCCGTATTCCCGTTTCAAGTAGTGCGAAATAACGTTCCGGGTATTGTAGCGTTAATTATAGGTATGCCAGTTGGAGTTGTACCGTGAGGTGAGCCCGGCTAGCAAGTAGCCAAGTGACAGCAATGCTTGAAAGAGGGCAAAGCACTCACTAAAACATCTATCCTTGTTCTGAAAAGTTCAAAATATTCACGTTCATTGCTTTTTCATAATTGAAACATAGAAGAATATAAAATAGTAAACGAGCAATGGTTGCGAAATAGTCTGTGTAGTTCGAAATATGTACGGTATAATGTTCCAGGGTAGGTTAAGGGTGCATTGTATACAGCTAACGTCAGATAGCCCGACAAAAGGACACAAATTACTGAAAAATCAACACTGTGTCTATAGCATAGGGTCGAATTTTGAATAGTTGTGAGGATAGATAGGTTGTTTGAATCGAGGGTGAAGAAATAGGGGTGTTTGCAGGCGGCGGGACGCGGGGCCCGAGGGGAGGGCAGGGTGCGTCGCGCAGGCGTGTTCCAGTCGCCCGCGCGACGCCGCTGCCGCCGGCCGCGCGCGATGGACGAAGTACGAGCGCGCGATCGCGCACCACTCACAGTCATAGTCGCCCCCAGCAACGCTTCACCACCCCGACTATCTCCCGCCGACCTCCTTCCCGACGGAGACGCTGCCTTCCACCCTCTATCCGCAGTCAACGGACGTCTCACCCCGCCTGGATTAGAACCAGCATCATACGCAACCCTAACACCATTATTACCTTTACCCCCTATAAGTACAGTTTCGGATAAGTTCGCGTACCATGCGGGGGGGACCTTCACTGTTATACAGCAGCAGCAGTCGTACGCGTCATTATCACCGGCTCCTTACAACGAGCCTTTATCGCCGCAATCCGGATACAGTAGGCGAAGCGCGTCGCCTAGCTCCTTCGAGAGAAGGTCTCCTACGCCGCCACTTCCAAGCCCAGGACTAGATTTAAACGCTGCGCTTCTAGCGAGAGAAGAACAGCAAGCGGCACAGCAAGCGCAGAACGATTCAGAAGAAATAAATACGAAAGAATTAGCGCAAAGAATAAGTGGAGAACTGAAGAGGTACTCAATCCCTCAGGCAATTTTCGCTCAGAGGGTGTTGTGTAGGTCGCAAGGGACGCTGAGTGATCTGTTAAGAAATCCGAAGCCATGGTCGAAGCTCAAGTCTGGGAGGGAAACGTTTAGGAGGATGTGGAAGTGGCTACAGGAGCCCGAGTTCCAGAGAATGTCCGCTTTGAGGCTAGCAGGTATGTAGCGCTTATCCTGTTTTAGTAGAAATAGAATAATATTTTCTTATTAGAAGAAAGGTAAGTATAAGTTTTGAGTTTTTTTTTTGTTTGATTTTGTTTCGCCACGTGCTCTGAATTAAAAAACCTCTTATTAGAATAATATTATGTGTCGTTTATTTCAAGTATATATTAATATCAAGTTCTACGATTCGATGCGTTTAAAAAAAGGAAAATTCTTAGCAAAGTAGTGCATAGTGTGATTATTTGAATTCATTATACAAAGTATGACAAAGTACCTAGGTACCTAAATGAAATTGCATTATTTTAGGTTAGGATTTGTTTGTATTATATTCATACCTTTATATCCCGAAGGGGTAAGCAGAAGTGTATGAACACTCCAATTTCGTTAACTATGATTTTCGGTCCGCCATCTATCGATGATAAGGCGAACTACTTTGGAGTCTTCCACTGCTAAGATAGCAAACAAGGCGTGGGTTACCAGTACACACGAGGTCAATTGCGCGTTACCGTCAACAGTATCCTATTTAAGATAATCCAAAGGAGTATGCATCATCATCATCATCGTTTTGTGTAGTTCTGGGTTGCATACCAAGCTTTCATATCTGAGCCCAGAGTCCAAATACTCTTTCTCTTCACTTTGGTTATGCTTATATGGTTTTTATGGCAGCGACTTTCTTTTTTTATCTAAGACACGCCAACTTGTATTCACCTCGCCTGATGGTAAGCTAAAGGCAAAGTATCAGGAAAGTGTCACCATTATAAACACTAAGTAATGTTACAATGGTGGCACTCAGCTTGGCGGCCTCATCAGATGTTTTTTCACGCCCCGCTTAAAGGACCCGGGACTGTAGGAAGAAGGAAACACGTGAGCTGGTAATGAACTCCAATCCAATGAACTACGAGAGGAAAACCTGGGCCAAAATCCGTCTATCAGTCAGCAGTTGCACCGGCTTGCAACAGAGGTTGGCTTGTTGTTGATGTCATCCACATATATACGAATTCATACGATGGTCTAAGTTAATACAGAAACAGGCGTGATTATACGTAGTTATATGTATTGTGGCACACCAAGACATTGTTAGGGCCGCTTTCTACGACTCGCGATTTTGTGGACCTACGCATAGTGAAAAGAGGCTCGTCCATGATACTGCAGCCATGTTTGTTATAGTACATGCAGCCGTGTCTGCCTTCGTAAAACCACGCACTGTGGGAACCTGACGTTACCGCGTGGCCTCATGATACTACATCGTATTGTACATTGCACTGCCACAAATATTGTCCTCACTACTATCATCGCGCTGTTCCATATTCTAGTATTGTATACCATGCCATATATCTCGGACCCAGATCGCGAGCGAAACGAGCTTTTATTTAATTTTTTATTTCAAAGAATCAAAGAATCAATTTCATTTATTCCGTTTAGGCACACAAAGAGCACATATGAACGTCAAAATTTTACAATTAGGTATGTCAAGAAATAATATAAAAACAGCCTCTGTGGCGTGGTGGTAGTGAACGCGACTGCTACGCAGGAGGCGCGGGTTCGATTCCCGCTCAGTGCAAATATTTGTATGCATGAATATGGGTATTTGCATTGGTCTGGGTGTTTCTATGTATAATATGTATGTATTTACAAAAAAAAAGTATTTAAGTATGTTTATCCGTATTCTAGATTCCATAACACAAGCTAGTTAAGCTATGCTTACCATGGGTCTAGATAGCGTTGTGTAGAATGTTGTACAATATTATTATATATTATTATTATTATTATTAAATAATGTAAAAATAAACCATTGGAAAATGATTCTTTCGCTGGTTCGGTAGATTAGTTCTACTGAGAAGATACCAGCAAGAAACTCAGCGAACTATATTAGAACTAGACTAAACTATTAATAACTATTTATTTATGCTTGGTAGAGTTGAGGTCCTCCTCCGCCGCCGTGACACTCCGTAATATCCTCAAAAGACACCCAAAAACACGTACTGTGCTTATATGGGTTCAAAATGTATCAATTAATCAAGCCTATCACAGTTTACTGCTGGACTTAGGCCTCTCCCAATATTGTGAGACTTTGGCCTACTGTTTTCATGCTGACGTCTGGTCAGGTCTGTACAGGGGTTTATTTCAATTTTTCCTTCTCTAGGAATGATACCATCGGCATATTTTTCCGTTAGTCGCCTCTTAAAACACGCTTGGGATAAGATGGGGTAGTGATACTTGTATTCTTTCTCCGTTACCACACGGACCAAGATATATGGCGGAAGGTATAATCTAGGTTAGTTCTTTGCTCTCATATTGAACTTTGCGGGAATATTGAAATTGAGTATTGAGGCATCTAGACTTTTATAAAACATTTAAGTAGGGTCAAAATAATCGGGATATGGTGCTTGCAATAACGCCGAAATATCGAAACAATGTAACTTGGTAAATAAACATAACATAATCTCACGCCTATATCCCCGAAGGGGTAGGCAGAGGTGCTAGCACCCACATTTCGCCAGTTTATGTTTAGGTCCCAATGTAATAGGTGGCGAGCCTATTGCCATTAACCGGGCACTTATAAACCAGCGATAAATACACACATAACTTCGAAAAGCATCGAAAAGTCATTGGTGTGTGCCATGGTAAAACCTGGAATCGAACCCGAGACCTCGTCTCAGCAGTCCATTACCCATACCACTAGGCAAATATCAATATTTACCACTTGGTAAATATCCCGATTATTTTGATACTAATGTGAGTGACCATGATAGTTTAAATACCTAGTTGATACGGCGATCAGCGGCTTACAGAAGTAATTTGACCAACTGAGCTAGTATACTAGCACGCATACTATTGTAATTAAAGCTTCTTGTTATTTACATTTACAATTAGATCCGGTAGGCGGCGTTGTAATCGGTTTATAAGATGAGAGCTTATTCCCATGTCCCAGGACCACCCCATCTCTTCCTACGGATGTAGTAAAAGGCGACTAACAGAAAGGACAGTATAAATATAGCCCATTACAACGTACCCGCTTGATGGTAATAGGCTCGGCCCTCACTACGTGGGTCCAAAAATCATAGTTTGCGATATATACTACACTTTGCCTACCCCATTTAGGATTTACAGGCGTGAATATATACACAGGACAACACGTGCAGGTCTTAGATGTCATCCGCACACGGTGCAAAACATCCGATCAAGAACCAAGCGGTTCGGAGACTCTTTCCTCTGTCGCACCATTAAGGCCTGGAATTCATTACCAGCTCACGTGTTTCCTTCTTCCTACAGTCCCGGGTCCTTTAAGCGGGGCGTGAAAAAGCATATGATAAGGCCGTCAAGCTGAGTGTCACCATTGTCACACGGTATGTGTAAGTAATGGTGACCCTCTTTTCTGGGACTTTGCCTTCAGCTTACCATCAGGCAAGGCGAAGTCCAATTGACGTGTCCTATATAAAAAAAAAAATAAAAAAAAAAATATATATGTATATTATTCCCGGGCGAAATATGGACCGGGGTCACTAGTAACATTTACTTTCCCTTTATGCAGTATAACCAAATTAAAAAGCAACGTTTTTCCCATAATATATTTAAAAGCAGCAGTGACTATGATATTGGAAATGTGTAGTTACCCCTGGGCCCCCATAACCTTTATGTGTTCTTACCCCAAGTTTTATGGGTGCCGTGGGAAGCGACCGGCTGACACACACCTTTCATGGCGACTAGGAAAGTACATGGGATTTTTACTGAGTCACGATTTTCATTGGGCCGAATTGGTATGGGACTGCGACAAAGTAATTCTTATTGTATGCTCTGTCTGTGTAAGGTAGGCAGAAATAACAACCCATCTTGGTTTGGTTCATTATCCTTTTTTATTGTGCTAAAAACCCCACAGATACCCCCTCCCACCAGAGCCAGTGGAGGAGTTTATCTAAGACTAGAACCGACTAAAATGCACACCGTCTATGGATTGTTGTTGGTTACCAGAAGCGAGGTTGGCAGGCATATATCTCGCACCCCGATCGACCTAGGGCCGTCTCTCTCGATCTGGCCCTCCTTCGGGTTTCATCAGACCTATAGCCTTTAGGTATTTAGGGGTTTATTTATTTATTTAGGTAGGCATATCTACAGTGAAAACATTGATGAGTCACAATGACAAGATATTTAGGTATGTGCTACACAAATTACAGATATGCGCACACCATTGACTGTTTGTCCTACAAAAACATTTATACTTCTTACATACTACTTAAATCATGTTAACAAAATGGCCAGTCAATTAATAATTATACAACGCAAAAACTAACAATGTAAGACATGAAGCGTAACAGGTAGCGTTTAGTGTAAAGATTAAAAATTAGAAGATGGGTCATAACAATCAATTAAAAATAATAATTGAATATATAATTATTTAAATAAAAACTATCTACACTTGTAAGCTACTCGTGTTGTATGACGAATGACGATTTGGTGCACTCACTTGAAGGTGGGAGATCAGATTGCGCCAGATCCTCATCTATCATTTCCGCCCAATAGAGCAGTCCGACTGAGTAGGGTAGCCAGAGCTCACCGGAGAATTTGTGCTGTCAGTGGGAAGACTAAAGACTTGACCTGCTTTGTTCTCTACACTGATGCCACAGAAACTCTGTACTTACAGGGTTGGCAGCGCAACTGTGATTCCTCTGGTGTTACAAACGTCCATAGGCCACGGTAACCACTTTCCATCAGGTGGGCCGTGTGCTTGTCTGTCACCTAAGTGGTATAAAAAAAGAATATCAACCAGCAGATGAACTCAGATGTCAATGGCAATGAATGTCAAGATAAGCAAGTGGGAGAAACGCCATGGTAATGATACTGAGGAAGAATGGCGTATAATAAATAAGCGCATATTCAGGTCCTTGAACATGTTAGGAAAAAAGCCCTATCTCTTATTAAATAGGTTAAAAAAATCATCAATCTGAGATCGTTTAGTCGGAGCCCGTCCAATACCCAATTCGTACAAATATAAAGATATGATCGCCAGTCGTTCAACTCGCAAACCGTCCAAGATTGTCCAAAACGCAATTAGCCGCAAAAACCAAACGCCCAATCACCCGACCGTTCGTCCTCTAACCCAGTAGTGCGACTATTATTCAAATATACGCAAGCCGCGAGCGAGATATCGGTAAAAACGCATAGGGTTTACAAACAAGCCATCAGCTGCTCCATCGATTCTCCGCTCGATGCGGCGGGTCACCGCGCGGTCGATGGAGTACGTCACTAGGCACTAGATAGCGGCGACACACGGGGCGAGCGAGAATTTCGGGGCAAATTTTGCAAGTAAGTTTACAAAACTGGCCTTGTTTTTTTTCTTACTTTATATTTTACTAATAATAAAGATATATCCAAAATTAACCACGTTTTCATGATATTGCATTGAGTAAATATTTAGTTTGAGTTAAACGTGATCGTACTTTTTACTTTTAATATTGAAATTATTTTTGTCTGCTATTATAGTAAACCTTGATTTAAAACCACTTTTAATATCAGAATTGAAACTCGCGCGTAGCTACTAGCAAAGAGGAAAATACGAAAAATAGAAATGCACAAAGAATAGATTGGAAGAAAAACCATTCAGCATTCTCAAGGGACATTTTGAGAAAGGGAGAATGTTCCTTTCTCAACATTTTATGAAGTCGACATTTTGGAAATGAGCCTCACCAAGCACCAGCATATCAGTGGTAGGATACTGTGGTATTCCCGTGCCAATTAAGCAGTTCAACTGGGGAAGTAAGCTCTACAGAATACCGCGGCCATAATAATCTCATTTTGTGTTCCCAGCGTTAAGTATGGTCACTATATGGTGGTAACTATATGTGGTATTGCTTGGTTATTGGTATCACTGAAGAGTTTTTGTGCAGTCAGTGGGAAGACAAAGGCTTGTCTTGATTTGTCTTCTGCACTGACAGCACAGAAATTCTCTGTTCTAACAGGTCGGCAGCACAAGTTACCGTTCCCATCAGGTGAGCCGTGTGTTTGTCTACCACCTAAGTTGTATAAAAAAACTAACATCGTAATGTAATACTGATTATAAAAAGTAAATAAAAGGTTGGTCCACATACAGCACAACGTCAGCTGTCGTATCGATTCTCCGCTCGATATGACGAGCCGGCCGCGGTCGATGCGGTACGTCACTAGTTAGGGTCACCACGTGTATTACGTTATAAAATGGGATATTTTGTGTAAATAACGTACAATACATTTATGAAATACCATGTAATGTTTTATGGTGATATAAATGACAAAAGGTGAGGTATGTATTTTTTTTTATGTGGAAGTAGTAATAGAACTCCACTTTCAATTACTATTGTAAATAAATAAGTTGGTATGAATTTATGTTTTGGTCATAGGTAGGCCTAAGCCATATTTTATTCTGAGAACATGATCGAGTGGATTAAAAAAAGCTTAACATCGTAAAGTTATGCTGATTAGAAAAAAAAGGGTTGGTCCACACACATCACAACGTCAGCTGTCGTATCGATTCTCCGCTCGATACGACGAGCCGGCCGCGGTCGATGCGGTACGTCACTAGTTTGGGTCACCACGTGTATTACGTTATAAAATGGGACATTTTATGCAATAATTTTATGAAACACCTTGCAAAGTTTTATGGTGATATAAATGTCAAAAGGTGTGTATTTTTTTATGTGGAAGTTGTAATAAAATTCCACTTCCAATTAATATTGTAAATTGCTGAGACGAGGTCTCGGGTTCGATCCCAGGTTTACCATGGCACACACCAATAACTTTTTGCTGCTTTTCGAAGTTATGTGTGTATTTATCGCAGGTTTATAAGTGCCCGGTTAATGGCAATAGGACCGCCACCTATTACATTGGGACCTAAATATAATCTGGCAAAATGTGGGTGCTAGCACCTCGGCCTACCTCTTCGGGGATATAGGCGTGAGTTTATGTATTGTAATTGTATATATATATTTTGGTCATAGGTGGACATAACCCACATTTTATTCCGGGAAATGTTCGCGTGGATTACACCTGTTCCATACGAGCGGAAACGCCGGTAGCTACCTACTTATAACTCTACAGGTATTATTCATAAATCAATTCTTACTGAGGGGGGGGGGGGGGGGGGAGGGAGAGGTTAAGGAGGTGAAAAGGAAATAAATATCCTCCCTATATAATACAATTTCCGGTCGGGTCGACCTAGTCGTGCTGGGTAACCCTTAAATTATCTTCCGTTACCATATCATGTCGGTGGAGTAGAACAGGGCATCCTATTTCTTTCTGAAGGTGTCATAGCAGCTGACATAGCTGTTCTTTATTCAATTGTAAACAAACAGTCGTGACAAAAGCACTTGTTGGCAATAGGATGGCCCGCTTAAGAGGGGTTACGTGGGATTGAAAATGATAGGTGGCGAAATGTGGGTGTTATATATATCTCTGCCTGCCCTTCAAATATTTGAAGGCGTGATTATGTCAAGCTTGAGGAGGAGTAGAAAGTGGGTTACGTAGTGTAAGCCACGGATGCGACCGGGAACAACGTAAAAATGATGATGATGATAATAATAATGAAGAACAAACCTGTCCAAAACTTGAAACTGACTGTGAACGTTATTGTGACGTCACTCTGAAATAGTGTAACGTATAAGTAAATACAATGTTATGATACTATATCAAACTTTCCACCTTAATATTGGCTTATCTTTTGTTACGTCACTCAGTGTATAACCACCAAGTGAGTCTAGGTTGGATTTTAGTTCACTAACATTATCGTTAACATGGTTATACTGCGTCTGATGGCAAGCTTGGGTCATCATCATCATTGTTCTCAATTGCATCTGGTACTTCTCTTCGGGATCTGTGTTCCTTTACGCTTTCTCTTCCTTTTCATTTGACTTGTCTATATTTTAACAGAAGTGACTATCGTTTTACCTCCTAACCCAGAGAGAGAAGGCTAGGCCACAGCCTTGAACTTATTTCAAATTAGTAATATGAGTACATTGGTAACTGACGTCTCCAACTTCGTTCTTCGAGGTTGCTTGTTCAACATTATTGTATTAATTAAATAGCTTCGCATTTTAAGCGTTTATATGCGATTAAACTCCATTCACTCATAAATTTCAAAAGTATTAAATTCTCTAGTATAAAACCTGTAGATATTTGGAAAATTAGGGTTATTACTCACTCATCTCTTGTTCGGAGACAGTGAGACTACCTTCTACTAACCTTTGGAAAAGTTGTTATAGGTCTTCTTAAAATCAGACCTTCTAGCTTAGTTGGCTTCAAATTTCCTCAAGAATATGAAAATCCCCCTTATCACGTACCCCATTTCGCGGAGAGACCTCTTACGCACCTCACAATAAACGTAAATAAGATATAAGCCTTACGAGCTGCCTAAAGCTTCTCCAGTTTATTCAAATAGTGTATCTTGTTAGAGTAAATAACAACAAAACCACACAATTAAACGTATTTACAACGTGGACTGAAGGTAAAACTTGGGTACTTCATTGTATAGATTAACTTTTTTTCCTACAACTTAGGTGGCAGATAAGCACACGGCCCACATGTGGTGGTTAGCGTAACCTATGAACGTGTGCAATACCAGAGAGTTACACCCGTGCTACCAACCCTGTAAGGACGCAGAGTTTCTGTGCCGTCAGTGCAGAAGATACAATCAGGACAAGTTTTTGGTCTTCCCACTGTAAGCGCAACAACTTTCCAGTGAGCTCTGGCTACCCTATTTACCGCCGGGAACATAACACGACGTGATTATAGCCGTGGTATTCTGTAAGGTGGAGGTACCTCCACAGTCGGACTGCTCAATTAGGACGCGAATACCGTTGTGCCCTACCTTGACTGTGATACTTCATCTGATCCATGAATTTGCGTTGTTGCTTCAAAATACTCCAGCGTTTATCCAATTTTGAACTACGATTTATTAGGATGACCTTTTAGAGAAATTCAGTCACTAAAATTAGAGAGGCATGCAGTAAAATGCAGAATAAACCAAAATATAAACCACCACCTCTCCAAAATATTAACAAAAAGAAATAAATTTCTATCATTGTTTCCTAAGCAAAAGTTGATGTAATGTCAGATGGAATTTAGGTCAAAGTTGGTTCCCAATATTAATCCTAAGTAATAAATCATCGCAACGTTACTGTAAAGGAAAAAATAGCGACTCATACGGTAAAATTTTCCTTCCAAATTAAAACATACAAATAACGTTGCACAGCCACCCTTATTGGTACTGAACCATATCCACACCAAACAGTCGGCCATTATTTATCGTAAGAACGAAATTCCTCAAAAAGTACCTAAAACAGTACCGCAAACGAGGCAACGCCGCGATGCTACCTCTGCTCTCCCCTCCCCTCGTGACGTCAGGCCACCTCGTTTTATCGATCCACTGAAGGGGGAACCGACACCCGCCGTCGTCGGCATTTATAGCAACGTATATGAGGGTTTCTTGGTCATTTTAATGTTTGTAACAACATTTAGGATGATTTTGATAAACATGTTTCATTGCTGCTTATTGTCTATCTTTTTAATAAGATGCGTAATGTTTTAGTACTAATTAACTTTTCTAATTATAAGTGAGGCAGTACAAGTAACATGTTTCTATAATAAATTAGCAATTGATAGTAACTATCAATTTGTGGCCTATGATATTGTAACTATTGTGCAAGTCCTAAGTGGTAGACAAAATCTATAGTTAGAATATAAAGAAGCATAGCAATAAAATCATTCAAACATTATTGTGATGAACTACCATTAATGAGGAAAAATATTGATGAACAATCTAGAATAAATTCTGGACTAAATCTTAAGGCTTAATTTCATGTATCTGAGATTACTCCAATAAGATTTATTTAATTGACTCATATTAAAATAGCAATACGATCAAGAAAATAAAATTGATAATTG
Source organism: Eilema griseolum (assembly GCA_963662185.1). Taxonomy (NCBI): domain Eukaryota; kingdom Metazoa; phylum Arthropoda; class Insecta; order Lepidoptera; family Erebidae; genus Eilema; species Eilema griseolum. The sequence continues at coordinate 2,131,279 of OY759256.1, forward strand.
CATTATTGGAAATCTGGAAGGAATTCAATAGATACTTAGCATACAAACTTGTAATTTTGATGCAAAATATCAGTGATTTCTTTCGCTGAAATTACATTATCGATGTGGATGATAGATTGTTTTTGTTCTGCTTATTTCCTTCATGTTTTCTTTCTACGTCTCACGTATAAAGCTATACTTTAGTCAAACGAGGAAATAAAGCAACAGTTTTCATATCATAACTTAATAAATTTCCTGTAACTGACATGGGATTCGCATACGGAAATATTTTATTCCATTTTCCGGTTTTGAACCGTTGAAACAGTACACCTTCATTTGAATGTGCTTCATCACAGCGAATGACACTTCACGTATCCGCTGTGAATACGATCTAGCTCACTCTGGTGACACGACTGGTGGTGCCATCTATCACGTACTGTGATATCGGTTGAACAGCGCCATTTTTATGAGAAGCGTGCGTTTTGGGAAAGTTTACGCTATGAACTTATTTTGGGAAATAATTTAGGTTTATGGGATATGAGTTTATAAGCTTTGATTAGATATTTCTGAGTTAGTTTTGTTGCCAATAAGGAATTTGTTTTTAAATAATTGGTTTGACTTAGTATGTAAACTTAGTAAATCATGAAGCTAGGTACCTACTTAATTATATTTTATAGGTATCGTAATTGTTATTGGAAATCAGGAATATTTTGAGTCACAAATAAGATATTTGTAGCTTTGTCGATTGGTCTATCAGTAAGTTTCAATTATTCTCAATCTAATGCGATTCTTGCTTCCACCTCTTCCAAAATTTTTCCATTCTTTAGCAAATACCTTGCTTTCATTCATTACACTATATTCTTTTTATATTTAAAAGTATAGCTATGATGATTTACACCAGAATTGAGAATGAAATTTACTTAACCTTAAATTTCCAGATACACCAAGTCAACAGCAAACGATAAAAGGCGACAATGTAAACAACATGTCTCAACAGCCTTACTGCCAGCCCCGGGACTACCAGGGTGCTCCGCCCGCGCCTCCTAGCGCCACACTGTACCCTGGGCCCACGCCCTCCTGGGATGCGCCCTACGAACCAGCAGGGGACGTTTCTTGCTTGTGAGTCCTCCCCTCATCTTCGAATTCGTTCCTCGTCTCCATCTTGTTCCTTTTCTTTCTCCTAAGGTCATTTAACTCTTTTCCCGTTTACATTTTTGTTTTCGATTAATTTTATGTATTGTTATGTTATCTAACAGTGATCTACATATGTTTAATGATTTAAAAGTTTGTCTACAAGCTCAGTACTCAATTAATTTGATTACACTCAGCATGTTTTCTTAAACTATCGCGGTGTGCATTCAGAATTATACAGTGGTTCGGGACTTTCGCAATTAAATCATGGAACTTACTATTTCTGCCGCGAGAGTGAGTGTGGTATTTCACTAGCTTAACCGTTCATAATAAAAGTAATGCTGGGTTGGAGTACAAAAAATTGCAACGCATCTGAAACGTCCGCAGAAATAGTAAATTCCATGATTTAATCGTGAAAATTCCCCAACCCTTGTATAATTATGAATACACTCAGCATATTTGTAAAACACAATACACGTAACCAGTACTTTGCGAAAAAAATATAGTGTATACGTTTCGCAGTAATAACGTAATTTTTTGAAGTTAGTTTAATATGGACTATATCCTGGTTATTTACGTTGAAAATATTTCCTCTCCATAGTTAACCGTGCGTTAAGTTTTATTTAAAGCCTTTTCCAACCCTTATCCGTCCACCCTATCCCTACCTTACCCATGGCTGCGTAGCAGTGGACTTGGTTCTCATAGGTATTATAACCATGTACCTAAATAGCTTGTCACAAAGGTAAAATTAATGTATTACAATTACAGATTACAGAAACACTAATTCTTTTTTAATTTCCAGACATCTTTGTGACAAGTCAACTTAGATTGAGAGGATGTCTGAATGGATTTTTTTTCTATCAACAAATGTGTAAAATAAATAGAGATTTTGCTAATAGATGTTATTTTTTTCTAAATAGGTAGTATCCTTGCTTTTTTGCTTCTGTGGCAACGATACTGTCTAATTACTATTTATTAGATAATGTTTTAAAACATTATTTTTAGCTGTAGGTAAGTGTTATTTTGTTAGCTTGAAGAGGCCAAGATGAATGTTAGACTGCTACAGCGCCCCGTTCCCTCCCTTTTTGTTTTCCTCCGTGCCCGGGCTGCAATAGTTTTTCATTATATGATTTTATAGGTGCCTGTGAAATTTCAGAACCCTTTGTTAATGTTGTTTACATTGTCGCCAGGTATGCGTTTTTATATAATACGTTTGTTATATAGAATATTTTGGAATATGTTGGGATAGTTTAATACATTAAAAGCATTTTTCATCGGTTGACTTACATGTAATGCAACTTGTTCTACAATTCCAATATATTCGTTTATAGGAAAATAAAACAAAACCTTATTAAAAAGAAACTTAGTTGGATTTTAAGTGTGGAAAAAGGAATAAAATTAAAAATATTTATAGTATTTTCTATGACTTTGATGACTATATGTATAAAGTTAATTCAAACTAAGCCAATTTCTACACTAAAAAGTCGAAAACTAGAAATTACAAAAGGTCCCATGTTGGGCGCCAATTTGTAGATACGTCAATACTAAATGTATAGTTTTATATGATACCTTTTTAATGCTATTGTATTTTAATAATGTGATTTAATATAAAAAAGACAACTTTATTTTATTATTGTTATTTTACAATAGCATTATAGATGTTAAGCCGTGTAGTGATTATATGTATAGAGCATGTTTGTTGTTTATAGATTAAAAGCTTGATAGAGAGCAATCAAGCTGCTATAGAAGATTTTATACTGACAACATTACAGTAACTGACTTTTGGTTTGGCACATCGGCAAAATGAGTGAAAGTTCGACTAGCATCGGCTTGATTTGGTTTCGCGAAATATTCTCTCTATCGTATATCAGACTAATAGTTTGATAACTTTACAGAGTATTTAAAAAATCCTTTGTAGACTATTAATACTGTTGATTGGTGGCATTTGGTGGAATTTATTGATATACATATTCAGAACACGCTTGCACTTTCTCCACAGCATTCGGTATCATAATAGGGTTTACCATGACAGTTAAAATAACTGTCATAGTTAACTTTTGAGGATACCGTAAGGTAAAACCGGTCAGGTTTAATAATAAATACTGTGGAAAAAATACAAATGTGTTCTCAATATGTGTGAAATCGTTTGTGTTTATAAAATATTAAAACTATAACTTTGATTTTAGCTACTCTAGAAATATATCAATCTCTTGATGTACGTCATGAGAAAGAAAGAATGCTTTACAAAATGAGAGCAAGTCGGTTTTAATCGGACTTACATTCTTCTTCCCAACGTGTGAAATACAAAGCTAGGGTACTGTATTCGGATTTGATATGATACAAGTATCTAATAATATGTTCTTTTTTTTTGTTGCAGCGGCCCAGATTCCTCAGAGAGGCAGTGAGTATAAATTTTATGTAAATTTAAGATAGTAGTCTGGTTGATATACAGTTTGTGTTGCAATGCATTTAGCTTTAAACGATTTTAAAGACACACATAAAACTAGGTTGCATAGCAAAGATTTAATTTCCACACAGTGTAAAATGGTCTGGGTGTTTCTATATGACTGTATTTATAAAAAAACAAGAGTCTTTGAATTCATTCAAGTAAATCTACCGCAAACTAGTTAAGTTATACTTACTTTGTAATAATATGAGCCTGTGTTGAATGTCCTCGAAAATTATTAAAATCTACTGAATCTAGTTTGCGAGAAGCACCCAAAAAAATCAAATTAAACGTGCTTCGATTACTTTTGCCACGTGCCGCATGGTCCCTGAGTATAATTTCTACTAACCCAACTCCTCACATGGGGAGGCGTACATGGTGACTAAAGGATGGGGCTGTCTAATATCAGATAGAAATATACAGCCCAGAATCCGCCTCAAATGCATGGTTCGAGTCAACAATAGTGCCTAGAAGACGGCACTAGGCTCATCCCCTATTACATGGAACCGAATACAATGATTGGTGAAATGTGGGTGTTAATTCACCTCTGCCTAATTCTTTTTTATAGCATCAGCAATACAACTGTATTAAATTCTACGTTTAACTTTATAAATGATGGAAAACACGTCAAGTGTAGGTTGTATCTTTGCAGGCTGCAAGCGCAAGGAGGATTTAACTTCGGATACCCATTCCCCGAAGAAGCCGCGTTTGGTTTTCACCGACCTCCAGCGGCGTACTCTACAGGCTATTTTTAAGGTAAATCTTAAATGATTTTTATAAGGTCTCTCAGTCTGCAAATTTTTTAGTTCATTTTAGTTCTTTATTATATGACATGGAAAGAAATCACATAATAGTTTCGTGAGATAAACTATGTGACCTTGGAGTGCCACAGGGACCAGGAGAATAAATAAAAGAAGGAATATAGACCGGTATATTGCCGTGTGGTTTCCGGCAGAGTAGAATTAGGACCACCCCATCTCTTCCCATGCAGTGTCGTACAAGGCGACTAAAGGATAGGGCTGTTTAACACCAGACAGATATTTACAGCTCAGACTTAGCCTCAGATGCAGGACTCGAGTCCACAATAGTGCCCGGAATACGGGAATAGGCTCATTCCCAATTACGTGGGACCGAATACAATTATTGGTGAAATGTGGGTGTTAATTCACCTCTGCCTAAAAGGGATAAAGACGTGACTATATGTATGTATGTATGTATATAGACTATTGTTTATTTCTTGACCCACAATTAGTCTCAGGGATTAATTTTTATATGCGTGTAGTTGCTTTCACATCTACGCATATAAAAATACGACTACCAGCCACTTGGCTTATGATTAAGATAGGATTTTTTTTGTCCTACCTCCTCAATTCGATCGGCTAAGGCAAGATTCGAACCCGCCATATTTCCTTTATAGGGGGAAGCATTCCCCCTTGCCCTTGCCTGAAGCCATCCAAATCTTCCTATATAACTGTCTTGCGGCGACGACAGTGGAAGCCATCTATCGATACTCGTACGAACTATCGAAACCAATTAATGATGTTGCAATCATTTATGAACATTGATATTTTATTACTTTTTTTTTTTTAATTTTGATTAATCTTTTGTTTAAATTCCAGGAAACAAAACGACCATCAAAAGAAATGCAAGTCACAATCGCGAGGCAGCTCGGCCTAGAGCCAACAACAGTAGGTAATTTCTTTATGAACGCCAGAAGACGATCTATGGACAAGTGGAAAGACGATGATGCACCATCTACAGACCTAGACCCACAATGCGATGGACACGACTTGGATAGAGTTCCAAGTCTAGATTCAGGAGATTCTGAAGAAGACCACGATGATCCGGATGATCACCTGTTGTGACGCCGTATCTCTCAGCAGCAACTTTTAGTGCTCTGAGAAACAGTTCTTGTGGGCTCTGAATGTACGGTTTAGATGACAACGTCGGTACCGGAGTCGTAATTTTATTTAAGGACAATTGTAATAATAAACCGTTTGTTTTTCAACCATTTCTGTTTGACAAATGAATTAAGTGTCGACTTATAATTTATTAGTTCAATCACAGTTAAGACAATTGGAATAGCAATAGCTGAGTAAATGATGAGAAGCTTGTTTAAAATATCAAATAGAATTTAGCTTCACCTCGTTCTTTATAGAGCGATAGTTAAATTGATGTTCATTGCCATATTTTGAAGTAATTCTTTAACAGCGCCAAATGTGGTGATCGTTGAGTCTTTGTATCCATTTTTTTAAGTATTTTAAAATATTTGGAGCCCATAGAAACAGTGAGTAACAGAATTGTACAGTTAAAATAACTTAAATAATATAAACCTGGGTCAGGTATTCAGTTATCAGCCACTGGGTGTAAGATATCACCTGTCGATAGATATGTTAATGAAGTTGAAATTAAGTATAATTAATATTAAAGGAAAATGATGAAAAGCTGTATATGTTCGATAAGTGATGTCAGTATTTAATTAAATGATAGTTGTCGTATCTAATATGATATGTTTGTTGTAGATGGTTGATATGACAATCGTCATAGGCACGATTTTATATCCCAGATTGATCTCTATATCAAACGTTACTAGTCAAACATTAATTAAATAGTAACTTTTAGTTTTTATTTTAGAATGACAATATGTATTTTTAGCATAAAGCAATTGCTTTGGATTTGGCGGTAAGATTGATTCAGGATTATCAATCAAAACTGAATCAATCATTTTTGAAATAGCTGCTATACATAGGTACAGTGCAATAATATTGTTTCCTTTTTACATAATATATTACCATATATTTATTTTTACTTTTATACCAGTGTTAAGGTAATGAGGCGCCTAATCCAAAGGTAATTGATGAATTAGATAAATATAATGCAAACAAACAGTTCGGATGTTTTTAAATTAGCAAAAATATTCGATGAAATCGGATCATAAAACATGTTACTTTTACGAATACATCACATGATGAAACTAACGACAAATCTAAAAAGGCTATCAGAAATATAAGCAAGCAAAAAATTGGCAATGTGACAAGCTCTTCTTCAATTCCAGGATTCACTCTACAAGTGACTTTTAAATTTCATTGGAGTAATGAATAGTACAAAGCATTTGCGTAATTACCCGCAGATATGCGTAAAATTCACTTTTTATGTCTACCTAAAATATAGTAACTATCCAATTGTAAATTTTACATTTTTACATGAAATATACATGTTAAGTTGGTAATTCTGAAAAATATAGGTATTTAAACTATCATGGTCACTCACATCAGTATCAGAATAAACGGGATATTTATCATGTTTCATTGTTTTGAGTTTCCGAACTCAAAACAATGAAATATGGTAAATATCCCGTTTATTCTGAATTCTGAAAAATGTTTGTAATTCTGAAAAATTCTGAAAAGTTATGACGCATGTATAAGTTGATTGGTGAATCTTAATATTTCAGATTTGTCGTTTTATGTTTCCGTTAAATGAAGTCAAATAGTCAAATTTGTATTTCTTTTAATATTCATGTGATGTATCCCCATCTAGTCAACGTTCGTAGTCATTTCATATTATTTTAGTAATGGCTGATAAAACTTAAAGCAAATTCGTGCGTGATATTAACTAGTTATAACTTTAGACATAACGTATTTATTTAAGAAAACCGCTTAAATGTAAATCTAGTCTGATTTCTGCGAAATGTGGTTAAAATAATGCTTAGGATATTATTTTTGAGTTGATGTGGTATTGGTTGAGCAAATACCTGGTTTATTTAACAAGTAGAATAAAATATTTAATTTTTTTTTGAATGATTATATCAGTATATTTTATTTATTAAGTTACATACATTAGTCATTGCTACTTATCAAATAGTTAATTAATTTTTGCTACAGTGTGTATTTAATCAACGGCTAATTATATTAATATATAAAAACAGAATTATTGGATTCCTGTAATCAAATAATTCCGTAGACATCCTACAAAAATGTTTCTTTTTTAATTAGCTCGACCAATGCCATGAAAATCGAATTTGATTTATTTCTATTTAAAAAAAATAACCTACCGAACTACTTCTAGTTAACATGCATACATATAATTACGCCTTTATTCCCAGAGGGTTAGGCAGAAGTGAATCTAGTTAAAAGCAAATTATTTAAGTTAATTTAAGAATAGTTTATTTATTTATTTATTTATTTATTTTTGTAATTGATTACTAGTCTATCGTTTGTATAATTCACCAAAGAATATTCAAGTGCAATTTTTAGTAAGTATTTATACTACATCATACTAGTTTTAATTTTCACATACAACCCGCTAGCAACTTTAAGTTGCCCGACTGTAATATTTTATCAAATAATTGTAATAAACATTGCCGGTAGTTGCAATGCACGCCACAATATAACCACTGATAATCTACTGAGTAGTATGGTGTTAATTTGATATACAAAATAGTGGTAATTCATATCGGAATCTGTCCTACCCTTTTGTAGAGTCAAGATTTCAAGATATGCCACTAATATTTATACAGTATCTGTATGTTTGTGGTCATTAATCGCGAAAAACAGTCAATGAATTGGCTTGAAATTCTAACAAGTCGTTGTATTTTTTACCCAAGAGTGTTTGATACATTCTGTGTATCCCGAAATTCCTACGGGAACACCACAGTGAAGAGTCGTCAGTTAGCTAGTATTATAAAAGCAATATGTAAAATAATGCACCAACCACAACTTGTAAAATATACCTAAGTGAAACCACTGTAGGTACATTTTCACATTGATGAAGAATTAGAGAAAGTTGTAGTACCCTTGTTTTGAGTAATAGCTTAAATAAAAAATATTCGATATAATTTATGACATACAAGTGCTTAATTGTCTTATTTCAAATCCTCTATGGGTACCTTATTAAGCAGCATTAAATATATAAAAATAATGAGACGCCAAAGAAAAAATAATTTGAAAGAACAATAAAGACAATACTATCTTTGGAAGAAATGTGTGAAGCAAATGGAAATATGACTCGTTTTGTATGATATTTGAAATTTACATTCCATAATTTGTAATTACATACCGTAATTTTACGTATACATTCCATAATTTACGTAAACATTCTATATTTTACATATATACATTCCGTAATTTACATTTACGTTCTATATTTTATATTTACATTCCATAATTTACATTTGTATCCTAATACATGTTTCAAAATATGTTCAAATATGGAACAGAAAACAAAAGATGTTATATTATAACATGAAACAATAAATCCTACATATTACCATATTGTTTTACAAATGGAGGTGTATGTAAGATAATTGGTGCAACTATATTGAGACTATGATATAAAAACATTACGAATACTTTAATTAGCAATCGAAAAACATTGTAATCCCTGATTATGTAAAAGCTGTGTTTATCATCATTATAATTGCGCGCATACATAGCTCACGTTATCATTCGTACTTATAGAATAAACTTTTGAAACATTTTTTTTATGTAAAGGACTCTGTACACATTTGTCCCGCTAAAAATAATTTTATACTATCTACTTACCAAGCTATAAAAAATGGGCCAGTTTTTGAGAATGATAAATAAGTGTGACAAAAATATTATAAATTGAGTAGCTTACTGTTATTGCAATAAAGATATAAAAGTAATGTGAAATTTACTTCGTTGCATAAGGAATAACATATTGGTGCTGATTCTGCTGTTCGACTATTTTCTAAACTAGGCTGAAATCGCTGAAATCACCGAAATCTGTGAAAATTCGCCGCCCATTATACAACTGTTTGAAACTACTTGTTTTTACTATAAATGATCTTGACCATTAGCGGTACATATTTCAGTTTTTTGATAAATTATTTAAAAATGGGCATTGTAAAATGATGTTAGGCTATTTCATAAACCTTCTAAAACAACTATGGAGTTAAAGCAATACTATATATACTGTGGCCCAAACTGTCATTGACTTTCTCCTTTCTTAGTGTACAATAAAAAGTTCTCTATCTATACCACAAAGCATCTATTTTTATTCTCATTTAATATCTAAACTCAAATCCAATGTCAAATAAAATGAAGCTTCAAATTCAAATGAAATAATTTAGTGCATGAGAAATTGTTGAACAACATTTTTGGAGACCAGAATAGGCACCTTTTTTAGCAGACGTTGGGCTAATGTGTACAAGCACCCTAAAACCGTTAAAAATAAATTAAATATTTAAAATTGCGCACAATGTGGAAAGAACAGATGATATCATTTTGGAATAATAATTTGATTTATTAGTCGACGTTCTATCGCCTCGAATAACGCGTCGACACGATGGAATAAATACAAAAATATTTTTGTGTATGTATAGTATTATATAGTACGCTTTCTGATGTACATAGTTCGTGATTATATGTAAGATTATATGTACATTTTACAGAATTGTTTTGTATTATTTTACACTTCCTATATACTGTCACAAAAGCTTTAAAATGGGTGTGATACTACCAAGTTCTTGGAAGCCAAAGCTTATCTCATCTGCACCTGTTGATTGACAGACAAGGTTCTGGTGTAGGTTTTCTACACATCATTTCTGAAACTTTACTTCAGCTTACCATCAGGCGAGGCAAAGTCTAATTGAAGTTTCCTATAAAAAAAAGCACGGGTATTCAAATGACAGTAGTTCCCGTAAAAGTCAGTAAACAGATTTTCTTTGAGAGTGAGGGGAGAGCGAGTCCCAGGCTACAAAGTGCAAGCTTGGGATGCCTCAGTATGCACATATATTTTATAGGCTACTCTGAAGTTTCATCACTCCGAGCCTTTGATCAAACGGCCGAACTGTGATATTTTTTGTTAAGCAACTACAGACGGTATCGAAGTTTTGTAGTTAGTCTGATCACTGTGTGTTTTGATATAAAGAAGAATAAAAAAAAACAAACATAACATAAACTCACACCTATATCCCTGAAGGGGTAGGCAGAGATGCTAGCACCCACATAAAAATAAAAAAGAGCAAAAAGAATAGTCATCTAGATAATACCTATTCAGTGCTTGATCATTCTCGAAAACGATCACACTTCCCGACGCTTCTGTTAACGTAGCCCTATCGTTAGGAAACCAAAGGCATTGAGGCTGGTTGATAATCCCATACTCACAGGTAGTGTGGAACCTCTTAGACTTGGGAGGGAGGCGGTGGCGCGCGTGGCGCGCCTCCCCGTTTCCGGGGACGAGTTGGGGACTCTGTAGTCCCCACACCCGAGAAGAGGGCCATATCGTGAGAGATGGCCCTGGGTCGGCCGGAGTGCGAGGGATATGCCTGTCAACCTCACCTTCGGCAACCAAAACGACCCACAGGCGGCGTGCGTTTTAGTCGGTTCGAGTCCGACATAACCTCCTCCACCGGCTCCGATGGGGAGGTATCCGTGGGGATTTTGCGCACGTAAAAAAAAAAAAAAAGACTTGGGAGGGATTTTGCCTCACTGTGTGTGTTCTACCGCCTATACAATGGTTTGTGGTCAGATGGATTGTTTGACATGATGCCCGTAGCTACATTCTATCATCGCACCTCTTGCCATAGGCAGGGAATTCATCCTCACACATTGCGACCTGAGACGGTGCGCACTGTGTGGTATGAAAGGAACTTCATCCCACACACACTCAAGCTGTGGAATGACCTCCCTGCTGCGGTTTTCCCAAGTGCCTACAATATGGGGTTCTTCAATAGGGGAATCAGAAGGTTTCTTCATAGTCGGCAGCGCGAGTGTGACACCCCTGGTGTTACATACGTCCATAGGCCACGGTAACCGCTTACCATCAGGTGAGCCGTATGCTTGTCTGCCAACTAAGTGGTATAAAAAAATGGTAGGTTAAAAACCTACACGGCTAAAATAAGTCTTTCGTTCGTGGTCCTGAAGTTTCATGGTACCACACTTGTTATGCTGTAAGCCAGCGCCACCTATTAGCCAATCAACAAAACTGGTACACGCCTCCTAGCCACCCTAGATGAATTAATAATACTACCTACCATTCACCAACAGATGGCGCTACAAGTTCAAACCTCGTCGATATCTCTCTCGCTAGTGGCCCATGCAGGCGGAGGGTCCTATAACACGATTCCTGCCGGTTTTCAAACTAGATCGATGTAGATATTTTCCATTGGTTTTCCTCTTGAAAATTTTCACCTTTCGCTTTTTTCTTTTTCGCATTGGCTTATATGGTTATACCATAAACATAACATAAACTCACGCTTATATCCCCGAAGGGGTAGGCAGAGGTCCCACATTTCGCCAGTTTATGTTTAAGTCCTAATGTAATAGGTGGCGATCCTATTGCCATTAACCGGGCACTTATAAACCTGCGATAAATACACACATAACTTTGAGAAGCATCGAAAAGTCATTGGTGATTGCCATGGTAAAACCTTGGATCGAACCCGAGACCTCGTCTCAGCAGTCCATTACCCATACCACTAGGCTACCGCGGTTGATTATGTATAGTTGTACCTTCTTACCAATTACCCAAAATTACGGTCTGCAACTTTGGATTTGCGTTTCATAGTGGGCCATTTATTAATGAAATTTTATGGGCTCGAATACATTCAATATCTGGAGGATCTGAAGGTGGAACATTCTCTGGAACAACTATAGTTACCTGGAAGAGGTCAGGAAAGGACATCTGAGGAATTCGTACACTTATACATTTTACGTATCTCCTTCTTCTTTTATCCTGGATTCCTAAAGTGACTTGTGAAGGAGTAAGTTTTTTTTTATACCACTTAGTTGGCAGACAAGCATACGGCCCACCTGATGGGAAGCGGTTACCGTGGCCTATGGACGTATGCAACACCAGGGGTGTCACACTCGCGCTGCCGACCATGAAGAAACCTTCTGATGCCCCTCTTGAAGAACCCCATATTGTAGGCGCTTGGGAAAACAGCAGCAGGGAGGTCATTCCACAGCTTGAGTGTGCGTGGGAGGAAGTTTCTTTCATACCGCACAGTGCGCAACGTCTCAGGTCGCAATGTGTGGGGATGAATTCCCTGCCTATGGCGAGAGGTGCAATGATAGAATGTAGCTACGGGCATCATATCAAACAATTCATCTGAGCACAAACCATTGTATAGGCGGTAGAACACACACAGTGAGGCAAAATCCCTCCTAAGGCTAAGAGGTTCCACTCTACCTGTGGGTATGGGATTGTCAACCAACCTCAATGCCTGTCTTTGCAACGAGTCGAAGGGGTCAAGCTGGTAAGCAGGTGCTCCAGCAAAAAGGTGACTGCAGTACTCCACGTGAGGCTGGACCTGTGCTTTATAAAGAAGGAGTTGCTGCCCCGCAGTGAAGTACTGCTTCGCCCTGTTGAGCACTCCGAGCTTTCTTGATGTGGCAGACAAGCACACGGCCTACCAGATGGAAAGTGTTTACCCCACGGTACCCCCTATGGACGTGTGTAACACCAGAAGAGCCACATTGTTTTCTATCTTTTGTTATCTTATATCTTTTGTTTTTATAACATTACTGTCCATCTCAAGATTGCCTGGAAGAAATCGCTACAGCGATAAGGTCGCCCATTGTTCATGGAACTGTATACTTGCTACCTACAAGAATTATCAATCTATCTGTCGAGTTCATCAAGGCTTTCATTTTAGGGTTGGAAGGTCATATAGAAGTCGCTTCCATATAAGTCAAACCAAACAGAGGCGGAAGAGTAATAGGACTCAGGGCGTCAAAGAAAAAACCTCAAATGCAGGAAACAACTTCAACATAATGAAGGTTTGTTTGCCATTCTAGTAGAAAATTACATGAACACATCATTATACAGTGTTGCCAGAGTTACATCAACATCTGTCAACTCATTACAAGCCCAGCAATGTGGTCAGAACATGTCTGATCTAGATATTCAGTTTACTATTCAGACAGTTGGCCTCCTGCCAGGACAGAGTCTTCCGGACGAGACGTTTCTGTCGAGAGTCCCGGCAGTTAGTACACCGTAAACATATTGGTGTTTAAGTCAATTACCTACCTGATTACTGAAAGTGGTGGTGTGATATATACGGTTGGCAAATAAAGTTGCTGAACAATACATACATACATGTAAACACGCCTTTATCTCTAAAGGGTTAGGCAGAGGTGAATTAACGCTCCCATTTTACCAATCATTGTTTTCGGTCTCACATAATAGGGGGTGAACCTATTGCTGTCTTCCAGGTACTATTAATTGTTGATTCGAGCCATGTATTGTGTGAGGTGAATTAACAGCCACATTTCAGTTATCATTGAATTCGGTTCCACGTAATAGAGGGTGAGCCTATTGCCGTCTTCTGGGCACTATTGGTGACCCAAGCATCTGCGGCTGAGTCTGGGCTATATATATCTGTCTGATGTTAAACAGTCCTATCCCTTGGTCGCCTTGTACGATACCGCATGGGAAGAGATGGGGTGGCCCAAATTCTACCCTGCCGGGAACCACGGGATAAAGTTCGAATTGACAAATTAATTCAAAGAAGGCCTCTTTTTAGGTCAGAGAATAAGCATTGCCATACAACGTGGCAATGCTGCCAGTCTTCTGGGAACGCTACCACAAGAGGCATGCGATGCGGAGGAATTCTACGACGCATTTTAATTGTTCTTAGCTATAAGTTGTATAATAGTTATTTTATTTTTATTGTATTTAATATTTATAAATTATTTCTGTATAGATTACTTAGGATTTAGATTAGTGAATATATATTTGTGTAATGTATAACTGTTCAAGTGTTCAATGAAGATAAAAACAAATAAATAAATAAAGTATCCAGACCAAAAAAAAAAAAAAAAAAATTCAAAGTAGATGATAAAAATGCGTGGTCAACATAAGTTTCTTGCTTGCTCGCACAACATAACTTGTTAACAAAAGCATATTAAAAAAAATAGGTAGTCTAGTTCTAATATAGTTCTTTTAGTTTTTTGCTGGTATCTTTTCAGTAGAACTAACCACCGAACCAGCGAAAGAATCATTTTCCAATGGTTCATTTATACAAAGTTTAATATTTTAATAATATTTCTTGTCATAATTAAAACATTTTGACGTTCATATGTGTTCTATATTTGTGTCTAAGCTGAATAAATGAAATTGGTTCTTTGATTGATTGATTAAATGCAAAAAGTTTCATTACAATTTTTTTTTAGCAGAGATGTCATAATAAATTTATTATTATTATCATTTTTTTATTATTATTTTTTTTTTTTAATTTTTTTTTTATTTATTATATTTATTATTATCATTTACATTAACTCTGCAAAAAGCCTTTTAAATTTCAACTTTAACTGTGTTTAAAGTCTACAATTAAAAGTATTTTTAGCAGTGTTCGTGTTGTGACAGTGGTATTGCTTTAGCAAAATCGAGACCCAGATCGATAGTTTTGCTTACAAAGTTCTAACTTCAAGTTTAAATCCTGTCAAAGGTATTGGGCTCTTCTACTTAAACGACACCTCGGTCGGCCCTTAAGAGGATTAGGGGGAAACCTTTGTGGGCAAGCCCTTGTTGAGGCTGTTGAGACGGTCTTGAACCGATCTGCACTCTTTAATTATGTAATCTAGGCCCGTACCATGAACGTATAAAACAAGTCAACAACTGCAAATGTATTTTCAAACTGTATTTATATTAAATATATATATATATATATATATATATATATATTATTGTAATAATTTGATTTAAATTGTATTTATTTCGTATTAATTTCAATTTGTAATCTTGAATTGTTAAAATGTATCTTTTTTTACTGTTGATAATTTAATCATTGTTTAATCTGTTCAATGTTCAAGTTGTGTACGTCAGTAATAGGGATGCATATTAGAAAAATTACCGCAATCCAAATTATGAATCAGAAGTGTACAATATGTATTTTTTTTTTTTTTTTATATAGGACACGCCAACTTGACCTCACCTCGCCTGATAGTAAGCTAAAGGCAAAGTCTCAGGAAAGAGGGTCACCATTACAGACACTAAGTGCTACAATGGTGGCACTCAGCTTGGCGGCCTCATCAGATGCTTTTTCACGCCCCGCTTAAAGGCCCCGGAACTGTAGGAAGAAGGAAACACGTGTGCTGGTAATGAATTCCAGGTCTTGGTGGTACGGCAAAGAAAAGAGTCTCCGAACCGCTTGGTTCTTGCTCGTATATTCTGCACAGTGTGAGGGTGACATCTAAGGCCTGCACGTGTTGTCCTATGTAGGAAAGGAGATGGTGGGATTAGTTGGAAGAGCTCGTCAGAACACTCACCGTGGTAGAGACGGTAAAATACAGCCAAGGAAGCAATATCTCTACGCATCTGCAAAGGCTCGAGGGTGTTCGTGACCTCAGGGTTCCCAATAATTCGGACCGCGCGTCGCTGCAACCTGTCGAGAGCATCTAGTAGGTATTTCGCGGAGCTATCCCAGAGATGCGAGCAGTATTCCACGCAGGAGCGAATTTGTGTCTTATAGAGAAGACACCGCTGCTCCGGCGTGAAAAAACGTCTCACTTTGTTTAGGAGTCCGAGTTTGCGCGAGGCTGTTTTGATGATGTTCTCGATGTAATTTCTGTTATTCAGTTTGCTGCGAATATCCATGCCTAGGATATTGAGATTGTCCTGCAGTGGCAGTGGCGTGCTCTGAAGAGTGGAAAGGGGAAGGAAAGAAGATACCTTTGCTGTGAACGCACAAGCCTGCGTCTTCTTGGCATTGAACTCGACCATGTTCTCAGAGCCCCATTGAGAGATGTGATTCAAGATCCGGTCCAGTTCAGTGACAACGGTACAGCCGCGTAAGCATCGGAGACAACTCCGCTGCACATTTTTGTAAGACCACCGCTGGAATACCATCCGGGCCACTGGCTTTCCGGACATCGAGTGATTGAAGCACCGCACGGACATCGCATTGCCTGATACGTATTTCAGGCATTACGTGGTCACCATTGGGTAGTGTCGGCGGCTGTATACCGCAATCATCGACTCGGGAATTGGCCGCAAAGAGATTTACTAGCATATTGGCTTTCTCTTGCGGTCCATGGGCCAGGGATCCATCAGGGTAGTGCAGCGGTGGCAGCGAAGGCTGACAGAAGTTGGCCTGCACGGCTTTGGCCAGTCGCCAGTATCCACGACTGCCCGTGGGATATGCCACTAGCTCTTGACCAAGCCGTGCAATGCGCAGGACATCCGCTCTGACGTAAGCCCTCTTGCAGACCTTTGTGGCTCTGTTGTACGCCGCCTTGAAGTGGCCCAAATTGGGATCGTGCGTGGCACGCGCCCTTACCCAAGCGCGATACGCGGACTGCTTTTGATCAACAGCCTTCGCACACTCGCGCCCGAACCAAGGGCGCACTCCTCGGGCACCGGTGACATCAGTGTACGGGATATAGTATTCTATACCCAGACCGATCTCACCGGCAACAGCAGTAGCACAATCTGAGGGTTTCTTACCTTCAAAACAGCGTTCAACCCACTGGATGGAAGCAAAATAGTTGCGCAGCCCATCCCAATCTGCTGACGAGTAGTGCCAGAGACGCCGCTTCCCCTGCACGGGTCGTGAGGGCGCTATAATTGGCACCTTGGAGCAGACCAGACAGTGGTCGGAATTGCCTAAAGCAGCTTGTACCGAAACACTGTACAGGTCTGGGTGACTCGTCAGCAGAAGGTCTAGCAGAGAGGGTGCTAGGCCCGACCTTCTTGGTATTCTAGTGACCTCGTGTACCAATTGGGTCAGGCCATGCGCCAGAGCAAATGCATGGGCGGCTCTTCCCGCATGGTCTGTTTTGGCGGAGCCCAACCAGGTTTCGTGGTGGGCGTTAAAGTCCCCCAAAAATACCACTTCGGCGTTCGGAAACCGTTCCTGCGCATCATCTGCCGCCTGACTCAGATATTCAAAGAGTCGAGTTGTCTCAGCATCTCCTGTATGGGAACGGTAGAGGCACACATAGATCCGACTCGTAGAGCCATGGTCTACGTGTACCCATAGGGTAGAAAAGGATGGGTCCTCAAGGCAGCGCAAACGGCGACAACAAACATCCGCCCTAACAAACACCCACACCCCGGCTTTTGCACGGAAATTTTCCTCGATAACATGTATTCTGTAGATGTACCATTTTAAATAAATAAGTAAATATTTATATGGGATTACAAAGTTATTTATGGATTTAGTAAGTCGATTAATATATAGACAAAATTGAATCGGTCTAGGCGCGATTCAAACCCACGATCTTTCCCTTAGAGGGGGCACGCTCTGACCACTAAGCCACAGAGCCTTCACCCGAAACCATTCAAATTCTTCTAAACATTCTTACGGCAATGGTGGGAGTCATCTCGCTCGTTATATGACTCCCACTGTCATCAAAGAAGTCATTGAAGAATTTGAATGGTTTCTGGCGAAGGTTCTGAGGCTTAGTGGTCAGAGCGTTACCCCTGTAAGGGAAAGATCGTGGGTTAGAATCCCACCTGAACCGATTACATTTTTTCTTTATTTTAATCGATTTGAATAGTAATAGAAATTACAGCCGTTTAATTATTGACCTGTTTTTATACTTATACATTACTAGCTGACCCACCCCAGCTTCGCCCGAGGTATATTTTGAAGCTTCATATCCCTTCGAGCCCGTATGTTTTAGTCTTCAAAATATGTATGAAAAATTGCCGGATTTGTTAACATTTATTATCAATGCTCCGCTCCCTTAAGTAGTAGCGTGATGATAAATGGACTACCTAACACTGAAAGAATCATTCAAATCGGACCAGTAGTTCCAGAGATTAGCGCGTTCAAACAAACAAACAAACAAACTCTGCAGCTTTCTAATATTATAGTATAGATATATATATTAGATTAAATACTGCCATGTGGTTCCCGGCAGAGTAGAATTTGGACCAGTCTATCTCTTCCTATGCGGTGTCGTACAAGACGACTAAGGGATAGGGCTGTATGACATCAGACAGAAATATATAGCCCAGAACCAGCCTCAGATGCTTGAGTCAACAATAGTGCTCAGAAGACGGCAATAGGCTCACACCCTATTACGTGGGACCGAATTCAATGATTGGTAAAATGTGGGTGTTAATTCACTTCTGCCGAACTAAAGGCGATAATATGCATGTTTGTATTAATCCTAATAAGGGTACCTTTTTGGAGTGCCAAATACCTACCAATAACCCCCACTACCGGTGTCGGTGGAGGAGGTTATGTTGGACCTGAATCAACTAATAATTTGAGTATCAGACTTCATCAAACTATGTCCTCAAATGGTATTGTAATGGATTCATTAGATTGTAAGCATATACTATTTTTTTATACTACTTAGGTGGCAGACAAACACACTGCCTACCTGATGGAAAGTGGTTACCGTGACTTATGAACGTGTGTAGCACCAGGGGAATCACACCCGTGCTGCCAACTCTGTAAACACAGAGAGTTTCTGTGCCGTCAGTGTAAAAGAAAAAGCAGGACAAGCTTTTGATCTTCCCACTGACAGTACAAAAACTCTCCAGTGAGCTCTGGCTACCCTACTACTTTCGAATTTTGAAATTATTACATTTTCTTTACTTGCACCAGACATAGCAGTGAACTTTTCCAAAAAAGCAAAAAAAAATTGTTTCAATTTAGTGGAGAAGAGCATGTAGACATATCGACGATTAAAACATATTTTATATTAAAAAGAATATTAGTAGCGGAATGGTGGGCAAGAAAGATTTATTTTCTACCACTAAGTAGTTCCTCTATTTAAGGTTCACGTCGAATGTGGTCGGCTTACAACCCGTGAACTCACGATAACAAATTCGATGACTTAAGATCTGCCATTTTATGGCTGGGAATAAAATCGGCTTCCGGTATATAAGTTTATTAATATCACGTTCATTTATGAGCGCAGTCACTTAGCGACACCGATTCTTCGAATTCTATTCGTTATATGAAGAATAAAATGTGAAGAGGTATAGATTGAGAGAGTTAAAAGGGTTACAAGAGTCCTAAATGTTTCGCGGTAACCTAGTGGTATGGGTAATGGACTGCTGAGACGAGGTCTCGGGCTCGATCCCAGGTTTTACCATGGCACACACCAATGACTTTCCGATTCTTTTCGAAGTTATGTGTGTATTTATCGCAGGTTTATAAGTGCCCTACCCTACTGTACATTGGGACCTAAACATAAACTGGCGAAATGTGGGTGCTAGCACCTCTGCCTACCCCTTCGTGAATATAGGCGTGAGTTTATGTATGTATGTATGTATGTATGTATGTGAAGGTTTAAGGGAAAGTGGCTATGATAAGGGAACATTGTGGTGTATTTGAAGAGGTAGTGACTAAGATTGAGAAAGGGATGCTTAGATGGTTCGGACATGGGGAGAGGATGGACGAAAGAAGACTGACGAAACAAATTTATGAAGCGAGGGTGAATGGACAACCCGGTAGGGGTCGATGTAGACATACGTATGTCAATCAGATCGAAGGAATTTTGAAGAAAGGATTTGTCAAGAGTGCCGGTGACCAGTGAGCATGTATGTAAACAATTATGAAAGTAGAAGAAGCGAAAGAGGTATGCCAGGATCGTGGCAAGTGGAAAACTATAGTCTCTGCCTACCCTACTGGGAAAATGGCGTGACAGTTTTTTTTTTTTTTTTTTTTTACGTGCGCAAAATCCCCACGGATACCTCCCCACCGGAGCCGGTGGAGGAGGTTATGTCGGACTCGAACCGACTAAAACGCACGCCGCCTGTGGGTCGTTTCGGTTGCCGAAGGTGAGGTTGACAGGCATATCCCTCGCACCCCGGCCGACCCAGGGCCATCTCTCGCGATCTGGCCCTCTTCTCGGGTGTGGGGACCACAGAGTCCCCAACTCGTCCCCGGAAACGGGGAGGCGCGCCACGCGCGCCGCCGCCGCGGCCTGCTTCTGCAAGGGTGACAGGCGGCTTCACCTGTCACCCCCAGGCCGGCGCTCATGGGGGGCGGAGGTCGTTCATCGACCTCCGACGCCCGAGTTGCCAATGGCGTGACAGTATGTATGTATGGTTAATTTTTAGAGTTCCATTAGAAACCCTTCGGATCACTTCATTATCCGACTCATCTGTATGTCAAAACCTTTCATTTCTTTTTCTCAGAAATGTTAGGAGGTGTCGAATTGAAAATTATATCAAATAATCAAATCTGCAACACCTTGAAGTTGTGAAAAAATCAAACTACAATGTGAATTTAATCAAAAGTTACAGTAGACTTTTTCGTTGGAAAATGCAACAAGATAATTATGACTCCATTTTTCTTCTTCGACCATTCGATATTTGAAAATAAATATTTATTTTTATTTTTATTTTCGGCAAGTGCTCTAATTCTTCTCTTAATTAGTTGAAATATAGTTATTTATACAATATTAGAAAACTATTTCCCGTGGTTCCCGGGAGAGTAGAATTTGGGCCACCCCATCTCTTCCCATGCGGTGTCGTACAAGGCGACTAAGGGATAGGACTGTTTTACATCAGACAGTATACAGCTTAAACTCAGGCTCCATAGCTTGAGTCAGTAATAGTGCCCAGAAGACGGCAACAGGCCTATTACGTGGGATCGAATTTAATGGTCGGTGAAATTTAGGTGTTAATTCACCTCTACCTTACCCTCCGAGGATAAAGGTGTGATTATATATATGTATATATGTAGAAAATTATAAAGTTTTGACAGAAATTATTACCCAATTATGTTAAAAACCGTGCGCCATTCGTATGAGTGTCTGGATTCTGTTTGCACGTGTACCAAAATACATAAACTATAAATTGGTACGGAACCTTCGATACGCGTGCCCAACTCGCACTTGACCGGCTTTTTTATACCACTAAAGGTATGATTTCGAACAGAAGCAGGCAGCAGATACAGCGTACCGCAAAATAAACTTGAATATGATAATTATGTTTATTGTTTTAATTCATTGCTTCTCAGTCTTAACCTCACATACTAGTTGGTGAACTTGTCGATCAACAGACGACGTAGATGTTGTGTCTACGATCCGTGTAGCATGATAGTTAGTAGAGCCTACTGCAGCTACGTAAGAGGTCGCCAGTACAATTCCCGCTCAGTGCAATATTTGTATGCTTGAATAGTACATTTATCTAGATGGTTCAATGTACACCCAAGGAGAGGGTTAGATCGACAGAGATGGTCCTGGGTCGGCCGGTTCACCTCACCTTCGGCAATCAAAAACGGCCCACAGGCGTCGTGCGTTTTAGTCGGTTCGAGTCCGACATAACCTCTCCCACCGACTCCGGTAGTGGGGGTATCCGGACGTTAAAAAAATGGTTCAATGTATGTTTATCTACATTTTAGAAACTATATTACAAGTTGTTGTATTTAGTTCGGATGTAGATGGCGCTATGTAGTATATCCAATATTATTAAAAGTCAATAATTTATGGATACACTTATTAAAAGCTGCATGTTCACTAACAGATACACTAAAATTTATATATAAAAGAATTATTAATATAATCGTATGTACGTATATCATTCAATGCTTCTACACCCAAGGGCGAATAAAAATAGGCGAAGGCTGTTGCACAGCCTGCGTTACCAGGGTCAGGCGTTCACCTTCACCCCTCCATCGCATTCCAAGCCTCGCCATACGACGCTTAACAACATCCTTCATATAGACGTCCAAAAACTAGCCCAGAGCTAAATTCAGAGCTTTTCTGTGAAGACAAAAGCCTTTGACGAATCTCTTTGGACCACTGAAAAATATACAAAAGGTCACTAAAGCTTAAAAGTGTGCGAACGGGAAGGCACTATGTGTCGCGTAACTGGTGAGCAAGAGATGGCTAGTTGAAAATCAATTTATTAGACAGTGACGTCACAGTTCACGCAAGCGCAGTGGTTACGTTCCCGGGAGTGGGTGGTCAACAGTTGGAGATTTTGCCATATTGTGGGGAGAAATATTTCTTTATACATTGCAATTATGTTTAGAGTTTAATATTTTGTTCGTATGTAGTTTCAAAGTATTATTTTAATATATTCATATAAATTTTAAAGATGCCACGTTAGTAAAAATAAATCGAAGTACTTTTTTTGAAAGTTTTATTAACTTTTAAACTTTAGCGTTCCATGATATACAAAAAGGTTTCCGAGAATTAACGCAGTTATGATATAGGTACAAACAAACCTTTGGTTTATTTGACATTTCGACCAGGTTACACCGACCGTGGTCACAGGCTGACTGGCTCAGTAGTCCGCCCGCCATCTTCGAGTCCGAGAGGTAGTAGGTTCTTCATCTACTACATTCTCGATATTTATAATGTTTTCTTTTCGCCATGTACCGTCACATAAAGTACCGTGTCACATACCACACTCACAGTGTACCTATTCTGTAAGCAAAGTATCCAGTGTATATCCGAATGCTCAGAAAAATGAGGTTACATGTTTTGAATCATTGGATTCCATATTGCTCCTTTATCATAATCGCGTAAATTCCCTTAAACAATATTGTTTAATTTTTTTCTTTAGTTAATTATTTATAAGTAGGTACACATGTTCAGTAATAAATTATAATGTATGTAAAATTATAGTTATAGATGGAAGTTTTTATTACATCACTTTTATTATACACATTATGAAAAATCAAAAAAATGCATTTAAATATATTATCAAATGTTAAATTTATGTTTATTAGACTGTCAACCTGAGATTTACAGGAGTCGGTACATTACACAAAATTTGGCCTTTAATTTATAAATATATTATTATACCTACAAGAATAATATAATATTAGCTCACAAAGTGAAAGTTAAAAATATTCCTAATTAAAGATCACGAGTGGCAACCCCGCGCTCATCTGGGCGGCCCGAAATAGTGGCACGAGGGGGGGCATCAGTTGTCGCGGCGGTGCCGCTCACGCCGCCCGCGCCATGGCGTCCGTCGCCGCTTGGCTGCCGTTCGCCCGAGCAGCCGCCATAGGATGGGTTCCCATCGCTACACACCCGCTTCCGCCTCCGCCGGTCCCGAAAGACCGCCGCCGCGCCGAAGACGAAAAACTCCTCATCAACGTCTCCGGACGACGGTTCGAGACTTGGCGGAATACGCTAGAGAAATACCCCGACTCTCTCCTCGGATCAACCGAGAGGGAGTTCTTCTACGACGAGGACAGCAGAGAGTATTTCTTTGACAGAGATCCGGACATTTTCCGACACATATTAAATTATTACAGAACGGGTAAGCTGCATTACCCTAAACACGAATGCTTGACGGGGTATGATGAGGAGCTGGCCTTCTTCGGAATACTGCCCGATGTGATAGGCGATTGTTGTTATGAGGACTATAGGGACAGGAAGCGTGAGAATGCTGAACGACTTATGGATGATAAATTGAGTGAAGCAGGTGATCAGAGCTTACCTCAGCTCACAGATTTGAGACAAAAAATGTGGCGGGCGTTCGAAAACCCGCATACGTCTACTGCAGCCCTTGTGTTCTACTATGTTACTGGGTTCTTCATTGCTGTGTCGGTAATGGCGAATGTAGTGGAGACGGTGCCGTGTGGCCACCGGCCTGGGCGTGCAGGCACGCTGCCGTGCGGCGAGCGGTACAAAATTGTGTTCTTCTGCTTGGACACTGCGTGTGTGATGATATTCACTGCAGAATATTTACTGCGACTCTTCGCAGCGCCGGATCGCTGCAAGTTCGTCAGATCCGTAATGTCGATCATTGATGTAGTGGCTATTCTGCCGTACTACATCGGTCTAGGTATCACTGATAATGATGACGTGTCTGGGGCGTTCGTGACCCTGAGAGTGTTCAGAGTCTTCCGTATTTTCAAGTTCTCCAGGCATTCTCAGGGGCTAAGAATCTTGGGTTACACGCTCAAGTCGTGCGCCAGTGAACTCGGTTTCCTGGTCTTTTCGTTGGCCATGGCGATTATTATCTTCGCCACTGTTATGTTCTACGCTGAGAAGAATGAGCAAGACACGAACTTCACCTCTATTCCAGCGGCCTTCTGGTACACCATCGTGACTATGACGACCTTGGGGTAAGTAGTTATAAAAATAATCAAAACAGTTTTGGTATATCGATCGTACGTATTAATTGGGCAAGTTGTACATTGCTGTAACTATCACGAATGCGCATAGTTATTGTGTGTAATAATTGTATTTGTAAAACTTATCGAGACATTTGTGGGGAGATTTGAAATTCGAACATTTACATTGACATTGCATTGTCAAACTCACGCACTCATACACACCCACTGCGCGCCTGTGAGTTGAAAGAACTCTTTGAACAAAGTATTCATTAGAAATGTTAAAACAAAAGTTGCGCATATCTGACACCTGTCGACGCCATTAAATATGAACGCGGGAAAATAAGTGTCATGGCGCCGATTCGGTGTTTCGGCATCGTAAAATGTTTAACTTGAAATATTGACGTTTTTATACCGTTTTAATATCGTTCTTTTTCATTCTCTGAATGTTTGTTGATGGAATTCCAGCAACAAATGGGTTGAATCCCTGAGCCCAGGTGGCCGTTACCAGTAAATATTATTACGCTTGCGATGCGGTGTTTTTATTAAATTATTTGGCCGTGGCTGCGGGTGTTTTCGGATTTTTTCCCCTTCTAGTTCCCCGGGGTCATAAAGTTACATATCTACGACGGTTCTGGATTTACCTAACCACTTTCGGCAATGTATTTATTGAATATTTATTTAATAATTGGATGTTGCTGGCTCATATTTTATACTGATCATGAATGTTTATTTAACATAACATAACATCTTCTCATCTATGATATATTTTTAACCTAAAGGTACGAGTTTGTAGCAGATTGCATACAGCAGCATTAGACGACGCATTGCTGCAACGTGTGGTCGCAACACAGATTTTTATGCATTTCTGTGGAATAAGGGCCGATGATTACGTATCGCTGGTTACATACATATAATCACGCCTTTATCCCTGAAGGGTTAGGCAGAGGTGAATTAACACCCATATTTCACCAATAATTGTATTCGGTCCCACGTAATAGGGGGTGAGCCTATAGCCATATTCCGGGCACTATTGTTGACTCGCGCCATGCATCTGAGGCTGAGTCTGGGCTGTATATATCTATCTAATGCTAAACAGCCCTATCTCTTAGTCGCCTTGTACGACACCGCATGGGAAGAGATGGGGTAGTCCTAATTCTACTCTGCCGGAAACCACGCGTCAGATGGTTATAGAAGGTATTTCAGAGAAATACATAGAAACGACTGTAAACCTGAAAAAGGTGGTTGGGACAGACTGAATGCGGAAGGATCAAGAGTAATGGCTCACATTGGAAGAGACTAATGTTTAATAGTGGCCATAGCCTAACTGCTGATTAATGTTGACTTATAAACCAGTAGTGTCACAGCGACATATCATCTGCTGCTGTTGTATGCGGTTGGCTGCGAACAGTATGTACTCAAACCTTAAAAATTTAAGTTGAATGGACCGTCTTATTCAGTCGGTCGTCTTGAAAGTACCAAAGTAGTCTCCAAAAGAAAAACTGTTTTTTTTGTACTAAGACCATCTTAGTACAAAAAAAGACTTTTTCTTACGAATGAGACTAGGGTGCAGAATCTTAGAGTTGAAAGGCGAAAGTGCTATGGATAAAACTAGAGCGCAGGCTATACTCCCAAATATGTCCGGTAAAATGACAATCAGATCCTTAGTACGGTAGAAATGGTGGAAACGGACGATGCTGTCAAATTCAAGATCATTCTTTTTTTAGTAATGAATAGACGGCAGACAAGCATACAGCCAACCTGATTTAAAGTGGTTACTGTGGTGGAACACTAGAGGAGCCGCACTCACGCTGCCGACCCCGTTAGCACAGAGAGTTACTGTGCCGCCAGTGTAGAAGCCAAATCGGGAATTTGTTCTTCCCACTGACAGATCAAAAACTCTCTAGTGATTTCTGGGTACCCTAACTACTAACTAGCAACTGAAATATTCCCCTCATGCCTCCACCTAAGCTAGATTGCTTGTGTTAGCAGTGAGTTCACGTTGGTAGTTTGATGGCCAGGATTTGAATCCAGAAACCTTTCCATCATAAGCCGACTTCTTAACCACAGAGCTGCTCACGCTTCATAATGCTGACCTTCATTCCTTAGACTTCATCTTAAGCTTATCATGAAGAGAAATCAGGTCATATTGACGTACCCTTCATAAAAATGTGTTTTAGAGTTAGATTTGCAAATTCTTTGACTGTTACGCCACCGTCGTTTTCCAGATAAGTAGATAGATAGATTATGATAGATGAATAGTTTACCAAAGTTACAAACTGTAATAAATTACTTATCTCATAAATTTGTTTGGATTTGAGCTAATAAATCTCATCTTATTTGAGAGAGATATTTATTGTTTTGAGAGAGATACTGTTTGTTAGGAGTGGCGTTTTGTTTGTTTGTGTTAAAGACCTTGATGTTGCGGTGGAAACTCAATAAAAAAACATTCTTAATACATTTTTTGGATCACTTTTTTCTTTCATTTTTACGACTTTCTCGGCCCTTCTTCTTTTTTACATATACTACCTCGATAGTTAGCATACTAAATGCTTTAAAATTTCGTTCAATACCTAAGTGATCCTGACGGGTAATTGAGGATCAAAACTCCAGCTATACGAAACAAATAAGTGATGGAAACATATAGGTAGGTATCTTAATCTACCTCTAAAGCATATTCAACTCAAGAAAACGCTATTATTCAATTTTTCTTGAAATATTTACCAACGAAATTCTTTGCCTACTCAAGTGTTTCCTTCTTCCTACAGTCCTGGGTCCTTAAAGCGGGGCGTGAAAAAGCATCTGATGAGGCCGCCAAGCTGAGTGCCGCCATAGTAAAAAATATTTTACATTTATTTTTTTATGTTTTATTTCATATCTAAAACTCGTAAGACACGTCGTGCCAACTAATGCAATAAACATTAAGACGATTTAAAATCTCTTAAACATTATTTTATTGCCCTTGCCCAATCAGTCCTTGTATACTGTACGAGTATATAAATAGTACATGTGGATCAAGGATAGCGAGCGGTAACAAAAATAATGTACTCATACAAGAAAGTTAGGATTGGACAAAGAAAAAATTCCTAGTAGCAATTTTCTTTCTTGAATTTAAAAGTGAACATTTCTTCGCAAGACATGTCGTATTCTTTTTACACGGAAATTGGCAAAAAATGTTGTTTAGAATTAAATTTCCTATATTTCGAAATTCATAATTTCTCACTAGGATTGGTATTTTTTGATTTATAACCCAAAAAAGTTGGTGAAGCTTTGTTCGATTTTTTGATATAGGAAACATTTCTAGTAGCGATTTTCTTTGAGAATTCGTTAAACAAGGTCACTGGTAGTCTACATTTCGATTTGCGTGTTATTAGCTTCGTTGCATTTTCGCCTTTTTTACAAACATAACAACAACTTTTCTTTTTATCGTCTCTCGTATAAAATTAAAAATAAATGACTTATTCAAGAAATACAATTTTACCTTTAAATTCAAGATGGCGATGAACACAACGAACCGAATACCATGCAAATCGAAAATTAGACTGACAGTGACCTCCCTCAACGAATTTCAGCACAAGCTATCAACCAATTTAAGAACAGGCTAGATATACATTTGAACAAAAGGGAAGAAAACAAGTTTAAGAAACTGGATACTGGGAACTATCAGTTGCCAGAACTGCTTACCTGATAATAACAGTACTAATAAAATTGCTACTAGGATGTTTTTCTAGGTTTACCCCTTTACTTGGATAATTTTATCCTATTATATCATATTATATCATCCTTATTTAAAAAGATTAGCCGCCCCACTATATCAAATTAGCGGCCTAATTTCTGACAGAAAAAATTACATTGCCCAAACAATCTAAAAACATACAAGACACTTTCTTATAATAGTGATTTGATAATTGTAAGAAAAAAAACAACATTTATTCATCGCAAACACACAGACGAACAGTCAGATGAAGATGAAATTTAATAAAAGGTTAGGTACTATCCAATCCAAGTTTTTTAAAACATCTATTAATGTACCTACACACACATCTATTTTACACATTTCATGTTAGCAGAGATATAGATCAATGGAGTCGTTTTAAGTGGCCATGATATTATCATAACCTATAACGCATTAGCACCGAAATCTACAGAGTGCTTTTAAAATGTAAAAACTTATTCAAGTTTCAAAATACATCAATCAGCATACAGGGTGTTGGATCCAAACTGTCAAACTTGGATCACATAATATCCGATCCGACCCTCGGTACATCGGTGAAGTTTTAATTACTTATGTTCAACATTTTTAGTTCAAAGTTTGTTAATAAAATTTTATGAGGTTTATTTTCATCGCATTTCATATATTTTAATTTTTTGACTTTCTAGTTTAAACTAATTTTTATAAGAATATTAGATATGAACCGATGGCTGTTGGAGCTAACGAGTCCTAGAGTGGAGACCGCGAGAAGGTAAACGAAAGGTAGGACGCCCCCTAGCCAGATGGACGGACGACCTGAAAAAGGTGGCTGGGACAGACTGGATGCGGAAGGCTGAGGATCGGCGAAAATGGCGCACATTGGGAGAGGTCTATGTCCAGCAGTGGACTACGGTGGACTAAATTATTGATTGATTGATTAGATATGAAATGGAATTATTAGTAAACGGTCCCACGTGGGGGTGAGCCTATTGCCGTCTTCCTGGCACTATTGTTGACTCAAACCATGCATCTGAGGCTGATTCTGGGTTGTATATATCTGTAACATTGGATTGAAAATTGGACCAGACGGGAAGTATAATAAATTGTAACTTCTTTTCTTACGGAAATCCCCACGACACCCCACTCTAGCCTTATCAGCCAGAGAGGTCGTTAAGTCGGACTTGGACCGACTAAAACTACGCGCCGCGCCTTCTTGGGTCTCATATGAAGGGGATGAAGGTGGCCCAATAAGAAAATACTTTCGCAGAACCGACTTTTGAGATGGTTCTCTTGGGTGTGGGAATCCCGAAAATGAAAATCAAAACCTCTTTGTGGGCAAGATGAGGTGTCCCCGTCTTGCCCACGGTTGAAAGGGGGGAACGCCGCGCCTCTGCCTATACTTGCTTAGGCTGAAGAATACATTTTGTAACTTATTTGTAGATTAATTAATGAGATTTTTTGTAACGGAGTTCGTAAAATATATGGCTGCAATATAAATATGGCTGTATTAGTCGCCTTGTACGACACCGCATGGGAAGAGATGGGGTGGTCCAAATTCTACTCTGTCGGGATATTACTTAATTTCTCTCGACTAGACTCGTACACTATTGTATTAGATGCCATCTGTAATGATAGTGTATTGTATGGTAAATAAATAAATAAATAAAATTTAAATAGGGATTACTACTAAACATCACTAAACAGTCAAATCTATCATTCTAACAACGTAATTATGAGAAGCGATATCTTGCCAGAAAATCTTAATAGCGTGATTCAGAAATCATCATCGCTTCTACTGCGTAGTTTACGCTCTAGACTTGTTGTTCGTACAAGATTGAATAAACAGTCGGTCGTGTTTACTATTCTGTTACTAGATCTATAGTATTGCGCACGAGTGTTAGTACCGAAGCAGAATTCATACTAGGAATATTAACGATGGGCAATGTCAATAATGGACAATGTGGTAGGTAGGTAGGAAGTAGGACACGGCGGTATTTCCGCCCAATTGAGCAGTCCGACTGGGGAAGTACCTCCACCCTACAGAATACCGCGGCCATAATAACTTCGTGTTGTGTTCCCAGCGGTGAGTAGGGTAGCCAGAGCTCACTGAAGAATTTGTGCTGTCAGTGGGAAGACTAAAGGCTAGTCCTGTTTTGTCTTCTACACTGACGGTACAGAAACTCTGTAATTACTGGGTTGGCAGCGCGAGTATGACTCCTCTGGTGTTACCAACGTCCATAGGCCACGGTAACCACTTTCGATTAGGTGGGCCGTGTGCTTGTCTGCCACCTAAGTGGTGTATAAAAAAAAGAAAATGTGTCCCTAGAAGTTTTAACAATGGCAACGAAATACCCTTAATTACGTGAATATCGCCTGTCAAAGGCAAATTATACCCAATGGGTCTATATTACCCAAACCATTTGAGATGGGTTTGTCTAGAAACGGGGTGGGATGTTCCTGTGACCAGGCAAGATGATCACACCTGGCGGGCCGCACCCGCATTAGGATCTGTGTGGTGACGGAGAAAGAATACAGGAAACACTACCCCGTCTCATCCGAAGGGTGTCGTAAGAGGTGACTAACTGACAAATACGCAGGCGATATCACTGTGAGAGAAGTAAAACTCGGAATAAAACTCTGTACCAACTCGTCTGGCCAGTGTGGAAACAGTAGGTCAAAGCCTCCCAACATTGGTAGAGGCTTATGTCAAGCAGTGGACTATGGTTGGCCACTTCCAGTATGCGGAATTTTACCCGAATATACCTATACTTCATTCGCTTGGGTACTTAACTATAGGAAAAATATCTTGTAGCGACTTTTTATATAAACACATATTAAACAAATAAAATAGGCAACTAACTGACTATATATAAAAACTAGCTGACCCACCCCAGCTTCGCCCGGGGTATGTTTTGAAGCTTCATTTCCCTTTGAGCCCGTATGTTTTAGTCTTCAAAATATGTATGAAAAATTGCCGGATTTGTTAACATTTATTATCAATGCTCCGCTCCCTTAAGTAGTAGCGTGGTGATATATAGCCTAAAACCTTCCTCGATAAATGGACTACCCAAAACTGAAAGAATAATTCAAATCGGACCAGTAGTTCCAGAGATTAGCGCGTTCAAACAAACAAACAAACTCTGCAGCTTTATAATATTAGTATATATAGTGGAGGGCAAGATCGAAAAAGATGGCCCTGGGTCGGCCGGGGTGCAGGACAGACATATCCCTATGTCTGTCAACCTCACCTCCGGCAACCAAAAACGACCCACAGGCGCCGTGCGTTTTAGTTGGTTCGACTCCGACATAGCCTCTCCCACTGATTCATGGGGATATATCCGTAGGGATTTGCATTTACGCACGTATAAACTAAAAAAAAACGGCTTTGAATTTTAAAATGAGTATCTAAACAGAAAAATATTAATAAACGAGTCTGATCTTCCAACTCAGAGAAGATAGTCAAATACAATTATCCCAATGTATATATTTTTTTATTTATTTTAGTGTATATTGGTCGCTACCTACGTATTCTAGTAGTTTTATTAATAAACAAATCAAGAAATAATTTATAAATATTAAATACAATAAAAATAAAATAACTATTTTACAACTTATAGCTAAGAACAAATAAAATGCGTCGTAGAATTCCTCCGCATCGCATGCCTCTTGTGGTAGCGTTCCCAGAAGACTAGCAGCATTGCCACGTTGTATGGCAATGCTTATTCTCTGACCTAAAAAGAGGCCAACCTTCTGGTCACGAGAAGCGTCGGCCATACGCTTCGCAATCCCACGGAAGAGGTTGCGAGCGCTCGGACCCCATGACCCCAAAGTCTCGACTCCAAACAGCACAAATTCATAATCTCCGATGAGATTGGAGTATTTGCGCCGCTTGAGAGCCTCTGCAGAAGCAGCAGCAGCACCAGCACAGCCAGCCGTGCTAGTTATATGGGTAGGAGCCATGGTATCAACGCATGTGGCGTCCCACACCAGAGTCCTACCCAAGAGTATATAAGTATGTAATAATAGTTTTTAGTTTGAAATTTCATTTAACTATTATTATTTATGCACTGTACAAATTGTATTAAATAAGCAATATATTTAAAGTCAATTTAAGTAAGTATAATCCCAACAATTTCACTTGCTCAGAACTAACGCAGCTGAAACCACATGCCAATGTTCAAAATAAAGTAGAGCATGTCTGAATAACACCAACGAACCATAACATTCAGAATAATATCTTGTTATTATAATATTTGATCGCAATTTCATTATTCAACCGCGACCACAAACTCGACCCCAGTGCTGTAGTGACGCGGTACGAATATATAAAAGTTTATTTGTTATTCCCTGCCAGTACCCTCAAGAACTTTTGGTAGCAAGACAGTAAAATTGTAGGCACTTTTATTTTAACGAAGTTTTTTTATAATTATACATCGATTCGGGACTTTTCGCAAATAAATCATGAAACTTACTATTGCTGCCGACGTTTCGGATGCGTTGCAGCACCCGTGGTCACGACAGAGACTTCGAGAGGAATGTGTAGAGCATTTTTTGTGCGCTTATCCACCATTACTATTTTTTATACCACTTAGTTGGCAGACAAGCACACGGCCCACCTGATGGGAAGCGGTTACCATGACCTATGGACGTATACAACAACAGGGGTGTCACAATCGCGCTGCCGACCATGCTGAAACCTTCTAATGCCCCTCTTGAAGAACCCCATATTGTAGGCGCTTGGGAAAACCGCACCAGGGAGGTCATTCCACAGCTTGAGTGTGCGTAGGATGAAGTTTCTTTCATACCGCACAGTGCGCACGGTTTCTGGTCTTTTATTATGAACGGTTAGGCTGGCAACACACCACACTCACTATGTCAGTTTTTAACGGCACTGTGTTTTTTTGGTTTTAGTATCTTAATCACTGGATTCCAAGTTCCGGATAGTTTGAATCTATCTTCCCTATTGAAATTTTTATATTTTTTTATTTCATTGGTTTCACTCACAATCCGTAAATAGTAGTAGCTATCAGTGGTGAGGACTTTTTTTATAGTAACAGTTAAGTCGAATTCGAGATACGCTTACGTCTAGTCAACTCGTTACTGTTTAAATCGATTAAGATTTAGAAAAATTGAACCGGTTCAGGCGGTATTGGAACCCGCGATCTTTCTCTTTTATGTGGAACGCTCTGACCACTAAGCCACAGAACCTTCGCCCGAAACCATCCAAATTTTTCTATACATATATCTGTCTTACAACGACCCCCTGTAAGGGAAAGATCGCGGGTGCAATCCCGCCTGAATCGTTTCAATTTTTCTTAATTTTAATGGATTTGAATAGTTGGCATAATAATATTTTTTTTTTAATTTCATTCAAAACTCGTTACTGTGATAGACAAGCGTTAATCTCAGTCACATCTGCGGGTATGGCAATTAAACGGTTATACGGCAACTTAATAGTAGAGTTATTTTATATTTAAGATTAAGAGTATATTTCATAACATACATACAAAACTCACGCCTATATCCCCGAAGTGGTAAGCAGAGGTGCTAGCACCTACATTTCGCCAGTTTATGTTTAGGTCCCAATGTAATAGGTGGCGAGCATATTGCCATTAACCAGGCACTTATAAACCTGCGATAAATACACACATAACTTCGAAAAGCATCGAAAAGTCATTGGTGTGTGCCATGGTAAAACCTGGGATCGAACCCGAGACCTCGTCTCAGCAGTCCATTACCCATACCACTAGGCTACCGCGGGAGTATATTTATTTGCATAAAATGTCAAAAGTACAAAGGTGACAAACAATTTATGAGCACAAGACACATTTTCTCACTCGTCGTGTCATACAATAATATTAACGGGAATTAATTAAAAGTTATTGTTTAAAAGTTAATATCGTCGTGACATGCGACATTTACTGATACTTATGATTAAATTGTATTAAATGAAATGAGT
Organism: Eilema griseolum; assembly: GCA_963662185.1. Classification (NCBI taxonomy): domain Eukaryota; kingdom Metazoa; phylum Arthropoda; class Insecta; order Lepidoptera; family Erebidae; genus Eilema; species Eilema griseolum. The sequence continues at coordinate 2,165,435 of OY759256.1, forward strand.
ATAAAAATAATATATATGTAAACGTGTATGTATGAAATTAGTATGTTTTATGTTACATACATACATATGATCACGCCTTTATCCCCGGAGGGTTAGACTGAGGTATATTAACACCCACATTTCACCAATAATTGAATTCGGTGCCACGTAATAGGGGGTGAGCCGTTTGCCGTCCTCCGAGCACTATTGTTGACTCAAACCACGCATCTGAGGCTGAGTCTGGGCTATATATATCTGTCTGATTTTAAACAGCCCTATCCCTTAGTAGTTTTGGGATGGGAAGAGATAGGGTGGTCCAAATTCTACTCTGCTGGGCGCCACACGGCTGTATTATATTGTGTATGTATAATGTATATATTATTATTGTGTAAAAATTATATTAATTAAGTTTGCTATTGTAAAAATTACTGTGCATAAAGTTTAAAAAGTCCTAACTCTCAACATCAAACATCTCGACCCCCTTTCGGGGTTCCCACATAAGAAGAAACTATCAACGCCGTCTCCGCCTCTGGATGAGCCTGGGAGCGAGGGACATGCTTTATGAACCAACCTTACCCCAAGCATCTGAAGACACAAGACGGCGGAAGGTGGGGGTTTAGCCGGTCCATTTCCCATATAACCACCCCCAATGGCCAACGGGGATTTATATAACTGGGAATATGAAACAAGTACCTTTTTATCCCGGGAATATACACCAGCTAGTACAGGAACTCAATCAGTTGTTGACACGGGTGGATCCATGAACAAAGACTAGTATTAAACCACTTGCCATTTAAAAAAATACTTTCTACAACCAAAATAATAAAAGTATCTTCTTTACGACTTTTAAACTACTTAAAAACACACAGTTACTCTAATTCGCATATTGACGTAAGTGCCACAGTATGCACATGTATTTAAATAAACATATCATCTCCCGGGAAACGAACCCGTGACACCGAGCATCGTATTACTCACGCAACTCAAGGTCGTCCAGAAATATCTTCTATAAATAGTAGGTAGTAAAAATAGATTGGTTTGGTAACATGCAGTGCTTAATTGAAAGAGGTCAGGCTACATCTTAACGATAATGGCATCACTGGTGGACGTGTTCGTTGTTAAATTTACATAAATAAATAAAATAGAACTGTATGTTTGTATTAGTAAAATAACAGCTTTTTTATACAAATTAGGTGGCAGATAAGCACACGGTCCATAACATAATATAACATAAACTCACGCCTATATCTACGAAGGGGTAGGCAGAGGTGCTAGCACCCACATTTCGCCAGTTTATGTTTATGTTTAGGTGGCGAGCCTATTGCCATTAACCGGGCACTTATAAGCCTGCAATAAATACATACATAACTTCGAAAAGCATCGATAAGTCATTGGTGTGTGACGATACCTCGTCTCAGCATCCCATTATCCATACCATTAGGCTACCGCGGTTACTACTAGGTACGAGGTACACACACACACCTGATGAAAAGTGGTTACTGTAACCTATGAACGTGTGTAACACCAGGGGATTCACACTCGTGCTGCCGATTCTGAAAGAACAGAGATTTTCTGTGCCTTCAGTGCAGAACACAAAATCAGAACAAGCCTTTGGTCTTCCCACTGACAGCACAAAAACTCTCCAGTGAGCTCTGGCTACCGTAGTCACCGGCGGGAACACAACACAAGGTTATTATGGCCGCGGTATTTTGTGTAGGTTGGAGGTACTTCCCCAGTCGGACTGCTCAATTGGGCGAAAATACCGCCGTGTCCTACCTCCTACAAAAGTGGTGAAAACCTGATGAAAAGTGGTTACCGTGACCTATGAACGTGTGTAACACCAGGGGATTCACACTCATGCTGCCGATTCTGAAAGAACAGAGATTTTCTGTACCTTCAGTGCAGAACACAAAATCAGGACAAGCCTTTGGTCTTCCCACTGACAGCACAAAAACTTGCCAGTGAGCTCTGGCTACCCTACTCACCGCCGTAAACACAACACGATGTTATTATGGCCGTGGTTCTGTAAGATGGAGGTACTGCCCCAGTCGGACTGCTCAATTGGGACGGAAATACCACCGTGTCTTACCTCCGCCAGCTTTTCAATGAAAGTATACACGCCCTCACAACGTAAAACATTTTAAAATTTTATCTGTCTATCTTTTTACCTGTTTGAACAGGCCTACACAGAACAACACGTGCAGGGCTAAGATGTCATCTGCACACAGTGCAGAATATACGATCAAGAACCAAGCAGTACAGAGACTCTTTCCTTTGTCGCACCATTAAGACTTGGAATTCATTACCAGCTCACGTGTTTTCCTCTTCCTACAGTCCCGAGTCCTTTGCCTTGGCCACCATTGTAACATTACTTAGTATCTGTAATAGTGACTCTCTTTCCTAAGACGTTGCCTTTAGCTTACCATCAGGCGAGGTGAAGTCAAGATGGTGTGTTTTCGATTAAAAACGACTTATTACTCTAGAATAAGTACAGAATATTTTTTTAATTATCTTGTTTGTGTTTTTGTCTGTTTTTAAATATTATAATCTAAATTGTGGCTCAAAAGTATTTATATGATTGGTGTTTACGGCGCGAAATCATCACATGATTAGTTATCTGTGGTCGGTAACATAGCAACAAGGCGGAATTCCTTAATGTGCGTGTGTATATAAATACATCGGAAACGATGGCGGCACTGCAGGGTTAGATTAGTCGGGTTAGGTAACTAATTCTAGAGATGTGCCACTAGTGCTAATATGTTCGAGACTAGTCAGTTTTCTCTGGCGTTGCCCTTAGCATACTTCGTAACGTGTATGAAAAATTATTATTATTTATTATTTTTATTAATATTATTTTATATAGTCTACAGCGTTCCTCGATAAACAGTTCTTTTTTTACATAAGACACCTCAATTAGATTTCGCCTTGACTCATGGTAAGCTGAAGGCAAAATATCAGGAAAGAGAGTCACCATTACATACATTTACCATGTTACAATGGTGACACTCACCTTGACGGCCTCATTATAAGCTTTTTCACGCGCTGATTAGATGGACCGGGACTGTAGGAAGAAGGAAACACGTGAGCTAGTAATGAATTCCAGGCATTAATTTTGCGACAAAGAAAAGAGTCTCCGAATTGCTAGGTGCTTGATCGAATATTCTTCGTTTATCGAAGCCTTAATTTTAACTAAAAGATTTTTTTTATTCGAGCCGGTCTTTAGATTTGTGCATTCAACCAAACAAACAGCTCTTTAGCCTAAACTATTCATTATATCAGAGTGAAATTAGTTCACTCTAATCTAAGAGTAGAGCAACCAAAACATACCTAAAGAGGCTCTTCTGGCTGTACGTAGAAGAGTGCTTGTTCTTATGTATGTATGACAGGTCCTGAATGGGGAACCATTTCCACCTCAGACCTGGAACAGCTGTCCAGCAATTATTTCTGTAAACAGCTTGTCCATTACAGATAGAAGTCATTGCCAAATTAAAAATATAATAGAGCGTGGTCAGTAATATCCTATGAAAATATTTAAAAGCAAAATACTTCTTAATTCGCTGAAAGAACTAAATTCCAAAATGACTGATGTTCATTATAACTAAGTACCTATTAGTTAATTTAAACAGTTGGACACGCGCCAGATGAAATATATATTGTGGAATGTGATATTTCGCAGAACTCTTCAGCAAACAGTGTAAAGCTCAGAAATCTATGTAGCATACAGACAGACAGTTATTCTGTCAGCCTGTCTGCCTGTCGTATTTGTAATGATACGAGTGTTCAATAAAGGTTATTTCCTTTTCATTTTGTTTTCTTTTTATACCATATAGACGGTCAACACGTGTACTGTCCACCTGACGGAAAGTGGTTACCGTGACCTATAGACGAATGCAACACCACGGGCGGCACACTCGCGCTACCAATCCGGTAGGAAACTTGTAATGACCTTTTGGGCAAATCCAGTTTTGTAGTCGTTTTGAAAAACAATAACAGGGAGTTCATTACTAATCTCACTCATCATACTGCTGCAAACGCAAAAGCGCCGTTGGTTTATTGATAGGCGGCCTTACGATCGAGTGAGAGTTCCCAGGTTTTAAACCTGACATTATCGAATTGAATTCCTAACATTAGCAATGTAGCTTAACTGGAAGGGTTTAGGGGCATTAGAAATGTCGGTTACTTTTTTTTATACGACTTAGGTGGTAGACAAGCACATAGCCCACCTGATGGAAAATGGTTACCGCGACCTATGAACGTGTGCAACACCAGAGGAGTCACACCCGTGCAGCCGACCTTGTAAGAACGGAGAGTTTCTGTGGCGTCAGTGCAGAAGACACAATCAGTACAAGTGGCGTCAAGTAATCAGTCGGTAATGTGTTAAGCTTACACTGATGGTGTAGGCAATTTTATCTCTGGAATAAGATCCTATAAAATCATCATCATCTTCATTAAGACGTATTGCCTTATATATATTTAAACTATCATGGTTACTTATATAAGTATTAATGCTATCGGGATATTTTCCAAGTCGTATTATTCTGAATTTATGAAATTTCAGCGCTGTTGCAAACACCATGATCGCGGAGGAACTAGAGTATTGGCGGTGAACAGCGAAAAAGTTTAGGATATATTGAGTTTAACACAATTAACGCCTCCTTCCACACTTCTATAACATGTGTGAACATAACTAGACTTCCACGCAAGCGTGTCACCATTGTCACATATGTGTAGGTACCTAATGGTGACCCTCTTTTCTGAGACTTTGCCTTCAGCTTACCATCAGGGAAGGCGAAATCTAATTGACGTGTTCTAAATATACAAAAAAGCGTAGTCATGGATAACAGCTAGTATTTCAAATAATTTTGTAAGATGTTCTGACTAGAGCCTTCATCTTCCCTCACCTCTAACTCTACTACGGCCATTGCATACATACAGAACAGTGTAAGTAATGGCGACCCTCTTTTCTGAGATTTTGCCTTCAGCTTACTATCAGGGAAGGCGAAGTCTAATTATTTTTGTTTTAAATGACATGTCCTATAAAAAAAATGTTTATGTAAATATTGTTTAATATTTACATAAACATTTCTTATGTAAACTCTCATGGTCACTCACATCAGTATCAAAATAAACAGGATATTTACCATTACCTTTACGATATAATTACTCCTACGAAAAAACTTTTTCTCTGTTCACCGCCACTATTCCAGTTCCTCCGTGATCATGGTGCTTGCAACAGCGTCGAAATATCGGAAACTCAAAACAATGAAACATGGTAAATATCCCGTTTATTTTGATACTGACACAAATATAGTTTACTTCTTTGCAACCTTTATGACCCTGACTCAATCCAATGTTCAAACAGAACAGATTTCTAGGCCGGCGATCAACCGTAATCTGTTCAACATATCTGTGTACATATATATAAAATTTGCATAATTCTTTTATCGTACGATCTATGAATATGGGCGCGGTGAGGGATCCGCAGTGATTGATGATGATCTCTGCTTATATATGAATGTAAATGTACATGTGTTACAGCGCAGCGAATATACGCAGTAATGGAAGTTCGTCGGGTGATGGTGTAACCTACATAGCTATTTTTGTCTGTAGACTATCAAATTGTAAATATAGTTGGTTATATGCCGCGTGGTTCCCGGCAGAGTAGGATTTGGACCACCCCATCTCTTCCCATGCGGGGTCGTACAAAGTCTCAGATGTATGGTTCGAGTCAACAATAGTACCCGGAATACGGGAATAGGCTCACCCCCTATTACGTGGGATTCAATGATTGGTGAAATGTGGGTGTCACCTGATCATCAAAGGCGTGATTATGTGTATGTATTTGGCAATATTTTTGTTTATTTTTGCGACTTTTACACATAATTTTTTTTTTTTTTACATAATATTAGAACCGAATTTACAAAAATTCCCTCTAACCCCGTCAACTAAGCTAAACTGCTTGTGCTAGGAGTGGGTTCATATCGGTAGTGTAATGGTCCGGATTCGTACCCGGGACCTCTCGATCCTTAGGCTACCACTATGCTACCAACGCTTTAAATTATAACGCAAGCTGAGTTGATACAAGCTGAGTGTCACCATTGTCACACGGTATGGGTAGGTAATGGTGACCCTCTTTTCTGAGACTTTGCCTTCAGCTTACCATCAGGCAAGGCGAAGTCTAATTGACGTGTTCTAATAGATAGTAAGAACACCTAAGTAAGCCGGATATTCACCTAAGTAAGTCGGATATTCACCTAAGTAAACCGGATATTCACCTAAGTAAGACGGATATTCACCTAAGTAACTCGGGTATTTACCTAAGTAAGCCGGATATTCACCTAAGTAAGCCGGATATTCACCGTAGTTGCATAGTGATAAAAAAAAATTGCATATACTCTATCGTTTCTATCCAGTAGGAGAATCCTTCAAATTATAATTGTACCCACATATTTTTCATTTATACCACTTAGGTGGCAGAGAAGCACACGGCCCACCTGATGGAAAGTTGTTGCAAAACCAAGGGAGTCACACTCACGCTGCCAACCCAGTAAGCACAAAAAGTTTCTGTGCCGTCAGGGTAAAAGACGAAGCAGGAGAAGCTTTTGGTCCTCCCACTGACAGAAAAAAACTCTCTAGTGAGCTGTGACTACCCTAGTCACTGCCGGGAAGACAACACGAGGTTATTATGGCCGTGTCATTCTGTAGGGCGGAGATACTTCCCCAGTCGGACTGCTCAATTGGACGGAAACACCGTCGTGTCCTACCTCCTCCTAATAAAACTTTCTCATTAATAAGCAGTAACATAAGATTCTCACCTGTGTGAATATCTTCGTCTCATAAACAGTCCTGAAGATTGGCCGCCTGCTTCCTGCCCCCCCCCCCCCCCCCCCCTAGATAAGTGGCACAATGTTAGTAGATACAATATAATAGTACATAGGTTACACTAAAAGTTTCCGGAACTGGCCACTTACATAAACAATATTTAAAAATTTATTACAACATTTGAAAATAGAACTCTTTGGCTGTAGAATACAGTTTGTTTCATCTGACTGTCTTTTGTTTTTACCTTGTGGCGCCATTTAAAAAATTGTGTGTCTGCATCAACATGGATTTAACTCGGGAAAATTTTCGTAGTATGATTTTCTACGATTTTAAGTGTAATTTGACGGCTCAACAGAGCATCGCTCGGCTTGAAACAGCTTTTGGCGATGAAGCTCCATGCAAGACGACTGTTTATAGCTGGTTTGCAGAATTCAAGCGTGGTCGTATCAATCTCAGTGACGAATCTCGCGATGGTCGGCCGTCCACCGCTGTGACCAACAAAAACATCGATGCTGTGCGCCGTATGATTGAAACAGACAGGCATGTGACCTACCATGAAATTCGCGCATCCTTAGAAATAGGCATGAGTCAAATACAATCAATCCTACACAAACATTTGGGTGTGAGAAAGCTGTGCTCGCGGTGGATCCCACATAACTTGACCGAGGTTCAAAAAACGGACCGCGTCACTTGGTGCAGTGCCATGCTTACCAGATTCAACGAAGGTGCGTCAAATTTGGTGTGGGACATAGCAACAGGTGACGAAACATGGATTTATTGCTACGATCCCAAAACAAAGCAGCAATCGAGCATATGGGTTTTTCAAGATGAGCCGAAACCAACCAAAGTGGCGCGCGTGAAAAGTGCATCTAAGCGGATGATTGCTTCTTTTTTTAATAAAACTGGACACGTGGCTACTGTTGCTTTAGAAAATCGTCGTACTGTGAATAGTGACTGGTACACGACCATTTGTTTGCCGGAAGTTATTGACGAACTCCGTAAAAATAACCGTAAACGCCGTATCATCCTGCACCACTACAATGCTAGTTCTCACACGGCCAGACAGACAAACGACTTTTTGAAGGCGAAAAATATAGAACTCATGAGTCATCCTGCATACAGTCCCGACCTGGCACCTTGTGACTTTTATCTGTTCCCAAAAATTAAGAACCAATTACGCGGCCAACGATTTTCATCACCAGAAGAGGCTGTCGAGGAGTATGAAAAACACGTTTCAGAGGTCACCACAGAGGAGTGGCACAAAAGTTTTCAAAACTGGTTTGATCGAATGAAAAAGTGCATAGACGCCAAGGGAGATTATTTTGAAAAACAATAAATTAATTTTGTACCTTTAATAGTATTTTTTCATATTCATTCCGGAAACTTATAGCGCGCCCCACGTATAATCAATGTTCTAGGGATAGTTTCTGGAAATGCTAGCCTTTAGTTTTGGGTACCGCGGTAGCCTAGTGGTATGGGTAATGGACTGCTGAGACGAGGTCTCGGGTTTGATCCCAGGTTTTATCATGGCACACACCAATGACTTTTCGATGCTTTTCGAAGTTATGTATGTATTTATCGCAGGTTTATAAGTGCCCGATTAATAGCAATAGGCTCGCCACCTATTACATTGGGACCTAAACATAAACTGGCGAAATGTGGGTGCTAGCACCTCTGCCTACCCATTTGGGGATATAGGCGTGAGTTTATAATATATGTTAATTTATGTTATTTATATATATATATATATATTATTTTTGTACTTTACTTCCGTTTACCACCACTACAGTCCCGGGTCCTTTAAGCGGGGCGTGAAAAAGCATATGATAAGGCCGTCAAGCTGAGTGTCACCATTGTCACACGGTATGTGTAAGTAATGGTGACCCTCTTTTCTGGGATTTTACCTTCAGCTTACCATCAGGCAAGGCGAAGTCCAATTGACGTGTCCTCTATATAAAAAAAAAAAAAAAAAAACCATGAAATGGGATGTAGTCAATATTTACGAACTAAACACTCTATTTTACAAATCTTTATGGTAGGCATCATTGTCTAGTGCATGGGAATATGGATGACTAAATGTTGACTGCGCCTCCGCCTGCATGAATATTAGTTGTCGCAATCAAACCCAAGTAGCGTAAGACGGCAAATTCAGACCATTTTTCATACCACTTAGGTTGCTGACAAACACTACCTGATGGAAAGTGGTTAAAATGGTCTATGGACGTGTGCAAAACCGAGGGTACCACACTCGCGCTGCCAATCCTGTAAGCACAGAGAGATTCTGTGCCGTCAGTGTAAAAGACAAAGCAGGACAAGCCTGCGGTCTTCCCACTGACGGCACAAAAACTCTCCAGTGAGCTCTGGCTACCCTACTCACCGCCAGGAACATCACACAATGTTATTATGGCCGCGGTTTTGTATACTTCCCCAGTCGGACTGCTCAATTTTGGACTCGAGAATTTATAGAAAGATTTATTTGGATATTTTATGTACTCAATAATTCCAGTACAGCCCAAGAGATTTAAAAATAAACTCCACTTACACTTGCGTCTATGCGGTTTGACGTAAGTGCTAAAATCCAAGTGGCATATGAAATGTTCAAATTAAAATTTAAGTGTTATAAATTCTATTTTGATAACTTCAATGACTATGGCAGTGAGCGGTGAAGGACAATATTCAACCAGGAAGTCCAGCTGTTCTAGAGGTCATGATTTGTTGAATGAAATCACAAAATGAGCTATTCAAAAACGATTAACATAGAAAAAATTGAAACGGTCCAGGCAGGATTTGAACTCGCGATCTTTCCCTTATAGAGGGAACGCTCTGACCACTAAGCCACTGAACCTTCGCCTGAAACCATCCAAATTCTTCTATACATATATCCGTCTTACGGCGACGGTGGAGCCATCTACCGATACTCGTAAGAACTATCGGAACCAATGAATGATGTTGCAATCATTTCGTTCGAGTCCCACCTGAACCGTTTAAATTTTTTCCATCTTAAACGATCAAGATTTGTTGTATATAGTACTTTTTTATACTTCTTAGGTGATAGACAAGCACACGGCCTACCTGATTGAAAGTGGTAACCGTGACCTATGGACGCGTGCAACACCAGGGTCTCACATTTGCGCTGCTGACCCTTTAATAATCTTCTATTACCCTTCTACAAGAGCCCCGTGTTGTAATCGTTTAGGAAAACTAGGGGAGTACATTCCATAGCTTGAGCGTGCGGGGGATGAAGCTCCTATCATACCTAACTGTGCGTACTGTTTGAAGTCGTGATGTGTGGGGGTGGAATCCCTGCCTGTCGCGAGAAGTAAGATGATGTCTTAGAATAGAATAGAATCGTTTTATTTGTTCAAAACATGTGTGTACATACAAAAGCATGCAATAGGTTAGTAATAGTTTATATAGTCATGTCATGTTTTGCCCCATATAGCGGCGTACAAATATATGATGCGTAAGGAGACGCTTAGTTATAAGATGCGCATTAATTGCTTTCATCTTATGACTAAGCGTCTCCTTACGCATATATTATCTGTAATTCTCTGTAAGAATGAAGAACATAGCCAGGTGCGCTTAGTGTTCGGGAAACGATCAGCGGTGAATAATCTCCTAGCTCAGTTTTCCCAATTGACTATGATATAGGGTTCTTTAAGAAGGGCATCAGAAGATTCTCACAGGGTCAGCAGCGTGATGTCCCTAGTGTTATACACATCCATTGGCCACGATAATCACTTTCCATAAGGTATGTCTTCTGCTTTTCTGCCACCTAAGTGGTATAAAAAAATAAGAATTGGATTTTTAACTTTGAAGTTAGTGGAATTGATTAGATGCAAATGTTCTTTAGATCACTAAATATTACGTGTTGAGACCACATGTCTTACTATCTGCAAGTAAACGCCATAACGCTAAAATCCAAGTTCCAATTTTCAGCTCTCGTAATAATAGCAGCTTCCCAATCGAGTCTGTGATGAAAGAACCACCATGTAGATAACACACGGCTTACGAGAATGAACCGTGAATATATGAACCAATATATTTTATGGCAAATGGTTAAGAGTTACCTCACCTCACCTCACCTGCCACAATTTATAAAAATTATATTGTATTTTTAGTTTACTTTGTCTTTTTGCATTCCGTTTTTTTGTACTGTATGCTGTGTCGCAATAAACATTTTTTCTTTTCTTTTTATTCTAGTTAATTTGTGTAAAAGAGTATCTTTTAGGTTTCTGTAATCTTGAAGTAAAGTTTAGATGGCAGTAGCTTCTATAGCAGATTAAATTCTTTGCACAAAATCAGTACAGAGGTCATACAAATATATATATATATATATATATATATCAGAAATATGTACAAAGGCTAGCTTAACTCAATATAAGTTCTCTACTAGTAAACCTTTGAGTAGCAGAGAAGCAGTTAAAGTAAGAAGGGGATGTGTAGTGTACAATAAATTTCAGATAAAAGATGGGTACCTAAACAGGTACCTACATATATATACACATAAACATGCATACAAATATACATACATACATACATACATACATACATACATACACACATACATAAATATGCATAGGTACATACAGATACATAAATATATTCAGACTACATTATTGTGAGAGGAAATGTTCCTTTGTTCTTCTCCTAAAGATATCTAGAGTATTAACTACCACGAATGGCGTGAGGTAGTGCATTCCAAAGACGTACAGCCTGCACCGTGAACGATCCATCATAGCAGCAAGAAGTGTGAGCAGGTGAGCGAAGCTGAATTAGAACCAAAATTACTAATATTCCCTCTAACTCCTCCAGCTAAGCTAAAACAGTTTGTGTTTGGAGTGGGTTCAAGTCGGTAGTTGTAATGACCAGGATTCGAACTCCCAATCGTAAGGACTCCTTAACCACTAAGCTATCGACGCTTTGAATGTAACCCTTTGATGTAACCTACACATTTGATTAAATAAATGAATTTAGAATTGAGGGAGTCACATTTTAGTTTGCGGTTCTTTAAGAAGGGGCATTAGAGGATTTCTAAAGGGTGGATTTCTTCGGCAGCGTGAGTGTGGTGATATCCCTTGTGTTGTACACGTCTAATATGCCACGGTAACCACTTTTCATCAGGTGGTTTAAGTGCTTGTCTGCCACCTAAGTGGCATATAAAAAAAAACCCGGCAGTTATCCCTGCAGAGAATAGTCAAATCAAAAAAGTCCATACATTTGAATTTGAGGAGGTAGAACACGGCGGTATTTCCGCCCAAATGAGCAGTCCGACTGGGGAAGTACCTCCACCCTACAGATTACCGCGGTTATAATAACTTCGCGTTGTGTTCTTGGCGGGGAGTTGGGTAGCCAGAGCTCACTGGAGAGTTATGTGCTGTCGGTGGGACGACCAAAGGCTTGTCCTGCTTTGTCCTCTACACTGACGGCACAAAATCTCTGTTCTTACAGGGTCGGCAGCACGGATGTGACTCCACTGGTGTTACACACGTTCATAGGTCATGGTAACCACTTTCCATCAGGTGGGCCGTGTGCTTGTCTGCCATCTAAGTTGTATAAAAAATAAAAAATGAACTTGAAATTTGTCAGCAGATTAAAAAGTACTAAAAACTTTAACAAAGAGCATAAAATCTCACATTTTGGTGCTTAAAATGAGAGATTTATCCTTTCGTTTTGTTACATTTAAACACAAACCCTCACATGCTCCACGTAGAGGAATTACAAATAAAACGAGTGGCCGGTGTAAAATTAAATGAAGCTTTATATTATCACGGCGTATAAATCTAGCGGGCGGAGCAGAGGACCATAAGAGTTGGCGAATGTGTTTCACGACGCAACCACGCGGGTTTAATGTGTTGGGTTATGTTCATTACTGCGGAGTAATGGAAAGCGCATTTAATGTTGGAATAGTTGCGGCAGGCGTAATGTTCGCTGCAAATTATTTGTCGTTTTAATGCAGAAAAAATATGATGAAAGAAGCTGTACTGTAACCAAATATTGGTTACAGTACAGCTTATTTTTGAAACTACTCTTAGAGCACTGTGCATGTTTCTCCATTAATCTATATGTTTGGTTATATGTGTATTTACTTACGTAAATTTAGGACACGACGGTATTTCCGTCCAATTGAGCAGTCCGACTGGGGAAGTTCCCCCGCCCTACAGAATACCGTGTTGTATTCCCGACGGTGAGTAGTATTGCCAGAGCTCACTGGAGAGTTTTTATACTGTCTGTGAGAAGACCAAAAGCTTGTTCTGTTTTGTCTTTTACGTGAAATGACAGTGGCCCACGTCCATAGGCCACGGTAACCACTTTCCATCAGGTGGGCCATGCCTGGTCTGCCACCTAAGTGGTAAAAAAAAAATCTGCCATTTTAACTCATTTAAATGAAATACGTATTAAAGTTGAACATGTGTAAACTGTAAAGTTAGTATAGAATATATGCTTCAAATAGTTTATATAAAACATCAGCCTTAACAAGACGACATAAAGATAGTTCTAATTTTCTCATCAGAAGTGACCCGCGACCAATACCTCAATATGTAGATTCGTTACGGATACCACCCCGCCTGAGCTGGTGGGAGAGGTTATGTCGGATTCGAACCGACTAAAACGCACGATGTCTGTGGGTCATTGTTGGTTGACGAAGGTGAGGTTGACAGGCATATCTCTCGCACCCCTGCTGACCCTGGGCCATCTCTCTTGATCTGGCCCTCCTCAGGACCACGGGGTCCCCAACTCCTCAGGAAACGGGGAGACGCGCAACGCGCACCACTACCGCGGCTTGCTTCTGCTAGGATGACAGGTGGCTCCACGCGTCACCCCCATGTCTGCGTTCATGGAGGGTGGAGGTCATTTATCGACCTTTGCCGCTACACTGAGGCTGCTGATACAGAAAAATTATAATAATATGTGATGAAGCAGATTGTGAGACTTCGATAAAACACCTGAAGACCACTATAATTTTAAGATGCGTTACCCCGGTCGCCTGTTATTGCGTTCGATTAAAACTGAGCTATTTAGAAGAAGCTGCTATTCAATGACCATCAAAGTTTTTAATAAGTTACCAAAAGAAATTAAGGATCTACCTCTAAATATTTTCCACAGAAACTTATAAATGTGGCTGAAATACAAGTATTTTACAGTGTCCAAGAATATCTAGAGATGTAAATGTTATGTATTGATGAGGAATGAGGCTATGTAAATTAATTATTATGAATGAATATTGAATTAATTATTATTGAAATGATAAAGATATAACTATTATTATTAGTGCACATGATTATTGACGAACTTATTGTGGACACTGACATATTTTATTGTTGACATTATCAATGATCATTATGACGGTTATGATATTGACAATGCATGACATTTTGTTTTTATTTTTATTATATAGCTGACTTCTATTATTTATTATGCAATTTATTATGTAGCGTTAACTTAATAATGTACCTACCATGTAACCATGTTCTTTTGTGAGCCAGTAAATGAATTGAATTGAATTGATAATAAAACACGAGAACAAAATGGAACGTAAAAAGTTTGCCACAAATCTTTCGCTCAGCGAGAACGCCGCCTTACAGACTAACACGAATACCCACGCGGCGCGAGCTATATTTGTAAAATCAATGGCATCGAATATTAACGTTTTTACTAGACTGTTGATTTTAATCGTCTACACAATGTCGCGCCGCGGATTCGAACCTGTGCCAATGTTTACAATTTTTTTTCGTCTACGATCTGTGATTCAGATATTGTTTACATAGTATGTATACAGTGTCCATGGATTAGTATATGTGCAGACAATATATTAAATTTAATTTGAGCCACAATTTTATGTCGTGCCCATTGCGGTGGAGATTATGGGCAGTTGGTGGTCGCAGGCGAATGGCTTAATTGCTGAAATTAGTCGCCGTATCCACGAACAAGTTGGTGACTCCCGCTCCGGCTCGTTTCTGGGGCAAAGGATGGCCTTCGCGATACAGCGAGGCAACGTCGCCAGTGTCATGGGCACCTTTGCGATACGGGGCGGGTTATTTGATTTGACATAATATGACAAAATCTGTGACATTGTATGACATTTGTATTGTTTATAGGTTGAATAAATAAATAAAAAAATATATAAATACTAGATCACCCTTTTTTGAGAGTTTGACAAACGTAATCTCAACAATTATTCAAGAGGCAACTCGTTTTGGGTAAAGGGTGGCACGAAAATTGTAGTTTTATTGTCTATGGCTGTCATATTTGTAAATAACTGATATGAAGGGTCCTTCCTGTTTATTTTTAAAAGTCGGTCTGCAGTGATGATTCGACCTAACCATCGAGAGGTTATGGGTTCGAATCTACTAAAGTCTGCGACAATGGTCATGTGTTTTAAAACAAGATAAAGAACAATGAACCACATAAACCTGCAATCGCTTAACATTTATTGGAGTCCGGTACTGACCACTGGATCGAGCTACATAGCCCTCAGATGCTCTCGACAGAACGCCACTATATACCAAGACTGGTAAGGGAAGCGAATGAAATCAAAAAGTATAAAAATTTCAATCGTGAGGATGGCTTTCAACTGCCGAACGTCTGGCATCCAGTGGCCCATATATCACCACTTTATACCACTTGGGTGGCATAGAGGCACACGGCCCACGTGATAAAAAGTGTTTACTGTGGACGTTCGCAACACCAGGGGCGTTACACTCGTGCTGTCAACCCTGAAGAAAAACCACAGCAATTCCTCTTTTTATCAACAATTTTTTTCCCTGAATATTATTTTTATTTGCTATTTTATTCAGTAATTAACATTCCACGCTGATAGAATTTAAAAATGTATGAGATTGATACAGATGTCGAGTTTCTCAGTGACGATTGCAAATGGAAACATTACAAAAACATGATATGTTAATCTTTCGACTCCATTAACGGCATAATATCATTGGAAGGCTATCATTACGTTGAATTTGTACATAATAGTACCTAAAAACGTGTGTGTGTGTGTGTGTGTGTGTGTGTGTGTGTGTGTGTATGTGTGTGTGTGTGTGTGTGTGTGTGTGCGTGTATGTGTGTGTGTGTGTGTGTGTGCGCGCGTGCTATTTGAATTTGTTTTTTTTTTGTTTGAAAGGTATGTTAGTCGGGAGTGTTCTTAGCTATGTTTGAAAAAAAACTGCCTAAAATGATAGGGCAAAATTTTTTGTTTGTTTTTTTTTGTGACGGGGTGAAAAGAGTTGGCTATTGCTTTGTATTATGGTTCATTCTACACAACTCCAACTCTTGGTTTGTTTGATATATATTGGTATAAAAGGTATTGGTAAGTTTAAGGAAAGTGTTTTATTCACTCACTAATAGTTTACACTAAAATGGTTTATGTTATAATTGACTTATATTAATTAAGATAATGATTCTAATGGTTTGGATTTAATGGTTAATGGTTTTGGTTGCGAGTACGCGGTAGCTCCGTGAGGGCTTTGGACACGAACTGGCTACACATTAGCCAAATCGAACAAATGCGTATAATTGCAAGCGATGCAATTATACGCATTTGTCGAGTGTTTGATTTACTCGAACACGGGGGTTTTTTATATGTTAACAATTTGAGTGTCCCATCTACATACATTACTTCTTAAACTTCGATGCGGATAATCGGCATCATTGAGAAGCCGCAATGTCAAAGTAATAAAAAAAAACCATCATATTCAAGTGTATTTTACGGTGTGCTCTGCGTCTGCAGTTAACACTCAAAACTAATACCATGGTATACATCCCATTAATTTGATTTTTTTATGCCACTTAGGTGGCAGACAAGCACACGGCCCACCTGATGGAAAGTGGTTACCGTAGCCTATGGACGTTTGTAACACCAGAGGAGTCACAGTCGCGCTGCCAACCCTGTAAGCACAGAGTTTCTGTGTCGTCAGTGTAGAAGACAAAGCAGGAGTCTTTAGTCTTCCCACTGACAGTACCAATTCTCCAGTGAGCCCTGGCTACCCTACTCACCGCTGGGTAATGTAATGACTATGATAATTAAACTATTATTTATAGAAAAGAATTTGTATGTTCTATGCTTGTTTATTATTTTATAAAAAGGTTTGTGCTAAGGTAATCGGTACTTTTCGGTTTCGCGATTGTTTATAGTCCCCATTTATTTTAAAAAAAATTATTTATACGGAAAACTTACAGCTAACATAAGTACATATACACATATACAAAAGTAAATAGTATGAAAAGGCCACTTAAAATGTTTCACATATAAATAAGATAATGAGATAAACAACATCAGAAAATAAGGACATATTATAGCGAAAGATACATAAATACATTGATAATAATTCGAAACAAATAAAGACACAATAACATGGAAAATTAAGTTCCCGTGTAACTGAACACCTCAGTATTTACACTGACGTATCTCCAAAAACATTAATACAAATTAGATATCGTGTAGGTACGGATAATGTGGTATGGTATTTCAACTCGTATTTATCCGGTTATTTAAACGTTAAAACATGCGAATACAATACATTACGAGGTCTTTGAACTATAACAAACTGTCTAACCTCAAGCCAATCAGTATATAGTAACCCAACCTTGACCCTAGGTCAAAGATTCGATTCGTGGCTAGACACAGAAGCAGACGTACCGTGTAGAACAAAGAAATAACAAAACCATTGCTTTACGAACCCGTCTATAAACACTAATGAGTTCTTTTGTTCGTAGAGAGTTTAAAATATGAAATTTATTTTGTTTGTAGATGTTATTGTTTGTAATCAAGAATCAGATGCCTGAACCTGCAGGATAATTTAGATATATATTCTGTTTTTATATATATATTTTAATTTAGATAACTTCCGTGTACATTATGTAAATATTAAAGAAACAAGTCAAAAGGCGTGAAAAAAAATGAATCAGAATCAAAAAATAAATTTCATTTATTCAGTTAAGGCACCATAAAGAGTACTTATGAACTTCATAATTTTACAATATGTCAAGAAATGTTATATAAATATTAAATGATAATAATAAATATTCTACAACATTCTACACAACGCTATCTAGACCCATGGTAAGCATAGTTTAACTAGCTTGTGTTATGGAATCTAGAATACGGATAAACATACTTCAATACTTTTTTTTTGTAAATACAAACATATTATACATAGGAACACCCAGACCAATGCAAATATATTCATGTATACAAATATTAGCACTGAGCGGGGATCGAAACCGCACCTTCTGCGTAGCAGTCGCGTTCATTACCGCTACGCCATAGAGGCTGTCAAAAAAATAAATAAGGTAGATAAACTGATTTTTCGCTTTGATTTTTTGATTTCGCTTAACACTCATAGAACTAATGGTTAGAACTAGATTATCTTTTTTTTTAATATGGTTTTGTTTACAGTTCATATTGTGCGAGCTGGCGCAAGCAAGCAAGAGTCATTGAACCTTTTATGCAAGCTCGAAACGCGAATATGGAAACGAGAAAATACAATGTTTTTGCATTACAAGTAAATAATATTTCATAGTCACCATACAGAGGCGGGTTTTTGGCGGGAGGCCAACCCATCGGATTGTTACGGCCATCAAAATATGTAACAGGGGTGTGATGGATAAAGACAATGCAAGGTCGGTCACAGCTGAAATTGTTTTTATAGTTATTGTAGTTCAAACTGAATAATACGCTTGTATAGACAGCATCTGATCGATCTTGATTATCAACGCCTCAAAATGATCTTCTTCTAAAAGATTATTGCTCCATGGCCTATCGTTATGTAGGAGTGCTGAGCAAATTCTATGGCACGTCAGTTTCAACGACATAATCCGCCGTGCTCTTTTCACCGTCGCGTCGGTGTGCCAGCTGTCGTTGAAACAAGCGGTATGGTGTGCGACGATGGTAAGAGACCGGATGGTATGTCATTAATGCCACGGAAAATGGTGTGGTTCTCGGCAGAGTAGAATTTGGACTACCCCATCTCTTCCCATGCGGTGTCGTACAAGGCGACTAAGGAATAGGGCTGTTTAACATCAGACAGATATATATAGCCCAGCCTCAGTCTCAAATGTATGG
The DNA here is from genome assembly GCA_963662185.1 of Eilema griseolum. Lineage (NCBI taxonomy): Eukaryota > Metazoa > Arthropoda > Insecta > Lepidoptera > Erebidae > Eilema > Eilema griseolum. Next base: position 2,184,300 of record OY759256.1, read on the forward strand.
CTTGAGTGAAAAATAGTGCCCGAAAGACGCCAATGGGCTCACCCCCTATAACGTAGGACTGAATTTATTGATTGGTGAAATTTGGGTGTTTATTCACCTCTGAATAACCCTCCGGGGATAAAGCGTGATTATATGTATGTATGTAAAATGGGTAGGAGGCAACATTCGTCGAAAACATTGCTTTTACCCACGTACTTACATGCCACGGCTGGCTGTGCCGCTGATACTGCAGCTTCTGCAGAGGGTCTGAAGCGGCGCAAATACTCCAATCTCATTGAAAATTATGAATTTATGCCGTTTGGAGTAGAAACGTTTGGGTCATGGGGTCTGAGCGCCCGCAATTTCTTCATGGAGATTGCAAAGCGTATGGTCGATGCTTCTCGTGACCAGAAGGTTGACCTCTTATTAACTCTGATCTAAATAAGTATTACCATACAACCTGGCAATGCTGCTAGTCTTCTGGGAACACTACCACAAGAGGCATGCGATGAGGAGGAATTCCACGACGCGTTTTGCTAAGTGTAGTTTTAGTTATATTTTTTTCGTATTGTATATTTAAATAGAATTAAATATATAGTAACTGTTGTATTGATTTAAATTGTATTATAGTTATACTATTGCCCAAACTAAAGGTGTGTATTAAATATCAGAACAATCACTTTAAAAAGTATTAAACAAGACAATATCAAGGATAGCCGTGGTACTGAAAATTGCTCTAAAAAACAATACATTCTAGGGAAAAGTTGTATACGACAACGGCTGTCTTTGATAAATTCTTGTTTAATACTTTTTAGAGAGTGATTATTCAGTAGTCGGATTTCAGTTTTAAACTTATTACCCGACTGCCAAGAAGGGTTGTATTTTACGCACGTATCTAATTTGTAATATATATATAACCCAAAGGTGACTAACTGACTGACATAGTGATCTATCAACGCACAGCCCAAACCACTGAACGCATGGAGCTGAAATTTGTCATGCAGGTAGATGTTATGACGTAGGCATCCGCTAAGAAAGGATTTTCAATAATTCTACCCCCAAGGGGATAAAATAGGGGATGAAAGTTTGTATGAAACTTGGTCAATTTTAAATCGATCGGGCTGAAACTTTGCATGCATAAAGCTACTATAACGTAGGCATCCGCTAAGAAAGTATTTTAATTAATTCTACCCCCAAGGGGATAAAATAGGGGATGAAAGTTTGTATGAAACTTGGTCAATTCTAAACGTTGCTCAATAACGTTGACTCAACACTAAGCGATAATTGACATCCACGCGGGCGAAGCCACGGGCAAAAGCTAGTTTGTAATATTCTTTATTACCTCATATCTAAATTAACTATTAATTTTCTTCCGGTTTATGATTGGCAAATGGCTATCAAACTTGTTTTGATCTTTCCAGCATCTGTTGTGTTTTTTTTTAATAATCAATTTTAATAGTCTATACACTTAACGTGTAATGTAAACAATAACAAAATACATACTTCAATAATAGTTTTACCCTTCCATTGTGTTTTTAAGAAGAACCTGCAACCTCCAGCCGATCTCCGTTCAATTCCAACATCAAAGCGATCAGTTAAATATATTAAAGCTCCGTAAAGACCACAGTTCAATGTCCGGTTTGTTTATTTTCGTGAGAACAGATGGGCAGGTGGACCATTGACTGCACGTTAATAGTTACGAGGTCAGGTGTGATGGTAGAAGACGATGGATGTATGTGTATGGACTATATGCATAATAAAGTTATTATAGATTTTAAAATAAATCAAGGTTTAACACGTCAGTGTTTATATACAAATAGTTGTATTTTTAGAGGTGGAAGTCATTATTGTTTGCAGTTGCATTTGAGTTGTCTTGACGTATTCGTGTGGTGATAGAGCAAGAATACAAGTATCACCATCCCATCTCATCCGACCGATGTCGTGAGAAGATATGCAGGCGATATCACTATGATAGAAGGAAACCTCGAAATAAAACACTGTACCAACCCATATTGCCAGCGTGGAAACAGTAGACCAGAGCCTCCAAACATTGGGAGAGGTCTATGTCCAGCAGTGGATTGCAACATCGTCAGTGTATTTTTCCGTTAGTCGCCTCTTACGACACCCTTCAGATGAGATGAGGCGGTGATACTAGTATTCTTTCTCCGTCACTACACGGATAAATAAATGAATAAAAGGTTAAATAATAGTTTTCAAATTCATTAATTAAATACGTTGTACAAGTACCTATATGTTGATTATTATGAAATGAAATGAAATGAAATGAAATGAAATGAAATGAAATGAAATGAAATGAAATGAAATGAAATGAAATGAAATGAAATGAAATGAAATGAAATGAAATGAAATGAAATGAAATGAAATGAAATGAAATGAAATGAAATGAAATGAAATGAAATGAAATGAAATGAAATGAAATGAAATGAAATGAAATGAAATGAAATGAAATGAAATGAAATGAAATGAAATGAAATGAAATGAAATGAAATGAAATGAAATGAAATGAAATGAAATGAAATGAAATGAAATGAAATGAAATGAAATGAAATGAAATGAAATGAAATGAAATGAAATGAAATGAAATGAAATGAAATGAAATGAAATGAAATGAAATGAAATGAAATGAAATGAAATGAAATGAAATGAAATGAAATGAAATGAAATGAAATGAAATGAAATGAAATGAAATGAAATGAAATGAAATGAAATGAAATGAAATGAAATGAAATGAAATGAAATGAAATGAAATGAAATGAAATGAAATGAAATGAAATGAAATGAAATGAAATGAAATGAAATGAAATGAAATGAAAATTTATTCGTAAGAGACACGGTGAAGATAAAGGTGTTAATTTTTCCAGTGTGGATAGTACAGCATATCTCGCCTGCATTAGGCATACGTCGTTATTTTATTTTTTTATATTTTTATAGATTTATCCATCGGTCCAAATTATAACCGGGACGGTGAAGCTGCGGGGATGGATTTTACCACTTTATATACAGGCATTTACCGTAAATTATATGAAAAAAAATGATAAAATAAATATTAATCAAATACAATCTCACCTCCTACGAGTAAAAGAAGATGAATGCTTACCACATGCAGGACGCATCTACCATCTAACGCAGCACCCCACGCAATTATGCTATTTATAATAAGAGTGTGTATGTCTATTATTGAGTGTGTATTAGTGATGTGCTTAATCTTTAAAAATGTATTTCCACGGATACGTATCCGAGTACAGATATTTGGTTTCGAGATCTGCGGATACACACGCAAACTTTTTAACTCAATCGCTGCCGGCGCACGTGACCCAAAAACTACAGTTGACGCTACTTGACGCTTTAACGCTTTTTTTTTTTTTTACGTGCGCAAAATCCCCACGGATACCTCCCCACCGGAGCCGGTGGAGGAGGTTATGTCGGACTCGAACCGACTAAAACGCACGCCGCCTGTGGGTCGTTTTGGTTGCCGAAGGTGAGGGTGACAGGCGTATCCCTCGCACCCCGGCCGACCCAGGGCCATCTCTCACGATCTGGCCCTCTTCTCGGGTGTGGGGGACGCTTTAACGCTTGACGTTTCGATTTACATAGCGTGGGTCTTTCTATTCGATTTGAAATATTAATTTCATTGAATAAAGAAAATAAGGAATACTGAATTTGATTTTGAATTTAATAGCTTTTCATTGCTACCTAATTACTTATGTAAAAATGCTATGAGTTGAAAATTAACATTTAATGAGCACGTAGAATTCGTAAGACATCAGTTTTTTTTAATATAGAACACGTCAATTAGACTTCGCATTGCCTGATGGTAAGCTGAAGGCAAAGTCTCAGAAAAGAGGGTCACCATTACTTACACATACCATGTGACAATGGTAACACTCAGCTTGACGGCCTCATCATATGCTTTTTCACGCCCCGCTTAAAAAACCCAGTTTTTGTACCATTTAGTTGGCAGACGAGCACACGGAATATGAATGTGTGCAATACGAGGGGCGTCACACTCGCGCTGCAGAGCCTGAAGAAACCTTGTAATACCTCTTTTGAAGAACCTCATATTATAGGCGCATGAGAAAACCGCAGCAGGGAGTTCATTCCATAGCTTGAGTGCGTGTAGGTGAGTGATAATATCCGCCAAATCAATAAGTCATAGGGATCTTTAATCTTATCTTCTATCGTTACGTCATTGTTGAGTATGTATGTTTTCTACCGATTATCTACAGCTATTTAGCACATATTTTATGCTTCTAAAAACTGCACATCCTTATGTTACGATACATGAAACTTATATATTGAACGAAAAGAACTGCTCTTATCTTCCAATATATAAGTATCGTGTCTAATCTAAAGGTCTTACCAATATATTTGGACGTTTCACAATATCCAAGGGACACGTTCTACTTACCCTATATTTTATTATAAGCGCTGTGCAAGGACCCAAGAGGTGACTTAATATTTAAATAGAAGGCCCCAAATACTTCTAAAGTAATTTTGCTGTAACAAATTCTGAAAATATTCATAAAATTCTAAAGGACTGACTTTTGCGTTATATCTTTATAATTATGTTGTTCGTTTTCGTGTTTAACCTTTATCTTATTATGTTAAATAAAGGCTTGTCTAGGGGATATTTTCTTTAAGTTTTTGGACATACTGTCGCGACTGGTATTAGCTCAAGTTAGGCAGTTTTCACATTATCCTGTCCGATATCGGTGTTGGACGACGACAGCTGATATTCGATAAAATTCGATACATCTATTTGTTCGATTGCACATACATAAATATAACCACGCTGTTATCCCCGGAGGGTTAAGCAGAGGTGAATTAACACCCACATTTCACTAATAATTTTATTTGGTCTCACGTAATAGGGGGTGTGCCTATTGCCGTATTTCGGGCACTATTGTTAACTCAAGCTTTGCAATTGAGGCGGAGTCTAGGCTGTATATATCTATCTGATGTTAAACAGCTTAGTCGCTTAGTCGCCTTGTACGACACCGACTAGAGTATTGATACCTCAAATATGAAAGGAAATACGACGTAAGTAAGACTATAACCTATTAGAAGCTGTAAAATGTTTAATGTATTTTTTATACCACTTAGGTGGCAGACAAGCACACGGCCCACCTGATGGAAAGTGGTTACCGTGGCCTATGAACGTGTGCAACACCAGAGAAGCCACACTCGCGCTGCCGACCCTGTAAGCACAGAGTTTCTGTGCTGTCAGTGTAGAGGACAAAGCAGGACAAGCCTTTAGTCATCCCACTGACAGCACAAATTCTCCAGTAAGCTCTGACTATCCTACTCACCGATGGGAACACAACACGAAGTTATTATAACCGCGGTATTCTGCAGGGCGGAGGTTCTTCCCCAAACAGACTACTCAATCGGGCGGTCCTACCTCCTATAAAATCTATCTCCTATATAATATATATCAAGTTATCAAAACTTATTAGAAGCTGTAAAGTCTTTGATGTTAAATTTTACTATCATGGAGATTACAGCGAATTCCTCCGTTTTATATTCACAATGATGATTCATAGAAATAATAAATAACCATACAACTCCATGATCTACCGTACTATAACACAGGCCGACTTCATCAATGAACAGTCTGGATACCTTTACTCTCAGATAAAACTAACATAGCTTGATAATAGATGCGTTGTTTCTTCATTCACGGATTCGAATACACTTACCTAGGCTATGTGATTGTGTCTGTATATTGGAGATCCTACAGTCTCGGGTCCTTTAAGCGGGGCGTGAAAAAAAGTATATGATGAGGCCGTCAAGCTGAGTGTCACCATTGTCACATGGTATGTGTAAGTAATAGTGACCCTCTTTTCTGAGACTTTGCCTTCAGCTTACCATCAAGCAAGGCGAAGTCTAATTGACGTGTTCTATATATATGTAAGCTTTGTATACTGTGTGTACGGAGCCTAATATACGAGAATGTGTACGACGCCTAACATGTATGACGTGACAGCTCCCCGGCGTCGTCCATTTGGTAGAATAAAACTGTCCGTACCGTTATTATTGTATTATACCGATACCGATATTATATGTGATTTATTTTCTCATTTTCTTATAAAAGTGTTAAGGCTAATGTAATACAGTGTCGATCTACTAAAATATTGGAAGTAAAAACCTTTAATTGTCGATTTTTCTGTTTTAGGTAAGTAGATCACACCTCAATGTGTAATGTTAATATTTGATCTCAATTAATGTGAGTGTTTAATTTTACAATAACATTAAACTTTTCTGTTTTAGATAAATCATAATTGTGTGTTATTTACTCCCATACCATCTTACATATTACAAATCGACAATTGTCAGAGTTTGATTGGATAAAAGTAGATCATGGCAAGATTACAATTTGAGGTTGAGCTGGCAGCAGATGAAGATCCGAAGAATACCATCATAATAATAAAATCAATAACAAAAGAGAATGGAATAACATATCTCATACCGACATGTTTCCAAGCAGCGAAACGTCACCCTGAATTGACAAAGTTACCGGAGTTTATGAAAATTAAAAGAACATTACTGAAAAGAGGTAATAATAGAAAGGTGTGGATAAATGTGCCAAGTGATGTCCTAGCACTATATGAAGATGATTCTGGAAATATGGTGTTTAATGATTATTTATTACAAGAAATTCAGGTTGCAAGTCAATCTATTACTGATGGAAAATTATTGGAAATTTTAGATAAATTATGTGATAAATCTAATGTCAACAAAGAAAAACATAATAATTTAAGTAAATTAAATGAAAAATTTGTTTTAAAGAAGTTTGATAACAAGGTCAATAACGCCAGACAATGGTTGCAATGTTTTGAAAGTGAATGCACGAGATTTGATTTAAATGTTGATACAGATAAAATTAGTGCTTTGAAATTGTTTTTGAATGACTCGGAGGGTGACTGGTATGAGTCAATGTTAATTAAACACAGCTTGAGCTCGCAGTGGAAAATTTGGCAAGAGAGTTTTTTAAACACATTTGCAGATAAAAATTGGTCTTCTGTTATGTATGCACTGAGTTTCAAACATATAAATGGCCCTCTGCTGGAATATGCATTGAAAAAGCAGAGATTGTTACTAGAGTATAATAGTGATATAGATACCAGAACTCTCACTGACTTAATTGTCGCAGGATTACCAACTTATATCATAAGTAAACTAGACAGACAAGAGGTGACAGACCCAACTCTTCTTTTTAATGCCTTGCGGATGCATGAAAATCAAAAAAAATATGTACAAAAACATTTTACTGAGAAGAAAAGCTCTACTAAATCAGAAGCAGAATATAAGAAAAATACACCTTGTCAAATATGTTACAAGATGGGTAAGAAAAACAGATTTCACTCTGAAGATTCATGCTGGTTCAAAGAAGACAAGAACAGTAAGGACAGTGTTAAACACTGTAAAAACTTGATGTTGGAGATTGATCAACTTGAGGATACAAAAAACTAAATATTCCCCCACTCATAGAAGTAGAGGTTATACTGAATGACACACTGAAATGTACAGGTATTTATGACCCTGGCTCAAATATAACCTTAATAAATTCCAAATTAATAAAAGTAACAAATTTAAAGAAGAATTACTTTGAAAATAAATTCATCACTATTTGTGGTGGGGGAAAAACAACAGGTTTAATAAAATTAAATGGGAAAATACTAAATATTGAAAATGAAGTAAATGCATTTATTTGCAACGATAAAAACTTTACTCATGATTTGTTTTTGGGACTGGATACAATAAAGCGGTTTGGGTTGACCCATGATGGGAATTTAAACATTCAACTGCAGGAAAATGCCAACCCAAGTGCAAATAAATACATAAGCCCCACTGAAGAAAAACTATACAGTAATCAAGAAGTTGAAAGCAGAGAGTGTAAGTCAGAAATATTGAATTATGAAATAAATTTCAATGAGGGCATAGATGTGAATAAATTTGATATAGACACTACTTACTTGGAACATAACCAAAGAATGAAAATTATTGCATTATTAAAGGACTATAAACACATATTTGCCAAAAATAAATATGATGTAGGCCAAGTGAAAAATTATGAAGCGTTTATAGACCTACAAGTAGAAAAATATTGCTCAAAAAGACCATATAGATGCTCCTTAGATGATAAAGAAGAAATCGAGAAGCAAATTGGACAATTGCTAAAGAATGACTTAATTGAAGAATCTTATAGCCCATTCGCAGCACCAGTAACATTGGCATTCAAACGGGATGAAGAAAAAAAGTCAAGATTATGCATCGACTTTAGAGATCTTAATAAGATTATTATTCCACAGCCACATCCATTTCCATTAATAGAAGACCTAATGGTAAAAACGATAAACTGTAAGTTTTTTACGACTCTTGATATTAATTCTGCTTTTTGGTCCATACCATTGAGGATCAGCGACAGAGAAAAGACAGGCTTTGTTACACAAGAAGGCCATTATCAGTGGACTTGCCTTCCCTTTGGACTGAAGACATCTCCATCGATTTTCCAAAGAATCCTTCCAAAAATAATAAGAAAACATAACCTGTCTAATTTTGTGATGTGCTATATTGACGATATAATGGTATTTTCTAGAACTTTTAATGAGCACATGGACCATTTATCGAAGCTACTGAATGCAATTGCTAAAGAGGGATTCCGTCTGAAATTAATAAAGTGTAAATTCGCAGCACAGTCTGTAAAGTTCTTGGGACATATGATAAAAGGCAATACAATAACACCTTTGAAAGATAACCTCAGATCTATAGCAGAGTTTGCAGCACCTCAAAACAAGAAACAAATAAGGCAATTCCTAGGTAAAGTAAATTTTTATAATAAATATATTCCTAATGCTACAATAACGCTAGACCCAATACACAATTTACTTAGAAAAAACATCAATTTCGTTTGGTCAGCTGATTGCGAGGAAGCTTTCCAAACAATAAAAAAATATTTATGCTCTGCGCCAATTCTAGCTATTTTCGACCGTGATGCGCAAACTTTTATATACACTGATGCAAGTATAAAAGGAATTGGTGCAATACTAAAACAAAAACAAAAATGTGGAGCAATCAAACCTGTGGCGTACTTTTCAAAGAAGTTGAATGAATGTCAAAAAAAGAAGAAAGCCATATTTTTAGAATGCTTAGCCATAAAAGAAAGTTTAAAATTTTGGCAACACTGGCTAATCGGAATCTCATTCACAATTTATACAGATCACAAGCCGCTAGAAAACTTAAACATAAAAAACAGAACAGATGATGAACTGGGAGACATGACTCACTACCTTTCACAATACAACTTTGTAGTAAAGTACAACCCAGGTAAAAACAATACAGAAGCGGACTGCTTAAGTAGGAATCCTGTGTATGAAAGCCACGAGAATGAGGAAGATAACTTGAAAACAGTAAATATTGTGAGGATTGAAGAAATATTGGAGGATCAAAACACAAATCCAAATATAAAGAACAAACATAATTTTATTAAAGAAAATGGTATATATTACAAAAAAACTAAAAAAAAAAAAATTGTTTTGTCCGAAGACTACAGTAAAATACTAATAAAAAAAGTACATGAGCATTACTGCCATGTAGGAATAAATCAGATAGAATCAAAAATAAGACCTTTCTACTTTGCACCAAACCTACTGGATAATATAAAGTTGATATGCCGTCAATGTGAAGTTTGTATAAAAAACAAATCACGATTAAATAGAAATTATGGACTCATGTCACAATTGGGGCCAGCAGAAAAACCTTTCCAAATCATGTCCATAGACACAATAGGAGGATTTGGTGGCAACAGGTCTTCCAAAAAGTACCTACACTTGTTAATGGATCATTTCACACGCTATGCTTATATTTTGTGCTCGAAGACACAACTCACTAAAGACTTTATAAAACTGGTAGATCAAGTGATCAAGGACAATGAAGTTGAGATATTACTCTCCGATCAATATCCAGCATTGAACTCAAAAGAGTTTAAAAAATATTTAAAGGACCATTCAGTTAATTTAATTTTTACAGCAGTGGATGCCCCATTTTCAAATGGTCACAACGAGAGGTTGAACCAGACGCTGGTAAATAGGATTCGATGCGCCTTGAATAGCAAAGGAAAAGGAACTGCCTGGACAACTGTGGCAATGGGTTGTGTGAAAGCCTACAACTCAACTAACCACACAGTGACAGGTTATTCACCTCTATATCTGTTAAGTGGAGAACCAACTGATGTATTACCACTGGACCTAAAAACAAAACAAATGGAACCCGGAAAACTAGAAAAAGATAGACATACAGCATTTATCAGATCACAAAAATCTCATCAAATGAACAAGGCTATTTTTGACAAAAATAGAATTGATTACAAGTTTCAAAAAGGTGATATGGTTTACATAATGGACTGTAATAAGTTAAACAGATCTAAAATGGATGAAATTAGAATTGGTCCTTTTGAGATCGAAGAAATGATATCGGATTCACTATGCAAAATTAATACTGGTAAGAATAAGAGATCTCTGGGACTGTACCACGTGACAAAGCTCATTCCCCAGTTTAATTACTCAAATTAACCCTAGTTAATTTCCAAAGGGGGGGAGATGTAAGCTTTGTATACTGTGTGTACGGAGCCTAATATACGAGAATGTGTACGACGCCTAACATGTATGACGTGACAGCTCCCCGGCGTCGTCCATTTGGTAGAATAAAACTGTCCGTACCGTTATTATTGTATTATACCGATACCGATATTATATGTGATTTATTTTCTCATTTTCTTATAAAAGTGTTAAGGCTAATGTAATACAGTGTCGATCTACTAAAATATTGGAAGTAAAAACCTTTAATTGTCGATTTTTCTGTTTTAGGTAAGTAGATCACACCTCAATGTGTAATGTTAATATTTGATCTCAATTAATGTGAGTGTTTAATTTTACAATAACATTAAACTTTTCTGTTTTAGATAAATCATAATTGTGTGTTATTTACTCCCATACCATCTTACATATTACATATATATATAAAATAAAACATCTATCTATGTGGTGACGGAGAAAGAATACAAGTATCACCAACCCATCTCGTCCGAAGGGTGTCGTAAGAGGCGACTAACGGAAAAATACGCAGACGATATCACTGCAGGAGAATTAAAACTTGAAATAAAACCCTGTACCAACCCGCCTGGCCAGCGTGGAAACAGTAGGCCAAAGACTCCCAACATTGGGAGAGGCATAGTCCAGCAGTGGACTATGCCTCTCCCAATGTTGGGAAAACGGCTAGTTGTAGTTTGCTGTAAAAAAAAATGCAGTATCTGCCGAAAATCTCAAACGCCGCAAATATTGTAACGTGACAGGGGATTTTTCTTTATATAGGACACGTCAGACTTCACCTTGCCTGATAGTAAGCTGATGGTAAAGTCTCAGAAAAGAGGGTCGCCATTACTTACATATACCATGTGAAAATGGTGACACTCAGCTTGACGGCCTCATCATGTGTTTTTAAGCCACCCGGGACTTTAGGAAGAAGTAACACGTGAGCTTGTAATGAATTCCAGGCTTTATGCCTTTATGGTGCAACAAAGGAAAGAGTCATCGAATCGCTTGGTTCTTGATCGGATATTCGGCACCATGTACAGGTGACATCTAAGACCTGCACTTGTTGTGCAGGAAAGGGGAGGGTGGGACTAATTGGAAGAGCTCATCACAACATTCACCATGGTACAGACGGTAAAATACTGCCATGGACGCAACATCTCTACGCATCTGCAAAAGTTGTATAAAAAAAATAGGGGTAGATTAGATCTAGAGAAATGACATATGTTATGTTTTTTTGCGATAACTGGCATCCACGCGGTTAACATCTAGTAGGCTATAATCATCACGCTCACGCTATCAGGAAGGGACAGCAGGGGTAAAGGGTGGTGCCACAGTCAACAGCTATATTATAAAGGTTTTTTTTTTTTATACCACTTAGTTGGCAGACAAGCACACGGCCCACCTGATGGGAAGCGGTTACCGTGGCCTATGGACGTATGCAACACCAGGAGTGTCACACTCGCGCTGCCGACCATGAAGAAACCTTCTGAAGAACCCCATATTGTAGGCGCTTGGGAAAACCGCAGCAGGGAGGTCATTCCACAGCTTGAGTGTGCGTGGGATGAAGTCTCTTTCATACCGCACAGTGCGTACCGTCTCAGGTCGCAATGTGTGGGGATGAATTCCCTGCTATGGCGAGAGGTGCGATGATAGAATGTAGCTACGGGCATCATGTCAAACAATTCATCTGAGCACAAACCATTATATAGGCGGTAGAACACACACAGTGAGGCAAAATCCCTCCTAAGACTAAGAAGTTCCACTCTACCAGTGAGTATGGGATTGTCAACCAGCCTCAATGCCCAAGGTATGAAGTATGCATCAAATTATGCCACGAGCATAACCAGTAATGGCCGGCTAGTTTTAATATACTTCGTGTTAACGATTTAGTATCGATGACTTGGTATATTACGATGTGCTATTAATACATCGTCCAGGTATAAAACCTTGGTCTGCGTGACGCGCATCCAGACATTGACCTATTTGACCATTGGATTTCGAAATGATGAAGATGTATGACATTTCTTTTGTAATATTTTGGACCGCGGTAGCCTAGTGGTATGGGTAATGGACTACTGAGACGAGGTCTCGGGTTCGATCCCAGGTTTTACCATGGCACACACCAATGACTTTTCGATGCTTTTCGAAGTTATGTGTGTATTTATCGCAGGTTTATAAGTGCCCGGTTAATGGCAATAGGCTTTATCCCTGGAGGGTAAGGCAGAGGTGCTAGCACGCACATTTCGCCAGTTTATGTTTAGGTCCCAATGTAATAGGTGGCGAGCCTATATATCTATCCTATATAATATATCCGGGCACTTATAAACCTGCGATACATACACACATAACTTCGAAAAGCATCGAAAAATCATTAGTGTGTGCCATGGTAAAACCTGGGATCGAACCAGAGACCTCGTCTCAGCAGTCCATTACCCATACCACTAGGCTACCGCGGTTATAACATATAATTACGCCTTTAACCCTGGAGGGTAAGGCAGAGGAGAATTAATACCCACATTTCACCAATAATTGTATTCAGTCCCACGTAATAGGGGGTGAGTCTATTGTCGTATTCCGGGCACTATTGTTGATTCGAACTATGCATCTGAGGCTGAGTCTGGGCTGTATATATCTGTCTGATGTTAGACAGCGCTACTCCTTAGTCGCCTTGTACGACACCGCATGGGAAGAGATGGGGTGGCCCTAATTCTATTATGCCAGGAACCACGCGGCTAAGTGATTTAGTATTGGATTTATTTTATCAAGTTCATAAAATTATTGTTCAGAAACTTCTATCAGTTTCATAAAATGTACTTACTACAAATTCATACAATATTTGTAACCCCCACCTAAGAAAAATAACCAAAAAGTAAGGATAAATGGCGTGCTTTCCAAAATGACTTTTATTATTTAACAACCCAGAGGTTAATTTAAATCATTTCTCTGAAAACAAACCTTGGTCCGCGAGGTTCATGTTTAGTTTTCATATGAACAAGCTAAAGTGCGTAAATTATATATTACCGTCAGGTAAGGGCACACGTCATAGCAGGCAAATAGTATGCGGCTAACGGTTGCTTTTTTTAGCAAACTTTTTATGTCTTACTTAGTAGATTATTTCTGCACTGACGGCATAGATACTCTCTGTTCTTTCAGGGTCAGCAGGAATGACTCCATTCATAGGTCACGATAACCACTTTCCATCTGGTGGACAGGGTTCTTGTCTACCACCTAAGTCATCATTCGTCATTTTTGAGGAGGTAGGACACGGCGGTATTTCCGCCCAATTGAGCAGTCCGACTGGGGAAGTATCTCCGCCCTACAGAATACTGCGGTTATAATAACTTCGTGTTGTGTTCCCGGCGGTGAGTAGGGTAGCCAGAGCTCACTGGAGAGTTTTTGTGCTGTCAGTGGGATGACCAAAGGCTTGTCCTGCTTTGTCCTCTACACCGACGGCACAGAATCTCTGTTCTTACAGGATCGGCAGCACAGATGTGACTCCACTGGTGTTACACACGTTCATAGGTCATGGTAACCACTTTCCATCAGGTGGGCCGTGTGCTTGCCTGCCACCTATAAAAAAACATATTAAAAAAAACAAAAAAAGGTTAAGTACTTAGAATATTAAGTAAAATAATGCTCGTCCAATAGTAAATATCCCCATGAATGCATGCAACATGGTGGAAAATGGTCTTTTCCTTCTCTAATAATGATGGAATTTAGCTAAATAGTTGTAAGGAGTTTCTATATTTCTTTTCTTTTCCAATTTTATCTTCTGCTCTGCGGGTGGTTCCCGACAGGGTAGAATTTGGACCACGTCATCTTTTCCCGTGCGAAGTTGTACAATATGACTAAGGGATAGGGCTGTTCAACACCAGACAAATATATACAGTCCAGACTCAGCATCACATGCATGGCTCGCGTCAAAATTAGTGCCTGGAAGACGGCAATAGGCTCACCCTTTATTACGAGGGACCGAATTTAGTGATTAGTGAAATGTGGGTGTTAATTTCACCTCTGCCTAACCCTCCGGGGATAAAGACGTGATTATATGTTTATATGTATATCTCTGCCTCTTGACATATGTAGCCACAACTTCTTGTCAAACGTTTACTTACTACCTTATTAAACTATAAAACTAAATATGTCAACTAACCAGTGCGAGGGATATGCACCTCACCTTCGGCAACCAAAAACAACCCACAAGCGATGTGCGTTTTGAGGGAGAAGTTATGTCGGTTCGAGTCTGACATAACCTCTCCCACCGGCTCCGGCAGTTGGGTATCCGATTATAGGAGGTAGGACACGACGATATTTCCGTCCCAATTGAGCAGTCTGACTGGGGATGTACCTCCATCCTACAGAATACCACGGCTATAATAACCTCGTGTTGTGTTCCAGCGGTAAGTAGGGAAGCCAGAGTTCACTGGTCGTTTATAGGTCACGGTAGCCACTTTCCATCAGGTGGGCCGTGTGCTTGTCTGCCACCTAATTTGTATAAAACAAACCTCAACTATTTAGTTGACGTTTTTTTAGCCACAATCAGTACGCTTAATACAATCACATCTTAAGACTAACACACTCAAATGAAAGCAGTTTTGTGTAACTACATTGTGTGGTTACTCTAGAGTCACCTTGGGGACTTGGTAATAAACTGCTTGGACTTGTAATTGGGCCGTTATACTATGTACGAGGAGATTTTTATCAGCTAGAAGTGGCTTAGACATGCAGTTAGGAGGTATTAATTAGGATCGCATGCAGCGGTGAATGAATCTGCTGGGATATGCCTTTAATTCGATGATACATAATTCATGGTACGTCTAAGATATATCTATACTATGTGATTGTAATGTGATCGTGTCTCTATAATGGAAATACATAAATACATATAATCACGCCTTCATCCTCGAAGGGTTAGGCAGAGGTGAATTACCACCAACATTACAACAATCACTGAATTCGGTCCCACGTAATAAGTGGTGAGCCTATTACCATATTCCGGGCAGTATCGTTGACTCGAGCCATGCATCTGAGACTGAGTGTGGACTGCATATATCTGTCTGAAGTTAAACAGCCGTATCCCTTAGTCGCCTTGTACGGCACCGCATGGGAAGAGATGGGGTGGTCCAAATTCTACTCTGCCGGGAACCACACTGAGATATGTATAAGAAATATTAGGCTTATATTATAGATTATTTTAGGAAATCTTTGTCTGTTTGTTCGTGATGGACACACAAACTACTAAACGGATTACTATTAGTTTTTTGGTTTGAAAGGTGTTTGTCAAAGTCAAAAATCATTTATTCAGTATAGACCATTAACTCGGCACTTACAAAACGTCAATAAAAAAGGAACATGAAAATCAGTTTATTATATGGACCACCGGTTCGAAACGCGGCCCCGACCTGAGAAGACTCCGGCAAGAAACTCAGCGGGCATTTTTTTTTGGTCTATTTACAAACATGCACTTAGTCTACTTAATCTAAATACAAAAATTTACTTGAGTAGCATAGTTGAGCGAACAGCTCATTTCTAAGCTTGTTTATCATCCAAGTATTCTTGGATTTTGTAATAGCCTTTCTGGCACAATTTACGTTTAACTATATTTTTAAATTTATACACAGGTAAATCCCTAATTTCATTAAGGAGCTTGTTAAAAAAGCGTAATCAGTTGCCCTGGAATGAATGACTATTTTTTTAAAAACATAATCCTTCTTGGTAGCCGGTAAAATTACAGGATAACGATTATTGTGGTCTCCAATATACTTCTAGGTAAGTAATATAATAAATATGAAAGTTAGTGATTTGTAAAGTTGTTTGGATTACTTAGTCACTCTATAGCTAGGCTGAAAGCTTATACACAAGAACCAAAACCAAACAGACAACCAACCAAAGCGCCAGTAGCTTAGTGGTTAAGTGTCAGCCTTACGAGCCTATCGAATCCTCACTATGACGTGAACCCACTCTTAACACAAGCACTTTAGCTTAGCTGGAGTGGTTAGAGTCAGTATTAGTAATTTAGGATCTAATATTATATAAAGAAAAAGATGTCAATGAGCGAAAATCAAACCTGCCATAACTACAATCCAGCCACTCAACCGCCAAATCAAATATATCTAGCCAAAACTAACAACCTAGTAAATCTAAATTCACAGACTAAATTAAACAAAAATATTACCTACGAGAGCTTCACGATTAGGGTTAGAATCCAGGAGATAAGTGGACGCCTCCAGAGGGTGTTTACTTAGGCGGCTACACGTGTAATGGCGGTGTAAACTTGTTTGGTCTAACTAGGAGCCTGGGGCATGCACCCAATTAAGCTTTAGTGATGGAAAATAGAGGTGGGAAACTAGAAATTTAGGGAAATGTTGATAGTGCTTATGAAAAAAGTTGTATGAGAAATGAAATGAAGATGAATACATTCATATAATCACGTCTTTATCCCCGGAGGGTTGGACAGAGGTGAATTAACACCCATATTTCACCTATAATTTTATTCGGTCCCACGTAATAGGAGGTGAGCTTATTACCGTTTTCCGGGCACTATTGTTGACTCAAGCCATGCGTCTGAGTGTGAGTCGGGGCTGTATATATCTATCTGATGTTTAACAACCCTATCCCTTAGTCGCTTTGTACGACACCGCATAGGAAGAGATGGAGTGGTCCAAATTCTACTTTAAAGTTACCGTGACCTATGAACGTGTGCAACATCAGGGGAGTCACTCGTGCTGACGATCCTTTAAGAACAGACAGTTTCCGTGCCGTAGTGCAGAAAACACAATCAGAATAAACCTTTGCTCTTCCCACTGACAGCACATAAACTCTCCAGTGAGCTCTGGCTACCCTACTCACCGCCGGGAACACAACACGAGGTTATTATGGACGCGGTATTCTCTAGAGCGGAGGTACTTAGTCGGACTGCACAATTCTGAACGCGAAAACTCCTCCAATGACGATTAATATAAGAACAAACTATTAACTCTATAAAATCATATTTTTTCACGAAATATATTCCTAAACTCTTAACAGTAAGTTACCAGGTTTTAGCACAAGTCCTTGAGCTATTTCACACTGCTCCAAAAGGTCAATGATTCACACATTTTCTCGAGCCCCAGACGAACAAGAAAAGCTTGCCCTTTACATGAGAACGAGTCAGTTCGCCCCATTCTCCCTCACCCCATCAGCAAGGGGTGGAGCAAATTAATGCATCTGGGGCGGCTCGATACACATACGTCCTTATTAAATACCAACGCAATGTAGGCTTATAATTAATAAAATTACTTTGAGATTGACTTTTGAATATTTTAGTATTTTTAATTTCAGTTTATTTTTACGTTTTGATAGGCTTTGATAACTGGGTCGGGAGGCTTTGTGGACCGGGACCACGGTCCACAAAATTCCCTTTTATTTTACTCACTATAAAGTGTTAGGCTTTGTGGACCACGGCAGTGGTCCACAAAACGTCTTTCATTTTATATACTGTTTTGAGGTAGGCTTTGGGGCCCTTAATTGAATTGGAGTTACTTATGTCTAAAAGTACAGTCATAAACAAATTAGTTTCATTATTTTTAAAGAGAAATAACTAGAAACATTTGATAATTATGAGTATGATACTAATTCTGTAGCATCAATAAATTACTAATTCTTTAGCCATGATAAATTATTTCTCACTATAGTCAAGTGACTACAGTATACAGTTATCCACCGACTTTATCGATGACTCACCAAGACACGGCCCATTGTGTATGTTTCGTTATCAGCAAAAGCTACCTGGGTATGACCTATAGCCAATCAGGGTGGCTTACGATAGCGATACCCAAGCTTATACGGTACGCTTCATACTTTGGATGGATAATTTAATATTATTCCAGTGTCACTGTGTCAAAGTTAGTGGGAGGTGCAAGTACAGGATTACTAGGTAAGTGCATTTTTACATGTTATGTTTAAGATATAATTCTAAATAAGGTACATAGGATAGAATTACAAATGAAGTAAGTACGTTAATAAACTTAAAAAATTAGTTTTATTACGGCCTCCATTTTGTGCAGTAAGATTTAAAAACAAGTGAATATGTTGTGTTTATTTGTGGTGTTATTGATTATTGTGATGTTAAGCGTTAGAAACTATCTAAAATCATTGTGTACCATTTTTTAACAATATTTATTTATTTTTAATAAACTAATCAAAACTGATTATCGTTTGTATGTATGTAATTACGTATTTTTCAATAGGTAGACATAAAAATAGCCTCTAGAATTTTACATAGTGAAATGTTGAATCCGTACCCGGATAATAGATAGTTTCTAACGCTTAACATCACAATAATCAATAACACCACAAATAAACACAACATATTCACTTGTTTTTAAATCTTACTGCACAAAATGGAGGCCGTAATAAAACTAATTTTTTAAATTTAATAACGTACTTACTTCATTTGTAATTCTATCCTATGTACCTTATTTAGAATTATATCTTAAACATAACATGTAAAAATGCACTTACCTAGTAATCCTGTACTTGCACCTCCCACTAACACTGACACAGTGACACTGGAATAATATTAAATTATCCATCCAAAGTATGAAGCGTACCGTATAAGCTTGGGTATCGCTATCGTAAGCCACCCTAATGGGCTATAGGTCATACCCAGGTAGCTTTTGCAGATAACGAAACATACACAATGGGCCGTGCCTTGGTGAGTCATCGATAAAGTCGGTGGATAACTGTATACTGTAGTCACTTGACTATAGTGAGAAATAATTTATCATGGCTAAAGAATTAGTAATTTATTGATGCTACAGAATTAGTATCATACTCATAATTATTATCAAATGTTTCTAGTTATTTCTCTTTAAAAATAATGAAACTAATTTGTTTATGACTGTACTTTTAGACATAAGTAATTCCAATTCAATTAAGGGCCCCAAAGCCTACCTCAAAACAGTATATAAAATGAAAGACGTTTTGTGGACCACTGCCGTGGTCCACAAAGCCTAACACTTTATAGTGAGTAAAATAAAAGGGAATTTTGTGGACCGTGGTCCCGGTCCACAAAGCCTCCCGACCCAACTTCGATCGTAAGAATTTTCTGTTTTTTATACCACTTGGTTGGTAGCCAAGCACACGGCCCACCTGATGGAAAGTGGTTACCGTGGCCTATGGACGTGTGCAACACCAACTCTGTGAGCACAAGAGTACTGTTGTGATCTTTTCAAATATTGCTAACAGTGATGCGAAAAGTTTTATCAAAGTTCATATTTTAACCGACTGTGGAGATAGAAGCCAATTCGCACCATTAAGGCCTGGAATTCATTACCAGCTCACGTGTTTCCTTCTTCCTACAGTCCCGGGTCCTTTAAGCGGGGCGTGAAAAAGCATATGATGAGGCCGTCACAATGGTGACACATACCGTGTCACCATTGTCACACGGTATGTGTAAGTAATGGTGACCCTATTTTCTGAGACTTTGCCTTCAGCTTACCATCAGGCAAGGCGATGTCTAATTGACGTGTTCTAGATAAAAAAAAATCAATATCAAGGATAGCCGTGGTCGTATGCCACTTTTCACAAGAATGTATTGTGTGGTTACACTAAGAGGCATACGACAATGGCTATAATTGCTATTGTCTTGTTTAATACTTTTTATAGCGTTATTTTTAGTAGTTGGGTTATAATTTTTAATTATTTTTTTTATTTATATTATTTTAGAGCAAAAAACATCATAAAATAACATAAACTCACGCCTATATCCCCGAAGGGGTAAGCAGAGGTGCTAGCACCCACATTTCGCCAGTTTATGTTTAGTTCCCAATGTACGATTTATATTTGGACTTTGCAAATATGATCATATCTCCGAATTTCGTACAAAGCTCAAGTGGTTACCTATACGCCTTCGCCGGAATGCTCACTATCTTTATCTACTGTATAATGTTTTATTTCATCCTCTCACGCCTATCTACCTGAAAGAACGCTTCCAATTCCTTGGTGACTCGCATTCTAGGGTCTTGAGGTCGTCGGAGAGTTTGAGACTGAAAATGCCAGCGCACTCCACGAGTTGTATGGATAAGTCGTATACCGTCCAAGCTGTCCGTTTGTGGAATGCCTTACCCGTAACCATAAGACGTGCGCAATCTCTGCCCGTTTTCAAAAAAAACAGTTACAGCCTATCACTTATAGGAACGATAGCTATTACCTTTAGCTTCTTTTCATTATCTCCCTTATTTATGTCCGCACTGTTTTTAGTATAATGTATATAAGTATATTAGGTACTCTATAGTAGATACCGTTTCATTTAAACTGTTTATGTATGTGTAGTAAGTATGTATGTGTATGTATATGTGTATGTGTATATGTATATATATAGTAGTATGCATTAACTGTATAATATATCTGAATGTAAATAATGGAAATAAGTAAATCATATGTATTATGTACACCGGAAACTGCCCACTATGTCTATCTATTTATCTATCTCACTTCATCCCATGGTTGCCTGGTAGAGATTGCCTTGTGTAATAAGGCCGCCACTGGTAATGCCACAAAGATGTACCTATTGTATTTTTTCTGTATCCCTTCTTTGTGTACATGCAATAAAGAGATATATTATTATTATTAATAGATGGCGAGCTTATTGCCATTAACCGGGCACTTATACACCTGCGATAAATACACACATAATAACGAAAAGCCTCGAAAAGTCATTGGTGTGCCATGGTAAACCCTGGGATCGAACCCGAAACCTCGTCTCAGCAGTCCATTACCCATACCACTAGGCTACCGCAGTTTCTACAGCTATTGTTTATTCATATTTGAAATGTGCTAATGAAGTCCTTTCAGTTGATACCAAACACAGTAAATTTATCTAAAATTTATTTTTTAACACATTACTTTATAACCGCTAGAGGACGCTACAATAAATTTAGTGACTCATCATATAGCCTACAACCAGCGGAGGACCCAAACGCTTCTAATGATGCCTCATTTGTTGAATTCTAAAAAGTAGTTGATGAGCTATGACGGAACAGATGAACACACATACATACTGTCAAAATCATAAGCTTCTTTAGCTTCGCCGTAGTTAGGTAAAAATTTAATAGCCAAGATGTAGCTTTTTGACGCCAAAACGTATGCTTTCAGAAATGGTACCTACAGTTTTTTCTTTTTATAATTGTCTAAACTGGGTGTTTAAAATCATTTCTAATTGTTGTATTTTTGTTTCAGGTATGTATATTTCATCTATATTTTTGAAAATCATTGAAAAGTCCTCTAAGTGCATCTAGTAAGTAAAATAATTAATTTATTGTATCATAAATATTAAATTGTGTATACATACTTCTTCTACTTAAAGTTAATCTCAGTCGTATCAGAAGCATTCATCTCGAAATCTGGGGTCCGCTTTACCAGTTTAACAATATAGCTGCACTTCGATATTTTCGAGTGTGAACATCTATGGCAGTCATTACGGGCAGTTGGAGCCCTCAAAAGTTCAACTAAAAACTTCGATATCACCATTTTTTTGTGGAGGTAATATGGCAGTCGCTTTACGGAAAATATCGAAATTAGACTGGAAAGCCGACCGCAACTAAGTTGGAAAAGGCTCAGAGAATGTTGGTAATAATATATTTTTATTACGGGCGATACCCCTCGCCGGAACCGTTTAGAAATGCTATGTCGGCCTCGAGCTGACCGCCACGGTCTGCTCCTGCCAGTGTGACAAGCGGATCCATCTGCGCTCATGGGGGGTGGAGGTCATTCATAGATCTCCGACGCTCAATTTGCCTTAATACGCGGGCAGCGGTAATAATACATTGGAGTTTTGGACTTGAAGCCTCTTTTGGAGAGTAGCCTAAATAATAAAAGTGGCAATAGGCACTTTTCTTTCTTTTGATAGTGCGCGTGGTAATGGTTTCCTACCACCAGGGTAGTACAATGATTATAATATACTTTACAATTGTTCACGTCTGAAATCACGTGACAACACATGTATTTGTTTGTATAACTTTTGCATGGCTTCCACACTTCAGAAGAAACCTTATACATGCTGTTATTATAACTCCATTACTTTGTTCGGATTTAGTGTGAGGTAAAGTTGATTTAACGAAGGCGGAATTATTTTAAAGGTTACTATGTACTTATGTGTATACTTCTACCACTTATGTGGCAGACAAGCACACGGTCCACCTGATGGAAAGTTGTCAATATGGACGTGTGCAACATCAGGGTCACACTCGTGTTGCTGATACTGTAGGAATATTCTAATGCCTATCTTGAAGAACTTCATTTTGCAGTCACTTGGAACACCATTTTATTCTACAGCTTGAGCATGTGTGGGATGAAGATACTTTCATACCGCACTGTTCGCATCGTTTCTGTAATGGGGAGGTACAGGCAAAACTAATCTCAGACGATGTTACGTTCACTGGTGCTTGCCTTAGAGTCTATAATCCTATGTTTCTTACATCGAACTGTCAGAGGGGCTTGTCAATCTTGTCGTTGACATTAGCATTGGATTGTATAACAAAATATATCAATAAAAATGTGCTTTATTGTTCAATTTTTAAATTCACTGCCATCAGTGACAAATTTAAAATAAGAGTTGAAGAAGAATAATGCTTACCTACATAAAAATCATCTGTTTTGATATGGTCGCTACATATTCTACCAAACACATTTGGTTAAAGATTACTGACCAAGAAAATAAAGTTTATTATTATAATGCTTTAGTTTAACTATTCAGCTCTGAGAACCTGCACGGGTTCAATGCTAAGAAGACGCAGCTATTTACAACGTATCTTTCTTTCTTTTTTTTTATATAGGACACGCCAACTTGACTTCACATCGCCTGATGGTAAGCTGGGAAAGTCTCAGGAAAGAGGGTATCCATTACAGACACTAAGTGTTACAATGGTGGCACTCAGCTTGGCGGCCTCATCAGATGCTTTTTAACGCCCCGCTTAAAGGCCCCTGGACTGCAGGAAGAATGAAACACGTGTGCTGGTAATGAATTCCAGGTCTTGGTGGTGCGGCAAAGAAAATTCTTGCTCGTATATTCTGCGCAGTGTGAGGGTGACATCCAAGGCTTGCACGTGTTGTCCTATGTAGGGAAGGAGAGGGTGGGATTAGTTGGAAGAGCTCATCAGAACACTCACCATAGTAGAGACGGTAAAATACAGCCAAGGAAGCAATATCTCTGCGCATCTTTGTTGTTCTTCCTTTTTTTTTTTATGTATAGAAAACGTCAATTAGTCTTCGCCTTGCCTGATGGTAAGCTGAAGGCAAAGTCCAAGAGAAGAGGGTCACCATTACTTACACATACCGTGTGACAATGGTGACACTCAGCTTGACGGCTTCATCATATGCTTTTTCACACCCCGCTTAAAGGATCCGTCCAATAAGCTGAGGGCTACCATTAACAGATTAATTTAACTACACCAATATCCCATTTATATAATTAGTTAGAATAATAAGCACAGTATAAAAGTAATAAACAATTGGGAATATTATATCTTTTTAATTATTAATAAAGTTCCCACAGTGCCCAGTACCGTGTGTTTCCCAGTGATGTAGATACAGTGTCCACGTCATTACTTCCCGGGGGTGTTGTACACGGCTATTAGGGCGGGTTCTCGTGTGAAATGTTGCGGTAGGCATTTTTAGTGGGTATCGACTTGTTACTTGTGAGAAATATATAAAAATAGAAGGTCTATTTTGTCAAAGATATTTTTGTAGTATTTATTAATCAATTTATATACATTATATCATACACCAGTTAAATACATCATGCATGATTACAAAATAAAGGTAACCATCTAGTACAATGGGTGGCCTTATTGCTTTATGCGATTTCTGTCAAGCAACCTATGGATGGTGAATAAGATTGTAGGATAATGTGATAGTTATTTGGCGTGCGTTTGCAATATAAATATAATACCTAAGTACATAATAAGTAAGTATTGCACATATTGATAACTCACTTGTACTTTTCCATGCCTTACGGCTTCCTCAAAGGTTTGAGGATGCCGTAAGGCGAAACCGGTCAGGTCTAACAAATAATAAAAGTAATGTTTAAAAGTAGAAGTGAGTTATCAATATGTGTAACAACAAATTCCACTACGTGCCATCAATCAACAGTATAAATAGTATTGACTGATATAAATACCTTTGATATAATCAATATTTAAGTCTTTTAAAAAGTATTTTAAAAGAAGAGAGATATCTTCACATTCCTATGCTCTTTTTCATCTTCTTGTGAGCGCCAATCCCGGTCCCAGCTCATCATCTGCCTGCCCTTGTCCCAATCAATCGGCGCAATATGTAATTTTCTTACATACATAAAAAACCGTGATAGCCTAGTGGTATAGGAAATGGACTGCTGAGACGAGGTCTCTGGTTAGATCCCAGGTATTACCATGGCACACACCAATGACTTTTCGATGCTTTTCGAAGTTATGTGTGTATTTATCGCAGGTTTATACGTGCCCGGTATATGGCAATAGGCTCGCCACCTATTACATTGGGACATAAACATGGCGAAACATGGGTGCTAACACCTCTGCCTACCCTTTGAGGATATAGGCGTGACGTTATGTTATGTGTTATGTCTTCAATTACTTCCTTCATTATCATACTTTTTTTATCACTCAAATCATGCTTTCATGCTTCCTCTGATCGTAAACCCTTTATACATTACCGTCATAACGTCAGCTATCCCAATCATATTTTTTTATACTACTTAGGTGGGTCGTCACCTGATGCAAACCGGTTACCACAATCGACCTAAGGACGTGTGCAACACCAGGGGAGACACATCCGTGCTGCCAACCCTATAAGAACAGAGTTTTTGTGCCGTCAGTACAGAAGACACAATCAGGACAAGCCAGACAAGTATTCCCACTGACAGCACAAAAACTCTCCAGTGAGCTCTGGCTACCTTACTCACCGCGCCGGGAACACGACACGAGGTTATTATAGCCGTGGTATTCTGTAGGAGGTAGTTCCCCAGTCTGACTGCTCAATTGGGACGGGAATCTATTTTATCTATTTAAAATGATGAAGTTTCTTAATATTCGTATTTTAGTGAAAGTCTTCTAACATTACAATGAAACTGTACGAATGAGATATTTCCTATTAAATGATTTATTTTGACTTATAAGAAATGGCAGCACCGCCGCGGTAGCCTAGTGGTATGGGTAATGGACTGCTGTGCCGAGGTCTCGGGTTCGATTCCAGGTTTTACCATGGCACACACCGTTGACTTTTCGAGGCTTTTCGAAGTTATGTGTGTATTTATCGCAGGTTTATAAGTGCCTGGTTAATGGCAATAGGCTCGCCACCTATTACATTGGGACCTAAACATAAACTGGCGAAATGTGGGTGCTAGCACCTCTGCTTACCCCTTCGGGGACATCGGCGTGAGTTTATGTTATGTTATGTTTATATCTTGATGGAACTGCATACGCATAAGAGTATCTGAACCTTATAACTCAACGAAGTCGATGTATCCGTTGTTCGGTACATACCTTGTTACGTCATCTATTCCAAACATAAAAAGGCGTTCGTTTTGAAACTCAAACAGTTTCTTATTATTCGAATTTCAGTGTAAATCTAGTTATATTTCACAACGAAACTGTCCGAATGAGATATATCCGATTTAAATAGCAGATAAAATATTAATGTGCGCTTACGTCCTTTTAAATCTTTTCAATTATTTTGTTAGTGTTGCCAGTGGATTTATTTATTGTCCCATAAATATTCTTTGTTTGGATAGTAAGAGAATCAGTTCTGTATTATTGGGAGTTAGTGTTTAAAGCATCGTTATTTTGTTGTGTAAACTGACGTTATAGTGTTGTGAGGTTAAATTATCGAGAGCTATTATTGTAAAATAGTGTCACTATACGAATTGAATTTACCTGAGAATATTTTGTAAGGCAATTAAAATGCGATATGCATTTTGGAAAGCGTCCAGAGCTCTGTTAGCCCATTTTGTGACATATTAGCAAAATGTAAGGGTTGTCGTTTGTTCTGTGTTTAAGTCATAACATAACATAAACTCACGCCTATGTCCTCGAAGGGGTAAGCAAAGATGCTAGGACCCACATTTCACCAGTTTATGTTTAGGTCCCAATGTAATAGGTGGCGAGCCTATTGCCATTAACCGGGCACTTATAAACCTGCGATAAATACACACATAACTTCGAAAAGCATCGAAAAGTCATTGGCGTGTGCCATGGTAAAACCTGGGATCGAACCCGAGACGTCGTCTCAGCAGTCCATTACTCATACTACTAGGCCAGGCTTGTTTAAGTCTTGGCTTTCAAAATGTTAATGATTTAGTTTTTATCGTTGAGTCAGCAAAGGAGTTAAGTATACACCTCGTATAAAGTTTTATGAAAAGATATATAATAATAATAATAATAATAATAATGATTTATTTTCAACCAACAACCAAATATTGACAAATTTAGAGAAATCACAGTACAGGTGATAGGCAAAATATGGCTGTGGATTGCTGGTGCCTGTGGTAGGTAAATAAATTACCTGTATTACTGGACACCAGGATTCCACGAATAACACAAAATGACTGTACATAACAGTGCTCAAAAAGCAAAAGTACAGGTAATCGGTTTACGTTCTTACACAAAACTAAAATCTAAGAAATAACAATATAAAAAGTGAGTGAGTTGAGTGTGTTGTGTTGTGTGTGTGTGTGAGTGTGTGTGAGTGTGTGTGTGTGTGTGTGTGAGTGTGTGTGTGTGTGTGTGTGAGTGTGGGTGTGTGTGTGTGTGGGTGAGTGTGTGTGTGTGTGTGAGCGTGTTGTGTGGGTGAGGATGGTCGCATGGAAACAGGAGTGGACATTCATCTCAAGATTTTTAGCAATTCTTCTGTGTCATGGTATGTTTGATAGAGAAGCCATTCATGAAGAGCAGCTTTACACCTATAAATATTTAGAGGATAGAGACATAATAGCTTATGAAGTTTGTTATAAAGGTATGGTCCCAGGAAATGGAAAAATCTTTGGCTGAAACATGTCCTGACCCTAGCGGATACCGCCACGAGATGATTACGACGGGAATAGTCTACCCTAAACTCTGTCAAAGAGTGCTGCTTCACAACAGTAGCCAGTACAAAGAGCTGTCTGACAGTCAGCACCTGGCAGAATTCATAAAGCTCAGCTGTAGGACACAGGCGAGGCTTAAAACAGCAAACCTTTAAAACAGCCCTCTGAGCACGTTCCAATACAAGAAAATGAGTTTTATTGGTGCCACCCCACGTCGTGATGCAGTAACATAAGATAGATTGGCAGATCGCAGTATAAACCCATATACCCACTTACTGCTGACTGCATATTCAGTTAATCATTACAATTGCTAATATTACATAGATGTTATCCGTGTACGTGTTTCCTTCTTTCTACAGTCATGGGTCCTTTAAACGGGGCGTGAAAGAGCATATGATGAGGCTGTCATGCTGCGTGTCACCATTGTAACATGGTTTTATATGTAATGAAAAAACACATTTTCTTTGACCCTGTAATAATAAAAGGTAGATACACGAGAAAAAAAAACACAGTGTATTTCTTGCATGCCAAAAAGGTAGACCGAAGAGGACTTTTAAATATAACTAAATAAAAATACCTTTGATCAGCAATACATCATGTTGATACTATTCGCACTCTCAAGGTGTACCTGTGTACAAATAAATCATATCTATCCAATAATAAACTATATTATTTTTAAACTATCGCGGTGTGAATTCATAATTATACAATGGTTCGGGACTTTTTTTTATACAACCTAAGTTGACAGACAAGCACACGGCCCCACCTGATGGAAAGTGGTTACCGTGACCAATGAACGTGTGTGACAACAGTGGAGTCACATCCGTGCTGCCGTCCCTGTAAGAACAGAGATTTTATGTGCCCTCAGTGCAGAACACAAAATCAGGACAAGCCTTTGGTCTTCCCACTGTCAGCACAAAAACTCTCCAGTGAGCTCTGGCTACCTTACTCACCACCGGGAACACAACACGAGGTTATTATAGCCGTGGTATTCTGTAGGGTGGAGGTACTTCCCCAGTTGGACTGCTCAATTCGGACGGGAATACCGTCGTATCCTACCTCCTACAAACTTTTCGCGATTAAATCATGGAACTTACTATTTCAGCCGACGTTTAGGATACATTGGAGCACCCGTGGTCACGACTTGACTAGCTTGCAAATAGTAAATTCCACGATTTTATCGCGAAAAGTCCCAAACGATTGTATAATTTTAAACTATATTTCCCTCATCTGCATTGCCTCAATCGATCTAGCCATTAAAAGTGCAAAAATAACAAACCCTCGCGTAGGCCCACCAATTAAGTTAGGGCTGTATTTAGGTCAGCGCTTTTAGCGCCACCTGCCGGCACAAAGTGAGGGCTGGAGCCACTCGGTTAAAGCGACAAGTGTTGAGACGGTTGAACAGACTTATGCCTATGTAACGTTGCAGTTTTAGATTGGGTTTCACAAATGAAAATTTCACAAGTTTAAGTAATTTTAATGTCTCGTTATAGGAAGGGAAGATTAGTATTCAATCTGTCGGGATATGTAACGTATTGTATTGTTATGTGTTTTCAGATATTTGGATTCCGATATCTAGAAGAGAGAATTGTTATGGATTTTTTTTTAAAGAATATTAGAACCGAATTTACCAATATTACCTCTAACCCCTCCAGCTAAGCTAAATTGTTTGTATTAGGAGTGGGTTTACGTCGTTAGTGTATTGGCCAAGGTTCGAACCCGGGACCTCTCAGTCGTAAGGCCGACTTCTTAACCATTAAGCTACCGACGTCGAAAGTAAACTTCATCCTACGCACACTCAAGCTGTGGAATGACCTCCCGCTACGGTTTTCACAAGCGCCTACGATATGGGGTTCTTCAAGAGGGGCATCAGAAGGTTTCTTCATGGTCGGCAGCGCGAGTGTGACACCCCTGGTGTTGCATACGTCCATAGGCCACGGTAACCGCTTCCCATCAGGTGGGCCATGTGCTTGTCTGCCAACTAAGTAGTATAAAAAAAAAAATGAAATTAAAGTAAACGCGTTTAAATACCTATATATAACTGTGAAATTCAATTTTAATATAGTTTGAAATAGAGTTATTGTCTTAATTAGTATGCTCGAGCAGTTTTCAGTAATACTAAAATATTAATCTTTTGAAAAAGTAATATAATATTAACAATTCGTTAGCTGGTTCAATTTCATTTATTTGTCTTTAAAATAAGTTTTGAAACAGAAAAATATTAAAATTGAGTTAACGTGCCCAAGTGGGTAAAAACTCCTTAAAACATTAGCATAAAAAGAAAATTAATAAACTGAGTTCTCTTTTCTTTTTTTATAATTTTTTTTTTCAAACATTTGAAGTTGGGTGCTTAACTAAACGCAAAGACTCATCAAGATTGTCTTGATGAGTCTTTTCATCAAGATTGTTTGCGTTTAGTTAAGCACCTAATCAAATCAAATCAAATCAAATCAAATGCATTTATTGTTTGTCACAGGTAATAGAAGATGTTATTAATTACATAAATAAGTAGGTATCACTGTGGCATATCTGATAAGACGTACAATATGATTATGAATTTAAAATTTTAGATTTTAATTAATTGAATAAATGATTATTTAAGCTATTACATTATAATTGGCATTATACCAATTTGAAAAATTATCAACAAATGAAATTATAGGTGAATGTCAACATTGTTTCTAGTCATTTACATAGTCGTCATGCTGATATTAGAATAATAAATATGTCACAGATGTAGTTTTATCAAATTAAATAATATAATGTACCTATTATGACTTAATAAATACAATTCTTAAATGCAAAGAAAAAAAAAAAAATATAATAAAAATAACAAAATAAAGCAACTATTTAATATAATATCAAGTCACAGTGCTAACCGAATGGAGTATAAGTTCGGGATGTTTTCTTTTCGGTTAAGATTTTAACTTCTTATGCTATTTTTCGTTTTGTCTGAATCCTTGACTGATTTGACCCTTACACTGAAAATATATAATGTACGAGTAATTGGTGTTGTGGTAACGTCGCTTGCAATTTTTTTAGTAAAAAGTAGTTATATTAGTAACTAGCTGACCCACCCCAGCTTCGCCCGGGGTATATTTTGAAGCTTCATATACCTTTGAGTCCGTATGTTTTAGTCATCCAAATATGAATGAGAAATTGCCGGTTTTGTTAACATTTATTGTCAATGCTCCGCTCCCTTAAGTCTAAAACCTAAAACCTTCCTCGATAAATGGACTACCCAACACTGAAAGAATCATTCAAATCGGACCAGTAGTTCCAGAGATTAGCGCATTCAAACAAACAAACAAACTCTGCTGCTTTATAATATTAGTATAGATTATAAAAAATGCTATTTGGAACAAAAGTTATAATTTTTTATATAGAAGTAGTAAAAATGATTTTTTATACAATATATGTGGCAGAAAAGCACACGGCTTACCTGATGGAAAGTGGTTACTATGGACGTGTGCAACACTAGGAGAGTCGCACTCTTGCTGCCGACCCTGTAAGAATAGAGAGTTTCTGTGCAAAGTAAGACAAGCCTTTGGTCTTCCCATTGATAGCACAAAAACTCTCCAGTGAGCTCTAGGCTACCGTACTCACCACCGAGAACACAACACGAGGTTATTATAGCCGCGGTATTCTGTAGGGCGGAGGTATTTCCCCAGTCGATACTCAATTGAGATGAGAATATCGTCTTGTCCTACCTTCCTCCTAATATTTTCAGTTTTTCGTATCCATATTCCACTCGGGCGAAATCGATATTAAAATAATTTAAAAGAATTCTCAAAGTGGTCAAATAACATCCATGTAAAAATTATACATTGACAAAGAAAAACACTAAAACTAGGTCAAATACAAATTGAACAAAGAAACTCATTTGACCCAACATTTGTCGCCCAATCACCAACATTGGCAGTACAACTACACTTTTCCCCAAAACATTTAAGGACAAGCAACATTCGGTCTGTTACTGTAATAGGGGTGTAATTAATTGCAACCCCTATCAAAAGGGGGAGGGGAGGGACTCCCACTAGAACAATAGTCTGTGGGTATAGCAGTCTTTGTGCTGTCCTCGGTAATTTTCTAGGGAATTTTGATTTGGTTTTGGGGAATGATTGGGGAGTAACTTGGAACTATTGTGAAGAAGTTGAAAGTTATTTTGGTCCGTACCGTTTACGTAATAGTTGGGAGGTGTTAGAACATTTTGTGTTATTTTCAAGGTTGTTTATCTTTGAAGGGGTTTGTAGAGGTGTTAACTTCATATTACGTAAACTGTTTTACTGGTTATTTGTTAAATAGGGATTGATTGAGAGAATTGAGCTTGTTTTATGACTTCTTCCGTTTATAAAGAATTTACTTATTAACAGTAAAACACGGTACATTTTTTTTTTATATAGGACACGCCAACTTGACCTCACCTCGCCTGATGGTAAGCTAAAGGCAAAGTCTCAGGAAAGAGGGTCACCATTACAGACACTAAGTGTTACAATGGTGGCACTCAGCTTGGCGGCCTCATCAGATGCTTTTTCACGCCCCGCTTAAAGGCCCCGGGCTGTAGGAAGAAGGAAACACTTGTGCTGGTAATTAATTCCAGGTCTTGGTGGTGCGTCAAAGAAAAGAGTCTACATACTGAGATCTGACTTAAATATTCCACAATCGAATGAGTATAGAAGATTTTTCGATGCTCGAGGTCAAGCAGTTTCGGGGGAAGGTTCTGTGGCTTAGTGGTCAGAACATTCCCCCTGTAAAGGAAAGATCGCCGGTTCGAATCCCATCAGAACCGATTTTTTTTTATGCATCTTAATCGATATTTCACAATCGTTCGTTAACATAAACTTTTCCCAAAGGACTATTACAATATGGGGTTCTTCAAGAATGGCATTTGAAGGTTCTTACAGCGCCGATAGAACAAGTGTGATGCCCCTGGTGTTACATACGGCCATAGGCCACAGTAACCACGGTGCAATACTAGGGCAGTCACACTCGCGCTGCCGAACCTGTACGCACGGTAATTTCAGCCGGTCAGTGTTGAAGATATAGCAGGATAAGCCTTTGGTCTTCCTACTGACAGTACAAAAACTCTCCAGTAAACTTTGGCTACCTTACTCAAAGCCTGGAACACAACACGAAATTATTATCGTCGCGGTATTATATAGAGCTACTGTGGATACTATCTCGTCCTACCTCCATTAGGCGGGTCGTGAGCTTACCTGCCACCAAGTGGTATATAAAAAGTTAGGCAACTTTTATGTTGCGTCCAAAGTTTTACACTTTAGAGTCTATTCTAAGTGTCAATTCTTAGTACCAGTCACTCAAATACGAGGTACATTTACAAAATGCCCGGTGAAGTCAATAAGCTCCTATCCAATTATGTGGGACCAAACAGTATAGCCGGTTAAAAGTAGGCCTAAAATACTATTCAGACATAAAATGTTCAAACGTGATATTGTAAAAAATATTAATAAAATTTCTGCGTGACGTTTTTTGCAATCTAAAAATGTAAGACATATTTCAAAGGAGTTCAAAAGAATAGGAGTCCCCTTCTACCCCATTGAGGGGGGTGGGCAGAGGACTCTTGAGGGTGTTGCACCCACTACGGTTTTTATGGCAGCCGTTCTCAAGATTTTATGGTAAAGTAACACGGAAAAGCAAAGTTTTCTCTTATCGCTCAACTTTCTTGGTAATTTATTTTATTTTTATTCATTAGTAGTTATATTTTTATCGGTTTTCCAATTATAGATGTCAATTAATATTAATTGAGTGAACCGTTTGCATTTCTGGATACGATAATGGTGTAGAAAGGTAATTTGGCTTGTAAAATTGCTTTTTTTTAAATAAGATAGCCCGTTTGTTGATGCAGTTTATAGGAAAAATGCAATCATGCTATAAATGAGTGTTTGACTGTCAGTCAAATTAGTTACTTTTTACTAAACGTCAAAACGGTAAGTTATAAGTAAACTTGTTTGAAACAAATTATTGTGACGTCATAATATTTAACAGTCAAATAATTTACTAGTGTCAGTTGGTTGGATGATTAAAACCAAATGAAAACGATAAAATGAGAAGCGAAGCAACTTTTACTGCTCTTTCACCATTACTAATTCAGTTATGTTACTGAATTACTAAACATAACATAAACTCACGACTATATCCCCGAAGGGGCAGGCAGAGGTGCTAGCACCCACATTTCGCCAGTTTATATTTAGGTCCCAATATAGGTGGCGAGCCTATTGCCATTAACCGGGCACTTATAAACCTGCGATAAATATACACATAACTTCGAAAAGCATCGAAAAGTCATTAGTGTGTGCCAAGGTAAAATCTGGGATCGAACCCGAGACCTCGTCTCAGCAGTTCATTACCCATACCACTAGGCTACCGCGGTTCAAACGGTAGCTCAGTTTAATAATTTATTTTTACTACAGGAAAATACCCAATTAGTAACACAAAAAATGATTACAAATGTAAAAAATTATTCCCACTTTCTTCTTTACTATACTGGACAACCAGTCCAGGGCTAAGATGTCACTGGTATATGGTCCAGAATATTCTATCAAGAACCAAGCGAGACTTTACTGTTCATCAAATTATTAGTCTCCGAACGAAGTCGCAGCATGAAGTCTTGGAATTCTTTACCAAAATAAGTGTTTATTTCTTTCTACAGTCTTGGGGTCCTTTAAGCAGGGTGCAGAATATCCGATCCAAAGATATAAGCGATTCGGAGACTCTTTCCTTTGTCCTAGAATTCATTACCAGCTCACCCATTTCTTTCTTCCTACAGTACTTGGGTCCTTTAAGCACGGTGTAGAATATCCGATCAAGAACCAAACGGTTCGGAGACTCTTTCCTTTATCGCACCATTAAGGCCTGGAATTCATTACCACCTCACGTGTTTCCATCTCCCTACAGTCTCAGGTCCTTTAAGCGGGGCGTGAAAAAGCATATGATGAGACCGTGAAGGTGAATGTCACCATTGTAACATGGTATATGTATGTAATGGTGACTCTCTTTTCTGAGACTTTCGCTTCAGCTTACCATCAAGCGACGCGAAGTCTAATTGAAGTGTCCTAATATATATTTAAAATAAGCGAGGTATCAAAAACTGATGAGACTGACACGCTGATGGAGCTGATGGATCATTGTAATATGGTTAGTGTCTGTAATGGTAACCCTTTTAACTGAGATTTTGTCTTCAGCTTACCATCAGGACAGCCTCATCAAATGCCTTTTCACACGCTTAAAGAGTCAAGGACTGTATGGTGCGGCAAAGACAAGAGTCACTATAAGTGAATCTAGAAAGAAATTTCAGTCATTTTTCCTGGTATAGCGTTTTTTTATACTAATTAGGTGGCAGATAAGCACACGGTCCACCTGATGGAAAGTGGTTACCGTGGCATGTAGACGTGTGCAACACCAGAAGAGCCAAACTCGGGCTACCGACCCTGTAAGCACAGAGTTTCTGTGCCGTCAGTATAGAAGACAAAGCAGGGCAAGCCTTTAGTCTTCCCACTGACAGCACGAATTGTCCAGTGAGCTCTGGCTACCCTACTCATCGCTGGGAACACAACACGAAGTTATTATGGCCGCGGTATTCTACCTACCGTATACGCCGTATCATATCATGCGAGAATACTCAGACAAAACTACAGAGTCTAGTTTATTATATCAGGATGACATTTGATTCACTTTAACCTATAAAATGACCTTCCTATAAATCTGCCTTTACAGCAGAAATCTTCCCCTCTACTAAATCTAGCTTTAGTACGATCAGCACGTTTTAAAAAGCTATTGATCGTTACCTCATTGTACACTTGACTTAGTGTAAGTATTCTGCTCACAGTCTGAAGAGGCCTTATCGGAATTTGGACACTTGACACTTTATTACACTTGAATATTATAAGAAATGTAAGAATATAAAGTGTACCTAAGTATTGTGTAAAGACTTTGATGTCTCTGCCTATCAACATCACGGCATCTTTAAGACCACCTGGCAGAAAAAAACAATTGGAACAATGGTTTGTGCTCAGGCCCTCGTTTTTACTAAAGCAAAACCATTGTCATGCCACAGACATTGCAAGAAATGGTATTAAATTTTATACTTTATTTCTATAAGCTTAAGTTTAAAATTAAACGCAAAGAGTGTAATTTCAATTCTCTTTTCTTTTTTTTGTAAAAGGAATATTACCGAAATTGCTAATATTCTCCCTAACCTCCCCAGCTAAGCTAAATTGCTTATGTTTGAAGTGGGTTCACGGTTAATGTATTGGCCAGAATTCGAAACCCTCTCGATCGTAAGGTCGACTCCTTACCCACTAACCTAATCTTTTAATTATGGAGTTTAAAAGCATTTTGTCGAAATCTAAAACTATGTGGATCTTTTAGCAGTGTTCGTGGTGTTGCTTTAGCAAAAGCGAGGCTCAGATGAATTGTTTGACATGATGCCCACGGCTATATTCTATTATCGCACCTCTCGCCATAGGCAGGGAATTCATCATCACACATTGCGACCGTTAAGGGTGCGCACTGTGTGATGAAAGGAACTTCATCCCACGCACGCTCAAGCTGTGGAATGAACTCCCTGCTGCAGTTTTCTCAAGCGACTGCAATATGGGGTCCTTTAAGAAAAAGTATTAGAAGATTTTTTCAAGGTCGGCAGCACGAGCGTAACTCTTCTGGTGTTACATACGTTCATACGCCACGGTAACCACTTCCCATCACGTGGGTCGTGTGCCTGTCTGCCACTTAATTAGTATAAAAAAAGGAGTTTGATGCAAAATTATGCTGAGTGCCGAGCGCGACCATTTTCTCACATTCACTGATCACAAGTACACAGCGATTTATATAATATTGAATTAGCACAATATAGCGATAAACTTGTAAAATATTTCTGCATTAAAAGCCAAGCTGAGTGCCACCGTTGTAACATTACTTAGTGTCTGTACTGTAGTGCTTACCATCAGGCGAAGTGAAGTCAAATTGGCATGTCCTAGATAATCATAGTGCCATCATCATCAAGTTTTCCAGATACCAGCAATTATTCCGGTTGTATGTTCTGGTATATCTACTTTCTTATCCTAATGAGGTTTAATTTAGCTTTTATATGAGCGACTGCAGTCTAATCTGTCGACGAAGTAACATCACCTGCCACATCTCTCGCTCAAATTACGTATGGCACCGAAGTTTCGTATACAATTTGTTTGATAGTAGCCCCCCGGTTGGTGCATAGCCATTATTTCGGTTTATCGGTTCGCCAATGCGACTGTTGAGCTCATAAAATGACAATGTTAACGGCGAACCGTAAACCTGTCTCAAATTATATATTCTATATACCTTGAGGTTCTATACATAGGATTATTATGTACTTTGTGATATTATACCATTAACTAGCTTGTGCCTCCGGTTTAGCCACGGAGGACAGAATCTGATTGGTTTAGCACACTACTAATTAGCGGCCAGAGATTTATTTATTTATTTATTTATTGTATACTTTATTGTACACCATTAATACATAACATTACTAAAGTCTATATAACAAGGAATCAGTACAATGGGAGGCCTTATCGCTTTAAGCGATATCTGCCAGGCAACCTTTGTATGGTGATTAAAGTTGTAGGAATGAGTGGTAGTTGTTTGGTGTACTTTTACAATAGAAATATAATAAGTAATTACATAGGTATACTATATTTAATATACACATAAATATAACTATATATTGACAATTAAACATATAGTAAAGTAATCCTATATAATACATACAAAGAATAAATATAATATAGGTACATAAATATAATACATATACAATATATATCAGACAATAACTTTATATAGTAAGCATGGTATATAAGAGTATTTTCACAGTGACAAATTTTAATAGTGCTCCCTCACCAAAGTTTTGAATTTATTTATATTCTGAGCTTTTCTTATGTGTACTGATAGCTTATTCCAGAGACGGATTGCCGTAACTGTGAAAGATTTGTCGTAAAATGTAGTTTTATGTGACGGCATCCTTAACTTTAAGTCCCTATTATCCGATTCCTACCGGCTTCTAATTTAGTTTACATTCATGTAAATACAGGTTACATATTCATTCATACAAATATTTATTCAGCGGGTATTGAACGCGTAACGTAACCTTAAAGAATACTTAGCAGTCAGCTGTCTAGTCTAATTCGAACTGAACAGATCTGTATCAAAATAAACGGGATATTTACCATGTTTCATTGTTTTGAGTTTCCGATATTTCGGCGCTGTTGCAAGCACCATGATCACGGAGGAACTGGAGTAGTGGCGGTGAACAGAGAAAAAGATTTTTCCTAGGAGTAATTATATCGATCTACCCTCTTTCGAGTTCTTTTACTACGCGTATCTGCACTACTTTTGGTTTCACTCTCACTACAAACTCGAACCCGATCTCGATCATGTTCACGACATACGATGCTTACTGTATCCACTCGCGATTTTGTTTTAGGTTGTTCCCGGTTGTAGGTGTAGAGTTTACTTTTTATCTCGGGGTTGTGATTCCTTTGGTTTTACGTCCAATAGGATGCGGTAAGCCATCTGATGGGCAGTGTACTTAGTTGTGTAATTTTCGTGGGTGATCTAAATGAAAAAAAAAATTGTTCTCTATTTTTATGCCTACGATTTTATGTCATAACATTATATATGCATAATACTCATTTGCCATAACTTTTTAATCATATTTTTTTAAATCTTATTTACTATAAGCATAATATTTTATAAGCATACTATCACAAAGTATAAGTTTACTTAAGCATAATGACGCGTAACCATAACTATTATAAGCATATAAATTATATTCCGAAAAATTAACGACAAAATTTTTAATAACAATATTACACTATTTTATAAAAAAACATTTATTAATACCAAGAACAGTTTGAAAGTTCTACATGGTTATAAAAAAAAATAACGCCCTAATAGCCTTCTAACCTAATATATCCAAGTCGGAATCAGGGGCTTTCTCAATAAATCTATCACTAAACTATTAGACAAACAAACAATATGCTTTACAAATTTATGCATTTCAAAGTTATGAATAAAAACATTAGGATATACAATATTTATGCTTAAAAACAGAGTATGCTAAAAACCAATTATGGCACACTATTATCATGACAAAGAAAATTATGCCTAACTTATTATGACAATTTAAATTAAGACAAAAACCATTATGAGAAAAAATGGGATTCCAAAAAATTCTATTCAGATAACAATAATATATTGTACACTGCGAGAGTGAATACCAACCTTATAGAGAATAACACCCTAAGTCACATTAGCAGAGAGTTTACCAATTGAAGTTCATATAGGAACTCGTTGAAGCTAGTTCCAATATACTTGTCTGCCACCTAAATGGTATAAAAACAAAACAAAAACGAACTGGGTAGCCAGAGCTCACTGGAGAATTTGTGCTGTCAGTGTGGGAAGACTAAAGGCTTGTCTTGCTTTGTTTTCTACTACACTGACGGTACAGAAACTCTGTACTTATAGGGTATGCAGCGCGACTGTGACTCCTCTGGTGTTACAAACGTCCATAGGCCACGGTAACCATTTTCCATTAGGTGGGCCGTGTGCTTGTCTGCCACCTGAGTGGTATAAAAAAAAAACTGATTCAGTCCTAACAGCCCATATACCCTTACAACCAAAAAGAAATGATAAATGTTTTCTTGCTCTAACTGATTTCGGTTCATTTCCGTGACCGCAATAAATTATAACGGCGAGAGGAATTTACGAGAGCAACAGTTACACGTTTGAGATAAAATGGCGACGTAAACCTTGTACTTAAAAACCGATAAAGTTTGAGTCCGAATCGCGATCTGCGGGTTCCGTAACTTAACTTTACTGTGGAAGAAATCACTGTTCTACTTTTTTTAAACCAATACACAGCTGGAAAGTGACTACCGTGGACGTGTGCAATGGGGAGTCACACTCGTGCTGCCATCCCTGTAGAAACCTTCTAATGCCCTTTTTATATAGAACACGTCAAATAGACACACTGCCTGATGGTAAGCTGAAGGCAAAGTCTCAGAAAGAGGGTCACTATTACTTACATATACCATGTTACAATGGTGACACTCAGCTTGACGGCCTCATCTTATGCTTTTTCACGTCCCGCTTAGATCGTAGCTTACCATTAGGCGAAGTGAAATTTAATTGACGTGTTTTATATTAAAAAGCCACGGTAGCCTAGTGGTATGGGCAATGGACTGCTGAGACGAAGTCTCGGGTTCGATCCCAGGTTTTACCATCGCACACACCAATGACTTTTCGATGCTTTTCGAAGTTATGTGTGTATTTATCGCAGGTTTATAAGTGCCCGGTTAATGGCAATAGGCTCGCCACCTATTACATTGGGGCCTAAACATAAACTGGCGAAATGTGTGAAAACCCCTTCGGGAATATAGGCGTGAGTTTATGTTGTGTTATATTAAATAATTGTATTCGATACCACGTAATAGGGGTGAGTCTATAGCTGTCTTCCGGGTACTATTGTTGACTCGAGACATGCATCGGAACCTAATTCTGAGCTGTATATATCTGTCTGATGTTAAACAGCCCTATCCCTTAGTCGCCTTGTACGATACTGTATGGGAAGAGATGGGATGGTTCAAATTCTACTCTGCCTGGAATCATGTGAGTTTTTTACCCAACCCTAAGCGTATTTAAGCACGAGGATTTCTACGTAGTACGATATTATTTCATCATACAAAAGCTTTCAACGCAAGATCACCTCTTAACCCACGTACCATTTCCCCATGAACAATATAAGATGAGTTACAATCAGACGTCTGTAAATCTATTTAGAAGATGATTCATAGCTAATAACAGCAATAGATCACGATGCTACAACGGTGAGCAGATGTTTACGCGCGGACGTGAGCGGTGTAGTGTAACTGGACCCTAATGACTGTTGAACGAACAAACACTTGAGACTGCGCAAGTATTGAATCGTTATGTCATTTGAAGGGCGGACTGCAATAAATGGCCAAAAGCCGGGATGGTGATGAAGAATATTGGATAAACATTGACTTGTATGTGTACAGTTGACAAAGGGGATACGGTCACACTTTGTCCTCCAGAGAGTACTATGATTGGTCTGGAACAAGGTTGCTTGGAAGAAATAGCTTCCAGCGATAAGCCCGCATATTGTAAATTGAACTGTATACATGCTACCAACTAGTTCTACTGTAAATCTGTTGATGTATATAATACAAATAAGTATCTATCTAAGATTTTTAGTGAATTACTGAATTACACGAAAAATATAGTAATTATTTGTATTGGCACAAGAATGCAAAAATAACAGTGTTGTGGTTTTTTTTACGTGCGAAAAATTCCCACGGATAACGCCCGCCAGAGCCAATGGGAGAGGTTATGTCGGACTCGAACCGACTAAGACGCACGGTACTTGAGGGTCGTTGTTGTTTGCCGACGGTGAGGTTAACGGGCATATCCCTCGCACCCCGGTCGACCCAGAGTCATCTCTCTCGATCTGGCCCTCCTCGGGAGTGGGGATCCACAGAGTTTCCCAGCTCGTCCCCGGAATTGAAGAAGCGCGCAACGTGCGCTGCCATCGCAGCCTGCTTTAGGGTGACAGGCGGCTCCACCCGTCACACCCAGGCCTACGCTCATGGGGGCGTAGGTCATTCATCGACCTCCGACTCTCGAGTTGCCTCAGTACGCGGGTAGCTTGGCTTGCGATCTTTCATCGCCCCTGCTGCCGCTTCCGCCCCGCACAGTGTTGTGTGTTGATTTGTGGATCGTGTTGTGTGTTGGTTTAGTAACCATTCAATGACATTTGATTGTTTACAGGTGAAATGATGTCATGATCATGGTTGAGGCGTTTTTTTGGATTTTCAATTGTAGATTAAAAGTATATAGGTATTTTCAAATTTAATTTCATAGCCATTTTCTACTTTTACCAACTGAAAGTATTATTTTAGATTTATTGAACCAATTGCTATATGATATAAGTATGTATTTAATTAAATTTGATATGAGACAACAACGCTATTTATAACAGTAATTGCCTTCAACTTCGGCGCCATTTTTGGAAGCTGTCATCTAAACTTGTACAAAGGCATCAAAATTCAATTCGATGAGGGCATTAGTATTATTTTTAAAAAAATGCCAAAGCTGCAAATTATATTAATTACGTTTTCAAATAATATACAATTAGCAAAAGTCAATTTAATATTTATTATCTTTTGAATTTAGTAAAAACTTACCATCAGACTAGATGAAGTCAACCTTTCTTTTAACGTCTTACATTAAAGAATTAAGGGCATCATTTGTTTGTTACGCTTGTCATTAAATATTAAGTACACAATAAATCGCGATGTAATGTATTCAACAAACTTACGTTTTCCGATAAATATTTACAAAACATTCTCAACAATAAATCATAATAACATTAGAACAGTGACAGTTTATGGCAAACACGCATAAAAACGGTGTTTAAAACATCATAAATCAAACAAACAGTATTACAACTCTTACGTATCAAAAAATACATAAGACGCATAACATTCGCTCACGAAAATTAATTAACATGATTATTTGCGCGGGAATTTGGCGGACCGCCATCTTTAATTTTGGGCGTCGCGATTGATATCGCATAGGTTTTGGTCGGAAGGAAATTGGATAAATATAACTGCTGTGAGGTGTGTGTGTGCCTTAATAAGGTCAGCTTAAAATATTTAGGGCGTGCAAATAGTTTTGCTGTAATAGTGGTACATTTTTATAGGTAGGTACGGGTGTCAGTGTATTCGTTATATTATGATCTGTCGCCCTTGGCTTTCTATCTTTATTACTTTTTAACCCCTGACGCAAAAACGACGAGGTGTTATAAGTTTGACGCATCTGTGTGTGTGTGTGTGTGTAAGTATGTGTGTGTGTTTGTGTGCGTGTGTGTCTAAT
This sequence comes from Eilema griseolum, assembly GCA_963662185.1. Taxonomy (NCBI): domain Eukaryota; kingdom Metazoa; phylum Arthropoda; class Insecta; order Lepidoptera; family Erebidae; genus Eilema; species Eilema griseolum. Next base: position 2,226,894 of record OY759256.1, read on the forward strand.
TTAATTGAAAGGTATATTAGTCGGGAGTGTTCTTAGGTATTTCTAAAAAACTGGGTACAAGGTTGCCGCTGCGACAAAATGACGGATTACGTATTTTTCCGAAGTCTCTCAAAATATATATATATATAATCAAATGAAAGGAGTCGACTACTACTACGTATTTCAAAGTTAAAAGGCTAACTAACACCATTAGTTTTTAACTTTTTGAAGGTTGTTTTTTCTGACGGAGGTTTTTTTTTTTTTTATACCACTAAGTTGGCAGACAAGCACACGGCCCACCTGATAGGAAGCGGTTACCGTGGCCTATGGACGTATGCAACACCAGGGGTGTCACACTCGTGCTGCCGACCATGAAGAAACCTTCTGATGCCCCTCTTGAAGAACCCCATATTGTAGGCTTACATATAAATCCCCGAAATCATAGATAGAGATATTTTATTTCACTATGTTTTCGGTTCCAAGTATTTTGTCCTGGTTCGGGCATGTAATGTGTAGGGATGAAAGTAATGTCGTAAGGAAGGCACTAACTATGGAAGTGGATGGCTACAAGGGGAGAGCGAGGCCTAAAATGAGGTTGATGGACTGTGTGAATGATGATATGGTTAAGAAGAGAGAGAAAGTTGAAATGACTGCAACTAGAGATGAATGGAAAAAGAACACATGTTGCGCCGACCCCAAATAATCTTGGGATAAGGGCAGGAGGATGAAGATGTTTTCGGTTCCAAGTACATAATACGGGACGAGCCTTTTGCCCTCAAGCGGGTGCGTTCTTTACTGTTGTATGTTTTCATTGTCACTCTAGTTGAAATAGAGTTAATCCTAGCAATATTAAGAATGTGCAAGTTGGTGAAGATGTCTGGAGGTTTGTTACTTACTCACAAATAGCTTAACAGATCAGACTGAAATTTAGTACAGGAATAGTTAGTTTAGTGGAGTAGATTCCCATGGTGTACAGAAACGGGAGTATAATTCCACTTTTTTATATAGGACACGCTAATTCGACTCCACCTCGGCTGATGGTAAGCAAATTCTCCGGAAAGAGAGTCACCATTACAGACCCGTAGCATGTTATAATGGTGGCACTTAGCTTGACGGCCTCATCAGATGCTTTTTCACGACACTCTTGACAGCTTCTGTGGCGTAGCGGAAGAACGTTCGACTGCTAGCCAGGAGGCGCGGGTTCGATTCCTGCTCAGTGCAAATATTTGTATGCATGGGTGTTTCTATGTATAATATGTATGTAATTACAAAAAAAGTATCTAAGTATGTTTATCCCCATTCTAGATTCCATAACATAAGCTAGTTAAGCTATGCTTACCATGGGTCTAGATAGCGTTGTGTAGAATGTTGTAGAATATTTATTATTTATTATTATTTATATCTTAAAGGACCCGGGACTGTAGGGAGAAGGAAATACGGGAGCTGGTATAGAATTCCAGCTCTTAATGGTACGACAAAGGAATGAGTCTTCAAACCGCTTGGTTCTTGATCGGATATTCTGCACCTCGTGCGGATGACATTTCAGCCCTGCAAGTGTTGTCTTGTGTAGGAATGGTGAGGGTGGGAATAATTGGAAGAGCTCATCAGAACATTCACAAGGAACCAACATCTCTACGTATCTACAAAGGTTCTAGGTTGTTCGTGACCTCAGCATTCCCAATAATGCGGAGCATCCAGGGGGTACTTCGCGGAGTCATACCAGAGATGCGAGCAGTATTCCACGCAGGAGCGAATTTATGTCTTATAGAGAAGACTTAGGCGAAACCATGATAAAACATAAAAATACACACATACGAAATACATACCCTTAACCAGTAAAAGGGAAGTGTAATACAAGTTTGAAAATCGCAGTCTCAAGAATTATTCAACAGGCAACTCGTTTGGGTAAAGGGTGAAGTGGAAATTGCAGTTTTCTGTGGTAGTTTTATTGTCTATGGCTTTCATATCTGTAAATAACTGATATGATGGTTCCGGCCGCGGCGGTGGTACGCGATGCCCGCCTCCTCATACCCGAGGATGAGATGGGGACTTCGTGATCCCCACACCCGAAGAGGGTCGTCTCATAAGAGACGGTCCTGGCCCGGCCGGGGCGCGAGGTATATAGATAAGTCTCAGATATTCTCACCTCCGGCAACCTGCGGCCCACACAGCCGGCGTGCGTTTTTGTCGGTTAAGTTCGAGTTTCAACATAACCTCCCCCACCGGCTATGGTGATGGGGGTATGCGTAGGGATTTTGTGCACATTAAAAAAAATATAAAGGTTCCTTCCTGATTATTTTTGAAAGTCGATCTGTAGGTAAGTGGTGAGTCGACCTTACGATCGGGAGGTTCAGACCCCGTACCATGAACGCTTAAAACAGGTCAATAATTGAACTGCTGTCATATTACCAACTGCAACTTTGTAATCCTACTAATATTATAAATGTGAAAGTTTGTGAGAATGGATGTGTGGATGTGTGGATGTTTGTTACTCTTTCACGCATAAACGGCTGGACCGTTTTGGTTGAAATTTGGTATGTATATAGGTTATACCCTGGATTAACATATAGGCTACTTTTTATCCCGGTCAACAGGGATGAAAGCGTTTAAGTAACGATATTTCTTGACAAAGACGGAAATAAATAAGTTGTCTGGGAGCTTTCAACGAAAACGCTGCCTAAACCCTTTAAGATATAACAAAATAATGTAAAGTGTAATTGTCTATCTTATATAGATCTACAGAAAAGTCCGCGATACCATATGTCCAGCTCTTAAGGATAACATACTATATCCATTTAAATACTTAAAAAAATAGGCAATTATAAAGTGCTAACTTGGAAAACTATTTATACAAATACGTTACATATTAATCCTTATAATTTTAAATAGATTGGTTGGCTTGAGCATTTCATGCAGATTATTTTTTCCCTTTACACCATGCAAATTAAATAAATACTTTAGGAGCTATAGCAAAATCAAATAACGCGCAAAAAAATAATTTCATGTCGCTGACTGACTAGACTGGCACGCGCGGGCGGGGTGGGTGGTGTATGATCAAGTCGCTCATCGCTGAGTGCGGGCAGACGCGTGAGGCATCTATGGCGTGAGGGCAGACGTCGTTGACGGTTGTGTCCGTTACGTGAATTTTCAAGGCACTAGCAATTAGTTAAAAACGCACTGTAGGGTACCTATTATTGTATTGACGGGCCTTTTTTTAGTAAAACAGCCGTTTAATAATATATTAAACTTGATAATTAAATAATATAAGTTTTTGTTTATAAGAATAAAGGTAATAATAATAATTGAATTACTTTGTGTTTATTTTTAATTATTACGTAGGTTAATACTTTCTTTTTTTTGGTATTGATAATAATAAAATTAAAGCGTCATTTGTCTGTTTGTTAGCAGTTAATTATAAGAATTTCTTCAGTTATATTTTTAATTATTATTACGTAGGTTTTTTTTGGTACTGATAATAATAAAATTAAAGCGTCATTTGTCTGTGGTTTGCAGTTAATTATAAGAGTTTTTTCAGTTACATTTTTAATTATTATTACGTAGGTTATTTTTTTTTGGTATTGATAATAATAAAATTAAAGCGTCATTTGTCTGTTTGTTAGCAGTTAATTATAAGAATTTCTTCAGTTATATTTTTAATTATTATTACGTAGGTTTTTTTTGGTACTGATAATAATAAAATTAAAGCGTCATTTGTCTGTGGTTTGCAGTTAATTATAAGAGTTTTTTCAGTTACATTTTTAATTATTATTACGTAGGTAATTTTTTTTTGGTATTGATAATAATAAAATTAAAGCGTCATTTGTCTGTGATTAGCAGTTAATTAAAAGAATTTCTTCAGTTATATTTTTAATTATTATTACGTAGGTTTATAGTATTTGATTTCTTTTTGGTATTAATAATAATAGGGTTTACTCATAACAAAACAACGAAAACGTAATTTGTCTGTGGTTGTTAATGATAAGCATTTCTTTGTTTTTCAATTTTTTTAAATCTTGGACAAACTAACGAGCGACACATCAGTGTACAACTCCGTCGACACAGTTATGTCATCCGATGACAGTACGAGCTACCCCGTGGAGTTCCTGAACTCTTTGGAGTTATCTGGGGTGCCATCGCATAAGTTAGAATTAAAAGTAGGTGTACCCGTTTTGTTAATGCGTAACTTGGATGCGCCAAGATTATGCAACGGTACTCGGTTACGAGTGACTGAATTAGGAAGGCATATTGTGAAGGCAACCATCTTAACTGGAGAAGCCAAGGGAATCAATGTTCTTATACCGCGTATCCCAATAATACCCAACAATTTACCATTTAATTTTAAACGCCTGCAGTTCCCTTTAAAAGTTGCGTTTTCAATGACCATCAACAAATCGCAGGGTCAAACCTTAAAGGTAGCAGGCTTACATTTAGGCTCACCATGTTTTTCCCACGGCCAGCTCTATGTGGCTTGCTCCCGCGTTTCTAAATCGCAAAATCTACATGTCTTTGCTGAACGAAATAAATCTTTTAATGTAGTTTATAGGAGTATATTGCAGTAGCTATAACTTTTGTATTACCATCACCATCAATCATTATATCCGTACCTATCTATCCTTGTCAAAAATTTTCAAATTCTTCAAATTCAAATTCTTTAGGGTCCCATTCTTACATTGGAGACACAACCTTAAAAAAGACGAATCAAATCAAATTCATTTATTTGCTAGATAAGCTTATTTATTCTTCGATTTTGTTATTTTTGCAATAGGCTGCTTTTTATCAACACACCACGCGGGCGAAACCGCGGGTGGAAGCTAGTCCTATATATTTATATGGGATTACACAGTTATTTATACTGAATTTAATTGACAGATGTTCAATTATTGAGCTGTTTTTTTTTTCCACGACATTCTACACAATGCTATCTAGACCCATGGTAAGCATAGCTTAACTAGCTTGTGTTATGGCATCTAGAATGCGGATAAACATACTTAGATACTTTTTTTTGTAAATACATACATATTAAATATAGAAACACCCAGACCAATGCAAATATACATATTCATGCATACAAATATTTGCACTGAGCGGGAATCGAACCCGCGCCCCCTGCATAGCAGTCGAATGCTCTACCGCTACGCCACGGAGGCCGTCATGTTTTAAGACGGGGTTCGAATCTACTAAAATCGGTGCAAAGTGATGCCTACAGAACAAGCCTATACAAGAAGAGAAAAAATAAACGCACGGTATAGCATCCCAAGAACTTTTTATACCACTTAGGTGGCAGACAAGTTCACGGCCCACGTGATGGCAAGTGGTTTGGTAACGATTGCAACACCAAAGATATTACATTCGTGCTGTGGAGAAATCTTCTTGAAGAATTTGTACACGTTGTAACCGCTTGGGAAAATCACAATAGGAACTAACATTTAAACTTTCGCGTTCCATGATACACAATAATGTTTACGGGAATTTTTTTTTGTTTTTTTTATACCACTAAGTTGGCAGACAAGCACACGGCCCACCTGATGGGAAGCGGTTACCGTGGCCTATGGACGTATGCAACACCAGGGGTGTCACACTCGTGCTGCCGACCATGAAGAAACCTTCTGATGCCCCTCTTGAAGAACCCCATATTGTAGGCGCTTGGGAAAACCGCAGCAGGGAGGCCATTCCACAGCTTGAGTGTGCGTGGGATGAAGTTTCTTTCATACCGCACAGTTAATTAAGTTCATAGCGCAATTAATGCGATCATGGTATAGGTATATACATACCTTTGATTTGCGTGACGTTTCGACCAGGTCACACCGGCTGTGGTCACAGGCTGACTGACTCAGTGGTGCACGCCCGCCGTCTTCGAGTCCGTGAGGCAATAGGTTCTTCATCTACCCGCACATTCTCGAAAGGACGTCTCCTTCCACTTGAATCCACAATCTCGATCCACATGTGGATCTGGGGCTACTTATTTTTCCACTTCAATCCACCGGTGGAGCCATGGAAACTTTTAATTCCTCAAGAATTCACCAGTGGATTCATTAAATACTTTTTCTTCCTCATTAATCCACCAGTGGATCCTTGACTACTTTTTCTTCCATATTAATCCACCGGTGGATCTGGGGATATTTTTATTCATTTTCAATCTACCTACCTACATAATGGCACGGTACATGGCTAAACGAAAATATTAAAAATATCGAGAATCGCGTTAATTCCCGTAAACATTATTGTATATCACAGCAGGAAGTTCATTCCACAGCCTGAAAGTGCGTGGGATGAAGTTTCTTTCATACCTCACAGTGCGCTCCGTTTCTGGTCACAGTGTGTGAGGGTTTAGGCGTATAATGACAGAAACAACAGATATATTTAACACGAAACCACACGTATTCATAAACTCGTTCTCGTAACTTCCCTGACTGATATAGTCCCTTTCTTAATTTTTGTAACTACACATTGTTTAAATTAATAGTTTATATTTTTATATTTTCATTTACATCTATTATAAAACTATACAACCTACAATTGTTATTTATGTGCATATTATAATTGTTACTATAGCCATTTAATTCCTCTATTAATTGACATATAATCATTTAAAATAAATCTGAATAAATAAAATTATAATTTACAAAATTGTTAAAATTATTTTTATTGTTTAGTATGTTTAATTTTTTCATAACAACATTACTTAATTAGTGATGCATGCTGTATTCACCTGTTATGCAATTAGTTATCAGCATCAAACTTGTGAAATTTGTATGTACCTATTGTATTATTGTATATAACTAATAAATAAAAGATAATATTTTCGCGTTCAGTAAAAATACTGATTATGCATCTAATTAAGTTCAGAATGATCACCATGACGACTTTTTTTTTTATAATGCGCATGGTCACCAGATTAGCATCCCACAAATCAATGGGGCTGACCTCAGAATTGCAGCACGGCGTCTCAAATCAGCATCGGCGCATGGACCGGACAACATACCTCCTTTCATCGTTAAGGATTGTCTATCGGTCCTCGAGGAACCACTACTGTACTTATATAATCTTGCCCTACAGCAGTGTTCCTATCCTAGTGGTTGGAAAGTTTCGCGTGTTACGCCGGTTCCCAAAAATGGGACATCAATAGATGTTAGTAATTATAGACCTATAGCAATATTGTCAGTATTCGGTAAATTATTCGAGGCTGTCCTCAATAGACGTATCACATGTCAAGTGCGTACTCTTTTGAATGACTCGCAGCACGGTTTCCGTCCAGCGCGCTCCACCTTAACCAATCATATAAACTTTGTAGATTATTTAAAAACAAACGTAACGTCAGGCTGTCAAGTAGATGCGGCATACTTTGATTTCGAAAAGGCGTTTGATCGCGTAGATAATGATATCCTCCTAAGTAAGCTTTCATCAATAGGATTCGATAATCAGCTAATGAGATTTATTGCACCCAAGTGCGACCGGCGTCGGTCGGCGTGAGATGTCGTGCGGTGTTCCACAGGGATCGGTTCTCGGGCCGCTACTGTGGAACATTGGATACGACTGGGTGCTTCGCGGTGAGCTTGCGGACGGCGCCGCCGTCACGTGCTATGCGGACGACACGCTAGTGACGGCGAGCGGGGCTACACACCGCGAAGCGATCCTGAGGGCCACGACCGCGGTTGCTCAAGTCGTGGAACGGATCCGGCGGCTGGGCCTTGAGGTGGCTTTGCATAAATCCGAGGCCATGTTCTTTCATGGACCTCGGCGCACGCCACCACCTGGTTCCAGTCTCACAGTGGGAGGCACTCTCATCGGCATCAAGCCCCAGATGAAATATCTGGGGCTCGTGCTCGACGGCCGGTGGGACTTCGGGAAGCACTTCCGAAGTCTGGGCCCCAAATTGGCGGGCACAGCCAACGCTCTGGCGCGGCTACTGCCCAACCTGAGGGGCCCGGAGGACTCCTGCAGGAGACTCTACGCGGGTGTTGTGCGGTCCATGGCCCTGTACGGGTGTCCCGTGTGGGCGGACACCCTGAGTGATCGGCACATGCTTCTGCTGCAGCGTCCGCAGCGGAAGTTGGCGTGCCGAATCATAAGGGGGTACCGCACGATATCCTTCAACGCGGCGAGTCTCCTCACCGGATCCCCACCATGGATCCTGGAAGCGAGATGCCTTTCGGCGCTATACCGGTTCCGAAGGGCGGCGCGGGAGCGGGGTCACGATCCCGAGCCCGAAGAAATTCGGGCCGTGAGATCCCGGCTCCACAGGGAAATGGTGGCGGAATGGGAGAGACGACTTGGGCAACCAAGCGCAGGGCACGCCGTAGTAACGGCGGTAAGACCCATCATGGGGGAGTGGCTAGAGAGGCCACACGGCAGCCTCTCGTACCGTCTGACGCAGATGATCACCGAGCACGGATGCTTCGGAAAGTATCTGCGTCGGATGCAGAAAGAGCCAACGTCTGAGTGCCATCACTGCGACGCGAGCGAGGACTCAGGTCCGCACACGCTCACCGAGTGTCCGGCGTGGGAGACGCCGAGGCGGGAGCTTGTGGCGGCCCTGGGAGTGAGGGTTCTCACGCTCTCCACCTTGCTCGCGGCGATGGTTCGCTGCGCGGATGCGTGGGCGGCCGGCGCCTCCTTCTGCGAGCAAGTAATGCTCGTGAAGGAGGAGGCGGGGCGGGAGCGGCAGCGGGAGCGACGAAGGATCGCAAGACAAGCTGCCCGCGCACGAAGGCAACTCGGGCGTCGGAGGTCGATGAACGACCTCCGCCCCCCATGAGCGCCGGCCTGGGGGTGACAGGTGAAGCCGCCTGTCACCCTGGCAGAAGCAGGCCGCGGCGGTGGCGCGCGTGGCGCGCCTCCCCGTTTCCGGGGACGAGTTGGGGACTCTGTAGTCCCCACACCCGAGAAGAGGGCCATATCGTGAGAGATGGCCCTGGGTCGGCCGGGGTGCGAGGGATATGCCTGTCAACCTCACCTTCGGCAACCAAAACGACCCACAGGCGGCGTGCGTTTTAGTCGGTTCGAGTCCGACATAACCTCCTCCACCGGCTCCGGCGGGGAGGTATCCGTGGGGATTTTGCGCACGTAAAAAAAAAAAAAAAAATGAGATTTATTGCTGATTATCTCAAAGACAGAAGACAGTATATTAGACTGGGAAACCATAGATCACAGGACTATTATACGAGGTCAGGGGTCAGTCAGGGAAGTACTCTTGGGCCAACTCTGTTTCTTCTCATGATTAATGATCTACCTAGTGTCCTCTCCCGATCGAAATGTCTTATGTTTGCTGACGATTTGAAGTTGTTCACATTAGTCGGGAGCATTGATGATTGCGGGGCCCTACAGCGGGATATTGATGCAGTTGCAGAGTGGAGTGCAACTAATAAACTATCATTAAACATCTCGAAGTGCAAATTGATTACCTTCACGCGGTCCCGTTCACCAATAGTGATGTCGTATACGTTGTGTGGAAAGCAGCTTGAGCGTGTTACGACAATACGAGATCTCGGCTTAACGTTTGATTCAAAGTTAAACTTCCATGAGCACATAAATGAAACGTGTAAGGCAGCCAATAGATCACTGGGGTTCATACTTAGGACAGCATCCCAATTTAATGACGTTCATTTAGTAAAGCTCCTATACTACGCGTATGTGAGAAGTAAATTGGAATACAATGTCATTGTATGGAGCCCGTATGAAGTGACTTATGCTCTAATGATTGAAAGAATACAGCGCAGGTTCGCCCGGTATCTTTACAGGCGCTCACACGGATATTATCCTTTTCTATATCCCTCCATGTTTGTCATAGGTATGGTAGGTTTTTTAACCCTCGAGCTGAGGCGAAATTTCATACACGTAGTGCACTACTACCTGGTACTGAACAATAAGGTAGATAATCCATCAGTCATGGAATGTATACATTTCTATGTGCCAGATAATTATATGCGTGCCACTGGACGTCGTCAGCATTGCCTTCTCGCAAAGCCACCGACATGGCGTTTGGCTCAGGCTGCCACTTGCCCCACCTCAAGGGCGATAGATTTAATTAATGGTTTGCTACAAGCGAATCCAGATATAGATTTATTTTTTGACAACATATTTCTAATGGCAAAAAACGTCTTATCATTTTTTAATGCACCTTCGTAAGGTGTTTTTTCTCTGGTACAATTAATATTAGTATTGCAATTTATTAGTTATTTTAATATTGACTCTTCTAATTAGTTGACTTTTGATTATTTAGATTACTTAATGATTGTTTTAGATTATTATTGATTAATGTTCATTGGGAATATTATTTGAATGTTTTTATTGCTTGATTATATATTGTAATGAATAGCTTATTATTTTCAAATTGATTACTGTAATTCTAATATTAACTATTCTAATTGTTTGTTATTTTAATATTTGTATTTGACAATTGAATTGCATGGTATTAGTTAAATATTAATTAGTATAACATTATAAGCGCTTTGGTGCTATTTCACTGTAAGCTTGTATTGTCTGTGGAAATAAATAAATAAATAAATAAATAATTGGTTGGTTGGTTGGTTGCTAACTAACTACTTACTTGCAGTAGTTTGTTGGTGCTCAATCAGTATTTTTGATGTGAATTTATCCAAATTCACATCAAAAATACTGATTGAGCACCAATCCTATTTTCCTACTTTGTCGATTTGATATAATCCTATTTTGTCGTACAAAATGTACTCTTTTTGATATACGTTTAAATACCATCCATAAATGAATAAACGCAAAATGCCAAATGTTGGCACTTACTCGCAAATGGTCAGAAACGCAAAAAGACAGAATGAATTCCCTGCCTATGGAGAGTGGTACGAAGATAGAAACTTCGAAAGAGTCTTTTTGTGCTACGTCTCTCACCTTATAGATATATCATTTAGTACTCCACACTAAGTTTGATTCCCGGTAGTGTTATAACCAACATTACATAGAATATGTAAATTCCCCCATAAAGGTTTCACCTTATTACCCCAAGAGCGGGAAGGTATAATTAATGGGCAACGAAATTTTTTATAATGTAGTACAGTCAGCTTTAGATTGGGTAAAACCCGCGGCATTAAGACCTTTTTGAGTACCATGCCGGTCAAGATCAATCTGATGCTGACTATACTATATGGTGGTAAATAGTTTTTTTTTTAATCGTGTGATGAATCCGTGAGAATACCCTCTCCCCGCCGGAGTAGGTTGGGGAGGTTATACGGACTTGAACCGACTAAAACGCACGCCGTCTGAGGTTGTAGGATTGTTGGTTGCCGAAGGTGAAGTTGACGGAGGTATATCCTTCGCACAACGCCCAGACTCAGCCTCAGATGCTTGGCTTGAGTCAACAATAGTACCCGGAAGATGGCAATAGGCTCACCCCTATTATGTGGGACCGAATTCAATGATTGGTGAAATAATAATAATATATAATCACGCCTTTATCCCCAAAGAGTTAGGCAGAGGTGAATTAACACACACATTTCACCGATCATTGTATTCGGTCCAACGTAATAGGAGGTGAATCTATTGCCGTTTTCCGGGCACTTTTGTTGATTGGTGAAATGTGGATGATAATTCATAAAATACATACATAACATAAACTCACGCCTATATCCCCGAAGGGGTAGGCAGAGGTGCTAGCACCTACATTTCGCCAGTTCATGTTTCGGTCCCAATGTTATAGCTGGCGAGCCTATTGCCATTAACCACACATAACTTCGAAAAGCATCAAAAATTCATTAGTGTGGGCCATGGCAAAACCTGGGATCGAACCCGAGACCTCATCTCAGCAGTCCATTACACATACCACTAGGCTACCGCGATTAATATATCATCAAGGGTGTTAATTCACCTCTGTCTAACCCTCCGGGGAAAAAAGCGTGATTATATATATTTTATGTATGTATCTTATGAATTGCACCTCATATTTTTACCATATAGCAGTGTGTAGTCAATTGATGAACTAAATGTTTAGAAAAATTGCACGGCACGGGAATCGAATCCTTAATTTCTGACTTATCAGTCGAACGCCTACAACATTAGATGTCGTCAGAAGGTTTCAACTTATTACACCCTTAACTGCGGGGTAGGGGTAGTGAGGGGGGGAGGCTATAATTAATGAGCGACGTTATTAATTACAACGTTTTTGTACTGAACGCTGTTAATGAAAAGTTTTCTTTTTATGTAATGTCCTTGGGTTCTTTGCTCGAGTTTGTATGAAAGGTTTTTGTCTGGTTTTAGGAGTAAAAGGAAATTATATGGAAGATTATGGCTGAAGCTAAACGAGCGTATTTTTTTGTGTTGTTAGTCGTGTAATTTCGGTCAGATGGCAGTCGGAAAATAACGATATTCAGACAAACCTACAGTTATACTGAAAAAAGCAGCTTTTGGACTCCGAGGTGTAGGCGGATGCGACCGGGATGAATGTAGTACGGCCTTGAAGGAGGCTCTACCATGAAGAAAAAATCGCTTAATTTCGGTCGTCACGTTCGATTTCATAGAAAACTCCTGTTCGCTGATAAGTCATTTTGCATCACCATATGAATCAAATAGAACTTTTCTATGAAACTGAATGCAGCAGAAATAAAAAGATAAACAGATAAAGCGCACGTTTCTTTCTTCCTACAGTCCCGGGTCCTTTAAGCGGGGCGTGAAAAAGCATATGATAAGACCGTCTAGCTGCGTGTCACCATTGTAACATAGTATATGTAATGGTGACCCTCTTTCCTGAGACTTTGCCTTCAGCTTACTATTAAGCGAGATGAAGTCTAATGTTAATTAGACTTGTGTCTTATTTTTTTATTATTTAATTCTTTATTGTGTGTGTGACACAGTACAGAGATCATAATTAAAAACATTTCAAAAAAAATGTACAAAGGCGACCTTAACTCAAAATGAGTTCTCTCCCAGCAAGCATTTGAGTAGCAGAGAAGCATGTAGTAATGATGTCTTTTATATGATAGTAATGATCGTATCAGAAATGATATTATCCGTAGAAGAACAAAAGTAACCGACGTAGCCCAGCGGATTAGCTCGTTGAAGTGGCAATGGGCGGGACACAGCGCGCAGAACAGATGGCCGATGGAGCAAAAAAGGTTCTGGATATGGCGACCGCGTACGGGCAAACGTAGCGTAGGACGCCCAACGGCCAGATAGAAGGACGACCTCATCAATGTCGCCAAGAAACGCTGGATGCGGGCTGCTTTAGATCGGTCATTCTGGAAGTCTGTGGGAGAGGCTTATGTTCAGCAGTGTACTATGTGTGGCTGATCTTGCATAAAATAAAACCTAAGATCTTGGTTAACCCCCCTTTCTGTTGACTTATGGTTCTGATATTTGGTACACACCCTTAGTTCGGATGATAATACAAATTAAATCAGTATGACAGTTTGATTTGCACAGTTAACTTTATGCACAGTTTATTGTACAAAGGCGGACTTAATGCCAAAGCGTTATCTGACAGTCTACCTTAGGGTGATGCAAAAAATTAACCATGAACTATCAACGATCAGGAAATACTATATACATATAGGTATATTATACATACATGTCATACATATTTACATAAACTACTTATATACTCATATTATAAATAGTATATACTTATACACAATCATAAAATATAATAATCCATTTATATCCATTATGACGACTAGGGGCCACTATAGAGCTGACGTACCTTGTACTTGAACGTAGCACGGTTGGTGGTCTTTTGCTGTTGGTACTTTGGGATTTAGCTCATTTTGCGACTTTTCGGTCAAGATCATTCTGACACTAACTGTACCTACCATAGATTTGACTTTATCACTTGGTCACGCGACTTTTGTGCACGCGTTCATACGTTAAGTTTAACTTCAGACTGACCTTAATAAGCCTGCATTGTGCTTTGTGCAAAGTAATATAATAATAAAGCACACGTCCATAGGCCACGGTAACCGCTTTCCATCAGGTGGGCCGTGTGATTATCTGCCAGCCAAGGGGTAGAAAAAGATATTACTTTTTGCAACAAAAGTTCCAAGAACGATATTTTGTGTTGTAATAAAAATGTGTGTACCTACTTCAGACTAAAAGTAAAGTTTTTTGGAATTTTCGTTGCAAAAAGTCCTATTACTTTGCAGACAGCACAATGCAGGTCTATTCAGCTTAACTTCAGTCTTGTTGTCACATGACTGTCGTTAAGCTTAACAGGCCTAAGCTTAATAGCCGTTTAAAAAAAGTGGGTGTACTTTAGATATAAAGTATAGATCTATTTTTTAAAACACAAAATATCGATCTTGGAATTTTCGTTGCAAAAAGTCCTTTTACTTTTAACATTAATTTGTTAATCTTCAGCAGACTTCGTCAAAGTTCGGGTAACTTCGGAAAGCGGAGCGCGCGATGCGGGCGAACTTTCTAGATAGCTTCGTGTTATTACCAATTTTTTTGAAACTTGAAACACACTGGTTTGCGTTTTGAAAGGGCCCGCTTGAGACGAATATAATTTAAGGTTTGTTTAAGTTTGTTAAAGTTGGGATTTGGCTGTAAAAAGTAATGATTGTCTAGAGTGAAGTTGAAATATACAGGTAAACAGACGATTTACTAATTCATTTTTAATTTAGAATCAGTAGAAAACATCTAGGATAACAATGAAAAGGAAAAAAAAATAGTAATTTTAAATAGAGTAATTTATTACACTTCGTCCCAATTGAGCAATCCGATTGAGCAGTTCGACTGGGGAAGACCTCCCTATAGAATACCACGGCTATAATAACCTCGTGTTGTGTCCCCGGCGGTGAGTAGAGTAGCCAGAGCTGACTGGAGAGTTTTTGTGCTGTCAGTGGGAAGACATGCAAATGTCACATTATTATGGGCAATCACAAATTTTGTCATATTATGTCAAGTCAAATAACCTATCCCGTAACACTCCCGGCGCAAAGGTGCCTCGCAAAATCGCGAAGGCCATCCTTCGCCCCAGAAACGAGCCAGAGCGGGAGTCACCGCCTTGTTCGTGGATACAGCGAACAATATCAGCAATTAAGCCCTTCGCGTCTGACCCCAACTGCCAACTGCAATTTTAAATTGAATTGAGATTTTTTATTTTTATCATAATAAAAAAAACCTTTGACAGTGTCTCACCTGGGGTATTATTCTGAGAGTCATTAATTTTAAACGCAGCCGTAACGTGAGAAGACGTTGGATTACCTACAATTGGTTAAAGAGAAACAGAGAAATGGCGTAAAACTAGACCAACTTAAATATTTACATACATATAATCACGCCTTTATCACCGGAGGGTTAGGCAGAGGTGAATTAACACCCACATTTTACCAATAATTGTATTTGGTCCTACGTAATAGGGGCTGAGTCTGGGCTGTATATATCTGTATGATGTTAAGCAGTTATATCTCTTAGTCGCCTTATACGACACCGCATGGGAAGAGATGGAGTAGTCCAAATTGGTTGCCTGGAAGAAATCGCTTCCAGCGATAAGGCCGCCCATTGTACATTAAACTGTATGCATGCTAACTACAAATTTTACTGTAATCTATTGGTGTACAATAAAGAATTATCTATCTATCTATCTATGCGGGGAATAACTTAGTTATTACAAACCGGTTTGTCATTCATTATAAAAGGCCTGTTTGGTAATTGACGAAGCAGTCGAAAATTGTACACATTTGAGTAGAATAAACCTCTAATCATTCTGGAAAGCTATAAACCTGGAAATCACCGATCCCAGGGTTACAGCTCTCTGGAAATGTAAAATCAGGCAGTATACCTTAATCAATATTGGAAAAAATTATACATACACTAATTAAATTGTTTTTTTTTTACGTGCGCAAAATCCCCACGGATACCTCCCCACCGGAGCCGATGGGAGAGTTTATGTCGGACTCGAACCGACTAAAACGCACGCCGCCTGCGGGTCGCTTTGGTTGCCGAAGGTGAGGTTGACAGGCATATCCCTCGCACCCCGGCCGACTCAGGGCCAACTCTCACGATCTGGCCCTCTTCTCTCGGGTGTGTGGGGACTACAGAGTCCCCAACTCGTTCTCGGTAAACGGGGAGGCGCGCCAGGCGCGCCGCCGCCGCGGCCTGCTTCTGCTAGGGTGACAGGCGGCTCCACCTGTCACCCCCAGGCCGGCAATTAATTTGATCTAGTTGAGTGACATTGATTTGTCTCAAAGTGAACAGTTTCCTAATTCTTGACACACAAGCATTCATAAATCCTAAATTTAACTTAATATTTTTAATAATTACGCAAAACGCGCCTTTGATGGGAGCACAAAGAGAAATGTGTTTTAAGATTATAAGAATGTAAAATTATAACAAAGGAATAATGAAATTAAAAAATTTTAATTACTGAATCAAAGCTACTTTGATGTATAAAAAATCTTTGATGAATTCATTATGGTCTCAGGGCTGCCAATTTTTTGAATATTTTTTTTTACTGGTCCAGCGGGTCTGTGAGAATTTTCGCACTTAAAAAGAAAAGAAAAAATGTGATCAGCAACTTGGAATGTGTTAAATTAATACCGATGGGGGCTATACTACAACACGGATGTTATTATTTATTATTATTAATATTTCTTTTTATTAAAATATACAACTTATATGTTATGTATGTGTATGTAACTTAATTTGTTATTCGTGTACAATAAAGACGTTTATTTCATTTTCATAGTTATACCTACAATTTTTTTCATAGTTATACCTACAATTTAGCAGATTTGAAGAATTTTGATCGTAATTCTACAAGTATTCTACAACATTCTACACATCGCTATCTAGACCCAAGGTAAGCATAGTTTAACTAGCTTGTGTTATGGAATCTAGAATGCGGATAAATATACTTAAATACTTTTTTTTGTAAACAAATACATATTATACATAGAAACATCCAGACCATGAAAATATACATATTCATGCATACAAATATTTGCACTGAGCGGGAATCGAACCCGCGCCCCCTGCGTAGCAGTCGAACGTTCTACTGCTACGCCATTATTATTATTTCTATTGAAAATCTCTCTTTTCATCAATAAAGGTAAGAGCGAGAGACCAATTGTGTAAGTTAGAAAAAGAAAAGAGTGTTAATGTGATGTGGGTGAAGCAAGAAATTCACGGGTCAGACGGCATGTGTTGAGTAGGGCGACTTTCTGTATAAGTGTACGGGTGGATTGGCATTTGTAGTGAGCTGAGGTTAGTTTGGAGGGTCTTAGCGACTACCTCAGTAGTCGATATGATGATGTATAACATTTTTACGATTTCTACCTGCTATTGCCTTCTGATTTCAGTAGAAAAATGGTGGATTTTTAGATATAACGTTTTTGACAACGTATACAAGTGTAGTATAGTGGCCTATTGCAGTGAATTGTGACTTTTTGTGTTGTTCCGTGACAGCCTCTGTGGCGTGGCGGTAGTGATCGCGACCGCTACGCAGGAGGCGCGGGTTCGATCCCCGCACAGTGCAAATATTCGTATGCATGCATATGGGTATTTGTATTAGCCTGGTTGTTTCTATGTATAATATGTATTTAATTAAAAAAAAAAAATAACTATGTTTATCTGTATTCTAGATTCCATAACACAAGCTAGTTAAGCTATGCTTACCATGGGTCTAGATAGCGTTGTGTAGAATATAGGTATTTAAACTATCATAGTCACTGACATCAGTATCAGAAACTCAAAATAATGAAACATGGTAAATATCCCGTTTATTCTGATACTGATTTTGTAGAATGTTGTAGAATATTTATTATTTCCAAATCTTCTTAGGGAGCCTTTAGTAAAATCACTACAATTGAGCAATCATCTCATTAATCGTCATCATCAACATCATTAACTCATCGTCATCATCAACAATCATTCTAAAGAACCACAACTTGAAAAACTTGACATTGGCGTCTCGCCATTAATAAATTTTAAAGACATTTACTTCACATTGGCAAAATTGTGGCGATTCGCTGCAGAAGCCATCAATAAGAAAAGAAGAAAAGTTAATATATGCCTCGATGATGTGTTGTGCTAACTTCTGTTTAAATATATGAAGAGAGGTTATATTTTTTTATATATGAAGGATTTTTATTATAAAGTTTTGCGCCTTCGTAGGTATTTATTTTTACCGTAGTTCGTGCGTATCTTCGGCAACGTAATAAAACTATGACAGGATACAATACAATAGATTTCCGCCCAATTGAGCAGTCCGACTGGGAAAGTACCTTCGCCCAACAGAATACCGTGGCCATAATAACTTCGTGTTGTGTTCCCAGCGGTGAGTAGGGTAGCCAGAGCTCACTGGAGAATTCGTACTGTCATTGAGAAGACTAAAGGCTTGTCCTGTTTTGTCTTCTACACTGACGGCACAGAAACTCTGTGCTTACAGGGCCGGCAGCGCGAGTGCGGCTCCTCTGGTGTTACACACGTCCATAGACCACGGTAACCACTTATCATCATCTGGGCCGTGTGCTTGTCTGCCACCTAAGTGGTATAAAAAAACTCTATCACAATTTTAAATGTTCATAAAAGATAATATAATAGACAGTTGACAACCCTACTGCAATGCCACATAAATAATTTAGTTATGAAAGATGAATAAAATGAAAATGAAATGTTCAGATAAGAAATGTAATTTTTTTATTTTATTTTTTTTACACATAGGTAAAGTAAGAATATCCTCAATTTCATAAACTGTTTATAACATTAAAGGGATACGTTTTCAACTCGACTTCAAAGAGTTTAGTGTGTGATATCTTGTTTTCGTTCCTCGTGAATAGGAACTGGGGATGCGTGGGCGCATACCGAGGTTCATTGGTGCAAGGTCAATTGATTCGCAAATGCTAAGACAGTGATAATATTATTTAAAATTGTGTTAGTTACGTATAGAAATGTTTTGATATAGCAAATATTATTTAGATATTGTTGCGTTAGAAAGCATTGCGTGGGTCCCGGCAGATTAGAATTTGGATCACCCCATCTCTTTCCATGCGGTGTCGTACAAGGCGACTAATGGATAGAGCTGTTAAATGTCAGACAGATATATACAGTTCAGACTCAGCCTCAGATGCATGGCTTGAGTCAACAATAGTGCGCGGAAGACGGCAATAGGCTCACCCCCAATTACGTTGGACCGAATTTAATGATTGGCGCAATATGGGTGTTGATTCACCTCAGCCCAAGCCTCCAGGGATAAAGGCGTAATTAAATGTATGTATGTATTTGTGATTAGCATGCAAACAATTAGCAGATGAGCGGACTTCTGCATATTGGCTGTGACTCTGGCGTACAGTTTCCTGTCGCTCCCATAAAAGCCGTATAAGCCAAACCATGGTGACCTTCATTTCCGAGACTTATTGCTTACCATCAGGTGATGTCACGTCATATTGATATACCAAGCGGTTCAGTGACTCTTTTCTTTCCACACCGTTAAATCATTCGTTACGAGCTCATGTGTATTCTTCTGCCTACAGACCCGGGTCTTATAAAATGTGTATAAGTGAGAAAAATATGTATTGAGACTATCAAATTGAGGGCCACTATTGTTACATTGGGTGTCTGTAATGACTAGGACTAGGTTTTTTTTTCGGCCGCGGCGGCGTGGCGGTGCGGACGAAAAAAAACTCACGAGTCGGGGACTCTGTGGTCCCCACACCCGAGGAGAGAGCCAGATGGAGAGAGATGGCCCTGGGTCAGCCGGGGTGCGAGAGATATGCCTGTTAACCTCACCTTCCGCAACCAAAAACGATCTACAGGCGGCGTGCGTTTTGGTCGGTTCGAGTCCGACATAACCTCTTCCACCGGCTCCGGTGGGAGGGTATCCGTGATGGATCGCTACAAACTGAATGAGGATTTTGCGCACGTAAAAAATTAAGGACTAAGTTTTTTTTATTATATACTTTTAATTATCTTGACACAAGACAAAAATGAACATTCGTCCATATTTAGTCTTAAGAAATCAATATCTGACGTTAGCTTATAAATAAAGATACATCTTTATTTATAAGCTAACATCTCGAAAATGCCGCGGGAAGTTTGTTGCGCCGTTTTTCTCCAATAGCGCCAAGGATATATATAATAGGAGGTAGGACACGGTGGCATATCCGCCCAATTGAGCAGTCCGACTGGGGAAGTACCTCCGCCCTACAGAATACCGCGGTTATAATAACTTCGTGTTGTGTTCCCAGCGGTGAGTAGGGTAGCCAGAGCTCACTGGAGAATTTGTGCTGTCAGTGGGATGACTAATGGCTTGTCCTGTCTACACTGACGGCACAGAAATGCTGTGCTTACAGGGTCGGCAGCGCGAGTGTGACTCCTCTGGTGTTACACACGTCCATAGGCCACGGTAACCACTTTCCATCAGGTGGGCCGTGCGCTTGTCTGCCACCTAAGTGGTATAAAAAAAAAAAGGAAGCGGTGGTAAACTAAGTTAGCGTCGGTAGCTTAGTGATTAAGGAGTCGGCCTTACGATTGTCAGGTCCCGGGTTCGAAGCCTGGCTATTACACTACCGACGTGAACCCACTCCTAACACAAGCAATTTAACTTAGTTGGAGGGATTAAAGGGAATTTTAGTAATTTCGGTTTCAATATTCTTTGTAAAAAAAAAAATAAAAAAAAAATTACGTAGCACTATTTTGAGAAAAAGAATTTGAATTTGACTATCTTTACTGAGACTTCACCTTCAGTTTACCATGGTGACGTAAAGTCGTATTGACGTGTCCTGTATAAAAAATACAAGTATTCACACACTCTTACGACATCCGACGGATGTCGTAAGAGGCGACTAACGGAGAAATACACAGACGATATCACTGCGAGAGATGGAAAACTCGAAATAAAACCCTGTACCAACCCGTCTAGCCAGTATGGAAACAGTAGGCCAAAGCCGCCCTAGATTGTATGAGGCTTACGTCTAGCAGTAGACTACGATAGGCTAATTGATTGATTGTAGTGTAATAATACTCTTTATAAAACTAAAACCCGACTACTGAAAAAGTATTAAACAAGAAAATATCAAGGATAGTCGTGGTCGTATGCCACTTGGTCAAACAAAACAATACATTCAGTCAACAAAGTATCGGGAATGAATGTTTAGTTTAAGGTTCCAAATTCAAAATTTTTGTTTTTTTTTGTTATTGTTTGATTGGCACAACTGCTTTCCATTTTGGCGCGGAGTTTGAGTTGCATTTGTCATTTATGTTAAAAACAGTGCGATTTTTAGTTTTATAATATCTAGTGTGTATTGCGAATTTCATAATGGACAAAAAAACATCGAACAAAGAGTTTGTCTTAAATTTTGCATCGCCAATGGAATTTCATGTTCGGAGACACTGAAAATGTTACAGAAGGCTTACGGTGAATCGACTTTATCAAAAACACGTGCTTATGAGTAGTACAAAGCGTTCAAAAGCGGTCGAGATGTGATGGAAGATTTGCCTCGTTCTGGTAGGCCATCAACGTCTGCAACTGAAGTTAACATCGCAAAAGTGAAGGAAATAGTGACTGAAAATCCTCATTCAAGTTTGAGAGAGATGGCCGACGAACTTTCTGTATCTCACGAGTCGATCCGTACCATTTTAACTAATAATTTGGGTATGAAACGTGTTGCTGCCCGGCTAGTCCCAAAAGACCTGAATTTTCAGAAACTAAACAAAAAAACTAAACATTTTTCAAAAACTAAATCGCATGAGAGTCGCTGAGGACATGCTAGAACGGGTCAATACCGACCCAACATTCATAAAACGCGTTGTTACTGGTGACGAGACGTGGGTTTACGAGTTTGACATGCATACTAGTCAACAAGCTTCGGAATGGCGCCTTCCAACTGAACCCAAACCGAAAAAACCACGTCAAAGTCGATCAAAAGTCAAAGTCATGTTGACTGTTTTCTTTGACTATCGCGGTGTTGTGCACTCGGAATTTTTGCCGGAAGGTCAAACGGTAAATTAAGAATATTATTTGAGCGTTATGCGACGTTTAAGAGAACAAATTCGACGAAAACGGCCAGATTTGTGGAAAGAAAATTCTTGGATTTTGCACCACGATAATGCGCCTTCGCACAAGGCCATCATTGTGGCCTCCCCGTTTCCGGGGACGAGTTGGGGACTCTGTGGTCCCCACACCCGAGAAGAGGGCCAGATCGTGAGAGATGGCCCTGGGTCGGCCGGGGTGCGAGGGATATGCCTGTCAACCTCACCTTCGGCAACCGAAACGACCCACAGGCGGCGTGCGTTTTAGTCGGTTCGAGTCCGACATAACCTCCTCCACCGGCTCCGGTGGGGAGGTATCCGTGGGGATTTTGCGCACGTAAAAAAAAAAAAAAAAAAAAAAAGGCCATCATTGTGAACGAATTTTTGTCCAAACACTCAACAAATACCATCGAGCAACCACCATATTCACCAGATATGGCTCCAGCCGACTTCTTTCTTTTTCTTACACTCAAATTACCACTTCGTGGCACCCGTTTTCAATCAGTTGAAGACATAAAGGAGAATTCGCGGCGAGAACTGAACTCAATTCCGGAAACTGCGTTTAAAAAATGTTTTGATGATTGGATTATTCGTTGGCATAAGTGTATCGTTTCTGAAGGAGCATACTTTGAAGGTGAATAACAATTTTTTTGTGTATTATTGATTTTTTCCCGGTACTTTCTTGACAGAGTAGTACATTCTAAGGAAAATACTTTTTCAGTAGTCGGGTTTTAGTTTTAAATTTATTGTTTTATTTATATTATTTTGGGCAAGCAATAACTATAATTTATACATATTTAAAATGTTCTAATTAAGCCCTTTTATTTTATACCAAACACGACATATTTATCTCAAATTTATTTTTTTACGCAGTACTTTATGATCTCTAGAGGACGTCACATTAGATTCAGTGACACGTTATATAGCCTATAACCAGCGGACGACTAAGGTGCTTCTATAAATACCTCATTTGTTCAGTTTTAATAAGTGGTTAAGGAGCTATGAGGGAACAGATGAACCTACATACAAACATACATACATACGTAGCCTGTCAAAATCATAACCCTCCTTTTGCTCCGCCGTAGACGGATAATAAAAAGAATACATAATATATGCAACAAAAACAAGTACTAAGTTGAAACATTGTTTGTTGCCAAGAAAGTTTATTTCACTTAATTAGAGCTGTCTTCATTGTTCAAGGGCTACCGTATAGAAGCATGAACACGGTTTCATTGTGTATCGATGTTTTGTTGCGAAATACGTAATTCTGTATAACTTGCAAGTGCCAGAGAACTTATTAGGAGGACACGGCGGTATTTCCGCCCAATTGAGCAGTCCGACTGGGGAAGTACCTCCGCCCTACAGAATACCGCGGCTATAATAACTTCGTATTGCGTTTCCAGCGGTGAGTAGGGTAGCCAGAGCTCACTGGAGAATTTGTGCTGTCAGTGGGAAGACTAAAGGCTTGTCCTGCTTTGTCTTCTACACTGACGGCAACTCTGTACTTACAGGGTTGGCAGCGCGACTGTGACTCCCCTGGTGTTACAAACGTCCATAGGCCACGGTAACCACTTTCCATCAGGTGGGCCGTGTGCTTGTTTGCCACTTAAGTGGTATAAAAAAACTTATTTTGTTTTAACCAGACTGCAGTAAAAATAAATATTTCTCAACATATTGCAACTCAATAACATCTTTTTGTTTTCATCTTTCACAACTAAGTTTACCACCGCTGCTTGGTGTGGTTTTTCTTTAGGTTTTGTTATTGGGATATGTTTACGACTATCATATACGTCACACATACAAACATAAATACATAATGTAAATCACACCTTTATCCATGTTTGTAGCTTAGTGGTTAAGGAGTTGGCCTTACTATCGAAAGATCCTAGGTTTGAAGCCTGGCCATTACACTACCGACGAGAACCCACTCCTAATACAAGCAGACATCAGAAGGTTTCTTCGTGGTCGGAAGCGCGAGTGTAACACCTCTGGTGTTGCATACGTCCATAGGCCACGGTAGCCACTTCAAATCAGGTGGGCCGTGGGCTTGTTTGCTACCTAAGTGGTATAAAAAAAAAGAGAAAAAAAACAAGCAATTTGGCTTAGCTGGAGGGGTTAGAGGAAATATTAGTAATATTGGTTATAATATTCTTTTTTTTAAAGGAGAATTAATACCCACAATTCAACAATATTGTATTTGGTACCACGTAATAGGGGGTGACCCTTAACACCATATTTCGGGCGTGATTGTTGACTCGAGCCATACATCTGAGGCTGAGTCTGGGATGTATATATATATCTGATGTTAAACTGCCTTATCCCTTAGTCGCCTTGCACGACACCGCATGTGAAGAGATGGAAAGGCGTGAATTCGACTCTGTCAGGAACCAACGCAACACTTTGAAACGCAATAATTTCTAAATAATATTTGCTATACCAAAAACCTTTCTCTACAGAATTAACACAATTTTAAACCATATTATCACGAACGTCAAAATAAGTGTCAATCATCAGTTATTATTTTTGCATTCTTCTTATTTTTCTTCTAACGATTGCACCACCTTCCAAGGGGGCCAATACAGTGAATACTTCCTTTGGATGGAACCGGTCTCGGTGCATGGTTTTTTATTTTTTTATACCACTTAGGTGGCAGACAAGCACACGGCCCACATGATGAAAGTGGTTACCGTGGCCTATGTACGTGTGTAACACCAGAGAAGCCACACTCGCGTTGCCAACCCTGTAAGCACAGAGTCTCTGTGCCGTCAGTATAGAGGACAAAGCAGGACAAGCCTTTAGTCATCCCAATGACAGCACAAATTCTCCAGTGAGCTCTGGCTACCCTACTAACCGCTGGGAATACAACACAAAGTTATTATAACCGCGGTATTCTGTAGGGCGGAGGTACTTCCCCAGTCGGACTGCTCAATACCTCCTGCTGATTTTTATACAAGCAAAATTATTGGACACAAGTAACTACAAAAGAAGCTGGTCAAGTGTGACTGTGACCAAGGGTTCTGTAACTACATAAACTGCAATATATTTAGATTGCGTTGATTTAGAAGTATGTTTTTTCCGCAGATTCAAGACGTAATAGACATGAATAAGTGGTATGAATTTCAATACGATACCTTCAAACATTCCTGCGCTTTTTTTAATACAGACGGAAAACATAGTAATTCTATAATGGTTCCGTCTTTTCGTATTGAGATACGGATCTTTAAAATTAAAAAATTAAAATTAAATAATAATTATATTAATTAAATAATATAAATAAAATAATTAAATAAAAAAAATTAAAAAAAAAAATTAAAAAAAAAATAATTAAAAAAGGTAGGACACGACGGCATTTCCGTCCCAATTGAGCAGTCCGACTGGCGAAGTACCTCCACCCTACAGAATACCACGGCTATAATAACCTCGTGTTGTGTTCCCGTCGGTGAGTAGGGTAGCCAGAGCTCACTGGAGAATTTTTGTACTGTCAGTGGGAAAACCAAAGGTTTGTCCTGATTTTGTGTTCTGCATTGAAGGTACAGAAAATTTCTGTTTTAACAGGGTCTGCAGCACAAGTGTGACTTCCCTGGTGTTGCACATGTTCATAGGTCACGGTAACTATTTCCCCGTGTGCTTGTATGCCCCTAAGTTGTATAAAAAAAAAGTAAATAAAACACACTGTCCTGCACACAATACAGTCCCGCATGTTTCCAGTACTGCCATAATACGCTTACCCGCTTGTATTAAGCTATAAAGTCTCGAATAAATTGTACAGATTGAGCTCAATCGCTCCCATACAAGTCGCTCGTACAGCATGTTTAAGTACTCGATATTGTTCCTTGTATTACATGGTTGACAATAAAAATTACTACTTTTTCTTTTTTTATACTGTTCATTGATGGCATTTGGTGGAATTTGTTATTACACATATTGAGAACTGGCCTGTGTAAGGCTTAACCGGTCAGGTTTTATAACAATTACAATTACCACGCACACTCAAGCAGTGGAATGACCTCCCTGCTGCGGTTTTCCCAAGCGCCTACAATATGGGGTTCATCAAGAGGGGCATCAGAAGGTTTCTTTATGGTCGGCAGTGCGAGTGTGACACCCCTGGTGTTGCATACGTCCATAGGCCACGGTAACCGCTTCTCATCAGGTGGGCCTTGTGCTTGTCTGCCAACTAAGTGGTATAAAAAAAATAAAAATAATAATAATGTGGAAAAGTACAATTGAGTAAACCACGAGGAAATCGAGTTATAAGATATATAAATCAAGAGTAGTAGCACTTAGGTGGCAAAAAAGCACACGGCCCACCTGATGGAAAGTGGTTACCGTGGCCTATGGATGTTTGTAACACCAGAGGAGTCACAGTCGCGCTGCCAACCCTGTAAGTACAGAGTGTCTGTGCCGTCAGTGTAGAATACAAAGTAGGACAAGCATTTAGTCTTCCCACTGACAGCACAAATTCTCCAGTGAGCTCTGGCTACCTACTCACAGCTGGGAATATAACATGAAGTTATTATAGCCGCGGTATTCTGTAGGGCGGAGGTATTTCCCCAGTCGGACTGCTCAATTGGGCGGAGATACCGCCGTGTCCTACCTCCTCGACTTATCTAACTATGTATGTAATAAAAAAATATGTGTCAAAGAGATTGCTACAAAGTTTCACGCTACGACATGCTACGATATTCGTAGCTATGCCGTAGGCGTGCTACGTTTCATGTTTAGACCTTATTGGCATTGCTGTATTACAAAAGCTCCTCAAGACAAGTCGCACTTTAAGGATCGGTAGCTTAGCGGTTAAGGAGTCGGCCTAACGTTCGAGAGGTCCCGGGTTCGAATCCTGGTCATTACATTACCGACGTGATCCCACTACCAGCATAAGCAATTTTTTTTTATATACAACTTAGGTGGCAGACGAGCACAAGGCCCACCTGATGGAAAGTGGTTACTGTGACCTATAAACGTGTGTAACACCAGTCCCTGTAAGAACAGAGATTTTCTGTGCATTCAGTGCAGAACACAAAATCAGGACAAGCCTTTAGTCTTCCCACTGACAGCATAAAAACACTCCAGTGAGCTCTGGGCTACCCTACTCACCGCCGGAAACACAACACGAGGTTATTATAGCCGTGGTATTCAGTAGGGCGGAGGTACTTTCCCAGTCGGACTGCTCAATGGGGCGTCGTGTCGTAACTTTAGCAATTTAGCTTAGTTGGAGGGGCTGGAGGGAATATTAGTAATACCGGTTTAAAAAAAACTTCGTTGACCATACTGTAGAGTGATGACGAATGTATATGATTTGACGTTGATGTCATTATATTCACGACTTTCATATACGTCAAATCCCCTAAATTTGTCATTGCCATTTGTCTAGAGGGACAGCACACATATTTCAATTGAAAGAAAAGAAAGAAACAAACATGTTTATTTCAACTTACTGCAGGACATAACACTTGACTATTAGCAATACTCACACATAAAATGTACATCAAAACGTATGAATAGAGCATCCTCCCTGTAAGTGAAAGTTAGACTCCCGCCTGGACCGTTTCCTTTTTTCCTGTCACTGTGACGTAAGATAACTTAACATAACATAAACTCACGCCCCACGCGAAGGGGTAGGCAGAGGTGCTAGCACCCACATTTCACCAGTTTATGTTTAGGTCCAAATGTAATAGGTGGCGAGCCTATTGCCACTAACCGGGCACTTGTAAACCTGCGATAAATACACATATAACTTTGAAAAGCATCGAAAAGTCATTGGTGTGTGCCATGGTAAAACCTGGGATCGAACCCGAGACCTCGTCTCAGCAGTCTATTACCCATACCACTAGGCTACCGCGGTGACGTAATATTGATAATCTATAGATCTGTAAATAATCTACATCTACTATGCATCTCCATCTTGATCTATGATTGATATACTTGTAGAGGATTTGAATCCACCATTAGTTCCTTTCCACGCTTCGAACCGCGGTAGCCTAGTGGTATGGGTAATGGACTGCTGAGACGAGGTCTCGGGTTCGATCCCAGGTTTTACCGTGGCACACACCAATGACTTTTCGATGCTTTTCGAAGTTATGTATGTATTTATCGCAGGTTTATAAGTGCGCGGTTGATGGCAATAGGCTTGCCACCTATTACATTGGGACCTAAACATAAACTGGCGAATGTGGGTGCTCTGACTACCCCTTCGAGGAATATAGGCGTGAGTTTATGTTATGTTATATAAGAGTATTCAGACTAAGTGTAGTAATTGCCAACTTATTAGGTAATTAAAATCAAAAACTTTTCTAATTGTTCTTCTTTTTGTTTCAGGTATGTATTTTCAATCGAGATAATTGAAAATCGTGGACATATCGTAAGTGAAAATTGAGACATTATGCAAGCTGATGATAACTCTAAAAGGTCATTATAGTTGTGGCACGCTATCATGACCGTTATGACACGCCTGGTTTTGCTCGTTTTCTCTTTTTTGGTTATGCGCTTAATATTGAACAACGAACTGTTAGACGAATAACGAAATAAAAACATGGCGAGACTGGTACAGAAGAAAATAAACTTCACACATAATCAAAGAGTTAACATCGCTGCAACCTTTTTCGTTTAGGCAGGAAAAAATTTACCTTTTGCATTCCGCGGGCTCGTGAAAGCCACGTGGGCATGTGGGTCTCTCACCACACTAGAACAACTAGCCGTGGGCCATACGCCGCGACTTAGTGAGTGAACCGTTGGAAACACTACGCACTCGTAGACGGGTCACCCAAGCGCTGACCCGCATGTTGCGGTGCGGGCCCGTCTTCTTATTGGGCGATGTCAAGACACACCAGGATATCACCCCCACGCGAGAGGCTCCGCAGCGGGTGGAGGGCTAACCCCGACCTATCCACCCGCGGTCACACTAGGGCGGCATGAGGCGCAAGAATGCGCGTGCACGCTGCTCGGTTCGCCGGCAAGACTGTCTGCTTCTCTGACCCGCTCTAGCACGGTAAAACTAATCGCGCTACGGGCCATATAGCGCAAGATGGCCGGCAGAACATCGCTGCAATTAAAGATAACTTACAACTTAAAGGTTTTTAGTTGCAACAGAATTAAACTCAACCTTAACTACACTAGCCTTCAAAAATGTCTCATTGTTGCTAGTGTATGGTCAGAGACCTAACACCTTTTAAATGATAATATGATCTTCACTGGGATTACTGCTAGTTTGTACTGCGCCGAGGTTTCCTTGATTGAAACACATATGATTAGAAGGGCGCATTTATTGGCACTGACTTGAAGTACATTTTGTAATTTATGTAATAAAATGAATATGATGCGATGCCAGCGCAGCACAAAAGCTACGCTAGCGAAATGTTAAGATAATTATGGTATAGGTAGTAAAGATATTTAAATTCCCTATTTCAAATACACAATATTTAAACCTTCCTAAGTATTCCTCTTCATCATAACGATATAAATTAATAAAACAGACCGGGCAGTATTATTTCTTATTTATAGTCGCGACAAAAATGGTGCCCAAGATTTGTGTAGTCGATTTATCATGGCCGAGCCTGGAATATTACCCTGCGAGCCATAAATCTATGGACTTAAGTTATTCTTTGTTAATCTTGACATAAGTGGGTGGGATAAGGACGGGACACTTGGGTTTTAAGGGCTTATGTCTTAAGAGCCTATTTGTATGAGAGATTATTTCGTCCATGATGAGTCCACGATAAAATACGACAGTAGACTTGCCCACTATTACGTCGTAGTTGGCGAAATGTGGGTGTTAATACACCTCTGACTACCACTTTGGGGAATTACAGGCGTGAGTTCTCTAATAGAAGAAATCCTCTCTCTCACCCCCCCTCCCTTTAAAAGTAAATTACCGGAAGTTTTATATCATGAAAGGACATCGCTCATTTTGGACCAAAATTGAAAGTCGGCAAAGAAATGAAATACAATATTCGGTTAGAAGTTGTCCTTACTAATATTTTTTAATACCACGTCAAAGTCGAGAGACCACGCCCTCAATTTTCTTAAAGTTAAAAAATCTTGGAAACATGCTTAATTGAAAATCAATTAAGCAAATTTTTGATATTAAATGTTTTAACTTAAACCTTTTCAATATCAAGCCGCGTGGTTTCCGGCAGAGTAGAATTTGGACCACCCCATCTCTTCCCATGCGGTGCCGTACAAGGCGACTAAGGGATAATAAGACTGTTTAACATCAGGCAGATATATACAGCCCAGACTCAGGCAGAGATGCATCGTTCGAGGCAACAATAATGCCCAGAAAACGGTAATAGGCTCACCTCCTATTACGTGGGACTGAATACAATGATGGTTAAATGTGGGTGTTAATTCACCTCTGCCTAATCCTCCGGAGATAAAGGCGTGATTGTATGTATGTATGTATGTTTTCTTTTTTTACGTGCGCAAAATCCCCATGGATACCTCACCACCGGAGACGGTAGAGGACTAAAACGCACGCCGCCTATAGGTCGTTTTGGTTGCCGAAGGTGAGGTTGACAGACATATCCCCCGCACCCCGGCTGACCCAGGACCATTTCTCACGATCTGGGCCTCTTCTTGGGTGTGGGGACTACAGAGTCCCCAACTCGTCCCCGGAAACGGGGAGGCGCGCCAGGCGTCGCCACCGCCGTCACCGTCTGTATGTATGTATGAATGTAAAGATATTTATACTGTAGATTGATAGCACTTGGTGGCATGTTACACATATTGAAAACACACTAGTAATTTTCCCACAGTATTTTTTATTACACTTGACCTGTAAAGCAAATTCGGTCAGGTGAAAAAAGTACAAGTGTATTTTCAATATGTGTAAATTAAAGATATACTGTCAGTCAGGCAAATTCATCAGCTTAATTCTCGTTAACATTATTGTATATCATGGAACGCGATAGTTTAATAATTACATAACATAACACAAACTCACGCCTATATCGCCGAAGGGGTAGGCAGAGGTGCTAGCACCCACATTTTGCCAGTTTATGTTTAAGTCCTAATGTAATAGGTAGCGAGTCTATTGCTATTAACCGGGCACTTATAAACCTGTGATTAATAAACACGTAACTTCGAAAAGCATCGAAAAGTCATTGGTGTGTGCCACAGTAAAACCTGGAATCGAACCCAAGACCTTGTCTCAACAGTCCATTACCCATACCACTAGGCTTCCGTCTAATTAATCATAACATATCAAAAGTAGTTAGTTACTTAGCCTATGTTATATATGTAATATAAATAAAAAAAATTGAAGCCTTAAAACAATGTATTTAGACCAGTGATATGTTTGTAAATAGACCAAAAAAATGCCCGCTGAGTTTCTTCCGTTTCGAACCGGTGGTAAATTGACTATTCTTGTCTTCCATATTTCTTTTTGTAAGTTCCGATTTAATGGTCTATACTATACAGAATAAATGACCTTTGACTGCAAACTTTGACACAGTCGAAGTCCCACTCTCAATTATATTCAGTCATAATTTTTGGTATAAAATCATTTGTATCAGTTTCTAAATAAAATTGTCAGAATCAGATCCTTGCATGATTCAAAAGGCTTTTATTCTTATTTATGACCTGACGTTGAGACGAATAAGCTAATAAATCTAGCCAGGTACCGCAGAGGAGACTAGACTGGATTTCTATATGAGTTTTATACTTTCGGGGGTCACTGCCCCCGTGTTATATATAAAGTATATTTTATTATGTAGATTTGACAGCCTTTGTGGCGTAGTGGTAGTGAACGCGACCGCAAATATTTGTAAATCCTTTAAGTGGGTGATAAAGCATATGATTAGGCTGTTAAGACTGCGAGAAGGCAAACTTTTCGTTTGCCTTCCCCTAGTCAGATGGATGGACAACCTGAAAAAGGTGGCTGGAAGAGACTGGATGCAGAGGATCGGATAAAATTATGCACATTGGGATGGCTAATTGATTGATGCTGTCAAGCTGAGTGTCACCATTGTTACATGGTATATGTATGTATTGGTGATCCTCTTTCCTAAGTCTTTGCCTTCAGCTGAATCAGATGAAGCAAAGTCTAATGGACTTGTCCTATGTAAAAAATGGCTATTTGCATTGGTCTGACCGTGCCTTGGAGATGAAGTTAAGCCATCGGTCTCGGTAGACATACGAACACACAAGCCTACAAAAGTTCGAAAAGTCTTACATATCAGAACTTCGATATTTCTGATTGGTTATGGAGGTCAGGTAGCAGTCGCTTCAAAGTAAATATTGAAGTTCAGTCGCATCTTAGTTAGAATAGAAAGCCGAACCCAACTTTTTTTTTTTTTTATACCACTTAGTTGGCAGACAAGCACACGGCCCACCTGATGGAAAGTAGTTACCGTGGCATATGGACGTCTGTAACACCAGAGGAATCACAGTCGCGCTGCCAACCTTGTAAGTACAGAGTTTCTGTGCCGTCAGTAGAAGACAAATCAGAACAAGCCTTTAGTCTTCCCACTGACAGCACAAATTCTCCAGTGAGTTCTGGCTACCCTACTCACCGCTGGGAACACAACACGAAGTTATTATAACCGCGGTATTCTGTAGGACAACTAAGTTGAGAAAAGGCTCAGAGAACAATGATGACTTATTATATGTATATAGTGTTTGTTCATTGATTGAATATTTCTTTATTCAGTGACGCTTGCTCTTATACCCTGTTAGGACTGAAAGTCCTAATAAGACATTCATACAAAAGTCAAAGTAAAAAATCATTTATTCTGTATAGACGTCAACAAAAAAGTAACATGAATATCAGTTTAGTAAATGGACCAGTTCGAAACGCAGCCGCGACCTGAGAAGACTCCGGCAAGAAACTCAGCGGGCATTTTTTTTTTGGTATATTTACAAACATACACTTAGTCTACTTAATCTAAATACAATTTTTTTCTTGAGTAGCATAGTTGAGTGAAATGTGTGTGTTAATCATCATAAAGAATCATTTTCCAATGGTTTATTTTTCTATTTCATATTTTTATATTATTTCTTGACATAGTTGTAAAATTTTGACGTTTATATGTGCCTAAACTGAATAAATTGATTCTTTGATAATACACCACTACGGACACCTTTGGTGATTTACAGTCGTGAATTATTTTCTTATGGAAATCACCTGATGGAAAGTGGTCCCCGTAGCCTATGGACGTGTGCAAAACCAAGAGAGTCACACTCGCGCTGCCAACCCTGCAATCAATGAGTTTCTGTGCCGTCAGTGTAAAAGACAAAGCAAGACAAGCTATTGGTCTTTCCACTGACAGCATAAATAAGCTTTGGCTACCCTACTCGCCACCGGGAACACAACACGAGGTTATTATGGCCGCGGTATTCTATTTGTTAGCTATATTGCTAGAAGACATATAGATCGTGAGAATCAAAACCACCTGTCATGTATTGTCGATAATAACGCTTAACTTCGCTTATCCGGAAGGCGAAAAACGTTAATATATGTACATATTCATGTAATCAATAATGTTATATTGATTCAACTGTGAGGAGTCATCGCGTGGAACACGTAGCTGTTGTATTTTAGATACATACAAACAATCACGCCTTTCCCGGAGGGTTAGGCAGAGGTGAATTAACATCCACATTTCACTAATCATTAAATTCGGTCCCACGTAATAGGGGGTGAGCCTATAGACTTATTCTGGGCACTATTGTTGACTCAAGCCTTGCATCTGAGGCTGAGTTTGGGCTGTATATATAAGTATATGTCTGATGTTAAACAGCCCCTTAGTCGCCTTATACGACACCGCATGGCAAGAGGTGAGGTGGTAAAAAATCTATTCTGCCTGGAACCACGTGGCATTTATATCGAAAATTATATTCGAATCAGTTGTAAACTAATAAATGTTAAATAAACGATTAATGAATACAAAAATAATCAGCACGCTTGCAAGATAAGACTGATTACACACATCTTTGTTTTTTTATACCACTTAGGTGGCAGACAAGCAAACGGCCTGAAGGGAAGTGGTTACCGTAGCCTATGGACGTGAGCAACACCAGGGGCGTTACAGGCCCTTCTAATGCCCCTCTTAAAGAACCCCATATTGTAGGCACTTGGGAAAACCACAGCAGGAAGCACACCTTAAGAGTGGACAGCACAGTGCACACTGTGTCAAGTCGTAATGTGTAAGGATAAATTCCCTGCCTATGGCGAGAGGTGTTAGCGGTGAACCTATAGGAGTTAGAACAGTAATATTATAATAAATAATAATAAATAATAAATATTCCACGACATTCTACATCAAACACCTCTGTGGCGTGGTGGTAGTATATTCGACTGCTACGCAGGGGGCGTGGGTTCGTTGCCACTCATTGCAAATATGTATTTTCATGAAGATGTCCAGTTTCATTTGTCTGGGTATTTTCGTGCCTCGTTGCGCTCGTTACGTCTTTGGTCTCGGTTGAAATATGAACATGAATAACAGTATTTACGGTTAGTTAGAGCTCTAAAAAAAGTTCAACTAGTTTATATACTGAACTTTAGTATCGTTAATTGGTTGTGGAGGTCATATGGTATTCGCTGAACTGTAAATATTGAAGTTCAGCTGCTGCATAATTAGACTGGACAATCGACCCCAACTGTGTTGGGTACAGAGAATAATATGAGACAGTTCCCCCGTGATCATGGCGATGGTGACAGTGCCGAAATATACAAATATAACAAACAATTAGTCCATCGCAGTCCACTACTGAACTAGGCCTCTTTCTTTTTTTTTATACCACTTAGGTGGCAGACAAGCACACGGCCCGCCTGTTAGAAAGTGGTTAACGTGACCTATGGACGTGTGCAACACCAGAGGAGTCGCACTCGTGCTACTGACCCTGTAAGAATAGTTTCTGTGTCAACAGTGTAGAAGACAAAGCAGTACAAGCTTTTGGTATTTCTACTGACAGCACAAAAATAGGAACGCAATACGAGGTTATTATGGCCGCGGTATTCTGTAGGGCGGAGGTACTACCCCAGTAGGACTGCTCAATTTGACGGAAATACCTTCGTGTCCTACCTCCTAGCCTCTCCCAATGTTGGGAGGCTTTGGCCTACTGTTTCATTCTGGCCTGACGAGTAAGTACAGGGTTTAATTGCAAGTTTTCCTTCTCTTGCAGTGATGCCATCTGCGTATTTTTCCATCGGTTGCCCTTTGGGTGAGGTGAGGTGATACTTCTATTCTGTCTCCGTCAACGGATAGCAAAGAAAGAAAGAAAAAGAAAGAAAGAAAAATGCTTTTATTTTGCATAGCATATAATCACTACAACATGGTAGATATGTCCTTGACTTTAATAGACATTACTATTATTCTTTAGCGATTCATCCCCTCGGATACCCCCCTCCCCCCGCCAGAGCCGGTGGGCGATATTATGTTGGACTCGAACCGACTAAAACGCACGCCGTCTGTGGGTCGTTGTTGGTTGGCGAAGGTGAGATTGACAGGAATATCCCTCACTCGCTTTTTAATACCTATATCATGTTTATTAAGCCGTGATTGCATTAATTCACGTAAATATATTTGTTTACTTACTTATCTGAAATAAAAAACATTCTATCTATCAATCTGTCTCTGTTTAATTGCTGTTCCAAGTTATATCTTTGTTCTTTTACCTTCCGATTTGCTGACGCAAGTTCGCCATTCAGCTCTTGAAGACAAACAGTCCTAACCTAGATAACGAGCTTTTATAGGCGATGCTGCCGACGATATTCTGTGGTTTAACCCTCGCGTAACGGTGTATGGGTCTGTCAGATCGACGAAAGAAAATTACACTAAACCTTGAATCTTGATTAATCTGAGGACTGAATATAGTATAGATAAATTTGACAGACTGTCTTCAAAATAGAAATCTGTCCTCAAAATCGAGATTGAGTACCGAGTACCAGTCTTGAATACAGGCCTAAGACTCAATTCATGTTCACATCATTGATAATTGTTATTGTTAATGAGGAAGGAATTTCTTAAAAATGTTTTGCATAATCCGATAACAGTTTTAAATCTTGCTGTGATGGAAATAAACGCTTATACTACTTTTTCTATCTTTCCATTCTCTTTCTTTTATGTAAATAAATAAAAGATATACTAATATTGTACGATATGGAAATATCAACACGTAGCTGCTAGTTTATTATAGTAAAATAATTCAATAGTAATAAATACAGTCTTTTTCTCGTGTTTTAAATGATGTCTTTTTGGCTATCCGTGATAGTGTTTATGGACCAACTTCTAATTAGTGCGAGTGGCAACAAGTTTAAGAATGCTAGTAACGGAACTAGTAAAATACGAAACCAAATTACCGGCAGAGTAGAATTGGGACCACTCCATCTCTTCCCATGCGGTGTCGTACAAGGCAACTAAGGGATAGGGCTGTTTAACATCAGACAGATATAGCCTAGACTCAGCCTCAGATGAATGGATTGAGTCAACAGAGTACCCGGAAGACGGCAATAAGCTCACCCCTATTACTTTGGATCGAATTTAATGATTGGTGAAATGTGAGTGTTAATTCACCTCTGCCTAATCCACTGGGGATAAAGGCGTGATTATATGTATGTATGCAAAAGGAATAATAGAACCGAAATTACTAATATTTCCTCTTACACCTACAGATAAGCTAATTTGATTGTGTTACGAGTGCGTTCACGTCGGTTGTGTAATGACCAGGATTCGCATTTGAGACGTTTCGATCGTAAGGCCGACTCCGTAATCACTAAGCTACCGACACTTATATATATATGTATATCTTTACAGTTAATGTTACAACGCTCTTCTATTGTATTCAAAAAATAATTTAACAATAACACATGTACTTCCTTTTTAATCGATGGTAATTACAATGAATGTTACTTATTTTTAAAAGTATTATGGTCTTTTAAACTTGTATGCTAAACTAATTTTGTAGTCCGACTGGGGACGTACCTCCACCTTACAGAATACCACGGCTATAATAACCTCGTGTTGTGTTCCCGGTGGTGAGTAGGGTAGCCAGAGCTCACTGGAGAGTTTTTGTGCTGTCAGTGGGAAGACCAAAGGCTTGTCCTGATTTTGTGTACTGCACTGAGGGCACATAAAATCTCTATTCTTACAGGGTCGGCAGCACGGATGTGACTCCACTGTTATCACAGACGTTCACAGGTCATGATAACCATTTTCCACCAGGTGTGCTTGTCTGCTACCTAAGTTGTATAAAAAAAAATTGCTCGTGTTAGGTGTGATTTCAATAGTGGTAAACCTCGTGGATATCTCTATCATTACGTTAGGTCTCATATACCGTATTTGGGTAATGTGTTACATTATTTGACGCGAGCATTGGAAGGTTAAATAACTACGAGGAGAAAAGATCGATGAATGAATGAACGAATGGTATCGCAACGAACGAATGACATGAATGCCATCAGAGTGGCTTCGTAATGAGGAAATTAGGTTTTCGAACGGAATGTTAAGTTATGATTTCTCTGTGGTTCGTTCTATTTATGGGATTGCTTTTAGTTGTCTATGCCGTTTTGTTAGACTATAAATAGAATTAAAGTCTGTAGTGTAGCGGTAGAGCGTTTGATTTCCTACATCGGAGATAGCGGGTTCATTCCTGCTCGGTATAAATATTTGTATGCCCCAATAAAAGCATATGATGAGGCCGTCAAGCTAAGTGTCACCATTGTAACATGGTATATGTAAGTAATAGTGATCCTCTTTTCTGCAGACCTCGTCTCAGCAGTCCATTACCCATACCACTAGGCTACCACGGTATTTCATATACTTAGTCTGGCCATAAATACTGTTACAATTAAAATAAGAATGATATTACATTTGAATTTGGAATCTGTCATTTTTATACGATTGTTCATTGTGTTTTCTAATTTTGGCGCCAATACATTGTATAATATTTTGCTATATTAAAATGGAGTGGGGTGATAAAGAAAACCGAATCGCTGTGTGAATTGCATTACACAAAGTTGGTATGGAGCCGAATGTAATTTTTAAAACTCTCGATACGCTTGGTATTAGTCAAATGTTTGTCTACCGGGCTATTAATAGGTACAATGAGACCTCCTCTGTTTGTGACAGAAAAAGATCTGGCCGTACACGTAGTGTTCGTACGAAAAAGGTGGTCAAAGCAGTAAGGGAAAGAATTCGAAGAAATCCTGTCCGAAAGCAAAATATTTTATCTCGGGAGATGAAGATAGCACCCAGAACCATGTCGCGCATTTTAAAAGATGACTTAGGACTTGCAGCCTATAAGAGACGCACTGGTCATTTTTTAACTGATAATTTAAAAAAGAATAGGCTGGTAAAATCGAAGCAACTACTGAAGCGGTACGCAAAGGGAGGTCACAGAAAAATTTTGTTTACGAATGAGAAAATCTTTACAATTGAGCAACATTTTAACAAACAAAATGACCATAT
This sequence comes from Eilema griseolum, assembly GCA_963662185.1. Lineage (NCBI taxonomy): Eukaryota > Metazoa > Arthropoda > Insecta > Lepidoptera > Erebidae > Eilema > Eilema griseolum. The sequence goes on from OY759256.1 coordinate 2,265,203, forward strand.
TTATGCTCAAAGCTATAAGGAAGCTTCCCAATTAGTCGACAGAGTGCAACGTGGGCATTATCCGACTTCAGTGATGGTTTGGTGGGGTGTTAGCTATGAAGGAGTGACTGAGCCATATTTTTGTGAAAAAGGTATCAAAACATCGGCACAAGTGTATCAAGATACCATTCTTGAGAAGGTTGTTAAACCCCTTAACAACACCATGTTCAATAACCAAGTATGGTCCTTCCAACAAGACTCAGCGCCGGGTCATAAAGCTCGGTCCACGCAGTCTTGGTTGGAAGTGAACGTTTCGGACTTCATCAGAGCCGAAGACTGGCTGTCGTCTAGTCCCGATCTTAATCCGCTGGATTATGATTTATGGTCAGTTTTAGAGAGTATGGCTTGCTCTAAACGCCATGATAATTTGGAGTCCCTAAAACAATCCATACGATTGGCAGTGAAGAATTTTCGCGTGGAAAGAGTGCGTGCTTCTATTGATGACTGGCCTCAACGTTTAAAGAATTATGTAGCAGCCAATGTAGACCACTTCGAATAAGCTTTTATATTTTAAATTGTTTTATATTTATGTATTAAACTAACACACTGTAAAAGTAATAAATATTATTTGCAATAAAAAAAAATGTTTTTTCTTCGTAACAATATTTATGGCTAGACTAGGTATATATAAATATAAAAAAATCATTAGTCTGATGTTTCTATGTATAATGATAATAAGACATGTATTTACAAAAGAAAAAAAAAAATATATATATATATTTCAGACCCCATAACACAAGTTAGTTAATCTGTGCTTAATGCATACTTTGGGTCTACATAACGTCCGTGTACTGAAGAACTGTAGTATTGATTAAGATAGAAAAAAAAAATCGGTCCAGGTGGGATTGGAACCCACTATCTTTCCCTTACAGGAGGAATGTTCTGACCACTAAGCCACCGAACCTTCGCCCGAAACCATCCAAATTCTTCTATTCACATATCCGTCTTAAGGCGACGTGGGAGACATCTACCGATATTCGTAAGAACTTTATAAAGTGTATTTTAGGTAGAAAAAATAATTCGGTTCAGGTGGGATTCAAACCCGTGATCTTTCCCATATTGCACTACCTATACTATGTAGTAGTCCTTGAATATTTATTTATTATATTTTTTTTTATCTAGGACACGTCAACTACGTGACAAACGAACAGCTGCATCACGACCTTCAAGTATATACAGTCAAACAAGAAATTCTGCGTCATACGAAAACCTACAAAGAAAGGATCATAAACCACCCAAATCGCCTAGCGAAAGTCTTGATGGAGGAAACTCGCGCAACTCGTCGACTAAAACGGAAAATGCCCCAAGACATACTTAAACAATAAAGTAAAGTAGGATGTGACCCTAGTCGCATTCCGAGCATGTCATGACAAGTCCCGACCTACCTACTACTTAATGTCCCCCAATATGTGACAGATTGTAGTGAATAAAAAGACAAAAAAAAAAAAAAAAAAAAAAAAAAATTTTTTTTATCTAGGACACGTCAACTTGACTTCACCTAGCCTAGTAGTATCTTAGATGTCATCCGCACACGGTGCAGAACATACGATCAAGAACCAAGCGGTTCGGAGACTCTTTCCTCTGTCGCACCATTAAGGGCCTGGAATTCATTACCAGCTCACGTGTTTCCTTCTTCCTACAGTCCCGGGTCCTTTAAGCGGGGCGTGAAAAAGCATATGATGAGGCCGTCAAGCTGAGTGTCACCATTGTCACACGGTAGGTGTAAGTAATGGTGACCCTCTTTTCTGGGACTTTGCCTTCAGCTTACCATCAGGCAAGGCGAAGTTCAATTGACGTGTCCTATATAAAAAATAAACACTAAGTAATGTTACAATGGTGGCACTCAGGTTGGCGGCCTCATCATATTATCCTTTTTGACGCTTAAAGGGCCCGGGACTGTAGGAAGAAGGAAACACGTGTGTTGGTAATGAATTCCAGATATGGGTAATCTGGGTTCTAGAATGCAGATAAAATACTTAGAAACATTATTACTGTTATAAACAGACAGACCGTAGACAGTCGTACGATGTAGCACTGATATGTTTACACACAATAGTTATAAACAACATCTGCAGTTTGTGTTATGTTGTGTTGTGTTGTATGCATTACGAGATGTTCGGCGTAAACAAAAACATTAAACCACATACATTATGTTGTTCATTGTGTTGCTTTAACGATCGGTTTGTTAATAAAATATCAGATTTGCTATTGTAATATTTTAGGTTGTATTAGTTTGACTTGATGACTCAAGTTCTGTTAAGAGATGTATCCCATTTCCTACTACTAGTATTATTCTCAAAAGACATCAAAAAGACGGACACTGCGCAAATTTTGTTATTTTTTTTTTCATACCACTTAGGTGGCAGTCAAGCGCACGGCCCACCTGATGGAAATTAGTTACTGTGGCCTATGATCGTGTGTAACACCAGAGAAGCCACACTCGTGCTGCCGACCCTGTAAGCATAGAGGTTCTGTGCTGTCAGTGAAGAGGACAAAGCAGGACAAACCTTAAGTCATCCCACTGACAGCACAAATTCTCCAGTGAGCTCTGGCTACCCTACTCACCACCGGGAACACAACACGAAGTTATTTTAACCGCGGTATTCTGTAGCGCGGAGGTACTATCCCAGTCGGACTGCTCAATTGGGTGGAAATACCTCCGTGTCCTATCCAAGACCAAGTGCCGGCTTGACGACAATAGCCCGCACGTATTACGTGAGGCAGACAAACATAATTGGTATGGGTACAACACAACACCTCTGGCTACCTCCCTCCGACATATTACTGTCGTGAATATATAAAAATCTGGCCTATCAATATGTACTGACATGATTATGTATAGTTTTTGAAAAATATTACCTTTTAAGTTATGGCCATGTCTTACCAACTCTGTCAAAAGTGTCACAACAAAAGCATAGTACAGTCATTATGGGTAATAAATAACTGAACCATAATTATTTATTATCATGGTACAAAATTACATAACATAACATAAACTCACGCCTATATCCACGAAGGGGTAGGCAGAGGTGCTAGAACCCACATTTCGCTAGTTTATGTTTAGGTCTCAATGTAATAGGTGGCGAGCCTATTGCCATTAACTAGGCACTTATAAACCTGCGATAAATACACACATAACTTCGAAAAGCATCGAAAAGTCATTGGTGTGTGCCATGGTAAAACCTGGGATTGAACCTGAGACCTCGTCTCAGCAGTCCACTACCCATACCACTAGGCTACCGCGGTCCTTATATCTAATAATAATACAGTAAAGGTTACTTACCTACATATTTTAATGTAATATACGTACCCAGTTCTTGATCAGCAAGTTTAATAATCTTTAACTCAAGAAGAAAAACCACTAAACTGTTTTTCACACTACATAGCACTACGTACTCGCATAGTATATCCGAGAGGATTTTCGTATATTAAAAAGTGTCACAAAATCACCCTCAAACGGCTAAACATCTTCATTCTCGCTGGTAAGGCGGCGCACCGTACTTTTTACACCCCGTGGATCTTAAGGCTGTAGATGGTACAAGCCCGCCATAACTGAAACTGGCTCAAGACATTGACCTATGATGAGACTGAAAATCTTCTCTGTATAGTTGCTTAGGTAAGCTGCACGCACACATACACACACACACACACTCACACACACACACGCGCGCACACACACACGCACGCACACACACACACATACACAAAGTAAATCATATCTACTTTATGAATATTAAAAAAAAATAAAAATAAAAAAAAAATATATTTAAACATAATATTATTTTTTTTTTTTTTTTTTTTTTTGTCTTTTTATTCACTACAATCTGTCACATATTGGGGGACATTAAGTAGTAGGTAGGTCGGGACTTGTCATGACATGCTCGGAATGCGACTAGGGTCACATCCTACTTTACTTTATTGTTTAAGTATGTCTTGGGGCATTTTCCGTTTTAGTCGACGAGTTGCGCGAGTTTCCTCCATCAAGACTTTCGCTAGGCGATTTGGGTGGTTTATGATCCTTTCTTTGTAGGTTTTCGTATGACGCAGAATTTCTTGTTTGACTGTATATACTTGAAGGTCGTGATGCAGCTGTTCGTTTGTCACGTACCATGGAGCGTCGGTTACCATTCGTAGCATTTTATTCTGGAATCTCTGCAAGATTTCAATGTTGGAATGAGAGGCGGTCCCCCACAATTGGATACCATAGGTCCAGATTGGTTTAAGCATAACATTGTAAAGAAGAAGTTTGTTGCCCATTGACAGTTGCGAACGGCGACCAATTAACCAATAGTACTTCCGTATTTGCAGTCCCAGCTGTTTGCGTTTGGTAAAGATGTGCTTCTGCCATGTAAGTCGCTTGTCCAGGTGTAAACCTAAGTATCTGACATGATCTGCTCGTGGAATTTCGACGTTATTAAGCGTTACTGGTGGGCATATACCCTTTTTTAAGGTGAAGGTGACATTTATTGACTTCGTTTCATTAGCCTTGATTCGCCACTTCTTGAGCCATGTTGAAATCTCGTTTATTCCTTTTTGTAGGATTTTTGACGCCTCTGTTGGATCCTCGTGAGAGGACAAAATTGCGGTGTCGTCGGCAAAGGTTCCAGTTGTTACACAGTCTGACGTTGGTAGGTCAGACGTGTAAATCAGATAGAGTAGCGGTCCCAGGACGCTACCTTGGGGAACTCCCGCGTTAATATTGCAAAGACCCGAGAAAGCCTCTCCGTGATTCACCAAGAAATATCTATTCTCTAAGAAGGATTTGAGGATCTTATAAATGTTGCTGGGGAAGAACGATTTTATTTTAAATAATAATCCTTCATGCCATACTCTGTCGAAGGCCTGCGATATATCAAGAAAGACACTCGCGCAATACCTTTTAGATTCAAAAGACTTGTCTATTTCGCCTATTAACCTGTGCACTTGGTCAACAGTCGCGTGTTTTTGACGAAATCCAAATTGGTGGTCGGGTATCAGTCCATGCTGTTCCACTAATGGCATAATACGTTGTAGTATTAATGTTTCGAGTATCTTTGATGGTATAGGTAACAGGCTTATTGGTCGATATGATTTTGGATCTTCAGGCTTTTTATCTGGTTTTAATAACATAATTATTTGTGCAGTTTTCCACTGTGGTGGAATAAATTGGAGTCTAACTATAGCGTTATAAATAGCTGTAATCATTGTTATTCCAGAGTCAGGTAGCTCTTGCAAAGTTTTATTTGTAATGAGGTCATATCCTGGAGATTTCTTTGATTTTGCCTTTTGTATTACCCTTCTGACCTCTTTCGTTGTGAATTTCATTGACGTAATGTCCTCCGTTTCTATTTCTTTCAGGTATTCGGTTACTTTCTTCTCGTGGTCTGCTGGGTCTTCATAGGGATGAGGCTGGAAAACATTTGATAGATGCTCAGCAAACGTGTAAGCTTTCTCTTGGTCACTACGTGCCCAACAATTGTCCGCTTTTCTCAATGGCGGGGAAGTTGTTGTAGGTCGTTTGATGTTTCTTGTTGCTTTCCATAAGGAGTAGTCAGTAGCTGAAGTGGCATCAAGATCCTTGAGATATGTCTGAAAACTAGCGTTTCGATCTTGATCAAGGATTTGCTTAAGTTTTTTTATTTTATGGTTCAATAATTTTTTTGTATCAGGGCACCTGTTTTGCTGCCACAGTTTACGAAGATCTCTTTTTGCACCAATCTCATTCAGGATACTTGGAGGAATACTTTGCCCAGCTGGTCTATGTTGTTGGACTATTGGAGTTGAATCCCAAGCCGCACTCTGGATACTTGTGGTGAAAAATTCAACAGCATTCATAATGTCATTTTCCGTTTCAAGTGCGATTTCTGCGCTAAAAGCCTCGTCTACCAGAATACGAAACATGTCCCATTTGGTTTTATTACTGTGCAGTGTACACTTTTTAGTTGTCTCTCTAACTTTCACCCCAATTTCCACCAGAATAGGAGAGTGATCCGATGATAGCTCCCAGCAACTACAGCAAGATATGTTGTCCTTTGGTACACCTTTGGTGATGCAAAAGTCAACAATGTCTGGTATCTTTGCTGGGTCAGACGGCCAGTATGTAGGTTGTCCTGTTGAAATTACGTTCATTGTTCCTGCCTGTACGCTCTTAAAAAGTTCACGGCCTCTAGGAAGAGTAAGCCTGGAGCCCCAAAATGTATGTTTGGCATTATAATCACCTCCCGCAATGAAACGATTGCCAAGATATTTGAAGTAGTCATCGAACTGTGCCTTCTTTACAGTGTGTCTTGGTGGACAGTAAAGTGACGATATTGTTATCTTGCTTATCCAGTCATACACAACAACACTCGTGGCTTGGATGTAGTCCTTTTGGTATGGTTGTGCCTGATGATGTTTTATGTTAGATCTAATAAGAATGGCTGATCCACCGTATGCTCTACCATCAGGATGCATCGTATGGTATAATGTGTAGTTGGGTATTTTGAAGAAGCTCTTAGTCGTAAAGTGAGTTTCAGAAATCAGCATAATGTCTACTTTGTTTATTTGTAAGAAAATCTTTAACTCATTAGAGTGGTTTGACAGGCCATTGGCATTCCACACGCATAGTTTTATGGATGCGAATTGGACAACTTTGACATGAGTTCAGCTAACATCTGAGTCATTGTTAGCATTTGGTTCATGAGAGCTTGTATCGAACTGTTGAAGGTACGCAAAATTTCCACCATGTGTTGTTCAGTAGTGTTACCTTTAATTGTTTCTAGGTTTTGACCATTTTTTGCAGCTGCTGCATATGACTTGCCTGAATTATTTTCAACGTTGCTTTGGCTTATTTTGGTTACATTTTCTAGGTTTTTAGGCTTTCGGTTATTGGTTATCGATCTCGGATATTTTATTTTTTGCAGCTCTTTATAGACAGTGCAGCCCTTATAATTTGCAGGATGGTTACCTTCACAGAGAATACATTTTACTTTGTCTGAACGTTCTTTTCTCGGGCAGTTTGCCGTATGGTGGGGTCCAGCACATTTCACACAACTGGGTTGTCTGTGGCAGTATTTCTGCGTATGACCATATTGTTGGCAGTTGGAACATTGAGGAATTGAACGTTTTGGTCTTGGAGGTTCAATTTCTATTTGGCAGTTAAGGAGTGACCTGATGCTATAAATGTCCTTATTGTTCGGACTTGGCTGCAAGTCTATGAAAAACATAGGAAGAGGTTTTTTTGTTCTGCTGTTTTTAACATTCCAAATATTGTTTGGTTTATGGTGTAACTCCTCTAAGGCTTGTTTTATTTCTTCAGTGTCGGTTGAGGAATGCATGCGTTTTAGTACTACTCTAAAGTTTTTCTCCCTTTTAGGTTGGTATGTGTAGAATTCAGTGTTTCTAATTTTGAGTTCTTTATATATAGTCGAATACGACTCGGAGGTCTTAGCCTGAATTTTGACTTTTTCCCCTTGTAAAATTTTGATTTCGTAGTCGTCGGGTGCCACTTCTTCCAGCATTTTTGATAGGGGCTGGATATTACTGACCTTATCAACAAAGAAAGGTGGAGGTTTTACTACTTGACGCGTTACTTGGTCTGTAGTTTTTGGCTCTTCTTCATTAGTTTCCAGATCCGCAAACATATTTGATGTTGGTACCGGTGCTGCCAGCCAATAACTTAGTTTGGTTTGTTTCTGGGATCGTGTCGTCATATTAGGGCTACTTCTCAGTCTCTTACGACTGTTTACTTCTTGCCAGTTTTGTGTGTCGTTTTCGTCGTTTTTATGATCATATTCCTTATCGAGAGTTTCTAGGGATTGCGCGTTAGTTATAGATATTTGCGACGGAATACCACTGTAGGAGTTAGATCTAGGTCTATTTGTGAAGAGTCCTTTATGGAAGACCTGCTGCGTGAGATTAGGTTTCGAGTTATTCGTTTTCAGAATTAAATTTTTAGAGCGAAATGTGCCCCCCCCCAGAATCCGAGGGGCAGCCTGAACTCGGCTCAGACGGGCCGGGTTCAGGGAGGGATTCTCCACGATTCGTGGTACCCTCCTGGGGTAGATATGTTTTAAATTCCGCCATTTCATATATTGTCGCTGATCCACAGCTTTGTCTTTTCTGTCGGGGTGAGATCCCTTAGGCCACATCTTGAAGACTAAGGCATGACCATGCCTGCTGGTTTTGGTTCGCGCTAGGTATTTGATTTCCCTAGTACCTCCCATATCTGGGGGGCATTCCCCTATCCACCACCTGGGGACGCGGTCGATGGAAGTCCAGCAACTCCGCACGACAATGAAATTATTTTTATAGCATGACAAGTTATTATTAATTTTACAAATCTCATTATTGTATTCCTAACTATGTAAATAATCAATTCAATTTCTATTAATTAAAATGTAGTATAAGTGATGTACCTAACAATGTACTTTCAGACTGCAAGGAAGGTGACGGCACTCGTGACACAGGGTCACCTAGTACGAGTGCCACAGCACTCCTTGGATATTATATCTCTAATAGATACTTACTATTATTCACAAATCTTTGTCACCTAAGGAGAATGTTGTACTATTTTACAGTAATAAATGAATTATGAATTATGAATTATGAATTATAACTGCCTCCGATAGCCCACGAGGGTGATATCTGTGGAGAATGGAGATTCCCGCACGAAAAAGAGTGTTTTATGACCTCATACTTCGCAAAAACTGACAATATATAATAAATTACTATTTCGTGATAGAGATTTACAATTTACTATTTAATACAAGTACCCTCCGGGGATATAGGCGTGATTATATGTATGTATGTATGTGTACAAGTTACTAAAGATGATAAAATAACGCCACAAAACTGTACCAAATTTAGTCTTTCTGTATCCATTCTTTATGTACATACAATAATGAGATATATTATTATTATTATTATAAAGAAAAAACGAGTGTAGTAGACTACACGATTGAAGTAAAAGTTCATAGGCCTGCACTGTGTCTTAGATATACGAAACGTAACTATGATAAAAAGAGAAAGAAAATGTGTGCTCGCATCTCTTTCTTGCCCCTACAGTAATATACGAAACGTAATTCTTTTTCAATCTGCACTGACTAATATCTCCTTCTCAACTTCCGTTCGCCTCACCCGATCACACTTTTCGTAACACTATCAATTTCATCAGCTTACTCCCTAAATCAAGCGCGCGTAAAGAAGTTTTAAAAAAGTTCCATATTCGAAACGTTGATTCGAATTTCAAACTTTTATCAGCTAAGCCGCCAGTCACATAAAATCAAGTTATTACATTCCAACAAGAACAGTTCGGAAACACAATAAATTTAATATTACCATATAACCTTAAACGGGCAAAGTAACCTGCATTGCAATACTGCATTGCGGGTTACTTTAAACTTTGGCCAAGGTTCTGTCTGATAATATTACAATGTATCAGGTAAGTCAATATTCGATTAATAAGATATTATGGACTGTTTGCGAGCCAAGCAAGTGAGGTAGGTACAGTCAGCGTCATAACAATATTGACTACAAATTCTCAAAATGATGATATTATTATTATGATGATAAAGTCTTAAGAGCAAATTAAACTTTTTTATGGATTTAAATTGTATTATTGTCCGAACTAAAGGCGTGTTCCAAATATCAGAACATTCCAATCGATTAACATATAGAAAAAGTTGAATGGGTTCAGGAGGGATTTGAACCTGCGATCTTTCCGTCACAGGAGAAACGCTCTGACTACTAAATCACAGAATCTTCGCCTGAAACCATCCAAATTCGTCTTTGACGACGGTTAAATGCCATCTACCTACATTCGTACGAATTATCGGAACCAATGAATGTTGCAACAATAATTGTTGTAAATGTTACATTAATTGAATAGTTAGCATACTAAATGCTTTAAAATTTTATACAATCAGAACAATCAGTCAACAGGAAGGGGAGAAAACCAAGGTATTTTGATAATTTTGACTACTTTGTTCGTCAAGATTCGTCTGATGCTGACTGTATCTATTGAATAACTTATGAAAGTATATCCTACTAATGACATAAAATTGTGAGTTTGTGAAGATATTTGGGCGGTTGTTTGTCAATCATACTGTAATGAGGTTTTCGCAGCAGAGGTCCGGAAGGTCAGTCCTTCATTTCTGTGGTCGTTTCCGTACCGTTTTTGGGAAATATACTCGTATAAATAAGCGTAACAGAACGGAGCAAAGCGAAACGGATCTGTCTGAAGTTTACGCGAATATCATTCATTGAAATAAAACCACTATTTAACGGATTCTGTTGCGTATTATTGGTATCTTTTATTAATATTTAGACGGCTGTACGGCTACTTTTCACCAGCCACGTTCGCGGGGAAACTAAAGATGACAGCTGTCACATGTCACCTGTCACATGTCATCTGTCATCTGTCATCTGTCATCTGTCACCTGTCACCTGTCACATGTCACCTGTCACATGTGACACTTCAAAGTATGTCAGTCTAATGTAAATACTAATCAAATAAATCACGATAAAATCCGTTTAAAAGTGATTTTATTTCAATAAGTACACTGACGATGTAAACTTTATCGTAATTACTGAATAATAAATTATATTGTTATTAAAAAATGCCTCGTGGTTCCCCGCAGACTAGAATTTGTACCACCCTATTTCTTCCCATGCGATGTCGTACAATGCGACTAAGGGATGGGGCTGTTTAATATCAGACAGATAAATACAATCCACACTCAGCCTCAGATGCATGGCTTGAGTTAACAATAGTGCCCGGAAACCTGCAATAGGCTTACCGCCTATTACGCGGGACCGAATTCAATGATTGGTGAAACGTGGGTGTTAGTTGACCTCTACCTAACCCTCCGGGGATAAAGGTGTGATTATATATATGTATGTGTGTAAAAAAGATCAGCCCTATCGACCTAACGAGCTCACTGACATGTACCTTATAATACTATACTCTTAGTAAATAACAATGTTTGAGATATATACAACTTCATCTTCGACGTCTAAAGATCACGTGGTAATACGAACGTTTGGCCAACAGCGTAGCCTAACAAAATAAACGATGGAACCGCGTCAGAAAACAAACCGTAAATATTGTCCTGTCCAAACTTTACGTGTATCAGTGGTTTCTCATACAAATTGTAGTTACTTTAAGTTGTTTATCAGTAATATGAGTAAACCCAAGCAGATATCTACTGATTTCTATAACACAGGTATTTATTCCTAGTACAGAGATCAGAGGGTTCACTGTCCATTTGCATAAAAACAATAACCATAAAATATTTTGGTATATGGTAATTTAGACTAATGATATTAATGCATAATTTTTTTGGCATAATTACATATAAATTATGCCAAATTATACTAATGATATTTATGCATAATTTTTTTGGCATAATTACATATAAATTATGCCAAAAAAATTATTAGTCTAAATTACCATATGCTAAAATATTTACCGGTTATTTTTTTATGCAAATGGATAGTGAACCAGATTAGAGACATCTAAACAACTGTTAAAAATTTATGTGAATATAGATTTATGCAACTCAACTGAGAAATGAGTACTTACTTTTAAATTATATCTGTAGTATTAAAGGGGTTAATTGGATCTCGTTGCCATATACAAAAACCTCATCAGTATGAGCCCCAAAGCCCTCGTCATTTCCCTCAAGCCCAGACTCCCAGTTGATATTTGCTAAAAGTTAAATAGTCTGCCAACGGACGCTGATGGATGAACGAATACTTACTCTTCTAAAATAGCTCTCCAAGAAATTATTTTTGAATTTCAAATATATATTCTGATAAAAACATTAAAAAAGCAAGCATCTCGAAACCCTCGTTTCTAAACCTTACATTAAAAAAATGAATATCATCATTGAGCGGGTAATATTTGAATATGGAACGTCACACTGTATTGTTGTCTTATGTCTGTGTAATGAGATGGAAACAAAAATGGCGGCTCATATTCTTTTAATTTTCTATATCATTAATCACATAAATCTTCACAAAAAAAAAGTTCTATTCTTTTATTTCAATGTGATACAGATCAATGTGAGTCAGAGTGTAGATACAGAATAAATGCAAAGTAACTACACAGTAGTAAAGAAAATGAATGATAATAATAAAACAATTATTTCTTCCAATAATGACAACAAACCATAAAATCACAAAATAGATAACTTGTACTAAAATTATTTACATGTCACTTCACACAAACTTATGACGTCACAATATAGCTGAAGTTCCATTCTATATCCGCCTGCGAAAGCGCCTGCGAAGTACTATTTTTCTACGATCAAGTTCTATGTATGTCAGATTAGAAAATGGCGGGATATATTGGTGTTACGTTGATTAATTGAAAATAAAGTATTTAGTAGGTTACTACTAATATTAGCAAAAACTCCTAAACCTAACCAAACTTAGTTGGGAAAAGGAGGATGAGTGCGAAGTCTAGTAATATGCCCTGTAGAAGGCAATAGGTTCACCCTTTAATACATAGAACCAAAAAAATATTCCAAATAGTAAAATACTTTCAAGCCTATTACACTTATATAATATATTATGTAGTATAAGAATTTTTTTTTTTTTTTTTTACTATCCTACTTTTTAATTTTTATTATTCATTTTTATATAACATGTAAACTAAAGTAATAAGATATAAACTAATACCTATGCCTATTACTAATTTTATACTAAAGATTATAAGTAAAGAAAATAATTTATCACCTCTCATGGTGTGCACATCAAAAGCTCTGGTTCTATTATAAGTACGTATACAAAATATTGCCATCATAAAATTAAAAGATAATGTTGCAACATCAAAAATTTACGATGATCTTTAAAATTAATTGGTTTAAAATATTTAAGTGATTATAAACATGATATGCGATGGTATAAATTTTTGTTTGAAGACGTTATTTCGATGTTAGAGTAATTATTAACAATCTGTTGTCCGTGGCTCTGTCTGTATGAAGTACTAGTCCCCTTTTTGCAACTAACGGGAATCTATTTCTAAACGTTTAAGTGACGCTACCCGTGACCAGAGGGCTGGTTTATTCCTTGCGCAAAGGATTGGTATTGCCATTCAACGTGGCAATGCCGCCAGCCTTCTGGCCAGCCTCCCGGTTGAAATCGATGGGGAGGAATTTTTTGACGCCTGAACCTGCAGGATTATTTAGATATATATTCTGTTTTATTAATATATTTTAATTTAGATAACTTCCGTGTATATTATGTAAATATTTAATTAATTTCTATAATAAATTGTGAAATTCCAGATTCCAGGCTCTCTCTATGCCATACATTCTCGAAATATAATATGGTCATTCAAATCGATTAAAATAGAAAAATTGAATCGGTACAGGCGAGATTCGAACTCGTGATCTTTCCCTTACAGGGAAAATGCTCTAACTACTAAGCCATCCAAACTTGCCTGAAGCCATCCAAATTTTCCTATATATATATATCCGTCTTGTGGCGAAGGTGAGAGTCAAAGATCGCGCGTCCGAATCCCGCCTGACCCGATTCAATTTTTACTATCTTAATAGATTTAAATAGAATACTAAATGCTTTTAAATTTCATTCAAATGTTCATCCAAATTTTGTTTTTATAATAATAGTAGGGATAATAAAATTTTCCATTGTAAAAGAGGCGTGACTATAAACTGATATATATGTATATCTAGGTATATATATGTCGGCGCCTCCTTCTGCGAGCAAGTAATGCTCGTGAAGGAGGAGGCGGGGCGGGAGCGGCAGCGGGAGCGACGAAGGATCGCAAGCCAAGCTGCCCGCGTACGAAGGCAACTCGGGCGTCGGAGGTCGATGAACGACCTCCGCCCCCCATGAGCGCCGGCCTAGGGGCGACAGGTGGAGCCGCCTGTCACTCTGGCAGAAGCAGGGCGCGGTGGCAGCGCGCCTGGTGCGCCTCCCCGTTTTTCGGGAACGAGTTGGGGACTCTGTAGTCCCCACACACCCGAGGAGAGGACCAGATCGTGAGAGATGGCCCTGGGTCGGCCGGGGTGCGAGGGATATGCCTGTCAACCTCACCTTCGGCAACCAAAAGGACACACAGGCGGCGTGCGTTTTAGTCGGTTCGAGTCCGGCATAACCTCTCCCACCGGCTCCGGTGGAGAGGTATCCGTGGGGATTTTGCGAACGTAAAAAAAAAAAGGTATATATGTGTATTGAATCCGAGACCTCGTTCAGGGTTCGATCCCAGGTCTTACCATGGCACACACCAATGACTTTTCGATGCTTTTCGAAGTTATGTGTGTATTTATCGCAGGTTTATAAGTGCCCGGTTAATGGCAATAGGCTCGCCACTTATTACATTGGAAACTGGCGAAATGTGTGTGCTAGTACCTCTGTCTACCCCTTCGGGGATATATGCGTGAGTTTATACATACTATACTATATAAGTGACAAAGTTTAGCTTGGATAGATGTATAGATACTTGTCACTCTATTACTCGAAAACGGCTACTTAGAAGTATTTGAAATTTGCGCCGAGATAGTTTATAGAGCAGTACAAATGTATCACAAAGGCTACATTTTATTCCAAGAAATTAAGTACATCACGAGAATTTGAATAGAATTTCAAACAGTCCATCACGTGCTACAACTAGTATATGAATAAAATTCTATTCATTCGCGCCATAATTAAATTTATTATTTTCATTAATTTAAGCGCCGCAAAAAAGTAATATCTAGAAAGGTTACAAGATAAGGTTATAAAACGTAACCTATTGTCCTACCTACCCTCTAACCACACCTCCGTGACAATAGCCTCACCCTTATCTTATTCAAACATTAATATTGCTTATTCACGTGGCTAGTTCACTAATGTATTAATAGTGTAACACAAAGGAAATTCACTATTGTTACCTAACGTAACTGAATAAACGTTACCTTTTGATGTAACTTTTGGATTTATGGAATATTGATGAATAACTATTTGCTATCGATATAATTTTTCTTTTACCTAAAGTAGGAGACACGCCAATTTGAATTCACCTCGCTTGATGATAAGCTAAAGGCAAAGTCTCAGAAAAGAAGGTCACCATTACAGACAAGTAGCATGTTACAATGATGGCACTCAGCTTGACGGCCCCATCAGATTCTTTTTCACGCCCCGCTTAAAGAACTCGATACAATAGGAAGAAGGAAATTTATATGACTCGTAAAAGATTACTACCTGTCTCTCTGAAGGAGTGAAATAATAAGGTAGTATGAGGTTTTCTGGGATATTTATGGTGTGTATGCTTATATATAGTTGTATATACCTGTGTTTATGTGTTTTCTTTTTCATTATTATTGTTTTATATTCTTCATATATTCTCTATGTACGCCTAACTGCCCTAAACTATTCTTCTCCTATTTCTTATCTCCATCCTATGGTTGCCTGTAAGAAATTGCCGCAGAGCGATAAGGCCGCCAACTGTACGCACCACAAAACTTAATTAATCTCATATTGTAATGTAATATGTTAATGGTGTACAATAAAGACAATAAAGACGTTATTGTATTTCTTTTTTTAATAGAATCGGACAAACTAAATGGCTTGTGTTATTAGTGAATTCAAATCAGTTAGTGTAATGGCCAAAATTCGAACCCGGGACCTCAGGATCGTAAAGCCTGTACTTAAACATTACGCTACCGATACTAATGTTGTCTGCATCCTCCTAAATCTTAGCGATCCTTATCATTTGAACCATCTAACTACAAGATACCCTCGATTTCTTCGAAAAAGAGTCTCTTAACGGAAATTTATAAAGAAAGAAATAATGAAGCCGTTTATTACGATAAAATACGAAACCCTATACATTACGATAAAATAAAAAGAAATCTCTTTTTTTAAAATCGAAAATTTTCTTACTAACTGACCTCAACAACCAACTAGTGTAACAAATATCTGTGGTTATAGCAAATGGCGGATTTTTAATAGCTTATAGCGAGCAATGTAAATCAAATTTAGATTATTATATTTTCGATCAAATACGTCATTCGCATCTAATCGCCATCTTTAATTAGAGTGCATCGTAATTTTGTTCCCGTGTCATTGCATAAGCCTATGACGTCAATACACGTCTGATGTTCCATATTCAAATATTGCGCGCGCTCGAATGCCGTTTAAATATTGTATCAATGAGAAGAAAATGGCGTTTATTTTTTTATTCTTTTGAAATAAGATACATACCAGACTGAATAATTGTTTTCAAAGTTAACATAAAATTAAGAAAATGAAGTTTAATTTAATTGGGTACTTTCCTGTACTTAAGTTATTTGACTAAGCTTATTATATTAAAAATGATAAAAGAGCGGTAAAAGTTGCGTCTGTTCTTATTTTATGGTTTTTATTTCTTTTTAACCATCCACCTAACCTATAATAGTAGACAATCTGTCTACTATTATAGGTATTAAACTAGACTATTAAATATTATGACGTCACAATAAATTATTTCATACAAGTTTCCTTATAACTTACTGTATTGACGTTTAGTAAAAAGTAACTAATTTGACTAGTCAGTCAAATACCCAGTTAAAATGTACATCAAATTTAGATACTATTAATGCTTAAGTAAATTATAAAAATGTTTGAAAAAAATCAGATTATTAAATAAAGAATAAAAAAACAATTATGTCTGTTATTAATTCATCGTTAATAACAGACATAATTGTTTTTCTATTCATACCTAACTATAACGCAAATATTAAAATGAATATTTCTAACTGTTTACAACATCGATTTGAATCGATTACAATAGCATGTCAGATCGTATCGGCCCTAACTTTGTGAATAAAATTAAACTCGGCCTCAAAACGTATCGCTCGTAAATATACGAGCGTTCGGAACAATAAACAACGTATTTTATATCCGATTATAAAACATTGCCACTTCACTAGCAACAGTAACTGTGTCTTCGGAATTCGATTTGTTATTTTATCTGTGGCTTTTGCCGCCAATATCGCTGTGTGGTCTTCGTTACGTAAAGGGAGAAAATGAAAATGAAAATCGCTTAAGGCCCATTTGAACGGAGAGAATTCCTCGTTTGCAAGATACGATTATCGGAAGGATAAAAAAAGTTGCTTCGTCTGAACATTCGCTCATACAGTACCCGCTCGCTTTTTAAATTTGGTGTTAAGCAGTGTTGGAATGTTTTTTTTTTTTAATAATGCCCACAACGATGGGCAATGTTACCAATGACCAATATGTCACTAGTAATTTTAACAATGGCAACGAAATACCTTAAATTAGGGTTTTTTTATACAACTTAGGTGGCAGACAAGCACACGGCCCACCAGTGGTTACCATGACCTATGAACGTGTTTAACACTAGTGGAGTCACATCCGTGCTGCCGACCCTGTAAGAACAGAGATTTTGTGCCGTCAGTGTAGAGGACAAAGCAGGACAAGTCTTTGGTCGTCCCACTGACAGCACAAAAACTCTCCAGTGAGCTCTGGCTACCCTACTCACCGCCGGGAACACAACACGAAGTTATTATAACCGCGGTATTTTATAGGGCGGAGGTGCTTCCCCAGTCGGACTGCTCAATTGGGCGGAAATACTGCCGTGTCCTGTGTAGGCAAATTATACCCAATGATTCTATAATTTTGTCTAGGAATGGGGTGAGATGTTCCTATGACTAGGCAAGGTGATCACGCCTATCATTCGTGGTGATTTGGAATGTAATGTCATATAAACGCATTTTGTGCATGTGCAGTAGGTACACGACGTGTGATTCTGGTATTGCATAGCTCACGCCTTGACCTTGACTTTGGCTACGGTAGCCATTTTGCATCAGGTGGGCTATGTGCTTTTCTGCCACCTAAGTGATATAAAAAGACACGTCTTCTTTAACCCTTCGAAAAGGTTCAGACGATATGTCATACTGAATTTTTGATGCCCACCAGTCATCCTTCCAAGTCCTAGAATATTTTGCAAGAGTTTTCCTTTGATGTGTTACAAATTCTGTAATGTTACAAAATCAATTTTGCGATGCCTACATTCAGGTGAGGAACAATAAAATTATGTACAGTCTCCGCCTTTAGATTTGGTACCAATGACTTCTAGATTGGCTGTACGGATAACATAGTATCACGAAGAACCACGAAGATCGCGATAAGACCGACTCATACAACTAACTAGTTTGTATTTTTATTTTTTTAGTGTGTTTTTAGTGTATTTGGGTTCGCGCAATGTGTTACCTTTGTAACCTAGTCTTATTGTCACATTCAAATGTATTTATTGCAAACACATTGTGGTTAACCTAAATAAAATATTTTTTCTTTCTTTCTTTCTCATATGTATATATCCTATATTTAGTGTGCAATAAAGGGTATTTATTTTATCTTATCTTATCTCAACCAGTAAGAAATGTACGACTTTTTGTAGCTGTCAGTTGGTCGCCAGTGGAGTAGACTAGAGCCACGCATCTCTTCCCGGGGGTGTCTATCGTGAATAGGGTCGTGTCTTGAGGAGCTTGTTAAGACGTTGGTCTCAGTTGCCATATGAACATCTATCAGGCTCTTCATTGCATCTAATAGGCAATCGTTACGGGTAGTTCTGGGCCAGCCGTGGTGCGACGGATATGTGTCATATAATCTCACTTCCGGCAATCTGCGCCCCACATAGTCGGCGTGTGATTTAGTCGGTTTAGGTCCGACATAACCACTCCCACTGACTCTGGTAGTGGGTGCATCCGTGAGTATTTTGTGTACAATAAATAAAAAAGTCCCGGGTCCTTTAAGCGGGGCGTGAAAAAGCATATGATGAGGCCGTCAAGCTGAGTGTCACCATTGTCACACGGTATGTGTAAGTAATGGTGACCCTCTTTTCTGGGACTTTGCCTTCAGCTTACCATCAGGCAAGGCGAAGTCCAATTGACGTGTCCTAAATAAAAAAAAGAAAAGGCCTCTGTGGTGTGGCGTAGTGGTAGAACGTTTGATTGCTACGCAGAAGCGCGGGTTTGATTCCCGCTCAATGCAAATATTTGTATGCATGAATATGTATAAATATGCATTGGTCTGGGTGTTTCTATGTATGTATTTACGAAAAGAGGTATCTTAGTATGTTTAATCGCATTCTAGATTCCATAACACAAGCTAGTTGCGCTATCTACATACTCCAACGCTTCATTATCGCCTTTGGGTTGTGGAGTTCAGATTACAGTCGCTTCACAGAAAATATCGAAGTTCAGCCAAATCTGCTATTATACTATCCGACCAATCTGCGATAGAGAGAGAGCCACTATACGTTTAAAATGTGACATTTCACAAGTGACACCTCTTTGAAGTGAATACGTTTTTGTGAAGTATATTATGTAATGGTGACCGTCTATAATGAGACTTTGTCTTCAGCTTGCCATTAAAAAAGAAAAGGTAACAACTTCAAATTCGGTTTAATCTTATCCGCAACCTTCCTACTCAATGTGCGTACTGTACAAAATATTCCCTTGACATTGAAGAAATATTGTCCCGTTTATAAATTCACGGGGATTCCCCGAGGATTTGGTGCGTAATTCAACCTTTGTTGTGTTTTTATATTACATCAGCTAGTTGAATTTTCTACGTGGGTAACATTGTTTTTAGAATAACAATTCTCGTGACATGTTTGTGTTTTTAATCTTATTTCTGCTGTAGACAGTTTAATAATAAACTCGTGATTACTTTTAATAATGTTTCGTTTTGCATTTGACAGGTTCACTTAATAATTTCGCGTAACCATGATTATTCCAACTAATCCTTGACATAAAACGGTCAAGAAACGGTGCGTACAGTAAGGTATGAAACAGACATCATTCCCCGCACGCTCGGTGTAACGGCCCAATTAACAGGAGATGTTTCGCTGCCGAGGAAAAAGAAACTGTCCACGTAATACTGGAATGCAAGGCAGTAGTCTCTCAACGAACACAGATCCTCGGTACAGTGAGGTCGCTCCACAAAGCCTGAGAATTCCCCAGTAAAATTCTGCGTTTCTGGGCGCAGCTAGGCTTGCTGCTATATAGCCAGTAACTCTGCATGAACAGCCTGGCCCAACAATGAGGCTAATTGCGGACAAAGGAGTCCCATTCCTATCCTATCCCCGCTCGCCTAAGTTGTAGAATTAGCTCTCTGCTGTGGTGCTGCACACGTCCATACACAACCAGTTCCTGACAGTATAGTACCAGTTAGCTTAGTTGCTCAAAGTATCCTCCGAAGAAAGGGACTAGTTGCGGTTTCAAGTTTTGTTTCTTTTGTTTTTGTCTTCTTTGTTTCAAGACGACCTTTTCCAATTTAAATCTAAATATAGATATATAAATATAAAAGCGAAATACGTGAAATTTCAGTACCCAATTGAGCAGTCCGACTGGGGAAGTACCTCCTACAGAATATCACGTCTATAATAACCTCGTGTTGTGTTACCGGCGGTGAATAGGGTAACCAAAGCTTGCTAGAGAGTTTTTGTGCTGTCTGGTTGCGCCGAAGTAGAAACTGTATTTTTGACACGGAAACACACTCCTTTTATACCCGTCTCCTCTTCCGCACTAACCATAGATGTAGCTTCCGTCTGCCATTTGTGAAATATAGACACTCAGTCTCGCTTTGAACTAGCCAGCGTAAAGACGGACGGACCGCGCTCGCGCCTCTCAGAAATGTATAATATTTGTTACATTTTTACCGCTTCATAGACCTTTACCGATCGGATTGTGCCTCTCGTGTGTTCCTCAAGCGATCTAGTGATGCTGACGGCAGCTCCTGAGCAAGGAAGAGAAGATCCGTGTACCGGCTGCGATGAAAACACGTGTGTCGTGAAGGTTAGTGCATCCTCTCCTAATTTCTCGGGCTGCATTCACTGCCTGGATCGAATCCGCGGCAGCCCGGCCACCTGTCCTGTTTTGTGTGTAAAGCGTCAATAGAACAGTTAGCTACTTCCCGCAATACAGTCCATTACCGCACGCTGCCAAGCGCCACCATTTTTGGTCCGGATCGAGCCGGATTCTTAGCCGTAGTTCGTATTTTGTTATTATTCTAATGGGAATGAGCGCACAGCACCTAAGTGCCTGGTTATTTTAGTAGAAAACCCCGCATCCAGACACTTAGGATTAGATTTGTTGTCCGTTCGCCGCTGGCTCGCATTGTACCTACCTAATACATAAATAGGTTAGGTATCATATCAACACTTAATCGTAGTTCGCAATTTTCGCATCGCACCTAAGTGCCTGGTTATTTTAGTAGAAAACCCCGCATCCAGACATTTAGGCTTAGATCTTAGGTATACTCAGACACCCTAGTGCATAGGCACAGTGTAATACCTAACGCATTTGGCTTTGTTTTGTTTTTTTCAATTACGTTGTTCTCGGCTCGCGTCGTATTTGCCTAGTACCTGCGTGGGTGGACACGTGGCTGTACCTACCTCGCTCGCATCTCATCCCAATTCATACGAAAGTATTTTAATTTGAATAGATATTACGCAATACTTAATCTCTGAAATAATAGTTGAACCTAGACAGCGACCATCGCGTAGGTACGACCTTGTTGCTATGCGCGTTAGTTCAAGCTTGCACTGGCAGTCATAAGTACCTACCTACCTACGGTTATCGCTCGCACCGCCTCGCTGCTCTGTACCGCTAAGATTAAGTCATTTCATATTTGTTATTTACCGCACTTTAGTTTGAGATTTAATTGTAAACATGTCCCCAAAGGTTGATAAGACCGGTAAGGTTCAATTGAAACTTTTATACGCTAAAAAAGAAATGATTTACTCTCGCGTACAATCGATCTATGATAATGCACTTAAAACCTCTGATTTGGTCATCAGAGATTCGTTCTTGTGTTCTATAGAAAACTTAGATAGTCTACGCGCGGATTTCGAAACCTTAGTACATGACATCAATGTTTTAGAGTTGAATTTGGATCCCGATTACTCAGTGAGTTATCAAGCCTTGTCGTCGTTTGACGATTTGTATTGTCGTATCAAACGCGTCGCTAGGAGTTTGGAGAAACCGGCTGACCTACCCAACCCCACTCGCGACCGACCTAAGTTGCCACCAATTCAAATACCCGAATTTGATGGTAACATTCGCAATTGGTGTCTATTTATAGATAGTTTTGAGAATACGATAGATAAGAACGATTCGTTGACAGATCACGAAAAATTGCATTATCTCGTTGAAAAATTGACTGGTAAAGCTATAACCGCTTGCGCTGGAATTACGTTTAGTGCCGGGAATTATAATTTAATTTTAAATACTTTGAAAGCTAAGTATGAGGATAAAAGATCGGTAGCTAACGCCTATTTAGATCAGATGTCTGATTTGAAATCTATTACGGCATGTAACGATCAAAACTTAGAGAAATTTCTAGATACTTTCGCGTCAGCTGTTCGCGCCGTAAAGAACTTGAAGATCGATGACCTCTGCGACTTCGTATTTTTGTATATGGGTTTAAAGAAATTAGATTCCGAAACCATTCGTTTGTTTGAGTCGGATCATCGCGGCAGTAAAATTCCTAAGTTCGAAGACTTAGAAAGTTTTGTTCGCGAGCATATAAAGGTATTGCAACGCTCTTCATCGAAACATGAAGGCGCGAAGAAGGTTGTTACTTCTGAACGCAAAATAGATGCCTCATCGAGGTCACCGAGGTCAACCCATACTTATGTTAATACCGCACCAGCACGTGTACAATCATCTGTTTGCTCTTTGTGTAGTACTCATCATTCGCAACTGTACAAGTGTCCTGGTTTCCTAAAATTGTCGCCTAGTGATCGTTATAAATTTGTTCGCGCTAATAATTTTTGTTTTAATTGTCTCGGTACTAAACACCGCGTTGTTTTATGTAATAGTAGAAATAGTTGTCGCAAATGTCAAGCGAGACACCACACTTTGCTTCATTTTGAGAATAGTAATGCCGCATCCAATGTGAGCACGGTTGGCTCGTCGAGCGGTGACACACGGCAGCCTGCGCCGCAGCCGCAGCCCGCGCTCGCGCGCGCTCCGGCCCGCCCGGTGACCGCCGCGGATGACGTCACCTTGTGTTCGTTCTCCGCTAGTGCTGCACTCACTACTGTGTGTCTTGCGACCGCTCGCGTTGTTATTGTTGATGCATTAGGTAAGCCGCGCATTGTTCGAGCGCTGTTAGATGGCGCTTCGCAAAGTAATTTTATTACTCAAGATTGTTGTCGGCGTCTTGGTTTCAATGTTGATAAGCGTTCAACCCGCTCAGTGGTGAAGGGTTTTGGAAGCTTACAGTCAGCTGTTCGTGGCACCGTTAAAACAAGGTTTAGATCTCGTTTTAATAATAATATTTGGTTTGACATGGATTCGCTCGTTATAGATAGAATAGCTGAACAGTTGCCTACCGTCCCGGTTGACACGTCTTTATTAACGAAATTTAAAGACTTGCCTTTAGCAGATGAGACTTACGCTGTTCCTGGAGTCGTCGATATATTGATCGGCGCTTCGATTCTCCCGCACCTCCAGTTATCACGTAAGGTTCAAGGGGGACCGACGTACCCCGCTCCGCACGCACTGGAAACAGTTCTTGGTTTTGTTATAATTGGTTCCGCACCCGCTTCTATAGATAGTTTTAGTCACTCGACTGCTTCGTTCTGTTGCACCGTCGAGCCGCCACTGGAGTCTACCATCCGCAAGTTTTCACTCGGTGGCTCCCGTGTATCCGCTGAAAAACGCTTTCTTTGTTTGGAACGAAAGATGCAGGCGTCCCCAAAGTCGAAGCGGGCCTATGATGAGGTTGTTAATGAATATTTAGATAAAGGTTACATCTCACCTGCGCCTGCGGACACTGGCGGGACCCAGCCTTCGTACATTATCCCGCACCGCGGAGTTATTAGAGAAGATAAGCTTACTACTAAAACTCCGCGTAGTTTTGGATGGCAGTGCTAAGACTAGCACTTCCGTGTCGCTTAATGACATTTTGTATTGTGGTCGGAATCTTTAAGGTAATTTATTTGACATAATTGTAAATTTTCGCATTAATATTAGTAGAATTTTAGCTTTTAGGACTCAACAGTCGCTTTGTGTTGGGCCCACTCTTCGCCCCATCGTTGGGACACATTCGTCGCTAATAGAGTGGCAAAATTCAATCTGAATTGGCGCCACATAATCTCTTTCACGTTGCTGGCACCGACAACCCAGCCGATTGTCTCTCTCGTGGATTGCTTCCTTCGCAAATTTTGGATCACCCGTTGTGGTTTGGTGGACCGTCCTGGATTCATGCCGCGTTAGATGGGTGGCCAGTTAGTCAATTCAATCCCACTACGGTTTCCGAACCACCCGAGGAGAAGAAGCACTCGCTTGTTGTATCGGTCCCACGTGAAGAGACCCTTATTTTGTTGTTGGCTAATCGCGTCTCGTCTTGGTCGAGACTGTTGCGTTGTGTTGTTTGTTCGCCTCTGCCCGCTGCCTAGCCAGCAGTAGGCACGAGCTCCAATCTAGGTTTATATTTTAGTTGTTATTTCCCAAACCTAGATTTAGATTAGACTTTAGATTTGTTTCGCATTTGTCGTTTCGAAGGTAACCCTTCAAGCCGGGGGGAATGGTTGCGCCGAAGTAGAAACTGTATTTTTGACACGGAAACACACTCCTTTTATACCCGTCTCCTCTTCCGCACTAACCATAGATGTAGCTTCCGTCCGCCATTTGTGAAATATAGACACTCAGTCTCGCTTTGAACTAGCCAGCGTAAAGACGGACGGACCGCGCTCGCGCCTCTCAGAAATGTATAATATTTGTTACATTTTTACCGCTTCATAGACCTTTACCGATCGGATTGTGCCTCTCGTGTGTTCCTCAAGCGATCTAGTGATGCTGACGGCAGCTCCTGAGCAAGGAAGAGAAGATCCGTGTACCGGCTGCGATGAAAACACGTGTGTCGTGAAGGTTAGTGCATCCTCTCCTAATTTCTCGGGCTGCATTCACTGCCTGGATCGAATCCGCGGCAGCCCGGCCACCTGTCCTGTTTTGTGTGTAAAGCGTCAATAGAACAGTTAGCTACTTCCCGCAATACAGTCCATTACCGCACGCTGCCAAGCGCCACCACTGTCAGTGGGAAGACTAAAGGCTTGTCCCGATTTTGTGTTCTGAACTGACGGCACAGAAAATATCTGTTCTTACAGGGTCGGTAGCACGGGTGTAACTCCCCTGGTGTTGCACACGTTCATACTGTCACAGTAACCAGTTTCCATAAGTTGGGCCGTGTGCTTGTCTACCACATTGCATTGTCCTACGTGATCGACAAGTGCAACAACGCATTGCGTTTCGTTTGTCCTACATTGTGTCGCGTGAATACGACATGTGAATTATGGAAGAATATGTCACGCATTGCATCGCATTGATGCGCTGTCTTGCTTGTCGCTCACGTGTGATAATGTGTAAGGGGGTAAATTAGGTCCACGCGTAAGAAGTCGACAGCGGCCGCTAGTACTTTTATAAGATTAAAGGTAATACATTTTGTACTGTGAAACTGAGTTATCCAAACTTCAAATTCACGCAGAGTTTCCTTCACGAGAGCAACAAAACAAAGTTTTATTCGCAGTTGTAAAATTTATTACCGTTTATTAGTTCACCGCCGCCAAAGACAATACAACGGACGTTTGTCTGTCCGTCTCTCTGTTTATTTGAAGTAGCTTATAAAACTAGTTGTACAGTGAATTTACGGACTTCTTTTTATAACAGGGCTTGCTGTGATGTGCCAATATATGAGTTGTTTGAGCGAGAAAGAGGGAGGACACTATAAAGGGTACATGACTATTCTTTTTTTTCACTTGAAGGACTGAGTTTTAACACGTCATGGTAAGTTTTAAAGGAGGTAGGACACGGCGGTATTTCCGCCCTATTGAGCAGTCCGACTGTGGCAGTACCTCCGCCCTACAGAATACTGCGGTTATAATAACTTCGTGTTGTGTTCCCAGCGGAGAGTAGGGTAGCCAGAGCTCACTGGAGATTTTGTGCTGTCAGTGGGATGACTAAAGGCTTGTCCTGCTTTGTCCTCTATACTGACGGCACAGAAACTCTGTGCTTACAGGGGCGGCAGCGCGAGTGTGGCTTCTCTGGGGTTACACACGTCCGTAGGCCACGGTAACCACTTTCCATCAGGTGGGCCGTGCGTTTGTCTGCCACCTAAGTGGTATAAAAAAAATCCTCACGGATCCCTATCACTCCCTACACCCTACACCGGAGCCGGTGGGAAAGGTTATGTCGGACTCTAATCGACTAAAACGCACGGCGTCTGTGGGTCGTTTTTGGTTGCCGAAGGTCAAGTTGACAGGCATATCCCTCGCACCTCGGCCGACCCAGGGCCATCTCTCTTGATCTGGCCCTCTCCTCGGGTGTATGGACCACAGAGTCCCCAACTCGTCCCCGGCCTGCTTCTGCTAGGGTGACAGGCGGCTCCACCCGTCACCTTCAGACCTTTGCTCATGGGGGGCGTAGGTCGTTCACCGACCTCCGACCCTCAAGTTGCCTCAGTACACGAACAGCTTGGTTTGCGACTCGTTATGGTAAGTAGTCTCTAACAGATTTATGAAAATATTAATTTTGATAAATATCTGTTGTCTAATAGAGCACTCCTGCTTGTAATATTACCTACATGACAGCTATAAAAAGTCGCACATGGTTGATTGTTAAATAGTGGTAATTCGCTATGCCCAGTGTAGTAAGTAGCATTTTTTAAATATTTTAGTGCCAATTTTCGATCGCAACGTTTGCAGTTTAAGTACCCTGTAATACTGGGAAGATACCATACAATTGAGACCTCATTAATCGCAATCAGCCTAGTCGTTAGGCCTATAACACATACATATACATACATATAAGTAGTCACGCCTCTATTCCTGGAAGGTTAGGTAGAGATGAATTAACACCTAGATACTTGTTTTTTTTAAACAACTTAGGTGGCAGACAAGCACACGGCCCACCCGATGGAAAGTGGTTACCATGACCTATGAACGTGTGCAATACCAGTGGAGTCACATCCTTGCTGCCGACCCTATAAGAACAGAGATTTTATGTACCCTCAGTGCAGAACATAAAATCAGGACAAGACTTTGGTCTTCCCACTGACAGCACAAAAACTCTCCGGTGAGCTCTGGCTACCCTACTAACCACCGGGAACATAACACGAGGTTATTATAGCCGTGGTATTTTGTAGGGTGGAGGTACTTCCCCAGTCGGACTGCTCAATTCGGACAGGAATACCGTTGTGTCCTACCTCCTGTAGAAAATTCATTCATTGTATTCGGTCCCAAGTAATAAGGTGTGAGCTTATTGCTATCTTTCTGGCACTATTGTTGACTCGAGCCATGCATCTGAGGTTGAGTCTGGGCTGTATATATCTGTCTGATGTTAAACAGCTGTATCCCATAGTCACTTTGATAGGCCTATAAAAGGGAACACAAAAACCGCGCACGTAGAAATTAACCTTTGCTGATGCTGTCGGGTAAAAATTAAGACTACCGTCACAAATGCTGGCAATACTCATAAATGTAGTAACCCTTATCATAGAAATCTTCAGTATCACGGTCATACAGATGCTTTTACTCGCCTTTCTTAAATCTTTCTACAAAAGCGATAAGCTCTTTTACCCGTCGGAGGTCGCTGAACGACCTCCGCCCCCCATGAGCGCCGGCCTGGGGGTGATAGGTGGAGCCGCCTGTCACCCTGGCAGAAGCAGGCCGCGGCGGTGGCGCGCCTGGCGCACCTCCCCGTTTCCGGGGACGAGTTGGGGACTCTGTAGTCCAGGGCCAGATCGTGAGAGATGGCCCTGGGTCGGCCGGGGTGCGAGGGATATGCCTGTAAACCTCACCTTCGGCAATCAAAACGACCCACAGGCGGCGTGCGTTTTCGTCGGTTCGAGTCCGACATAACCTCTCCCACCGGCCTCGGTGGGGAGGTATCCGTGGGGATTTTGCGCACGTAAAAAAAAGCTCTTTTACTGTCACCATTCAACATAATTTCAGTTTTTCTACTCGCTAATCTCTAAGTAAACGATTGGATAGCGACAGTCTCGTCCTCTAGAGCGAGGGATCGGCAATATAACGCTGATGAGGAGAGGTTAAGACGTAGGCCTTGCAATTACGACGTCGTGAGTTTGAACTCCGGAACTCCTATTACACGACCGTTGTAAATTCTTGTAAATTTATTAAACTAACAATAAGTTTTTAGTATTTTTTCTAACTAAAAAGAAGAACCCCATGTTGTAGGCGATTGAGAAAATTGCAGCAGGAAGTTCATTCCACTGCATAACGTGGGTGGGATGAAGTTTCTTTCATACCGCACAGTGCGCACCGTTTCAGGCCTATATGGCGAACGGTGCGATGATAGAATATAGCAAACAATTCGTCTGAGCACAAACCATTGCATAGGCGGTAGAACACACACAACAAGGCAAAATCCCTCCTAAGGCTGAGAGGTTCCACATCGCCTGCGAGTGTGGGATTGTCGACCAGCCTTAAGACTCGTCTTTGTACTGAGTCGAAGGATAACACTTTCTAGTCTGGAGCTAGTATGCAGGCGCTCCAGCTAAAAGTGTTTACTATTTTGGTATTGTTTTATTTAAAAAATACATATTTGTCTAATTCCTTGTGAATTGCTAGTGAATACATAATATGTATGTGTTCCATTTAATATCTTCTATAAATTGAACTAACTTCTCAAATCAGACAATTCAACTCTTATAACAGAAAAGTGTCGGAACAAAAATCGAAATAACATAACATAAACTAACGCCTATATCCCCGAAGGAGTAGGCAGAGGTGCTAGCACCCAAATTTTTCCAGTTTATGTTTAGGTCCCGATGTAATAGGTGGCGAGCCTATTGCCATTAACCGGGCACTTATAAACCTGCGATAAATACACACCTAACTTCAAAAAGCATCGGAAAGTCATTGTTTTGTGCCATGATAAAACCTGGGATCGAACCCGAGACCTCGTCTCAGCAGTCCATTACCCATACCACTAGGCTACCGCGGTTATTATTACAAAAATCGTAATAATAAAAAGATATATTATTTCCTCTTAACACCTCAACCATTCTCATTACATCAAGTGCCAATCACGCTGACAGTAATACTGTCGTAAAGAATCGGGGATAAGCAGAGAACGTAATTAAAATTCTTCCTTCATTACTAAAGAAACAACTATTTTAAACAAAGTATTGTGATGTTGGAACACCAACTTTGGATAAGTAAAATCAACTCTATTTAAAAGGAATAGGGTCTGTTTTTAATCTAGCGATGCGTGCTTCGGCCTTCGAAGATGCGTAATGAAAACACATGGTTACATATTGAGCGCGTGCGCGCCGGTAGCTCTTCAGTTTGCAGGGTTTGTAATTTTTACGCAATAGATTTTCAGTTAAAGCCAAAAGGTTTTATGTTAAGAAATCTGTGTAGCATCTTGTAGTCAGAAGAACAGAGAGAAGTGTCTATTTGACGGTAACTAAATAGACTCATTTCCTAAATGTGGATTTTACCATCGTTATTGTTGTACTTAGACAGGTTGTCGGACTTTTTAGGGATCTTACTACCCATTACGAATTAGCTAATGGTACACACGAAAAAAGGGATTCCACAGATCAGTATCAAAATATTTACCATGTTGTTGTTTCGAGTTTCCGATATTTCAGCGCTGTTGCAAGCTCCATGTTCCTCCGTGATCATGGTGCTTGCAACAGCGCTGAAATATCAGAAACTCGAAACAATGCTACATGGTAAATATCCTAATTATTTTGATACTGATGTGGGTGACCATGATAGTTTAGATTCCACAGATAATGGTATGGCAACTGGAACCAACGGCGACGGTTTAATGTACTCTTCTAGGCACGTAAGGTCTCAGTATGTTTAGAATTTATATATAAATATTGCTTAATCTTCCAATAACCATGAGCCTCTTCGTTAAAGTTACTTTATCATGGAACGTGAAAGATAGAAGGTTTTTTTATACCACTTGGTTAACAGACAAGCACACGGTCCACCTGAAGGAAAGCGGTTACCGTGGCCTATGGACGTGTGCAACACCAAGGGAGTCACACTCGCGCTGCCAACCCTGTAAGGACAAGAGTTTCTGTGCTGTCAGTGTAAAAGACAAAACAAGACAAGCTTTTGGTCTTCCCACACACAGTTTTGGTCTTACAGTTGAATAAAAGTAATAATTAACAAAGACATGACTAGAACTGCTGGACATTTAATGATAAATAATTGGATATGCATCTATTTTCATTGCGTCGATAATGACGGTATACAGTTGCATTTATTTCTTTTTCTGTGGCAGTTAATAACTTGGTATCGATTATTCACTTTGTTATGTTCAGGGCTTTGCCTGTGTTGTGTAAATTTTATTTAATTCTATTAATAATGAAAATATGAAATGAAAGAGATAATAAGAGAGTCTCTACCATGGTGAGTGTTCTGATGAGCTCTTCCAACTAATCCCACCATCTCCTTTCTTACATAGGACAACACGTGCAGGCCTTAGATGTCACCCTCACACTGTGCAGAATATACGAGCAAGAACCAAGAGACTCTTTTCTTTGCCGCACCACCAAGGCCTGAAATTCATTACCAGCACACGTGTTTCCTTCTTCCTACAGTCCCGGGGCCTTTCAGCGGGGCGTGAAAAAGCATCTGATGAGGCCGCCAAGCTGAGTGCCACCATTGTAACACTTAGTGTCGGTAATGGTGACCCTCTTTCCTGAGACTTTGCCTTTAGCTTACCATCAGGCGAGGTGAGGTCAAGTTGGCGTGTCCTTTATATAAAAAAGTGCTATCTAGAAGCAAGGTAAACATAAGCATAGCTTAATTAGCTGGTGTTATGGAATCTAGAATGCGTATAAATATACTTAGATACTGTTAATACTGTTGATTGATGGCACTTGGTGAAACCTGCTACACATATTGAATAAGACACTTTGTATTTCCACTGTATTTTATTTTTCACCTGACCGGTTTCGCTTTACGGCAATTTCAAAGGTTCGTATTGGCGGTTATAAAGTTATATTTCTAAATACTACACGAAACCGGTCAGGTGAAAAATAAAATACACTCGAAAAGTACAAAGTATCCACTGTATTTTATTTTTCACCTGACCGGTTTCGCTTTACGGCAATTTCAAAGGTTCGTATTGGCGGTTATAAAGTTATATGTCTAAATACTACACGAAACCGGTCAGGTAAAAATAAAATACACTCGAAAAGTACAAAGTATCCACTGTATTTTATTTTTCACCTGACCGGTTTCGCTTTACGGCAATTTCAAAGGTTCGTATTGGCGGTTATAAAGTTATATGTCTAAATACTACACGAAACCGGTCAGGTAAAAATAAAATACACTCGAAAAGTACAAAGTATCCACTGTATTTTATTTTTCACCTGACCGGTTTCGCTTTACGGCAATTTCAAAGGTTCGTATTGGCGGTTATAAAGTTATATGTCTAAATACTACACGAAACCGGTCAGGTGAAAAATAAAATACACTCGAAAAGTACAAAGTGTCCACTGTATTTTATTTTTCACCTGACCGGTTTCGCTTTACGGCAATTTCAAAGGTTCGTATTGGCGGTTATAAAGTTATATTTCTAAATACTACACGAAACCGGTCAGGTGAAAAATAAAATACACTCGAAAAGTACAAAGTGTCCACTGTATTTTATTTTTCACCTGACCGGTTTCGCTTTACGGCAATTTGAAAGGTTCGTATTGGCGGTTATAAAGTTATATTTCTAAATACTACATGAAACCGGTCAGGTGAAAAATAAAATACACTCGAAAAGTACAAAGTGTCCACTGTATTTTATTTTTCACCTGACCGGTTTCGCTTTACGGTAATTTCAAAGATTCGTATTGGCGATTATAAAGTTACATTTCCAAATACTACACGAAACCGGTCAGGTGAAAAATAAAATACAGCCGAAAAGTACAAAGTGTCTTATTCAATATACTTTGATTCTTGTAAATATTAGTTTATATCTTATTACATTAGTTTACATGTTATTTAAATTCAGTTCAATAAAATCTTTGATACTTTATAAAATACTTACATATAATACATAGAAACACGCAGACTAATCCAAATATACATATTTTTGCGTACGAATATTTATACTGAGCGGGAATCGAACCCGCGCTTCGCGCGAATCGAATATTCTACTGCTACGCTCCAGAGGTCGTCAAACTGCTCACTTATTTATAATTGCAGTGAAATTGAACACGAATAGGCAAAGTTAGACTGTCGATATCGCTAAGTTTAACTGCGCCTTTGGCAAAATGGCCGCCAAATGGCGATATCGGATAATTACAGTACTTCATTGAATTACTTCAATATTATAAATTATCTTAACATTATTTATTTGGGTCAGAAATTCAAAATTCATTTGTATTTTTGGCAATTGATACGATCATTGTAATGGATGTACAGGCAATTTTTTTAGCGCCCTCACAACTCACCTGCTAAATAATGGTTTAGATTTTGACGCTGGCGCAGGCAAGTGGCTTGCGCTGCCGACCCTGTAAGAATAGAGAGTTTCTGTGCCGTCAGTTTTTTTTATCTAAGACACGCCAACTTGACTTCACCTCGCCTGATGGTAAGCTAAAGGCAAAGTCTCAGGAAAGAGGGTCAACCATTACAGATATTAAGTAATGTTACAATGGTGGCACTCAGTTTGGCGGCCTCATCAGATGCTTTTTCACGCTCCGCTTAAAGGACTGTAGGAAGAAGGAAAAATCAGCGTAGAAAACAAAGCAGGACAAGCCTTTGGTCTTCCTACCAACACAAGAACAAAAGAACTCTCTAGTTAGCTTTGGCTACCCTAATTACCGGCGGGAGCACAACACAAATCAAAGAATCAAAGAATTTTTTTCATTTATTCAGATTAGGCACGCAAGAGCACATATATGAACGTCAAAATTTTACAATTATGTCAAGAAATAATATAAAAATATTAAATATTGTAAAATAAACCAGTGGAAAATGATTCATTCGCTGTCGCATGAGTTTATTCTGGCCGCGGTATTCTGTAGAGAGGAAGTACCTACTTCCACCGTCTCTGTTCATTTGGGACAGGAATAGCGTCGTGTCTTACCTCCTGCACCTCCTACATTGTTTACTACATCAGTATATAGTTCCACTATAACAATAGTTTTAAATTCTTTTGCCCGTCTCAATTATTCTCTCGTATATTTTCACACTATGGAAAAGCTGTTGATAGGTTAATGTGCACCTCGTCAGGTGTAATAAACGCAGGAAATTCAACAAAATAATACTCTTATTGCTGAGCTCATGACATTGTAGTCACGGTCTTGTGCGTTTAACACCCAATTATTTTGACGTATTTCTTCAGAGAGAAGTGGTTTTTACCTGTGATTTATCTGACGAAATTAATCACATGAATTGTGTTTATAAATATTTTGTTTTGTTTGTTCTTTCATAAACCTATAAAAATGTAGGCATAAAATGTAAGAAGGTGTATATAGGTATATATAGGTAGGTAATATATAGGTAGTACGTGCAAATTTGAGTTTAACTAAGCTTCATTTAAGCAAAAAAACTAAAAAGGCAATAAAAGCAAAAATAAAATAAGAATCGCGTTTCACTTAATACTTCTTTGATTTTCTTTGATTTGAAATCCATATTCGTACAAATATTATAAATGTAAAAGTTGTCTGATTGTCTGTTACACTTTCACGCCAAAACCACTGAACCGATTTTAATAAAATTAGTTATAGAATAGATTCGAGCTTAAGAAAGGACATTTTTTTTTATACCACTTAGTTGGCAGACAAGCACACGGCTCACCTGATGGAAAGTGGTTACCGTGACCTATGGACGTCTGTAACACCAGAGGAGTCACAGGTGCTGCCAACCCTGTAAGTACAGAGTTTCTGTGCCGTCAGTAGAAGACAAAGCAGGACAAGCCTTTAGTCTTCCCACTGACAACACAAATTCTCCAGTGAGCTCTGGCTACCTTACTCACCGCTGGAAACACAACACGAAGTTATTATAGCCGCGGTATTCTGTAGGGCGGAGGTACTACCCCAGTCGGACTGCTTAATCGGGCGGAAATACCGCCGTGTCCTACCTCCTTAAAATAATTTACTATAATAATTTTTTTTTAATATAATAATTATATTTACATAAAACACATTCACGTTATATACATAGCTGTTAGCTAAATTATTTGTGTTAGGAGTGGGTTCACATCAGTACTGTCTGAACCCGAAATCTCTTGATCGTAAAGCCGACTTCTTAACCACTAAGCTACCGATGCTTTACCAAATATGCTGACCAATTAGTGGTCCGACGAATAAGCAGATAAAGCTAAATAAATAAATAAACATAAACAACATTTCACACAACGCTATCTAGACCCATGGTAAGCATAGTTTAACTAGCTTGTGTTATGGAATCTAGAATACTGATAAACATACTTAAATACTTTTTTTTTGTAAATACATACATATTATGCATAGTTACACCCAGACCAATGCAAATATATATATTCATGTATACAAATATTTGCACTGAGCGGGGATCGAACCCGCGCCTCCTGCGTAGCGGTCGCGTTCACTACCGCCACGCCACAGAGGCTGCCGTGCAGAAAACCGTTGTCAAAACGCTTATTCAATGCCCGTCCAAATTCTTCCCCCATATATTTCTAAGTGATGGAGTATTCGTTGAAAGCTTAATTCGCTTAAAGGCAGGTGTGAGAGACGCACAAATATCACAACACTCCTATTGATGAGTCAACCGTCGTTACAGACGAAGTCGTTTCTAACGTTTAACACCTCATTAATTACTTTGATGATTTTCAATTTAAATATAGGGCATTTAAATTATGTTTTAAGTAATAGAGAATAAACTATATGTAATGACTTACGGTGCCGAAACGTGGACACTTACGATGGGGCTGGTCCGTAGCTTAAAAGTGCCGCAGAGGGCTATGGAGCGAGCTATGCTTGGAGTTTATTTTTATACCACTTCGGTGGAAGGCGTGTACCAAATATCAGAACATTCCCATCGATTACCATATAGAAAATTTGGATTTTTTTATTTTTTATACCACTTAGTTGGCAGACAAGCACACGGCCCACCTGATGGAAAGTATGGATATGGATAGTATGGTATATTTAGTAGTAGAAGTATGGTATAAACTATGGACGTCTGTAACATCAGAGGAGTCACAGTCGCGCTGCCAACCCTGTAAGTGCAGAGTTTCTGTGCCGTCAGTAGAAGACAAAGCAGGACAAGCCCTTAGTCATCTCACTGACAGCACAAATTCTCCAGTGAGCTCTGGCTACCCTACTCACCGCTGGGAACACAACATGAAGTTATTATAACCGCGGTATTCTGTAGGGCGGGGGTACTTCCCCAGTCGGACTGCTCAATTGGGCGGAAATACCGTCGTGTCCTATCTCCTAACAAAAGGTTTCTCTGAAGGATAGAATTTAGAACAAGGTTATTTGATAGCGAACTCAAGTTATCGATATTGGCTGAGTGTACCGTCTGCATCAAATCGATATTGGCTGAGTGTACCGTCTGCATCAAATCAATATTGACGAATAAAGTACTCAAAATGATCTTAATGCCTTGGTTTTTCTCCCCTTCCTGTGCACTGATTGTTCTTATATCGACGTCCTCCGTGGCGTAGCGGTAGAGCATTCGACTGCTATGCAGGGGGCGCGGGTTCGATTCCCTTTCAGTGCAAATATCTGTATGCATGAAAATGTATATTTGCACTGGTCTGGGTAGTTCTATGTCTAATATGTATAAAAAAGTATCTAAGTATGTTTATCCGCATTCTAGATTCCATAACATAAGCTAGTTAAGCTATACTTAACATGGGTCTAGATAGCGTTGTGTAGAATGTCGTGGAATATAATATTTGATGCACACTTATAGTTCGGTCGATAATACAATTTAACTCAATAAACAGTTTAACTTGCTTTTCTTTTCTCTTTTCTGAGACTTTGCCTTCAGCTTACCATCAGGCAAGGCGAAGTCTAATTGACGTGTTCTATATAAAAAAAATAGTACATTAGTTTTAAGATCATTTTGAGACTTGGTAGTCAAGATCATTTTGACGCTGACTGTACTATTTCACCATTCCACTCGGTGCGTTTGATGAAGACATATCTGTGGACATTCGAGGGTGAAGAACGATTCATAGGTCTATTTTTGATGCGGTTACCACCGATTATCTAATAGCCTTTAACTTTCTGAGGCGTTTGAGCGTGTTTGAATAACAAACATTCACAAATTTTCACATTAATAATATTAATAGGATTGTCTAGGAGGTTAATAGGTCGATGAACCTACCACACCCCTTCCGACTGTACAGACGAGGCCACAAGTTTATAAATACAAACCTAAATTGGTTTTGTACCTGCAGTGGTTGATAGCCGTCTAGTGTAAGCGCTAAATTGAACTTTGTGATTTTCGTTTGATCTGTCGGTCTGTGTCTGTCGAGGAGACACACTACTTATTTATCCCGATAGGTGGCGCATTATCGCTGGTTATTTTTTTTTTATACCACTTAGTTGGCAGACAAGCACACGGCCCACCTGATGGAAAGTAGTTACCGTGGCCTATGGACGTCTGTAACACCAGAGGAGTCACAGTCGACAAATACTGGTGGTAGAAACTTGGTGGCACAAATTTGTCTCAAGTTTCGACCGGGTAGGTACCACCGTGCACTATTGCGAAAAACCCTCCATAGCAATTCAATCTCGGTTGGATTGTGTTCAGGGGTCAGCATGTGCATAGCCGGGCAGAGGTGGTGGTTGTCGCAGCACTAGTGGGACCAGTGGGTCTTGGCGTAGTCTAGTGGGGATGGCGCGGGGCGATGCGCCGAACAGGGAGACCTGTAGAAACGGTGGTGCCGCTGGCCGCCCGCGGTATAGTACAGGGGCCCAACTGGGGTTAACCACCTTGGGAGGCTGCCTCACCAGGCCGCGCATAATCCCGATATGGTTCGTCGTGCCGGTTGGTGACCGGATTTGGGAGCCCGGCGACCATACTCGGGGGGGTACGGGGGCCCTTCCGTTCGGCGCGTCGGCTCTCGCCATGCCTCACATTCATAGATAAAACCAATATCCCGCGCTTTGTCACACGGTGCTGCGGCGGCAATCACTTCTTTTTTCACGCCTTCTCCCACCCAAACTCATGGCAGCGCAATTTACAGAAAAAGGCAACACAGCGGCTCGTCACACTCCCAAAAGCTTGCCCAAAAGGTGGAGTCCACTAACATCTGTGGGCTCCATGCAAACCTCAACGCCGTCCACCAACACCTAGAGACGGCGAAACCTGCCATGTTTTTTCTAACGGAGACGCAAATACACCGCCCTGACGACACGACCTACTTGCTCTACCCTGGCTATGTTCTTGAG
Organism: Eilema griseolum; assembly: GCA_963662185.1. Taxonomy (NCBI): domain Eukaryota; kingdom Metazoa; phylum Arthropoda; class Insecta; order Lepidoptera; family Erebidae; genus Eilema; species Eilema griseolum. The sequence continues at coordinate 2,302,589 of OY759256.1, forward strand.
GAAAGTTTTCGTGCAAAAGCCGGGGTGTGCGTGTTTGTTAGGGCGGATGTTTGCTGTCGCCGTTTGCGCTGCCTAGAGGACCCATCCTTCTCCGTCCTTTGGGTACACGTAGACCATGGCCCTACGAGTCAGATCTATGTGTGCCTCTACCGTTCCCATACAGGAGATGCTGAGACAACTCGACTCTTTGAATATCTGAGTCAGGCGGCAGATGATGCGCAGGAGCGATTTCCGAATGCCGAAATGGTATTTTTGGGGGATTTTAACGCCCACCACGAGATCTGGTTGGGCTCCTCCAAAACAGACCATGCGGGAAGAGCCGCCCACGCATTTGCTCTGGCGCACGGCCTGCCCCAATTGGTGCACGAGGTCACTAGGATACCAAGAAGGTCGGGCCAAGCACCTTCTCTGCTAGACCTTCTGCTGACGAGTGATCCGGACCGGTACAGTGTATCGGTGCGAGCCGCGTTAGGCAACTCTGACCACTGCCTGGTCTGTTCCACGGTGCCTATTATGGCGCCTCCACGACCAGTGCGGGGGAAGCGGCGTCTCTGGCACTACTCGTCAGCGGACTGGGATGGACTTCGTGACTATTTTGCGTCCATCCCGTGGGTTGAGCGCTGCTTTGAAGGTAAGAACCTATCGGATTGTGCTACTGCTGTCGCCGGTGAGATCGGTCTGGGTATGGAATACTATATCTCATACACCGATGTCACCGGTGACCGCGGGGTGCGCCCTTGGTTCGGGCGCGAGTGCGCGTAAGCTGTTGAACAAAAACAGTCTGCGTACCGCGCTTGGGTAAGGGCGCGCGCCACGCGCCATCCCAATCTGGGCCACTTCAAGGCGGCGTACAACAGAGCCACAAAGGTCTGTAGAAGGGCCTATGTCAGAGCGGATGCCCTGCGCATAGCGCGGCTTGGTCAAGAGCTAGTGATGCATCCCACGGGAAGCCGTGGCTACTGGCGACTGGCTAAAGCCTTGCAAGCCAACTTCTGTCAGCCTTCGCTGCCTCCGCTGCGTAACCCTGATGGATCCCTGGCCCATGAGCCGCAAGAGAAGGCAAATCTGCTGGCTAATCTCTTTGCGGCCAACTCCCAAATCGATGATTGTGGTACCCAGCCACCAACACTACCCGACAGTGACCACGCGATGCCTGATATTCATATCAGGCAACGCGATGTCCGTGCAGTGCTGCAATCACTCGATGTCCGGAAAGCCAGTGGTCCGGATGGTATTCCAGCGGTAGTTTTGAAAAAATGTGCAGCGGAGTTGTCTCCAATGCTTACGCGCCTGTACCGGCTATCCTACAGTTCGGGTACAGTGCCTTTGCCTTGGAAAGAGGCGAATGTTCAGCCGATTCCCAAGAAGGGGGATCGCTCGGAGCCAGCCAACTATCGACCCATAGCCGTCACCTCAGTGCTGTGCAAAGTGTTCGAGCACATAATTAACAAACAGCTCATGCGGCACCTAGAGGATCACTCCTTAATTAATGACCGGCAATATGGCTTCAGACCGAAACGGTCAACGGGTGATCTTCTAGCATACGTTACCCATCTTTGGGGTGAGGCTATGGACAAGCACGGCGAGTCACTGGCAATTAGTCTTGACATCGCCAAAGCTTTCGATAGAGTCTGGCACAAATCGCTTCTTTCTAAGCTACCTGCCTTTGGTCTGCCTTCTGGGCTGTGCAACTGGGTTGCTAGCTTCCTGCAGGGGCGCCGTATTCGCGTCCTTTGTGACGGACGAGCTTCGGAGTTTCTGCAGGTTAATGCTGGCGTGCCCCAGGGGTCCGTCTTATCACCCACTCTCTTTCTTCTGCATATCAACGACATGCTGTCTACCGGCAATGTTCATTGTTATGCAGACGATAGCACTTTACATGGGAGTTATCATGGACATCCAGCGGCCAAGCAGTCAGATATCGCAGAGAAAAGGCAGCTTCTTGTCACTGAGCTTGACGGGGTCCTGAATCACATTTCTCAATGGGGCTCTGAGAACCTGGTTGAGTTCAATGCCAAGAAGACGCAGGCATGTGCGTTTACAGCAAAAGTATCTTCTTTCCTTCCCCTCCCCACTCTTCAGAGCACGCCACTGCCGCTGCAGGACAATCTCAATATCCTAGGTATGGATGTTCGCTGCAACCTGAATAACAAAAACTACATCGAAAGCATCATCAAAACAGCCTCACGAAAACTCGGAGTCCTGAACAGAGTGAGACGATTTTTCACGCCGGAGCAGCGGTGTCTTCTATACAAGACACAAATTCGCTCCTGTGTGGAGTACTGCTCGCATCTCTGGGATGGTTCAGCAAAGTACTTACTAGATGCTCTCGACAGGTTGCAGCGACGTGCGATCCGCATCATTGGGAATCCCGAGATCACGAACACCCTAGAACCTTTACAGCTGCGTAGAGATGTTGCGTCCATGGCTGTATTTTACCGTCTGTACCATGGGGAGTGTTCTGATGAGCTCTTCCAATTAGTCCCACCCTCCCCTTTCCTATACAGGACAACGCGTGCAGGTCTTAGATGTCATCCGCACACGGTGCAAAACATCCGATCAAGAACCAAGCGGTTCGGAGACTCTTTCCTCTGTCGCACCATTAAGGCCTGGAATTCATTACCAGCTCACGTGTTTCCTTCTTCCTACAGTCCCGGGTCCTTTAAGCGGGGCGTGAAAAAGCATATGATAAGGCCGTCAAGCTGAGTGTCACCATTGTCACACGGTATGTGTAAGTAATGGTGACCCTCTTTTCTGGGATTTTGCCTTCAGCTTACCATCAGGCAAGGCGAAGTCCAATTGACGTGTCCTATATAAAAAAAAAAAAAAAAAAGTCGCGCTGCCAACCCTGTAAATACAGAGTTTCTGTGCCGTCAGTAGAAGACAAATCAGGACAAGCCTTTTTAGTCTTCCCACTGACGGCATAAATTCTCCAGTGAGCTCTGGCTACCCTTCTCACCGCTGGGAACACAACACGAAGTTATTATAACCGCGGTATTCTGTAGGGCGGAGGTACTATATTGCTGGTATTATATTGCTGTCAAATTTAATAAAAAAAATAGTAAATAAAGGAAAAGTCTTCTGTAGAATATACAATGACGCTGTGTAGTGCATTTCAGTGTAAAAAGAAAGGTCCTCAGCGTTTCCATACTGATAAGAAAATCTCCACTTTGCCTCTCGTTTTGCAATTCCTCTGTGCACTCCCGGGTTTGCTGGAAGAAAACTCAATTTTGAGTTAAGCTCGCCTTTGTACATTACTTCTATTTTTCTGTATAAATGTAATTTTGTGTATGTGTACAATAAAGTATAAATAAATAAATAAGCATGAGGTGCTACTTAGGCGGAGGAGCTCAAACTGAAACCCACTAATCACATTAAAAAGTGTATTGCTGGTAGGTTTCACAACGCGCTCCAAGACTGTCTCTTGATACACTTTAAAATTTATGTAGGTATCTGCAGATGATTTAATTTAATATGTATTATTATTATAAATTTGCTGTGCCTCAACAGGGCTTCATATTGAAACCTAAAATGTCTGTAAGATGTACAACACAATATGAACGCAACTAAAGACTTTGACTTTGAAATATGACCAAACGTGATGAGATTTCCACGCGGACGAAACGGCTTTAGAAGTGAAGTTAATGACTTGGAAATTATAATGTGTTAGCTGTTAGCTACCTACCTTCACTACTATAAATTTCTACTCCGCATCTGTAATCTATTTACATACATAAAAACATAAAATCACGCCTTTTCCCCCGGAGGATTAGGCAGAGGTGAATTAACACCCACATTTCACCAATAACTGTATTCGGTCCCACGTAATAGGTGGTGAGCCTATTGCCATATATCGGACACTATAGTTGACTCGAGCCCCGCATCTGAGGCTGAGAATAGGCTGTATATATCTGCCTGATGTTAAACAGCCCTATCCCTTAGTCGCCTTGTACGACACCGCATGGGAAGAGATGGTGTGGCCCAAATTCTACTCTGCTGAGAACCACGCGGCGTCGTAATCCATTTAGACTCAGGTTATCGAAGTTACGTCATCAGTGACAAATGATGGCTCTCAAACTTCTATTACAAAGTTAATTCGTGCGTCCGAAAAGCGATAAATTAGACGCGTCACTAATCACCAATTAATGGATCTATTTGTCAGAAATATATAGCATCTGTTAGCGCTAATAGTGCGGAGAACTGCGTATTTGTTGTATAGATGTGATTAAAGACAAAAATTATTATTATTATATTCTTTATTGTACGCCAATTACAATATTCATATTACAGAAATTGAGAAGACAAGTGCAGTACAAAGGACGGCCTTATCGCTTTACAAAATTTCTTCCTAGCAACCTTTGGATGGAAATGTATGTTGGTTGGAGTATTTGGGAGTTGTTGGCGTTTAATAACAACCAATTTAATAATTTATACATATTTATATAAGTGCATAAAATAAATATAATACATACTTAAAATACTTAATAATTATATAAATACAATATGCTACCTACAATATACAATATAATTATATACATACACATACATACACATATACATATACATACCTAAACAGATATGATGATATACTATGTTACAAGTGACACCATCGACAAATAGTGCTCCTTGACCATTCTTTTAAATTTCAGTAACGTCTGAGCTCGTCTTATTTCCATTGATAGTTCATTCCACAGGCGTACAGCTGTAACGGTAAAAGAATTATCGAAGAACCCTGTGGAATGCTTTGGCATCTTTAGGACTAGTCTCCTCGATAATCCTAAACATTTTTCATGCGTATCGGAAAGGAACTGAAAGCGATCTTTTAAGTACAAAGGTGTTGAAGGATTAAACAAGATGTTGTATAGCAGGGAAAGGATATGTGAGTTCCGGCGCAATCTAATGGGTAACCACTGTAGCTGCGAACGGAACTGTGATACATGATCGAACTTGCGCAGACTATATATAAATCGTATACAGACGTTCTGTAGACGTTCTAGTCTGTCAAGCTGGTTTTCGGTCAGATCCAAGTAGCTGACATCAGCATAATCCAAAATAGGGAGGAGCAAGGAGTTTGCCAGTGCAATTTTTGTGTTTATAATTAATTAATTAATTCATTTATTACAATACAATATGTCAAAACTACTAATCAAATAACCCGCCCCTGATCGCTCCCGGTGCAAAAGTGCCCATAACACTTGCTGCGTTGCCACGTTTTATGGCAATGGACAGCTTTTGGACCAGGAACGACCCGGAACGAGTGTCACCGGTCGCCTCGATTAATTAATTTGTACTACAAACATATAAATTGTTAAAAAAATTAGGTAGGACATGACGGTTTTTCCGTCCAATAGCAGTCCGAATAGGGAAGTGGAGATTTTGCACGAAAATAAGAGTGTGCAAAATAATTTCGGCGTGAGGTGACGGAAAAAAAATACAAGTATCACCACCCAATCTCATCTGTAGAGGCGACTAACGGAAAAATACGCAGACGACATCACTGCGAGAGAAGGAAAACTTGAAAAAAAAAAAACCCTTTACCAACCTATCTGGCCAGTGTGGAAACAATAGACCAAAGCTTCCCAACATTGGGAGAGGCCTGTGTCCAGCAGTGTACTGCGATGGGCTAATTTATTGAAAATAACTTACACTTATGTTGTTGGGTTCTGGTGTGAAGCAACCCCAGTCCTCTTGATAGTAGTAGTCAGCTCTTGATATATGCCTTAAGGAGGTAGGATACGACGGTATATCCGCCCGATTGAGCAGTCCGACTGGGGAAGTACCTCCGCCCTACAGAATACCGCGGTTATAATAACTTCGTGTTGTGTTCCCAGCGGTGAGTAGGGTGGCCAGAGCTCACTGGAGAATTTGTGCCGTCAATGGGAAGACTAAAGGCTTGTCCTGATTTGTCTTCTACTGACGGCACAGAAACTCTGTACTTACAGGGTTGGCAGCGCGACTGTGACTCCTCTGGTGTTACAGACGTCCATAGGCCACGGTAACTACTTTCCATCAGGTGGGCCGTGTGCTTGTCTGCCAACTAAGTGGTATAAAAAAAAAAAAAAAAAAAGTATAGCCTCCGTCTTTTTTTTTAAATGTTAGCTTACGTAATCTAACTTGAAATTTTCTTTCCTTCTAGTTACGGTGACATGGTGCCGGGCACGATCGCGGGTAAGATTGTTGGAGGCGTCTGTTCACTGTCGGGAGTGCTCGTGATTGCCTTACCCGTGCCTGTCATCGTGTCCAACTTCTCACGGATCTACCACCAGAACCAACGAGCTGATAAGAGAAAGGCGCAGAGGGTAAGAAGCTAGATTGATTGTTTTTTATTTACTGAAAAGTTATAGTTTGAAAGGTGTGTCGACAGTGAATCATACACAGTAGATTTTTACTAAAATGAGTGAAAATTTAAAGCATTTAGTATGTTAACTATTCAAATCTATTAATATGGGAAAAATTGAATCGGTTTAAACGGGATTGAATTCGTGATCTTTCTGTTGCTGTAATAAAGTTCAGACTTTTTTTTTTACGTGCGCAAAATCCCCACGGATACCTCCCCACCGGAGCCGGTGGGAGAGGTTATGTCGGACTCGAACCGACTAAAACGCACGCCGCCTGTGGGTCGACAGATTGACAGGCATATCCCTCGCACCCCGGCCGACCCAGGGCCATCTCTCAGGATCTGGCCCTCTTCTCGGGTGTGTGGGGACTACAGAGTCCCCAACTCGTTCCCGGAAATCGGGCAGGCGCGCCAGGCGCGCCGCCGCGCCGCTGTGGCCTGCTTCTGTTGACAGGCGGCTCAATAAAGCTCTGACTACTGAGTCACCGTACCAGGCCTGAAGCTGTCCACATTCTTCTATATATAAGTATACTGTCTGTGGGTGACGGTGGGAACTATTTATCGACATACGTAAGGATGAAAGTGAAAGATAGCGGGTTCGAATCCTGGCTAAACCAATTCAATTTTTCCTTCCTTCCTTATTTTTTCCCGGAGGGTTAGGCAGAGGTGAATTAAAACCCACATTTCAACAATCATTAAATTTGGTCCCATATAATAGGGAGTGAGCCTTTTATCGTCTTCTGGGCCCTATTGTCGACTCAAGCCATGCGTCTGAGACTGAGTCCGGGCTGTATATATCTGTATGATGTTAAACAGCCCTATCCTTTAGTCGCCTTGTACGACACCGCATGGGTAGAGATGGTTCAAATTCTACTCTGTCGGGTACCCTGTGTGAACATATACTACACATAGAATATAGATACACCAACTTAAAAACCTACCGAAATATTCTGCCATATCCCTTTACTATAACGCGTCAACCCAAATTCAATCTATTTACCCTCCTAACCCTTAAAAACGACCGCAATATTTTTACGCCCGCTGACGTCGCGACCATACAAGATAATCTTGACGTATTCCGGCGTCTGGCTGATAAAAATCATGGCGGTGCTATGGTGTGATAGACTACATAATTAAGTTTCTTTATTTCATTTATTTTGTATTTTAACCGGACGTTTCAGCTACCAATCAGCAGCTTTTCATAGGAGGTAGGACACGGTGGTATTTCCGCCCAATTGAGCAGTCTGACTGGAGAAGTACCTCCGCCCTACAGAATACCGCGGTTATAATAACTTCGTGTTGTGTTGCCAGAGCTCACTGGAGAATTTGTGCTGTCAGTGGGATGACTAAAGGCTTGTCCTGCTTTGTCCTCTACACTGAGGGCATAGAAACTGTGCTTACAGGGTCGGCAGCGCGAGTGTGGCTTCTCTGGTGTTACACACGTCCATAGGCCACGGTAACCATTTTCCATTAGGCGGGCCGTGCGCTTGTCTGCCACCTAAGTGGTATTAAAGAAAAAAAAAGCATCAAGCATCTGCTGATAAACTCCGTTAGAAAGTGCTTTTATTTTAATGAATGATATTCTCGTAAACTTCAGACAGTATCAGCTAATTTACAAATTATACAATAGTCTTAACGGGAATTAATACGATCATGGTATAGGTAGATACATACCTTTGGTTTGCCTGACGGTTCGACCAGGTTACACCGGCCGTGGTCACAGGCTGACTGGCTCAGCGGTGCACGCCCACCGTCATCGACCTCGACTCGACCATCGACCAATGTTGAAGGTTCTTCCTCTACCCGCACATTCTCGATATTTTTAATTTTTGTTTTCGCCATATACTGTCACATACCACACTCACAGAGTCCTCTTTCTGTAAGCTAACTGTCCGATGTCTATCTGACTGAATGTCTATCTGAATCATTAAATTAGATCCCACGTAATAGGGGGTGAGCTTGTTGCCGTCATCTGAGGCTGATGGGGTGATCCAAATTCTACTCTGCCGGGTACCACACGGCATTTTATAATAGTATATTTAGATTCCTAGAATATTGTAAATCAGCATTAAAATATATTAACGCGTGTGAATTAATTACCGTTGGTAGTATTTAACCTAGATGTTTCTATAAGAAGTTGTGCAACCGTATTGCCTGTGGTGGGCGATAAAATCAAAGTCGTTTGCAGTCACGGACTTACGTCTACTGACATGAGTTGATTCAAACAATGTTAAAATTAGCTAATCTGTCTAAGTGTAGTTCCTTTACATAGCCGGTTGAGGTGTAAAGTAGCTTATTAATGCTCCTAATCGTTATTTCAAACACATTTCACAGTAAAACACCAGTATCAAATAATGTCGGATTTTGTGCTAAAAAATTGAGCATAAAAATATCTAGGCCCTGCTAAATTTATACTTAATCGCTCGGGTATTTTTTCTTTTTTTTCAAAAAACATAAAGGTTTGATTCCGAGGTCGACCGCAGACAGCAGCAGCAGCTATAGAGCGTACCATGAAATAGATTTGAATATGATAATGATGTATATTGGTTTAATTCATTGCGGCTTCTCAATGGTGCCATTTATCTGTATCAAAGTTTAACAAGTAATGTATGCGACGAGACGAGACGTCATCCGACCACACATAAATAATCCATAGAAATAAAAGAATATCAGTCACGCGATCCGCTAATTTTTCTAAAACTATAATTTTTTTTTCTATCTTCATTTACATTCATTTTTCTAAAAATAGACTTGTTAAACTTGAATACGAATAAACGTCACAATTGAGAAGCTGCAATGAATTAAATTAGTAACCGAATTATCATATTCAAGTCTATTTCGTGGTACGCTCTGCGTCGCTGCTGTACATAACTGATGCGTGCTGTCAAGTTCGGAATCATACCTTTAAATTGTTTATTATAGCTCTAGCGGCTTATATATATATATATATATAAGCCAAAAAAGAATAGAAAAAAGTACAACCAATACAAAATAGTTCAAATTTGTAAACATTAGACGTTTAAGGTGTGAATTAATTAAAAAATATTATTACTCAACCTACAGAATAATATTAAACATAAAGTGACATTAATATATTTACAGTTGTGTTGTGAAAAACTTTCGAAACATTCGTATTCGATTTCATAAACCGTTGAGAAAAAGTAATTTAAAATCGTACTACTAGTGACTCATAGTGGCGAATAGCAAAACTTTACAGTGTTGTAAAAGTAAAAATATTATAGTTCGAAAAATTTGACATATTGGTTAGTGACGGGTAACTTTGGCTCAAGTGGTTGGCGAACTTTGGCGATCAGCGCCATCTAGTGGTCAAAAGCAAACCTATTAATGATACCATTAACAAAAAATACCCTAAATTTGGCAGAAAAATATTTTATATCGGGAAAAAGTTTAAAATACAGCTTGCCAATTGTTATTATTATTTTTTTAAATCCTTGAAACATATTGAAGTGTACGTAAATAATAATGGCTAATAAATGCAGCACTTGTTCTGCAAACTTACAAGAGGGCGCTTATATGGAATGCACTAACGCAAAATGCAGGAAAACGTACGATATAAAATGCCTAAATATTAGCGTAGACGCATTTAAAGCATCTACGTTGGAATCTAAAAAATTGTGGATATGTCCCGATTGCGTGGCCATGGCTAATAAATGCGGCGCTTGTCACTCAAATGTACAAAATGGCGCTTATATAGAATGTTCTAATGTAAAATGCAAGAAAAAGTACGATGTTAAATGCCTAAATATCAACCTAAATGCATTTAGAGCATTTACGTTAGAACAAAAGAAAAAGTGGATATGTCCAGATTGCATGGCGATGACTCCTAAGCCAAGAAACAGTGACGATACCCCAGTTAGAGGTAATAATAAAGGTGAAACCTCTCCTAATTACGTAAACCTTGTGCGAGGTAGTCAAGCTAAATTTACGCGTACACGTACAAGATGTGACAGCATGGAGTTGTTATTGCTGGATGAACTCAGGGAACTCCGGTCAGATATGATAACTCGCATGGATAGCCAAGCAAAAACAATAAAAGAACTTAAATTACAATTTTCTGAAACCAAGGTGGAACTAGCTCGCTTGGTAAACATTATGACTATACTTGAAGAAAAAGTCAGTAAAAATCAATCTGAGAATTGTCGAAAGTTAGATTCAATAAAATTAATAGCTAAGACTGCTACTTCCCGGACTGAGGCCGAGATTGTAAATGAACCGCTTGTGTCTCAAAACAGTAGATTAGAATCTGAAGTATTATGTGAAGAATATATAGGAGAGGTCATGAAGTCTCCAAATAAACCTAAACCTGACTCTGAACCTAACTCTAACTTTGGGCCAGTAAGGGAGGAAGAGGCTTCTGAAGTAGATAAGAGTTATGCAAATGCGGCAAGACAGCCAGTACAAAATAAATTCAATTATAATAATAATACATGGATAGAAGAAGCAAAAAAGAACAAGAGGGTCAATTCGGTCAGGAAAGGGAAAAATGCGTCCTCTGATTTGTTAAGAGCAGTGGAACGTAAAAAGTTCCTACATGTATGGAGACTCGAGAAAAGCACATCTGAAGAAAATTTGAGGAAGTATATACAAAATGTACTACAAAACGATACGGAAATAATTATAGAAAAATTGAAACCCAAACTGGAACGTGATTACTCGTCGTTTAAGATTGGGGTTACGGAGGCCAACTACGAGAAATTGTACAACCCCCAGGTGTGGCCCCTAAATGTGGAGTTCAGTGAGTGGACTTTTTTTCGGCGGTCAAGTAAAACAACCCAAATACAGAACTAATAGAAATATCAGTATAATGTATCAAAACGTAAGCGGATTACGAACAAAGATGACACGTTTCTTAGCATTTATTGAATCATCAGAGGCTGATTTATTTGCCATCACGGAAACTAGCTTAAATGAATCAATCCATAACGCGGAATTCGTGCTTCCGGGGTACCAAATATTACGATGCGACCGAGCGGACGGGCGAAAGCAGGGAGGTGTGTTGCTAATGGCCACACCGCGATACGAGTTGCGTCGAGTACCAGTTCCGGACGGCGTGGACATAGACAGTCACAGGTTTGAGCTTATTTGTGCCACAGTGTATATGCAGAGCCGGTACTTAATAACTTGTTGTGCAGTATACATTCCACCTAGCACAGATGACAGTGAATATATGATAATGTTTAATATACTAGAAAAATTATGTGTTAAATATAGGAATAATTTCATTATAATAGGAGATTTTAATCTTTACTCATGTAATGAGAATGTATGTAATTACTATGAATATTTTTTAGCCTTCTGTGAATTCAATCAGTACAACACAATACCCAACTGTAACGGTAGACAGCTGGATCTCGTACTGAGCGCGCGAGATGGGGTGTGCGTGAGCGAGGCGGACGAGGGCCTACGACGCGTCGACCGCCACCATCCGCCACTGACTGTGCGCGTCGAGCTGGCAAGGGCGCCGCCGCCGCCGCCGTCGCCCCTCGCCTCCGCCCCTTCCGCACAGAGCCCTAAGGATTTGGTAGCATTTAAGCAATGGAATTTTAACAAGGCCGACTTCAGTCACTTATATTTCTTGCTTGCCACTATGGATTGGGATGAATTGTATAGTCTGAGCGATCCTGAACTCATTTTGAGACTTTTTTATAATAAAGTTTATGAAGCCTTTGATCTTTGTGTCCCTCGTAAACAAATCAGTACTAATGGTAGGTTTAGGTATATATATCCGGTATGGTACACACCTGAAATTATTAGAGATATAAAACAGAAACACGCACTTCATAAAAAATACAAAAGTAGTAAGTCTCGTAGTGATTACGAGGCGTTTAGTAGGGCCAGGGCAAAAGTAAAAGTGGAGACGGCACAGGCGCACGAGAGATACTGCGACCGCGTTCAAGCTAACCTAGTCAAGGACCCGCGAGCCTTCTGGGACTACATGAGGTCCAGGAAAGGTAAATCGAATAATCACAAACTTATAAAAGATGGCCGTACTTTATCAGACCACGAATGCGCCAATGAGTTTGCCAGTTTCTTCCAATCAGTGTATAGTCGAGAGCCCGCAGAGCTGAATGTGGCGACGGCGAGCGCGGCACCGGCGCCGGCGCCTGGCGCGCGTGTTTCGCTCACTCACGTACCCGAGCGCGACGTCCTTGCTGCGCTGGCGCGCCTGCCTCCCAAGCGATCCAAGGGACCGGACGGTATACCTGCGTTTGTTTTGAGGGATGCTCGAGTGGTATTGGCTGAACCTCTACAGCATTTATATAATGCCTGTATTGACGCTACAACGTTTCCGGAATGCTGGAAAGTTACACGAGTCGTTCCGGTGCCGAAGGGGAGGGGAGGCACTGACCCTAGTAACTACAGGCCCGTTGCAATTCTTAGTGCTCCAGCCAAAGTTTTCGAGGCTACTTTATATAGTTGTATCTCTAAACAGGTTAATGCCCAGCTGTCAGACGCACAGCACGGATTTCGGGCTGGAAAGGGAACTACAGGTAATCTTCTCCACCTAATGACGTGTCTGGTGCCTGCGGTGGACGCTGGACGGCGGGTGGATGTAGCCTACTTTGATTTTAGGAAAGCCTTCGACATGGTCGATAACGACATTCTTTTAAGACGGTTGGCGGCAGTGGGCTGCACAACCCATACGCTGGCGTTCTTCGCGGGGTATTTACGGGACAGACGTCAATACGTAGACTATGGGGGGTGCCTCTCCGAACCATATTTCACAAGATCAGGTGTAAGCCAGGGGAGTAATTTGGGCCCGCTGTTTTTCATCCTAATGATAAATAGTTTACCGGAAGTGGTCTCGTACTCGACACCGCTACTTTTTGCTGACGATCTTAAATTGGTCAAAGAAATTTCGCAGGCAGATCACAACTTGTTGCAGGAAGATATAGATCGAGTGGTTGGGTGGAGCCAAGATAATAAGCTGTATTTTAACATTGCAAAATGCTCTGTGATGACTTTCAGCCGATCACGCAACCCTGATCACTATCAGTACCAAATAGAGGGGGTACCTTTGCAACGGGTAAGTGAGGTCAGAGACTTGGGCGTTCGTTTCAGAACCGATTTAAAGTTTAACGATCATATTATGGACGTATGTAAGAAAGCGTACCGCAATCTGGGTTTTCTGTTGAGGGCTGACGCTAACGGGTTCTCGAATATCACGGCTCTGAGAACATTATATGAGGCACTGGTGAAAAGTCATATGGAATGCAACGCTAGCATTTGGGCTCCTTACGAGGCGAAGTATGGATTTATGTTGGAACGTATACAAAATAAGTTCATCCGATTTTTGTACCATAAAATGTATGGTGTGTACCCAGGTTACCCATTATTATATCCCACATTGTTTTTGCTAGGAATGGTCGGTTATTACCGTTTGGGGGTCAGAAGGGAAGTAGCTGTGACCACTTACTTATTCAAGGTAATTCGTGGCAAAATACACAACCCAGGAGTACTGGAGACAGTAGCATGGTATGTTCCTAACGAATACGTGGGGCGGCGACGGCGGCCGCCGGTGCTGAGTGAGCCGCTCGCACACACCAACCTGCTGAAACTAGCGCCGCTGACGCGCGCGCTGCGGGCGCTCAATGAGGTGTCACAACATATAGACATATATAATTGTAGTCTGAGTGAATTCACAAGGGCCATCTACATGCAATTAACGTGTTGTAAGAGTTGATAAGAATATTGATTGTAGTGTATTTTATAGACTTTAGGACTTATTTTTAATAATATATAAAAAAAAAAAAAAAAAGCTTTATTGAATCAATTGTACTTTTATGAATTTATTGAATTTTATTGTGACATTTAATTAATTGTGACGTTAAATTATAATTGAACTTTCTTAATTAATTTGACCTAGGATTGCAAGTAGCTGACATTTAATCATTATAATATTGGCATCAAATGATAAATTGACTCGCATTGTATATATAATTTATGTAAATATTTGTTTTTGACTATATTTAAATTTGTAATTTTGTAAGCCATTACTGTGTTGGGTTTATCCTGTTAAGGTGGTGGAAATTTTTAAATAAATAAATAAATAAATAAATAAATAAATATATATATCTCTCTCTCTCTCTCTCTCTCTCTCTCTCTCTCTCTCTCTCTCTCTCTCTCTCTCTCTCTCTCTCTTCACTGATTCTATATTATTACCTACTCTTCGCACTGCAACCCCGCTTTAACACCAACTATTTCTATTTTGATCGATAGCACTTTGTGGAACTTTGTACACATGATGAATACGCATTTGTTCTTTTCTACAGTATTTTATTATTGAACCTGACCGGTTTCGACTTAAGGCATTCTCAAGGGCTTACACTGACAGTTATGAATTCATCAGTTATGAGTTCCAATTTCTAAAGAGACATTCCACTTATACATATGTACTAAACTATTCTGCGGTATATTCATAATATGTGTTGCTAGGGAGTGGAATACCCTCCCCGAATCTGTGCGAGGTTGTCTTCCCAGAGTGAATAGGTTGCTTCTAGGCAGGCGTGTTCCACTGTCGACCACATCGTCACTCTATCAGCTATAAAATATGCTTGAAAATGTTCGAAATAGTCTCCTAAACTTGGTATATTAAAAAAAATTCTCTGACAAAAAAATATATAAACATAAATTATTGTTTTTTTTTAACTTTACCTTGCTTTAAAATACCCTGAATATAATCGATAAGTATAGATAATATTATGTGTATTCAACCTTGCCTTCGAAATCTGCCTGTGAATATTCTTTCATTTATCCCTTCAACTGTTCTGAACCTCCTGAGCAGTTTTTTCTTTATTTTGCTAATTAGGTATATATTACATTGTTTTTTACCAACAGCTGTTCCTCACTTGATTCATCAATGTGACGTTACTATGCTATGCTTCTGAAACCTATACCACAACATAAGTTTCAAATTCATTATTTTTATCATCTTAGATCATAATTCAAATCTATCAGTGTTCGATATAATATTCAATCGTAGAGCTGAAGAACTTAAACAAAAAAAATATATTCAGATAAATTAAGTACTCGTATGTAGTTAAAGCTGAAGTTGAAAATGGACCCGTATGGTCTTTGATTTAAACATCAATTTTATCTACAACTTTAGCCAAAGTTCTTACTGATAATAAATCCTAGAAGATTTTATTACTTCTTTTCTGACTTTGGATGTACATCTGTATATATTTACAGATTTGTAATAGTATTGCTTTTTGCAAATTTCCATGTAGTCCCACTCAATAAATTGAGTATCCATTTACTGCGTACGTTTTTAGACATCATATTGTTACGGAGAAATTGCTTTAGAAATTACTAGACTAGTGACTCAATCAATTAGCAGTCTACTGCAGGACATAGGCCCCTTACAATGTGTGCCATTGCTCCAATTAATACGACTTCGGCATCCAGTCCATATTATTCACCTTTTCAGGTCGTCACTCCAACTGGGTAGGAGGTATACCACCTTCCGTTTGCCTTCTCGCGGTCTGAACATCATTGTCATCGACATTAAGTTACTAAATATTGTACTTTTTAAATTCCAGAAAGCCCGCCTTGCTCGCATCCGTATCGCCAAAGCCTCATCTGGTGCTGCATTTGTATCAAAGAAAAAGGCAGCTGAGGCCAGGCTAGCAGCTCAAGAGTCAGGCGTGGAGCTAGATGATGCGGGACGAGACGAAGACATTTTCGAATTGCAGCATCACCACCTGCTCAGATGCTTGGAGCGCACCACAGTGAGTGACATTTATAAAAGGACATATATGCTTAAAGCTTGTCCAAGCTAAAATGACGCGCTCCACCAGACAATTAAATTCATTATTTAAATTTCTGAAAGTCATATGTGTAAAAACGTCGATTATTTCGTATGCGGACCTGGCGGTCTACTAGTCGGCTGACAATTCTGAGTATATCTTTGTTTGGATTAGAGCGGACATATTGTATAGAACAAGACATCCGCTCGCTTTCGCGTTCTATCAATTTATGACTAATTGACCAACAAATCCGTAAAACAATCGTCGACAATTTGCTTGTGTGTGAAGGTGGAGGTGGAGAGAGGTGGAGGTAGTGGGGCGTCTCATTTAAGCTCTAATAGCGTTGTATAATATTCGAAAATATAAGCTTGTTAAAGTGATTGATAAAATGATTTCAATGCTTGTGTTGATAATATCAAATTACTAATATTAACATCTTAAGACACAACTAACTAAATTTATTTTTGAAATATTAATAATATCTTGAATATTGTTGGAATATTAATTGTGTTAGCATTCTATGCAAAAGTATATCATCGAGATATTTTATCACATATGTATATTTATATTGTATGTGTTGTATTATATATTGTTAAATTGTACTACAGATTCTGTAAGAATTTTTCATGTTTGTAATTTCATTTTTGTGTTGTTGATATTTTCTTTGGTTTCTTCTTCTCTTAGTGTTTTTAGTTTCTTTTAACTTGCTATTTGTTTGATTTTTGGGTTTTCTTAAGGTTTTTAAGTTCTTCTATGTTTCGGTACATTTTTTTATCTTCTGATTTCTATAGTCGTGTGTTCACCGTGAAGGTGTTAATTTTTGCTATATTATTTTATCACGTTTTCTTCTTCAGATCTCTTTATATTCGTATTTGTTTTACATAAATATTTTGTTTTATTTTTTATGTGTGATCAATGTTTTTACCCATATTTTTAGTTAAATATGTTTTAAAATTTAATCAGGCTACAAAGATTCTTACTGAATTTTACTATAAAATATATCTAAAAACCAACACATTAATACGAGGAAAAATATAAAAATGGGTTGACATTTTTCCAAGACTAAACGTTTTTAAAGAAAAACGAACTGAAAAGTATAAACTGCATATTGTTGACTTGAATTGTATTGAACCTTGTCTTTATTTTAAATTAATGAACTTTACAGACCACCCAAATGATTATATTTTTTCTTGAATCATTGAATAATTATGTTCGCAGTGTCGCACAACAGTTGACTGCCCTAGTGACGTGGTCGAGAGTGATCAGTCTGACCAGACGAGCGCATACACTGCTCTGATTAGTCGACCCATCTTAAAGGCGCCGAAAAAGATGTCACGCGAGGACAGTACTTTACTTTAGTTCTTATAGCACCCGTCGCGCGTTCGAACAATTTATATTCTGAAGCAGTAATTAAACCACGTAAAGTGTTCATTATTGTATGTACTCTTACATAGCATATCATTATAAACTGAAGTTTAAGATGTGACAGTGCAAACGAAGTGTTCAGTGTGAATGCCGTCAACCACCGCTTGGTAATCAAGATCCTATGGCAGACAGCAACCAAGAAAGTCGCAGCCGAAACTCCTGTGGTTAATGAAATTAATTTTGTAGAAAAGTTAGTTTTCACATTATTTAAACGGAACTTTTAATAAAAATAATTTGAGTGGTTTACATAGTTTATGTTAAATTATTTAAAAAACATTGATTGTTTTAATACAATTAAAGTAAAACAAAGTAATTTATATAAATCAGTTCGTGAAGGTAGTTATATATTTATATAAAATATTGTTTTATAAACAATAAACTGTAATCGAAGATCAACGAAATAAATTCCCCAGGACCGTGAATTCGTCGAAATGGAAAATCCATTCAACGGGGCAGCGAAACGTGCCGGTTCACCATCGCCGCTCGCGTCGCCCGCGCACTCCGGGCGTGCGCCTGCGCTGCTGGCGTGCTGTGCGCGGTGCGGATGCTGCCCGCAAAAGTATCAGGTACAGGCGCACAGCTGATGTAGATTGACAACTGGGGCTTTATTCTAACAGCTCCAAAATTAAAGAATTGAATGAAGTATTTCAAAATTTAAGCAAAACATAAATAAAGTGATTAGTGAAGGAAGGTAAAGAAATGACGGAGTTCATTAGTTTTCTGGTATTTGTCAATTTCAATAATAGGTTCCTCATAGTCGCAGTTGACAGACAGTTATTAGATAAAACAATCAAATATCTATGGTGTGCCACTAAAGTCATGCCCTCATAACGTTAGAAAAAAATGCGATTTATAAACGAAACAAAACATAAAGAAAATATAGATATTTGTAAGACAAAATTAAGTAATTTATCATTTCTATTAATATATTTGAAATATAACATCAAACATAAAACTTAGTGGTTTTCAAATGTTTTATTTTTTTGATTATTTATGTTGATAAAACCTTTCAATAATGTAAGAGTTCTTTAAATTACGTTTATTATCTACTCTCCTATCAATATTTTACTGTCTGCTGATAACTTCTTCACTAAATTTAATATTGTTTAACTTGTTTACTTCATTACTAGCATTAGTAATCTTATATATTCCATTTTTTTTATTCCTTCTTTCTATTTATTCATTTCTACTTTAATTTGAAGTATTACACTCCACAAACATCTACTGCAAAGGTGAACTTGCTATGACGGGTTTTAATTTTGTTTTTTTTTTCAAATTTTTTTTTTATAAACTCACGCCTATATCCCCGAAGGGGTAACCAGAGGTGCTAGTACCCACATTTCGACAGTTTATGGGCCCAATGTAATAAGGTGGTGAGCCTATAGCCATTAACCGGGCGCTTATAAACCTGCGATAAATACACACATAACTTCAAAAAGCACCAAAAAGTCATTGGTGTGTGCCATGGTAAAACCTGCGATCGAACCCGAGACCTCGTCTCAGCAGTACATTACTCATACCATTAGGCTACCGCGGTAAATATACTTTCTTATTTTTCTAAAGCAAATGTTATGGTTATATTCATATTTTTAAGGGATTGAAGGTTTAAAGTAAGTGTATCCTAAGGCTGACATCTATTTACTTTTTGTTTAGGACACTATGGTGTGCCATCTTAGACGCGAATGTACGAATGTGCTTCATTTTTATGATCTTTTTGAGAACGAAATTTTGTAAACTGTTTGAAGGCATTTATTTTGGCAACATTCTATTCAAAAGTCTTAAATTTAAGTTTGACTATATTTACATTTTCTTAGTGTTCATTACCGGATATAGTCTTAATAACGTTATAATTAACTACGAGTTGAAGAAAGATTTTGCATCTGGGTATCTTTACTACTTCATTGTATGAGATATTTGAAGCATGCTTAGAGCGTTTATGTTTTAGTTAATATCTATTAACTGATAATTATTTCACATTCACGTAGTTTTAGAATGAATTTATGCAAAAGTAAAATATAACACGTTATGTCAAACTCATTAGTGTTGGTCTGCCATTAGTTTTCGAAATTTGTGGATGGCAGCACTGGTCTATAATATTTTGAATACAGTGTTTTTATTTTTTATTTTAGTTAACAGATTACACATTTTGATGGACTATAAATACATTTTCTATATCGTTATAATTATTTTTCTATTAGTTGTTATTTATTTTACGTATGTCGGCAAAACAGTCGTTTTAATAAGCAGATTTATTTTATAACTTCTAACTTTAATAACTCAAGAAGATAGGTCAAGAGAAGATGTTATTTATTCGTCAGCACTTATTGATCTACCACTAACTCCAGGTTACATTTTGATCAAAATATAAAAAAAATATATCAATAATCATTTTAAACATAATAATTATAATTCAAATGATATTATGTATGTATGACTTGTAACAGAAGCGCCGTCGCTCAGTGCGGTGCATCAGTCCCTTAGGGCATGCCAGGTGCCCTCGAACGGAGGTACTATTCAAGCTATGTCAAGAGCACTATCGTTGTGAATCCTGATACACTTAGATGGACGGGTTTTTAAGTCAATGTTATCATTTTCATTTGCTTCAGTACCTGTATGTGACAGATTAAAATGAAGATCAATCAATTATTTAAAAAAGAACTAATATTTTTTGTAACATTTTGTTTTGTAATACTATAGATTAAAAAATGTCAGATAATAAACAACTGTTAATATTATTTAACTCTAATTATAAGTCAAATTAATTTAATTGAACATTTTCGAATTGTTTGATTTAATTGAAGTTTAATATCAAGAGAAATGAAATTCAGTAAATAGGTTTCTCTTTTCTGATTAGTTTACTTTGTGTTGAGAATTGTAGTCTTTATTTCAGCTGCAGCTGATAGCCCTTCATCTGTCAGTTTGTCCCTCTTTTCTATCTCTGGTTCTAATTGCTGACTACTTTGAAGAAATTTGGTACACAAGTTTTACAATTATTGTTCTTGTTTATTTTTGTCAATGGTCCTCTAAAATGTGGGTTTTTTCATAAAGGGCTTTCCGTTTTGACACAATACTTACCATGAGTGAGTGAGACCTCTTATACTCTTACTATGTAAGTACAAAATATACTTTTCACAATATTTTGTTAGTTTGGTCATTGAACACGTTATCTAAAAATATTATTCACAAAGTTTCCAAAAATTAATAAAATAATATCTCCATTTTTTTTTCTGATAACATCGACTACTAAATCAGTCCATTTGCTTGTGTTATTATGACCATATTTCTTTGAAAGCCTGTGACTTCATAGTGCCTTCTAGAAATATGTTTCCGGATAATTATGTTGTGGCTTGATTCGCAAACTATGGCTAGTACTGTGACAATGCTAGATGTGACGCCAGAAGCTTCAGAATACTTCAACCCTGTTGTGTTCAAGTTGAACCCAGCTTTGCCTCCTCTGTATTTATATCGACATTTATTTAATTATTTTTTACAGATAATTCCAAAAATTTTTTTTTGAATATAGTGTAAAATGAAAAAAAAAATTTTTTCACTTTATATTCGTATCTTAACTATCGATAGGCGTAATAATATTAAAGGTAAAAAATATTCCTGCATTCGCTTACATTGTGGTTTGTGTGTGTCTGTTATTTCAAAACAATCTGCTAAAGTTATTTTTCTTTTAGAGAAAATACGGAAAAGAGATGAAAGTACCAAGAAGTATTTTCACATTTTATTAAATTATCTGCTAAATGATTACTATTGTCAAATACTATTTATATACATGTTTTTATACATAAGCTGACATGTACTTTTTATTTTTCTATTTTGCTAGTTTATTATTTATTTATAATGTATTTCATATTGTTTCTACTCCCTAACACTTTCACAACGTATGATGAAATTTTTATACTCTTTTCTAACTACAATAAAACACTAAAAAAATAATTTAAATATGTTTCTTTAATGCAAAACAGACAAAAAATATTACTGAATACCGCATGATGTCTAATAAAAGAAATCTGAAATTATATTAATTATTAATTTAAAAAAAACGATTCTTTAACATTATTTTTTTCGAAATTTACAATAAAATTTTGCTATATATTTTTTTGATGACTTCGACTTCGTACGGTATTCTACGATATAAAAGTATAAATTTCAAAATTTCTCGATTTTTTTTATCTCGAAGCTCAGTCTCAAATTGGCTAACAGGTCCTGCTATTAGACTCAAGTAGGAAAGGGCGAAAAGGAGGCAGACGGTACACATCGACTTCGCGGCCGTCTGACACTTCGGTGTCCGCCGCGCCCAGTGAAGACCCCCTACCAGTACGTGTGTGCGGCGTTCACATACAGCGATGTTACTCTCAGAGTTACTGACAGACGGACATTAGTTTTATACAAGAAGACGATTAAATCTTTGGGTAATGCTGATGAAATAAGAAACCTAAAAACATACATGCTTTTTCAAAAAGGAAAACTATAAGAACCTGATTTGTCTTAAATGCCTATGCAGTTGTCAAAGGGGATACTTGGTAAAGGTGTATATGTACATATCTGCTGTATCGAAAAGTTGCTTAATATCTGAATATTTCTTTCGTATGGGAACCAGAGATAATGATATGTTATTCTTAGGATATTTTACTAATTCACACTACCTAATTGTTAAAAGTTATTCCAGGAATTATGAGGTTAGTTTTAGAAAAAGATTTGAATATTTTGACAGCAAAATTGATAGATAAATTTCTTCATTATTGTGGGTAATTTGATCGCCTTCCTGTATAAAATTTCAATATTATAATCGCGGCACGCTTGATGGCCGTTTTTACACGACTGGTTTTGCTGGTTTTTTTTTAGTGCGCTTAATATTGGATAACGAACTGTTAGATGAATAACTAAAGAAAAATAAAGAGAAAACGAGCAAAACCAGTCGTGTCAAAATGGCCATCATAGCGTATCGCAACTCTAGTCATTTATTTCGTATCTTCATTTTTTGTTGGAAGAGGTATTTGTTTCTCAAATATTTTTTTTATAGTTTAAAACAAACTTACTTTACTTAGTTGTTCTATAATTAGTCTTGTGTATATAAAACTCGCTGTGTGGTAACGTCTGCAAAACAAAATATAATCTAAATCAATGAGGCTTTAAATGTCTGCAGGGTGTTGGCTGCCAAATACTGTTTGCTTTACAAACTTATTATATCTTTGAGTGTTGTATCATTGTTGCGCTTACGCTGTGGTGCTACGGTGTTGTTCAAATATATTATTTTACTGTAATAATATATTTATCTATAAATATTTTGTGTCCCTGTATCTTATATTGGAGTTGCTTTTTTTCCCTATTTATTGAATAAGACTGTCGTAGATCCAAGTGTTGTAAATGTATATTAAAAGGATGTCACTGATTTGTGTTTTGTGTTTTATATTATGTGTTGAAATGATACAGATCTTACGATTTCAGCGAATGCCAACACACTGCACACATTTCCTTTGGTAAATTATTTTAATTGGCAAGCGATATACAGCATTTGACGGTCAATTTTTTTGCTATCAGTACCCAATATTCTTTTCATTTAATAATGAAAATTGAGAAAATGAAAATTATGTATTTTCTCATAATTTTGTTGTAAGTTGAGATCGGTATATCAGTCATTGAGTGATCTTAAACAGGCTCTAAATTAAATCGAACGGTCATGACATCCCTAAATACAAAGAACGCACAGGACATTGTAGACTTACATACATAAATACTCATATACATTTACTTTGTGTTATGGTGGTTCACTGTAAAATTGAAATGAACTAATTTTGACTTCGAAAATTTTAAACTTCGATTTTCGAAGTCAAACTGAACTGTTTATTTGGAATATTTTTAATGTGCGGATAAATTTAGTTCATGTTTGTGGTGGCCAGTAACATAAAATTATACATTTTACATTACACGTTGGGTCTACATTTATAAAAGCATATATTTTATTGGCATGTCTGGCACACATTCTACTCATACACTACGTCACTGCTAGCAAACTATCACAGATAATATATTTTTATCATGTTTTTTCGAAGTTTCTATTCGTTTCAAGTGTCTATGTTTTCGTTTCAGCAGATTTTTCAGGATTGCTTGTTTCTGTTGTAAAGCTTCTGTTATATGTGTAGATAGTATAGGTAGGAGTATATTTATGTAAGAGTATATATCTAGGATTTTGAAAGTAAATGTGTTTAAATATTTGTGTGTAGTCGTGTATATCTCAGAACCTGACAGTTTTAGTGATATTTTTGTGATTTTATTTCATAACTGGGTATATTTTAAGTGTAATTTAAATATTTTTAATTGTGAGTGTTTCAAAAAATATATATTTAGCACATATATGTTAGAAATTATTTATTATTATATTTAACATTTAATATATAAATTGCAATATATATTATATAAAACTGCCAGTTTTAATCCTATCCTAAGTTGTTCATGTAGGAATATTATTTAATTGTAAAATATATATTGTGTTTGCAAAACCCAGCTAGAAGTGTTTTGATGGAGTGTATCAATGGATGTCTCACAATAAATACATGTATAATTCGATAATAACGTATCGTTTTCTGTTTACAGCAAGCATGTGGTAAATACATTCCTGCCGGGAGCACAGTGCAAGGAAACCAAACCGGTGTTGCGATGGACGGGACTTACTTAGTGGAAGCATCATTTTAGGGACCGTCCACTAGCCATATGGAGAGCTACGTATAACCCACGCGAGTGATATACTCACGGACTTGAAAAGTCTAGTCGATAACTAGCAAAAAATACCCTCTCGGAGGGTTGCACTCACACCACAATTATTAGTATTATGAATCTGTGTAATTTTAATGTTCTAAGTCTAACACTGCCTAACATTAAAAAATATCAGATTTGTATATTGGATTGAGAACGAACACAGAGTTTACACTGTGATTTTCAAAATGGAATACTCCATTTCTTGTTCCATTCCATTTTTAAAAGACTTTCGAGATGCCATTCCAAGTTACGATTCTCGGAATGCGCTCTGAAATGGAAGAAATGAGGAAATGGAATGCATTTCTGGATTGTGACATGAAAGAGTTTTTGGAAATTTGAGGATTATGCTCTTTATCTTTAACGGAACATAAAGTTCTTTCGCGTCCTCTCCGTGTTGTTTATTTTATCCGTACTAGTAATAAAACAGTATTAATTAAGATTTTAAATGTTAATAAGGAACGGATTGATATTATATCTCGCTTCTTGTAACAACGAGGTAAATTATGTGAAAATCGTTATCGTCTGTGAACTTTCGTGTATTGAGAGGTGTTTTTAGAAAAGACAAAATAGATTCAAATTTCAGTATAGTCAATAGTTATTGGAATCATATCAATATTAGGCAGTTATATAGATGTACCGGTACGACAAATTTATGGTAAATTTTGTTCATGGTTGAAGTCATTTCTGGGGGTCCTAAGTTAAAATTAGCAGGTTTTTAAATATGTATAATAGTATTTTAATGTTCTAGTCATCAAGCTATTTGATAATACTTCAAGAAAAATGTCAATAAAATTGTTTCACATTGGATAATTAATTACCTTATATATCTTTGCAAAGAACGAAAAGTGAGAATTTTCTAGTCATAAGTCAATGTGATGGGATTTTAATTTATTTAAATACATATTATAATTTATTTATGTTTAAGTTATGTCACTATTTTATCGAATGTATTTAGTCCCTATTATATTAATTTTAAGATGCTATACATTTATTGTCAGATAGATATATAACAAAAAAATATAGTTTCCGTTGAAAAATATAAGTTAACGTTTATTAATTTGATTTTTATCATTATTAGAATCGGACCTTAAAATGACTTGAATTGTGAACATATCACTTGAGGTCCCAACTTCTAAATAGAATGTTAATTTACTATCATTTATTCACTAGAAATCTAGTGCCTTCAAATCGATTATTTCCATTAAATCGTTGCTCTGTGTTAGTGAGGCGTAAATGTTAGAGTAAAGACATTGTGACCGGCAGCCGTCACGCATTTGAAACGACTATGACTAGTTTGGTCACAAAATTTGTCATACAGTGAAAATGCATTTGTCAAAAATGAAAAAAATTATATTGCATTGGTGAATGTTTGTCACATGTTGATTACATGTGTCAGACATTTGTCACATGTGTGATTTGAAAATTAACGCTCAATTGTCACCGTGATTTCACTGTGTAATGAATTATTTTAGACGCGCGACGAAATATATATTTACAACACGTATTCGTATGTCTAATAGAGGCCCCCTATCATAGATCAGTCTTATGATGCATTAGTAAATAATAATGTTATAATAGATAGATGAATTTATGTGGTTACTTAGAAATTTATTTAATTATATGTTAATAATAGTAATAAGACGATAAGTAGCTCTAAGAAAATTTATTGCATTGAATGCATGATTTCAAATGTAGATACTGTATTTTTTTCACCATGCTTTTTTTTTAAATTGTATAATTAAGGTCATCAATGAAATAATTTGATATTGATGATGAACGAAGACATGCGATGAATTGCTAGACTTCGATTATTTAAAAATTAAAAATATTAAACAACATAATATTATTAAATTGTTTCTAAAACTAAAATTTTGAAATTGACTTCAATTTACTGAAGTTTATATTGCTTGTACGGTCTATTCAAATTTTAAAGGAAGAATTTTCTTCCAATTTCTTTTTAATAATTCCTATAAATAAATAGTCTACATAATAATTAGTAGACATAAGCGTTATTTAAAATATTCTTACAATTACTACGGGTTCTTGAATGGTGCCTCAGAATCAGTGGACCATTGAATCCAAATAATTACTTTTTTTAAATCCTATAAAAAGCATGGTTATTATCTTTTATTTTTAATTTATTTTTATTATTCTCGTAGACTTTACGAAACCGAATTCGATGCAAAAAAATGTTTCTTCCAAAATAATGCCACAATTTCTATAAAGTATAATGAGAAATGTGTACTATTCAATAAAATTTGGTAATATTGTAAGTATTTTAGGAATCGAGATTAAAATAAATATAAAATAAATCTTGATCCTTGTTTCTGTCGATGATTGTATGGATAAAAACAGATACCTACCTATTAGATTTTTTTGTTATTATTTACGACTTGCACAGTTAAGACATTTTGTTTATAAACATAAATGTGGCAATACTGGCAATAAAAATCTAGAATGCTATGACTGAGATGGGCATTGTAAGGATTGTAATTTAGTAATTTAAATAGATAATTTGAAATATATTTATAATTTCAATTGGGTTTGATTTTGATAGAACTAAAATTATCATTGTCTCTTGACGAAATTTTACCAAAATGTCTTAAAAGTGTGTGCCGGATTTCTTATATAGCATAATAATATTATGTTGTCCATATCCCTGTGATTCTATGGCTGTTTTACCTTTAATTGTTTTGGTTTCTTGGTTTCTATCGAAGTCATAATATTTTTAATGAACTGTACTATCGTAGTTCAACGAAGTCGATCTAGGAGGCGTGATAATGTACTATGACGTTTGGTAATGATATTTAAAATAAAACCAATAACTTCGAACATTTTAACAGTTTTAACCAAGTCTAATATTTCATGAAAATATTATTGGACTTCTTGTAATTTACAGCGTTTAAATGCTTTTATCTGAGAATCATAATAATTAAAATTAATAATTGACATGGTCGAATCATTCTGTTTAATTAATTGTGGACTGTCGAATTTGACAAATTTGATTTGACTTTGATCAAAATTTTATAAAAGTGTTACTTATTATTGTTATTTGGACTTGCAACAATAATAATAATAAGACTAATTCGTAACTCTAATCAGGTTATCGAAAATAATGAAATATAATTTATAAATACCTATCTAATATATTTGTTTTATTATTCACATTTGTGCTATCAGATAATTTTGTTTTAAAGTAATTACTTATTATTATTTGTGAACTGTTTCGTTATTATGATTAAATTAATTAATTCTAAATAGAATAAATATCACTGCCTAAAATTTAAATCTTTCTCAAAACTTTGAGATTGAGTAACACTTTTACGAAATATTGTCGTTTTAATAAAAATAATTCACAACATAATAAGAATAATTACTGTGTGTTTTCAAGACTGTGTTGTTTAAGTACTTAATAAAAATCTATTTAATGGGTGGACGTGCTTTGATGTATCCAAAAGTCTAGTACGCGCATTTTAATTTTAATATATTTATAAAGACTGTTCAATATCTCTACTTATCAAAATAGTCTCACAATTAAGTCCACATTTGTCCAGATTTTTGGATTTTTACCCTACCTACATAGTAATTTTTAACAATTAAATTCGATAAAGTAATTCAATTCTCCTTCTCTTTGCAACATTTGAAAGAAGTAAATCGATCAATACACAATCACTACTAGTAATCTATGTTATTATAAAAATAATGTAATAATAAAAATAAAATACAAATCTATTTTTGAATAAATAATAGATTTTGTAACAAATTTATTATTTAATAAAGTATTAATTTATTTAGTTAATGATAAATCTGAGTACGTCCATTCCTATTGTTGTGAATTACGAATGAAAGTATGTGTTGTCGGACCAATATGGCAAACTTCGAGTGTAGAGCGTTTCTAGTGTAGATGGCCTTAGAATAGGCTGAAGACGACTGCAACTTGCCTATTTATGAACATTCTAATTTCAAAATTAACGCACAATACGGCGAATTTTAAAACACTGCTTATCATAACAGTACAATTTTTACGCACATTAAAACAGAAGTTCTTAATTTGAATTTCGACTTAATGATAATAATATTTGAACTAGTCGGTTTTAAAATATTTACGACTAGTCAACTACAATGTTGGATCTTATAATAGGATTTAATAATATAAAGATCCGCCTATTTCGTTTGAGTAAGGTGATTGAAAAAATACATGCACACACATAATCACACCTTTATCAATGAAGGGTTAGGCAGATGTGAATTAACACCCACATTTCACGAATCATTGTATTTGGTCCCACGTAATAGCGGGTGAGTCTATTGCCGTATTCCTGGCACTATTAGTGACTCGAGCCGTGCATCTGAGGCTGAGTCTGGGCTGTATATATCTATCTGATGTTAAACAGCCCTATCCCTTAGTCGCCTTGTATGATACTGGATGGGATGAGATGGAGTGGCCGAAATTCTACTCTTACATGATTGGTACTACTCTTAAATGATTGGTGAAATGTGGATGTTATTTCATCTCTGCCTGACCCTCCGGGGATAGAGGCGTGATTGTGTGTGTGTGTGTGTAATAAAATAATACCAATTAAATTCTTTAAAAAGTGGTTTTATTTTAATGAATAATAGCGTAAACTTACGACAGCATTATAACCTATTGTGCCCAAAACATATAACAACTTTGTTTATAATAAATAAATAACCGTAGGCTATATTGTATCTCTGCATCACCCTTAAGGTTGTTTGTTAGATAATGCCTTTAGCATTAAGTCCGCATTTGTACAAAGTTACTGTGGATGATGATGATGAAATAAATAAAAACGCTAGTGTCATTTCTGCGCGGCTTAAAAATGGCTACTACTTCCAATAATGTATTATAAACTGTTGATATGTCGTCCGTACTCTAAAATGGCGGCAAAAAATGATAATGAAAGTCATCATTTTACGCACCAATCAGAGACGCGACAGTGAAAATAATAATAAATTTTAAATAAATAATAAATATTAATTGAAATAAATAATAATATAAATCATATAACTTAATAATGTTGACGTATTATTAGTAATTAGCTATAACTTTTTTATACTTAGTATTCGCGCCATTTTTGAAAGTCGCCATCTTTGTGTAATAATAGATTACGTCATTGACTACTTTGCTATTAGTTGACATTTACGTACATCCCATGACATGCTGACATTGATAATTTACAGAATAATATTAGCTTACTAGCTAGTCGTCTGTGTAAAATACCGTATATAGGACTAACAGCGGTTCCAATGTCGTCAATCTAAGTTTATTTTTAATCCTGATGTTTGACAATAGATCGATCGACGCATAATTGGTATTCCAATATGTCCATCTTGCCACCCTAACAAAAAAAACTGTCTGTTGTTACAAACGGCAATCTATAAACGTCGATTCATCCTCTCGAAGATCGAATACAAAAATGGATTGGTATTTATTGAAATAGTAAAATCAAGACATTAATTTATCAATACTGGATTACGAAATACAGATCGAAAATTTAAAAAGGGGCCGTAAGGAATTAAACCTTTCCATCCATTATGAAATTTAACAAACACCTTATTTGGCCCCATTTTTTTATGTCACTTAGGCTATGTTGAGTCGTGTTCAGCCTCAGCTGAGTGTACGAGTGGTTGGTTTAGTTCTTAAAGCTATGGATTGTCGACAATTAAAAATGTTTTAAGGCTCTCGGTTTTGAACCTTTAGCTTAATTCTTTGTTATTTTGAAAAAGAAATAAACATAATTGTAAATAATAATGTTGGTATTATTTTTACTTTAACAAGTAAATTCGCCGAACAATAATTCTCATTTAAAATGTTAGTACCTATTTGCAAAATATCTTGTCGAAAGTATCTTAAAAGAGCTTGTAAGGGCGGTTTCACATAATCCGATCCGATATCGGTGTTGGACGACGATAGCCGATATCCGATAGTCAACACCATGTGCTGTTTTCACAAATATCCGATAAAATCGGTCCGATACTTCAAAGTTATGTCCATTTAGTCGATAGTAGACTCAAAAAAAATATCCATAAGCTCAACCACAGACTCCTTAGAAATCTTAACCATTGAATATGACTTAGAATTTTTTTAATATGACTTTCCTACATAGGCCAACACGTGCATGGCTTAGATGTCGCCCTCACACTGTGCAGAATATACGAGCAAGAACCAAGCGGTTCGGAGACTCTTTTCTTTGCCGCACCACCAACACCTGGAATTCATTACCAGCACACGTGTTTCCTTCTTCCTACAGTCCCGGGTCCTTTAGCGGGGCGTGAAAAAGCATCTGATGAGGCCGCCAAGCTGAGTGCCACCATTGTAACATTACTTAGTGTCTGTAATTAAGACCCTCTTTCCTGAGACTTTGCTTTTAGCTTACCATTAGGCGAGGTGAAGTCAAGTTGGCGTGTCCTATAGTAAAAAAAAGGACATGACATTTGTTTTTATTTTTATATTGCTGTTGTGGTGATTGATATCCGATATTGTGCGAACACAGCAGTGTGAGCTCCGATAACTGATATACTCATACATTTTACTTCCTGTCGGAACAGACACCGAAATCGGATCGGATAGTAGGAAAACGCTCTAAGAGATAGCTGGATACAGTCAGCATCAGATTTATCTTGACTACAAAGTCTCAAAATAATGACAATACTGTTGATTGATGGCGCTTAGTGGAACCTGCTTAAACATATTAAATAAGACACTTTGTTCTTTTCCACTATATTTTATTTTTCACCTGACCGGTTTCGCCTCACAGCATGACGCTCTCAAAGGTTTGTTTGCGGTTAGTTAACCGCCAACACAAACAAACCGTTTAGGTGAAAAATAAAATATAGTGGAAAAGTACAACGTGCCTTATTTATAACATAACATAAAAATATCACTCACGCCTATATCCCCGAAGGGCAATTTTAATACCAAGATATTAAGAGGAAGTCAAAATGTTTTTTTTTATTATTATATCATTTATTTCAGAATAGAAATCCATAGGTACAATGATTGTTAGTATCACAACTCAATAAACTATGTAAGTACATCTTATCCACTACTTAACAAAAAAAAAAAATTTAAAGTTATATTGATTTAAATAATATTATCGTCTACCTACCCAATATAAGAACAACCAGTCAACAGAAAGGGAGGAAAACCAAGGTATTAAGATCATTTTGAGTACTTTATTCGTCAAGATCCATTTTATGATGCTGACTGTATCTATCTACCTAAAACGCCCCACCAGCATCTAGAAAGAGCTTATCAGCGCCTAAAAAGAGTTGTTATATTATAAAAGGTAGGTGTATAATGACGTGGGAAGATTTTGTGGTATGAAGGGATGGACATGGTGGGCTGTTGTCTATACCTATAATTCCGATAAAAAGAATTGGCGGCCTAAGATAGATACTGAATACCAGTACTTTTGAGTGATGAAGTACTCTGCCCTAATTTTATTCAGAATCACATTTTTTTTAATACTAATGGATGCTCACAACATAATAAAAATGCATAACTATTTAAATTCCAATTGTATTGCTATAGTAGTTTAAATTTTAGTTATTGTGTCATAAAATAAATTGATATTCCTTCCCACTGTGTATCGAACATTATTATTTTTAAACTTGTTATAGCGCCATCTACCGATTTATATTATAACTAACAGACCTCGTACAGCGCTACAGTACTACTACTTAGCCATTCATACATACATTATTATTTCTAAACTTGTTATAGCGCCATCTACCAATTTCTACTAAAACTAACAGACCTCGTATAGCGCTACAGTACTACTACTTGGCCATCCATAATTATAAACATTAGACGGGATCTCTGCGCTGTGTTGGTGTAAAGTTTAAACATTAGACGGGATCTCTGCGCTGTGTTGGTGTAAAGTTTAGTATTTACTACGATAGATGGCAGAAGTGTATTTATTATTGATAGCGTTAATACATATTACTAAAATATTTAATGAATTTTGAGACGACTAAAGAAGTAAGATGAATGAATAAAAGAAGTGTGAAATTTTCAGTTTGAGAACCTCATCAGTTGCTTTGTCACGCTCACCTTAAAGAACCCGGGACTGTTGGAAGAAAGAAATCCGTGAGCTGCTAAGAAATTCCAGGTCTTAATGGTGCAGTAAAGGAAGTATTCTTCACCAAGCTGGTTCTTGATGTGATATTCTACACGAGTAACATCTAAGCCCTGCTCGTGATACAGTCAGTTTTAGATAATTCATTTTGCTTATTATTTATTGAATATAGTTTTAAACTTTGCACAGACTCTGTGGCGTGCGTTAGTGATCAGCCGCTACACAGGAGGCGCCGAGTTCGATCTCCGCTCGTTGCAAATTACATGAATATATACGGGTTTATAGCCGCGGTAGCCTAGTGGTATGGGTAATGGACTGCTGAGACGAGGTCTCGGGTTCGATCCCAGGTTTTACCATGGCACACACCAATAACTTTTCGATGCTTTTCGGAGTCATGTGTGTATTCATCGCAGGTTTATAAGTGCCCGTTTAATGGCAATAGGCTCGCCACCTTTTTTTTTTTTTTACGTGCGCAAAATCCCCACGGATACCTCCCCACCGGAGCCAGTGGAGGAGGTTATGTCGGACTCGAACCGACTAAAACTCACGCCGTCTGTGGGTCGTTTTGGTTGCCGAAGGTGAGGTTGACAGGCATATACCGGCCGACCCAGGGCCATCTCTCGCGATCTGGCCCTCGTCTCGGGTGTGGGGACTACAGAGTCCCCAACTCGACCCCGGAAACGGGGAGGCGCGCCAGGCGCGCCACCGCCGCGGCCTGCTTCTGCCAGGGTGACAGGTGTCTCCACCTGTCACCCCCAGGCCGGCACTCATGGGGGGCGGAGGTCGTTCACCGACCTCCGACGCCCGAGTTGCCTTCGTACGCGGGCAGCTTGGCTTGCGATCCTAGGCTCGCCACCTATTACATTGGGACCTAAACATTAACTGGCGGAATGTGTGTGCTAGCACCTATGACTACCCCTTCGGGGATATAGGCGTTTATGTTATGTTATAAATTGGTCTGCTCGTGCCTCGGAGAGTACGTTAAGCCGTCACTCCCAGTTGCCATACGAACATCTATGGCAGTCGTTACGGGTAGTTGAAGCCTTAAAAAGTCCAAGAACTGGTCTAACTGCAATGCTCTGGTATCGACAATGGGTTACGGAGGTCAGTTCACGCGGAGGCAGTCGCTTTACGGAAAACATTTGCAGTCAGACTAGTAAAACGGATCTGACACTGAAATGAAATGAAATGAAATGAAATGAAATGAAATGAAATGAAATGAAATGAAATGAAATGAAATGAAATGAAATGAAATGAAATGAAATGAAATGAAATGAAATGAAATGAAATGAAATGAAATTAAATGAAATTAAATGAAATGAAATGAAATGAAATGAAATGAAATGAAATGAAATGAAATGAAATTAAATGAAATGAAATGAAATGAAATGAAATGAAATGAAATGAAATGAAATGAAATGAAATGAAATGAAATGAAATGAAATGAAATGAAATGAAATGAAATGAAATGAAATGAAATGAAATGAAATGAAATGAAATGAAATGAAATGAAATGAAATGAAATGAAATGAAATGAAATGAAATGAAATGAAATGAAATGAAATGAAATGAAATGAAATGAAATGAAATGAAATGAAATGAAATGAAATGAAATGAAATGAAATGAAATGAAATGAAATGAAATGAAATGAAATGAAATGAAATGAAATGAAATGAAATGAAATGAAATGAAATGAAATGAAATGAAATGAAATGAAATGAAATGAAATGAAATGAAATTAACGCTAAGATGAAGAAGCAGTGAGTAGGGTAGCCAGAGCACACTGGAGAATTTGTGCTGTCAGTGGGAAGACTAACGGCGTGTCCTGCTTTGTCTTCTACACTGACGGTACAGAAACTCTGTGCTTACAAGGTCGGCAGCGCATGTGTGGCTTCTCTGGCGTTACACACGTCTATAGGCCACGGTAACTACTTCCATCTGGTGGGCCATGTGCTTGTCTACCACCTGAGTAGTTTAAAAAAAATGAAATTTTAAACATCTCTATAATAACTTCCATTTGCCGAACAATTCGCCTGGCCACTGTTGAATATGCAGTCTATGTTATCAGTAACAAAATCACATCATTTAATTGTTCATCTCATCAGCGATACAGCATCGATGATCAAGATTATTTCGTAACTGCATCCTCATCTCGGTACAAAATAAAAAAGTTAACTCTTGTAATGGGGCTGCCATGTTTAAAAATAGTTTTTAACTATACCTTATGAATATTGTTATTAAACGAAGCGTTGGTGTGTCTGAGTGTTTGTAGAAAATGTATTTTTGAGGTAGGTAGGTACTTATTCCCAATTCCCCCCAAAATATATTTGTTCACGATTCTTCTAGAAATTTAAAAATCCGTACCTACTCAAGCATAAATTGCTTGTTTAAGGATTTATTCTCCATTATGATGCTATACGGATGAGGCTCTGATGCAAACTATCCTCCTGGGGTCAAAGGATAGTCACCCTCGTAAAAGTCAATAATGAAACAGTAGGGAAGTGTACTTCAGGAACCAGTGCAAGTTTTTTTTAATATAGGACATGACAATTAGACTTTGCCTCGCCTGATGGTAAACTGAGGCGAAGTCTCAGAAAAGAGGGTCACCATTAGATACATATAGCATGTTACAATGGTGACACTCAGCTTGACGGAAGAAGAGGGTGGGACTAAATTGTAAGAGCTCGTCATAACATTCACCATGGTTCAGACGGTTAAATACCGCCTGGGGTGCATCTCTACGCATCTGTAAAGGCTCTAGGGTTTTCGTGACCTCAGTATTCCCAATAATGCGGACCGCACGTCGCTGCAACCTGTCGAAAGCACTCAGTAAGTACTTAGCAGAGCCAACCCAGAGATGCGAGCAGTATTCCACACAGTAGCAAATTTGTGTCTTGTAGAGAAGACACCGCTACTCCAGCGTGAGAAAACGTCTCACTCTGTTGAGGACTCCGAGTTTACGCGAAGCTGTTTTAGAGTATCACTCTCGATATAGTTTTTGTTATTCAAGTTATTGATCAGCAGGTCCTAAAAGTTCACTATATTGGAGTCCTATTAAATTAGGACAATATTTTGTCTTGCAGTGAAATTTACATGAAATTAGGATCTTCTTAGTAGATTAATTGTTGTAATTCTGCTCATATGAGTGCCTATTCTTAGATTTTTTTATACTGCTTAGGTGGCAGATAAGCACACGGCTCGTCTGATGGAAAGTGGTTACCGTGACCTATGAATGTGTGCAACACTAGCGCAGTCACCCCCGTGCTACCGACCCTGTAAGAACGGATTATCTGTAGTTTTTTTATTATAGGAAACTATTGAGATCTACTGGACATTATTAAAGTTATTCGTTTCTAGCAGAATTGCTTGATAGAATGATGAATGATGCAGAATTGCTTGAAGAGTATGAAGGTAATTTTTTTTCGTGAACTGCATAGTATTCAATGAAATTTTAAAGCAATTAGTATGCAAACTATCCAAGTCGCTGTAAGACTGATATATATGGGAAGATTTTATTGTTTCCAGGTCAGGTTCGGTAGCTTAATGGTCAGAGCATTCCACCTGTATGGGAAAGATCGTGGGTTCGAATCCGGCATGATTTGATTCAATTTTTGTCCTATTTAATCGAACTGCGTAGTATTTATTATATGCTCGAGACAGGTTACTGCATTATTGGGAGTTCTGGATTCACTCAATTTATTTAGACATTCGATTTTTGTGTCTGGACCAATATTGAACCTGGAAGAGTGACTGGCAGATAATAATGAACATTTACCCTTTTATGTGGAACAAAAAAATTATGTATGCAGGTTTCTAATACTTTTCTGCCTACCCTTTGTAAGAAAATACATACATACATACATATAATCACGCCTTTGTCCCCGGAGGGTTAGGCAGAGGTGAATTAACACCCACATTTCACCAATCATTGAATTTGGTCCCACGTAATAGGAGGTGAGTCTATTGCCATCTTCTGGGCACTATTGTTGACTCAAGCCATGCATCTGAGGTGAGTCTGGGCTGTATCTGTCTAATGTTCAACATACAAGCATCATTATACAATATAAACTATTAAATTGAACAAAATCAAGTAAAACCGCGTTAGTTAACGAGTACACCACACTAACTGTTAACTCCTTAGTATATTCACACACACACGCACACAAGAAGTGTTCACGACATATGTACACATACGCACACATGCACACAATAATTGTGGAGAGAATATAAAAAAAATTGCGTTAAGTGTGCCTTACTTGCGCGCGGTGAGGCGCGTACACGTGCTGGCAAGATTGGATACAGATGTAATTTTTTTTTAGAATATTTAGATGAATCTGATATTTAATTTCAGATTTTAAATTTGGAATTTATTATTATTTCAATATATTATTAATACAATTGGTTTACATAGAAATGTAAATTTTTGGTCTAGAGGATCATGTCAGATAGGTATTTTTATTTTTTTATTTTTTATACTACTTAGTTGGCAGACAAGCACACGGCCCACCTGATGGGAAGCGGTTACCGTGGCCTATGGACGTATGCAACACCAGGGGTGTTACACTCGCGCTGCCGACCATGAAGAAACCTTCTGATACCCCTCTTGAAGAACCCCATATTGTAGGCGCTTGGGAAAACCGCAGCAGGGAGGTCATTCCACAGCTTGAGTGTGCGTGGGATGAAGTTTCTTTCATACCGCACAGTGCGTACCGTCTCAGGTCGCAATGTGTGGGGATGAATTCCCTGCCTATGGCGAGAGGTGCGATGATAGAATGTAGCTACGGGCATAATGTCAAACAATTCATCTGAGCACAAACCATTGTATAGGCGGTAGAACACACACAGTGAGGCAAAATCCCTCCTAAGACTAAGAGGTTTCACTCTACCTGTGAGTATCTATGGGATTGTCAACCAGCCTCAATGCCCGTCTTTGCAACGAGTCGAAGGGGTCAAGCTGGTATGCAGGTGCTCCAGCAAAAAGGTGACAGCAGTACTCCATGTGAGGCCGGACCTGTGCTTTATAAAGAAGGAGTTGCTGCCCCACAGTGAAATACTGCTTCGCCCTGTTGAGCACTCCGAGCTTTCTTGATGCCAACTTAACCTTGTCCTGCAAATGACTTCGGTATTGGACGTCACTGGAGATATCGACACCAAGGATCCCGATACTCGGGGAGATGGTAAGCGGTGTGCCCAGGAATTGCGGCGCTACAATGAATGGGGTTTTCTTAGCGGTGAATACACATACTTGTGTCTTAGTGGGGTTGAATTGGACTAGGTTTAGTCGACCCCAATCGGACACTCTAGAGAGAATAGTCTCGATTTCAGACACAAGTTGTTCGCGACTCTTCTCCACCTCGAACTGAGGGATATTTGCACGGCCCGTGTAACACGTGTCCCCGGTACTGTCGTCCGCATAACAATGAATGGAGCCATCAGACAGCATGTCATTGATATGCAGCAGAAACAGCGTCGGAGACAACACGGAGCCTTGTGGGACACCAGCGTTTATGTTCATGCGGTCCGAGCAGCTGCCGTCGACGACGGCTTGGATGCTTCTGTTGGACAAAAAGCTGGAGATCCATTCGCACAATCCCTCGGGGAGTCCATAATATGGCAACTTCGTAAGAAGACCTTTGTGCCAGACCCGATCGAAGGCCTTCGCCACATCGAGGCTGACCGCTAGTGCCTCACCGCGACTCTCGATGGCTTGCGCCCACCGGTTTGTGAGATACACAAGAAGGTCACCGGTAGAGCGACGGTGGCGAAAACCGTACTGTCGGTCGCTCAGTAGATCGTTTCCTTCAAGGTACCTCAGGAGTTGTGTATTAATAACATGTTCTGATCTCCGTTGTATGTTTGGAAAGATATTTTAGTGCGTCACTTTTCCCAAGCGACTACAATATGGGGTTGTTCAAGGAGGATATTAAGAGGTTCTTGGTCGGCGGCACGATTGTGACCCACCTGGTGATGCACACGTCCATAGGCCACGGAAACCACTTTTCATCAGGTAGGCTGTGTGCTTGTCTACCACCACCTAAGTGGTATAAAAAAAAACTTATGCAAAAGTTGTTGGTGTCTGTAATGGTGACCCTATTTCCTTATAATTTATTTTCAGCTTTTCATAATAATTGAGGTGTTCAATACTGAAAAAAAAATGCAACTTTAAATTCCCCTAAATTGGTTTTTTGACTTCTTTTTGTTATTAAAAAAATGACAACTCTATAATAATATAATGATCTGCTACACTGAAATATTCTTATGTCAACTAGTTTTAATTTCTCGCGCCACCCGAAAACGCTCCATACAAAATCGTACTTGCGAGTGACGTCACACGCCAATCGCACTTTGTGCAAATTTTATTATATTTTATTTTACAATTTTAGGGAAACTTACAGCTAAAAAAGGTTCAATATTATATAATTAATAGTATGAAGGCCAATTATCAGTTTCCACATTTAGGTATTATCACATCTTTACATACTAATGCTCAAAAAACTCTCAAGACAAATTAAGTTATTTTAGAAATAAGGAAACTATATTAGAGATAGTGGAAATCATTCAAAGTATTGATCATATAGTGCTTTCTTCATTCTAATAACACTAGAGCAAAATAAATCCACACCAACCTCCCGATATGCCACATTAAGAGAACGACATGCTCGCAATAGGTATGAATGTTGTCTGTATATAGTTCTTGCTATAGGGACGTACAATAAGTTCGGCCTGCGCAGAAACAATGATGGTGCGTATAGGCCCACCTTAGATACCAGTTCTGGCAACGCAGTTGTATCTACCATTAAATAAAGACATTAGAAACGTTATGTCCGATATTTTTCTACGCTCAGCTAAAGGCAAAATATGAATGTTTTTGCAGCGTGTATGATAATCAGATAAATGTATAGAGTGCTAGCGAATATAGCATTTATTTCGGTCTACGTTGCGTTTACACGTATATTGTTTTTAATAAAAGTCATTTGAAATTTTATGATGAATCTAAAAATTTAAAAATTGGGACTGAATTTGAATGTTTTTATTTTAACTTATTCTATGAATTAAAAATAATAAAAAGTCATAGTTTCAGTTTAGTTAAGCAATATCTTATTTCGCAAAGTATATTTTTTTCAGAATAATACCATATTAAGCGGTATCGCTACTTATAGCGGTAAAATCGGACGACCTTATCAAACAGCCTATTCACCATGAGGGCCAGATCGAGAGAGATGGCCCTGGGTCGGCCACCCAGGCCAAGGCGAGGGATATACCTGTTAACCTCACCTTCAGCAACCAAAAACGACCCACAGGTGGCGTGCATTTTGAACAGTTCGAGTCCGACATAACCTCTTCCACCGGCTCCAGTTTGGGTGTATCCTTGGAGATTTTGCGCACGTAAGAAAAAACCTATTCACGCAAACAACATCGTCCAGAAACAATAGGTTTAATAAATCATTACAACATACAACTGACGTGTTCTCAAACAACAAATAATTCTTTAATATCCGCATGCCAACCTCCTGTCAACTCAAACACTAATGCCGCTCGCCTGTACGTAGCGGGCAGCCGTTCCGTCTGGCCACAGATGGCTGACAGAGCGAGAAGTTCAAATCTCCCAGCGTAATTGATAAATAAACGCGCACGTGTCGGGTCAACAACACACCTGCAATCTGTGTGGTTTACCCCCCTTTAACAGTCTTAGAACAAGATCTGATCTTGGTATACCTCGGAGCATATATCTTGAACCTAAAATAAACCCGCACGCGTCAGTTCAACATCATACCTGCAA
This sequence comes from Eilema griseolum, assembly GCA_963662185.1. Taxonomy (NCBI): domain Eukaryota; kingdom Metazoa; phylum Arthropoda; class Insecta; order Lepidoptera; family Erebidae; genus Eilema; species Eilema griseolum. Next base: position 2,342,769 of record OY759256.1, read on the forward strand.
TCTGTATAATTTCCCCCCTTTATCCACCTTAGAACAATATTAGATCTGGGTATAAGCGCGAGTGTAACACCCCTGGTGTTGTCTATGTCCATAGGCCATGGTTACCACTTCCCATAAGGTGGGCCGTGTGCTTGTCTGCCACCTTAGTGGTGTAAAAAAGCTTCTGGATGCGGTTTTACTTACAACGATATGGTTTATTCAAAAGTATAGATATTTCAGAATCCAGATGTCAGACTAGAATTTGGGCGACCCCACCTCTTTCCATGCGGTGTCGTACAAGGCGACTAAGGGATAGAGCTGTTTAACATCAGACAAATATAAACTGCCTAGACTCTGCTTGGGTCAACAATAGTGCCCGGTGGACGGCAATAGGCTATTACGTGGGACCGAATTTAATGATTGGTGAAAAGTGGGTGTTAATTCACCTCTGCCTGACCCTCTGGGGATAACGGCATGATTATATATAGGTATGTTATATATGTATGTATACTTTCGTGTTGGCAGAAAAGTCAAGAAAAATATATTTTAATGGCGTCAAACATGCTTAGTTGACTTATTATAACCAGATAGCATTGGACAACGAGATGGGCGTGTCTGAATAATAGTTTACCAGCAGTTTCCTGAAATAGAATACCGCGGTCATAATAACCTTGTGTCGTGTTCCCGGCGGTGAGTAGCCCCAGAGCTCACTGGAGAGTTTTTGTGCTGTCAGTGGGAAGACCAAAAGCTTGTCCTGCTTCGTTTTTTACACTGGCGGCACAGAAACTCTCTGTGTTTACAGAGTTGTCAGCGCGAGTGTGACTCCCTCGGTTTTGCACACGTCCATAGGCCACGGTAATCACTTTCCATTAGGAGGGCCTCGTGCTTGTCTGCCACCTAAGTTGAATAAAAAAATGTTATGAAACTTTCTCAACACTTATAGTTTGAAAGCGTTGTTATTTAAATTTTATATACCTCGATCCTTAGCAGAATACAAGTATCACTACCGCATCTTTTCCAAAGGGTGTCGTAGGAGGCAACTAAAGCCAAAATTCGCAAACGATATCACTGTAAGAGAAGGAAATTTTCGTGGTCAGCAGCGCGAGTGTACCACCCCTGGTGTTGCATACGTCCATAGGCCACGGTAACCACTTCCCATCAGGTGGGCCGTGTGCTTGTCTGCCACCTAAGTGGTAAAAAAAAAGGAAAACCCTGCACGAACCCGTCTGGCCAGGGTGGAAACTGTAGACCAAAGCCTCCCAACATTGCAGTGGATTGTAATAGGATAATTGATTTCATTTGACGATCATTTGTCATCGAACAAGAACATATATGGTAAGTTTTCTAGTCTTTCTGAAGATCTAGAAAAGATCCTCCTAGTGAAAAATATGTATATATCACAAGTATCCAAATAATATTTTCTCTTACCTACTTTATTATCAAAGATTTTTTTTAAATTCATGATAATTAATTAACCAAGAATTATCACGGTAATTATTTTAAAGTCTGTGCTGTTTTGTTACCAACTAACTTTAAACTAAAATTAATTCAATGTTTATAATCTTATATTATTATAGTTTATGATTATTATAATAATAAGGTTTCAGCGCTCATACCTATTATCACGAATTTTGTTATAACGAAGTCATGATAGTGAATATAACCTATAATTTATTTTTATATTGTTAACATTATCGTATCATTTTAACATAAAACCGCGTGGTTCCCGGCAGAGTAGAATTTGGACCACCCCATCTCTTCCCATGCGGTGTCGTTCAAGGCGACTATGGGATAGGGCTGTTTAGCATCAGACAGATTTGGTGTACAAATAAAGATTTATCTATCTATCTAAGTTTTCGAAAAGTCTTCTCGCGTAAAGGGATATTTACCCTAAGCACACAAACTTCGCTAGCCACAGGGGGTCGCCAGCTTGCTTCTCCCGTGTGGTAGACGAGTATATATACAGCTCAGACTCAGGCACAGATACAAAGCTCGAGTCAACAATAGTGCCCAGAAAACGGCAATAGGCTCATCGCCTATTACGTGGGGCCTAAAACAATGATTGGTGAAATCTGGGTGTTAATTAATAAATATAATAAATAAATATAATAAATAATTTTTTTATTTTTTTATACCACTTAGTTGGCAGACAAGCACACGGCCCACCTGATGGAAAGTGGTTACCGTGACCTATGGACGTCTGTAATACCGGAGGAGTCACAGTCGCGCTGCCAACCCTGTAAGTACAGAGTTTCTGTGCCGTCAGTAGAAGACAAAGCAGGACAAGCCTTTAGTCTTCCCACTGACGCACAAATTCTCCAGTGAGCTCTGGCTACCCTACTCACCGCTGGGAACACAACACGAAGTTATTATAGCCGCGGTATTCTGTAGGGCGGAGGTACTACCCCAGTCGGACTGCTCAATCGGGCGGATATACCGCCGTGTCCTACCTCCTATGAATTCTACAACATTCTACACAACGCTATGTAGACCCATGGTAAGCATAGTTTAACTAGCATGTGTTATGAAAACTAGAATACGGATATGGAAACATACTTAACATACTACATACATATTATACATAGAAACACCCAGACCAATGAAAATACCCATATTCATGCATACAAATATTTGCACTGAGCGGGGATCAAACCCGCACCTCCTGCGTAGCAGTTGCGTTCACTACCGCCACGCCACAGAGGCTGTCACATCTGCCTAACCCTTCAGGGGCAAAGGCGTGATTATATGTATGTATGTATGTATGTATGTTTAACATGTTACAACATATAGTTAGTTTTTATAGGTAGGTTAGATATAGATACGTTCTATTTTCTTTTTACTTTTTCTTTAATACAATATTGGTGAAAGAAAATAGTTACCGTGGTCTATGGGTAGGTATGTGTAACACCAGGGGAGTCACACTTGTGCTATCAACCCTGTAAGCACAGAGGGCTTCTGTCCCCTCAGTGTAGAAGACAAAGCAGGGTAAGCTTTTGGTCTTTCCACTGACAGCACAATAACTCTCCAGTGAGCTCTAGCTACTCTATTCACCGCCGCACACTGATCCATTTCTAAAACTTAGGAGGACGAAATTATTAAACATTAAAATTATGAATTCAAATGTGTATTAAAATATAACTTGGTAATTAGTAAGTATTTTATGTGTACCTACTTTGCTACAACACATTACTCCTCATCTAACACAACGTCTGGTTCTTGTAAAAGATTAAGTACCTCGATTGGCATTATATGTTTTTGTTTTACAGGTAATCTTCTAATGTTAGATATTACAGGATCTGAAGATACGAGCAAGATCTTCATAAGATCTTCATTAGTTTGCTTTCTAGTCATTTTCCTAGTATTATGCTCTCTGTAATATCTAACATCTTTGTGGCGACTTTCCTGTGCGTCTTCTCCAAGCATACCAATTGGCAACAAAAAGTTTTCAATAATATCCTTGCCATGTATAAGAATCTTATGTACCGTTGGGGTCATAGGATACCACCTGTATGATTCAACATAAACTGCAGCCGTTTCTTTGGCGTATTCTGCAAATTTTTCACTGTTAATTTTGTACGGACAATTTAATGTTTTTAAAATAACACTAAATCTTTCTATTAAGGTTTTATCTATGCCTGTAATGCTTGATGTAATGTCTGGGTTTGCAAAAAACCGTCTGGCCGTATTGCCGTCATTGGTGTTTCCAAATCCAGGTTTAGGAAAATCAACTAGTAATCCTAATTTTATTCGAAATTCTGCTTGTATTCGTTTTTTTCTGTCTGCTACAATTTTTTTATTTTCTATTCCACGTGCCTGTTTATTTTGTATCGGCATTTTATATGACACATGTAATAGGCACTCGTAAAAGCGAATATATGCATGTAATGACGACAACCCGAAGTTTAAACTATCAGGATTATAAGGTCTTGTTTGTACTGCTTCGATGTCATTGAACTGAGATGAAGAAGCTTTACATATATAACACTTTTGAGTAGATCTGTTCAAAGATAGAGTATTGCACACCTTTCCGTCAACCATAGTTTTAACTAGAATGTGGTGAACCGTAAAAGAAATACCATTAATTTCTTCTCTTGACGGCAATAAATTCTCTATTTGTCTGTCAATATAGTTAAACTCGTCTTTAATTACCGAATCTGTCTCTTTAACAAATTGCATTCTAATGGGTCTGCAGTATCGCACGGAATTTGGGCATAGATTTTGCCAGTATATTTTTTCACAATTATGTTTCGACCTTAATTGTATGGGAACCAATGAACTCATAAATAAGTAAGAATCATCCGAGTCTACTGATTGAAATGCCTGTTTATAGTTTTTCTGGCTTCCACTGCCATCAGCACCCCATTTGAATGTAATTTCTAAACTTAAGTCCTCATTTCTCAAAACTTCCGATTGATGATATAAAATACGTGAAACCGTGTGATCAACCAGATCTTGTAAGGGAACTTCCGCTGACTTCTCTGTAACATTAATGTGCCTTGGATAACACTTAGTTTTTTCTTCAATAATCTTATTGTAAGGAGGAAACAAGTTTTTTAAGTTTTTACGAATTGCAGATGCCCTTAAACCAATATATTGATGGCGGGTTAATTTTAAATCTGTAAATAAAGATAAGGCTTCTTGACATGAATAAGATACATTCGCTTGCGATTTATTACTATCTTTTACAATGTGACCTTTGTCAGGTGAGGTAGAAATATCTAAGACAAGTGAAGCTGCACTCCGGTTTCCTTCTGAATGTAACTTCATCGAAGCCGCAAGGCAGAGTTCTTCTGTACTTTTTGATGTCACCTCTGTATTTAACCTCCTACGTTTAGCTTTAGCAGATAGGTCACAAAAACTCTTTTTTGGGCGTCCTACTTCTCTAGACGTAGAAGCAGAGGGTGCACTTTCTTGTCTAGCAGAGGTAATTAGTACTTGTTCAAGCCATTTTTCATTTTGATTCCGAAATCTAGTAATATTAAGGGAGCATTTTTTCCAAAATCTTGAAGTTGTCGTTGTAAAAGTTTTAACTACCCTTTGAAGACGGTGTGTACTTGTAGTAGGCAATTCTGATACTTCTAATGTCTCCAAAATAAAACTAAGCAGTTTATCTTTAGTGTCCTTTAATTGCGGCTTCATTGGTCGTTGTAATGATAAAACATTGAATAAATCAATATTTTTAATCGAGGCACCGTTTCCTGAAAAAACAACTTTTTTCTATAGAAACCGGTAATCACCGGTAAAAAAAATCCTATTTTTATATAGCCTATAGTTGCTGCTATATGGTGGAACTGAAATGATTTTGTGCTAATTTGTGTTTTAAAACGTAACTCAGTTCAAACTTACAAAAGTTAGTAAATATCAATACGTCAACCAAATATATTTTTTTATGATAGTAAGCGATATATTTTTTATTATATTTATACACTAATTCAAAGTACAGACCTTCCATAATATGCACCATTTTTTCCAATTCACAAACTGCACTAATAACACAAAACACTTAACTTTAATGGGAGCGCAAAACAACGATAAAACAGTCTTGTTTTAATAATTTCGCTTTCGAGATAACTTTGAAATGAAATATCTATGAACCTACTGACTGCATGTTGTTGATATTTTAGCATAATGTAAACAACTTACCTACAACTATTAATAAAATAATTTTTCGAAGTACCGACATATTGACCAAAAATAATTAAAGCCCGCTAACTTTCAAAATTCGATCAGTGTGCGCCGGGAACACAACATGAAGTTATTATGACCGCGGTATTGGTACTTCCCCAGTCGGACTGCTCAATTGGACGGAAATACCGTCGCGTTCTACCTCCTTTAGAATGGTATATCGTGGTAGTGGTAGTGTGATAAGAATTTTACAATATACTATAATATACTCAATCAGAGATAGATTATATTTTGGAATTGAGTAAATCTTTTGGTTTTTTATTACTAGAATAGGTTCCTTTGTGAAACAATTCAAACAAACTGGAGAAAAATCTAATTGGTATGTAACATACATAAACATAATACTCACGCCTATATCCCCAAAGGGGTAGGCAGAGGTGCTAGCACCGACATTCCGCCAGTTTATGTTTAGGTCCCAATGTAATAAGTGGCGAGCATATTGCGTTTAACCGGGTACTTATAAACCTGCGATAAATACACACATAACTTCGAAAAGCATCGAAAAGTCATTGGTGTGTGCATGGTAAAATCTGGGATCGAACCCGAGACCTCGAGATGATAATAAACGGATCTTTCTTAGGCTACCGCGGTTGTTTTGTCTTATAATTGGTATGTCCTATATAAAAAAACCGATAGAATTTCACATGGACAAAGCCACAGGTAATAGTAGTAAACAATAAATATATGCACGTTTTCTACAAAAACAGTCAGTAAAGGACAATTCCCGCTAATTCCAACAGCTACTTGAAGGGTGACTTAAAAGGGTGGGAAAGTAACGACCCACACCTGTTGCTGATAATTAGACACTACTTTTCGTTATCTTTAAACTTAGTTTACTTGATGCTTTATACATCAAGTAAAATTATGGTTATGTTTTCTTTTCTAAAATTGTAATGACAAGTTTAGAAAGGAGAGTAGAAAAATTATTTATTGATTACAAACTTTTTATGGCTAGAGTTTACCTTTCTATATCTAAAATGGTATACGTAATAATATATCCGCATGGTGACGAAGAAAGATTCTCTGAAGGAGGTAGGACACGGCGGTATTTCCGCCCGATTGAGAAGTCCGACTGGGGAAGTACCTCCGCCCTACAGAATACCGCGGTTATAATAACTTCGTGTTGTGTTCCTAGCGGTGAGTAGGGTAGCCAGAGCTCACTGGAGAATTTGTGCTGTCAGTGGGAAGACTAAAGGCTTGTCCTGATTTGTCTTTTACTGACGGCACAGAAACTCGTACTTACAGGGTTGGCAGCGCGACTGTGACTCTCTGGTGTTACAGAAGTCCATAGGCCACGGTAACTACTTTCCATCAGGAGGGCCGTGTGCTTGTCTGCCAACCAAGTGGTATATAAAAAAAAAACAAATATCACCACCCCATCTCATTTGAAGGGTGTCGTAAGAGGGGACTAACGTAAAAATATGTAGATGTGATATCACTGCGAGAGAAGGAATTCTCGAAATAAAACTCTGCACCAACCCGTCTTGCCAGGGTGGAAACAGTAAGCCAAAGCATCCCAATATTGATAGAAGTCTATATTATCCAACAGTAGACTGCGATGGGCTCATTGATTGATGATTGAATGGTATAGGCAGGACTTTCTACATATAGTTAGTAAAGTGTAGATCTACCAGGAAACATCTTCAATTGCAGATCGTTATTTCGGGCAATTAGTTCCCGAATACAGATCCGAAAAAGGTGATTTCATGGTATCTTATCACTTATGACTTAATGCTACGTGCTTCATATGCGCACAAAGTTACAAATGTTTGAATAAATTTTCAGTTCCACATGATATAGATCATAGAGACTGAAATTATCACCACTAACCAGGTGTTTTCGGACAGTTTCCGAGAAAAAATCGGACAATTTTAATTAGAAAACAGAAAAGTAGTTCAAAAAATTTATTAGCATCACAGCAAAAGCATCAGTTTCAACTGCATCAAAAGCTTGCCTTTATACTCTTAGCTCTTACGAGAGCAAAAGCTGCTGATCCCGTCTCTGAGAGTAAATAATAAAACAAGACCCCATTAACAACTTATCAAGCCCTACCTAAGTGTACCTAAAGGCTTATAGGGGAGGTTGACTTGTACTCTGAAGGTCTGGAACTCCGCACACTACTAAAAATATTACACTAGAATCAAACTGCCATTTAAAAAAAGTCAAAATCAAATTAATGCTACCATAGATTCAAATCACTCATCATATTGTCAAGCATTAATCACAGACACTAGAAGTTTCCGTTACTACATACTAAAACACACACACACGCCCACTCACATATGTTACACACACACACACACACATTCATTGCACATAAGTATGCGTGCGTGAGAGTGTGTGAGTGAAATAAAAAGCAGACTCGTGCGCACGTTTACGACACATAACAGATGACTCGTGCCGTCTTTATCTTACTTATACCATTTTAAATTGCTGTCTCTCTCCATCATATAGTATGTAATTATGTTGGTACATTACTTACTCATTTGTTCCGTTTCTGTGCTATACCCATCCGTGTTATATGTAAGCATGTATGTTGGTTTTATTCTCGGGAATATTATTGCTTTTTATAGCTCAGTTTTTAGTAGGATGGTTTTATATGCGATGGTATTATGATGATTGGAGTCGGTTTTAATGAGCGCGATTTAAAAAATGGCCGTTTTAACTTTTAATGATTTAGCTTAGAATTATTAACGGAATGTTTTCATCGTCATCACAGCACGGGGTCTAGGCTTTTACGAGAGCGGTAGTCACTCCGTTGACCTCACATCCCGAGCGGTAGTCACTCCGCTGACCTCCCAATCCAGATAGGATAGCTTGCACCTCAGCCTCGTGTGTTGGAAATGTGAACTTTTTTTTAATACCACTTAGGTGACAAGCAGACAAGCACACGGCCCACCGAATGGAAAGTGGTTACCGTGGCCGACGGAGACTTGCATCACCAGAGGAGTCACAATCGCGCTGCCAACCCTGTAAGTACAGAGTTTCTGTGCCGTCAGTGTAGAAGACAAAGCAGGACAAGATTTTAGTCTTCCCACTGACAGCACAAATTCTCCAGTGAGCTCAGGCTACCGTACTTACCGCTGGGAACACAACACGAAGTTGTCATAGCCGCGGTATTCTGTAGAGCGGAGGTACTTCCCCAGTCGGACTGCTCAATTGGGCGGAAATACCGCCGTGTCCTACCTCCCAATTATTTTTACTAGATTAGATTCCCAAAGTTTCCGTTACTTTTTTTTATACCACTTAGTTGGCAGACAAGCACACGGCCCACCTGATGGAAAGTGGTTACCGTGACCTATGGACGACTTTCTGATCGAGACTGAGCTTATGGTTGTACCATGTCATGAAATGTAATATATCTCTAAGTTTTTGAACACAGTTTAAATGTCTGTGTTTCTATTTACGCAAAATGAGCTTAATCTACACTCGAGAGCAATGAATCCGGGTCACTTAAAGAATCCTAAAAATCTCGGAAACTAAAAATGCTAGGTTAATGCAATAAATTGTATTTAATAGACAATGTAATACTCCTTAAATGAAGGTATTAAAACTTCTTAGTTATTGTAAAGTTATATCATAAAAAAATCAAATTTGAAAAAGGGCCACTTTCGAAGATGGAACTACGAAATTACAGCATTTGGTGTTGCTTTTGTTTGTAATCTGTCATTTATGTGGGTACATAAACCATGTTGATAGTGCTCTATATTCATTAATCAAGCTGAAATTATGTCGCTTACGCCTGAAGAATGCACCAGAATACTTACAATGCTGGAAACCGGCCGGAGTCAGCGCGATACAGCCAGGACTGTCGGTGTGTCGCTGTCAACAGTACAAAGAGTTCTCCGACGTTACGAAGAAACTGGTTCTAACCTACGCAGACCAGGAACGGGCAGAACCAGGTGTACCACAGCACGAGAAGACCGATACTTGGTGAACACCATGCTTCGAAATCGCTTTCTCACAGGAACTGAACTCACCAATCAGTTTCGACGCCTCGGAGGAAGTAACCCAAGTGCATGGACAATAAGACGTCGGCTTGCTGAATCTAACTTAAAACCCCTTAGACCTGCAAACGGCCCTAAACTGGAGCGTGGGCATCGTATTTCGAGACTAAGTTATGCCCAGAGCCACGTAAATTGGAGTATTGAAGATTGGTCAAAAGTTATGTTCTCCGACGAATCAAAATTTATGCTCTACAAGCACGACGGAAGACACAGAGTGTATCGAAGACCAGGGGAAAGATTCAAGCAAGCATGCATCGAAGAAAAAGTAGCCTTTTTTTTTTTTTTTTTTTTTTTTTTACGTACGCAAAATCCCCACGGATACCTCCCCACCGGAGCCGGTGGAGGAGGTTATGTCGGACTCGAACCGACTAAAACGCACGCCGCCTGTGGGTCGTCTACGGTGGTGGGTCTGTACTTGTGTGGGCCGGAATTTCTTCTGAAAGTCGCACAGAGCTGGTGATCATAGAAAACGGCTCTTTAACTAGCGTAAGATATGTGGAAGAAATCCTCAATGATCACGTTGGTCCATTTATGGTCAATTTAGGTGAGGATGCTATATTTATGCATGACAATGCCAGACCTCATACAGGTAGGATTGTGAATGACTACCTTCAAGAGATGAACATTACTCGTATGGAGTGGCCAGCGCGCAGCCCGGATATCAACCCGATCGAGCATGCTTGGGACGAGCTAGGCAGATGCGTAAAACAACGAAACCCTCCCCCAATCACGCTTCGTGAGCTCAAAATTGCTCTCACAGAGGAATGGGAGAATATTCCCCAAAATCGTATAAGGAACTTGGTGTACAGCATGCCAAACCGCGTAAACGCAGTAATGGAAGCACGAGGAGGCAATACGAAGTATTAAAATTCAAGAAAATCGTAATAAAGTTCAAAAATTTCATGTTTCCTATTTTTGTTTTAAGGAGAGATCAGCAGTTTTTTTCTTTATGTAATTTTGTGTTAATAAAATGTATGGTGACTCATATTTTTTTTACTTTCATTTAAGGAGTATTACATTGTCTATTAAATACAATTTATTGCATTAACCTATCATTTTTAGTTTCCGAGATTTTTAACATTCTTTAAGTGACCCGGATTCATTGCTCTCGAGTGTATACTGAAAACGTTTGATAAAATTCATATAATTTCAACGTGTTTCCTTATGATAGTATAGCCAAGAACACCACACCCTTTATAATTATTATTCATTATATTCACGCCTGTAAATCCCCTTAGGCAGAGGTATATTTACACCTATAGTTCACAATGATGAGGCGAGTCTACTGACAGTGGACACATCATCATTTTCATTCTCATTCATTTACTGTCGAAGGGAGAACAGACATATCCCTTAGTTGCCTTCTATGACACCCACGGGAAGAGAAGGGGTTCTAATCTACTCTACCAGGAACCGAACCGGCAAGCAATGTTCACACAACTACGTTTAAAAGACGCGACACAGCCATTAAACTGTCATACAACATACTTAGATACTTTTTTTTTGTAAATACATACATATTATACATAGAAACACCCAGAACAATGCAAATATACCTACATATTCATGCATACAAATATTTGCACTGAGCGGGAATCGAACCCGCGCCCCCTGCATAGCAGTCGAATGCTCTACCGCTACTATTTATCAGGCAATCAATCCTAGTCCACTGCTGGACATAGGCCTCTCCTGATGTTGGGAGACTTTGGCCTACTGTTTCCACCCTGGCAGGGTTGCTACAAGGTTTTATTTCAAGTTTTCCTTCTCTCGTAGTGATATCGTCTGCGTATTTTTCCGTCAGTTGCCTCTTACGTCACCCTTCGAATGAGATGGGATGGTGATACTTGTAGTCTTTCTCCGTCACCACACAGACAGGCAGACTAATATCAGGCAATGCGCTCATTTGCTTTAATTCTCTCTTCATTAAGTATTCTTATACTTCCTCATTAGTTTACATTTTTCTCAGTGGCACATCGGCTTCTGTTCAAAATTAATACATAATGCATGACACTAAATTATATTTTGTTGTTTTTGACTCATATACCCTGCCAAGGCTAGAATATAATATGAACAAAGGCTATGTATGTGTCTTCACAAAAACCCTGTTTTTATTATTAATAAACTATGACGAGTGTTCATCAAAGATCTTTTGTGATAATATGTTTACACCTCGTGACACATATTTTGGATCTAAGTCGCTTGAAATTCGCGTATAAGAGCACATTTGAACACATTTTAGGTCCAAGTTAAATGTTCCGAGTGTACCAACTCAAAATATAACCATATAACCAAATACTTAATTATATGTGTTTATGTAGATGTACTCATTGATAATATGCAAAATAAATTTTCTGTAAAACTTATTTTGTTATGAATAAGTTTATAATTAGAATATTGTTTCTTTTTTTTTCGTGATGTATTTGTGTTGTTTTGCAAAAATAATAACTGTAAACAGATTTTAGGGTTAGTGCCCTCTGGGGTAGGCAGAGACAACAGTTCCCCATCTGTTTCTATACTTAGACACTTCATGAGCTTCGGAGGTTTGGCGGCAACACGAAGAGGGATGCATTGCGGTACTATTTTATTTTCCAAAATTGGGGTGAATTCGAGTTTTTTGTTTGTATAATAGTTATAGTAAAATAACGTATTAGACAACGCACACAAGAGTAGGAAAGTGGCATATTGCAGTGAATTATGAATTATCGTGTAGGTTTCAAATCTGCCTTAGAAAACCTGTAGTAAAGTCCACACAACTTTACTGAAGCAGCAGTCATCACTCATCGTCATCGTTATCATCATCAACATCATCAACTCATCATCACCATCAATAATTAAGATAATAGTTACACAAATTAAGACATGGCTTAAAGGTCTTGTGACCAAGCCAAAAATGTTTAAAAAACACCATGGCCTTCTTTTACTGTCATTAAATCTTTTATACAAACCTGCTGGTTTTGAGTTCTTCTTCTGGCTTGCCCTTCTTTCCTCAGAATACAGAACCTTTCAAAACTTTATTAATTTGGTAAGTGTATAACTTCTTCTTCTTCGAGTCAAAGGCTAGGTCTGATATATAATGGTCTGGTATTTAAATTTTATACTATAACAACTACTCTCCATTACTCTATTGCATCAAAGAATATTACATTAAAAAGGTAAATAAATCAGTTAGATAGATAAATAAATAAATAATAAATATTCTACAACATTCTACACAACTTCGATAGCGTTGTACCCATGGTAAGCATAGTTTAACTAGCTTGAGTTATGGAATCTAGAATGCGGGTAAATATACTTAGATACTTTTTTTTTTGTAAATACATTCATATTTTATACAGTTAGACATATTCATGCATACAAATATTTGCACTGAGCGGGATGCGTACTCGCACCCCGTCGAACTTTCTAGCGCTACGCCACAGAGGCCGTTAGATATAGGTTAAATAAAAAAAAAAAAAAAAAAAATTCTTTATTTATAAAATCCTAGTTTAAATATTAGGTTAAATTAAATATATAAATTATAAGCTAAGCCTATAAGCGATAAGTAAGCCCAAGGGCATATACTACAGATATCCATAGGATTGAAACAGAATAAAAAAAAGAATGAACGAAATGAGAACTGATAAACATTATAATAAGATTAAATTTAATTAATACTATTATTATAATTAGGTAATAAAATAATCATAATACAAGGCTTCTTTCGAAATAATTTTCTTATATGGCGTATGGAACTACATTGAGATATTTAAGGTCTAATTCTTCAGTTCAGTTCAAAACAACCGCGGTAGCCTGGTATGGGTAATGGACTGCTGAGATGAGATGACCCGAGAGGGTCCGATACTAAGTTTTAACATCAATGACCAATGACTTTTCGATTCTTTTAGAAGTTATGTGTGTATTTATAGCAGGTTTATAAGTGTCCGGTTAATGGCAATAGGCTCGCCACCTATTACATTTGGATCTAAACATAAAGTGGCGAAATGTGTGTGCTATAGCACCTCTGCCTACCCCTTCGGGGATATAGGCGTGAGATTATGTTGTATTATGTAAAAATTCAGTTTCGATATGTCAAAATCAATTGAAATATCAAAAATGGTATTCTCGTAATACAATTTCCAAGAAAGAAATAACATTGTGATCATTTTTAATATTAGATCATACAAATAACAAACAAATATCAAATAAAGAAGGCGTTGAGGCTCATCGACAATCCCATAACCGCGGGCGATACGGGAACCTCTCAGCCTTAGGAGGGACTTTGCCTCGCTGTGTGTGCACATAATGCCCACAGCTACATTCTATCATTCATCCTTACACAATGCGACCGCAAAGTGCACGCACTTTGCGGTATGAAAGGAACTTCATCCCACGCACTCCCAAGCTGTGGTATGAACTCCCTACTGCGGTTTTCCCAAGCGACTACAACATCCTTCAAGAATAGCATTAGAAGGTTTTTTCAGGGTCGGCAGCATGAGTGTAACTCCTCTGCTGTTACGTCCACAGGCAATGGTGACCACCTCCCATCAGATGGGCCGTGTGCTTATCTGCCACCTAAGTAGAAGACTTGAAAAGAAGAACTAACATCGAGACTTAAAAGCTCTTAAGCCTTTGAATACCAAATTCCTTTCTTCAATAGTAAGTCAGCGATGTGCGATCTAGACAATGCTGTTTGTGTTGAACCTACATAAGTTTAGGTAATAATCAAGTATTCAAATGAAGGTAATAGCTTGTTTTGGGGAATTTATTTGTTATTACCCGACTAGTGCGAAGCCAAAGGAGGGTTATGATTTTGACAGGTTAAAACAGGGCTTAATGAAAGAGGCTGGAAAAGAACTCAACATTGAGTTAAGCTCGCCTTTGTACATTACATCTCATCTTTTTATATAAATGTAATTTATGTGTACAATAAAGTATAAATAAAATAAATTAGAAAAACATATTATTACAAAAATTGGGTCTCTTTTCACTCAAATATTTGACATTTGAGAAGTTGAAATTAGATTTAGACTGCATTTTTAACAGAAATTTGTTGGGAATTGAAAGGAATTGAAAATATAGATATCAAGCGACTACAATATGGGAATCTTCTTCAAGAATGGCAGTAAAAGGTTTATTTAGTCAGTGTAACACATCTAATATTGCATACGTCCATAGGCCACAGTAACTACTTCCCATCAGGTGGGCCGTGTGCTTATCTACTACCTAGGTGATATAAAAAAAACCTCATCAAAACATCTGCAGTAAAATTCATTACTATTCGTTTATCTAATTTCTCCACAACCTACCTCTACTTACCCCATAAGGGTATACAAAGCATTTAAGTTATAATTCCGTTCCGTAGCCGTTACGTACGACGGTTATACTTTCTTCGTCGCGCACCGGCGCACGCGCAGCCGGGGTGACTAGTGATGTGCCGGTATCGATAACTTGTGTAACTTTAATTGATCGTTATGTAAATTTATTGATGAGTAGATTACTTGAAGGAATAATGATATATATTATTTGTTGTTTTTTTTATACTACTTAGGTGGCAGGAAAGCTCACGGCCCGCTTGATGGGAAATGATTACCGTGACGTTATGAACGTGTGCAACACCAGGGGAGTCACACCCGTACTGCCTACCTTGTAAGAACAGAGATTTTCTGTGCCGTCAGTGCAGAACACAAAATCAGGACAAGCCTTTAGTTATCCCACTGACAGCACAAAAACTCTCCAGTGAGCTCTGGCTACGCTACTTCACCGCCGGGAACACAACACCAGGTTATTATAGTACTATATTGTCTACCAGGAAAACATAGACGTCGATAGAATTGTAGTAATAATAATATTTTTATCGATAGTGTCCACTCTCAGGTCCCAACCCTACCGTCCTGGGCGGAAGTAGTATAATTGTGGCGCGTCTTCCCCTCGCTCAAAAAACTTTGCTTATTCCGACCTGTACTTACGTTATAAATATCCATTATTACTATTTTTTGTGTAGTCTTCTCTATAAGACACAAATTCGCTCCTGCGTGGAATACTGCTCGCATCTCTGGGATGGCTCCGCGAAATACCTACTAGATGCTCTCGACAGGTTGCAGCGACGCGCGGTCCGAATTATTGGGAACCCTGAGGTCACGAACACCCTCGAGCCTTTGCAGATGCGTAGAGATATTGCTTCCTTGGCTGTATTTTACCGTCTCTACCACGGTGAGTGTTCTGACGAGCTCTTCCAACTAATCCCACCATCTCCTTTCCTACATAGGACAACACGTGCAGGCCTTAGATGTCACCCTCACACTGTGCAGAATATACGAGCAAGAACCAAGCGGTTCGGAGACTCTTTTCTTTGCCGCACCACCAAGACCTGGAATTCATTACCAGCACACGTGTTTCCTTCTTCCTACAGTCCCGGGGCCTTTAAGCGGGGCGTGAAAAAGCATCTGATGAGGCCGCCAAGCTGAGTGCCACCATTGTAGCACTTAGTGTCTGTAATGGTGACCCTCTTTCCTGAGACTTTGCCTTTAGCTTACCATCAGGCGAGGTGAGGTCAAGTTGGCGTGTCCTATATAAAAAAAAAAAAAAAAAAAAAAAAAAAAGTCGGTTTTCTAACGAGTAAACATCTTCGTTAGATATAGATTCTAGCTCCTAGACTAAGTTGGGAGTTTACTTAGTACATACTCGGAGAGTCCGAAAACAAGAAAGAGATAGAAATATTTTAAAATTTATGATTTCAATATGAATATAAATTATAACGCAAAGAACTTGCTATTGCATATGATCTATCAAAACAACAGACGACCTGAAAAAGGTGGCTGGGACAGACTGGATACAGAGAGCAGACTATCAGAAAAAATGGCGCACATTAGGAGAGGCATTTTTTTTATACCACTAAAGTGGCAGACAAGCGCACGGCCCACCTGATGGAAAGTGATTACCGTGGCCTATGGACGTGTGTAACACCAGAGAAGCTACACTCGCACTGCCGCCCCTGTAAGCACAGAGTTTCTGTGCCGTCAGTGTAAAAGGACAAAGCAGGCCTTTAGTCATCCCACTAACAGCACAAATTCTCCAGTGAGCTCTCTCTCTCTGAACAACACGAAGTTATTATAACCGCGGTATTCTGTAGGGCGGAGGTACTTCCCCAGTCAGACTGCTTAATTGGGCGGAAATACCGCCGTGTCCTACTTCGTATCACGCATATGTCCAGCAGTGGCCTACTGTGGGATAATTGATTGATCTATCAAAACCAAACCTAGCTACGTTTTCTCGAGGTTTGTTCTTAAACTTCGCACGGAAATTTGACAACGGAAAACAAACGGAAATGTAACTATTTTTAGATCCAGAATCACTCTTTTTTTTAAATAGTACACGTCAATTAGACTTTGACTTGCCTGATGGTAAGCTGAAGGCAAAGTCTCAGAAAAGAGAGTCGCCATTACTTACACATACCAGGTGACAATGGTGACACTCAGCTTTTTGTAACTTTTACAAGGATTTGATTTTGTTATTCTTTTATATAGGAAACGTCAATATAACTTCACTTCGCCTGTTGGTAAGTTGAAGGCAAATTTTCTTATATTGTGTTACTGTTTGTTTATCGAAATAAAAAAATGGTGGTCCTCAGCGTAATGGTCTCATCAGATGCTTTTTCACGCCCGCTTAAAGGATGAGGGACTGTGGGAAGAAGGAAAGAAGTTTGTGTTCCACAGTGCAGTGTAGCAATAAAAAATAATTTTCTTAAGTTCTAAACATGTCATACGTTTTTAAGACGTAATTTTCTGAATCTGGCTATAAGTGATTGATATTATTAAAACATAAACTCACCTGTTATGTTAACTGTTATTAAGTCTAAATTGGAACCTGTAGGCTTACTATGAATGAACCATGAAAACTTAGGAGGTAGGACACGTCGGTATTTCCGTTCAATTGAGCAGTCCGACTGGGAAAGTACCTCCGTCCTATAGAATACTGCAGCCATAATAACCTCGTGTTGTGTTCCCAGTGGTGAGTAGGGTAGCCAGAGCTCACTGGAGAGTTTTTGGTGCTGTCAGGGGGAAGACCAAAAGCTTGTCCTGTTTTATCTTTTACACTGACGGCACAGAAACTCTCTGTGCTTACAGGGTTGGCAGCGCGAGTGTGATTACCTTGGTTTTGCACACGTTCATAGACCACGGTAACCACTTTCCATTGAGCTTCCAGTGAGCTCTGGCTACCCTACTTACCGCCGGGAACACAAAACGAGGTTATTATAGCCGTGGTATTCTGTAGGGTAGAGATACTTCCCCATTCGGACTACCTACCTACAAAACACACACATCTGTCTTACTACTTCTGTCCGCCCATATCAAACGTTCTAATTCAAATACATGCAGACTTTCTCATTTTATTTATTATTAAGTGTGACATTCACCCTCACCTGTGAATCCCAAGGGGTTGGGTTAAGAACACGTAGTTCGTAAAACCGTCTGCGCACGCGCCGCTCGTTCTCTTTTATAAAAGACAGTGGCTCTCAACTGTGACAATCGTTCGTGGAACTGAGAAACGTAGTTGGTAAAATATGTTTTTATTTATTGAATGAAATATTAAAGCATTTAGTATAATAACTATTGAAATTGATTAACATATAAAAATAGAAATACACTCTGTCTGTAAGAGAAAGATCGCGGGTTTGAATCCCGTCTGAACCGATTTTTTTTTCTATATCTTAATAAATATGCTTTTATTTATTTACAGTTTGATAATGGTATGTAATTTAATTTACGTATGTAGTTGTATTATTAATTACTAGTGTCCGTTCATTGGAGATATAAAAAAATACTTTAATTATGTTTAAAGTAAGGGTTTGAAAACCCAACAACAGACCAATTTTTATTTTTATTCTTGTCTTGTTTATTTCCGAAATACGTAAAAAGTACTGATTGTATATTGATGCGGTCTTTTTGTTAGAACGGTCCTAAAAACTGATGAACTAAAAACTACTAAAGAACTAAAAAAGATGTGCGGTACCCTAGTGGTATGGATAATGGACTGCTGAGACGAGGTCTCGGGTTCGATCCCAGGTTTTACCATGGCACACACTAATGACTTTTCGATGCTTTTCGAAGTTATGTGTGTATTTATCGCAGGTTTATAAGTGCCCGGTTAATGGCAATTGGTTCGCCACCTATTACATTGAGACCTAAACATAAACTGCTGAAATGTGGGTGCTAGCACCTCTGCCTACCCCTTCGGGGATATAGGCGTGAATTTATATTTATGTATGATGTTTATGTTTTTGTCCTAAAACTACGTCATATTATTTTAGGCATTCCTTTACGTCATACTACCATCATTCTCTGAACGTACTCCCAACTCAGTAGAGGTCGATTTTCCAGTCTAACAAAGATGGCGGCTGTACTTCGATATTTTCCACGAAGAGACTGCCTTCTGACCGCCATAACCTGTAGTTAGACTGATCGGCCTTTTGAGAGCTTCAAGACCCGTAACGAATGCCATTGTTGTTCGTATGGCAATCGGGACCAACAGCTTAACGTGCTCTCCGAGGCACGACCGGATATACAAATACACATATTCATGCGTACAAATATTTGCACTGAGCGGGGATCGAACCCACACCTCTTTATTATTTATTATTTTTCAGATATTGTATGGGAACCTATCAGAATTATACTGAACATTGATGGCACATGGTGGAATTTGTTGTTACATACAATTAAGAACATTCCTAAATGTCATTATAAACCTTTGAGGATGCCGTAAGGCGAAACCGGTCAGGTGTAATAAGTAATTAAGTAATGTGGAAAAGTACAAGTGAGTTATCAATATGTGTATCAGATTTATAGTTATTTATAATTACTGCTTCGCTCGCTTGGGAAGTAATGAGATAATAATATAGCAAACAGACTAACTCGATAAACAGACTTTTCAAAACAAAATATTTTTACCATAGCGAACCAGTTTAGTTATTAAGATAAGCACGTTCAACCAACCAAACAAACTCTTCAGTTCACTGATTTATAATACTGGGTCGTTACATATGTATTTGCCGTTTTTTTAAGAAATTGGAGGAAACCAAATTTTCAGTACCAACATTTTTGCATTTCTTTAGGAATGATAAATCCAAATTTTAAGATTTTTTTGTGTATGAATGAGACAATATTAAGCTAACAAACACTTTTATTACATTTTTGAAAGATGACAGCTGTAAAAAAGTAATAGAAATGTATCATCAAAATGGATAGCATTTAGGAAGTACCGTTTTGTATGATCGAATTTAATTTATCAAGCGACCAATAAAAACAAAATTTAATACAGAGTTGTTAAATCTTGAATCCAACTTTCAAACAAAACTTTAATAATGGAAATAGCTATTAAATTATAGGAATAACGAACTCATGAATTTGTAAGAAAAGTTCGCCCATTCGGTATAGGTGAAGACCTAACATTAAGTATAGTGGTGTAAGTGAAGTATGGTGGTGTAGGTGAAAATAAATTACGGTTTATGTTGAATAAATAAATTATTCAACATAAACCGTAATTTATTTTCACCAAAACTTTGACAACCACTGACAATAAAAGTCAGTTACGAGACCCGTCCGTTACACTTTATCTATGAACTCGGCCTTCCGGTAGAAAGAGACAGCTGTATACAACTTTTCGTGGGACAGAGCAGTACGACAATATTATCCACCTGCCTCGGTGAGTTTTTTGTTCGCAGAGTTTTTAGTTTTAATTACAAATGAGGTATGGTGCAATATCGGTAGGTACTTCAGTTTCTATCCGACTGCGGTGAAAATTAAATAGAAGGGTTATGTTAATTGACAACGGATGAGCTGATTTTCATGAATTATGTTTTTATTCATCCATGGCCCGAGTCAACAATAATAGTGCCATTAGGGGAAGTACAGAATACCGCGGTAATGAAAGGAGGTAGGACACGGCGGTATTTCCACCCAATTGTGCGGTCCGACTGGGGAAGTAACTTCGTGTTGTGTTGCCGGTGGTGAGTAGGGTAGCCAGAGCTCACTGGAAAGTTTTTGTGCTATCAGTGGGATGACCAAAGGCTTGTCCCGCTTTGTCCTCTACACTGACGGCACAAAATCTCTGTTCTTACAGGGTCGGCAGCACGGATGTGACTCCACTGGTGTTATACACGTTCATAGGTCATGGTAACCACTTTCCATCAGGTGGACCGTATGCTTGTCTGCCACCTAAGTT
Source organism: Eilema griseolum (assembly GCA_963662185.1). Lineage (NCBI taxonomy): Eukaryota > Metazoa > Arthropoda > Insecta > Lepidoptera > Erebidae > Eilema > Eilema griseolum. The sequence goes on from OY759256.1 coordinate 2,363,639, forward strand.
GTATAAAAAAAAAGTACCTCAATACGGCAATAGGCTCACCCCCTGTTACGTGGGACCGAATACAATGATTTGTGAAATGATGGTGTTCATTCACCTTTGCATAAGCCTACGGGTATAAAGGCGTGATGTCTGTATGTGTGATTGTCAGGGCCGGATCTAGGGGGGAAAAGCCGGTGCACGTGCCCTGGACAGCAGCATCAGGGGGCGGCCCTGCGCCCCCGGACCCCGCGTTGTCCCGATTTGTCTGCCAGAACTGCTCGAAGGCATTATTGGCTCCCTGTTCCCAGTGCGGTGGAATGTGTTGACACGGTCTCGGTCGCTCATGGTGCCCAATGTGGATGACTATGACGTGTCCGAGCTTGCTTTGGATTCCCTACCCCCCGGTATCCGATCTCCGTACAAAAAAAATGAATAGGGGCGGAAATTTATTAGTTTTGTTCGCCTAAAAAATATGAAAAATCCGGTGCTGATGATTGTACCTACACAATCATACAAATGAAAATTTTGGTAGTATACAACTCTTATTTCTCTTGAATGTATTTTTGGCTTAGTTGGTATGAACTGCCATCTAATCCCTGAAAGGAAGGTGGGAGGACACCAGCCACGGACTGAGAACATGAGTAGCTGGGATAGACTGGCTGGTAGGGGCTATGGTTAGCAGTATACTACTAGGCTAGGCTAGTGGCGAAAATAGGGCAACAGGGCTGTATGTTTAGGGATATTCTACATCAGAAAGTAATCATGCAGTCCATGACTAATTTACACTAAATTTGACTTCACCTCGCCTGATGGTAAACTAAAGGCAAAGTCTTAGGAAAGAGGACCACCATTACAGACACTAAGTAATGTTATAATGGTGGCACTCAGCTTAGCGATCTCATCAGATGCTTTATTATATTTACTATATTTATTTATTACCACAGTAGTACGAAAACTACCCTAGACGAACACCATTCCAACCCCATCTGCCCTCAACCCATTGTTCATTGTCGCTAGGCAAGTGCAGCGCTTACCACCTGTCACTAATTATGCGAGATTGGAATCGGGTCGGTACTTTAGTGGCACGTGCCGTGGGGGTCCAAGTGACCCAAAAAAAAGTAAAACTGGAGCAAGGGAATGTGTTTACGATTTGTCTATTCAATAACCTGTTTGTTTGGTGATAACATTTTTGAATGATTTTATAGTGTATTAGCACCGCGCCGCGGTTTCACCCGCGTAAATCCTGATCCCATGAGAATATCGGGATGAAAAGTAGCCTATGTTACTCACGAAGAATGTAGCTTTCTAATGAAAACAGAATTATTAAAATCGGTCCAGTACTTTTTGAGTTTAATCGTTACATACAAAAATACAAATCTTTCCTCTTTCTTTATAATATTAGTATAGATTTGTAGTAGTATTTGTAGTATAGATGACATTTTTTTTTTAATTAGTTTTAGATTTTTATTTTTTTAAGTGGTAATTACTGATGATTTTTTTTTAAATACTACTCACCAAAAAAACTAATATTCCCGCTAGCCTCTCTAGCTAAGAAATATTGCTTGTGTTAGTAGTGGGCTCACTTTGGAAACTGGAACCTTTTGATTGTATGGCTGACTCCTTAACCACTAAGCTATCGATATTTCAATTAGTTTACTTATTTATCACTTATTAAGATTTTGAAGTAAATAAAAGAACAAAATTTGTTAAAACTATTAGAAAGCAGTAACTATTAGTAAACTATTAGTATTGTATTTATCGCAGGGTTTTAAGTGCCCGGTTAATGGCAATAGGCTCGCCACCTTACATTGGGACCTAAACATAAACTGGCAAAATGTGGGTGCTAGTAGTGGTGCTAGTACCTCTGCCTACCCCTTCGGGGATATAGGCATGAGTTTATGTTGTGTATTGTTATGCTATTAGAAAGATAAACATAGTTCATGAAAATTTCGGTAGAGGACTCTTACATGGCCTTAAAAAATATATATAAGTGGGACCGAATACAATGACTGGTAAAATTTAGGTGTTAATTCACCTCTGCCTAACCCTCCGGGGTAAAGGCGGGTTTGTACATATGTATTAGAGAGATTCATTATTCTGTACCTTTTATAAATTTCGATAGAGAACTCCTAAGTCGTCCACACAAGAAAAATAAATTTACAAAATAAAAATAATTACAGTAATTGTTTTATTTAAAAAAAAATTGTTTCGTGGTATAGTTGTACAACAATTGATTCGACAAGACGAAACGCTTTCTTCGAGAAAGTGCATCGCGCGTTGAAGTCTGTTGTAAGAAAGTTCTATCGGTTGACTAGACTGTTGCACTTCGTATCGAATTTTGTATATAATTTATAATTGATATGCTAATCTTAGCCTTTTTCTTCACGATAATTTAGAGCATGTTTTTGTCGGTTAGAAGGTATTGATAAGCTCTATGTTTTAATCCTAGTTCTCCTACTAATATTATACAAGCGAATGCTTGTGAAGATGTTAAGATAATTAAATATGTCCATCCAAGGGTCGCCTGTAAGAGATCGCTTACAGAAATAAAGCCGCCATTTGTACATATTTCATATGTTGTCCGTAAATGTACCGAAACTGGAACTATCTAATATCATTCTACACAACGTTATCTAGACCCATGGTAAGCATTGTTTAACTAGCTTGTGTTATGGAATCTAGAATAATAAACATACTTCAATACTTTTTTTTTGTAAAACATACATATTATACATAGAAACACCCAGAGCAATGCAAATACCCATATTCACGCATACAAATATTTACACTGAGCGGGGATCGAACCCGCTCCTCCTGCGTAGCAGTCGCGTTTACTGCCGCTACGCTACAGAGGCTATCTATTTATGTTATTTAATCACCTCTAACAGCATGATATACTTGCAGTTCGATGCAGAGGCATAGTATTTTCTCTACTGAGAATAAGTTTCTATGGGATTTTTTTTTAACGTGCGCAAAATCCCCACGGATACCTTCCCACCGGAGCTAGTGGGAGAGGTTATGTCGGACTCAAACCGACTAAAACGCACGCCGCCTGCGGGTCGCTTTGGTTGCCGAAGGTGAGGTTGACAGGCATATCCCTCGCACCCCGGCCGAAGTTTCTATGGGTTGTGGATGAACGATCATAATAGGTAGCGGGTGAAACCGCGGGCATCAGCTAGTTTTCAATAAAAATATTGAAAGCATGTTTTTTATTTTCAATTTTAATAATATTCATAAACAGTAGGTACGAAGTTTCAGAGTAAACATCTATAAAGTAATAAGAATAAATTATTATTTTTTATGGAATGGTAATAAGGATAATTTTTTTGTTTATGGAATGTGGTTCCAATGGTTTATTTAGGTATGCGAGACCAGGGGCGTTACATTCATGCTGCCAACCCAAAAGAAACTTGCTAATGCCCTTTTCGAATAATCCCAAACTGTAGTCATTTGCAATTACTTCCCGATCGATGTCGTACAAGGCGTCTAAGGGATAGAGCTGTTTAACATCGAACAGATATATACAGCCCAGACTTGAGTCAGTAATAGTACCCGGAAGACAGCAATAGACTCACTCATGACTGGTGAAATGTGAGTGTTAATTAACTTAACCTAACCTAATCCTCAGGGGACTATATGTATGTATGTGTATATACTCACTGGAGAGTTTTTGTGCTGTCAGTGGGAAGACCAAAGGCTTGTCCTGATTATGTGTTCCGCACTGAAGGCACATAAAATCTCTGTTCTTACAGGGTCGGCAGCACGAGTGTGACTCCACTGGTGTTACACACGTTCATAGGTCACGGTAAACACTTTCCATCAGGTTTGCCATGTGCTTGTCTGCTACCTAAGTTGTATAAAAATAAAAATGTATGTACAAAGTTCTAAAAATCACATCACAAGATGGTGGAAAATATGGTGCTATACGAGTTAAGTTAATGATTTAATTCCAACATTTTTGATACCGTAACTTAATTATAACAGAGGCTGACCGCACGCTTCGTGTGCTGGCCAACGGTTTTTTTATAACCTCACTACGTTGGCTATGATAATATATGCGTGTGCACACAGAATTTAACTTTATTGTTATGAATAGTAGTTGGTGGTGAGGTATGCTTCTTTTAATTGGATGTTTTTGGACGTTTGACGTCACAGAGGTGTATGTGGAGGTAATAATGTGGTTTAGAGTTTCGGATTAGAATTGTTGTTATGTGTAGTAGCGTAATAATATGTCTATTTTAAGAGGCTTGGGATTAGCGACTTAAGTACTTTTTGCTGGAAAGTCTGCATACCTAAATGACCCTTTTGATTCGGTACAAAGACGGGCACTGAGCATCGTTGATAATCCCGTACTCACAAGCGATGTGGAACCTAGAGAGTTTTTGTGCTGTCAGTGGGAAGACTAAAAGACTTGCCTTACTTTGTCTTCTACACTGACGGCACAGAAACTTTTTGTAGGAGGTAGGACACGGCAGTATTTCCGCCCAATTGAGCAGTCCGACTGGGTAAGTACCTCCGAATACCGCGGTTATAATAACTTCGTGTTGTGTTCCCAGTGGTGAGTAAGGTAGCCAGAGCTCACGTCCTGCTTTATCCTATACATTGACGGCACAGAAACTCTGTGCTTACAGGGTCGGCAGCGCTAGTGTGGCTCTAGAGACACACGTCCATAGGCCACGGTAACCACTTTCCATCAGGTGTGCTGTGCGCTTGTCTGCCACCTAAGTGGTATAAAAAAACTCTCTATTCTTCTTTAGCTTAATAGACTAGTGAAAAGCTAGATTACAGAGTCCCCAACAAGGCAACAATCAATGCGCCCGGGATTAACATCAAATAGCGTCTAATACGGTGTTTCTACTCCATGTCTAAGAGCAAACGAGCCTGGGTCGGCAGCGCTAGTGTGACTTCCCTGGTGTTGCACACGTCCATAGGCCACGGTAACTACTTTCTATCAGGTGTGCTGTGTGCTCATCTGCCACCTGAATTGTATAAAATACCGGTTAAGCTCAGGAAGAACTTTACCTCACTGTGTGGTTTTTACCGCCTATACACTGGTTTTTATTACAGGAATTATGCAACATGATGCTCACAGTTACATTCTATTACACACCGCTTCCCATAGGCAGGGATTTCATCCTCACACATTACGACCGAAAATCAACGCACCGTGCGGTATGAAAGGTAAAACTCTCAAGCTGTGGAATGAACTCCCTGCTGTGGTTTTTCTAACCAACTGCAATATGGGGTTCTTCAAGAAGGGCATTACAAGGTTCCTACGGAGTCAGCCGCACTAGTGTGACGCCTTGGGTCTTGCACACGTCCAAAGACCACGGTAAACACTTTCCATCGGCATGGCCCGCTAATGGAAAGTGGTTTCCGTGGCATATACTATTTGCCATACCATAAATACATACATACAAATAATCTAGCCTTTATCCCCGAAGGGTTTGGCAGAGGTGAATTAACACCCACATTTCACTAATCATTGTTTTCGGTCCCACGTAATAGGGGGTGAGCCTGTTGCCGTCTTCTGCGCACTATTGATAACTCGAGCTTTGTATCTGTGCCTGAGTCTGAGCTGTATATATTTGTGTGATGTTAAACAGCTCTATCCCTTAGTCGCCTTGTACGACACCGCATAGGAAGCGAAGCGATGGGGTGGCCCAAATTCTACTCTGCCGGGAACCACGTGCTATTTGAACCTTAAGTAATATAAAAATAATCTTGGTGCTATACTCCGGCCTCTATACGGAGTACGAATACGGTCCGCTTTTTGGTTTTTACTTCGCTACTTCACACGGCTGTGGGTATCCTTATTGGATTTATCCATTAGCACTGATATCATCCTGTGGGGACAGGAATGCTGACGCCGAAAATTATAAGTCATACGATCGAGCGCCCGGCGCGTTCGCCAGTCGCAACCGATCCGGGCAGTAGGTTGAACACGTCCACTCTCAGTATTAGCATTAGTAACCCTGTATAACCTTTTGTAGTTCAACTCAGTTGTGTAACCTTGTCAAAACCAAATTTACATACATACATACATAAAATCACGCCTGTCTCCTATAGGGGTAGGCAGAGATCACGGATCTCCATTTGCTACGATCCTGACATACTACTCTCGCTTCATTCACTCTCATTACATTCTTCATGCATGCTCGTCGGTTTAGAGTACTCCTGACCTGCCCCTTTTCTAAAACTTCCCCGATTTGGTCCAGGTATGTGCGCCTAGGTCTTCCCCTTCCGACGTTACCATCCACACTCGCCTCATACACCTGTTTTGTTAGTCTTTTTTCATTCATTCTCTCAACATGACCAAACCATCTCAACATTCCTCTCTCAATTCTCATCACTACATCTTCTATCACTCCACATCGTTCTCTTATCACGCTATTTCTCACTCTATCTTTCAAGGTCAAGCCACACATACTTCGCAACGCAAGCATTTCTACTGCATTCACTCTACTCTGATGCTTTTTCTGCCACACCCAACTTTCACTACCATACATAAGAGTCGGCACCAATACTCCTCCATGTACAGCCAGTCGTGCCTTTTCGGACACTTTCCGGCTGCGCATAAAGTTGTGTAGTGCCCCATTCACTCTATTTCCAGCCATCACTCTCCTTTCAACATCTTCTTCATGCTTTCCATCTCTCGTAAACAATGTTCCCAAATATATGACTCATTCACTTGTTCCACTTTTTCTCCATCTATACAAATCCTACACTCTGTCACGCATTCATCTCTTTCAAAAACCATAACTTTTGTCTTGCTAACATTCACTTTCATTCCTTTCCTCTCAAAAGCTTCATGCATAGTTGTTACCATCTCCTGCAACTCATCTGCCGATGACGCCAGTAAAACCTGATCATCAGCATAAAGAAGACATTTGACGAGTAAATTCTTCATTCTTAAACCACATTCTTTATCTTTCAAATCTTGCAAACAACTGTCCATGAATAAGTTAAACAGCCATGGTGACGCTACACATCCCTGTCTAACCCCCTTTTGGATACTAAACCATTCAGTGTATGACCCATGTATCCTCACGCAAGCTCTGGAGTCCTCATAGAGAAACCAAATTTAATGCAGTAAATATTTAATCATCCTTCTGACTTTCTTTTACTCGACAAGTACCAATGACGAAGCGATTCCATCAATCCTGTATGACGCCAATCCAACACTATTTACGTCTTCATCTCCTACCAGGGACCAGGGACTACATATTCGTTTTTATCTTTTTTACCCTTTATATCAATTAATGTCCATCCGGTTCTGAATAGAGGATTACAAAAGGAAGAGCAACAGCTAGCTAAGATGCTTATAGTCTACAATCTTTTAAATTTCGAAAGCTAATTACAATTTACCTTGTCTACAGAAAAACATACCAGCGCAAAATAAAATCTCCGTGGAGGTTTTATAGCCACCAATTAAATACGTAAGTACTTTTTAATAAAAAAAAGCATGTCTTGAGGCAACTCTTCTAATTAATTATTTTTTGCAATTCATGCAGATACGGGCGGTCTCATTATGAAAATCTATTTTTATAACACGGACATTTTCGAATTCCAGCGGACCTCCAAGGAGCTTCAAATTGAGCAGTCCGACTGGGGAAGTACCTCCACCCTACAGAATACCACGACTATAATAACCTCGTGTTGTGTTCCTGGCGGTGAGTAGGGTAGCCAGAGCTCACTGGAGAGATTTTTGTGGTATCAGAGGGAAGACTAAAGGCTTGTTATGATTGAGTCTTCTGCACTGACGGCACAGAAACTCTCCGTTCCTACAGGGTCGGAAGCACGGGTGTGATTCTCTGGTGTTGCACACGTTCATAGGTCATATCACTTTCCATCAGGTGGAGCGTGTGCTTGTCTGCGACCTAAGTAGGTAGTATAAAAAAACATTCTACACAATGCTGTAGTTACCCATGGTAAGCATAGCTTAGCTAGCTTGTGTTATGGAATCTAGATGGGGATAAACATACTTATATACTTTTTCTTTATAAATACATACATATTTAACAAATAAACACCCAGACCTATGCAAATATACATATTCGTGCGTACAAATATTTGCGTTGAGCGGAAGAAAGACTGTTTTCCAATTATTCATGTAGTGCCTGGTACTCAGTGGCGAGGATCAAGATACCAGTATAACTACTTCATTTAATTCATTCACTTGACTCATGGGAAAACATTTTGTTAAATTCTGAAGGAAACTCAACTTTAAAAATAGTGTTTTTTTACAAAAGAATATTAGGAACCGAAATTACTATTATTTCCTCTAACCAATCATTAGCTAAAATAAAGTGCTCGTGTTAGGAGTGGTTTGACATCGGTAGTGTAATGACCAGGATTCGAGCCCGGTACGTCTCGATCGTAATGCTAACCATTAAGCTACCAGTGCTTCTACAATTTTTTTAAAATTGCTATGTTATATCTCAATCCACATATAAAACTTCAGCGCAAACTAAAAAAAGTATAAAATAAATAGACTTTGGCCGCTTAATTAGTTTTTCCATCTACCTCGGGCACAAAAACATACTTAACAAGCTTTACAAGGCTACACCTTCATACGAATGTTGAAATCTAACGACTAACGTCAAAAAATTTTTCGTAGCAATTATTACACCACTTCTGTGTCAAACAAAGCCTAAACATAGATATAATCACGACATCCTTAAACCAAAAGTAACTACGTATGTCATCACTAAAATCCCTGTCTAATAACCATTTTCCGTCCACACACTACCCATTTTACATAAGGACGGCTTACATAAGGCTTCATATGTGTGTGTGCCAGGCTGCGCCGGCGCCGATTCTGTTCCACTCAACCGCATTTGAGTCGTGGCCGTAGCCGCGAGCGGACGCGCATCGGACAATAAAACGTTAAATAATTTTATAAATAGAAAAGTGTTTGTGAGTGCTGTGGTACAGTGGTAGAAAGTTTTACATAGATATTTTTTTGTTTATCATTTTTTTTTGTTGTTACGTGAACAGAAACTCAGTTTTTCCGGTGCAGGTACGTAGTTTTCTTGGTTATTTTTTTGCTTGTGTTTTTAGTTATTTAGACTTGTTATATGTAAATATAGTTCGGTGTTATATAGATAGAAATTTGCGAATAAAATTAACGGTATCAGATTTCTAGTACAGCGTTTCATATAAATGTGTGTATGGACAAGGGAAATTAATTTATTAATGAATATGTTTCAAACGTTTCGTTTCAACATTTTCTTCGAGTTTCTTTTTAGTTTTAATTCTATGTTTTCATACAATTTTAAGTTAGGAGTATAGCTGGCGATATCTTGAAGATGTAGAGTTTAGGATTTCAAATGTTACGAAATATGTAATAAAATTGTAACGTAGAGCGTACCACATAACACATTATTTGATCCAATTAGTTTTGGTTGTCAGCCATATTAAATTGTCTTAAGCTGAACTGAACTTTTAATTCACTTTTTAATTATTGATTTCCATTGAGTTAACGTGAAAACTCAGTTTAGGTAGATATACGTATTTTCAATGTTGAATTTTATTGAAATCACTATTTTAACCAAACAAAGTACCTAATATATTCTGAAAATTTGACATAATGAACAAAAACTTTAAGTCTAGGAAACTATTGCTTTGGTTAGTTATTGATTCCAGACAAGTTTATTTTTGTTCGGCAATACTGGGTACTTTAAGCGGGTTATAAAAAAACCGCGTGGTTCCCGGCAGAGTAGAATTTGGACAACCCCATCTCTTCCCATGCGGTGTCGTACAAGGCAACTAAGGAATAGGGTTGTTTAACATCAGATAGATATATATACATGGCTTGAATCACCAATAGTGCCCGGAAGACGGCAATAGGCTTACCCCTATTACGTGTGACCAAATTCAATGATTGGTGAAGTGGAGGTGTAAATTCACCTCTGCTTTTCTTTTCGGGAATAAAGACGTTTAACATTATATATTAAAAAGCATCAAATAACTGCTGCAAACCACCATTTTAACTTTTAGAGTCTTCACTTACAGCTTACCATTATGAGAGGCTCGCAAGGTTAAGCAATACTAACCAGGCATGTCTAAGGATTGGTGAATGTTATTAACACCTTGATAACCCTCCGTACCTCGGAGAGCACGTTAAGCCATAGGGTCCCCGTTGCCAAACTAACATCTGTTGAATTTGTTATGAGTAGTTAGAGCCTCAAAAAGTTCAACAACCTACTATAACTACAAAACTATTACCAGTTGGTTGTAGAAGATAGACGGTAGTCGCTTCACAAAATATATAAAAGGCGGAGGAGGTAGGACACGGCGGTATTTCCGCCCGATTGAGCAGTCCGACTGGGGTAGTACCTCTGCCCTACAGAATACCGCGGCTATAATAACTTCGTGTTGTGTTCCCAGCGGTGAGTAGGGTAGCCAGAGCTCACTGGAGAATTTGTGCTGCCAGTGGGAAGACTAAAGGCTAGTCCTGCTTTGTCTTCTACTGACGGCACAGAAACTCTGTAGTTACAGGGTTGGCAGCGCGACTGTGACTCCTCTGGTGTTACAGACGTCCAGAGGTCACGGTAACCACTTTCCATCAGGTAGGCCGTGTGCAAAATAAAATAAAAAAAAGACCTAACATTTTCACCACGGAACAGCGGACTGTTCCGTGGTAAAAATGTCAGTTCACTCGAATTGAGTTGGAAATCTTCAGAGGCAGATGGATGCTCTGAAGAAGACAGTGAGCAATATATAAACCAGCCAAACATAGAGAAATTTTCTACATGTACAATGTATTATTTTTGTGTATTCTAATCGCATTAATCAAAAAATCATATTTGTCCTGCTTTGTCGTTCACACTGACGGCACAGAAACTCTCTGTGCTTACAAGGTTGGCAGCGCGAGTGTGAATCCCTTGGTTTTCCACACGTCCTTAGCCCACGGTATCCATTTTCCATCAGGTGGGGCGTGTGCTTGTCTGCCACCTAAGTGGTATAAAAAAAAATATCATCACTTTATATTTAATTACTCCTTTATCCTCGGAGGGTTAGGAAAAGGTGAATTAACACCCACATTTCACTAATAATTTTATTCGATCCCATGGAATGGGGGTGAGCATATTGCCGTATTTCGGGCACTATTGTTGGCCATGCACCTGAGGCTGAGTCTGGGCTGTATATATCTGTCTGATGTTAAACAGCCCTATCCGATAATTGCTTTATACGACACCGCATGGGAAGAGATGGGGTGGTCTAAATTCTACTCTGCCGGGAACCACGTGGCTATGTAATATATAGATTTAAAACTTATTTTATTTAATACATAAACTCACGCCTATTACAATTGTAGGTAACGCCTAAATATAATTGAAATATAAAACCCTCATTTTAATTTCCAGTTATGCACCACACGCTAAAAGGAGGAGAGAATTTTAGAGTACTACTTAACATAAACTCACGCCTATATCCCCGAAGGTGTAGGCAGAGGCGCTAGCACCCATATTTCACTCATTTTATGTTTAGGTCCCAATGTAATAGGTGGCGAGCCTATTGTCATTAACCAGGCACTAATAAACCTACAATAAATACACACATAACTTGGAGTACTCTCTACTCTTAAATTCTCCCCTCCTTTTAGGCATGCTGTATTCGTTTAAAATTAAACAACACCAAACAGAAGTCACACTAAGTTCAACTACAATAACTTCTACCGAATATTTGTAACAAACAGTCTTAGGTAACAAATCATTTGCAACAGTTTACGTAAACGTTATAATATTCAAGTATTCTTTTTAGTAGTGACCGGCGGGTTGCACAAATTGTGGCCGGTGCCAATGACTTGGTTAGAATGTGCTGGAAAATTCTACCAGTTAAATGTGTTTTCTGAAGGTAAGACGCCCCTGAACAAGATGGTTGGATGACCTGAAAAATGTAGTTGAGATATACGCGTAAGTCAGATGATCGGTTGCTATGGCGGAAATTGGGAAATAAAATACATACTCACACCTGGGTAGACAGAGGTGTATTAACACCCACATTTTGCCAACTCTGAATTTCGATTCCACGTAATAAGGGGCGAGCCTATTACCATCAAGCGGACAGTTAGTCATGGCATGTATGTTTACTGTCGAATGGAGAAAAGCTTGTTCCTTAATCGCCTTCTATAACACCTATCGAAGAGACGGTGTGGCCCTATTTCATTCCACCCGAAATCACAGCATAAATAAATCATTTGATTCAAATTACATAGACTCACTTAAAATTCATAAAAAATTGTATTCACATTAATGAGTAGCTCCACTTGTTAAGCGACTCCACTGGCGTTTTTGCCGATAGAATGTAACTCTGTGTAGAGGTCCTGGTGTCAATCTGATTACGATAAAAAGCTTGCAATCTGTTATATGGAACCGAATATATCTGATGAACAGTTTACTTGCCCCTGCTATCTCCATTAGGAGATGTGAGTAATTAAAATAAGCGTTACTATTTTACAAAGGGCTAGATGCTGGGAAATAGCCGTGTAGGAATCTCCACGCGGTGCACACAGAGGAATGGAGACGGCAACGCCTCTCACGTTTAATACAAGACTGGGTGGAAGCAGCCTTGTAGAGGGCTCCTTGGAGGCTTTACACGTGCCCCTCTCTGTTAGGCATGACATGAAAACTGTAGTCTGTAGGATAAAAAGCATAAACGCTCTCTCTTACGATGTCGTCGCAGCAAACATGTCTTCTTGTATGTATCTTGTAAACATCATAATTAAGCCATGATTACGAAGCCCCAGTGTCTTAATAAGTCATCCCATAAAACAACACTCTGAAGCTTTCGTAGGGAATAGAACCGAGAAGGCAAGAGGATAGCTGATTCTCCGAGCTCAGGCCTGGGAGTGGCCATAGAGATTATCGCACGAAAAACAGAAAATATTACCACACTTAAAAGTGAAGCCACACTAGTTAGGTCATTCATGAGAAGTGTGACCTCGGGAGATGATTAGGAGAATACGCTAAGCCTTCAGTCCTAGTTGCCTTACATAAACAATGTTACAAGACAATCTATAAATTCTGCACAGGCACTATTAATAGAAAAAATAAACACACGTTGTAAATAGGTTCTAGAATGCGTATAATCATACTTATAATACTTTTTAATACATACAATATTATACAGTTTGCGTGTATATTAAACAGATAATTAGATAATAATGATTTCAAATGATACAAAATATAATATTTTTTTATTTAATTTGTGTTATATAAAATTTGCTACGTACTTAACATAATAAACTAAAGTCACTAATTCAGTTTTTATTGCTTAATTATTAGTTTACGTATTATTTTTTTATATTTAATATTATTTAAGTTATTGTTTTTGTAATAAAATATATTTTTATACTATTAATATTAAGCAACAGGCTCGTGAAATAATATTAAGTCGTGTTATTAATAGGGTCTGCTCGTTAAGGTACTTCCACACTGCTGTTATCAAATGTTTACAAGTGTTAGTTACTTAGTTAGTTGCTTTTCTGACTTTAGTAACATTGTGATTAAATGTTTTAATTTTTTCACTTCAATTCACTTCATTTTGATCACAATGTATTAAATAGAAGTGATTTTTTTATGTTTTCATGTTAGGTAATGTTAGCTAACTATTTTAAAATAAATTAAAATTGTTAGTAAACAAAATAATAATTGTAACAAAATAAAACATTTTTTTTTGTACCACTTAGTTGGCAGACAAGCACACGGCCCACTTGATGGAAAGTGGTTACCGTGACGTCTGTAACACCAGAGGAGTCACAGTTGCGCTGCCAACCCTGTAAGTACAGAGTTTCTGTTCGTCAGTAGAAAACAAAGCAGGACAAGCCTTTAGTCTTCCCACTGACACCACAAATTCTCCAGTGAGCTCTGGCTACGCTACTCACCGCTGGGAACACAATACGAAGTTATTATAGCCGCGGTATGCTGTAGGACAGAGGTATTACCCCCGTCGGACTGCTCAATCGGGTGGAAATACCGCCGTGTCCTACCTCCTTTACTAACATTTGTCTATAATTTAATAAAAACTATCACTATTCTAAATTTTTACGAAATCGTATCATTAGTTTATGTTTGAAAAAGTAACAAATGTAAAAATTACAATATTCTAGGTCCTATGCTTATTTTAGGCTAAGCGTAGTTAACCTGAAATTAGCATATTATACAGCTCACTGGAGAGTTTGTGTTGTCAGTGGGAAGACTTGCCCTGCTTTGTCTTCTACACTAATGGCACAGAAACTCTGTGCTTACAGGGTCGACAGCGCGAGTGTGTGTCACCTCTGGTGTTACACACGTTCATAGGCCACGGTAACTACGTTCCATCAGGTGGGCCGTGTGCTTGTCAGCCACCTAAGTGGGATATATAATAATATTTATTATGAGATCTAGAATGTGAATAAATAAACATGACATCCTGTACCTACCTGTATTTGCAATTTATGTTAATAAATAAATAATTATATATATATATATCGGAAAAAATGGCGCACATTGGGAGAGGCCTATGTCCAGCAGTGGACTGCAGTGGGCTAATTGATTGATTGATATACCTACCAATTTGGATGTAACAACCGGGTCTAGTACACTGATGATGATGACGATTTAGGTACAATTAATTATTTAGCTATGTTAAGGTCACATTATTTTCCTTAATAATATTTAAATATAGATAACTTTATCTAATTGACCAAAATACTCAACTTACATAAGTCGGCGAGTGAAAATATTTTTTTTTTTGTAAATCTTTCAAGTGTGGGAGCCATTGTGACCGGCTCTAGGTCAAAAGCCCCTTTGTCTATATTACGCGAGTTTCTCATGATTTTACTGGTGTGATTTTGTCGTAATTGTTTTATTAAATAGTAAAAAACTAATAGGAAAGATGTTTTTTAACACCTTGATAGCTCGTCGGCGTGGTTACCCCGCATAGGGTGGTAGATGGAAACCATCAATTTATCAGTTAACCCCCCACAGTCCACTGCCGGACCTATACCTTTTGCAATACATATATTACATAATACCTAATGATATATAGCATAACCCATACCAATACTTGTATGTATAAAAAATATTTGCGTTGAAGGGGAATCAAACTTTCAACCTCTATGTGATTATTACTATTAGTTACAATTAAAAGCACTTATATTTTGTCATATTTGACCTATGGTAGGTCAAACAAGAAAAAAAAACATAAATAAATAGACCAAAAAATATTATTCGAACAAAAAATTAGCCCAATAAGTTTTTCATAATATCTTTATTATCATTCAAATTTTATACCAAAATAATCTGACACCTCTAGTCGAGCGACAGTAGCACCTTTCATCGGCTTTTTATGAATAAAAAAAGGTCCAAAAGCGATAAGTACAATGGACGATAGCACTTTCTAAAATGATTGACCGGCGCGCGCGCAGCCGGCGGATAGCGAATATTGTCCATAGTTTGTAGAACTGTTTTGATACCTTGATACGTTTTTATTGAATACTACCTGTTACGTGTAACTTTATTTGCTTAGATTGCTTGCGTTTGAAGTTTTTGCTTTCGAAGAAATCTATTTGAAAACCGTAGAAAAAAAATATCCTGTATTTTGTCCGAGTAGTTTTTTTAAAACTGTCCAGTCGTTTTTGAATGATTAAGGAATATATCCGTACCAGGCGTGAATAACTTAACAACTCGAAAATACCAATTTTTCAGGGCCGCCATTTTAAAGTTTAAGTTTTATCTGTAAATTCAGATTTTAAGTTATTGAATACTTTTTTATCTGAATGTAATTCAATTGTTTGGGGTTTTGAGATAACATAAGATTATTTAATGAATTTACTGTATTTATAGAAAATAAATGACATATCAAGTTGTTCACCAATGAGTTATCAAGTTGTTCACCTAAGTACCTTTAAGGGAAGTACGTGTGTAAAAAATCAAAAGTAATAAGTATAGTCTCTGCCTACCTCTTATGGGACTGAAATCGTGATATTATGCATGTAAGTATGTGTATAGGTATGTATAGGTAATTAAGAAACAAACAATTGCAAAATAATAATTTTTATTCCAAAAAAAAGTTAAAATATTATGGCATTAGTTAAATTCTTCACCGTTTCCTCCTGCATCAGGGTCTTCGGAGTCTAAATCAGGATCGATGTTTGATGTGTGACTATCAGTTTTAATGTTTTTATAGAATTCGTGAAAAACGGGGTCTATGAGTGGCAATAAATCCATCAAATCCTTCTTTTTCTCTTTACTTATTGGTAAAGTCTCTTTTGATACAACTTCTAATTCTATAGCGTCTAAATTGAATTTCCCTCTTTTCCTGTAATTTATGACTCTAAAAGAGCTTTCGTTGTCAAGATTAGTCTTAAAACGTATTTCTCCGATAGGTTTCTTATATTGCAGCCATTTCACTGGTTGCCATAAAAATTTTTCACCACTAGCATCCTTTTTTTTTATTGTAAATAGACCTTTCTTGGAACTCAATTCCGCAAAATTTAGAAAATTTTCTAGTTTCATGGGTACAATGGCAAATCCGTTATTAATTTTGCAGGATCTTATCAGTTGCATCCAATCATTAAGATGATTTATTTTAAGCTGCGTTTTCTTTTTAGTTCTTTCGATAAGAGCATGATCTGAGTCACATTCCATGTGGCTATGTCCGCTAATCAAAAACTTATGATTGATTGTCTCTAGGGTTGGATGCACATGCAATAAATACATGAACATCATTGCAACAGCGTTATTTTTATTCTGGCCACCACACGTGTCAGAATAAAATGTGACCTCTGTAACTTCAGATGGCAAATTTTGTAAAAAATGCCACAAACACGAAGCAATTTGATTTGCTCCTCGAGCACCGATGGTTTCGTCCCACATGTAACAAGTAGCTTTATCATCTTTTAAGTTATGAATCGTAAGATTGTAGGACCATAGTTGTCTCTTATAAAAAGAGACAGACGTTTTCAGGAATGGCGTAGGTAAGCATTGTTGAAGATCAAATGCATAAGCTCGAAAATTTGAATTGCGCTTTGCTTCATCTTTGTCATTTCTTTTTGCTGCATAAGCGTTTTCGGCTTGTGATTGATGCTCACCTAGCTCTTCTATAAAGTTGGTCTTTTCCTCTCCTTCAGCTAATGCTATCTTTGTATTCAAAAGATCGCATGTGTGGCAAGTATCTTTAGCCGGTTTTTTGAATGATAAGTTTAAATCGTGAAAACACTGGGAATACAATTTAAGTGAAATAGGATTTGGGCAACTTTCTCTATATAAACGATACATAGCAGCTATAGAAAGGTCCGATGATAAATATTTTTTATTTGTTCTATTTCTGGAATAATGACTTTCGTAGTATGGGAATGATAAGATGTGATCTTTGGCAGATTTTAAATCATCAACAGTCCTTTTATTTTTAGATGGCTGATGTCCTCTTGTATCAGCTGGAATGATTCCGGTTGTGGAGTGTTTTTTTTTATCTATTACAATGTTAATGAAACCTTTAGTTTCCCCAAAAGTTTTACAAAAACAATCTTTACAAATTGGTCTGCTTTCATTATTAATTGTTAATGTATATTTGCAATAGCAATCTCTATTAATAGTTCTGCTGTCGGTTTTCTGTGTTTTCTTTGGTAATATGATAATATGGCTGGCAATATACGCAGCTCTCCGATCTCTGCTTCCTAAAGTCCAATATTCATCAAAGCACAGCTTTCTTTCCAATTCAGAAAACCGCTCAATACATTTCAGTCTACAAGAAGTTAGTGCTCGTATTTGCCTCGCAGCAATTTCTTTACCTTTTTCTGTAACGTAGCTTTGACCAGAATTTCTTAGTCTTTTACATTCTTCTCTATTTTTCCTTGATCTACCTTTCCTTTTTCTAGTATGAATTTGATCTTCTGAGTCAACAGGCAGCACTTCGCAAATAGTCTCGTCATTAGTAACTGCTATTCTATCTATGGGAGAACGAAGATTATTGTTGGAAAGATTGTTATTTACTGGACTACTTGTATGAAATCTATCAATCTCAAAACCACTGCTAAATATAGATAAACTTTCATCTTGGTCTTGGGATGGTAAAGTCACGTGAACTTGGGCTGTAGTTATTATAGGAATACTTCGTTCTTCTATCTCACTATCTGTATTAGACTCATTGCACTTTTTCGGTAATTCATAGTCCGGATCAGCGACACTGTCATCGGAAAGATATAGATCGTCTTCGAGGTTAACATTGCTGATTTGTTGAGTGTTTAAATCTTTATTCAGATTTTCCTCAGAAACGTTGTTAAAATGGAACCTTTCGTAATCTTCAGCTACCTCTTTTAATTTTCCTGAAAAAAAATATACGTTTATTTGGTACCCGCAACTATTTAAATAATTGCGAAATGTGGATGCTAGGTACACCTCTGCCTAACCCTTAACGGATTACAGGCGTTATGTTATATTATTCACTCATTAGGAAACTCATTACAATTTTTTGTTTCCAATGGTTGTAAATTCTCTTTATATGAAATTTTTGAAACGATAAATACCTAATTATGTACCTGTAAGTAATTGATAAATACATGTACCAAATTTCATCAAGATCCAATTCCGCAATGTTGAAAAAACTACAAACAAAGTAAAGCCTCATCTAAACAGGCACGAGTACCGCCCTACGCATCGTCTTATGCGAGACTAGCTGTTGCCCGCGACTCCGCCCGCGTTGATGTCGGTTATCGCTTAGTGTTCAGTCAACGCTATTTTTCTAAAATAAAAGTAGCCTAAGTTACTCCTTATTACATTAAATAGCTACCTGCCAAAAAAGTCCCGTCAAAATCGGTCCAGCCGTTTCAGAGATTAGCAGGAACAAACAGACAGACAGACAGACAAAAAATGTAAAAATTGTTATTTTGGTGTATGTACCGTATTATATTCATGTGCATGTAGTAAAAAAAGGTTATTTCAATATTACAAACAGACACTCCAATTTTATTATATGTATAGATGATACACGTTAACGCGCGTGCCTCTAAACTAGCGAACATGATACGCGGCGATGATACGGAACGGAGATTTTGTCGGTAGCTTAGTGGTTAAGGTGTCGGCCCTACGATCGAGAGGTCCCGGGTTCGAATCCTGGCCATTAAACTACTGACGTGAACCCACTCCTAGCACAAGCAAATTAGCTTAGTTGGATAGGTTAGAGGGAATATTAGAAATTATACAAATGTGGACGCAGCATAACGTACTCGTGATGACGTGCCGCATGGTATACGCGCCTAGGTCACTGAATGAAAGCTAATAAGTACCTATTGTTGATTCCTCATATCAAGTTATACTTACCTACCTATTAACAAGTTGAATTCGTTCAAGTTCAACAAAGATACCTACTTTTAAAGATTCACTTACCCACAACCCACAACTAGGTACCTAACTACTTTTTGCAAAGTAGGTAAGTACCTAAATGGGGAGAGAAGCTAATGTGCAAGTTTACAAAATACCTATTTACAATAATTTACTTACCTTCAGTTATGGCTTCTGTACTTTCTAAACTTTCACTAGAATGTATTAATGACTTTCCACGTAATTCTTCTAAAAAACGGTATCTTCTTGCCGCCATTGTACCTATTACATTAATTACAATAACCAAACAATTGTTATACAATTTTGTTTTGAATTAATCACCACGCGCCAAAACAAATCAAACTCGGTCAAGGACACTCTGGACAAGTGACACGCGCGAAATCCTACCTAAAAAACGTGATTTAAGGATAACCCGCCAAAACTGCAGCTATCTCTATTTAACATATCACTTTGTCTCATCGCATGCGCAACGGATAAAAAAATTAATAGATGATAGATTTATTGGTCACAAAATACAACGCAATTTCGAAGCGGTAATAACTGAACAACTTGATTTATGCTATTAAAAACGTTAAGTAGGTTGTTTAAATAAATGAACATCTCGTGTTGTTCGTTAATTTTTCTTAATAGTTGGCAGTATTATAATGACATGTTGAGTTGTGTAAATAATTACAATTTGTATTTTTTTAATATCTCAAGACGTCACATTGTACCATTTAGTAAGAGAGTTATTCAAAAATTCACATGTTTGCTATGTGCGGTAAAACAGACCTATCGACTTAGTCATTTATTCACCCTATGAAAGAAGCAATCCTAATGCCTATTATGCAATAAAAAAATAAATATGTAAGTCGACTTATCAACCTATTCACGCCTGGTACGGATATAAGCATAGAATTTATCACATTTACTTCAATTATTCATGTTTATTTTATATAATTTAACGGCAAACTTACAGCTATTTATAGGTAATAATAATACACTAACTTAATGAATAGTTATAACAAAGTATTTTCTAGACTCAAACAATTTACCTCAAACATTCATAAACAAGTTCATCTACTGATGGACGGTGACCGGCCTTAGTCATCTTGTGCAAATCATCCAGGAAGAAATGAGGTTAAAATAGCAAGAATAATTATATGCTTGGTTATCCGCTTGGTAACGGAGAAAGAACACCACCCCCATCTCATCCGAACGGGGCAATCCGAAGGGTAAGAGGCGACTAATGGAAAAATACGCAGACGATATCACTGCGAGAGAAGGAAAACTCGAAATAAAACCCTGTACCAACCCGTCTGGCCAGCGTGGAATCTGTTAGTCAAAGCTTTACAATATTCGAAGAGGCCTATGTCCAACAGGGGCCTGCGATAGGGTTGATCGATTGATCCATGGTTAAAATATAAGCTATCACGAAAAAATAAGCCACAGGTTGAATCGTGGAACGCAGTAATAAGATATAAATCAGCCCCCCGCGGTCACGGGTGGTGTTCATTGATAAAATGATAAAAATTAATTCATTATGATATTTAATGTTTTTAGGGGATCCGAGTAGAGCCGTTACGATCCGAATTTAGGTTAATGATAATTTAAGTTTAATAATTAATCTATAATCAAATTTTTGTATGTTTATTTTATGATTTGAAGAAAAAAATAAGTAAAAGTTATAAGTTGCCATCTAGGCCCAAGCGAAGAATAGTTTAAAGTTTATAGAATAGAAAAATATATACTCAGTAACAGTGTTATTGTAAATACATAGTACACAGACCCACATGTATTACATTGAAACGCCCGAACCAATGCAAATGAAAATATTTATGTTTATAGTTTTCCAAATTATTCATTAAGCGGAAATTTAACTCACGTCTTTATACCCAGCTGTTAAGCTCAATTTTCTCATACCACTTAGTTAGAAATTTGAAGATTGTTAACTTATGGGTGTTCAGCAATTATTTTTGCTGCCGCTACTGTCTCAAAATCGTACTATCCTAATTAAAACCGGTGTACAAATATTTTCTCTCAATTCGCTACGTTGATAGGCTATGGTAACCTTACTTACTATTAAGCTTAGGCATGCCTGTTCTCGACTTTGGTGAAAAAAAAACATGACTAATGTTTCTATACAGTAACTGTCTTGTCTATTATACCTATAGTTCATTTTTAGAGTTCCGTACGGTATTAAACGGAACCCTGTCACTAAGACTAGGTAATGTGGGTATTACCTAGTTTTAAACCCCACCACCACAACCTCCTCAACTCATCCAATGGATGTGGTAAGAGGAGTAATGGAAAATATGCAGATGATAAATCTGTGCGAGAAGGAAAACTCAAAAAGAAACCCTGCACTAACCCGTCTGGCTAGCGTGGAAACAGTACGCCTAAGTCTCCCAATATTGGGAGAGGCTTATATCTTGCAGCGGCGATAAATATAAAATAAAGTATGCAATCTCCTGTAGCAGTAAGTCGCACAGACAGAGGTGCGGCAGTGACTGCTGACGTCGATGTCCGGCCTTCAATGCTCGGGTAAGTACTTCAACAAACACCACCCGAGCATGAAACAGCCAATGCGTAAACTTGACTTTGTCAGGACATGGATATACCTTTTCATATTCACGCTTGCATCGATGAAGGGTAATAGATGCAGCGTGAGTGTAACACCCCTGGAATCGCACATGTCTATAGGTTACGCGAACTACTTTTCATAAAGTGTGTGATTCTCTGCCACCGAATTGGTATAAACAACAGCCAACACCTTATTTAATAAAATCATTTTTTTTTATACAACTTAGTTGGCAGACAAGCACACGGCCCACTTGATGGAAAGTGGTTACCGTGATTTATGAACGTGTGTAACACCAGTGGAGTCACATCCGTGCTGCCGACCCTGAAAGATATATTTACTGCTAAACCAATCAGTCGCTTCAAAAACAAACGGTTCAACCGAGTTCTACCAAAGCGTTCAAACATCGTTGGCAACTGGACCGGCGCGTGCGCACGCCGCGGTTGCGCCAGGATCATGACGCGGCCAGCGTCATCACTCCACACGAATGATTTTGTATGAATGACTGGCAACTGATGAGGTGTTCCTTTTGTTGTAATAGGAAATGACGTTGGACGGTATTAAAATATTCAAGTGTTTGGTTACTGCTTCAATTACTGGTGTAGTTTCGTTAAGCCTTGAGTAATCATGAGTTTTGTAGATAGTGTATTTAACAGCTGGAGCCGGTGGAAATCATTATATAAAACTCGAACCGACCAAAACGCACACTGTAGATTATAGGCTGCTGAAGATGAGATTGTCAGAGATATATATCTGGTACCCCAGCCGACCCAAGGCCATCCATTTGGTATCCACGAAATCCTCATCTACCTCCCGAATATAGGGAGACATGCATCGTGGACTGCTGCCTCGGCTCTGCTAGAGTGACAGGCGGCTCCACAAAGTCAAAACCTCAAAGTCTTCTTTAAATGATTAAAAAGTACTATTAGAGTTGAATCAATGGTATGAATGGTATGAAAGGAGGTAGGACACGGCAGTATTTCCGTTCAATTGAGCAGTACGACTGGGGAAGAGTCCACCCTACAGAATACCGCGGCCATAATAACTATGCGTTGTGTTCCCAGCGGTGAGTAGGGTAGCCAGACCTCACTGGAGAGTTTGTGCTGTCAGTGGGAAGACTAAAGGTTTGGCCTGCTTTGTCTTCCACACTGACGGCACAGAAACTCTGTACTTACAGGGTCGGCAGCGTGAGTGTGACTCCTCTGGTGTTACACACGTCAAAAGACCACAGTTACCACTTTCCATCAGATGGCGGTGTGCTTGTCTGCCACATAAGTGGTATGAAAAAAAGAATGAAATGAATACTTAAAAAACTTGACCAAAATCATTCTTAAATAAACATTTAATTTACATAAATTACAAAAAAGCAAAAATCATGCATCTTTGAAAAAAAAAACTTCACATACAACAGTAAAATCTCTTGAACCATACCAGAAACCGTATCATACATCACCAAATCAGTACCCAACCTGCCGTCCATTGACTGCGACTACCGTTGCCGCAGCCTGCGCAGGCGCAGTCATCGTGCGAAACAAACAAGCGTCCTGCGTGTATGACTGTATGCTTCAGTGGAGCATGAGCCACGTGGGGCCACTGGAGCAACGCCAGACTTGAGAGAAGCCATTGAGGAGGTAACGCTATGTAACGCTCTTGAGATTTTGTGGTAAAAGTGGGAGGAAATATGCAGAAGGTTATCAAGTAGTTTTTAGATTTATTTGAAGTTTTACTTGATATGGTCCCCAAAGATCGAATCGAATCACCAAGAACTTATGAGCTTTTTACGATTGGAAATTTTAGATCCTGTAAATTATCATCTTTAAGTTTGGCTTCCTCAACTTTTTGTACATCAATTCTTCACCTAATTGTAGATAGGGAACTAGAAAGAAAGAAATGAATGACGTCACTATGGAATCAGTTAGTCACGTTTTATGCCAACTCAGATGGCCAGTTATTACTGTTTGATGGATAATTGTAACAGCAATAATTCGTTTCCATCTATAAAGGGTGATAGGAATAAGGGCGAGTAGTGAATTTGAAAAAAAGGAATCACTTGGAAAGTTTTAACTTTTCCTTAAAACCAAAAAAAGGGACAGCGGCCGTCAGTAGTAGATATCTAGTGACAGGATAAAATTTCCATAACCAAGCAAATCGATTTCTAAGACACAACCCGCAGAAAACCTTCCTCTATATGGGTTACTCCTAGAATAAACTTTTTCTCTGTTCACCGCCACTACTCCAGTTCCTCCGTGATCATGGTGCTTGCAACAGCGCCGAAATATCGGCAACTCAAAAAAATGAAACATGGCAAATATCCCGTTTATTTTAATACTAACCTTTCTCTATATTTCTGAGTCTAATTTCATCCAGATCCATTTAACTGTTTATGATTAAAACAGTAACAAATCTACCCTCAAAAAATTTTATATTACAATTCATTCAAGACATGTTCATTCAAGGTATACCCACCAACCAATAACTGTTACCAGTTCTTGAGGTAGGTCAATATTTGGTGCTATCGTGTTAAGTTACCGCAAAAAAGTATTGTGTGTGTGTGTTTGCCATCAAAAATTGTATGAGCAGTCATTGAGCGAATCAAACAATTGTCCTGTATGCTCCAGTGAAGGCCACGTGGGGCACTCGACCACGGACGGGCAGTGAGCTCTGCTTCAATTCAGTTGGCTGCACTGGAGAGGAAACATCAAAACAGTTTCGTGGTGTGATGGTTGGGTTGGCTGCACCGAACAGTGACCGGCGCCGGCGCATTGATGACGAGTGATAGTCGGATGATGCAGTGGCGAAAGTGGCCGTTTGTATAGAAATCTACATACAGCAGATGTGGAATTATTTTAGCATTTCATTTTTTGGATATAATGTGACCTGTAGTAGACCAGGACTTCACTTTGAAACTGAGAGTTGTGGACACTTTTCCTTATTTATTTACTTGACATACATCCATTATTTCCAAAGGGTTACAGTTACTTGACAGAGTCTAGGAAGACAGGTCATGTGCTAGTCGCTTTACGGAAAATATTACTTTGTCTTCTACACTGACGGCACAGAAACTTTGTGCTTACAGGGTCGGCAGCGTGATTGTAACTCCCCTGGTGTTAAACACGTCCAAATCCACGTTAATCACTTTTCATTAGGTGACCCGCGTGCTTGTCTGTCACCTAAGTAGTATAAAAAAAAGTTTGGCTTCCGTAGTTAGACTGAAGCTGAATGGATAAGTATGATGGATCAGGAAGACTGACTCTTGCTAAGATTTGCCTAATTTAACTTAACTCTGCTTAAGGGAATTACTTTTTGGTACCTGCTCTCCGTACAGTCTTAGTACTTATAAGTTAGTAATAGAACCTACTTCAATATCAAAATAAACGGGATATTTACCATGTTTCATTGTAGTAGTGCACTACTACAATGAAACGCGTAGTAAAAGAATTCGAAAGAGGGTATATCGATATAATTACTCCTAGGAAAACACTTTTTCTCTGTTCACCGCCACTACTCCAGTTCCTCCGTGATCATGGTGCTTGCAACAGCGCCGAAATATCGGAAACTCAAAACAATGAAACATGGTAAATATCCCTTTTATTTTGATACTGATGTGAGTGATCATGATAGTTTAAGTACCTACTTATTTACAGTAGTACTTGACTTGACCCAAAAGAGCAGACTGTCACATTTCACCCTGAAATATATATTTTATTATCAATTGAATATTTAATGATGCAGTCTCCCTCTTTTTCTCTATTTCATTATTGTAGATATTGTAAAGTTAACCGCGTGGTTTCCGGCAGAGTAGAATTTGGACCACCCCGTCTCTTCCTGTGCGGTGTCGTACAAGGCGACTAAGGGATAGGGCTGTTTAACATCAGACAGATATGTACAACCCATAGTCAGCCTCAGATGTAGTGCTCGAGGCAACAATAGTGTCTGGAATACGGCAATAGACTCACCCCCTATTACGTGAGACCGAGTACAATTATTGGTGAAATGTGAGTGTTAATTTGCCTCTGTCTAACCCTCCGGGGATGAAGGCGTGATTATATGTATGTATGTAAAGTTAGCATAGTTTTGAATAAACTTCGTAAGTAATTGCATATTTTTTCCGTATATTTTTAAATTAAGTTGATATGTTCGATATTTGATATAGTATGATAGAATTTGATTTTGTTAGATAAGCCTACTGCCATTCAAGTCTTAAACTGCTGAAAAGTACCATCAATATAACTTCACATAACTTAAGTATAAAACATACGACCATGAATCAATCAATTAACTAATTGCGGGACATAGGCTTCTACCATAAGTCATAATCATGTTCAAACCTAAATAAAATGTATTCCTTGCAACGTACAAAGCAGCCTTAAGTTATAACTATTATTATTCCAACTTTCGTCTTCATACCTTCACATGCAAGTCCAGTCATGGTTCACTGCCGTCCCTCTTTAGGGATAATCATCACGCTCGGCAGACGCTACATAAACGTGATAAGTAAAAAAATATACAGGTGTCAGTACTTTCTACCCTTAGCAACATTTTTTTAGTATAAAATACGTAGTCATTACGAGGTTTAATTTAAAAAAAGAACAATTAAAAATGAAAAATACCGCAAAATCGTTAATGCGTAATGTAACATGTTACGCGGCGAATGTTTGATTACGTTACGCTGTGTAAAACCGGTCAGAATTTACTAAAACATGTTAAAAAACGAACGTTCGTGGTATTCTATTACGTGGGACCAAGCAATGTAGTTGGTAAAATCGATGTTTATTCACAAGTGTATAATAATGGAGAATGAAGAACAGATCTTGAAGATCTTAGATTTGTTTTAACGATGTTTGGAGCCCATCAAGATCTTCGTATCTGAGCTTACATCACCTGGAAGTCGGTATACTACTGATTGAAGGACTATGGAGCAGGTTTTTCTCTTGGGATTGGGGTAACCTATGGAAGTCATGACCGTAAATTACAAGGAGACAAAAAAAGAATCAGATTTTGTGCTTGTGGAGCTTTTCAGGGACAAACTTATATTATACAATATAAACCACAATATATTTTGATTGCGTTGCCTTACAAGTTTGATTTTTACATAGTTTGAAGTTTTTACAGAGTAGACGTTACAGTCTTGAGTATTCAGTATGAAATTCCATTTGATACCACCATGATTTTCTTAGAAATAGGTATTGGCAGACAGAAGGACAACAAAGTGATCCTATAAGAGTTCCAATTTTTTCCTCTTGAGGTACAAAGCCCTAAAAAACTAGCAATGAGGTGTTAAAAATGTTCGATACGCAGTACATTACCTGTTTTGCGGCAGTACGCAAGATAACTCAATAGAACCGAAGAAAGCCGATCTTTCCCGAACTCAATTACTGAATGTGTTAGTCTCAAAGTAAGACAATATTAATACTATCTACTTTTTCAATACTGCACTCATCAAAAAACTAGTATTATAGGAGCGTTAAGCTAAAGTAGAACACATGTATTTGTCTCTGTCGTCAGTAAAGCGTATCGTTCGTAACGTAGAGCGAGACAGCGAATACTGTTTGTGCTACTTTGAATCGTCGCGTGTAGTCTGATGGCCGTTAATAGTGCAAGTCAAGTGCAAGAATGATTTCTTGCTTCTTGTATATCCGTTTAACATCAGACAGATATATACAGCCCAGACTCAGCCTCAGATGCATGGCTTTTGGCAACAACAGTGCCCGAAAAACGGCAATAGACTCACCCCGTATTACGTGGGACCGAATTCAATGATTAGTGAAATATGGGTGTTAATTCACCTCTGCTTAACCCTTCGGGGATAAAGGCGTGATTGTATGTATGTATGTATGTACATACGTGATGAGACATACATCATTCTCTAAGCCTTTCCCCAACTCTGTGTGTGTTCTGCCGTCTATGCAATGGTTTGTGCTCAGATGAATTGTTTGACATGATGTCCACAGCTACATTCTATTATCGCACCGCTCGCCATAGGCAGGAAATTCATCCTCACACATTACGACCTGAGACGGTACGCACTGTGCGGTATGAAAGAAACTGCATCCCACACACGCTTAAGCTGTGGAATGACCTACCTGCTGCGGTTTTCCCAAGCATATGGGGTTTTTCAAGAGGGGCATTAGAAGGTTTCTTCATGGTCACCAGCGCGAGCGTTGCGCCCCTTGTGTTGCATACGTCCATAGGCCACGGTAACCACTTCCCATCAAGTGGGCCGTGTGCTTATCTGCCACCTAAGTGGTATAAAAAAATAAACAATGTTGGGTTCGAATTTCCAGTCGAACTGTGATGTAGCTAAACTTATTTTTTTTCCGTGAAGTGACTTCCACCTGACCTTCAATTGGCGATATCATAGTTCTGTAGTTAAACTAATCGGACTTTAAGTACTCCTACTGCTTAGTTAATTCTCAATAATATTATATTTGTCAAGTCAGATTAGGACAGGTGTGCATACGACCTTATGCACAATAAAATAGTAACAAAGTGTTTTTAATTGGAGATAGAACTTTTTGCTAAGCCCAAAAAGGTCATAATATGCTAGGACTTTATTTAGTTCACCTTTGTTATTAAAAAAAAAATAAAAAAAAACAGTTCCCGGGCTTTAAGTGTAATCTCTGGATGCTACTGGGCAATTTTTAGGATGATAATGACTTGGTTGACAGACAAGCATACAGCCCACCTGATGGAAAGTGGTTACCGTAGCCTATGGACGTGTGCAACACCAAGGGAGCCGCACCCGCGCTGCCAACTCTGTAAGCACAGAGTTTATGTGCCGTCAGTGTAAAAGACAAAGGTAGGGCAAGCTTTTGGTCTTCCCGCTGACAGCACAGAAACTCTCCAGTGAGCTCTGGCTACCCTACTCACCGCTGGGAACACAACACGAGGTTATTATGGCCGCGGTATTCTGTAGGGTGGAGGTACTTCCCCAGTCGGCTGCTCAATTGGTCAGAAATACCGTCGTGTCCTACCTCCTCCTTTGTTTTTTAGATTTGTTCATAATGTTGCATAGTGTTGAGTAGTATAGGACCACCCCATCTCTTCCTTACTGTGATAGAGCAGTTCTCCATCCGGCAAGTAATATACTCTGTGTAGGATGAGTAGGGTAGCCAGAGCTCACTGGAGAGTTTTTATGCTGTCAGTAGGAAGACCAAAGGCTTATCCTAATTTTGTGTTCTGCACTGACGGCACAGAAACTCTCTGTTCTAACAGGGTCGGCAGCGTGGGTGTGACTCCCCTGGTGTTACACACGTTTATATGTCACGGTAACCACTTTCTATCAGGTGGCCCCCGTGCTTGTCTGCCACCTAAGCTTTATACAACCCTTGATACCTTGGTAGACCACTTAAGAGACTCATTACTGAGATCAGAAATTCAAAATATTAATATTGGCACCTCTGCCTACCCCTTCGAGGACTAACAAGCGTGATTATATGTATGTATGAACATATTATTATCTTTGTTGAATAAACCAATAAGAGCATCGAACCCGTACCAATCATAAATTAAGTAATTGTTGGCATTGCTCTGTGATTACATTAAATTGAGATTACAGTGAATAGTAATTACATACTAAATCAAACAGTGTAGGCAGTTAACTGCTTTATTTGGACAGAATAAGAGCGATAGTTGAATGGCAAAGTTATATGGTAATAAGAGATTGACTATATTTTTGGATGTTAATTATTATGCTAGTTTTTAATTACGGTCTAAGCAGATTAAGTGGGTTTTATCATCATTTATCAATATTAAAATTGATATCATTTTTGAGTAGCATGGTGGTAGAGTTTTTGTACGCTGCGCGGTGGTTTGTGTGTCGAATCAACGTCAGAGGCTATAAGATTGATTCTCGTGCAGTGCAAATATTTATATGCGTTAATATGCCTATTTGTATTGACATGTGTGTTCCTGAGTATATGTATGTATGTTGCCCGAAAACATGTTATTTAAAATCACCGCTGTGGAGATTGTTGCGCTGTTTCT
The DNA here is from genome assembly GCA_963662185.1 of Eilema griseolum. Lineage (NCBI taxonomy): Eukaryota > Metazoa > Arthropoda > Insecta > Lepidoptera > Erebidae > Eilema > Eilema griseolum. The sequence continues at coordinate 2,393,492 of OY759256.1, forward strand.
TCTCCACTAGCGCCTAGGAAGCGGTGTTAAACTTAGTTTTAAAGCAGAATTTGACGTCAAAAATATATTAGTACCTGGTAGAGTAGAATTAGGATCACCCCATCTCTTCCCATGCGGTGTCGTACAAAGCTACTAAGGGAGAGGGCTGTTTAATATCAGATAGATATATACAACACAGACTTAGCCTCAGATGCATGGCTTCAGTCAACAATGGTGTCCGGAAAACGGCAATAGACTGACCACCTATTCAATCTTCAATTCAATATTAGGTGAAATGTGGGTGTTAATTCACCTCTGCCTAACCCTCCAGGGATAAAGGCGTGATTATATGTATGTAAAGATATGATTACGTTGCACTATTTTGAGAAATAAAGAATTATCTTGATTGGAGTCAAAATTCATTCACTTATATCGCATATATGCCACTAAAACGGCACTCATTTTTATTTATATCGAAACGGATCTTAATTTCGCCAGACTAGAATATTTAGTTTATAAGGGTCTCAAAAATAGACCTTAAGCTAACTTCACCACCGGCTATATCAGTAGGAGATCGCACTCTGAGCTGAGCAACAGGGGGTAAAAGGCCTGGAAGAAATCGCTTCCAGCGATAAGGCCGCCCATTATACATTAAACTGTAGGTACGCATGCTAACTACAATTTTTACTGTAATCTATTGGTGTACAATAAATAATTATCTAGCTATCCAGCAACTGGAGCTTTCGCTCAAATGATAATAAATAATTTGTTTCTAATATATCAAAAGAAACCAATAATATTGATTATGAGCTAGTTCAGGGTATGATTGCACAAAGCATTAAGGCTGTAACCTTGTCGTCTAAGTGTATCGACAAAAAACTATTAGTCAACTGACCTCTAGTTTTTTGTCGATGTTACAGGGATGTTCTGTGATGGCCATATTTTTTCTCGTTAATTATATTAAGGTCAGTCGTTAATTCGGAGTAGGGCATAGCCCTGACTTTGTTAGGGCTTAACTTAGATTTAGACAAGATATTTTTTCATCGAGTTTGTTATTACTGAAATAGAAAACCATGAGTTTTTATTGACTTTTTTTGCGGTAACATTATTGTTTTGCTGTTGTGTTGTCATAATTTAAAACTAAAAAAATATATGAATAGCATGATACCGTGTTTATAAAAGTTAAACACCGTGCTGTGTATATACGGCTGTAGAAACAGTGACCCCTCTTATTGAGTAGTGTAGGCAGAGACGACGTGTTTCCGGGAAAGTATTCAAATCAAATCAAAATCTTAATATCAATAATATTGGTATTTAATAAGTTTTCAAATTGTATTTTATTAACATTTTTTATTATTGTACCATAATTTGTACCTAAATCATAAAAAATGGTATCGCAAAAACCTATATTGGATGACTAAAAGTGCGTAATATATAATAATTGGGTGCCTTTTTTTTACGTGTGAAATATCCCCCCGAATCCCCATCTTTCCCTCGCCGGGGCCGGTGAGAGAGGTTATGTCGCCCACCGGCTCCAGTGGGGGGAGGAGTAGGGGGTATTATACCTATGCCATACCCCTAATGCCTTGTACCTTATATCTGCTAATTGATGAATGAGACTCTGGCATAGATTTATGGTTCAGAGCGAGGTCAGGCAGTTTGTTGCTCTCATAAAAACAGTAACTATAAGCCAAACTATAAAATAAGGAATATGTGTGGACCCTGGACCCAGGCCTTGGGTACACCCAGGAGCAACGCGAAGGTGATGATGATGTGACTTACAAATTAAGTTAATAGACCCGTGTAATAATAAAAGAGTATCTAATTATTTAATTACCTATCAATTATTATTGTAAACGCCTTGAATTACCAAATGTTTTCCAGCTCATCGGCAACCTGTGACCGTTGTGATTTGGTTGTGAGGTTGCCAACAACCTTACTCAAATTTGAGGTCAAGTTTAGTTCACTGTGCGAAGGTTGCGATTGTCTCCGCTCCTTTATCGTTTTTCTGATTCTGTTTACAGTTATCTCATATTAATAATATATACTTTACATTTGAGTTAAGTACTTGGTCTTATCTTTCATAATTCAATATTATTGAAATATCTTTCATTATATGGGTACTCTAATGTTTGACGATAATACCTCGCCCCGTATTACGTGAAAATCATAGTTGGCGCAATGTGAGTAGTGCAACTACACCTCTGCCTACCCTTTTGGGGTTCTTCACAACCCATTGGCGATATAGACATATGCAGTTAGACCAGTTATTGGATTTGTTGAGGCTCTAAATGCTAATGACAGCTATAGATGTTCGTATGGCAACTGGAACTTAACATGTTCTGTGAGGCATGGAAATATTCAAATTAATGCAAAAAAACATAGGGATTTCTTGTATGATTTGAGTTTGTCATAGGGGGTATGGAGGATGATCATAGCGCTTGTAACGGATATCGGATACTCGAAAAGATTAAAAAACATATCCCTATGAGTTTTACACTATTAAGGTAAGATTTCGAACTCTGTAGCGGCACCACGGCACCACGTAGCATGAAATTGAGTTGAATATGATAGTTTTTGTTAATTATTATAATTCATTGCGGCTTCTTAAAGACGCCGTTTATTTGTATTCAAGTTTAACAAGTAATGTATTAAAAAAATGAATAAATTTAGACAAATGCGTAGTAGTTGTAGTGCTGGATTGATTTTCTTTTATTTCTGTGGACCAATCACGTGCGGTCGAATGACGTTTCGTCTCTTCGCATACATTACTTGTTAAGCTTCGATACAAATAAACGGCGCCTTTGAGAAGCCGCAATGAATTAAAATAATAAACAAAACTAACATATTATAGTCTATCTCGTAGTGCTGTTCAACACTGTTGCCTACTGCAGAGTTCGGGATCTACTTTACTAGGTATTCATAAATACAAATATTAGTGTCAAGCGGGAATCGATACGGCGTACTTATTACTTAAACTGTAAGTTACTTCAGTAATATACCTACACATGAATAATAAAAATGATGACGTAGCTCACCAACTCTGCGGCCGTCAGTCCTTGGAACGCTCGCATGTCGGTAGCTTTACGTGCTTCAGAGAACAAGCCAGTTCGTGTCGGAATCAGTTGCTATGCGAAACATTAGATCAAACAACGAGATGTCAGTTTGGGAAATAATACCTACAGGCGTAATCTTTTTAATACATATATATATATATTATCACGCCTTTGTTTCCGGTTATTAGGCTGAGGTGAATTAACACTAACTAAAGGCTTGTCCTGCTTTGTCTTCTACTGACGGCACAGAAACTCTGTACTCTTTTTTTTTTACGTGCGCAAAATCCCCACGGATACCTCCCCACCGGAGCCGGCGAAGGAGGTTATGTCGGACTCGAACCGACTAAAGCGCATGCCGCCTATGGGTCGCTTTGGTTGCCGAAGGTGAGGTTGACAGGCATATCCCTCGCACCCCGGCTGACTCAGGGCCATCTCTCACGATCCAGAAACTCTGTACTTACAGTGTTGGCAGCGCGACTGTGACTCCTCTGGTGTTACAGGACAGGTCACGGTAACCACTTTCCATCAGGTGGGGCGTGTGCTTGTCTGCCAACTAAGTGGTATTAAAAAAAACACCAACATTTCACCAATCATTTAATTTGGACCCACGTAACAGAGGGTGAGCCTATTGCCGTCTTCTGGGCAGTATTTTTGACTCAAGCCATGCATTTAAAGCTTAGACTGGGCTGTATATAGCTGTCTGATGTTAAACAGCCCTATCCTTGTACGACACCGCATGGAAAGAGATGGGGTGGTTCAAATTCTACTCTACTGGGAACTACGCGGCTTTAAAGCAATTTTTTTAATTGAAGTGAATAATTCTTTAGATGCTATGGGTAGTCGGTTACAAGACGTCAGGCGAATCAGGCCTATCTAATAAAAAAACACATCAAACTCTGTTCAGTAGTTTATGCGTACATAGCGAACACCATTCAAGAATTAAGAGTTTATATACACTGTTGTTAGTTTGTCACTAGTTTCTCTTTTTTGACTTTATCCTCTGTGATCACATCATATTAAAATAAAATTTATTATCAAATCATTACTTCCCATTAACAAATAAAAAAACAATCAAAAACAAAGACGAACAAAGATAATCACCTCGTCATCCAAAAAGCCCCACAAAAATAACTCCTCAAATAATTTCCTACGGGAAACAAAATTTTACATGCCCCCATTTCCCATGAAACCGACAATAGTCAGAGGTGCGCAGACGCCGACGGCAAAATGGCGGCGCTGACGTCACACCGGAAACGGCTCCGTTTTGAATTTGGAACGGTCGAGCGAGCAATGGCGGAACATCCGGCGCGCGAAGACGTTACAATGAGTGCGCGTGCGACGGTAAAATGTTCTATGTAGATCAATTGATCATTGATCTTTATTGTTTCGATCGGGAGCTGTACTGTTTTATCTATTTGTTATTAGTACATTGTCTATTTTCACCTCTCTTATATAGAAGGTAGGATACGACGGTATTTCCGTCCAATTGAGCAGTCCGACTGGGGAAGTACCTTCGCCCTATAGAATACCGCGGCCATAATAACCTCGTGTTGTGTTCCCGGCGGTGATTAAGGTAGCCAGAGCTCACTGGAGAGTTTATGTACTGTTAGTGGGATGACCAAAAGTTTATCCTGCTTTGTCTTTTACACAAACGCCACAGAAACTTGTGTTTACAGAGAGCGCGAGTGTGACTCCCTTGGTTTTGCACACATCCGTAAGCCACGGTAACCACATTCCATCAGGTGGGCCGTGAGCTTGCCTGCCAACCAAGCGGTATAAAAAAATGTTTATAGTGACGGTGATGTATTCGACTTCGGATTCATTCCTGCTGACTTTATAAACAAAATATCTAAGATAAACGATAACATTTCCATTAGGTTTCTTCAGACTCCTATTCTGCCCATCAGGCTTTTATCCCGGGAATGAGTTTCCATCGATTGCGGAAAGTCCATCGAGCGAAGTCGCAAGTTAAACCTAGTTATTCATATTCCTATTACCTCAACACTACTTTCTACCTTCCTCTTTATAATAAACACCGGTGTAATGAACCCGGAACACAATTTTGACTACGTACCACCTGGTCTACTCCGCCGGTGGGATTTATTTGTAAAATAGAAACAAATAATGGATCGAAATGGTAAACAGACCGCTAATTGTGCGGTCGCGACTAGTGATGCGAAAGCAAATGTCGATAGACAAGTCATTTATATTTATTTTAAGAAGGTAGGTACCTCACTAAATTGGCTGCACGAAATTGGGATTGCGAAATGGTTACCGTAGTTTATGGACGTGTGCAACGCAACACCAGGGGCGTCACACTCGCGCTGCTGACCCTGAAGAAACCTTCTAATGATTCTTTTCTTATTCCACTAAAAACAACTTGATGATGACAGTTTTATTGTTTTATTTTTTAGTATGATTTGTTTAAGAGCTTATTGATTAGAATCACTATTTTTTTTATACCACTTGGGTGGCAGACAAACACACAGTCCACCTGATGGAAAGTGGTTACCGTGGCCTATAGACGTGTGTTACACCAGAGAAGCCACACTCGCGCTGCCGATCCTGTAAGCACAGAGTCTCTGTCCCGTCAGTGTAGAAGACAAAGCAGGACAAGCCTTTAGTCTTCCCACTGACAGCACAAATTCTCCAGTGAGCTCTGGCTACCCTATTCACCGCTGGGAACACAACACGAATTTATTATAACCGCGGTATTTTGTAGGGTGGAGGTACTGCCCCAGTCAGACTGCTCAATTGGGCGGAAATACCACCGTGTCCTACCTTCTATAAAATATATAACTATAGACAATATAACTAAAACACACAAAAAAAAAACTAATCTGGAGAAGAAATCGGGAATACATGTAAATTCAGTACCATTATTATTTAAAGTAAAGACTCTGTATTAAACTTGGTTATTTTAAAATGTTCATTCAAAATGTACATGTCACATTATTCAAAAAGATTTATTCTTCATCAACTATCTAAACTCTAGAACTACTGAACCATTGTAATTATTTCACATCGATCAATACCAAAGACATAATCATTCAACGATGACTCAAATAACATAATTGATCCAAAACATCGATAAAAAATATGATCAACATCTCGACGAAGTCGCGTCTCTAATTGTAACCGCTACTGCCGCTACTATCTAGACTCAATATTAGTTTTCGATATTTCGATTGTTAATAATACTATTAGCAAAAAATAAAAATAGTAACCTATACTAATATTATAAGATTGATGTTTGTTTGTGCCTCGGAGAGCACGGTAAGCCGTCGGTTCCGGTGTCATATGAACATTTTTTTTTTATGCAACTTAGGTGGTAAACAAACACACGGCCCAATGATGGAAAGTGGTTACCATGACCTATGAACGTGGGTAGCACCAGTGGAGTCACATCCGTGCTGCCGACCCTGTAAGAACAGAGACATCTATGACAGTCAGTACGGGTAGTTCGAGCCCTCAGAAAGTTCGACTAGTCTACCTGATGTAGTCACCAATTGTTTCAGTGGTCAGTTGGCAGTCGCTTCACGGAAAATATCAAAGTTCAACCACGCCACGGTAAGACTAGAAACCGAGATCGAGTTTAGAGAATGATGATGATATGTGTTTGTAACTACTAAACAATCTCTGAAACTAATCTATCGATTTCGAGAAATCTTTTATTAGTTAAAAGCTATATTATTTATGAGTCACATAGGTCATCATTACGCTACTATCCACAGGAGTGAAGCAGTAATAATGAGTGTCAATAAATCCGGTAGATTTCCATACATTATTTGACATCTATTAAATTACAGATATCAGACATGACTTGACTTGAGTTAACAATAGTGCTCGGAAGACGGCACTAGGAAAAATCACCCCCTATTACGTGGGGCCGAAAACAATGATTGGTGAAATCGAGGCGTTAATTCACATCTGCCTACACCCTTCGGGGATAAAGGCGAAATTGTATGTATGTATAATGGGCTAAAGTGGGTGCAAAGGTAGTTCAAAGTATGTCACGAACAAAGTTGAGAAGGAAAGGTCAGCTGAACAGAAGGTGCAGCGGGAACGCGATTAGAATAAAACGCGGGCGAAGACACGAGCACCAGCTAGTTTAGTTTAAAAAAAAAAGTGCTTTTGAGATTCCATTGCGCAATGACATAATCTGAATTAAGATTTTGTTTGGTAAAAGTATTAGTATGATTAACAAATTTGCCCGTAGGCTTCCTACTGTCATTTTGTTAAAGCATTTTGTTTATAAAAAATCTATTTCTGTCTTACAAATTGATCTATTGGAGTTATGATCAAACAAGTCTGTATATTTCAGTTTTTAGATATACACTGTATTCTGATAAGGCCGGGGCGGTCAACCTGGGTGCGAGGGTAATGTCTTATGGGCACATTATATGCCTTCGGCATCTGAGACCCGAAGTTGCGTGCGGTTTTAATGAGTTCGAAAGCGCCCACAACTAATGTCAGAACCAAACTTTTTTATACATAACATAAACTCACACCTATATCATATATTAAGACACATCTATAAAATGCACCAATCTTTTGTAATATATAAATACTAACATAGATTTAAATATTTACTAACAAAAAATGGATTTTAATTATCTGGAAAATAAATGAATTATTATTATTATTATTATATCCCCGAAGGGGTAGGCAGAGGTGCTAGCATTATTTAATACAATTTGTACAAAACATAAATAATAATAAAAAAAATTAGGAGAAAACAAGATCCCCACCTACCCTGTTAAGGCTATACAAGCGTGAATATACAAAAGAATATCAGTGTACTAGTGGTACTAGTAGCACAATACTGGTGGTCATTCCTTGTGGTGGTCATTCAAGGGTCGTCTGCGGAAGTGGTTGTGGTTGCAGCTGGAGTTTCTTATTAAAAAGATTGCTCCTATTTGCCTGTGTCGGGGTTCGATTTCCTGTTTGCTCTTGTAGTTTATTGTTTTGTAGATTTTTGTATCTGTGTACTTACTTTTATTTATGTATTTGTTGGTTGCGGTTTGTGATCAATATACCTACTGCTACTGTGTACTAGTGTAGTGGGTTCAATCCAAAGTAGTATGTGGGTATTATTCGTATGATTCATAAAGCATAAGCATATTACATGTAGAGATTGGCGGAGGTCTCCGTGGGATCTCTCTCTTCATACCTAAATCATTGTCGAAACACGTGGATTGGTAGTTATTTTTTAAGATTTCGTACCCAAAGCGTAAAAACAGAAACCCATTACTAAGACTCCGCTGTTCGTCTGTCTGTCACCAGGCTACATCTTATAAATTGTTGTGCAGTTGAAATTTTTCCCAGTTGATGATAAGTGGATCTTGGCAGAGTAGAATTTGGGCCACCCTATCTCTTCCCTTGCAGTGTCGTACAAGGTGACTAAGGAATAGGGCTGTTTAACATCAGACAGATATATACAGCCCAGATTCCGCCTCAGATGCATGCCTCGAGTCAATGTAACCGTGGAGATTTTTCGCACGTAAAAAAAAGTTAGAGGTAAAGCATTCCCTCTGTAAGGCAATGGTCGTGGAATTAAGTCCAAAGTCAAAGTCAATAACAAAAAGGCACTTACAAAACGTGCTAGCACCTCTGCCTACCCCTCCGGGGATATAGGTGTGACTTTATGTTATGTTATGTTAAAAAACGTCAATACAAAAAGAAATATGCTGGACTAGTTTAGCAAATGAAACACCGGCATTCGGTTCGAAACTAACCTGAGAAGACTCCAGCAAGAAACTCAGTAGGCATTTTTTTGTCTAACATATACTTAGTCTAGTCTAGTTCCATCTTGAAGGTTTGCTTTTTTCCCATATAAATCTATAGAAATCTCAACTAATGTTACTAGCAACATTTCAATGGCAGTATTTTGAAAAACAAACTGACCTAATATTTACCTAGCCTCAGATGCACAATACCGTCGCAAAGAAGATGTTACCCTGGGGCTAGACCGGCCCGAACGACCTAGTTGTGTCCTAGGCAGACAAACAAACCCTAGGCAACTTTCTTTTATTATTATTATTGTTAAGCCTCAGTAGTTTTAGAATGGAAAGTTTTTAGATTTGATTACAATTGAGTTGAAATTGAATGTATGTTAATAAACTTCAAAACGGTAAGTTATAAGGATAAATTGTGTGAAATAATTTATTGTGACGTCATAATGTTCAATAGTCGAATAATGCATTATTATAGTTTGGGTTGATGATTAAAATTAAATAAAAATGATAAAATAATAACAAACGCGACATTTACCGCTCTTTTACCATTCTTAATTTAATAAGATCAGTTGAATAATTTATTTTAGCTACAGGTAAATACCCCATGGTATATTTTAAATATTTATTTTTGGGTCTATGGGACCCTCTTACGAATAAAGAGGGTCTTACCTTACTGTATACCTTACTAGATTCATTGGCACTCACCTGTAAACCGGCACACGATATGCGACAGAAAGTCAGTGATGCCTCAGTGTTGGGGGTAAGAGGCCAATCACTCCTGTAAAAGCAAAAATAAACAAAATTACGAGAACGATAAGGAAAGCGACACTAAGCTCCAAAGTGCAAGTCACGGGTATCAGCTAGTCTTTTCTTAATCGCACTTCATTAACGCTCAATCGTTTTAACTTGACGGAGACAATATAATAGCGCGAACACACACACACACACTCATTCACACACACGTTTATAAGCTCACTGGAGAGTTTGTGCTGTCAGCGGGAAGACTAAATGCTTGCCCTGCTTTGTCTTCTACACTGACGGCACCGAAACTCTGTGCTTACAAGGTCAGCAGCGGAAGTGTGACTCCTCTTGATTTGCACACGTCCACCACTTTCCATCAGGTGGGATTATGCTTGTCTGCCACCTAAGTAGTATAAAAAAAAGACTTCTTACATGTTTCAAGCTTTAAAACTTTAGAATAGCGTCTACCTCTTAAGCTAGTTTCCGCAGAACGCTCGCCGGGTTGCGAGATAACTAACTGTGTTTCAACAATAGCTATAATTTACCAAAACCGCTGTTAGCATCGGGATTGTAGGTACAGTACAGGTTTGCGACTAGTGTTATGCCGTGTACACACCAACATAGGAATGTTCAAAACAAATTAATATATTTAACATAACATAAACTCATAAACTCACGCCTGTATCCCCGAAGGGGTAGGCAGAGGTGCTAGCATCTACATTTCGCCAGTTTATGTTTAGGTCCCAATGTAATAGGTGGCGAGCCTATTGCCATTAACTGCGCACTTATAAACCTGCGATAAATACACACATAACTTTGAAAAGCATCGATAAGTCATTGGTGTGTGCCATGGTAAAACATGGGATCGAACCCGAAACCTCGTCTCAGCAGTCCATTATCCATACCACTAGGCTCGGTTATAGTATATACACATACATATATTTCATCTATACTAATTTTATAAAGCTGAAGAGTTTGTTTGTTTGAGCGCGTTAATCTCAGGAACTATTGATTCGAATTGAAAAAATATTTTTGTATTGAATAGCCTTTTTATTTACGGAGGTTTTAGACTATATATCATCACGTTACTACTTAAGGGAGCTAAGTAGTGATCATTAACATCAACAAATTTGACAGATTTTCGTATATTATTTTGAACATTAGGAAATTAAATTAAATGACAATCCAATGTTTGTTGAGTCAGCTGGAATCCTTTATTATAAGAGAACACTTTATTAAAAATAGCCTAAGACTTGAAAGAAAGATCATTTAACAAATAAGTAGCTACGTTTTATTTTCTTTGCTAAACGCTATATTTCACAACCCCAAAAACTCAAAAACATCCTACCCGTCCCGAGAATCAAAACTGTAACCCCATGCAAAGCAGTCTCATTCTGCCACTGAACCTTAGTAGTACAAAAACGTGTCTAACAACTGCCACTTGACCAATTAAAAGTACTTATCACTGTCCCTTAACCTCTTGGGGTCGTTTAACCCTAAGCAACGACAGGTGTCAACCCTAGTCTTCCGTTACGTTCACAAAAACACACCCCTAACAGTTTAGTGTTAAGAAAAAAAAAATGCATTTCCTATCAGCTGTTAAGAAACCAACTTTAAGAAGACAACTCATAAAATTATACTAACGTTCTTGTTTATATACGAATAAGGTTCATTTTAGCTTGTATATTGAAACGAACAGCTGTATACGAATACAAACTTATGGAACTAATTCATAAATTGTTTCATAGAATCTATTTTGTACGTAATAAGTGTGATATTTGCTAGAATATTTTCATGTCGAACTGTTTTGTTAAGTTTGTGTTTAGTGCAAGTACCTGATGATTGGTGTATTTCCTAGTTTCTTGAACATTAACATACCAATACAGTTTTTTTTAAATTTATCGTCCTAGCTTCTGGTTGTTGCAAACTATGGCACGCTACATGCTTTAACTGCGTTATAAGGATTCATACTAGTTCTTGTATACTTCCCTTTATATATACATGCAAACATACAAACAAACAAATATTTAGGCCTGTATATATGTATGTATATGTAATGTAGGTACTTGTACATATCAAAATTTTAATAAATAAATTATACAGGCAGATTTTTTCAAGTGCGTGTGAGTGGATTTATTTAAATATTAAATTGTAAAATTTACTGTTTTTTTATATAGGACACACTAACTTGACTTCACCTCGCCTGATGGTAAGCTAAAGGCAAAGTCTCAGGAAAGAGGGTCACTATTACAGACACTAACTGTACTCCACTTGATGGTAAGTTGGAGTGCGGGTCAAAGACATAAGTGGCTGCCATTTTAGATGCTGTCTCTAGAATAAATTAGGAGGTAGGACACGGCGGCATTACCGCCCAATTGAGCAGTCCGACTGGGGAAGTACCTCCGCCCTACAGAATACCGTGGCTATAATAACTTAGTGTTGTGTTCCCAGCGGTGAGTAGGGTAGCCAGAGCTCACTGGAGAATTTGTGCTGTCAGTGGAAGACTAAAGGCTTGTCCTGCTTTGTCTTCTACTGACGGCACAGAAACTCTGTACTTACAGGGTTGGCAGTGCGACTGTAACTCCTCTGGTGATACAAACGTCCATAGGCCACCTTAACCACTTTCCATCAGGTGGGCCGTGTGCGTGTCTGCACCTAAGTGGTATATAAAAAAGAAAATGGCGGTCCCTACTTATTAATTTTAAGATTAATAAAAAATAGGTTTTAAGATAGGTAACGTCAGCAAAATAGAAAAGTATTTAGCCAAAATTATCTCTTTTCTTAACTCTCTCTCTCTCTCTCTCTCTCTCTCTATCTCTACTCCATTTACTATACTCAAAATAAAGCTATTTCCATTAAATTTAAATTCCATCACAGCTCCATCATTATCTACCGACATTACCCATCATTTATCCGACATAAGAATAAAAGATCTATTCAAATTAAAAAACCTGTTACAAAATTATACAGGATGTATAGTTTGATATCATTGTCATCGGAAATGAGCTCACCCCTTATAATTGGTGTATCCACGTGCTGTATAGTGTACAAAAAAGTGAATTTTCGTTAGAACATGTGTTAGTAATGTATTTTGTAACGATATTTATGTATATTGAATTGAACAGACGCTCGGAATTATTTCTTTGTTGTAAATCTACGCTATGGTGCAATGGTAGTAAGTAATTTGCGTGAGGTCACGGCTTCGATTTTGGGTTAAAACATCATATAGCTAACTTCTAAACTTTCGCGTTCCATGAAATACTGTTAACGGGAATTAAGGCGATCATGGTATAGGTAAGTACATACATACCTTTGATTGGCCTGGCCTAGTCGAAACGTCAGGCAAATCAAACGTATGAGGAAATGAAATATTTGGCGATTTTTGGGTTGAGTTTTTCATATTCTATCATTAATACGAAAGTTGATGATTGATTAAATAAATAAAAAATGAAACAAAAAAACGAAAAAAGCAAAATGGTTTAAAAACAAATATAATGATGGTAAAAACAATTGAAATATTTTTTTAAATCATAACACAAGTATTGCTTCATCCAATAGATTGCATCTGTGCCAAAATCTAGGATTTTGTGTATTTTGGCATACAATAGCTTAAACTAATTAGATATTAATAGATGTTGTTCATAAAATAATACACTACACAATAATCAGAAAATTACTAAAAATGCATAAAAAAGAAAAAAATAATTCAACTCTAAATAACCAACGTTGAACTAAAAATCCCGCCAATAATAACGTCAGCCGATCATCGAACTCATTGACCAGTGATGACATTTAACGCCACAAAAAATCACGAGAGACACGTGGCAAGTCACCTGCTGGTACTCGAACCTAGGGCTGGCACACGAAGGGAATAACAAGCAATTATGACGTCGAGGTAAGGTTAGCTAGGGCTAAAGACCTCAGTAAATTTATTAAAAATGTGTAATTTTATATGCGACTATCCGAAACACGCGGCTCCATCTGCGTTTTAGTCGTTTTTTTTTATATAAATCACGCCAATTTAACTTCACTTTTCTTGATGGTAAGTCTCAGGAAAGAGATTACAGACACGTAGTATGTTACAATGAGTCGGCCGGGGTGCGAGGGATATGCCTTTCAACCTTACCTTCGGCAACCGAAACGACCCACAGGCGGCGTGCGATTTAGTCGGTTCGAGTCCGACATAACCTCTTCCACCTGCTCCGGTGGGGAGGATTCCGTGGGGATTTTGGGCACGTAAAAAAAAATAAGTATGTTACAATGATGATATATATTCAATACACTCAATTGTATTTTTGGTAATGTTTCGGGTTTTATATAGATTTAAAAACTTTGTTATGTTAAAAACTGTTGATCAAACATATCATGAGTTTTACCCGACTTACAAGAAGGGTTTATGTGTTTAACTCTGAGCAAGATCTATATAATACCTATATCAAAATCTATTCTGAAGTTTTACATATAATACGAACAAACAGACAAGTATTTCAAAAAATGTATTTGTTGTGGTGACGGAGAAAGAATACAAGTATCACCATCCCATCTCATCCGAAGCGTGTCGTAAGAGGAGACTAACGGAAAAATATGCAGACGATATCACTGCGAGAGAAGGAAAAATTGAAATAAAACCCTGTACCAAGTCTGGCCATCGTGGAAACAGTAGGCCAAAGCCTCCCACCATTGGGAAAGGCCTAGTCCAGCAGTGGACTGCGCTGGGCTAGTTGATTGATTGATTGTTTGTTGTTTAGCGTACATTAAGTGTTTTTAAGATTCCGTACCCCAAAAGGAAAAAATAAAGCCCTTATAGAATCACTTCGTTCGTCTGTCCGCCTGTCTATCTGTCCGTCTGTCTATCTGTCTGTCTGTTAAAACCTTTTTCTCAGGAACGCGTAGAGGTATCCTCAACCTCTAGAAACTGTGCAAAAATTAAATGTCAAAGTTCACGCATTCATAATACTTAAGTTACGGAACCCTCGGTGCTAGAGTCCGGCTCGCACTTGACCGACTTGTTTTACTATTTTAGTATGCAATAAACAATTGTGTTATTGGTTTCGTGACTTAGGTTAGCTACTAATATATATGAAGGTTCTGAGTTCGATTTCTGATCGAGTAACAGGATCTATTTGAAGGAGCATGATTTACCTGAAAATAGGTATAGCTTGTGTTTTATTGTGGCAACATTTTTTTATCTGTAGTTCTTAGTTGTCTCTCAGTTTACGTAGATTAAAATATTGGGACTTCATATCTGTGAATTTAGGTCAAGTACTAAACGCGGTCAAGCCCCGTTGTTTTCTGTCTTATTCATAGTATTTTAAAACTGTAAATGTCTATTGTTTATTTGTTAATTCGAGCATTACACAAAAACTAAGTAAATACTTGATCGAATTTGAACAACCTTTTCCTCTAGACAAATGACAACACAGCTATTTAAACTACCATGGTCACACATTAGTATAAAAGTTCTGAGTTTCCAATATTTCGGCGCTGTTGCAAGCGCCATGATCACGGCGAATCATCAGTGATCATGTTGAACAGCGCAATTGCTTCTTTTAGAAACTTCTGATAGGGTTTCTAAAAGTGGATCAAAGTGGCAAAGTGGCAATTTGTTGGTCGGTATATTGTAAAATAGCCGTGGTCGTATGCCATTTAGTCTAACAACACAATACCTACATTTATTTATTTATTTATACTTTATTGTACACACATATTACTTTAATATAACAAGATGAGATGTAATGTACAAAGGCGAGCTTAACTCAAAGTTGAGTTCTCTTCCAGCAAACCCGGGAGTGTACAGAGGAATTGCAATACGAGAGGCTAAGTCTAGTGCACAGGTGTAAAATTAATATAAGAAGGTATAAAATGTGTATACCCCCGACAATAGGCACAAATATACACATACACACATACACATACTCACGTACATACATACATACATACATACATACATACATACCTACATACATACATAAAAACATAAATAAACATACATACATACAAATACATAATCATGTATGTCTGCTATTGTTGAGAGAGAAAGTAATCTCTTATACGTCTTTTAAAAATATTCAGAGAAGGACTATCGCGTATGAAGTGAGGAAGAGAATTCCACAGTCGTACTGCAGAAACTGTGAAGGAATTGTCGTAGCAAGTCGAACTATGCGAGGGAGTTCGAAGTAAAAGAGAAGACGAAGTGCGACAGGGCTTACCCCTGGGTACAAGGAACTCAACTCTACATTGTAGAGAAAAGTGGAATACGACCACGGCTTCCTAGATATTTTTTTGTTTAATACTTTTTCAGTAGTCGGGTTTTAGTTTTAAACTTATTTTTTAGTCGGTTCGAGTTAAACATAACCTCTCCCACCGGCTCCGGAGGAAGGGGGGAGGGGGGCAAAAAAGGGTAGCCTTCAATGTCCTGCTTTCTTTTATGGCCTATATCTAAAAAGATAAAAATAATAATGTATGTATATAGTTCATACAACAGTCAAAAGTCAACGATCACAATTACACTGTCCCCCACGAGCTAGGGTTGTCACATTTAAAATTTAAATTTCCTAGTTTACAACAGGTGCACGATTTATGTGGGAAACGTTGGTTATTTGCATACCGACAGACAATACAGGTTAGTTAGTATGTGTGTGTGGTACTCTGTAATTGGTGATAGACAAATTGTGCTAACTTTTTTAAAGACTGGTTGCTCCCAGCGGTTTCACCCGCATGGAAATTGATGAATATTATGTTATTATACTTAGTATAAATGGATATTTACAGTTTACTAACCTTTCGCTCCAGGTTACGCCCGCGTGGATCTCTTATCTGCAGTTCTACTCAACTGGCAATCAAGCAAACGTAAGGTTTTAAGTCTGACTAAGATGTTTTAACAAAAAACCGCATCAAAATCTGTTCAGTAGTTTTTGCTTGTATCGTGAACAAACATTTTCAATATACAATAATATAATAGTAAGATATAGATAGTTAGATGTCACCTGTACCTATGAATGTAGATAATTTATTTTATTTTATGAACATAAAATATACAAACAATACTATTTTTTTTAATTAGTGTGTTTAGTAGTAAATAGTTTCTGCACTAGATTTGTATCAAGCTCAACAATCATAGGATTTTAGTATTAGATGAACCATGAGAAATAAAAAAATTAAACGCTGTTTCTGTTAATAATGTGTAAAGTGCCCGGCAGACGGTAATAGGCTCACTCCATATCAGTATTTCACTATCCTGTTACCTACACTAAACTAAAACCTGCTTATAGAATCAAACGACATCGTATATCGATAAATCTCATCTCAATATAACGTGTTTTGCCGCGCACGCGCCGGCATGTCAGGTCTGCGCGCGCGCAGGTGGCATAACGACCTTAGGGTACTCGCCCCCGTACTCGCCTTAGGGTAGACAACCCCGAGTGTATCTGTTTAACTTTTTTAGAAGCTAATGTTTTAACGGCCAACGTTTTGTCCAAGAAGGTGGATTGACAGATAAAGCTTTTTTTTTTAAATTTATTTATAAATTGGTCAGTTTGGTCGAATTGGAATGTTTGTTACGGGATATCCATTATCCATGTAGTTATAATAAACGATAATATTTGGAGCTTAACGAAGAAATTTTGTAGGTAGTCAGCTTCACCTGCAAGCCGACAAGGTACTGAGTCGTTCATTTCGAGATTGAAGTCAGATTGTATTCATTATCATACAATTGAAGTATGTACGTATTTGTGACATTAAAACTTATTTTAAATACGTATAAGTACGTATACACGATAATTTAAAAAAACTTGTCTGTTTTTTCAAGGGGGATAATTTCAAGATCGGCTATGCGGATTTTGACTGGATTTTGAATGTAGATTGGAGAATTAAGGACGCCAAACATCTACCAGTCATTTCTACAAACTTAATCACCATCTACCGCGGTAACTTAGTGGTATGGGTCGACGACGAGGTCTCAGGTTCGATCCCAGGTTTTACCATGGCACACACCAAAGACTTTTCGATGCTTTTCGAAGTTATGTGTGTATTTATCGCAGGTTTATAAGTGCCCGGTTAATGGCAATGGACTCGCCATCTATTACATTGGGACCTAAACATAAACTGGTGAAATGTGGGCGCTAGCACCTGCCTACCCCTTCGGGGATGTAGGCGTGAGTTTATGTTATGTTAATCACCATCCATAATTTGCTTGTAAGAAATCACTTAAAGCGATAGAACCGCCCATTTTCCTGCTTCCGTCATTAGACAATTTAATAATGATATATATTAATAGCCTCAGATACATGGCTCGAGTCTATAATAGTGCACGGAAAACAGCAATAGGCTCACCCCCTATTATGTGGTATCGAATACAATGATTGGTGAAATGTGGGTGTTAATTCACCTCTGTCTATCTCTCCGGGGATAAAGGCAGATTAGCGCGAGATTTACATTGCTCAAACCCTGCGCTGGCTGTAAAGCAGTTAACAAGGCAGTAGTATTAGCAGGCTATCTAAAAGCCGGCACAAATCTGCAAATTTCCTCCTGCAGAGAAATGATTGTATACGTTTTTTTCCTACGCAAGCAATTATTCAATCACTGACAATCGTTTTTGCTCTATTGTCTTATAATCAAGCAATTAATTGGGGTCAACGAACCCATCATGATCTTTACTCATACCTAAGTTATTTTTTTTTATAAAAAAATAATTACTAGATACTTTTGTGTCGTTATAAGACTGTTTGAATATGATTTTTGGGTCTGGTAATCTGTTTGTTTTATTTATAATGTTGCTAACGTACTGAGTAATTTTTTTTCTGCATGGTTTGTGATTACTTTTGAAGGTCTCAAAAATGTCATCGACATACGAAAACTCGTGAATAAAATTAAAATATAGATAAATTAAATGCAATTTTAAAAAATTACAAAAAAGAAATTACAAAAGATTTTAACAGTCTGCACCATCATATCGATTAAGATACGAAAAAAACTTAAATCAGTTCAGGCTTGATTCAAATTTTTATCGGGTTCGAATCCCACCAGAACTGATTAAAATTTTTCCTGTCTTATTCGTTACATATAGACAGAAACCGTGTCTCATTAGAGCTAGTCGCTCATATAATTTAGAGTGTCGTAAAGTAGATCTTGACTTGTTTGCAACGAATATCCCATCAAGGAAAAAGGATCTTAGTTCTTATTTCTTTGACAATAGGTAAACATATTGTATTTTGGTAATGCTCCTGTTTTCTTTATTGTTTTACACTTTTTGTTATTTTTTTATTCGGCTTTCATTTTCGTGTTTATGTGGATTGTCTACCGCTTACTAAATATTTTCAACCAATATTTTAGCAGTGAAAACTTTTAACTGGCCGTCTATTATTTTAAATATCTTTGTAACACTAATTGATAGCTGTACTATTAAATAAATAAAATAAAATAAAAATGATAGATAAATAAGGTACAGAACGTAACAATCTTTTTTAATTCCTTTCTAATAAAGTAAAAAGTAACTAATTTTACTAGTCAGTCAAATATCCAATCTAATAACAAACGCACCGTTACTGAGGGTAGATATCGTAATTACAACTTATTTCTAACTGACTGCGGTAAGTAAACGTGTTATGAGTTGTCTTATCATGAGATCTTACAAGATAAGCAAGTACAAACGTAATTAGAGCTCATTGGAATGACAACTTTCCTTTGTAACGGTGTACTTTTAAATAAATACACTGACACATTATAATTATAATATAGTAGTAATTATTGTTTTTGGGTCTTGCAAGTATATCGTCCTAGGTGGAGCCGCCTGTCACCCTGGCAGAAGCAGGCCGCGGCTGTGGTCTCTGTAGTCCCCACACCCGAGAAGAGGGCCAGATCTGGGTCAACTGGGGTGCGAGGGATATGCCTGTCAACCTCACCTTCGGCAACCAAAACGACCCACAGGCGGTGTGCGTTTTAGTCGGTTCGAGTCCGACATAACCTCTCCCACCGGCTCCGGTGGGGAGGTATTCGTGGGGATTTTGCGCACGTAAAAAAAAAGTATATCGATCTTTATTTTTAACGTGCGGAAATCCTCTCGGATACCCCCGCTGTGGACAGTGGGTTGGTTATGTCGGGCTCAAACCGACTAAAACCGCACGGCCGTCTTGGGCCGATTGCCAAGCCATACGCAAGCTAATAAAATTTGATTTCTATCACCTGAATAGTTAAATTAAAACTGCGTAAATTTTTATCTGGCCCAGGAATTGAACCTTGTACATCAGCAGTCACTTACTATAACTGCGTACGGCGTAATAGCAGTCTCGACCTTGGTCCTCGCAGTAAAACCTCTCTGCTCATGCCTTTATTGTGCGCACACAATACATGACATAGTAGACATGAAAGCCTCGCCAAGGTTCATTCACAACATACATACAGAAACTACGTATTATTAGATATATGTAAGGTTATTTTACCGGCAGAGTAGAATTTAGACCACCCCATGTCTTCCCATGCGGTGTCGTACAAGGCGACTAAGGGATAGGGTTGTTTAACATCAGACAGATATATACAGCCCAGACTCAGCTTCAGATGCACGGCTTGAGTCAACAATAGTGTTTGGAATACGGAAATATTCTCACCCCCTATTACTTGGGATGATTCACCTCTGCTACCTCTCACCTCTAGGGATAAAAGCGTGATTATTGTATGTATGTAAGACTAGTCTTATCACCTACGGTTTCATTTGAGTGTAAATCTGAAACGGTTTCTATAACTAACAGAGGGCCAATACCCGAAAAAACATGAACGATACCAGGGACATCACACACGTGCTGCTGACCCTGTAAAACACAAAGTTTCTGTGCCGTCAGTACAGAAGATAAAACAGGACAAGCCTTTGGTCTTCCCACTGACAGCACGAAAACTCTCCAGTGAGCTCTGGCCACTCTACTCACCACCCGGAACACAACACGAGGTAATTATGGCCGCGGTATTCTTTAGGGCGGAGGTATTGCCCCAGTTGGGCTGCTCAATTAGGATGGGAATATCGTCATGCCCTACATTCGTCAAATAATAATATAATTTGTTTAAGCTTAAATCCAAAAACTTAAAAAACGGTACTCTGATAACACAATTTTCAATGATGTTGTGCTCATTTTTGATATTTGGGAGATTAAAATTAGACCGAAACTGAATTTTGAATAGATTTGTATTCGGAGGCTTGGTCGTCAGGAATATATTCTGGAATAAATTACGTATTATTTTGGGTCATACTACATCTATTCAGCCGTTTTAGAATTACTGAATGATAAACAAACAAACTACAAACAACAACAAACAATTTGTAGTTAATTTTTACTTTTAATAATACTTTACCTACCATTTAAATCTTTTTAGTTTTCTGGTTATCATCTTAATAACTCACATAAATAAACACACAAAAAAACAATAAAAATAAAACAATTTCACATTTATAAAATTAATTAGGATTGTATGTAGGTATCAACGGTCACTATTACAAAACATATAATTTACGATAATCCAGTCCTGTCTGTCTGTCACAATCAATGCGCCAGCTGTTCTTGAAGCAAATGGCATGCAAAGATAGAAGTATAGGTACTGAATGTTATTATAGCCGTGTTGTTAATATATATTATTTGTGTGGTGACGGAGAAAGAATAAAAATATCATCACCCCATCTCATCAGAAGGAATCTCATCATCACCGGTCTGGCCAGCGAGGAAATAGTAGGCCAAAGCCTCCCAATATTGGTAGAGGGCTATATCCAGCAGTGGATATAGACCGTTTGCCGCGTGTTTGGCGGCAGAGTAGAATTAGGGCCACCCCATCTCTTCCCATGCGGTGTCATACAAGGCGACTAAGGGATAGGGCTGTCTAACAACAGACAGAAATATACAGCCCAGACTCAGCCTCAGATGTATGGCTCGAGTCAACAATAGTGGCCGGAATACGGCAATAGGCTCACCCTCTATTACGTGGGACCGAATACAATTATTGGTGAAATGTGGGTGTTAATTCACCTCTGCCTAACCCTCCAGGGATAAAGGCGTGATTATGTGTGTTTTAGGTGTGTTTTAGGTTAAGATATATTATATGTATTTTTAGTTTTAAGGTATATATTTATGGGCCGTAGAATAAGTTTTTAACATCCTGTAACTTTTCTATTATTGCCTGAAATAAATGATTTATTATTATTATTATTATTATTATATGTATGTATGTATGGATGTATGGATATAGACCTCTGAATCTATATAGGCTAATTGATTGATTGATATTATAGCCTGAGTATCATGTAATAAGGGATACTGACTTTATAATTAATGGACATATACTTATTTCCTAATTATGAGTACAATTGTAGGTAGCATGCATACAGTTTAATGTACAATGGGAACTCTGGAAGTGATTTCTTCCAAGCAATCTTGGGATAGACAGTGATGTAATAAAAGATTTGATGTAGTAGTATACACAAGGTGTATTAAAAACAAAAAGAAAGAAAGATTCAAATAAAGCTACACAGTTTTTATTGAAGCGACTGCCATTTGACCCGTTAAACACTATACTCGCTTACAGGTGATGTTTAGTTTTGGCCCCAAAGACCCCCGAAAACGTCCACAAAATAACGCATTTGAAGCTGCAAATTGATTCGTCATCTTACTAAAGGGAACATTGAACTTAAATGCTCTTGCATTATGTAATACAATTAAGCTAGGTCAGAGTAAAAGCATTTTTCCTTTCGCTATCAGCACATGACATAAGTTACGCGATTGTTAGGCGGGTTCACACGTGCGCCCTAGACATTGACTCGTGGGAGCGGACGTGTGAACTAGCACTTATATTGTTAGTTTGTAGGTTACTCTTGACTGTGACGGAACGAGTTATGTAAGCTTCGCTTGAGGAATGCCGAAAACGTGTAAGAGACATGTGGTTCTTAGAAAAATACTAAAGTAACATATTTCTTCCCATTGGCGTCGTTGATGGCGTGGGCCTGTAATGTCCAGATCTATGATTCCTATTCTGTCGAATCGAAAGCACTTCTACTCTCAAATTCTGTTTTCCCAGTGTGATGCTACCTGGATTGCGTTCTCTGAAGCGCTCATATAGGTAGATAGGCATTTAACACATGTTAGCGTTTTTGGTTGCCGAAGGTGAGATTAACCGCGGCCGACCAGAACCATTTCTCTCGATCTGGTCCTCACCTCGGGTGTAGAATGATGGCTAATCTAGTTCTAATGTAGTTCACTGAGTTTCTTGCTGGTATCTTCTCAGTAGAACTAATCTACCGAACCAGCGAAAGAATTATTTTCCAATGGTTTATTTTTACATTATTTAATATTTTTATATTATTTCTTGTTATACATAATTGTAAAATTTTGACGTTCATATGTGCTCTTTGTGTGCCTAAACTGAATAAATGAAATTGGTTCTTTGATTCTTTGGACCCGCTGGCTACAGCTAGTTACAAATAAAATTCCAATATTTGGTAACACCCTTACCAATTACCGCTTGAGCGCAACCGCTGGTTCTAGCTCTAAAATAACTTATTTTGTAAATAATAGCAATTTTCCGGTACATTTGGTACCACCCCTTCGTAAACAGTAATTGGCTGACACTTTTACTACTATTTGTACTCGATTTATCCTACTAATATTATAACTAAGCAAGTTTGTGAAAAAATTTAGTAGTTTGTAAAGGTCTTTGAACAGTGTGTCCTACCTGTTATGACTTACGGTGCCGAAACGTGGACAATTACAGTGAGGCTGGTCAGCAGTCAGGCAGTGAGCTATGCTATAAGTTTCTAATTTAAGGAAGAATAGAATTCGGAACGAGGTTATCCTACAGAGAACTAAAGTTACCAACATAGGTCGCAGATAAGCAAGCTGAAGTGGCAGTGGGCTAGACACGTTTGTCGAAGGACCGATGGCCTTTGGAGCAAACGAGTCCTAGAGTGGAGACCGCGAGAAGGTAAATGGTAGGAAGGATCCCCTAGCCAGATGGACGGACGACCTGAAAAAGGTGGCTGGGACAGACTGGATGCGGAAGGCAGAGGATCTGATAAAATGGCGCACATTGGGAGAGGCCTTTGTCCAACAGAGGACTGCAGTGGACTAATTTATTGATTGATTGATTGCTTTAGTAGTAGGGACATGCTGGAAAAACGTTTCAAGCGATCGATTGGACTTAAGAGCTGAATTTGCTTGAAATATCTAATGCGCATGTTCTAACGTGACGTCACCAAATTCTGAGCATGCGCAATTGATTTCGCGAATTCAACTGTCGAATCAGTTCAATCGTTCGAAACCTTCTTACAGGATGTGATTGCTGATTGGATCTCGCTGAAATATGGTACAGGGATAGATTATACTGTGGAATAACACACATGGTTATTATACACACCGGGAATAGATTCCCATGGGTGGTAGGATACAATATACGGGATAAAAAATTTAGGAAGCAAATGCTACGAGCAACAGCAAATTTTTCATGATAACTTTCAACATTACTTAGAGCTCACGATAATATTGAATTTATAATTGACAAACAGAACAGTGAATAAATTATTAAAAATAAAATAAATGACTGATGCTGAAAAGACCGAAAGAAGTTTGCTAGCAAGCGGTATCCATTAATTTTCATCCGGTTTATGATTAATAAACATGCACACAAAATAAGAAATGCGCGAAAAATAAAACCTTTCTTGGCAGTTACCTATGTAGTAGGTAAGTAATAGTGACCCTCTTTTCTGAGACTTTGCCTTCAGCTCACCATCAGGCATATAATTAAAATACAAAAAAATTTTCAATAATTTAGCTTTAAAAGTCACCCATAACCTTATAACACTATCGAAAACAAATAGTACCAACCAATGTCCTCCTATTAAAATAAATAACGATTACTTTCCTAACAAATTATAGCACTTTATCAAAATTTACATGTTAACCCTGAAATGCCGATGGTCAATCGCACCCCATGCGCTTGCATTACTTGCATGCGAACGGTTAACTTGCATGGGGTGTGTTCAATTCCCGTGTCGGTATGTTAATAGCACAATTATTGTATTTCCTGGTTTTTTTTGTTTTTTTTTTGTATAAGTTTACGTGCGTGATGTGTCATCACGGGCGTCAACTGAAAATCAGCGTTCCACATTGCAAGTCTTTAGTATGTGATGTGCACCAAGGTATTTATTTCTTTCTCTTTCTTTCTTTCTTTGTAAATATGTAAATTTTGTTTAGTTTTTCATATATTCATAACGATTTCCTAGTTTGACAAATTATTCTAAGTATTTTGTTGTATAATTTGTATTATGAATCCTGATACCAGTTTAGGATATCGATTTCTGCGGGAAAGACTGCCGTGTAACCTCCTAATTCTATAATAAAAGCCTGAGATCTGTTGTTTAGCAGGTGCGCTCTCTTATAAGGGAACCCCCCTTGTAAGAGAGTGCACCTGCTAGTCTAGGTCCTAAAGTTGTTGATAGCGCCCTCTTTTACGAACGCTTAACATATTATACTTTTACTCTAAGATTCACTCCCTCACATACATTTTTGCATAAACACAAAAATAACAAATACTTACTACAACAGTCCTTGCGCAAATCGAAAAACAAAACATATTTTCATAATATCTTTTGTTCAAACAACAAAGAAATCCCAAAAATGATTTTGTGTATGACGATAACATCTCGTTCGTCCTTGGGCGGTGTCGTGAATATACTGAACTCGCTTAGTAGTGTTAGTAGATAGTTGTGTCTGTTGTGTACGATGTGTATGATTCACGGAAAATTCGAGACTCATTCAATATAGGGTTCTTCAAAAGGAACATGAAAAGTATTTTTCATGGTCGGCAGCAAGAGTATAACGCCCCTGATGTCGCACACGTCTGTCTATAGGCCACGTTAACCACTTCCTATCAGGAAGGATGTGTACTTGTCTGTCACTTAAGCGGTATAAAAATATAGGAATTTTCTACATTACAAAGGGTCTTCAACGGTTATAATCTCTATCCCAGGGGCCATCAGTGGTGCCCAAACCCTTACTTTGGAACATGGATTACACCTGCCGGCACCTCTTTATTTTAATCTACACAGATAATATACCAAATATACCAAAATATTTTTGCAATCATGTTTAATGGAGTCCCTCTGCACATCAATCGTATACAGTTACTGTTGGTAGGAATTAAATGTAGATAAGCGTAAGAAGGTGGCGTTTAATTTTTTTATGAGAAGCTTCGTCAATTCGGAAAGAAAAAACATTAAATTCAATTCTGACACTGATACGATTTTGTGTGAAATATCACACAAAATCGTATCAGGTCAAAGTTTTTTTTAAGTACGCGAAATTTCGCAGTCAATATTCATATTCATATTCATTTATTACTTGCAAATATGGGTTACATAAAATAACAGAGTCAATTTCTATTTTCTCCTAGCGGTCTTCGCTAGGAAGGAAACTGAAAAGTCGTCCCATAATTCACAAAACGATAGTCACCCTACAGTTAATTAAATATGCCTTTGTCTAACGCTTGTGTTGTGAACAATTATTTCGTGTGTTCAATGTCGTATTTTTTTGTAAACGCCACTCGACGCCATGCTAGCCGCCATCATGGATTTCGACGTATTTTATGAGTCAGTTCATTATTAGAATTGCCTTGTATGTCCTATCGTTATCACATCATTCTCATAGTGATTCCCCAATTTTGGTATCCAAAAATTGCTTACTGGTTTTGATTAGTATGTCAGCTTTTCCGGGAGCGACTTCCATATGACTTCCCAACCATATACATACAAATAAATTACAATCATTCTCCTAAAACGATTTCATTGTTACGTCCAAAGATTTATACTTTTGAGCCCGTATTTCGTTTATAATTTTTGAGTTTACAAGTTTTCCTCTTGGCATTGTGAGGTTAGATGGCAGTCGTTCATATTAAAACCGTATTAGATACATACATATAATCACGTTTTTATCCACGGAGGATTAGGCAGATGTGAATTTGATACCACGTCTTCCGGTCACTACTTTTGACTCGAGCTTTGTATGTGTGCCTGAGTCTGAACTGTATATATCTGTCTGATGTTAAACAGCCCTATCCCTTAGTCGCTTTGTACGATACCGTATGGGGAGAGATGGGTTGGTCCAAATTCTACTCTGCCGGAAACTAGAAGAAATAAGCAGAACCCAAGCTCCGAGTTGAAAGCTTCGGGTACAATCAGGAGCAACATTTAGTTAATAATAAAACTTATACCGCAGGACCAAAAGACAAAAATAATAATTTCATATCAAATAATAATCACACTATCTTTATCACATAAGCAGGTATTATTAACACTTTGTTTTTTTAAAGTAACATCTTATTATTGTACACTTAGAGTGGGAAGGTGTCGAAAGGTTCCCACAGTCGTCATTAGGTATTAAAAAACACAGTAGGAGCTGCAGATGATGATAATGATATGTTGTCATCGAATTTTTTGTAAGATAGTTTGTTCTGATCGATTTGGTAACATGTATTTTTGTAGGAGGTAGGACACGGTGGTATTTCCGCCCAATTGAGCAGTCCGACTGGGGAAGTACCTCCGCCCTACAGAATACCGCGGTTCTAATAACTTCGTTTTGTGTTCCCAGCGGTGAGTAGGGTAGCCATCCCACTGACAGCACAAATTCTCCAGTGAGCTCTCACTGGAGAATTTGTGCTGTCAGTGGGATGACTAAAGGCTTGTCCTGCTTTGTCCTCTACACTGACGGCACAGACACTCTGTGCTTACAGGGTCGGCAGCGCGAGTGTGGCTTCTCTGGTGTTACACACGTCCATAGGCCACGGTAACCACTTTCCATCACCTGGGCCGTGCGCTTGTCTGCCACCTAAGTGGTATGAAAAAAAATTTATACTAATCTGACCTGAAGTTGGTAGACTTGTATGAAGCATCAAATTAAATAGAGTGGACACGTCGTTTTTTTTCAACGTGCGTAATATCCCCACGGATACCCCCGGAGCCGGTGGGAGAGGTTATCTGTGACTCGAACCGACCAAAACGCACGACGCCTGTGGGTCGTTTTTGGTTGCTGAAGGTGAGGTTAAGAGGCATATCCCTTGCACTCTGGCTGACCCAGGACCATTTCTCTTGATCTGGCCCCTCCTCGCATGTGGGGACCACAGAGTCCCCAACTCGTCCCCGGAGGCACGCCGCCGCCGCGGCCTGCTTCTGCCAGGGTGACAGGCGGAGTGGACACGTCGTAAGCATGAACGATGGAAGAATGCCGAAGGCTGTCTTCTACTCAGAGCTGTCACGCGGAAAGCGCAAACAAGGTTGTCAATACCTCCGCTACAAAGATGTGTTAAAACGCAATCTTGTGACTTGTAACATTGCATTGGAGATTGCCCGTCTTACACCGGAATGGCGTCGTACCGTCCGCACTGGTATCGATACTTTGATGAAGAACGTCTAGAAGACTTTGACACGAAACGCCAAGTACAGAAGACTCGTCCAAAACCCTCCTTTATTTTACCGTCTCTTCTATGGTGAGTGTTCTGTTGAGCTCTTACGCCTAATCCCACCCTCTCCTTTCTAATATAGGACAACACGTGCAGGGCTTAGATGTCACCGTCACACTGTGCAGAATATACGAGCAAGAACCAAGCGGTTAAAAAACATCAGTATCAGAATAAACGGGATATTTACCATGTTTCATTATTTTGAGTTTCCGATATTTCGGAATATCGGATATCGGAAACTCAAAATAATGAAACATGGTAAATATCCCGTTTATTCTGATACTGATGTCAGTGACCATGATAGGTTAAAAAACAGTCAAATAGGCTATTACAATTATTAATTCTATCGCGATTCATTTTGTGCTGTAACAACACAGTTAAAATCAGTTACATTTAAATAAATAAGCTAGTAATATTCCCACAAACTTTCACTAGTATACAATTTTATATTATTCACATAATTTCCCAGTATTTTAAACTACTGTACATTTTTACGAAGCGAACCGAAGAGAATTATTTAATGTTACGGTAGGTTATAGCTCAAATGCCATTAATAGAACTAAAAGCTAACTAACAACAAAACCTTGCCTATTATTTCCACGAAATAAAAGAAAAATCGACAATGTCACCACAGGTATGTTCTATCAGACAAAGGTACAGGCCCTATGCCCTGTTCACGGCAATAGGTAATACCGGTTTTGAAGTCTCGGCACAAAATATTGAGGCTTTGTGTCGAATCGTAAACGTGAATCACGAATCCTTAACATCGATTTTTCTGGTCTTTGAATCTTAATAAATGAAATCGGCATAAACTTGTAAAGCTATTAACATATTTCGCCTGTTAACTTAATTTCTTATCATGCTTTAAATTTGGTGACGTCGAGCACAAGTCGATAGTGATGTATGTTTATGTGCTCAATAAAGTGACGTCACTAAATTTCCAGCATGCAAAATTGAAGTCACAATCATCTGTCGAGTTCGTTTGATCGTTCGAAACCTTCTTATAGCAGATTTGTCTGCAGACAGAAGAACTCGAATGAATTATGACGTCACTAAACATTGAGTACAAAAGCAGTTGATGGAACTGTTTTTACTGGTGAAATCCGACAAGAATTTAATGTTTTAGGTAATAATTTAACCCAGTTTAGTTTGGTGTAATTGCAATTACTTTAATTATATGCCCTTAGCAAGTTATATCCGTTCTGTACTAAATATTTTTATATGCTTATAAAGAATTTTACGAAATTTTTAACTTTACTGCCAAATTTGTATTGCTCGATACAAAATACAGTCCCGGGTCCTTTAAGCAGGGCGTGAAAAAGCATATGATGAGGCCGTCAAGCTGAGTGTCACCATTGTCACATGGAATGTGTAAGTAATGGTGACCCTCCTTTCTGAGACTTTGCCATCAACTTACCATCAGGCAAGGGGAAGTCTAATTGACGCGTTCTATATATTCAAAAATATAAATTAAAATAATGAACAACTCAAAGAGCTCGTGTTTTTACGAGAATCAATCAATCAATTTTATTAGCCTACTAGCTTTTGCCCGAGACTCTGCTCGCGAGTCAGTTATCGCGACCAAACAAGTACATACATACATACATACATAAAATCACGCCAGTTTTCCTTAGGGGTAGGCAGAGATCACGTTTTCACATTTTCTAAAACTTCCCGTATTTGGTCCAGGTAAAGTGCGCCTAGGTCTTCCTCTTCCGACGGTACCATCCACACTCGCCTCATACACCTGTTTCGTTAATTAACAGAAAATTAACGCGTTCATGGTAGCGCTAATTCCTGTTAACATTATTGTATATCATGGAACGCAGTAGTTATTAAACAAGTCCTTTCTCAAAGTTTAACTTACCCCAGTACCCATATTTATCAAAATTGGTTCAGCGGTTTAGGCATGAAAGCTTAACATACAGACAGTTCACAGTTGGAAATAGGCCTCTCACAATATGAGCCATGTCTTCCGATTCTCCACCTTCCGCATCCAATCTATCCCATCCCAGTCATCTTTTTCAGATCATCAGTCCATCTTACTAAAAAGAATACATAAAACAAATACAATACATACATACATTATAATCATCATCGCAGTTGTTTTAGAGATCCTAGGAGCTTGTTTACTTCCCTTTCCTTTGAATTGTATGACTTAGGAAGAGACTGCCGTCTCGCCCGTGATCTCCCAACCCCGAGGGAAAAAAACCTACAACAGAGCCTCTTTCGTCAATCAGTAGGTATACTTGTTACGGCTTATAGGTAACATAGATCAGGTCCCATAGACCCTATTTCTTTTTTTAAACGTGTGAGTATCCCCTCGGATACTACCCCGTCTGACCCGGTGGGGGTGGTTTTATTGGACTCGGACCCACTAAAACCGCATACCTGCCGCAATTGCCGGGGTTGAAGTAGCCTTTGGCATATCTCTCGCGAGGCCCCATAGATCCATAAAATCTAATAAAAATATAGCAATATCAAAAGATAAACCTCAAAATTATTGTTAACACAACTCTGACGTCATTAAATGATTCATTAGGTAAAACATAAGCGAATAAATAAGTTGATACATGAGATAACCATCGGCGGATACGTGTGAATAACTTGTGGGAATCATGATATACACGATGCTGGGAGATATGTCTGAAGATATGGATGAAAAGTTTTATACACGAGGGACGGATATGGTGTTCTTAAACAAGGGCATTACATACATACATATAATCACGCCTTTATATAGGTATTTAGGTTACACATATATATAATAAAAAAAATAAAAACAGAGTTCATTAGCTGAGCACGTAATTGAGCCTGTAATTTTTTTGTCTTCAAATAGTTTATGGAAATCTGTCGTATTTATTAAAATTTATGGTCACTGTTTTGCTCCCTTAAGTAGTAGCGTAATGATATATAGCCTAAAACCTTCATCGTTAACGGACTATTCAACACAAAAAAGAATCTATTCGAACCATTTGAGATTAGAGCTCAAACAAACAAACAAACTCTTTCGCTTTATAATATTAATATAGATAAATAATATAATAATAAATATTCCACAACATTCCACACAACGTTATCTTGACCCATGGTAAGCATAGCTTAACTAGATTATGTTATGGAATCTAAACATACTTTGATATTATTATTTTTTTGTATATACACATCATACACAGAAACATCCAGACAAATGCAAAAATACACATTCATTCATACAAATATTTGCAGTGAGCGGGAATCGAAACCATACCTCCTGCGTAGCAATCAAATGTTCTACCGCTACCCTACAGAGGCCGTCAAGCCATACATGCATATATACATGACATATATACAGGTCAAACATATTTTACCACTATGTACGTTCAACGGTAGTATGTTCAGTAAATATAAATGTACCACTAATATATTTAAATATAGCCGGTTACCGTGTAAGCCTTATCACTAATGGCTAATGTTCACAATGAACTTGACATTTGAATTTTGTTTTATCTAGTTTTAACATAGTGTAGGTGTAATAACGTACAAATGGCATTAAGTAGTATTGTCGCAGTATCCTGAATAATACTGACGGAATATAATATAATGTAAATAAATAAAATGAATATAATGTAAAAAATGTAAGGTAGGACACGGCGGTATTTCCACCCAATGGAGCAGTCCGACTTGGGAAGTACCTCCGCCCTACAGAATACCGCGGCTATAATAACTTCTTGTTGTGTTCCCAGCGGTGAGTAGGGTAGCCAGAGCTCGCTGGAGAATTTGTGCTGTCAGTGGGAAGACTAAAGGCTTGTCCTGCTTTGTCTTCTACACTGACGGCACAGAAACTCTGTACTTACAAGGTTGGCAGCGCTACTGTGACTCCTCGGGTGTTACAAACGTCCATAGACCACTTTCCATCAGGTGGGCCGTGTCCTTGTCTGCCACTTAAGTGGTATAAAAAAATGTATACACACACACAATGCTTATAATGTTCACATGTGACGACAAGTGCATGCTGTTGTTATTTGCATTATTTATTAGAATAAATTAACTCGATCGAACTTGGGACTCAACACAGTCGAGTTACCAACCATTATTTTAACAGGCAATCTTAAACTTACAATTTAAAATTAAAATGACAGTATTTAAATTTGAACCTAGACAAATGACTTTATAATAACACTCGTCCATATCCCGCGACATATCCCCAACATGTAATCTCGTGTATAACCC
Organism: Eilema griseolum; assembly: GCA_963662185.1. NCBI lineage: Eukaryota > Metazoa > Arthropoda > Insecta > Lepidoptera > Erebidae > Eilema > Eilema griseolum. The sequence continues at coordinate 2,425,695 of OY759256.1, forward strand.
CTAGTATTGTATTGTCAAATTATTTCCCACAGCCTTGCGCGCGCGCATCGCCTTTTTGTGAACACACAGATAGACAGCGTTGTGTATACTCAAGTTTAACTGAGGTATGGTATAATGCTAAATATTGTGAGGGGCTTCATGAAACTTGGTTCAAATGTGTGATGTTAAATAGCCCTATCCCTTAGTCGCCTTGTACGACACCGCATGGGTAGAGATGTGGTGGTCCAAATTCTACTCTGCCGGAAACCATGCGGCTACCTATTATTATTAATATTATATGAATATTTTTATATATTATTATTACTTATACATACATTACACAGAACACACATTATGTCATTAAATCAGTTTGCATTTCAATTATATAGCATTACAGCACAGCATTACGGCACAGAAACTCTCCATGCTTACAGGGTTGGCAGCGCGAGTGTGACTCCCTTGGTGTTGCACACGTCCATAGGGCACGGTAACCACTTTCCATCAGGTGGGCCGTGCTTGTCTGCCACCTAAGTGGTATAAAAAAAATAACTCACCATAACAGACACCAAAAATCTCAGGCTCCCTCAGCTTAAAGACCCAGATTTGCCCCGTGAAACTTTTATGTACAAACTCTGGGAAGAATAGCTACTTTACTAATAAAATTAGTCGGAATAGGATTATTTCTGTTAATTCCGCAGCTGTGGGAAAACAGGAAAACAGAACAAAGACTTGATGTATGTATGATTCAGTATATTCCCACACCACCTTAAGAGTTCAGCTCTGTAATTGAACATGAAACACTTTGTTTTTTTTACCCGTTTTGTACTTAATTTAGGTACAAAATAATAACATAATAAACCCTTCGCTTTGTATTTACAATGGCGTCTTTTTTCATACATACACACTACACACCTTGTTCCCTGCTGGGTAGGCAGAGAAAGCTCCACCATTGTTTCAATCGCCATCCTCTGTGTTAAATTAGTTAAAATTTGTTTAAAAGAACTGAGTTTATGTTTTACTCATTGTGAAATGCAATCAGAATTCGTTTAGATATCAAGAAAATAACAAAACATAAATTAATCCAAATTGGTCGAGCCATTCTCAAATTTTGAACTCGGGATAAGGGCACTCGAAGATAAATGCATAGTTAATTTTTACTTTCCTTGTTTTATACCTTTTAGGTGACAGACAAGTGCACAGCTTACTTGACGGAAAACGGTTCCATTAAGATGTGTTATAATAGACTCAAGGTATCTCGTTGACGTCAATAGGCTTGACCCCAGTTTAAAAACTATTCAAAAAATCCTGTTCAAAAAAAACTATTTTTTATTGATTATTTTTTTCTTTTTATAAAAAGAATATTAGCAACCACACTTACTAATATTCCCTCTAACCCCTCAAACTAAGCTAAATTGCTTGTGCTAGGAGTGGGAGTTAAATGATAAACAAGCTTGGAAATGAGCTGTTCACTCAACTATGCTACTCAAGTAAATTTTTGTATTTAGATTAAGTAGACTAAGTGTATGTTTGTAAATAGACCAAAAAAAAAGAAATACCCGCCGAGTTTCTTGCCGGAGTCTTCTCAGGTCGGGGCCGCGTTTCGAACCGGTGGTCCATTTACTAAACTAATATTCAAGTTCCTTTTTTGTAGACGTTTTATAAGTGCCGATATAATGGTCTATACAGAATAAATGATTTTTTACTTTGACTTCGACTTTAGGTTCACGTCGGTAGTATAGTGACCAGGACTTGAACTTGAGACTCACAGTCCTAAGGCCGACTAAGCTACCGACGCTTACATAATATACGTAGAATAACCTTTTGAGGATATACAGTAAAATAAGTAGTTATATGTCTCTTAAATATAGCTCAGCTAACATTGTAATGCAAGCAAATACCGCTGAAAACATTAGTATAAAACAAAGCCTCTGTGTGGCTGCAATGAGAAACGATCTGCCTGGGACTGTGCTCAGGAATCGGGTTGTATGGATGCGGCATATGAAGCTAGACAAGCGATTATAGTTATAATGTGCAAGAGAGATAATGCTACTTTCCTGGTAGTATTCCCTCTTTTGAATATGCTGAGATAAATCCTCTCTTTTTCTTTTATTCAAACGCATAATCCGGTCGCATTCAAACTTTATCCGGTTACATACAAAGTTCAAATAATTTTTTTTTATACCAGTTAGTTGGCAGACAAGCACACGGCCCACCTGATGGAAAGTGGTTACCGTGACCTATGGACGTCTGTAACACCAGAGGAGCCACAGTCGTGCTGCCAACCCTGTAAGTACAGAGTTTCTGTGCCGTCAGTAGAAGACAAAGCAGGACAAGCCTTTAGTCTTCCAACTGACAGCACAAATTCTCCAGTGAGCTCTGGCTACCCTACTCACCGCTGGGAACACAACACTAAGTTATTATAGCCGCGGTATTCTGTAGGGCGGAGGTACTTCCCCAGTCGGACTGCTCAAATTAATCACAATTTGTTTGAACTTTGTTTTCATGGGTGCGACTGAGAACTGACCACTCAATCTAAAAGGAAAGTCTGAGTCAAAGCCTCGTTTTCAGAATAGAATGGTTTTCTTTTTTATTCGACAACGGCGAAGCAAAAAGAGGGTTATGATTTTGGCAGGCTATGTATGTATATAAGTAGGTTCATCTGTTCCCTTATAGCTCCTCAACCACGTATTAGAACTGGACTGGATTTCAAATATATATAAATTACATCTATTGCTTGCCCCAAAATAACATAAATAAAAAAATTAGTTTAAAACTAAAACCCGATTACTAAAAAATCACGCTCTAAAAAGTTTTAAACAAGAAAATATCAAGGATAGATTCACAAAAATGCCAAATTGGTATACGACCACGGCTATTCTTGATATTTTCTTGTTTTATATTTCTTAAAAACATGTCTGTATACATAAAAACATGCAATAAGTATGGTAGAGATCCATACATCCCACATACCTACGTCATACACCTAGGATACTGTCCTCAGTTATACTTAAAACTAGTTATAAAAGCCACATCCAATAGCCTTCTTTTCACACATGTATGGCACAAACAAAACAATGGCGTACCGGGGCACGACCCCGGTTGTTTTAAATAATACATAGGTACACATTTTATTCGCAAAACGGAAGCCGCCGTGATGTATGTATGTACTTATACTGTTTTAAACAAAAAATATTTAAGTGGCACTGTGCTGATTTCGATTCCCTTATTAGCGATTTCATTGAATAATAAACTCATACATAAAGTATGATATCCCCGAAGGGGTAGGCAGAGGTACCTGCACCCACATTTCGCCAGTTTATGTTTAGGAACCAATGTAATAGGTGGCGAGCTTATTACCATTAACCGGGCACTTATAAACCTGCGATAAAAACACACATAACTTCGAAAAGCTCCGAAAAGTCATTTTTTTTTAAATTGAATAACCTATGGTCCAAAGATATAATAGAAAATCAGTCCCGCAATCGGCTCATTTATCTAAAAGAATACATTTATATTTTTGACATACATTACTTGTTAAACTTGAATACGGATAAACGGCGCCGTTGAGGAACCGCAATGAATTAAAATAATAAATAAAATTATCACATTCAACTCTATTTCATGGTACGCTTTGCGTCTACTGCTGTGCAACACTGCTGAGTGCTGTGGAGTTCGGAATCATACTTATTGATTCTCTTTGCAAAAGCACCTTCAAAGGTTTTTCATTTTTTTCTTAATTAAATTAAATGGGTACCACATCATTATTTTGTTTACGTTTAATGCGTATTAGCAAAACATGTTAGCTACAAACAAACATTAATTTTATTTTGTTTTGTTCTCAGGTACGAAAATGTTAAAGCATCAGAAAATTCGAAAGAAAATCAGATGAGGCCGTCTGACGTCAACGGAACAATTATGTGACAAAAAGTGATGAACAAACAGTTACACTACCAAAATACTCCTACACAATTCTCGTAAAAAAATCCCTAATCTAGATTTTAGTTACAAACGTCAGTGCCAATAGCAAAAGAAAAACAATAATTACGTGAGTGAAGCTACATCGAACATTTAAATCAACGATAAAAAGTGCCACATTGTCTACTGCCGAAATCGGATTCAAAAATAACACATAATTTACAAAAATAGAACAAAATTTAACGAAAAGTGTCAACCGTGAACTCAAAAGTGTAATTAATTTGTGAAATTTTTGAAATAAGAACTGGAAAGTGACAATTAATTTAACAAAAATTTCAAATTTGGAACTAAATAGTGGACTGGATATAATTTTTTTTGTTTTATAAACTGTTTTGTGAATATTATTCAAAATTGTGTACTCAAATTCTGAACTTTTGGGCGGGGATGTGCTAAGGATGGATCTCCACGCTCCACAGTTGGTAGTCCACTCCTACGAGCCCCATGCTCCCCTGCTGGAGGTTGAGGGCTTAGATCCTCACAGTCCACAGCAGAAGGTGTTGATACATGCCCCAACGTTGCAGAGCCAGGAGCTGATCAGCAACGACCATCGGAATGGAGGTGAGTTGATAGTTTAATTGATGATGACCTAATTTAAATGATCGTTGGAGATACTATTCTGTCATCAATGACGATGACAAATTAATTTTTCAATGATACTTTCGGAAGATTACGCGTTTATCACTGATTGAAGTTTTTGAAATATATAGGTATTTAAACTATCATGGTCACTCACATCAGTATCAATCATCAAAATCAATCAAAACAATGGAACATGGTAAATGTCCCGATTATTTTGATACTGATTTGGAAATAAATATAGTTTTGTTTAAATGGATTTTCCAATTTTTTACCCATGTCCTCTGAAGATTAGATAAATTTACATATCATTTTGAATAATGTTTTTCCAAATTATGATAGTTGGTATTATCATAATATTAACAAGTTTTGTTCTTTACTATTTTCAACAATTTTTTTATTTTAATATATCAGTAGGCATGTTAAAGTGTTCTTTTTGCACACTGCTAAGATGCCCAAAAAAGACGGTCTACTTAAATGCTAAGTAGACAGCGTAGTTTATAGACGCTGGCAACACCAAAGTTTCTTTAAATTAACATTTTTTTTTCAAATCTTGTTCTTCCATATTTGTAGCGTCAATCCATAATCAGATGGTCTATCTAGATCTTCAAAAACAAAACTTATGATGATAAAGCTACTTTCCGACATATTACAGCTTCATCCCGTTTTTTTAATATTGTCGAGAGCAGATGTGTCTTACCTGACGTAGAGTATGATTTCACAGATGAGCAGTACCACGCGCACAGCAGCAACCAGACAGGAGATGGTGAGTACATGCCTTTATATAACTATTATCAATTGACTGCTAACTATCGAGAACTGCCACTTTTTATAATATATAAGACACGTCAATTAGACTTTGCTCTGCCTGACGGTAAGCTAAAGGCAAAGTCTTAGAAAAGAGAGTCACCATTACTTACATATACTATGTTATAATGGCGACACTCAGCTTGACGGCCTCATCATATGCTTTTTCACGCCCCGCTTAAAGGACTTGAGACTGTAGGAAGAGGAAAACACGTGAAGCCTTAATGGTGCGGCAAAGGAAAGAGTCTCCGAACCGCTTGGTTCTTGATCGGATATTCTACAACGAGTGTGGGTGAGCTTAACTTAACTAAGCCCTGCACGTGTTGTCTTGTGTAGGAAAGGGGAGGGTGGGACTAATTGGAAGCGCTCCAGATAAGTGGCATTACATCTGTAGAATATAATAATTAAGGTATGGGATTGTCATAAATGTAAAAATACTTATCAATCCCATTCTATTCTACAATATGCTGGGCAACCAATTACCACATGTCTGGGGGAGCAGGGGGGTTAAGCTTTTGACTGTTGCCAAGCATCAATAGCCTTCTACTTTTACACTGACGGCACAGAAACTCTACTTACAGGATTGGCAGCGTGACTGTGATTCCTCTTATGTTACAAGCGTCCATGGGCCACGGTAACCACTTTCCATCAGGTGGGTCGTGTGCTTGTCTGCCAACTAAGTGGTATAAAAAAAGCCCAGCTTCTAGACTTTCGGGGTCCAAGCCAAACTTCCCTATAAGCTAGCTAGCAAGCTGCAAATGGTCGATGTCCTCGGTATTCGGGTGAGGCGGCTTTCGTTTCCGATAAATTTGAAACACCTACCAATCAACCTACCAATCAAAATCAATAATCGAACCTCACACTCCAAATACTCTAAACCGACGAGCATGCATGAAGAATGTAATGAGAGCGAATGAAGCTAGAGTAGTATGTCAGGATCGTAGCAAATGGAGATCCGTGATCTCTGCCTACCCCTATGGAAGACAGGCATGATTTTATGTATGTATGTATGTATGTATGTATGTATGTATGTATGTATGTATGTATGTATGTATGTATGTATGTATGTATGTATGTATGTATGTATGTATGTATGTATGTATGTATGTATGTATGTATGTATAAATGTGAAGGGAATGCACAATTTGAATCGCTATGAGGATAATAATTTCAATTTTCTTACTGTTTTTGTTATTCTGTAGTTTGATATTTCTATTTATAACAAACAACCATGGAATAATCAATTCGTCACATTATTTAGTCTTATTGTCGCCAAGCTTATTGCCTAAGAGTCTAGACAAAAATAAATGAACTGGTCCCCTATTGAGCTTATTTGAAATAGAAATGGCATTTCACGTAATATCTCTATGTTCTTTTTTTTCATTATATTAACAGAGATAAAATTTTATTTTATATGTAAACTAGCTTTTCCCCTCGGCTCCGCCCGCGTGGATGTCGGTTCCCAGGGTGGACAACCCTTATCACTAAGGGGTATGAAAAATAGATGTTGGCCGATTCTCAGACCTACTCAATATGCTCACAAAATTTCATGAGAATCGGTTAAGCCGTTTCGGAGGAGTACGGGAACGAACATTGTGATACGAGAATTTTAGATATAAGATACTGTATATCGCCGAAAGGGTAGGCAGAGATATATTAGACGCTAATATATTTGCCTTATACCTGAGACCCTTTATATTAAGTTTCTGTTATAGGTACATAAAAGATCTCAGGCTAATAAAAAAAACAAAATTTCTTTTCTCAAATAATTCAAAATAATAATTATTTAAAATATTTTCATTCTTTATTTTGTTCTGTTATTTATAAAGTGGTAATTTTATTACCAGCTAACGAAAATCTCAGAAAAATGCAGAAATTTTCTGTTTTAAATATTTTTAAAATAAATTTACTTTCCAATTTTGCTACATGTGCTAACTATAACCAAAGAAATAATCACTGCACTTACGCAAAGAAACAAAAACCTCTAATAAAAAAATACAGTAGTACAAAAACTTTTATTACTGTATTTTATTAAAAATACATTCAAAGTACATAAAAAACTTCAATCAACAAAAAACATAAACTAGATTCATTCAATTTTTGCATAAACAGGAAACAGTATTTTAAAATGAAATAAAAATACAATCCGATCTATTTATTTTTGAAGAAAAACTATATAAATTATATACCTTTCCAAAAATAAATATATTGAATCGTGTGATACTTTTATTGAAGTAGTTTAAAAACGTTTTCATGCCGTATTAAAATATATTTGAGACACTGGTAGAAACTGCATCCAAAAGCAATCAAACGATTTCACACCGCGTAAATTATTTATACTGCTTTTATAACTGCCGAAGTTTGAATGTAATGTATGTATGTTTGTTACTGATCATGCAAAAACGACTAAACCGATCTAGATGACATTTGACATAGAAGTATTATAGGCTGTATCTGGTGTGATATGACAGCTGTATGGAGGAATCATTGAGCTCTTTAGAGACCAATCAAATTTTACCTGCTAGCCGAGATACCGTGCGGATCTCCACTCAGATACCCCCACTGAGGCCAGCGGGGTGGTTATATCGGGCTCGAACCCACTAAAACCGCACGGCTGTATTGGGCCATCTGTTGCCGAATGTGAGAGATTCTCCGGCATATCCCTCGCGTACCCCGACTGAGCCGGTATATCTGTTGATTAACGGACGATACTCTGGCTCAGGATTTCCTCTCGGGGTTGGTAGGTAAGATGGCAGTCGCTCCCGCAAAAGTCAAGATATGCCAAATCAAAAGATAGAGTAAGAAAGCGAACTGTGTACTCGAAGCCTTGGATATAACCGAGACTGTGATTATAATGATTATTTATCAAATAAGCTCCCTCTTTACTGAGACACAACGGTATTTTCGTTCAATTGAGCAGTCCGACTGGGGAAGTACCTTCGCCCAACAGAATACCGCGGCCATAATAACCTCGTGTTGTGTTCCCGGCAGTGAGTAGAGTAGCCAGAGCTCACTAGAGCTTTTTGCCAGTGGGAAGACCAAAAGATTGTCCTGCTTTGTCTTTTACGCTGACGGCACAGAAACTCTTGTACTTACAGGGTTGGCAGGGCGAGTGTGACTCTCTTGGTGTTGCACACGTCCATAGACCACGGTAACCACTTTCCATCAGGTGGGCCGTGTGCTTGTCTGCCAACCAAGTGATATAAGTCATATTAATGTGTTCTATTTAAAAGTTTAGGGCCATTAAGCGGGGCGTGAAAAAGCATCTGATGAGGTCGCTAAGTTGAGTGCCATCATTGTAACACTTAGTGTCTGTAATGGTGACCCTCTTTCCTGAGACTTAGCCTTTAGCTTACTACTAGGCTAGGTGAAGTCAAGTTGGCGTGTACTATATAAAAAAAAAGTTATAAGCTACTTTTATTTCGACAATATTATTTCCTTGAGTCGCGGCAGTTGTAATCAGTATTTTATGTGAGCGGAACCGCGCGCGAAGACTAGTATGGCTATACCGCTACGAATTTAACTTGAACTCTATTTAGTGGTCGGCTACTAAACTAACGATGTCAGTTAATGATGACAGATGGAATTGAATTGTGATCGAAAACGGATAGAAGTTAGAATGTAGAAAGTACGACGTGACTTTTGTGATAGTTACATGACTTCTTCAGTTGAAATACTGGCAATACTTGTGTAAAGTGTGACACCCCTGATGTGACACGCCCATATATCGCATATAGTGTTGTAAGTATAGAAATTTATTATAGTATGTAATATAGTATAGAAATTTATTTTCACATATAAAATTATTAGGAAATGCCTATGTCCAGCAGTGGACTACGGTGGGCTAATTGATTGATTGATTGATTGAATGTATAGCATCTCTGTCTATTTGATTGATTGAATGTATAGCATCTCTGTCTATTTGATTGATTGAATGTATAGCATCTCTGTCTATTTGATTGATTGAATGTATAGCATCTCTGTCTATTTGCCAGACACTTGTACTGACTTGTACAGAGACTGTTGTTTGTAGGAGGTAGGACACGGCGGTATTTCCACCCGATTGAGCAGTCCGACTGGGGAAGTACCTCCGCCCTACAGAATACCGCGGCTATAATAACTTCGTGTTGTGTTTCCAGCGGTGAGTAGGATAGCCAGAGCTCACTGGAGAATTTGTGCTGTAAGTGGGAAGATTAAAGGCTTGTCCTGCTTTGTCTTCTACACTGACGGCCCAGAAACTCTATATTTACAGGGCTGGCAGCGCGACTGTGACTCCTCTGGTGTTACAAACGCCCATAGGCCACGATAGCCACTTTCCATCAGGTGGCACGTGTGCTTGTCTGCCACCTAAGTGGTATAAAAAAAAACACAAGACACGTTCTCAGTCTACGATCATTTGCCGGGATATCCCCTTAATATATCTTTCTTGGGTATTTTTCAATTATTTTTTTTACCACCTTGATGGCCACACTAACTATATAAAATTATAAGTTTTTAATACAACTTGCGTGGCCGACAAATACACGGCCCACCTGATGGGAAGTGGTTACCGTGGCCTATAGACGTATGTACAACACCAGGGGTCTTACACTCGCGCTGCCGACAGCAGTAGGATGATGAAGATTATAATTATACATCATCAATATACTATAATATCTTTCCCATTGGATAGTAAACTCCAACATTCCGGTAGCCCAGTAGAAATATCTCATTCATAGAAAATTTCTCTGCCAGTCGTCTGGTCACATCGCGGCGTGAATGGGGCGTTTTTTGTGGCCCGAACACTTGACTAAATCACTGTGAAATTAGATGGGCCGGACGGCGTGTACGCGCAGGGAGTGGTGCCAGTGATAGCGACTAGACATGTCTAACTATAGATAGATAGATCGATAAATAGATAGATAATTCTTTATTGTACACCAACAGATTTACAGTAGGACACGTAGGTAGCATGTGTATAGTGTACAGTCGGCGGCCTAATCGCTGAAGAGATTTTTTCCAGGCAACCTTCGAATTGCCAGTTATGTTTTAAAAATAAAAGTTATGAACCCTTAAGTTTAATATTATTAGAGTTCTATAGGTTTGAACTGTCAGCAGTTTGATTAAATACAGCTATTTAAATTTAGGTTTAGAAGCAGTGATCTTGATTACAACAAATTGACAATATACTGTCGATATTATTTACATAGATAGATAGATAATACTTTAGTGTACACCAATACATTTACAGCAGAAACAAGTAGGTAGCATGTATATACAGTTTAATGTATAATGGGCGGCCTTATCGTTTACCATAGTATTGGAATTTTGAATGTGATTTGGGTAATGAGGAATGTTTTGAGGATACCCTAGAAACAGTAAAAAATATAACTTACATGTTAGTGATGTACATCACTTACTATTTATAATATTTAATTAGGATGTAATTTATTATTATAAATTTTGAATCATAGCATTGTAAGCCAATAAAATAATTAGACTACTAGATTTTTTACGTTCATTATTCTGTCTATTTAATTATTGGAAACGTGCGTGATGACGCTAATGATATATTATAAACTACTAGATACTTTGTCTGTACTCTAAAATGGCGATAAAAAAATGAGGACAAACGTCATCATTTTACGCACCAATCAGAGAGACGACAGAGTGTGTGAAGTAAATTACGACATTAATAATAAACTCGTAATAGTACTACTATTATTCATAAGTCAAATAAATTATTATGATGACGTATTATTTTTTCACGCGAATAAGTAGATTTTTTTTTCAATTTTTTAAAGCCACCATGTCCCTGCATGGCACGTCTATTAATAATACGTTAATGGATGACGCATGATGTATCTTTATAATTAAAACAAAAAGAAACAAACTGGTCTAACTTTAAAAAAAGATGCTTATAACTTTATGTGAATAATATAACAAATGTATGAACAAACATATTCATACTGAACTGAACAAGTTTTAAATATCCTTATCTAAATAATACAATTACTATTAATCATTACAAATGTGTATTGGACAGTGTAGTCAAAATAGTTACTTTTTAAGTAAACGTCAAAACGGTCATTTATAAGGAAAATTGTACGACATAATTTATTGCTACGTCATAATATTCAATAGTCAAAACATTTACAATTATAGGTTCTGTAGATGTACAAATAAAACGATGTACAAATAACAAATAAAAACTATAAAATAAGGACCAACGCAACTTTTACCGCTCTTTTTCAATTCTTAATTTATTGAATTAATAATTTATTTTTACTACAAGAAAATCCCCAATTAAGAATTATGATTAACATTACGATCTTATTTTTTTTCTTCCTTCTTATTATGTCATTTTACACCAAATCATACCATCTCGCTACATTCTATCAAAACTCCCACCCCACCCTATTTGATATTAATACTCTCACACACAGCGACAGCGCTACGCGCACACGCCGCGTCTATGTGTGTGTGTCATTGAAAAAGCGTTCTCAATCTTTTACACTTTTTCCTTGGCAAGAAGACACTCAGATATCAATTTTGTTACCTCTTTAAAATTTGTTTATTTATGTATAACAAGCTGTTGCCCCCAGCTCCGCTCGCTTGGATCTTAGTTTTAGAAACTGAACATAGCCAATGTCCTTTCTCTAGTCCTAATTATGTATCTATGTACCAAAGTGCGGTATGAAAGAAACTTCATCCCACGCACACTCAAGCTGTGGAATGACCTCCCTGCTGCGGTTTTCCCAAGCGCCTACAATATGGGGTTCTTCAAGAGGGGCATCAGAAGGTTTCTTCATGGTCGGCAACACGAGTGTGACATCCCTGGTGTTGCATACGTCCATAGGCCACGGTAACCGCTTCCCATCAGGTGGGCCGTGTGCTTGTCTGCCAACTTAGTGGTATTAAAAAAAAAAAGGCCAATCCTCTACATAAAATGTTTCGATATGATTTATCGCGTTTAATTTCTAATAAATCCATATAATGACACAATTCGTTTTTGAATAGCTTATGTTGTATCATCAGGAGGCTTTATAGGATAACACAGCTAGTTATGTCATGTTTATTACTGTTAATAAAAATATTGTTGTAATTCTGCTCGTCTGTATGAACCATTTTACGAATTATGAAGGAATCTATTGTGATCTACTAAATTCTAAAATTTATTAGTTTTGAGCAGAATCGCTCAATGTAATCTTTTTAGACAAACAGGTCATATTATTAAAAAATAACGACCGTTCGTACAAACTTTCATCACCTATTTGGACCCCTTTAACAGCTTTTTTGGAATAAAAGGCATCCTATAATTCATATCTGTACCAAATTTCGTAAAGATCGGTTTAGGTTTTCAGACGTGAGAGCTTAACAGACAGACACAGAGTTACATTCACATTTTATTGATATGTCTGACTTCGAAAGTGTTAAAATGTTCATTATTACACTTAGGTTTATCTGCCATACCTCCTTTCTCTTCTATAATCATATAATTGTGACTGTCTATCTATGAGTCTTAACAGTAGTGATATTTTAATAATTATCTAAAACTTTCTCGACTTGTGTATAACATATTAAAATTAAATTTCTTTTGATTGAATCAAACTTTAGGTTGTAACTACTACCTAAAGTTTGATTGTTAGTTGAAATTCAATCGGGTATAAAAGTCAGAGTTGCAACAGATAAAATTATAAATAATAAATTGTACTAATTTAGTCCCGGGGCCTTTAAGCGGGGCGTGAAAAAGCATCTGATGAGGCCGCCAAGCTGAGTGCCACCATTGTAACACTTAGTGTCTATAATGATGACCGTCTTTCCTGAGACTTTGCCTTTAGCTTACCATCAGGCGAGGTAAGGTCAAGTTGGCGTGTCCCATATAAAAAAAAAAGTATGCTAACTATTTTTTTTTTAATTCATAATTCATTTATTTCGTGGATCATAGGTTAGTTACAATGGTCTTAAAATTATGTTAAGTGCGCTATGTCTTTCTACAAGTATATTTATTTTACCACAAGTAATAATTGGATTTAGCCGTAAGATATAGAGAGAAAGAATTAAATGGGTTCAGGCAAGGTTCGTGGTTACAGCATTCCCCCTGCAAGGGAAAGATCGTGGGTCCGAATGTCGCCTGAACTGGTTCCAAATTTTTCCTATCTCAACCGGGGTATAATAGATAGTGCAATTTTTAAGCATTGGTGCCATTTCTAATCTTAAAAACTTAAATTTAAAAAATATAGCGATTTATTTTATATTTTTTCGATATTTTTTATTACTTTTTGATTATTTTTAGCAGTCATGGTTCCGAAATGTTTTAGATAGCGGTGTCTTTTAAATATGAAATTGTCACAAATATGTCTGCTATTTATATTTATTGATTCGTTTCTTATAGCTTATAGTGCTTATACCTTAGTATTGTCCTGCTTTGTCTTCTACACTGACGGCACAGAAACTCTGTGCTTACAGGGTCGGTAGCGCGAGTGTGGCTTCTCTGGTGTTACACTCGTCCATAGGCCACGGTAACCACTTTCTAACAGGTGGGCCCCGCGCTTGTCTGCCACTTAAGCGGTATAACAAAAAATATAGTAGTAAGACATACCTATCATCACGTCGGTGGTTGTTCCAGCTGCATCCAAAGCTTGTGTTATCCTGTGTCGTTTTCTGTCTTCGCTCTCCTATACTTTCTCTACCTGATGTGACTTATTTTTGCCTGGTGACCCATTTCAGTTCACACGCTGTGTATTAAATTTCTTTATTTTTGTTGTTTGGATCCTTCGTCCATTGTGCGTTTCTTAAATAAATGCTTTTACTTTCTTCTTTCTTTTATCCATTACTGCTATCTGAACTCCTAACCCCAAAAGGAAAGCCTGTTTCAAAGTGTTCTGCCTCGATTGGCAAATGTATAGAGTAGCAAGAGAGTTTACTGACCTGAGTTAAAGATAGCCTAAAAAAAATTGCAGATTTTTTAGGTAAAATAGTTATTTAAGACTTAGAGTATTTTACATAAAAGTTCTAGTTTATTATGAGTAGCTGTTTTTGTTATATTTAAAATAGATAGTTTATTATGCAACGTCGATACAGTGAAGTTTTTATTGTGACTACGAAATGTTCAGTTTTGTAATATCTTTGTCACTGTTATCTTTTACGTTGGTTTTATAATTTTGTCAAATTCATTATTTACAACACTTTCACTGTTTTTGTTATCAGTTAACTTTATTATGTGAGTTTTTAAATATTTGATATCTTCATGATCAGACCTTCAGAACTCTTCCCTTAAAATCTGTATTCTACGACATTCTACACAACGCTATCTAGATCCATGGTAAGCATAATTTAACTAGCTTGTGTTATGGGATCTAGAATGCGGATAAATATATTTATTTTGCAAATACATACATACTATACATAGAAACACCCAGACCAATGCAAATATACATATTCATGAATACAAATATTTGCACTGAGCGGGAATCGATCCCGCGCCCCCTGCATAGCAGTCGAATGCGCTACCGTTACGCCATGAACGTCGTCAAATATTTCATCATTATCATCTTAGCGTAGTTCCAGTCGTACTTCTTGTAATTCATTTACTCCTTTTGGTTTGGCTTATACAGTTTTAATGGAAGTGACTTTCTTATCTCCCAACCGTGAGAGGAAACCCAGTGCGAGAGCCTGATCTGATAGTCAACAGGAGTATCAGTTGGCTGATGAAGAAGACTGCACCTCGACCGTCTTGATGGAACCCCATACATTCATTAAAATCTAAATATCTGATAACATAAAACTATTTTTTGGTTGGGATGAATATTATGTACTCATTGACTAAGAACCTTTTCTAACTTTTAAGAAGTATAATCAAGAAATGAAAGAAGTTAACGCATTCCTAAATCGTGATTCTAAAACAACTAATACTAAAATACTCTACACTGATCTTCCAGAACATAAAAGTGACCTGAGCACAACGAAAGCGAAACTTGTCCGTCACCACAATGGCATACAAAAACTAACAAAAAAAACGACCAGATGTTGCTTGTAGTGAACGGTGAGTCGGTGACCAAGCCTCGAGGTAATTTGTGTAGCGTGATTTTGTACAAGTGCATAGATTGGACAGTGAATAGACGGTAGATTGAGTTAGTACAGACAGAAATGTAGATAAAGATTGATAGCGATTTGAGTTTGAAATATCGTTTGAAATAATATAAGTATTGAAATAAAGATGATTTGATTTGATTTGATTTGATTTGATATCGATAGATTATTCATATCGACGGTTGAAAAGCAAAAAGGTACAAGCGACATCGAAATTTCATACAAAAAAAGGTCTGAAAGCACATGAAACACTCTTTACAACACAGTGTAATTTGTGCATCTACTATTCTTGTCGCTTACGGCCTTTAGCCTTTCAACCTTCGATATGGAGACAGAGAAAGAATACAAGTATCACCATCCCATCTCATCCAAAGAGGTGACTAATAATATAAATATAAGCAAACATAATCTCGATAGAAGGAATACTTGAAATAAAATCCTGTACCAACCTGTTTATTTATACCACTTAGGTGGCAGACAAGCACACGGCCCATCTGATGGAAAGTGGTTACCGTGGCCTATGGACGTTTGTAACACCAGAGGAGTCAGAGTCGCGCTGCCAACCTTGTATGTACAGAGTCTCTGTGCCGTTAGTGTAGAAGACAAAACAAGACAAGCCTTTAGTCTTCCCACTGACAGCACAAATTCTCCAGCGAGCACTACTCACCGCTGGAAACACAACACCAAGTATTTATAGCCGCGATATTCTGTAGAGCGGAGGTACTTCCCCAGTCGAACTGCTCAATTGGGTGGAAATACCGCCGTGTCCTACCCTATCCCTACCCTGTCTGGCTAGCGTGGTAATAGTAGGTAAAAGCATGCTAACATTGGAAGAGGTATTTAGCCAGCAGTAGACTACGATAGGCTAATTATTAATTGGTGTTGATAGATAATATCAAGCCCTCAAATAATAGTGTCGCTAAATTGTTATATATTATGATCGATTACGTCAGATAAAACAGGGTACCGCAATTGGTTATGGTTTTTAAAAGAGTTTGTCATGGAAAATCTCAAACGTTTGGCGCTGGTTTTCCTTCCACTATTGGGGATCAGACAACAGTTTTTCAGTAGGACATTAATAATGGGCACCAGCTTATTGCTGGTAGCAAAACCTATCAAATACACAGTCACAATGCAAAAAGAAATAAAATGAAAAATTACTTAAAAAAATTCTTGTGTTCTTTACTTGGTTTTAAAATTGGACATTTGCAGTATGTTCAGTCTTAATTAATATGCTAAGCTTACAATAGGTCAAGATAACGTTGTGTAGAATGTTGTGAAATTAGTTCATTTTTTCCTATATTAACGATTTGTTTGTCAGCTATAATGTAGGTGATATCATGCATGTCCTAGCTGGTTTCAATAATCGATTTACTAATATAAATTTACCATTAGGTACCTATCCATTAAAATATATTATCTAGCATCAATATAAAGCTTTGGAGCCAATGGTTGGCGTTGCTCTATTCCTCTCTACCACCAATATGGTTTATTTTGGCATTTATTATTATGCTGCCATCTGAGTCTGGACCAGAGTCTCATTAACAGGTGTACCGTCTAACAAGTCTTGAACGCTCAAAATATTAGAGGAGTTGTATCTTCTCTCCTCCATGGTAGAGCCTCATACACTCCATGGTGGTTTCATTGATTATACATACACATATTAAATCACTCCTTTATCCCCGAAGAGTTAGCATGTATGAAAACAATTATGAAAGTAGAAGAAGCGAAAGAGGTATGCCAGGATCGTGGCAAGTGGAAAACAGTAGTAGGTATCTGCCTACCCCTCTGGGAAAAAGGCGTGACTGTATGTATGTATATTGGGTAGAGGTGAATTAACACCTGCATTTCACCAATCATTGTTTTCGTTCCCACCTAATAGAGGGCGAGGCTATTACCCTATTCCGGGCACTATTGTTGACTCGAGCCTAGCATCTGAGGCTGAGTCTGGGCTGTATATATCTCTCTGATGTTAAACAGCCCTATCCCTTAATCGCCTTGTACGACACCTCATGGGAAGAGATGGGGTGGTCCAAATTCTACTCTGCTTCATTGATTATATGCGCACACATGTCAAAATGTGAAACTTCAACATGCCATTTTTAACAATACAGAAGTCATTGGCCATCGTCAATTTATGACGTTTGATGTTTTGGTTTCACGCATGACGGGCCAGCATTATATTATGGTCGATTACCAACTGCTAATGTGTCTAGTGCTGACAAAAACGTACAATCGTTAATTCAGACTATTATATTAAGTCTCACATGCTGTGATTGTAAATTTGAGAATACATTGTTTTCAAATTTGCTGCCAAATTGAAACTGAGTGATGAAAAAATTAAATTTAGTTTGATTTTTCTAAAAAAATTTCGTATAAATACATGTCAGATATACATATGTTTTTTTTTATACCACTTGGTTGGCAGATAAGTACGTGGTCCACCTGATAGAAAGTGGTTACCGTGGCCTAAGGACGTGTGCAACACCAACGGAGACACACTCGCGCTGCCAACCCTGTAAGCACAAGAGTTTCTGTGCTGTCAGTGTAAAAGACAAAGCATATCTTGACTGCCTATACCTACTAAGAAGTAGAGCATTTGATGACCACATCATATAATATTTATAGAATTTGAATCACCCCTTCTCTTCTCATGCGGTGTCGTACAAGGCTACTAAAGGATATGGCTGTTTAACATCAGACAGATATATACAGCTCAGACTCAGCCTCAGATGTATGGCTTGAGTCAACAATATTGCCTGGAAGATGACAATAGGCTCACACCCTATTACGTGGGACTGAATTTAATGATTGACGAAATGTGGGTGTTAAGTTAATACACCTCTGTAGGAAGAAGAAAACACTAAAGCTGGTAATAAATTTCAGGCCTTCTGGTGTAACAAAGGAAAGAGTCTCCTAACCTCTTTGTTCTTGTATAGAGGGACAGATCGACAAACATTGAATACAACAAGTAGTCGAGTAAAAATCACAAAATGTATGTCACAAAATAGGAATTATCACTTCAAGCAAGTAGAGATGAAGATTTCAATAAATACATGATGGGAGGTTTAATCTCAACAAAACGCTAGTCACTCAATAAAACGGAAACTGCTTACCCCACGGAATAAGATCTTCCCATTCATAGTTCTCGTACGTGCGCAGGCGCATCTTTCTGTAACAGACACCTCTGACCGCAGCCACTTCCCTGGGAACGACTCTGAGACGTTTTTGTTTTTTTTTTTGTTATTTTATTGTTTGACAATGAGTATAACTGTGGTTAATATTGATGTTTTTTTTTGTTTAGATGTTATTTTTTAGACTTAATTAGTACTGATTATTGAAATAGATGTTAAGAGTCTAGTTAAATGTAATTTTGTATTTGTCTGGCGTGTCAAATTAGGGACTTTTTACTAAACGTCAAAAATTGATAGGAAACCTAAGTATTTGTGACGTCATAATATTTAATAGTCAAATCATTTACTATTATAGGTTGGATGGATGATTAAAAATAAATAAATAATTATAAAATAATAACCGATGAAACTTTCATTGCATTTTTAGGATTTTTAATTTAATGAGGGTAGTTAAATAATTTGTTTTAACTATAGGAAAATATTTAATTATTGAGGTGTTTGAGAGACCTTGACCTTGGGAGAATCTGGTATCATATAGAGAGGTATAGGAGCTACACCAACCTACACCTGTTCATTAATGATGGAGATTCTGTAGGTCAGACGGCAGTTGCTCCCGTAAAAGTCACGATAAATGAAATTACGGTAAAGTATACGTATAATTGTGGACGCAACTGGGATTAACTCTGTGATGATCATGATGATATATTATAGATATACTTTTCATGTTTCCAAACTGTCTTTCTACTAAAATTACAAAATACAAAAGCCCATAAAAAATTTAAAGACACGAGAATCGAACTCGGTACCACGTAAATACCAGCCGCTCTAATAACCATTGCGACATAGAGACATTAATTAAAATAACGACTGTTAATAGTCCTTGGTCATTGACTGGCTCGTGGCGCTTACATTCGCGTATGATCGTGAGGTCGCAAAGGTTCGATGCCCGCGTCGAGCAAAATGTTAAGAAATTTATTAGCAATCTAGAAACGTGCTTTTAGACAACAATAGCCTGGTATTACACATGGCTAAAAATACAAATTACAAAAGAATGGGTTAAATAATTATTATGCCACTTAGGTGGCAGACAAGCACACGGCCCACCTGATTGAATATGGTTACCATGTCCTATGGATGTGTGCAACACCAGGGGCGCCGACTCTGTAAATGAATAATTATGCACTAAAATGTTTCAATGTGGGTGAAGCCATGTTGTAATACCTTGTTTAGACAACTATTGCCACGTGACTAACAACTTCGTGTTGTGTTCCCAGCGGTGAGTAGGGTAGCCATAGCTCACTGGAGAATTTGTGCTGTCAGTGGGAAGACTAAAGGCTTGTCCTGATTTGTCTTCTACTGACGGCACATAAACTCTGTACTTACAGGGTTGGCAGCGCGACTGTGACTCCTCGCGGGTGTTACAGACGTCCATAGGCCACGGTAACTGCTTTCCATCAGGTGGGCCGTGTGCTTGTCTGCCAACTATGGGGTATAAAAAAAAAATGTGACTTCTCCAGCGTTTTTTTTTTAAGAGTACCGAAATTACTAATATTCCTCTCTAACCTCTCCAGCTAAGCTAAATTCCTTGTGGTAGGACTGGGTTAACGTTGATAGTGTAATGGCCAGGATTCGAAGCCAAGACCTCTCGATCGGAAGGCTGACTCATTAACCACTAAGCTACCCAATAGTTGCTTCTATATGCTAAGGGCTATAAAGTGTTCATCTATTGTATTCTAACTTTCTCATAAACTAACCCCAAACCAGTAGCGGCGTGTCAGTCATCGCGATTAGTTCCGCGCCGGGGAACGAACCCGCGACCTGCAGGAAGTCAACGCTTTAATTGTAATATAGAGATTTTACTTTTTAGATTTTTTACTATTAAAGGTTAAGCGCGGTAGTAAAGGTCTGTTTACTGATGGGAAGCAACAAAAATTACTGGTTAATAAAATTAAATCATCGTCCTTGTGTTAGCCTCGGTCGCATCGGACCTTGAAGTCCGGGTCCGCTTAAATATTCAATGACTTAATATTGAGTGACTGCCGTTTGACCTCCCAGCCTGACTTACGGTTAGTGGCCAACCACTGACAGAGTATTTCAGGTTGCACATATGGAGTCTGGAATATGGGCAAGCTGAACAACTGTCTACTACTCTATCTTAATGGCTATTGATAGCCGGGACCGACTTTAACATGCCATCCGAAGCACGGAAGCGTTGAGATGAAATATTATACCAGTTAGGTGGCAGACAAGCACACGGTCCACCTGAAAGTGGTTCCTGTTGCCTACATTATACGTGTGCACCACCAAAGAGTTAGGAGTCACACTCGTGCTGCAGGCCCTGTTAACACAGAGAGTTTT
Source organism: Eilema griseolum (assembly GCA_963662185.1). Classification (NCBI taxonomy): domain Eukaryota; kingdom Metazoa; phylum Arthropoda; class Insecta; order Lepidoptera; family Erebidae; genus Eilema; species Eilema griseolum. Next base: position 2,446,595 of record OY759256.1, read on the forward strand.
TTTTTTATATAGGACACGCCAACTTGACCTCACCTCGCCTCATGGTAAGCTAAAGACAAAGTCTCAGGAAAGAGGGTCACCATTACAGAGAGTTTCTGTGTCGTCTGTATAGAAGACGAAGCAGATAAGCCTTTAGTCTTCCCACTGACAGCACAAAATCTCTCCTGCTATAAACAGTAGATACTCGTACCTAAAATAAAACCTCTTCAAATTATGCAAAATATGCGTTTCAAATTTAAAAAAAATACAATATTCATGCGGAACCAAACAAAATATTTCATAAAGCCATAGTACCCCAAAAAGTATTGCGCGAAAGAGACAACAGTATGACACTCGTTCCGCTCGATTACAAACGCCTTGTTCGAAATTTGACAGCCACCAATCAGAATAAATTTGTCTGTGAGCACTAATTGGCTTTCCGCTGCAAAAAGTAACAAATCAACACAGATTTATTTAAATTTCAACCTTAGCACAACGTCATAAAGCAGTAATTTCTTCGTAAAACCAGTATTGGATGCCGAACTTGAAAAGTCTTTTGTACGTATACTGTTATTGGGATTTGAAGCTCATAGATAGGAAATAAGGTTGAATTTTTCTTGTAGGTTGAAAATAATTTTGTTTTAAACTATTGGTGGCAATGGTAGGAAAAGGTTACATGTTCAGAATTTTATATTTTGATTGAAGTTTTTTTACATCTACTCATTAATAAAATGTGAGTGCGTTTGTATGTATATATATAATTCATGTTGTACTTAAATGAATTGATATTTTAATTACTTTTATAAAATCTAGTGAATTTTAAAGAGGATTTGTCTTGAATTGGTTTCTCTTCCTGTTATTATACTACTAAGATAGCAAATAATCATACGCTAAAACACTTTTAGCACAATAGGCTACATTCAGAGTGTAGGTGGGAAAATAATCAGGAGAATTTTTTGAGGAGGTAGGACACGGCGGTATTTCCGCCCAATTGAGCAGTCCGACTGGGGAAGTACCTTCGCCCTACAAAATACCGCGGTTATAATGACTTCGTGTTGTGTTATCGGCGATGAGTAGGGTACCCAGAGCTCACTGGAGAGTTTTTGTGCTGTCAGTGGGATGACCAAAGGCTTGTCCTGCTTTGTCTTGTACGCTGACGGCACAAAATCTCTGTTCTTACAGGGTCGGCAGCACGGATGTGACTCCACTGGTGTTACACACATTCATAGGTCATGGTAACCACTTTCCATCAGGTGAGCCGTGTGCATGTCTGCCACCTAAGTTGTATAAAAAAAATGAAATTAAAATATTGGTGGTAAGGGTACTAATATCACAAAGCATACTAATACAGCATTTTGTTATACGTTGACAATAGTTGTGAAGGTAACTCTTTCTTTTTTTGTGAGCTTCTCACAGGGTTATGACAGCATAATTATAATGCCCCTGGTGGGCCCTCCCTGCCATATTAGCACATCTTATGAAAAAGAAATGTGGTGATGTGTCTGTTTGTTACATATATTATGAATGTACACTGAAAAGAAACAGAAGTTTTGAATGTATTTTTTCTGTCTTGTTTCTCTGTATATCTGACTGTTTGACTAGACTAATTTGAAAACGGTTACGCCAGATTTGACTGTATTTCAACTAACAGTGGTAGCTGAAGCCATACGGCGTAACTTATTTTTATTAGTTAAAGAATATTAGAACCGAAATTGCTAATACTTCCTCAAACCCCTCCAGCTAAGCTAAATTGCTTGTGTTAGGAGAGATTCACGTTGGTAGTGTAATGGTCTAGATTCGAATCCGGGACCTCTCGATCGTATAATAATATTGTCTAATAATCATCACACATTCAGATTTAGAGTTACCATACCGAGAAGAACCATACATAATACACTTTTTAAAAGAAAATTAAGAAAAACAATAAATAAAACACAATTAAATTAATATTCCACTGTTTTGAATAAAAAATCTAAAATGAAGCATTAAATAAAATTACCATTTGTGTCTTATGACACTTCTCCTCAGAGTCCCCAAAATAACAAGATCAACTTCGAATATCGAACTAACTTCATATTCAAATTCAACTCTAATCCATTGGTACAAGGCTCATTTTTCTATAATAAGTAAATGTTAAAAGTGATGTCATTGGGGCTAATTCTGATGTTTTGGTTTTTTGGTACATCAAGATGACTGCACTTCACCTTATGGTAAGTATAAATACTGACAATGCTGAATGGCGGTTTCCAGTTTTACGTGCGAGAGGTATCCGCCTTCCCTGTTTTTATTTATTTATAAAAGACTATCTGTTACTCCTGGCTTCGTTTACAAGAAGACCCTATATTACGGAGAATGGCTATTTTTCAAATTTAAATGTAGATATACTGATTGACGAATAGATCCTGGCGCAAGTTATCTTCTCGGGGTAAGTAGGTTAGACGACAGTCTCACACATAAAAGCCATTATATTAAACCAAAATGAGGGACGGAAGAGTAAGTAAACCCTGGACTCCGAGGTGAAAGAACCCTTACATGTATCCAGGAACAATGTTAAGATGATGCTGATGAATTTACATTTAATGTATTTTTTTAAATTTAGAATCCTTTTGTCTTCGTATCATTTTGTACGCCAAAGTGTTATTATAGTAAAGAAAATTTTCATGCCCAATTTTTTTGTTTTTTATGCCACTTGGTTGGCCAACAAGCACAAGGCCCACCTGATGGAAAGTGGTTACCGTGGCCTATGGACGTGTGCAACGCAAAGGGAGTCACACTCGCGCTGCCAACCCTGTAAACACAAGAGTTTCTGTGCCGACAGTGTAAAAGATAAAGCAGGACAAGCTTTTGGTGTTCCCACTGAAAGTACAAAATCTCTCTAGTGAGCTCTGGCTACCCTACTCACCGCTGGAAACACAACACGAGATTATTATGGCCGTGGTATTCTGTAGGGCGGAGATACTTCCCCAGTCGGACTGCTCAATTGGACGGAAATACCGCCGTGTCCCTACCTCCTGCAAAAAATTAGGCAGAATATGATATAATTAGTCATAAGACATCATTTGTAACATCCTTATCAAAATGTTCTAGCAAATAAAGATATATTCTATTCTATTATTTTAGAATCTATCTACTAAACCTAAAAATTGACAAAAATAATTTTCAGTGCGATACATGAGAATAGACACCCTTGATATAATGTATACGTATTTGTAAATTACAACTTTATATCTATGGTGTTAAGGTTCATTTTATAATATCAGAATGCTCTTCAAGGTTTTAATTAAAAAAGAGGATTGTTTTAAACGTATGAACGCCATTTATCTGTTCGTACAGATTTATAACGAGTTTTCATTCAAAGAGTAGGTTAAAAGGTTTAATATTACCTTTCATACATTTTCAAATGAATGACTGACGTTAGGCGGTCACCTTCATACATATAATCACGCCTTCATCCCCGGAGGGTCAGGCAGAGATGATTTAACACCCACATTTCATTAATCATTGAATTCAGACCCACGTGGGTGAGTCTATTACCGTATTCCGGGCACTATTGTTGACTCGAGCCATGCATCTGAGGCTGAGTCTGGGCTGTATATATCTGTCTGATGTTAAACAGCCCTATCCCTTAGTCCCCTTGTACGACACCGCATGGGAAGGGATGGGGTGGTCCAAATTCTACTCTGCCGGGAACCACGCAGGTACTGGTTACCTTCACTTATTGAAACCCTTTTGTAAAGAAAGTAAAACTGACTAGCTGTTGCCCGCGGCTTTGCCTGTGAAAAATGTAATATTGATACATTATATATATCCAGAGATTACCTCTTCCAACCTCTCAAACTTCACAGCCTCTACGGCGTGGTGGTAATGAACACAGCCGCTTCCCAGGAGGTTCGATCCCCACTCAGTGCAAATATTTGTAGATACTTATACATGTATTTACATGCATTACCAAGTGGTTTCCGGCAGAGTAGAACTAGGACCACCCCATCTCTTCCCATGCGGTGTCGTACAAGGCGACTAAGGGATAGGGCTGTTTAAAATCAGACGGATAAATACAGCCCAGACTCTGCCTCAGATGTATGGCTAGCCAACAATAGTGCTCGGAATATGGCAATAGGCTCACCACCTATAACGTGGGACCAAATTCATTGAATGGCGAAATGTGGGTGTTAATTCTCCTCTACCTAACCATCCGGGGATAAAGGCGTGATTACATGTATGTAGGTATCTATATCCAGAGATTACCTCTTCCAACCTCACCAACTTGACAGCCTCTGTGGCCTGGTAGTGAACGCGACCGCTAAGCAGCAACAACTGTTTTTTTTTACGTGCGCAAAATCCCCATGGATACCTCCCTACCGGAGCCGGTGGAGGAGGTTATGTCGGACTCGAACCGACTAAAACGCACGCCGCCTGTGGGTCGTTTTGGTTGCCAAAGGTGAGGTTGACAGGCATATCCCTCACACCCCGGCCGAGCCAGGGCCATCTCTCACGATCTGAACTGCCATGCCTGGATTTCGCCTTTTGGTTGTGGAGGGCATATGGCAGTTGATGAACAAGGCGGACTTCCCTTAGGGGTTAAGAGTTCAAATGGCAGTTGCTCCCACAAAAGTCAAGAAAAGTAAAATCATCAATCAAACGCTGTGATATGAACTCCCCTGCTGTGGTTTTCCGAACCGCCTACATTATGGGGGTCTTCAAGAAGAAGGTTTCTTCAGTGTCAACAGCACAAGTGTAACGTCCCTGGCGTTGCATACGTTAATAAGATACTTACAGTAACTACATCTCATCGGGTGGGTCGTGTGCTTATCTGCCACCTAAGTGGTATAAAAAAATCAATTGAAAGAGTTGAAGAGTGGAATCTCCTAGGTGCAAGCTTTGAGACTGTAATTGGGACTAACGCTATCATAAAGATGACAAATTATTGCACCAAACGGGAATCGAACTGACGTCACACAAGTCCTGCTTAATAATGACGTCACGAGTGATGTATTGAGTCTTAAAAGCCATAAAACTCACGTTGTATACTCCCATATCGAATAATGGGAGGTATTTCGGCGAAATTCCTTAGAATATGTCGATTAATGAGCCATGGAGTTCTATAGCTACCACCATAATTCGGTTAAAATCACGATAATGGTGTCACCACGGATAGTACGAACTTGGGACAAATTGTTGTTTTTTTCTCGGTGTCGTGGATATCTATTAGTTTAGTTAGAAATTTGTATCTGTTAAGTAGTAGAGTAATAATCTTACCGATTGAATGATGATTTTTTAATTTTTTTTTTATACCACTAAGGTGACAATCGAGCACACGGCCCACATGATGGAAAGTGGTTACCGTGGCCTATGGACGTTTGTAACACCAGAGGAGTCAGTCGCGCTGCCAACCCTGTAAATATAGAGGTTCTGTGCCGTCAGTGTAGAAGACAAAGCAGTACAAGCCTTTCTTCAAAGTGACAGCACAAATTCTCCAGTAAGCTCTGGCTACCCTACTCACCGCTGGGAACACAACACGAAGTTATTATAGCCGCGGTATTCTGTAGGGCGGAGGTAGTTCCCCAGTCGGACTGCTCAATTGGGCGGAAAAACCGCCGTGTCCTACCTCCTTGTAAAATAATGTAAGGTATTTAATTAAGATATTTAATAATGTAAGGCTTACGTTTGACCTCAATCTAGGCCTCTAGGATATATATCTAGTCTAAGATATAGCACGCTTAATATCGCATAGAGCCTAAAAGGAACCTAATCAGTCTAGACTTAAAGACTCCCAGGTTATAGTCGTCAGGGATCGCAGAATCAGGCAGAGACACGAGTGGTGACTGCCTTCTGCTGTTACTTTCAAGAGAATAAACTTTATTATGTGCGTAGCCCCATCCCAAGACGAGAATTTCGGATTTCAAGTACTTATCTAAAAATTTCTCACTAATTAGGTGAGAATGATCTGCCCGTCATCTTTAGACTTATTAGAAAAGAAGGAAGACATTAAATATTTGGCATGCATATAACTACGAGATACCCAACAGAATAATAAGAAAGTAAAAAAAAAACGCAATAAGAAAATATAAACTTAGGTAGGTAATTGTTAGCCCTAAAGATCTTTTTGTATAATCTAAACTGAAAACAGGCTTCCTCGATACAGGCTTTGCCTAGTGAGGAAACCATCAGATAGTTAAACCTTACCAAATCTAGTCTGCAACATTTATACATAATGTCTTACATAAACTGATGTTATACCTATTATACCTTGTATGTCTTCTAGTTAATAAGTGTGAGCATTTTTGTATTTCATTGTGTATTGCTGCAGTAATAAATAAATTTTCAATAAATTTAATGTATAATAATTTGTAATTAATTAAAATTATATGCCGATTACTTAATTAAAAATATTGTATGCCGATATGGCTGAACATAGCTGATCAAATTATGTAAAAAGACCATCTTTGTACCTATGTTTCACAATAAAGCATTTGAATTGAATTGAAAAAAAAAATGCTGATGATTAGATCAGCAATCATGTTAAATAGGGCTTGGTTCAGCATATATGCTAAGCTGGTGCCGGGCGCTGGTTAGCAACCAGATCCTTAGTAAGTCACAGACGCCAATCAGATGTCTCATGACAAAAATAAAAACAGGTATTTCAAACTTAAATAAATTCAAACGAAGAATAAAAACACAGTGCATATGCAACACAAACAACACATACACATTTTATCATTTTAAAATTTAAAGATTATCTACTTGGATATATTTGGAATATATTGAATAATGCCGCGGTAGCCTAGTGGTATGGGTAATGGACTGCTGAGACGAGGTCTCGGGTTCGATCCCAGGTTTTACCATGGCACACACCAATGACCTTTCGATGCTTTTCGAAGTTATGTGTGTATTTATCGCAGGTTTATAAGTGCCCGGTTAATGGCAATAGGCCCGCCACCTATTACATTGAGACCTAAACATAAACTGGCGAACTGTGGGTGCTAGCACCTCTGCCTACCCCTACGGGGATATAGACGTGAGTTTATGTTATGTTATGTTATATATTTGGAGATAAACCAAATAATAGGAGAAATAGAATCGAGTCTTTTATGTTCCAAAATAGGCACAAAAACTGTAGACGCAAACCGAATCGGCGTCTTTTTGCTCAATATTTAAGGAGGTAGGACACGGCGGTATTTCCGCCCAATTGAGCAGTCCTACTGGGGAAGTACCTCCGCCCTACAGAATACCGCGGTTATAATAACTTCGTGTTGTGTTCCCAGCGGTGAGTAGGGTAGCCAGAGCTCACTGGAGAATTTGTGCCGTCAGTGGGAAGACTAAAGACTTGTCCTGATTTGTCTTCTACTGACGGCACAGAAACTCTGTACTTACAGGGTTGGCAGCGCGACTGTGACTCCTCTGGTGTCACAGACGTCCATAGACCACGGTAACTACTTTCTATCAGGTGGGCCGTGTGCTTGTCTGCCAACTGGTAAAAAAAATATATTTTTTACTGAAGTTCTAAGCTTCAGTACTCGCACCGCACGTATTATAACGATAGGTAAAGTTAATTAATCAAACACATAATACTGCTTTAACCGACTGCGCTGAAAGCTATCTATCAATTTAAAAGGATATCATCACGCTTACTTATCTCATAGTGGCTAAGAGAGTCTTAGAGCTAGAAGAATATTTTTAGACATTTCTGAACATCATTGATAATGGCTGATTAACATCATCTTAGGGTTTTGGGTATGAGAAGCTTTCATCTCGGACCCTGGAGTCTGCTCACTCCTTCTTCATTTAGTTTGGCTTAAGCGGCTTTTTTTATGTTTAGGACACGCCAACTTGACTTCACCTCGCTTGAGGGTAGGTCTCAGGAAATCTGGCATCTGCTCACTTATTCTTCATTTAGTTTTACTTAAGCGGCTTTTTTTTATCTAGGACACACCAACTTGACATCACCTCGCCTGATGGTAGGCTAAAGGCGAAGTCTCAGCAAAGACGGTCACCATTTATAGGAGCACCTGACACATGACCTCCCAACCCTAAAAGGAAACCGATTAAGATTGGAAACAGTAAAATGCTCAGACGAGACTAGAACCCGAGACCAGTTCCTCACAGGGGGAATACTCTGAGCACTGAGCTACAGAGTCACATCTTTAGCGTTCCAAATTCTGCTATGGAACGTTTTAATCTTGGGACCTGAGTCAGTTAATCATAAGGTATACCAGCTTGGAGGTAAAAGACCAGCTTAGGTCCTGTAGATCATGGTATACGAGGATATCCTGTCCCAATTGAGCAGTCCGACTGGGGAAGTACCTCCGCCCTACAGAATACCGCGGTTATAATAACCTCGTGTTGTGTTCCCGGCGATGAGTAGGGTAGCCAGAGCACACTGGAGAGTTTTTGTGCTGTCAGTGGGAAGATCAAAGCCATGCTTTATATTCTGCATTGATGACATATAAACTCTCTGTGCTTACAGGGTCGGCATCACAAGTGTGATTCTCCTGGTGTTGCTCATGTCCATAGGTCATGGTAACCACTGTCTATCAAGTAGACCATGAGTTTGTCTACCCCCTAAGGTATAAAATAACATACATACATACAATCACGCCTTTATCCCCGAAGAGTTAGGCAAAGGTGAATTAACACCTACATTTCACCAATCATTGAATTCGGTCACACATAATAGGGGGTGAGCCTATTGCCGTATTCCAGGCACTATTGCTGACTCAAGACGAGTATATATATAGGTATTAAATCATACATATAATCATACATACAATCACGCCTTTATCCCCGGAGGGTTAGGCAGAGGTGAATTAACACCTACATTTCACCAATCATTGAATTCGGTCACACGTAATAGGGGGTGAGCCTATTGCCGTCTTTCGGGCACTATTGTTGACTCAAGCCGAGCATATATATAGGTATTAAATAAAACTTACTAAAATAGGAATCCAAAGTACAGTATTTCTATCTGTATCTCTGCTGACCCTCGTAACGAAAGCTTATTAATAATAATTCTATAATCTACACAAGTGATCAATCAATTACTCACAGATAACAAATAATCACCACAGGTTATAATGATTTTATTAAAATTGTGACAGCAGTCGCTATCACAGTATAGATAAGAGAGGGGCGAGGTAGGAACGCGCGGGGGGGTAGTGTGACGTTTGAGAGTTCGTTCGGAAACTGTGATATCTATATTTTATTCTATTATCGTTTTATTGTCATTGATGAGTTTTATAGTCAGGACCGCGGTAGCCTAGTGGTATGGGTAATGGACTGCTGAGACGAGGTCTCGTGTTCGATCCCAGGTTTTACCATGGCACACACCCAATGACTTTTCGATGTTTTTCGAAGTCATGTGTGTATTTATCGCAGGTTTATAAGTGCCCCGGTTTATGGCAATAGGCTCGCCACCTATTACATGACATTTTTTTTTTATATAGAACACGTCAATTAGACTTCGCCTTGCCTGATGGTAAACTGAAGGCAAAGTCTCAGAAAATAGGGTCACCATTACTTACACATACCTACCGTGTGACAATGGTGACACTCAGCTTGACGGCCTCATCATATGCTTTTTCACGCCCCGCTTAAAGGACCCGGGACTGTAGGAAGAAGGAAACTTACCTAAACATAAACTGGCGAAATATGGGTGCTAGCACCTCTGCCTACCCCTTCGGGGATATAGGCGTAAGAATATGTTATGTTATAGTTTTATTTCATCATACTTAAAGTGTTCTACGGTGATAGAACCTTGAGTTCTTTAAATAAGACGTTTAAATGTATACTGCTTACGACGTCTTTTCAACTGAAGTTCAACATTACTTACCGTACCTAACATAGGTACTTACTAACTATACCTACTTATATATATATATTATTACTGTAATGTACCTACCTTAAAAATAAATAAATTTTAACCGGTCCCCTACGAGGAGACGAATGGGTATAGGGGACAAATTTATAACTTTTATTTTGAGGGATAATTCTTATAAGACAAGTGTGATCGTCTGTAGGTACCTACATAAAAAAAAACTTTGGATGTCACTTGCATCCTTTTTGTATTTCAACCATCGGCCGTCTAAAAAAACCATATTTTCCGAAAAAAAGTAAACTAATTTTAACGAATCTTATTCCGCTTTATTTTCTCATTTTTGTATCTACATAATTTCCCGACATTTCAATTTCTTTTCAGCAGCCATATTCAGAGAAACAATTTTTCATAATTACAATTTTATTCAAGTTACTTAAACTTTGCACAACAATATTTAATTCTAAATTAGTTAAAAGGATTCCCTCGAAAATCACAACAAAGATGGCCACCAAATTCGCATCGCACCCCTAAGGGTAGAATAATTCGGAGCATCCAGGCACGTGCGGCAGTGTATCCGCGGCTGCCGCGCGGAACGTCGCACACTGCTATGCGACGCGACGCATCACGCGATCCGCAACTTGCGATTTTTTTCCGCAATTAATAATAATCGATTGTGTATTTTTTGACATTTTTAATTAGATAGTGTTTCCGAACGATAGCTTAATAAAAAACAAATAAAAAAATTATGGAGTGTTTTTTAAATTCGATTTTCAAATTTGGAATTTGAGTGAGTGATTGATTTTGTGCGAATAGTGAGGTGACACGGTTTTTTTAATAACGTTTCGAGATTACCGATTACGGTTTTCTTGAAAATTGCAATACTTTTTTACAATTATAAAATTTCATAAACTAATAAAACGAACATACCTACTCGTAACATTGTCAAAAAAAGACAATTCACAGACCTGAAAATTTTCGCTAAATATTAGGTATATTCCATCAGTAGATTATCGACTAGTAACAGCTTCTCAAAGCAATCGATATCAGAGCAATCTACATAAAAGCATCCGCCGCACCTGTCTGGATCAGTACATACAAGTTATGTAAAATAATCTTGCATGTAATACCGATACGTATAAATCGGAGCTTGGGTATCAGATATCGGTACCTACTTGTCTCTGTGCGGCGTGTGAATGTGACTTTGTTATGGCCACTTCAAAGATATTGTTTAAGTACTAAATAATATCGTATTTGTTACTTAGACGCTTTTATGGGGTCAATAGATTAGTATTTCTGAAGATGGATATATATTTTTAATAGGTCCAGCTATTAGGAGAGGTCGTTTACCAGCAATTTGAAGCATAACTAAAAACTTGCAGAAAATAATATGTATACTTTGTTTTACAAAGTATTTAGTAGGTATATCTATACCTATTATTCTAGTAGGTAGATAGGTTTTGAATTAAAAGCAAGTATATTTTAATCAGAACGCGTAAATAGAAGTCTTAAAATCATAGTGTTTTTTTTAACACCACACCTATCTATAAGTAAATAATGTATCTATGGTTATCTAGTTATCATTAGAATAATATTAAAGTTTAGTTTTGAATTTAATTAAAATAGTTAGATACCTTTAACGTTAATATAGTATTTTTCTTTTAATTAAGTAGATTATATTCTGATATATTAGGTAGATTTTAAACTATTTCGGTTAACACTTATCCTGTTAACCGTAAAAATGTATGAGGAAGATAGTTTAAGTAACTAAATGGCTTCAATTTCCCGACATTTAGATCACCTAACACGAATCGTGATCACGGTTAAACTAATATACATAAAGTCTTATATAATTTACATATTATGAACATGTTTCATACCAGTAACTCGACTGAATATCGTGATTTTAATATGTTAATTATCTGTTATATATTAGTCAGTCTTTTTTTGTTGCTAAAATTACATCATAATGATATTACTTATTTCGTTTAAAAATTCGTGCTATGTCTGGCATGTAATTACTTACAATTATTGTTATAAAGAAGCTTGTGCAATTACAATTGCCGTAATACCTACATCCTTTGGATAATGTACTTAGGTACTGATTATTCAAAATGAAAAGAGTGAAAATATGTAGATTTTCTGTGAAATTAACATTACAAGTACAAGTGTAGGTACATTACCTATACTTTTTATTCTAAGGTTCTATAATCTTTAGTCAGGTATAATATTATTCCTCTAACTATTCCTCGCGCAGTAATTATACTGTTAACTAGGATATATGCAAGTATTCTGTAAAGACTTAATTACGTACGTAATTAAAATAAGAAAAAAAAAATACAATCCCACGGCGTTCTAACACGACAGAAAACTGATCCCTTGTCACAATCGATCGATTATGATCGCCAACCGTAAAATATACCTCAAAAACGTAACTAACTTATCTGTACTCGATTGTCCAGCAGTCGAATGAGACGTGTAATCTAAGAATAAATAATTTGATTGTTCTTTGCGAGAAAAAGAATTTAACGGGAAGTGAAATTTAACGTAATGTAAGTTTTGTAAAGCTTTAGTGAGTGTTGTTTGGTTTGTGTGATTTAACTTTTCAAAACCATAGTATTAAAAGTAAATGTCGTTTTTAACATTAATAATAGCGCCTCTTTAACGCCTCATTAATTTACATTTATTAATAAACAATTACGTTTCAGAACTTCACATTCTCTTACTGTAAAATTAAAACTGTATAAAAATTCTGTAACATTGTATATCTTGCAAAGATTTGCTTTGATCTGAATGCGAAAACGACCGCGCTTGAACTTGCAAAACTAATTAACCATAAATTTCTTAAATAGATTAACCGAGCAGATACTAAAACTCTAGAAAATAATTATTTTTAAAAGTCTCATAATACCCCGTTAAAACGCCATGAGATCTTTCATGAACTTTCGCCAATGAACATCAACAATACCGGATTGTACGCGTTAATCCCAACTTCCTCATTAAAAATACATTGGTTATTAAAATTACTCTTCTCGTGAGAAAAACTCATACCCCACCTGCTTCAATTCAACCGGAAAACTGGTGATCAAACACCGGAAAATCGTACAAATCGTCCAAAAACCGGCGAAATTGCTCCAAACGAATCGTCATTACTGACCAATCATGGCACCGATTTTCATGCCGCTTTCACGGTTACCACTCTATTTTTTTAAAATCATTAGTGCATTGAAATTAAGCAAGTAGTTTCGATAGTTTTTTAAAGTTTTCCGGTTATTTTTTTTGTTTTATTTTTTAGTTTTAAATCTGCGAAAACCAATCAATCGTTACAATCTTACTGTTTTAAGTTAGTCGATTTTAGATGGCTTTGGGGATGGTCTAATTAGAAGTGCAATCAAAGTTTTTAATTAACAAAAATCTAATTTTTATTATATTTTCCTACTAGCGCAATTGAAATGAAAATAAACGACTTAACTTTTATATAAACTTAATGTCAGTGAAGTGATTGTGTAAATGTGTACAAAATGACAACAATATTTAAAAACCGAAACTACAGAATGTGACATCACTAATTCGAAATTTGAACCTTTATTAGTGTGCACATTTTGTGATATTTTTTTAAATATCTGGAATTATATAAAAGTGCTGTGGGAAAAGTGATCAAACTGGAGGGGCAGAGTAAGGCCACTTTTGCGGCCCTTTTCGGGCTAAGGGCCGGCGGCGGTGTGGATTTATCCGCCGCTTACAGATACAACCAGAATATGATGGAATATTATACATGTAAGTTATTTTTTACATTACAGAATATTGATTTAGATAAATATCACATTATGTCGATACCTAGTTATAACAAAATACGCTTTCAAAGTGTCTAAACTTCTTTAGAAATTTTTTTTTTTTTTTTTTTTATATAGGACACGTCAATTGGACTTCGCCTTGCCTGATGGTAAGCTGAAGGCAAAATCCCAGAAAAGAGGGTCACCATTACTTACACATACCGTGTGACAATGGTGACACTCAGCTTGACGGCCTTATCATATGCTTTTTCACGCCCCGCTTAAAGGACCCGGGACTGTAGGAAGAAGGAAACACGTGAGCTGGTAATGAATTCCAGGCCTTAATGGTGCGACAGAGGAAAGAGTCTCCGAACCGCTTGGTTCTTGATCGGATGTTTTGCACCGTGTGCGGATGACATCTAAGACCTGCACGCGTTGTCCTACTAAATATTGAATACCTATTGTTTAGGTTACAACTATGTAACTAATATAATATTTGAATAATTTTAAATAATAGCTAATAACCAACGACATACCTACTGTTAAAACAAAAGGTCTACGGATAATATACCTAAGAGGTTCGATAATTTGTTCTGAAACCTAAAGTATCATCCATATTTAAAATAAAGGAAATATAATATGCAAACAATGAAAACGTACGAGTGAGCTTTATGCCAATCAAACTGCGCAGAGGACCCGTAAACCTATTTCAAAATCCCTCAAACATTATTTGATCATTATGCAAAAATCTTCCATCCTACACCATCCGTAACAATATTATCATAAATACTACACATAAAAACAGTATCCACCATAAAATATATAGAAATACCTAACAACCTACGAAGAGGACGAGATTTCATAAAACACCCGAAAATTTTCCCTCCGAAAAAAAACGATCGTTACAAAACCGACGAATGGGAGCGCTCGAAACGAATTGGAGGGCGAGGGAACGCGTCTGATTGGTCGGTTTGGAGAATACTGGCTCGTGATTGGTCGGTGGGCTGGGCAGTGCGTCTGTGTGTGTAGGTGCGTTCGATTCATGTAGCTTCGAGTTAATTGCGATGTTTGGGCGCGTTCGCTACATGTGTTGCACGTCTAGCAAATTGGACGCTCTGGCTTTTATTAGATTCGCGTATGGCTTTATGGAAATGACTGTATGGGATGTTGAGACAGCGATGTAACATGTATTGATGTATTCTAGGGAATTCATAACTGTTGCTCTGAGGATGTTAAGAGTACCTACCTACTTAATTGATAGTTCAATACACATGATATATTATATCTAATTAACTAACATATGGTAATATTATTTGATATTACCTGTGATTTTTTTGATTTTGGTAATTTGAAACCAAACTTAAGTATCATATCTATTGTATGTATATTTAAACCCTAGTTAGAGAATTTGACTCAAACTTCCTATTTAGCTAATGGGAAAACTACCTATAATAAAATTTATTGTAAAGGTTTTCATACAAATTAAAAGGTAGAAGCCCAGGGAGATTAAACGGTATTCGCTACCATAAAAGATAAAGCAGACTAAAGTGGACCCCAGGCTCTAATGTTGAAAGCCTTGAATACTGTCGAGAAGAATACTAAGATGATGATTTTGAGTCATAGTTGATAGGAGATAGATCAAAGGTTGGTAGATTGTAGAGCCATAGGTATATAGCTTGAAATGACTGAGATCAATTCTTGCGCCAGTAGTTAACTAGTGATTATAACCGACGATACTGCTCTTTTAACTTACCCTCAGACGGAGTAAAGCCGCATAACCGTACATAAAAGTTTATGAAGTCACGCAGTCACGTTGTGAATTTCTTCAACTCTTTCTCAAAAGTTGGTCAAGCCTTTAGAAAATTTATGTCAGGTTCTCTGTTTACACTGTAAACTTAAACAGCGTAACGATACACAGACGCATAACACACATCCAACATATATTACTTTTAACACAGAGAAAGTTCGTAGGCAGATAACATCAACGAAATACAAGATTGTGTTTAATTAATGGCGAAAGTCGAGGCATAAACATTGTATGATTTTCGTTTTTGGATAAAAGTTGTAGGTTTTTAATTAGAAATTGTTTTTCCAAGCGAATACAATATGGAGTTCTTTAGAAAGGACATTTTAAGGTTCTTACAAGGTTGGCAGCATGAGTGTAAAGCCCCTGGTATTGCATACGTTCATTGGCCACGGTAACTAACTTCCATTAGTTGTACCGAATGCTTGTCTACCACTTAAGTGGGATAAAAAAACAGTTTTTATTGTTTCTCTAAATTTTAAACATCTTTTGGGTCGCTCACCTCTTTTTAACTCATTTAAAAAAAAGACCTAAATCCTTGAATTTAATTGTTCAACACATCCTCAACAGCCAGACGAAATTGTTTATCCATTAGCAATGCTGTTATCTTATCTCACAAGACTAACTAAATTACGTTTGCGCAACGCATTTGCAACTTGCTTGCAAAACAAACAGTCTGTTTTTGTAGTAGGTACAACACTTTATAATTCTGTTTCTTAATAATCAGAACGTAGCGGCTGTATCTGTCTGCGGGTTAGACTGGTTTATTATATTTAGATAGTTTCTACTTATCGACTAGGTATCAAAATCAGCGACGCATAACGTTTGCAAAGTCCGAGCTAAACTTAAAAAGTTTTAGACAACATGCAATCAGTATTTTACATTTACATGACATGCTCAAGCTGTGGAATAAACTCCTTGCTGTGTTTTATCCAAGCGATTACAAAATGGGGTTCTTCAATTCAATTCAATTCAATTCAATTCATTTATTTGCTTCGAATATGGTTACGTTATAGGTCTTAAAAACTAGTGAATACAGCATATTCTGCCCCGTAGAGCGTGCAAATTATAATTCAAATTTCAAGAAGGGTATTAGGTTTCTACAGGATCAGCAGTACGAGTAGGTATGGTATGGTGTTACAAACGGTAACCACTTTCCTTCAGGGGCCGTGTGCTTGTTTGCCACCTGCGAGGCATAAAACGGCCACTACTAGAGTGTTAATAACTTCTTTCACGGCATCGTCGGAAATTAATACGAATATTATATTAAATGCATTTTGTGTTATTTTGATATTTACACAATCCTCGTCCGAATATGTAGATAATAATATGTACCATTACAAAAAATTAAAATTTCCAGGATATATTATCTAAGAAGTTTAGTTACTCAGGGAATTATGTCAGTATTCTAGATGTAGACTTACTACGATTTAAGTTTACCAAATAATGTCTTTCAGTTCCATACAACTGGGCGAAAAGTGACAAAACTATGTTGTCAACCAAATACTTAATGAGTAGGTACTAATGCATAAACATTTTGACAGTATCACAATGTATTATTATCGTTTATATAACTTGAAAGGAAAACTAGTATCTATGATTGATTTACGCCCAACTATCTCCAGCAGTGGACCGTGACTGATTAGAAACGAACAAATTACCATAGACTTACACTTAAGTGTACGTATGCAACACACTTGATACTTATATAACTACTTATTTTCACTTATGAGTTTTCCATTAAAACTTGACAATCAAGAATGAAAATGCGAGGGTTGATATTGATTCATATCGCCCCTTAAACTTACTAAAGATTTACCTACATTTGCAATAAAATATCAATAACACTATTACGGATCTACGATTCGAATCTAGCACCTTGCAATCACATTCAAATAATAACTTAAACTTGGGTAAAAGTACCACAGACGGTATTGACGAACCACTTAATTAAATACTAGGTATATTATGATAATTAACAGGTATTTTTGGGTATCACTATAAACAGGACACTAATAAAGGCCCTCGGGATTTTGAATTTATAATTCAAATGTTCGAACACTATACGAATATAACTCATTTAATTAAAACTAATACAACACTTTTAACGGATTCTATTTTTTGGTACCCCGACGTTTCAGCTTATTTTGAGCAATCATGGCGGGATGAGAAGACTGAATAAATCACGATATATATAATCAGCTAAAAAGTTTATCTAACCATAGAAGTTTCTTACACTATAACAATGTCTAATAACAATCGCTGGTACATGCCTACAATAGCGTAATTTAAATTCAAAAGTAAAAGAAAAATGACACAAAGGCCATCATCATTACCACGCGAGCAATTTCCTACATATTAAACATCAAAACTAAACAAAGCAGGAAATATTCAAACACACATAATGTCACCGAAAACAATGCAATTAGGCCAAACATATATAAAGAGTACCAAATTTCATACTTCCTGCAAATGACTCAACTCGTCCATAGATCACGAAACTATACTTACACATATAGGTAGACTACATCCCATCACCACTCAACAAAATTAAACTCTACCTCAATCAAAATAAAGTTGAAATTCGAACAACAGAACAAAAGTATCAACTTTGCTTGTAACATGAGCTCACACACACATTGACGCGTGTAGACAACAGTCGTGCGTTATTTGTTCACGCACACATCGATAGCGGCACAGTGATTGGTTGAACGTGTTGCGCGCACGCACATATCGGGTAGATCTCTTGCGTTTTGAAACCAGTTTTGCCGGGTAATCGTTGAGATTTTAGAAAGGCGGGCCGGTCGTATGTGTAATATACTCGTAGGTTGTTGCGTCCTACTGTTTTTAACATATTTTTAATTTTTTATTGCTGATTATGTAAAATTTTATTTATTGCGAATTGTTAATTATGTAAGCCCCAATTTATTGAAGGGAATATCGGTTTTCCAGACATTACCTACTTTCTGAAATTTTAAATCTTTATCGGTGGACCTCTAAGCTCTGAGTTCACCTCGGTCTCGGATGCATTCAGGAAAATATGTGTCTACGATGATGATGATGATAGTGCCTTCTAAGATTATTCTTCGTTATAGTTGAATGACGCTACCACCAATCTCAAGTGGATTACATTTGTAAGACGATACCCTGCTGATTAATAGACGATGCTCAGGCGCAGGCATTTTTTTTGAGGTTGCAGTCGCTTTCGTAAACCAAATCAAAAGAAAAAGTAGACAAGAAAACCCTAACACAAAACTGCTCAATCCGGAAAATGAACAATAAACTTAATGCACAGCAATCACACTAGTTACCTTTGTACTACTGAGACATAGCTTAACTTAACATCCAAAAATGGATCCAAACTCATGCCAGTACCGTAGTCCCAACTTAAAAGATAATTTTTGTCAAAAAAAATGTATACCTACAAGAAAAACCATCGGAAAAAAAATATGGAAACATAAAGAATAATAAAATTTCGGAGATAATAAACCACAGACGTGCAGACAGGCGGTCAGACCGGAAGCGAGATTACCATGCGACCACCGGATGCGAGCCCGACGCCATTGTGCGACGCCATCTTGTGGCGTAAAAAGCTTTTTAATATTTTGTAATGTTCATAATTTAGGCTTGATATTCTCTAATGATATTATGGTTCCTGAATAAAAAAAATTACTAAAGTATTCGCTCCCATTAAAGCCGTACATATTTTTGTGCTGTCAGTGGGAAGACCAAAAGCTTGTCTTGCTTTGTCTTTTATACTAACGGCACAAAAACTCTCAATGCTTACAGGGTTGGTTAAAAAAATCGTATATCCTTATCAAAAGGAGATGAAGAAGTTTACCGGACCCTAGGTTTGCTAGCCTTTAGGTATTTGTTTCGCGAATTTGACCTACTGATGAGATTCCAAGTGCTGTCCACACAAACAATACATTTGAGGTAGGACACGACGGTATTGACAAGACGGTATTCCCGTCCGAATTGAGCAGTCCGACTGGGGAAGTACCTCCACCCTACAGAATACCACGGCTATAATAACCTCGTGTTGTTCCCGGTGGTGACTAGGGTACCCAGAGCTCACTGGAGAGTTTTTGTGCTGTCAGTGGGAAGACCAAAGACTTGTCCTGTTTTTGTGTTCTGCACTGAGGGCACATGAAATCTCTGTTCTTACAGGGTCGGCAGCACGGATGTGACTCCACTGGTGTTACATACGTTCATAGGTCACGGTAACCACTTTCCATCAGATGGGCCGTGTGCTTGTCTGCAACCTAAGTTGTATAAAAAAAACCTGATACGATAACGCTATTTAATTCCATCTATGTCTTTCCCATGACTCAAAGTAAGAAATATTGCTAATAATAGAGCCACCCCATCAGTTCCCGTGGATGCTGTTGAAGGTAACTAAGAGTTAGGACTGTTCTCTGTTCTCCATCCGATAGTAACCATACAGTCCATGGCTAAGTGTCCGCTTGACGGTAATAGACTCGCCCCTTATTACTTGCGACCTAAAATTGGTTAGTGAAATGTGGTTATTAATACACTTCTACCTATCACTTCAGGGATTAACAGGCATGAATAAATAAATAAAAATAAATATTCCACGACATTCTACACAACGCTATCTAGACCCATAGTAGGCATAGCTTAACTAGCTTGTGTTATGGGATCTAAAATGCGGATAAACATACTTAGATGCTTGTTTTTTTTTGTAAATACATACATATTATACATAGAAACACCCAGACCAATGCTAATATACATATTCATGCATACTAATATTTGCACTTAGCGGGAATCGAACCCGCGCCCCCTGCATAGCAGTCGAATGCTCTACCGCTACGCCACGGAGATCGTATGGGTACGTGAGTAAATTAATATCCTGTCATCCTTATTAAAATATTTTCTAAAGACAGATGTGGTGATAAAACTGAGCGTTCCTATAAAGTTCCCAGTTCCCATGGCACAAAGAAGGGTCCCCCGTCACGGTGTGCACACCACACATATTTAGTTTTATGGTTGTTTTATGGGATTGCTTGAAGTAAGGATAACATCGGAATTATGGCCTTTCAGATTATTATCTTGTTATTTTTGCATTGTTTTTATGTTAGACAGAAGGCTACGGAATGAGCAGTAAAGGTAGATCCGTTCGACTGTGAGGGTCGCAAGTTTGACAAACGGATCAGTGCAAAATATATCTAAGTATTGATTAAGATATATAAAGAATCGGTTCAGGCGAGATTCGAACCTCAACCGATCTAATTATTTCTGTATATATAAATAGAATAATTTGCAGACTCAATGCTTTAAAATTTCATTCAATAGTTTGAGCGGAGTCATCAAAAATCAATGTTTAAAAATGATTGCAACATCATTAATAATAATAATAATAATCTTTATTTGTGAATATGGTTTTTACAGTTGTTATAATTACATGGTACTCATGTGCAAGCACAGCATATTCTGTCATTTGTGGCGTACAAATTTAATGGTTAATGTCAAGTGTAAATTAAAGTACATATTACCTATCAGTTACATGCATATTAAATTATCATATTATTAAAAAAAAAAATCATCCTTATTATTTAATATCAAGAAACAATATCAAAATCAAAATCAAAATATTTTGTCAATTAAACACATTCATATTGAAAATTACAATTCAAATTATATTCATACCATTAAATCTACATCATGTCAAACATCATAAACTAAACTAACTATTTAGGAAATAAATATTTAATATATATATATTTATAAATTTTTCTTTTAATTGTATTCTTATACTTACATATAGGTATTTAAATACATAAAGTTCACTTAAAATAAAGTTCACTTAAAATTAGATTTACAATAATTTAGAAATTAGAGTACGCCAATATATAAAAATTAATTATTACATTATACAATTAAAATATTGTCCACATTTTTGTACAGTCAGAGTGACAGTCTAATCTATTAACCCGCCCCTCATCGTACCTGGTGCAAAGGTACCCATGACACTGGCGGCATTGCCCCGTTGAACAGCTATGGCCAACCGTTGCCCCAGGTACGAGCCGGAGCGGGAGTCACCGGTTTTGTCCCTCAACCTGCGCCCTAATTCGCTCACCAGATTCTTGGCGAAATCCTCAATATCATAATAACATTTTGTAATTAATAAGTCCTATAATTCCTTTCTAACTTAAGTCCTTAAGTACATTTGGAATTTTATTATAAATTTTAGGAGCTAAACAAAACATACTCTTCCACATAAGTGCTGTTTTAGCACTTCATGCATTGGTTCCGATAGTTTGTACGAATGTCGGTAGATGGCGCTTAACCGTCTCACGTAAGACCGATATATGTATGGAAGAATTTGGATGGTTTCGGGCGAAGGTTCTGTGGCTTAGTGGTCAGAGCGTTGCTCCTGTAAGGGAAAGATCGTGGATTCGAATCTCGCCTGAACCGATCCAATTTTTTATGTGTCTTAATCGACTTGAATAGTTATCATACCTACTAAATGCTTTAAAAATTTCAATTCAATATATCTAAGTATGTTTATAAGTGCGTATTCTGGAGCCCATATTACAAGTTATGAGCATATACACAGGCATAGCGCTACGTTAAGTTTTAAAAAAAATTGCCACAGGGGACAAGTAGGAGCATTTAATTTATTTGAGGAGACGAGTGGGTGCAGGGTACCTACTAATTTGAGAGGACCAGTGGACCTGTGTAAAATACAGCTTATATTATATATCACTTAGGTGTCAGACAAACACACGGCCCAGGTGGGCCGTGTGTTTGTGTGTTTGTCTGATGGAAAGTGATCACCGTTGCCTATGGACGTGTGCAACACCAAGAAAATCATACTCGCGCTGCCGACCCTGTAAGCACAGAGAGCCTTTGTGCCGTCAGTGCCGAAGACAAAGCAGGACAAGCCTGTGGTCTTCCCACTATCACCACCAAAACTCTCCAGTGAGCTCTTGCTGTACTACTCACCGCCAGGAACACAGCACGAAGTTATTAGGGCCACGGTATTCTGTAGGTCTACTACTAGTAGTATAAGCTACTTTTTATTCCTAATAGATATTCCTATTATTCTCGATAGCGCTGTGTAGAATATCCTAGAGCTAAGATTTATTAGTCTTAGAAGCAAAAACTTCACTTACTCCAACTAAAAACTCATTCTTCTAAAAGTCATGATGCTCCATGGAATATGTAGCAACAGATTCGATTGTACAAATATTTGCAACAATATTTATTATATTATACCAAGATCTGTGAACCAGCAAAAGGCGCGTGTGCCCAGACTCGTCCACACTGCGAAGTTTAGAAGTACGCGCGCCTCTGAGTCGCCTTTTAGATAATTATATCACGCACTTTGTTTATTTAGATATTTTCGCATTTTCGCACAATTAATTTAGAATGTCTTCACTTCTTTGAGTGAGCACAATTTTCACACAGCACAAATCATGCAGGTACACTAGAGTTTGCCTCTCGTATTGCAATTCCTCTGTGCACTCCCGGGTTTGCTGAAAAAAAATATCAATTTTGAGTTAAATTCGCCTTTGTACATTAAGTCTATTTTTCTGTATAAATGTAATTTTGTGCGTATGTACACAATAAACTTTATTGGGTTATTTTTTATTGGGTGGGTTATACATTTACCAAATTTGATTAACATAATCATTCTATATGATATAATGTAAAACTATTTTGTGTCCAATAAAAGAAATTAAATAAATATTCTATTGTAATTTAAACTATCATGGTCACTCACATTAGTATTAAAGTTATTGGGATATGTAACATGTTGTATTGTTTTGAGTTTCCGATATTTCGGCACTGTTGCAAGCACCATGATCACGGAGGAACTGGAGTATTGGCGGTAAACAGAGAAAAAGATTTTTCAGAGTAAATATATAGATCTACCCTCTTTCGAGTTCTTTCTTGGTCTACTCAGAACAAAACAACATGGTATATATCCCGATTAATTTAATACTTGCCGCGTGACTTCCGGCAGAGTAGAATTAGGGCCACTCCATCTTTTCTCACGTGGTGTCGTACAAGGCGACTAAAACATAGGGCTGTTTAACATCAAACAGATTTATACAGCCCAGATTCAGCCTCAGATGCATGGCTCGAGTCAACAATAGTGCCTGGAATACGGCAATATTCTCACCCCCTATTACGTGGGACCGAATACAATTATTGGTGAAATGTGAATGTTAATTCACCTCTGCCTGACCCTCCAGGGATAAAGGCATGATTATATCTATGTATGTTTTTTGTTTCTATAACATTACTGTCCATCCCAAGGTTGCCTGGAAGAAATCGCATCAGCGATAAGGCCGCCCATTGTACATTGATCTGTATAGATGCTACCTACTTGTCCTACTGTAAATCTGTTGGTGTACAATAAAGAATTATCTATCTATCTATCTATGTATGTATGTACGTATTTCATTTAAAACTAATCTATTGTTGATTGACATACACTACTTATTTTAACTATCATTACAAATTAATATGCCCTACAACCTGTGCATTGCACATACTTACGCATTTAACCTAAAAAGTACCAATTAGTGAACAGTCACAGGTTATGTTGAGGGGAAGCGCCCGCGCATGACGCCGGCCTTGCACCTGTGTGCACCCTTATGAACCTCATACCTTTACTGTATTACACTAATATTATCAACTAGCTGGCTCCCCTGGCTTCATTCGTGGCACACTTAAGCGTTTCTCTAAGCCATAGGTAGATATATACCCATAAGTTATAAATTTTCAAATCATGTATGGGTATCTACCGGATTTGTGGACTTTGTGATTACTGTTTTGCTCTTTTAGGTAGTAGCGTGATGATATATAACCTATGACTTTCCTCGATAAACGAACTATTCAATGGAAAAATAACTATAGGTACAATTCGAACCAGTAATTCCTAAGATTAGCGCGTTCAAATAAACAAACTCTTCAGGCTTATAAAAACACTTAGACTAATGCAAATAGTCTTCATCATGCATACAAAATATTTGCACTGAGCTGGAATCGAACCAGCGAACTTCAACATAGTAGTTGATACGCTCTACCGCTACGCCAGGAGTCGCTCTCCCCATATACTTACATAAAACCTTCGTAAACCACATAAAAAATCCAACATCATACTAAATGATCTCAAACATGCCATCCTATACGCCGCGATCCCATGGTGCATTTCCATAGAACCCCACAAACAATAACCATGACATAAAAGTGGACGGCGCGTCCAATTTGCCGAGAGGGGAACGCTTCCGTTCCTCACTTCCTCTCAGCTCTGATTGAAATATCTGATACACTGGTTCACTTTAAATAATTATGGTATACAATACCATGTACTCGTATTGAGGGGATGTTAGGGAACATTGGATAATCTGTGTAACATAATTGTGTCGTCCGCCATGTCTAAAATAAAAGAATTAAAATTTATCAATGCAAAATACCACTAACTGTATAATCAGGAAATCTTAGTAAATATAACAGAATACCGCGACCATAATAACCTCGTGTTGTGTTCCCGGCGTTGAGTAGGATAGCCAGAGCTCACTGGAGAATTTTTGTGCAGTCAGTGGGAAGACCAAAAGCTTGTCCTGCTTTGTCTTTTACACTGACGGCACAGAAACTCTCGTGCTTACAGGGTTGGCAGCGCGAGTGTGACTCCCTTAATGTTACACGCGACCATAGGCCACGGTAATCACATTCCATCAGGTGGGCCGTATGCTTGTCTGCCAACCAAGTGGTTTAAAAAAACACCTACAAACTTGAAATTTGGCTTTTAGGTTCTTTATAGAGTATTGACATATGCTAAGAACGGATTTCACCCCAAGTCCGCCCCTAACGGGGTAAAATAGCTGCTAGTAGGATATATTGATAATCGGAATTACTTACTATTTTTCCTAATACATCCAATTACCACCACTAAATTGGGTTTATCGGTAGTGTAATTGCCAGGATTCAAACATTGAATATCTCGATCGTAAGGATGACTTTTTTAACACTAATCTACTGACGTTTGATATTGTTGTGTTCTTGTCTGGATAACTTCGAAGGGTTGAGTAAATTCCAGGCATTGCATTGCTCAGTATTTCCTTACATACATATATACAGTCACGCCTTTTTCCCAGTGGGGTTTTTTTTTATATAGAACACGTCAATTAGACTTCGCCTTGCCTGATGGTAAGCTGAAGGCAAAGTCTCAGAAAAGAGGGTCACCATTACTTAAACATACCGTGTGACAATGGTGACACTCAGCTTGACGGCCTCGACATATGCTTTTTCACGCCCCACTTAAAGGACCCGGGACTGTAGAAAGAAGGAAACAGGGGTAGGCAAAAACTACAGTTTTCCACTTGCCACGATCCTGGCACACCTCTTTCGCTGCTTCTACTTTCATAATTGTTTTCATACATGCTCACCGGTTTCGGGTATTTCCTAGTCAAAGTATTTCCTATAAAAGAGGCCTGGTCGTCTTTCTATCTTCCTTTCTTTAGTACCATTCATTCTACCTATAGTTATGAGAAGAAAGTGTGGGGACAGAATGCGCTGGCTTAACTAACCTAGTGTTTTATTTAGCAAACCCTCTAAAAACAGTGCCTAAAAATATAAAATAATTTTATTTTTAAACTTTCGCGGTGTGAATTCATAATTATACTAGGTATCGGGACTTCTCGCGAATTATATCTTAGAACTTACTATTTCTGCCGACGTTTCGGATGCGTTGCAGTACCCGTGGTCATGACTTGACTAGTCTAGCGTCGAGATGTATGCTGGGAACATTTTTTGAGCGCCTACCCACCATTACACTTATTATGAATGGTTAGGCTGGCGACACATCCGCATACGAACGTCGGCAGAAATAGTAAGTTCTAAGATATAATTCGCGAGAAGTCCCGATACCTAGTATAATTATGAAAAATAATTCTATTTGATAGCAAGCGGATACCACCCTAGATATAAATAGTATTGCAAAGATATTGTGATGGTATTCAAACCAATAACGCATAATATTGATAGGTAATGCAAGTGCAAGGACAAGCGTCATGCGCGAGCGCACTCCCTACGTACGTGGAGCGTTCAACAATACTATTATTAGTATATTGTATTGGTAAAGGGTTTGTTTAATACCTGGTACACACCAAGTTTGAGGATCATGTGGTAGATTGACGGAGAAAGAATACAAGTACCCCATCTCATTCGAAGGGTGTCGTAAGAGTCGACTAATGGAAGTATACGCAGACGATATCACTGAAAGAGAAAGAAAATTTCAAAGCCTGTACCCACCTGTCTGGCCAGCAACAGTAGGCCAATGGCTCCCAATATTGGGAGAGGCCTATATCCAGCAGTGGACTGCGATGGGCTTGATTGATTGATTGTAACAAAGAATTTCCTGAATATGCAAAACGAACTGAAACAGCTAAGAAGAACCGTTTACCTGCATCAGGATATATCTACATTCAACCCGACATACCTACGCAGTTAATCCTCAACAGATGGCCTAAAAGTCAAACAACAACAACAAATAGCTCTCATACATGTCACGCTGTGGAATGACCTCCCTGCTGCGGTTTTCCCAAGCGCCTACAATATGGGGTTCTTCAAGAGGGGCATCAGAAGGTTTCTTCATGGTCGGCAGCACGAGTGTGACATCCCTGGTGTTGCATACGTCCATAGGCCACGGTAACCGCTTCCCATCAGGTGGGCCGTGTGCTTGTCTGCCAACTTAGTGGTATAAAAAAAAATGTCACGCACTGCACGTTGAGCATATCGTATATATTTTTGCACAAGTTTTGTGCAATTATTTGCACAAAATTCTCTTCAGACTGTCAATATAATGAGTGCATACGCATAATGCAGCGCACGAACGAAACTCTGAACCAAGTCCTCGGTTTTCTGCCACTTAAAGAAATATTTAACATAAGTACATCTATTCTCATGGTATACAATAATGTTCTTTCTTTATTTAAAAAAAAATAATTAAAAAACTTATTGTAGTACCCTAAAAACTTACAGTAATGATATTATTTTACATCCATGATTTACAGAATAACTGAAAGATTCTAGGAAAAGATACTCGACTTTTGAACAGTACGGTCAGAAAAAGAAGATTATTAAAATCGACGTTGTCAGTTCTTAACGCCAATGCAATTAAAAAATATTCAGTAATTTAAATCTCCACTTGCTGTCTAAAAGATCGAATAAAATAAACCCGACTGCTGTATAAAAGATCAAGACTAGTTTGAAAGCAGTCTGTACACCATTACCAATTATAAACCGAAAGAAAAATTAACGACTACTGCCTGCTGTGAAATTTGTTTATAATTTCCCCAACACTGATTAACGCGAGTGTTACACATTGAAATAAACTATTTTCAACGGATTCCACCGTGATTTATTTAGTGTTATTAGAAGCGGAACGTCGGGATTAGTGTAAATTATAAAATAATAAAGTAAACCGCTACATATAGAATCCTTTAAAAATAGTACTTATATACATACATATAACCACGCCTTTATTCCCGGAGGGTTAGGCAGATGTGAATTAACACCCGCATTTCACCATCATTGTATTCGGTCACACGTAATAGGGGGTGAACCTATTGCCGTTTTCCAGGAACTATTGTTGCCTTGAGACACGCATCTGAGGCGAAGTCTGGGCTGTATATATCTGTCTGATTTTAAACAGCCCTATCACTTAGTCGCCTTGTACGACACCGCATGGCAAGAGATGGAGTGGTCCAAATTCTACTCTGCTTGAAACCACGTGGCTCATAGTAATAGTACTTCAGTAAAAAAAAAGTTCTAGGAAAATCGTATTAAAAATAAACGGAAGTTAATGCGATGACGTGCGCGATTTTTTTCTTAGAACCAAGAGTTTGTTGTAAACCGTCTCAGTACGTTAATTTTTCTCGGAATCATAATAATTAGGTACAAATATAGTTAACTGTTTTATTATATTATCATAGACATTCGTATAGCACTAAATGCTTAAATATGTTTAACATATACATATTATTCAACTCAATTCATTTATTTATTTGCTTGTAATGTGGTACAACAAAAGATGGAAATAAAAAATATAGTAATTATTTCGCCATAAAGTTGTCATGCAATGCATTATGTTTAGTTTATAATTTTTACTAGCTGTTACCCGCGGCTTTATCTGCGTGGATGTGGGTTTTCGCAACTATACATAGCTTAAATACTTTCCCAAGATGTAATCTATCTCTGTAACAAGTTTCATTAAAATTGACGCAGTATTTTAGGTGTGAAAGCGTAACAGACATACAGAATTACTTTCGTATTTATAGTAATAGCATGGATTGCAAACATATAAAAACAACTTGAAAAAAATTAATTCAAAAATACCTTTATTCACAATTCAATAATAAACAATCTATTATTTATAATCACAAACATTATTACCGTTTAATAAAACGTTATATCCGGAAATAACAAATTAAATATTACATTTTCTGCTGTCCGTACCTCATCTGAGTCCCCAGCTTCCGGTCGGCCATCTTGTCTGCTATTACGCCTAATTACTGCCTCCAACAAGGTATTATTTGTGTTTCCATTTCCAGACGGATTTATTGGACAGAGTTTTCATATAATCACTTTGTTGAAAATGGCCGGATTAGCGTGGACATGTTAATGAAAAGGGGTGATTTTTATGTGCCGGTTAAGGAAAAGATGAATCGTTTGAGAAAGATACTTGTGGACAGCATAACATAAACTCACGCCTATATCCCCGAAGGGGTAGGCAGAGGTGCTAGCACCCACATTCGCCAGTTTAAGTTTAGGTCCCAATGTAATAGGTGGCGAGACTTTTGCCATTAACCGGGCACTTATAAACCTGCGATAAATACACACATAACTTCGAAAGGCATCGATAAGTCATTGGTGTGTATCATGGTAAAACCTGGGATCGAACCCGAGACCTCGTCTCAGCAGTCTATTACCCATACCGCTAGGCTACCGCGGTAGTTATGGATAGATAGATAAGTATTATTTATTGAACATCAAATGTAGGATTCAAATATCATGTATGCTAGTAAAATACTTCATTCGGTTTGGTACTTAACTAAACTTAAACAATCTTGATGGGTCTTTTTAATATGTTTTATTTAAAAACTCAGTTTATTAATTGGTTATAAAGTGATTTCCAACATAGTAGAATTTGGACCACCCCATCTCTTCCCATGCGGTGTCGTACAAGGCGACTAAGAGATAGGGCTGTTTAACATCAGACAGATATATACAGCCCAGACTTCACCTCAGATGCGTGATACAAGGCAACAATAGTGCCTGGAAAACGGCAATAGGCTCACCCCCTATTACGTGGGACTGAGTACAATGATGGTGAAATGTGGGTGTTAATTCATTTCTGCCTAAGCCTTCGGGGATAAGGGCGTGATTATATGTATGTATAAATTGAAGAATACTTCAACCGAGTAGGACTATAGAACTCTTCCTACTATCTCTGTCAGATTATATAAATTATAAGCAACAAAGTAATATATCTTAATAATTTTATACCCATACCTTCACATGTTACCGAACAAACACACAAACCGTACAAATAAACAAATTATTTACAACGAACAAAAACAACATGGCGGGCGGTACAGATTTTGGCACAGACTGCTTCTCCGTAATGTAATGTTTACAACAACAGTTTGATCATAATTCAGTTACAAGACTTCCGCTGTTCTTGTATGGGTATCATATTTTAAGTATAACTCTTTTTTATATATTTCATTTATTAGCTGCGTGAGTCTATCCGAAACATGTAACTTTTAAACTTTTCTTGATTTCCTTTGTCGCACCATTAAGGCCTGAAATTCATTACCAACTCATGTGTTTCCTTCTTTCTACGGTCCCGTGTCCTTTAATCGGGCGTGAAGAAGCATATGATGAGGTCGTCAAGCTGAATGTCACCATGGTCACATGGTATATGTAAGTAATGGTGACCCTCTTTTCTGAGACTTTGCCTTCAGCTCACCATCAGGCAAGGCGAAGTTTAATTGACGTGTGCTAAATAAAAAAATAAAAAATACTTTTCAGTAGCCATGTTCACGTCTCAGAGATTAAAATGGTGTAAACATGTAACATTCGTAACCGGTGAGTTCCCATGCAAGATTTTATGATAATAGAGGGTACACATCAAGTGTGTAAGGTTAGAAGCAAGTGTCAGGCTGATGTCTCTGTCTACCCGGGTAGGAAATAGGCGTAAGCGTGTATATAAAATTCGGGAAAACTGTCGATACGTTTTTCGTCAAGACTAAAATCTCGAAAACTATTAATTGAAACAGATATTTTTATACAACTTAGGTGGCAAACCAGCACACGGCCCACCTGATGGAAACTGGTTACGGTGGCCTATGAACGTGTGCAACCCAATTTGAGTCACACTCGTACTGCCGACCCTGTAAGAATAGAGAGTTTCTGTTCCGTAAGTGTAGAAGACAAAGCATGACAAGCCTTTAGTCTTCACACTGACAGCACGAGAACTCTCCAGTGAGCTATGTCTACCGTACTCACCGCCGGAATACATCTCGAGGTTATTAAAACCTCAGTATTCTGTAGGTTGGAGGCACTTCCCCAGTCGGACTGCTCAATTTATTCTAGTGACATGACAAACGTATTAGCAAAATACAGATACAATATTGTCTAAACCTAAAATTGAAGATAAACTAACAATTTCAAAACAAGCGATATCATTGAAGCATTGAACACAAACAGCCGGTATACCCGGGTACAGTCGGGTACACCCGGGTATCGACCGGGGGCGTGACCGGTCGATCGTCACGCCTCGTGCCCACCCCGCCCGGGTATGAAAGTGTAACGTGGAGAGCTTTGGTGTTAAGATAATGGTGTAAGAATTGAGTATATTCTGATGAATAACAAGATTTTGTTTTTATTTTTGTAATCTGTCATTGATAAATTTGTAAGTTGGTTTTGTAGTAAAGATATTATGTGTTCGAAATAATCTGATATTGATAAAATTTGTTACGATTTTCATTATGATATTGTAACACATGTAATGTGGATGTTTTGTTTAATTAATTAATAAATAGTCCTGGTTTTAGTGCATAGATATTTTGTGTTAAAAATTGGAGTTCTAATTACTATTCATATTCATACATTCGTATGACTAAATAAATAATTAGTAATATACCTATTAAATAAAAAGCCGCGTGGTGCCCGGCAGAGTAGAATTTGGACCACCCCATCTCTTCCCAATCGGTGACGTACAAGGCGACTAAGGGATAGGTGATTGAACTTCAACAATCATTGAATTCGGTGCCACGTAATAGGGAGAGCCTATTGCCGTCTATCGGGCACTATTGTTGACTCAAGCTATGCATCTGAGGTTGAGTCTGGGTTGTATATTTATCTGTCTGATGTTAAACAGCCCTGTCCCTAAGCCGCCTTGTACGATACCGCATGGGAACAGATGGGGAGGTCCTAATTCTACTATGTCGGGAACCACGCGGCTCCCAGTCATAAATCAAATGAAACAAAATTGCCATAATTATTATTTAATTACAACAATCAAGTAATGATAATAAACGATAGTTTTAATATCATAGTATAACATTACATTTTAGCCGGTCTATCTTTGTTAACTAAACTTACATAATATCACATTGAACTCAGCTAGTTCACTACTCTACTAAAATCCGGTTAATACCCGGGCATTCGAGCGCGACCATCGATCTCGTTCGTCCTGATACGCCTGGATAACCGGTCGATATGGCTGGGTAACCGGTCGATACGCGATTCATGGCTCGCTTTCATTAATAATGTATTCGTATTTCAGTATCGGAGCAAATAAAAATAGCAAGCTCGTGCTCTGAGGAATTTTCTTAGATGGTAAAATTTTTCTGTTGCCAAGGCGTATGGTTGATTCATGTTTTGAAAAAAAAAATACAGCGTTAGGATGTGTTTTAAGTTATTTTAATATCAACAACCTTCTAAATTGCAGTTATATCAAAGAAGAATCGAATAATCAATTTCATTTATTCAGTTTATGCACACAAAGAGCACATATATGAACGTCAAAATTTTACAATTATGTCAAGAAATAATATAAAAATATTAAATAATGTAAAAATAAACCATTGACAAATGATTCTTTCGCTGGTTCGGTAGGTTAGTTCTACTGAGAAGATACCAGCAAGAAACTCAGAGTACTTATTTTAGAACTTTTTAAATTTGCTTTAGTGTACAATTCATTTTGTGCGAGCAATAAGGAGACTTATATTGACCACCCATTTACATCATCAAGATACTCATCTACTTTATAGTAACCAGGTATTTTCACTTCTATTTTAAATTTCTTTATTGGCATTTTAATCAAATCCCGAGGAATATTATTGAATATTTTTATACAGCTGCCTACAACTTTGTGAAGACTGAGTTTTGGTTCATTCCTGTTTCTCGTCCATGGTATTCAACGTTAAAGATATGATTACTAATATCCGGACTATTACAATATTTATAACATGATAAATATCCTAATACTCACCTGATAAATATCTTGATATTAGTAATAATACACGTAAGGTAAATTAATCTGAATTTATGTATGTAAACATTTTGTACTAATAAGATAGCTTAAGTTACAAGACAAACAAACATTATATTTACGCCTGAAAATCTCCGAAGGGTTGAGTAGAGGTGTGTTAAGACTTGCTCACTATGATTTTCGAACCCATTTAAAAGTGGGCGAGCCTATTGCTGTCAAGCAGACACTTAATACAAATAATTTTTAACACCAAGATATTTTTGTTCCCAGGTCATGGCGGAGTCAACCAATTAGGAGGTGTTTTCGTCAATGGGCGACCCCTACCGGATGTAGTGCGACAACGGATAGTTGAACTGGCGCACAGCGGAGTGCGACCCTGTGATATAAGTCGACAGCTCCGTGTGTCACACGGCTGCGTCTCGAAGATACTCTCTAGGTGAGTAGAACTTGGTAGAATACTACCTGCTCTATATACTGTATAGTCTAAACTGACTAGAGAAGGCCACCCATTGTATATTCATCTGTATACACATGCTACCTACTTTTCTCTGCTGTAAATTTAGGTGATAGGATACGACGGTATTAAATAAATAATAAATAAATATTCCACGACATTCTACACAACGCTATCTAGACCCATGGTAAGCATAGCTTAACTAGCTTGTGTTATGGGATCTAGAATGCGGATAAACATACTTAGATACTTTTTTTTTTGTAAATACATACATATTATACATAGATAATATTTGCACTGAGCGGGAATCGAACCCGCACCCCCTGCATAGCAGTCGAATGCTCTACCGCTACGCCACGGAGGTCTTTTCCGTCTAATTGAGCAGTCCGACTGGTGAAGTACCTCCGACCTACAGAATACCGTAGCCATAATAACCTCGTCTTGTGACCAGAGCTCACTGGAGGGTTTTTGTGCTGTCAGTGGAAATACCAAAAGCGCTTGTTCTGCTTTGTCTTTTACACTGACAGCACAGAAACCCTCAATGCTTACTGGGTTGGCAGCGTGTGACTCTATTGGTTTTGCACACGTCCATAGGCCACGGTAACCACTTTCTATAAGGTGGATTCGTGTGCTTGTCTGCCACCTAAGTGGTATAAATAAAATAAAAATAAAATGGTGTACACTCAAATATTATCTATCCGTCTATCTAGTTAAGCATCAATCTCGGTTGTACTTTCGAGTTCTTCTCCATACTTTCATTTATTCAAGAAGAGCAAAAGGTTTCTTCAGGGTTGGCAGCACAAGTGTAACGCCACTGATGTGGCATATGTCCAATATGCCTTCATTTCATGTGCTTGTCTGTCCCATAAGCGGTATAAAACAATTTCTTGAGAGATTTCTAGAGCCTCGTTTGTCTCGCAACATAGGTCAATGGATGCGGCCTGCTTTAGATCGGTCATTCTGGAAGTCTGTGGGAGAGGCCTATGTTCAGCACTGGACTGTGTGTGGCTGACATGATGATGATGATGATAGGTCAACGATTGTGCCCCGAGGTATACCACGGTTCGAATTACATTTATATCCTGAAATATTAATTTATCATTCGAGCTACAGCAGCTACAATATGCTTTTGAAGTTGCCACAGTAAAAAATTACAATTCCATTATAATTTCAATAGGTACTGAAGTGAAAGCACCTAGTGACAACCATTTTTTTTTCTACCATCCTCCTTTAATTACAAATGTGATATAGCTGTTAACCTCACCCATACACACACACATATACACTCATACACTGTCCATCAAACACATACTCTCGCATATAGTACATAGACCGAAAGCAGACACTAACTTCGTAAGCTCCATACAACTACATCGTGTAGATGTGTGTGTGCCCCCGTTCCATACAGTGCGTCCGGCGCGTGCGCAGACAATACGCTTATGTCATTTTCTTTTGTTTCGTTTTGTTGTAACTGGTTAATCTGGGTACCGTTGGTTGATGGTAAAACGGTTGCTATAGTTAACTAGAGGACGAATTATAATAATAAGGTTATTTTCGGTTAGATACGGTACAACTTCGGTCTAGTTTGATGTAGAACGAATGAGTATTAAACGAGTGAATGTATATTGAATGAATGGTAATGAATAATAAGCATTAATATTGTTATACTCGATTGAAAGAATAACTATCTTCTTCTTTATAGTAAATCCAATCGTTTAAATGGTTTTAGGGTCACTGTAGGATTAATATATGATATAGAAAACGTATTTCACCTAAGTGGTATTCACAATATTTTTTATTTTATTTATTTATTTAAGCTTTTTGCACAAACAGACAGAATGTACAAAGGCGGACTTAATGCCACAGGCATTTTCTACCAGTCAACCTGAAAGTATGAATCCTCCGCCCTACAGAATACCGCGACTATAATAACTACGTGTTGTGTTCCCAGCGGTGAGTAGGGTAGCCAGAGCTCACTGGAGAATTTGTGCTGTCAGTGGGAAGACTAAAGGCTTGTCCTGCTTTGTCCTTTACACTGACGGCACAGAAACTCTGTATTTACAGGGTTGGCAGCGCGACTGTGACTCCTCCGGTGTTACACACATCCATAGGCCACGATAACCACTTTCAATCAGGTGGGCCGTGTGCTTGTCTGCCACATAAGTTGGATATAAAAAAAATAGCACCCAAATTTCGCCAGTTTATGATTAGGTCCCAATTTAATTGGTGGCGAGCCTATTGCCATTAACCAGGCACTTGTAAACCTGTAATAAATACACACATAACTTCGAAAAGCATCGATAAGTTATTGGTGTGTGCCATGGTAAAACCTGGGATCGAACCCGAGACCTCGTCTCAGCAGTCCTCTACTTCCAGAACATTCTAAATTTCTAAACGGTAAACGATTCATTCTGTACGGACCCATCCAACCATCTAATGTTACATCGTTTCGTATCTTCAAGCCACACATAATTACAGTACATAACTGTGATTCTACAATCTGATTGTTATTTGATTTTGTTACTAAAACTGTACAAGTTTAATTGTGATAGTAAATTACTTATATGTATGTTACTCTAGGAGGTAGGACACAGCGGTATTTCCGCTTAATGGAGCAGTCCTACTGGGGAAGTACCTCCGCCCTACAGAATACCGCGGCCATAATAACCTCGTGTTGTGTTCCCGACGGTGAGAGGGTCAGAGCTCACTGGAGAATTTCTACTGTCAATGGAAAGACTTGGCTTGTGCTGCTTTGTCTTCTACACTGACGGCACAGAAACTCTGTGCTTACAGGATCGGCAGCGCGATTGTGGCTCCTCTGGTGTTATACATGTCCAGAGGACACGGTAACCGCTTTCTATCAGGTGGGCTGCATACTTGTCTGCCAACTAAGTGGTATAAAAAAAAAGTTGTTTTATTATTTGACTAGCTAAATTACGTGTCACCCGTAATTATTTAGTCTTCAAATACCTACTAGATATTAAAATTATATTTTAAGTACTCGTTTCTCTCTAGTCAAAGTACTATCATGTTTATACTAGTGAAATAATATCAGTCAAGAATGTGTCACCCTTGGTGTTACACACGTCCACGGTAACCACTCTCCATCAAGTGGGCCGTGTGCTTACCTGATCCTAAGTAGTATAAAATTAAAATCATTTTAAGCAACTTCAAAACGGTGCTTTAAAAGACCACAATTAACTAGCGTTTAATACTAATCGCACTTAAACCGTCAGTTAACTAAGTAACGTTATTTAACTCTGGTTAACCGCAAATGATGAGGCGGCGGTTGCACAGTTAGCGCGAACATACACTGCCTAATTAACTGTAGTTTATTATATTATTAAACTAGAGAATACATCTTTTAAGTTGTTCTTTTAACTGCGATTAGTATAAGAAGCGTTTCTCTGGTTAAGTGGCTGGTGTGTTTGTATGGTCTCATCTTGTAGAAAAATTTATATATTTTTATTTTTATTTTATCTAGAACACGCTAACTTGAGTTCACCTCGCCTGATGGTAAGCTAAAGGTAAAGTCTCAGGAAAGAGGGTCACCATTACAGACACTAAGTAATGTTACAATCGTGGCACTCAGCTTGGCTGCCTAATCAGAACCTTTTTCACGCCCCGCTTAAAGGACCTGGGACACCTGTAATGGTAATGAATTCCAGGTCTTGGTAGTAGGTCGTACAGGTGAAGTCAAGTTTGTGTGTCCTAGATAAAAAAAACAGTTTTTCCCATTCAAAAAATGTCCTACGAAAAATGCCCAAAGTGCCCAGAGAAGCTGTCATTTCAAAATATGCTGTTGCTCTCAGGATAACATGTCACAATGACTTTTGTGTTCATCTCAATGGACTTTGGACATTCATCTACAGATTTAAAGATATTATTTTGATACAGCGTCAGTAATATAAATTGTGCAGGGACAACACTGACCATTGTCCGATTTAAATTGAAAATTGAATAGTGTTGGGCAAGCTATAACTCTGTTACGGGATTATGTTCCGGATTTAAAGTATTATTGATCAAAAAGTTTTAAAATTGGAATTTTCAAATGGAACCATGAACCGGTGATAAAAAATGGATTTTAATATCTTGAGTCATTCTTTTGGGGATATTCAGACCTAATTAGAACATGTAGATATTTAACACTGTAGGTTACATAATTGCATTAATTTTAAGACTTTAGATTAGGAAAATTCTGTGCTTATATCCGGAATATATGCGGAAGAGTTTATTTCCTTTATAATTGCACTTTTCCTAATTCTAAACTACTGCTGAAATATACATTTATCTGACTGTTGACTTTTTACCTGATTCGAGAATCATACCAATTATTTACAGCAATCTCACAAATACGCACCAGACACATTGACATAATAAAAAGTATATTTTAAACAATACTAACAGTTCCATAAATCTAATAATATACTTACAAATCAAGACCAACGATGACAAGACAATAAAACCAGTATATTCCCAATCGATATCCCGGCCTCGTCCCGCCCTATTCCCGCGGGATGCTCAATCGGCCGAGCTCGCTTTTCAATTTATCCCGGTGCTATTTCAACCCTATGTTTTGTTTTGTGCCCCCCATTTCATTTTTGTTCTTAATGACAATCATGTTGCTTTGTCGTGCAGATTCTTGTGTTGGAATAAATTGACCGATGCTTCCCGAGGGCGTTATATGTGAGAGGATTTGGACTGAAGAGTTGAGAAATGGGAAGAGAGTGTGGTGTTTTAAGCTCGAAATCATATCGGTTTGAATTATATTATTGCTTGTTCGTTCAGAAATAGATATGTCAGTCATTGGGTTATTTCTGAACGCATTTTAAATTCAGAGTTTAGGGTCAGCATATGCTTTTTTGAAAGGAATATTCGAATTGAAATTACTAATATTACTGACCAGGATTAATATTATTTGCCGCGTGGTTCCCGGTAGAGTAGAATTTCGACCACCCCATCTCTTCCCATGTGGTGTCATACAAGGCGAATAAGGGATAGGGTTATTTAACATCAGGCAGATAAATACAGCCCAGATTCAGCCTCAGATGCATGGCTTGAGTCAAAAATAGTGCCCCTATTACGTGGGACCGAATTTAACGATTGGTGAAATGTGGGTGTTAATTCACCTCTGCCTAACCCTTCGGGGATAAAGGTGTAATTGTATGTATGTATGTTTTAAAACCTATAACGAGCGTATAACCAATGATGACCTAAACCCACAAATTACAATTATTTCATTAAATAAATCACATCGACGGACGGAAGTGCTGTCGTCACGCTTTCTGCGCACGCGCCGGCCGGCCGACGGAAAAACAGAC
The DNA here is from genome assembly GCA_963662185.1 of Eilema griseolum. NCBI lineage: Eukaryota > Metazoa > Arthropoda > Insecta > Lepidoptera > Erebidae > Eilema > Eilema griseolum. The sequence continues at coordinate 2,485,276 of OY759256.1, forward strand.
TAATTACTAAACAGATACAGGACTGAGCTGGCGGTACACTACTTTCATTTCATAAGAATACTACTAGTTTTATGTTTTGCTGGCTGTAGCTCTGCCTATGTGAAAATGTGGCCCTATTCCCGTAATCTAAGGAATAAAAATAGGTAAAAAGAAGCCTGTGTGTTGTTTGAGGCTATAATCTAACTCTGTACGAAATTTGAGAGTAGGTTAGCCAGAGCTCACTGGAGAATTCGTGCTGTCAGTGGGAAGACTAAAGGCTTGTCCTGCTTTGTCTTCCACACTGACGGCACAGAAACTCTGTGCTTATGTGCGTCTCGAAGATACTCTCAAGGTGAGTAAAACTTGGTAGAGCATTGCCCGCTCTATAGACTGTCTAGTCTATACTGGCTAGATAAGGCCGCCCATTGTACATTCAACTGTAGACACATGCTACCTACTTGTCTGTGCTGTAAATGTTGGAGGTAGGACACGACTTTCTGTCCGATTAAGCAGTCCGACTGGGGAAGTACCTCCGCCCTACAGAATACCATGGGTAAAATAACCTCGTCTTGTGTTCCCGGCGGTGAGTAGGGTAGCTAGAGCTCACTGGAGGGTTTTTGTCCTGTCAGCGGAAAGATCAAAAGCGCTTATTCTGCTTTGTCTTTACACTGACAGCACAGAACCTCTCAATGCTTGCAGGGTTAGCAGCGCGAGTATGACTTCCTTGGTTTTGCACACGTCCATAGGTCAAGGTAACTACTTTTCATCAGGTGGGCCGTGTGCTTGTTTGCCACCTAAGTGGTATAAAAAAAAATTGAGCAGATCTGTTCAGCCCACTCAAACAGTGGTATTGAACAACAAACTTCCAAAGATCTTTACAAAGTTTCATATTTGTGATAATGGAAAGGAGTTGGGAAGCAAACCTCGTAAGTGCCAAATTTGGATGCCACCGGGATTGGCACCGGGATGACAAGAATCACATCATTTAAAACAGTGATGTTTTTAACTATAATTTCATCAGCACATCATCACGCGGTAGCCTAGTGGTTTTGGTAATGGACTGCTGAGACGAGGTCTATGGTTCGGTCCCAGGTTTTACGATGGCACACACCAATGACTTTTTGATGCTTTTCGAAGTTATGTATGTATTTATCGCAGGTTTATAAGTGCCTGGTTAATGGTAATAGGCTCGCCACTTATTATATTGGGACCTATACATAAACTGGCGAAATGAGGGTGCTAGCACCTCTGCCTACCCCTTCGGGGATATAGGCGTGAGTTTATGTTATGTTATGTTTACATCATCACGAACAGCTTTACTGTGCAGAACTGCTGCGTGCTGCAGATTTGAAATCATACCTTTGAGGATTATAAAGTACATATTTGTAATGTTAGCAACAAAAATGCAAAAAAAAGAACTTCAATGTATGCATCAGTCTTCCTCTTTGAGTTCAAGATATCTATAAAAAAAAAAATTTGTAGTGGTATCTGTACATTGAATATTTTTAAAAAATACTCGGATTATGTTAAATATTGATTCTGAATCATACATAATTGTCTGTTTATCCGTTGAATTTAGGCGGTAGACTTGGTAGACTTAATCACACCCAAAATGTCACTTAAGTTTGAACACAAATCATTGAGTAGAATATGTGATCAGGCAGAGTAGAAAGAATTTGAACCTTCCCATGTGCTGTCATACAAGGCGACTAAGGAACGGGGTTGTTTAACATAAGACATATAGATACATCGCAGAGTCAGCCTCATACGCATGATTTGAGTCAACAATAATACCCAGAAGACGGCAATAGGCTCACCCCATGTTACCAAATGTCATGATTGGTGAAATGTGGGTGTTAATTCACCTCTGCTCAACCCTCTGGGGATAAAGGCGTGATTATATGTATGTATATGATATCCACGCATGCTTAGCAGTGGGCATCAGCTAGAAGTAGCAGGTTTTGCTCGGGACATATATTTTGGACCTAAGAAGGAGCTCTACACGCGCAGTATATCTCGTTTGTCTCGCGATTTACGTCCAAGATTTGTGTCCCTAGGTATAGTAATAGCTATATGCATACGTTAGCAAATTAATTCGATCCACAAATTATATTACCAGAATGGATATGCACAAGCAATTTGTTGTCCGTACAATGTCGAGCATATTGCCAATCAAGATAGTGTAGCAGAGGGGACGCTAACTGGCTTATCGGGGCTTACAGCGGCTTACTGCGGCTTCGAGTGCCTTAAACCGGCTTATTGCGGTGCATGGCTTGTTTAAGTGTTGCTTTTGTGGTAATTGTAATTGTTTTTAAATTTATGCGGCTTATTTTATGTTAGTTTGTATTTTTTTTAATAATAATAATAAATATTCTACACAATTCTATCTAGACCCATGATAAATTTGTGTTATGGAATCTAGAATGCGGATAAACATATTTAGATACTTTTTTATAAAATACATAGGTACATTTTATACATAGATACACGCAGACCAATACAAATATCAGGGTCGGCAGCACGGGTCCATAGTCCATAGGCCAATGTAACCACATCCATCAGATGGGCCGTGTGCTTGTCTGTCACTTAAGTTATATAAAAACAAAATATTATGTTTTTTACGTGAATGTCTCTCTTCATAATTTCAATTTACCATCAGGCAAGGTGAAGTTAAATTGACGGGTCCTATTTACAAAAATTGGAAATAACATCAAATGAATACACAGGAATTTAAAATTCACGACGGTATATCCCTAAAGTGGTAGACAGAGGTGTTTTACAGGGATCTAGCTGCACCTTTGATGCCGAAATCAATTTTACCTTTAAATGCACCTACTACATATTACACAACAGAAGAAGCTTTAGCACAAGCTTTTCTCTCGGGTTTGTCAGGTCAGACGGCAGTTACTCCCGGAAAAGACAAAAGTTATCCGATCCCTTGCTCTAAAGTACAAACTTTAGAAGCGACTAAAATTAGAAAGAAAGAAAATACGTTTATTAAACACACACACACACACACACAAAAATAGTAATGCCATAAATGCCATAATAGACCATGTATACAAAAAATAGAATAAAAACACATAACTATACTTTATCTACTCTCGGTTTCCTAGTATAGTCTACTTCATTAATACCATGCGTCAGTGTGGAGTGTGTGTTTAAAAGGCCGCAGTTCAGCTGATGCTGCAGATTAGGCACAATCTGCAGCGCTGGTTTTAACTGTAGCCTAACCAAACCAGCTATGTTAATTAAGATTACTGTATATCACATAAAGAAATTCAGAAACATTACACTTCTTTTTTACGCAGTTAAGTACACAACTGTATGTGAGCAATCTTCCGAGTACTTACATTATTTTTGTCACTACCTCCAACCCTGCTTACCCCTGCACCGAGGGTAGCACTGCTATAATGTTACCGATCCCGGAGGGACTCACACCCTTGTTTTTGGCAATACAGTACAGTCGGGTAGACAAGTGTTACAATAATTTTTATACAATTAGCCAGGGACAGGATGTAATAATAATTATAAATTGCTGAAACTAAAAGTACATCCATGTTTAGCATAATAAATGCGTTAGTGACCGTTTTCACACCTAGTATACTGAACTAACTTTGCCATAGCATTTTAGCAAATTAATTAATTTTATTTTATCATAAGTTTGATATCTTAGCGGTGATGGTACAGACACTTAATAATTTAATAATTTAATTACAATATCACGATCTAGAGCGGTGAGATCTAATAAAAGGTTTAATGGCAGTAGACGAGGCTCGTAAAATAAAGAATAAAAGAACAGAAAAGATTAAACTATGCAAAAGATATCAGTAAGAGTAGCTTGTCCTGCTTTGTCTTTTACGCTGACGCCACAGAAACTGCTTACATCTACATGGATGGCAGCGCGAGTGTGACTCCCTTAGTTTTGTACACGTCCATCGGCCACGCTATCCACTTTCCATCAGGTTGGACGTGAGATTTTCTGTCACCTAAGTGGTATTAAAAAAGATAGATATTATGCTCCTTAGGCAAGTGGCAATATATTGGCCGGCGTATTATGCTGACCCTTGTAGAATAAAATGACGAATGTATGAGATTTGACGTTTATGACATGCGTTGACATCTGTCATATAGGTAGTTCTACATCGTAAGCATCAATTTGATCTTCTGTTTCAATACCAGGAACTTTAAAATGCGATAGCAATATTTTTTCATAACACCGTCGATCTCGACTGTACATCAAAGTACCACTCACTTAGGGTGTGATCACACTCGTAATTGACTTATCACGACGTTTGTAAAGCTCCACAAAGCTTCGCAGAGCTGTGGGTACACTCCTTAATGTAAATTGGTCAAGTGTGGTAGCTCTAGATAATCCTGTTCAGTTAATCTTACCTGTGAAAATTTGGGAGGTGGAAAAAAAAATGTTTTTGAGTGCTCAATTTGTATAGGACTAGTTTTGACCGCTGACTTTGACTGCTAATCCTTACATAATCATTATATCTTTTTATATAGTGGTTCTGAAACTTGATATCACCAATTTGATTCCGTATATTTTTTTTTATTCTTCAAAATAATGTATGGAGTATTGCCGGATTTGTTGATATTTATCAAATCAAATCAATCAAATCAAATCAAATTCATTTACTGTTTATCACAGGTGTTAGTAGATGCTATCACTTACATAGTTTAGGTAGGTATCACTGCAACATGCCTGGTAAGGCGTACAATAAGATTATACAATCAATCACAGAACTAAAATTAAATTGCGAACTAAATTAAATTTAATAAAATTATTGAAACAAGTCATTATTTAAGCTATTTTATAATAATTCTCATTAAAATAATTTAAAAATAATATTATAGATATATGAAATTAAAGTTATAAATGAATGTCAAAATTGCTACGCTCCTTTTAGTAGTACAGTGATGACATATAGGCTAAAATCTACATCGATAAACGGATTATAGAATAGAAGAATTGTTTAATTCGAATTAGTAGTTCTTGAGATTAGGACGTTCAAACAAACAAGCAAACAACTTCAGCTTTATAATATCAGTGTAGAAATTTTATGTTTAGTGATTACTGTTATTACTAATGTCTAAAAAAGTTAAAATAGTTCATAATTCAAGGTATCTGCTTACCATCAGGTTGACAGTCTGCTCATTATTTATCTTCTATTCTTCTATCACTATCTATCATATTATTGGTTAGATGTGGGTGTTAATTCACCTCTGCCTAACACTCCGGGGAAAAAGGCGTGATTATATGTATGTATTATCTATCTAAATAGCACAAGTTAAGTACTTACCTAGTATAAAATAATGGACAAAAGTCTAATCTCAAAAAAGAATCAACAAAATGGTACCCATTTTTCAATCTCTAACAATAACTCCATATGGGTACTCCCAAATCAGCCATAACCGGCACCATCACGCCCTCTAGGGACCTGGCATTAGCAGAAGATAATTAAATTCCAACAATAAAATAAGTACCCTATGACAATTCGATTATAACTAGTAGAAGGGTGGACTACCCTTTGAAATATAGTTGAATAATATTTATTATATTGACAGTGAATTTTGAATTAATAGCAGCGGACTTGATGTCTAACTGCAATGTTTGGATATCACCAACAGGTTTCAGAGGTTAGATGGTAGTCGCTTCACGGTTCCCGGCGGTGAGTAGGGTAGCCAGAGCTCACTGGAGAGTTTTTGTACTGTCGTTGGGAAGACCAAAAGCTTGTCCTGCTTTGTCTTTAATAGACGGCACAGAAATTCTTGTGCTTACAGGGTTGGCAGCGCGAGTGTGACTCCCTTTGTGTTGCCGAGTGCTTGTCTGCCAACCAAGTGGTATATAAATAACATGACCCACCTGATGGGAAGTGGTTACCGTGGCCTATAGACGTGTCCAACACCAGGGAAGTTATGATCACGTTGCCAACCCTGAAGTAACTTTTTGATGCCCCTCTTAAAGAACCCCACATTGTAGGTGCTTGGGAAAACCGCAGCAGGGAAGTTCATTCCACAGCTTGAGCGTGCAATGGATGAAGTTTCTTTCATACCGCACAGTGTCTGTAATGATGACCCTCTCTCCTGAGACTTCAGATTACCATCAACGTTGCTGAAGTCATATTGAGTCCTATATCCTATAGACCTTATAAACTAAAGAAAAGACAGCAAAACCTCCAATTCAGTATGTTTACTCTTCCCCCCAGGTACTACGAGACTGGCAGTTTCAAGGCCGGTGTGATCGGAGGCTCCAAGCCGAAGGTGGCCACCCCACCCGTAGTAGACGCCATAGCGGCTTACAAGAGGGAGAACCCAACGATGTTCGCGTGGGAGATCAGAGACAGACTGCTGAGTGAGGGGATCTGCAGCCAGGATAATGTGCCTTCAGTATCGAGTATTAATAGGTGAGTGACTATTTATACTTTTTTTTACCATACCACCGGAGCCGGTGGAAAAGGTTATGTCGGACTCGAACCGACTAAAACGCACGCCGCCTGTGGGTCGCTTTGCTTGCCGAAGGTAAGGTTGTCAGCCATATCCCTCGCACCCCGGCCGACCCAGGGCCATCTCTCACGATCTGGCCCTCTCCTCGGGTGTGGGGACTACAGAGTCCCCAAGTGACTATTTATACTGTTGATAGATGGCACTTGGTGGAATATATTGTTAAACATATTGAAATACAATTGTACTTTTTCCACAGTGTTTTTTATTATTACACCTGACTGGTTTCGCCTTACAGTATCATCAAAGATTTACAATTGAAGTCAAAATTGCAGGCGAAACTGGTCAGGTGTAATAACAAAAAATACGATGGAAAAAGTACAAATGTATTTCAATATGTGTTTTGTATGGAATGAAGGGAACACTGTATCTTATTCTGGAAAAGTTAGCTTGAAATAGAGGCTCATTCAGGCGAGTAGCTCGTTTAGTATTGGGGAGCTACTATTGGAGGTACCAGCATAATATTATCCAAACAAATCAACCGAGGTCTATGCAATAATATTTTTTTTAATTTATTGTTATTTGAACATTATACAAGGATGTGGACATGGCTCCATCAACGCATCTGGAACCCGTGTGAACCTCATAATATACTATCGGTTTTATCTGTCTACCCACAAATGAAGTTTTGGCATTCCACTCGGGGTTAGCAGATTAGACCGCAGTAATTCTCGCATAAATCAATAAACTAATGAAAAATAATAAGTGGACCTTCGCTTTATGTAATTTGATCTCCTGTTAGAAAAAATTAACTATCCAAATATCTCTACGCCTATTATACGCATTTTACCACTAAACTATTCCATATTTTCAAGCTCTGTTTAATTTTTAGTGTACAGTAAGAATAACAATGAAACTATATGTTACTTAAAATTGTAACCGATCCTTTTAGAGGAAAATTTGGGAAAAAATATCAAGTGCTTGAACTTTATCCGCCTGGTAATAGAGTGTAGTTTTGTTTAAAGCTGTTAGTTGAAGAGAAAAGAGTTTGTTTGGCCACGAAAATAGAGTTGATATTATAGTTTATCTGATATACATACCTAAATGTAATCACGCCTTTATCCCCGGAGGGTTAAACAGAGGTGAATTAACACCCACATTTCACCAACAATGAATTCGGTCCTACGTAATAGGGGGTGAGTCTATTGCCGTCTTCCGAGCACTATTCTTGACTTAAGCCATGCATCTGAGGCTGAGTATGGGCTGTATATATCTGTATAATATTGAACAGCCCTATCCCTTAAACGTCTTGTACGACACCGCATGGGAAGAGATGGGGTGGTCTAAATTCTACTCTACCGGGATATATACTTTATTTGTATGTTTCTTAAGACTTATTCTTAACCGACTTCTAGAAAGGAGGAGGTTCTCAATTTGGATGTTTATTATTTTTCTGTCGCATAGTTGGACTCTTTAAGTAGCACTTTAATGGGCTAGGTTACGTTAGGTTAGTGAATGTAATAAATAATACGAAAATATTGTTTCATCAATATCAAAATCGTCATAATCAAAAAAAAAAAACAAAAAAATTATTAGTAAAAAAAAATGTGACCATGATAGTTTAAATAAAAATATTGTTATCGATCATATTACTGGTGCAAAAATTACGTTACTGAACGGGACTCAAACTAACGATCCCACATTGCAGTCGAATACCACACACGAGCACGACAAATATCCTAATGTATTTAATTTAAGGAGGTGTATAGATAAGCTTAACCAATTATATCCAAATTAAATTGTTAATTTTTAGTGTGCCTATTCCATAATTAAAACTTCGAACATATTGAATCATCTCAAAACGTAGTTTTCGTGGCCCATCAAGGGGTTGCATGATCACAAACGGAAACGACTAGAAGGGGGGCGCAAAGATGGCAACACCGGAACCAGAGACACGTGCTCCGCGCGCACCGGATGTCCCGACCTCGCATCCATTGAATTATTATTCATATACATAAACTATTGAACTATATTTATTGTGGAAGAAATTCTGTACTCAGATATGTCTATTGGTTTTGTATCCGGTACAAGAATCCTCGATTAACATTATTGGATCAAAATATTAATAATTGTATCAATAATGGTGACTTATAAATATTTGTCATCGTTATCAGTCGAGCTCTTGTCCAACTCAGCTAGGGTCGGCTTTCAATCTCTGAAACCCTCACACTGTGCAGAATATACGAGCAAGAACCAAACAGTTCGGAGACTCTTTTCTTTGTCTCACCACCAAGACCTGGAGTTCATTACCAGCACACGTGTGTCCTTCCTCCTACAGTCTCGGGTCCGTCAAGCGGGGCGTGAAAAAGCTTCTGATGAGGCCGCCAAGCTGAGTGCCACCATTGTAACATTACTTAGTGTCTGTAATGGTGACCCTCTTTCCTGAGACTTTGCCTTTAGCTTATCATCAGGCGAGATGAAGCCAAGTTGGCGTGTCCTAGATAAAAAAAAAACAATTTTCTACAATTGCCGACATCGAAGGTCTGTAGTGCGACCAGCAGCCTCATCATGATGTCAATGACTCTTCTACCACCGAAGTTGAAGAGATGTGTCTATATCATAACGTGATCACTTGACACCTTTCTTCAGTAACTTCATTGGTTGAAGAAAAACGATGGGATATAACAATGTCTCCTTGGACTGCAGATTGACGAACTTTTCACGTCTCCAGCTTCCTGTAACAGATGCCAAGATATGGTCATAGGGCTGACAGCTTAACGTTTCCTTCGAGACTCAGAGGGGGGGGAGATTTTTTTTTATACCACTTAGGTGGCAGACAAGCACACGGCCCACCTGATGGGAAGTGGTTACCGTGGCCTATGGACTTGTGCAATACCAGGGGCGTCACACTCGCGCTGCCGACCCCGAAGCAACCTCCTAATGCCCCTTTTGAAGAACCCCATATTGTAGGCGCATGGGAAGACCGCAGCAGGGAGTTCATTCCACAGTTTGAGTGTGGGATGAAGTTTCTTTCATACCGCACAGTGCGCACCGTCTCAGAACCATTCTAGACTGACGTGACTTGTATTGGTTATCCTTGTATTGTTCTAACTTACATGGTTCCCACGTAACCATAACCCCCTCAACTTCAATTTGAAACCACGTGATGATAATATCAATCCTGTGATATTCTTCGCTAATAAATTTCCCCATTTTACCAATGATCACTGATCAAATAAAGATAATCTCACCCCAAATTAATAAACGGTAGCCAAACAGACGATAGTGACAACAGTCGACAAGCTAATAACATTCCCAAGTACAGATAACTTCCACTTTCCGGGGAGTATTATCTTATCTGGTAACACACAATTAGTGGCGGATTAAAGCTGGCAGCACTTAAACTGAAGTAGTTTAGAGGAAGAATTTTTAATAATGTTAGCTTCGGATTCATTCTAATTTTAAATTTTGGTGTACACCAAAATTTTGATAAACTATTCTCGAGAGGGACTTGGTTCTCGCAACGTGACCTGGTAGAACACTACTTAGGTGTTAATTCAGTTTGATTGCGTCCTAGATACTTAACTATTAGTCCCAGCAAGTGTCCGTAGGGGCTTTTGAAAAAAAGCATGTTAGGTCAATGTGCTGTCATATTATCGTTTTTTTATAATTTAATAACGAAACTAAATACATATAAATTGCTTCCACCGTTTAAGATTTATGAGCCAAATTCAAGAAAATTTTCTTTAACAACTTCATAAAAGAAAATATAGTTCCACACCACATTCAGATCTAAGTAAATGACACTAGCCGATTCAAAAACCTCTATCTTTATTGAAGTTGGTTAAAAAACAGACTAGAGTTTTTAAATATTAAGCACAAAGATCAGCAAAAACTACCCCAATCCAACCCCTTATCACTGTATCAAAATGCACTCATTCTAAGTGCAGGGAAGCCATGTCCATTATTGGACAATAAAGGAGCTTTATTGGCTATCGATGTACTGAGAGAGGGTGCATTAAATAGCTTTATTTCATTAGAATTTATTTGTAATGTGATAGGTCAAGAATTCATTTCAATATTATAAATAAAAAAATGGTCTTCACAAATTTTGGTGTCATACCTATATATATTTTTGATCTACTTAATAATTAATTAATTTATACCACAAATCAATAATACCAGCTACACTTTAGTTAGCGTGTAAGATATCAAAAAATATTATTAAACTGTCCTATGAGTACCACTCTAAATTTTCGAAAAATACTCAAATATACAGCCCATGAAGAGATATAATTATATAAATTCGAATTTGATAGTCAACATCATATAGTTCAGGGCATTAAGCACAACAGACCCTTTTGTAAGGCAAATACTAACTACTAAATAAGCTACCTGAGATGAGAAAATCAGCTATTCATAACAGATGTTCTAGATAACTAAATTTCTCGTCTATTTACATCTCATCCGTGGGCCGTGTGCTTGTCTGCCAACTAAGTGGTATAAAAAAAAACATCCAGCATGTTGAGCAATATATATAACTTACAAGAAAAATTTTCTCATTCAATAAGCTTGATTTGTCTAGTTTTTCTGTTTCATTCCATTGTATTCGGTTGATGACCAAACATCAGTCCACTATAATTGTAAACATATGTATGTATAACATACCTCTGCTTACTCATTCGAGGGTATACAGGCGTTAATATACATCAGTATTAAAGTAACACATTCGACCCAAATTGCCCATAAATGCTCTTCCCAATACTCTCACTTCCACTCAAATAGTCACTGTTGAAGCGAGTTCCGTCACTGTACACGTGTACACGTGCCTAGTCCGTGGTGTACACGTGTCGGGTGCGTGCCGTCCCATCGGGGGGTAAAAATCACCCTTGTATTGCAAGGGGATGGCTTTAAAATTGACTGTTGCGTTTGGTTATTTTTCACATCAGATGCTATCGGGTGTGTAATGAAATTTTCAAATTTTTATTTGATTACTTCGTTATGATGAATAATTGGGTATTTAGAGGTTATGGAAATTCGTTATGATGAATAATTGGGTATTTAGAGGTTATGGAAATATAGCATTAGATCAGATTAGACATTGATGTCGAGTAGCTTATCTAGCTTTCGGATCCAGATCGGTTAATGGGAAAAGGTTACTCCCCCCACTATAGAATGTAATGGAATTTAAAGGGATTCTTTTGTCCGCACTTAGCCTCCTTTTTTTGGGTCACTGTGCATGCAGAGTACTGGCTAGAGCAGCCAGCCTAGCTCCACCCAGAAACGCAGAAGCTTACTGGGGGCTTCACAGGCTTCGCGGAGCGACATCACTGTACCGAGAATTTGTGATCGTTGATGGGCTACTGCCTCGCATTCCAGTACTACTTGGGCGGCCGTTTCCTCGGCAACAAAACACCTCCTACAAAAGGAATTGTCTGTAACACCGATGGTGTGTAGGTGCTTGTGGGGACAGTTGCCTCTTTTGTCCCCACAATTGTTCTTAGATTTGTTCTGTCTAGTTTTAGGAGACGTTTCATGAGTCGTTTGTTTACCGATGGCATAGCCATTCTTGCTGTTGTTAACCCACTATTGTAGGCACCAAAATTAAATTATTTAGCGAAATTTATCTCTGCCCTTCGAGAACATGTAAAGGTGTTATGAATGAATGAATGAATTCTTTATTTATAAGCCACAAAGGCTCAATATTTGTTAGTATTACTTTTGTCTATGTTAGTAAAAATTATAAAAAATTAAAAAGCTACATAGGCTATTCCTGCACCATCATCCCCTCTATGGTACAGCAATGGTTTACGTGGCGACTATCCAATCTTCTCAGACGCTATCTATAATATTATTCTATAATGTATGACCTTTTCGACGATGCTGTAACTTCAAAGGTTTAGATTTCAATTCCTTTTCACTGTAATGTATTGATTTGTTTGAACTTTCCTATATAAAATATACTGTTTGTTGTCTGGGACCTTGTCCTTGTGAATTACTTATAACAAGTAGTAATTATGCTCTCTTTTGTCGGTAGCATCCAAATCAGTTCGTTCCGTTTTTAATTGGTTATAAATGTGTATCACTTTTATAACCAATTAACTGTTGCCTACGACTCCACCATACATAACAACATAACATAACAAACTAACAAAACCTATGTCCTTCCTCAAGGTCTAATCTACCTCATCAGCATCATCATACATACATATAATCACGCTTTTATCCCGGAAGGCTAGACAGAGCAGAATTAACACCCACATTTCACCAATATTGGTATTCGGTATCATGTAAAAGGGGGTGAGCCTATTGCCGTATTCGGTGCACTATCGTTGACTCGAAGCATATATCTGAGACTGAGTCTGGGCTGTATATATCTGTCTGATGTTAAACTGCCCTATCTCGTAGTCGCCTTATATATCTAACACTCCATGGGAAGAGATAAGGTGGTCCAAATTCTTCTCTGCCGAGAACCACGGGGTTAGTCTAATCTATCGCTATACCAAATTTAATTAAAATCGGTTCAGCGGTTTAGTCGTAAAACCTGTACGGTACAGACAGAGTTACTTTCGCATTTCTAATATTTGTATGGATCACTTTAATCAGCCCATAAACACAATTATTCATCATTGCAAAAACTCATCTAAAACTCGCACTCATAAAAATGACCTTTACAACAAAGTAAAAAAAAAACAAAAAGCTTACTTGGCAACACTGAGACATTTTAATCGAGGGACGGGTGGGTAATTGAAGCCATAACTCTGGCAACCCCAGTTTGACATTTAGATTTTTTGCCTTGCAAAATGAATAAGTAGCTGTTATAGTATAATTTGGGTTAGAGGGGGATACACCGACGCTTGAATAGCTTTCCAACGCTTTTTGAGATTATTATGAGAGTGATTTTAGAATTTTCAAATGCGAAGCTATAGGGAACCGCGGGAGACGAGGTCTCGGATTCGATCCCAGGTTTTACCATGGCACACACCAATGACTTTTCGATGCTTTTCGAAGTCATGTGTGTATTTTATCACAGGTTTATAGGTGCCCGGTTAATGGCAATAGGCTCGCCACCAATTACATTGGGACCTAAACATAAACTGGTGAAATGTGGGTGCTAGTACCTCTGCCTACCGCTTCGGGGATATAGACGTGAGTTTATGTTATGTATTGTATGTTATGTTATGAAGCTACAGGCAAAACGAATCTCAGATAGCGTCACCTCCGCTGGTGCTTGTCTTAGAGTTTATAATCGTCTATTTCTTGCGTCAAAGGTGCTTGTCAATCTTGACGTTGACATTTGCGTTGAAAGTATCTATATAATTTTGTTCGTGAATTTATCAGCAGTTTCGTTTAATGTTGACGGATTTTATTGCTCTCTGAGTAAATTCACAGTACACACATTATCAGTTGTATGCTATAGATAATAATAAAACATTATTATGTAAATCATATTTATTTTTTACGTACGCAAAATCCCCACGAACACCCACCCGCAGCCCTCTTCTGCCAGGATGAAAGGCGGCTCCACCCGTCAATCCCAGGCTTACGCTCATGGGGGGCGGAGGTTATTCATCGACCTCCGACGCCCGAGTTGCCTTCGTGCGCGGGCAGCTTGGCTTGCGATCCTTCGTCGCTCCTGCTACCGCTCCCGCCCCGGCTCCTCTTTCACGAGCATTACTTGCTCGCAGAAGGAGGCACCGGACGCCCACGCATCCGCGCAGTGAACCATATTAGTCATATTAGTGTATGCTTAGATTGCCTACTCTGTCGTGTTAGGGTGTACCCTGTAAAGATGGATATCGAAGAGATAATAAATAAATAAATCAATCAATCATTAAAAATGGCTCCTGCATGACAGTGACGAATTTAAAAGAAAAAATTAAGAAGAGAAATGCTTACCTACATAAAAATCATCTGGTTTGAATTTGGTCCACATATTCTAGCAGACGTATTTGATATCCAGTTTTTGATGCGCAAGGCTTTAATGAACAGCAGCCGTATTTTGTTATCAGTAGGAAAGCGATGAGGACCTTTCTTTTTACACTGAAATGCACTACACAGCGTCATTGTTTATTCCACAGAAGTATTTTTCCTTTATTTACTAACAATTTGCATGAAATTTGACAGTAATACAACACCAGGTTTTTAGGTTAATTATAGAAGGTAGGACACGACGATATATCCGTCCCAATTGAACAGTTCGACACGGCTATAATAACCTCGTGTTGTGTTTCAGGTGGTGAGTAAGGTAGCCAGAGCTCGCTGGAGAGTTTTTGTGCTGTCAATGTGAACACCAAAGGCTTGTCCTGATTTTGTGTTCTGCACTGAAGGCACAGAAAATCTCTGTTCTTACAGGGTCGACAGCACGGGTGTGACTCCACTTGTGTTACACACGTTCATAGGTCACGGTAATACGTTACTATGTGTATATATTTGAGAAAGTCGAGCTTGGGGGGTGTAGATACTTTATCATAAAGGTCAGTCGGGGCGCTAGCATGACAGCCTCTGTGGCTGAACCGCGGTAGCCTAGTGGTTTGGGTAATGGACTGCTGAGACGAGGTCTCGGGTTCGATCCCAGGTTTCACCATGGCACACACCAATGACTTTTCTATGCTTTTCGAAGTTATGTGTGTATTTATCGCAGGTTTATAAGTGCCCGGTTAATGGCAATAGGCTCGCCACCTATTACATTGGGACCTAAACATAAACTGGCGAAATGTGGGTGCTAGCACCTCTGCCTACCCCTTCGGGGATATAGGCGTGAGTTTATGTTATGTTATGTTTATGTATTTGGACTGGTTGTGCCTCGAAGAGCACGTTAAACCGTTGGTCTCGGTTGCCATCCCAGCATCCATGGCAGTCGTTACGGCTAGTTGGAGCTCTAAAAAGTCCCAACAACGGGTCTAGCTGCAATGCTTCGATATTGATTTTGGGTTGTGGAGGTCAGTTGGCTGTCGCTTCACAGAAAATAAGGAAGTTTTTTTTTTATATTGACCCATAGTAAGCATAGCTTAACTAGCTTGTGTCATGGGATCTAGAATGCGGATAAACATACTTAGATACTTTTTTTTTGTGTAAATACATACATATTATACATAGAAACACCCAGACCAATGCAAATATACATATTCATCATGCATACAAATATTTGCACTGAGCGGGAATCGAACCCGCGCCTCCTGCATAGCAGTCGAATGCTCTACCGCTACGCCACGGAGGTCGTCCTTCAGCCAAATACGCAGTTAGACTGGTAAAGCGGACCCCAGACTCCGATGTGAAAGCCTCGGATGTGGTTAGAATTAACGCTAAGATCAAGAAGAAGAGCTCCAGGCAAATGCCTTAGGTAACTTACAGACATTCTGTATTCTATGTCCATCTCAGGAGAAGGAACATATCCCATTCGACACGACTCAGGGGTCTCGGCTACATCTCCACCAATTTTTAGCCAAAAAAACACAACCGTTCTTGAGTTACAAATAGTGTAACTAACACGACTTCTTTTTACATATCATGTAGATATTATCTGTAGGATGTAGGATAGGTATACCCATTACGAGTACACAATCCACAAAAATTGACTTTTCTGATGTATTTAATATTTAGAGACTTTTTTTGTTTCCCAAAAAGAGTGGAAAGTCTTAATCACACTCTCCTCTCAAAAGCCTGGCAACACAAAAAAACCTAAAACTCCCGGAAACTCGTTCACTTAATTTCCCAAATCATCATTATGTAAAACGGATTACAGGAAAACGGACAAATAAATCAAAAATATTCGCGAGCAAACCGCATTATGAAAAGAGGGTAATAAAATATTAAAGGGTAAAACATGACCGTAGCTGGTAACCCTTCCTAACGGAAACGGATATCATAACCTTGCTCTGCGGTCACAATTGTTGGGATTTTTGCATTTTTCGCGGGCATAGACTATATTTTTGGCAAAAATATTTATTTTCTTTGCTCATACGCGTCTCTAAGTTTAGTGCTTTATTCATTTTACAAATATTTGGCGTGTTACAGAATTATTTTGAACAACTTCAAAAATCATAATTTTACATTAAATTTCAAATTCTTTACTGTGAATCCTTTTCTCATATGTATGAACTATCAAAAGTTTGTCTATAGGTACTAATATCAATAATGAAGCTGAAATGAATGTCTTTGGAGCCACTGATCTTAGTGACTAAATACAAGTGCGATTTGAAAAAGTATTTTCCTTTTGATAGCTCAGTTCTTAGAGAAGGTCTTAGAACATGTAATATTTAGGAGCCGAGCTACAAGAGAAATATTGAGAGCGGTTCGATAGAGTGAAATGAAGTGAAACACAGCGAGCAAAACTGTGGTGCACGACTAGATTTTAATAAAAAAAGGACTACGCACATAGGTATATTTACACCCATCCTAAAGTCAACCAACAAAAATTCGATGTTACTTAACACATTTTTGTTATTAACCATCAGATTAACATCGCAAACACCCCTTATAATTTCAAATTACGTCATCATAATACTCCCCAACCCACCACAATATTTACCACTACATTAAAATAACAAATCACCTATCACCACACACTAAAATAACATCAATCATATCACATTTTTTCACCTAAATCCTATTCTTGATGACTCTATTACGAAACTCTAATAACACCTCGTTGGTTCTAAACAATTTTTGCATATGTCAACTCTGTGGAAGCTGGCAATAATTCTCCCGCGCGCGCTATCTATCATGGCGGAATGAACTGTCAAGCAGTAAACCGGGACAAAATGGCCGCCGTTTTGAGCTTGTTTTAATTTTGGAGCATAAATCTATGCATTGGGAAAGTGGGAATGTAAAAAACTGCTTCATTGGAATTGAACAAAATATCACAGCTTCATCATGATCAACACTTTGAAAGCCAGTATTATTATTGCTTCATAATATATTACCAATTTATAAACATATTACCATATGTAATAGGAGGTACGATACGATGGTATTTCCATCCAATTGAGCAGTCCGACTGGGGAAGTACCTCCGCCCTATAGAATAACGCGGCCACAATAACTTCGTATTGTGTTCCCAGCGGTGCATGCTGTCTGTGGGAAGACTAAATTCCTAAATGCCCCAAGATAAATACATTTAATTCGTGCATTTTTTCGTGCTCCAAAATTCCCACAAACAACTTATTAAACAATACTCATCCATAATTATATCTTCTGACAGCAATAATCCATTAGACTACCCTCAAAAACAGTCGCGAATAAAAAGATTCCGTTCCCTTACCGCAGTAACCCCGGCACGCGACACAACATCCTTTAGCAATATACGGAGCGGTTGCCGCGATTAGTTGCGCTTCCGACGTCTTTGTCAAATTGTCGCAATCGCAAAAAATGCCCTTTACCAAATTGTTAACTTATAAAATGTAATTTATTGAAATTGTTATAGAAGTG
Source organism: Eilema griseolum (assembly GCA_963662185.1). Lineage (NCBI taxonomy): Eukaryota > Metazoa > Arthropoda > Insecta > Lepidoptera > Erebidae > Eilema > Eilema griseolum. Next base: position 2,503,137 of record OY759256.1, read on the forward strand.
TTGGAGGATAAAACGCGTGGCATTTTGTTTAATTGCGATTTTATGGGATATAAATAATGTGTGATTAGTATTTCTGCTTTGTAGTAGAACTGTAAAGAGCGTGAATTCGAGGTATTGGGTTGGATACCTAGATCGCGTTGGTTTATAAAAATATAATATTAGATTTTTTTTTTTTTTTATATAGGACACGTCAATTGGACTTCGCCTTGCCTGATGGTAAGCTGAAGGCAAAGTCCCAGAAAAGAGGGTCACCATTACTTACACATACCGTGTGACAATGGTGACACTCAGCTTGATGGCCTTATCATATGCTTTTTCACGCCCCGCTTAAAGGACCCGGGACTGTAGGAAGAAGGAAACACGTGAGCTGGTAATGAATTCCAGGCCTTGATGGTGCGACAGAGGAAAGAGTCTCCGAACCGCTTGGTTCTTGATCGGATGTTTTGCACCGTGTGCGGATGACATCTAAGACCTGCACGTGTTGTCCTGTGTAGGAAAGGGGAGGGTGGAACTAATTGGAAGAGCTCATCAGAACACTCCCCATGGTACAGACGGTAAAATACAGCCATGGACGCAACATCTCTACGCAGCTGTAAAGGTTCTAGGGTGTTCGTGATCTCGGGATTCCCAATGATGCGGACCGCACGTCGCTGCAACCTGTCGAGAGCATCTAGTAAGTACTTTGCTGAACCATCCCAGAGATGCGAGCAGTACTCCACACAGGAGCGAATTTGTGTCTTGTATAGAAGACACCGCTGCTCCGGCGTGAAAAATCGTCTCACTCTGTTCAGGACTCCGAGTTTTCGTGAGGCTGTTTTGATGATGCTTTCGATATAGTTTTTGTTATTCAGGTTGCAGCGAACATCCATACCTAGGATATTGAGATTGTCCTGCAGTGGCAGTGGCGTGCTCTGAAGAGTGGGGAGGGGAAGGAAAGAAGATACTTTTGCTGTAAACGCACATGCCTGCGTCTTCTTGGCATTGAACTCAACCAGGTTCTCAGAGCCCCATTGAGAAATGTGATTCAGGATCCCGTCAAGCTCAGTGACAAGAAGCTGCCTTTTCTCTGCGATATCTGCCTGCTTGGCCGTAGGATGTCCATGATAACTCCCATGTAAAGTGCTATCGTCTGCATAACAATGAACATTGCCGGTAGACAGCATGTCGTTGATATGCAGAAGAAAGAGAGTGGGTGATAAGACGGACCCCTGGGGCACGCCAGCATTAACCTGCAGAAACTCCGAAGCTCGTCCGTCACAAAGGACGCGAATACGGCGCCCCTGCAGGAAGCTAGCAACCCAGTTGCACAGCCTAGAAGGCAGACCAAAGGCAGGTAGCTTGGAAAGAAGCGATTTGTGCCAGACTCTATCGAAAGCTTTGGCGATGTCAAGACTAATTGCCAGTGACTCGCCGTGCTTGTCCATAGCCTCACCCCAAAGATGGGTAACGTATGTTAGAAGATCACCCGTTGACCGTTTCGGTCTGAAGCCATATTGCCGGTCATTAATTAAGGAGTGATCCTCTAGGTGCTGCATGAACTGTTTGTTAATTATGTGCTCGAACACTTTGCACAGCACTGAGATGACGGCTATGGGTCGATAGTTGGCTGGCTCCGAGCGATCCCCCTTCTTGGGAATCGGCTGAACATTCGCCTCTTTCCAAGGCAAAGGCACTGTACCCGAACTGTAGGATAGCCGGTACAGGCGCGTAAGCATTGGAGACAACTCCGCTGCACATTTTTTCAAAACTACCGCTGGAATACCATCCGGACCACCGGCTTTCCGGACATCGAGTGATTGCAGCACTGCACGGACATCGCGTTGCCTGATATGGATATCAGGCATCGCGTGGTCACTGTCGGGTAGTGTTGGTGGCTGCGTACCACAATCATCGATTCGGGAGTTGGCCGCAAAGAGATTAGCCAGCAGATTTGCCTTCTCTTGCGGCTCATGGGCCAGGGATCCATCAGGGTTACGCAGCGGAGGCAGCGAAGGCTGACAGAAGTTGGCTTGCACGGCTTTAGCCAGTCGCCAGTAGCCACGGCTTCCCGTGGGATGCATCACTAGCTCTTGACCAAGCCGCGCTATGCGCAGGGCATCCGCTCTGACGTAGGCCCCTCTACAGACCTTTGTGGCTCTGTTGTACGCCGCCTTGAAGTGGCCCTGATTGGGATGGCGCGTGGCGCGCGCCCTTACCCAAGCGCGGTACGCAGACTGTTTTTGTTCAACAGCTTCCGCGCACTCGCGCCCGAACCAAGGGTGCACCCCGCGGTCACCGGTGACATCGGTGTATGAGATATAGTATTCCATACCCAGACCGATCTCACCGGCGACAGCAGTAGCACAATCCGATGGGTTCTTACCTTCAAAGCAGCGCTCAACCCACGGGATGGACGCAAAATAGTCACGAAGTCCATCCCAGTCCGCTGACGAGTAGTGCCAGAGACGCCGCTTCCCCTGTACGGGTCGTGGGGGCGCTATAATAGGCACCGTGGAACAGACCAGGCAGTGGTCGGAGTTGCCTAAAGCGGCTCGCACCGATACACTGTACCGGTCCGGATCACTCGTCAGCAGAAGGTCTAGCAGAGAAGGTGCTAGGCCCGACCTTCTTGGTATCCTAGTGACCTCGTGCACCAATTGGTTCAGGCCGTGCGCCAGAGCAAATGCGTGGGCGGCTCTTCCCGCATGGTCTGTTTTGGAGGAGCCCAACCAGATCTCGTGGTGGGCGTTAAAATCCCCCAAAAATACCATTTCGGCATTCGGAAATCGCTCCTGCGCATCATCTGCCGCCTGACTCAGATATTCAAAGAGTCGAGTTGTCTCAGCATCTCCTGTATGGGAACGGTAGAGGCACACATAGATCTGACTCATAGGGCCATGGTCTACGTGTACCCAAAGGACGGAGAAGGATGGATCCTCTAGGCAGCGCAAACGGCGACAGCAAACATCCGCCCTAACAAACACGCACACCCGGCTTTTGCACGAAAACTTTCCTCAAGAACATAGCCAGGGTAGAGCAAGTAGGTCGTGTCGTCAGGGCGGTGTATTTGCGTCTCCGTTAGAAAAAACATGGCAGGTTTCGCCGTCTCTAGGTGTTGGTGGACGGCGTTGAGGTTTGCATGGAGCCCACAGATGTTAGTGGACTCCACCTCAAATAGCAAGCTTTTGGGAGTGTGACGAGCCGCTGTGTTGCCTATTTCTCTGAATTGCGCTGCCATGAGTTTGGGTGGGAGAAGGCGTGAAAAAGAGGTGATTGCCGCCGCAGCACCGTGTGACAAAGCGCGGGATATTGGTTTTATCTATGAATGTGAGGCATGGCGAGAGCCGACACGCCGAACGGAAGGGCCCCCGTACCCCCCCGAGTATGGTCGCCGGGCTCCCAAATCCGGTCACCAACCGGCACGACGAACCATATCGGGATTATGCGCGGCCTGGTGAGGCAGCCTCCCAAGGTGGTTAACCCCAGTTGGGCCCCTGTACTATACCGCGGGCGGCCAGCGGCACCACCGTTTCTACAGGTCTCCCTGTTCGGCGCATCGCCCCGCGCCATCCCCACTAGACTACGCCAAGACCCACTGGTCCCACTAGTGCTGCGACAACCACCACCTCTGCCCGGCTATGCACTTGCTGACCCCTGAACACAATCCAACCGAGATTGAATTGCTATGGAGGGTTTTTCGCAATAGTGCACGGTGGTACCTACCCGGTCGAAACTTGAGACAAATTTGTGCCGCCAAGTTTCTACCACCAGTATTTACAATTTAAAAAAGACACTTTATTGAAAGATTAAACAAGAAATACGTAAAAGTCAAACAACAGCATCCTGTGTTCCATGTTTATTGTTAGAAACACCTCACTCTTTTTATCTAATTTTTATACTTTGATGTTCCATATAAGCGTATTTTTTGTATCGCATGATTTAAATTTGTTTTAATTAAACCATCGTTTTGGAGTCCTTCAAAAAATAACTCTATTGTATTGTAGAACAATAGTTTGTCTCCAGAATATCCTCGTACAACAATCCTAAACTAACAAATATTATTGCTCTTTGCCTACAGGATTGTTCGCAACAAAGCAGCAGAAAAAGCGAAGCATGCGCACAATCAGCAACAGCAGCAACAGGAGCAAGAAATTAGTTCTGCACAAGGCAGCGTGGTCTCCGTAAGTATACTGCATCCACCGTTGTCGCTTTTCGATCTTTTGACCTTTACTTGGCGTGTTAAGTTGAAAGAAAGAATGAAAAATTTATTAGTAAGATAGCACTTCCAAACTGCAAGGAAAGTGACGTCACTCGTGACACAGCGTCACTTAATATGAGTGCCGCAGCACTCCTTGGATATAAACCCTTCACCACTAATATTCTTATTTACAAATAATTGTTAACTAAGGAGAATGTTGTACCAATTTACAGTAATAAGTGATTAAGGAACATGATTTAATACCTTCTAGAGCTAAGTTAAATTGCTTGTGTTAGGAGTCTTTGAGGAGGTAGGACACGACGGTATTTCCGTCTTATCGAGCAGTCCGTCTGGGGAAGTACCTCCACCCTACAGAATACCGCGGCCGCAATAACCTCGTGTTGTGATCCCAGCAGTGCCTAGGTAGCCAGAGCTCACTGAAGAGTTTTTGTACTGTCAGTGGGAAGACCAAAAGCTTATCCTGCTTTGTCTTTTACACTAACGGCACAGAAACTCTTGTGCTTATAGAGTCGGCAGCGCGAGTGTGACTCCCTTGGTGTTGCACACGTCTATAGGCCACGGTAACCACTTTCCATCAGAAGGGCCGTGAGCTCGTCTGCCAATCAAGTGGTATAAAAAAAGTCTAAAATCGACTATTAGAGTTGCCAATGATTCTATTTTAAAAGTTCTTCAACTTTTGATGGCTAAATGCAGCATACTGCTACTTGAAATTACATATCAATTAGAGTAGTGTTTCTCCAGTCGAAGCGGATAATTAACATAAACATAAACTCATCCCTATATCCCCGAAGGGGTAGGCAGAAGTGCTAGCACCCACATTTCGCCAGTTTATGTTTAGGTCCCAATGTAATAGGTGACGAGCCTATTGCTATTAACCGGGCACTTATAAACCTGCGATAAATACACACATAACTTCGAAAAGTCATTGGTGTGTGCCATGGTAAAACTTCGGATCGAACCCGAGAATTTGTCTCAGCAGTCCATTACCCATATCACTAGGCTACCACGGTTTTTATAATGAAATAGGGACCATCATTTTAAACATCGATAGCATCAAGATACTAGCTTTCTCTATCTTCTATAGGTCATAACCCATGCGGGCAACGCACCAGGTACGACGGCAGTACTCTCTCCTACAACAGACCAGCATGTCACCAATACAGGGAGCTACAGCATCAACGGGATCCTGGGCATCGAGCAGGTGGAAGGACTCCACAACGGGAACGCAACGGGGCTGAAGAGAAAGAGACACGAGGACCAGGGTAAGACATGTATGACTTTTTATATTATAAATTTTATATAGGACACGTCAATATGACTTCACCTCGCTTCAAGCTTGAGGCAGTCTCAGGAATTTAGATTCTATTTGGATCGATTTATGACTCAAAATCGATTTTAACTTAAATTCTGACTACTGGGAGAGGGTTGACAGAATAAGAGAATATAATGCTGTTTTTCATTAAAGCATAATATATGAATCTCATGTATGATTAGTAGACATCTTGTAAAACACCTACCTTATATACCTACTTCCAAACAAGAGATTATGAGTTCATACCGAATTCAATAAATACTGACTTACTCGCAACTCTCAATACATTTAGATACATACATATAATCACACCTTTATCCCCGGATGGTTAGGCAGAGCTGAATTAACACCCACATTTTACCAATATTAAATTCAGTCCCACGGGGTGAGCCTATTGCCGTATTCCGGGCATTATTATTGACTCGAGTCATGCATCTGAGGCTGAATCTGATCTGTATAATATATCTGAATGTTAAACAACCCTATCCCTTAGTCGCCTTGTACGACACTGCATGGGAAGAGACGGGGTGGTCCATATTCTACTGTGGGTTGGCGTATTTTTATCGCTGTTTCTGTGACCACCATTAATATTCCCCATTACCATTGTTGCTGAAAAGTAACTGAAACGTTGGGATTATCGTACATAATAAAAATTCACTAAATAAATTGTAATAGAATCTGTTAAAAGTACTTATTTTATGTGCAACTATGTGACGTAAACTTCTGATAACTAAGCTTTTGTCTTAATTTGTTAACGAAAACATAAACTTTAATAGAAATTTTAGCTATCTGTGTGGTGATGGAGAAAGAGTACAATATCACCACACCATCTCATCCTAAGGCTATCGTAAGAGGCTACCAACGGAAAAATACGCAGACTATATCACTGCGAGAGAAGGAAAACTTGAAATAAAACCCTGTACCAACCCGTCTGGCCAGCGTGGAAACAGTAGGCCAAAGCGTCCCAGTATTAGGAGAGGCCTAGTCCAGGGGTGAACTGCGATGGGCTAGTTGTTTATACTTTTTTTGTTTTAGTTTGTTTTAAAAAAAATACGTTTTCCCCTATTGATTTTACAATTCATTAAACGTAATTTTTACACTTCTAACAGCAACTGCGAATATCTTTTTAAATGTATATTATAAGAGTTATGAGTGGAGCTCCCGGCGAGTTCACAAGTAACTCAAGTCAAGAGTTGAATTTAATAGAACTTCTAATAATAAGGTCACCATTTGTGCAGTAAACGTAATAGCTCAGTAAATCTTGGCGGTCTCGGTTCGTGCCCACCACTACGGCTGAAAGCATGCTAGTGATGTGCTTCACTGAAAAATATTATCGATATAATTCAGCATTATGTATATAATTTGAATTCAAATTACATAAAGTGACAGTTTGAACGTATATTAAATGCTTCTAAGGCTAGAATCGCAGGTAAGGTTAAAATTTTAGAAAGTATCTAGCAATAAAAAACTATACTCTTTTTAAGGTTCCGTAACCAAAACTTAAAAAGTAAACCTTATTACTAAGACTCCACTTTCCTTCTGTTTGTCTCTTTATCTGTCACCTGGCTGTATCTCGTAGCTAACAGTGCTAACACATACTTAAAACAGATATAAATAAATATTTAGCTGAGTTCGATCTCACTTCGTCGGCTTTTTTAAAACATAACATAATATAAACTCACGCCTATATCCCCCAAGGGGTAGGCAGAGTTGCAGCTAGTACCCACATTTCACCAGTTTATGTTTAGGTCCCAATGTAATAGGTGGCGAACCGATTGCCATTAACCAGACACTTATAAACCTGCGATAAATACACACATAACTTCGAAAAGCATCGAAAAATCATTGGTGTGTGCCATGGGTACCTGGGATCGAACCCGAGACCTTATCTCAGCAGTCCTTTACCCAAACCACTAGGCTACCGCACTTCGTCAGTTTTTTTAATCGCCAGTAATTACAATAATTATAAACAAACTCTAATAAACTATTGTTAACAAGTTGTAAGCAAGATACTACAATACACCACTATAAAAATATTGAACGAAACTTTTTAAATATCCGTAGGATTGTAAAGTAAACCATAGACACTATAAAAAGTACTGTTTGAAAGTGCGGACGCTCTAATGAGCTCCGTTGTTCAAATTATTCATACTCACATAATAATGTTTAAGATGGAGTATGTTGATAGTGCAGAATTAAATTATATTGTATAACAAGTGATTTCTACAGCTACAATTCACCACTTTAATTATGTTTTATGTAGAAAACTGATAGGAATTTTGAAAATTCTACAGCCTTTCAAGTAATTAGTAAACAGTATATTTTTTCCTTTCCATTTGCAAAAGTATTTTTATGTAAGAGAAATATAAAATATCTGTTGCATCTTACTCAATTATCGTAGTTAAAATAATTGGTCTAATTGCTACAAGTTTTTGTTCTTTTCTATATAATTGCATAGAATGTAAAACAAGAAATATAATATGATTACTCAGCGTGCTTACCTCAAAAAATAATTACTTTAATAGTTTAAACAATAGTTTGAGGATTTATGTGTTATACAAAATGCAATTTCGTGAATGCAGTACGGGATTGCACAACTTTATTCTCCCATCCCCATCCCAAATTTAGTTAGCGATACGTAACCACTAGATATAGAAATCTACGTAATACATGGTACTGTCTTACCACGACCATGGCCGCTGAAAAGTAGCCGAAACGTCGGGATAAATGTATACCAAACAAATCGCGATAGAATGCATTAAAAATAGTATACTATACATGTTAATTTTTTACAAAATACACCACTCTGTGACTTAAAAACTTTACCCGGTGATTCCCATTAGACGTTATCACGCTATCAATGGTTAACTATTAATCGCAAACTTAACCAGACCTTTTTATTATAGTATTTAATGTTTTCCAATCCCTACTCCAACTTATTTTAGGCCTGAATAAATAACCAAAAATATCGATAAAATTCATCGACCTCATCCAATCACTATTCAACTTTAGGGGGCATAAAACGAGCCGCATCGGGGGAGGCTATGAGTATTTCACTGCCTATATTCAGCTAACATCACTTACAACTTTTCCTTGCTCTATGCAAGAGTCTATTGCGCCCTGGCGGCTTGTATGATGAAGGGTTACGAATGGGAATTAATTCTGGAGACTGTCTAACTTTACATGTAAGACATTGGGTTTTACTTGCCTCTTTCTTACCAATAATTGAACGGATTGAGGAATAAATTTATTATTTCTTCTTGCTGTGATTCTGGGTTCTTTTAATCGGGATTATAAAGTGTGTATGGAAAGTGCTGATCTTAAGAATCACCATTTTGAAGGTTTCTATAATGATGGTTTTTACTTTTGAATTTTACAAAAGACAAAAGTCAAAAGTCAATAGCATGTATAAACTGATACACTGGCTGTATGACAGGCTCATGTCGCATACACTTCTTTGGCGCTGGGGTGTCAATCAACATAGTCAAGATAAACTAATCCATAATGAAAGGAGGAGTAGGGACTGACAGCCTCCGTGGCCTGATGGCAGTGAATCGCGTGGTCGCTACGCACCAGGCGTGAGTTCGATCCACACTCAATTCAAAGATTTTGCCGTTGGTCCCGGTTGCCATACCAACATCTATGGCATTCCTACAGCTTCCGCAACCTTTTGGTTGTGGAGGTCAGATGGCAGTCGCTTCACTGAAAATATCGAAGTTTAGCCAAATCTGCAGTTAGACCGGTAAACCAAACCCCAAAACCCCAGAAGAGAATGAAAGCAGGAATAGGGGAGTAGACCTCGGCCCCAAAGTGCAAGCTTTGGGTTTAAACCTAAATATAAATTATAAAGCACCTTTGGGTTGACTTTGGATACTGATAGTGCTAATGTAAACTTACCCAAAAATCAAAGCATTGAGAGTCAGTCACCGCCATTGGGCTATCTAATAAGTATTAAAGAGCACGTACTAATAAATTTGTTCTTTTCAGACGAAAACCGGGATTTCAATAGCCATTCAGAAGATGACGTCAAGCGGCAGAGAAGTCATTACAATGGCGATCAAATATATTCCAACGTAAGTACCTACCTATACCTAATACATAACGTAAGTACCTGTACATAATGTTATACTACTAAAAAATGTAACTCTGGATGGAAGGATGAATGTAATATGGTTGTTTGTTTATTACTTAACCTAAATTTACGCAGCTAAGGCAGGTTTTAGAAAGACGGATAGGATTAATTAAGACTTTTTGATTATTGGTAACTATTTTCCATATGGTTCTGTATACTACTTCGTCTCCTCAGAAGTATCCTTTGAATACCTAAACTAATTCCAATAAAACTAAAAGGCAAAACCCACACATTTAAATACTATTTTTACTCATGTAACATGTAATGGCGGGCGGAAGCGGCGCCATTAGCGCGCGCCCAACGCAATTCGTCAGTGCACAAGATGGCCGACAGAATTTACGCGCCAATTCGCGCCGGCGCGGCCGTAAACGATGATTGTTAATTTGGTTGTTAATCGGTTGTCTTTATGGTCATGGCTTTGGAATGGCTCTGGTTTTCATGCTATTTTTTCAACGGTGAAGATTGTTTTCATGCAAAACGTTTCTAGAAATAAACTTTGCTAAAAGCTCGATGAGTAGGCATTGTTGGTGACTATTTCAAAAACTTAACAAAAATACGAGAGAGCTGAAAGATGCAGTTTAGAAATTGAACCTATTACATGAATTTTCGTGCCTTCGAAAAGTAAAGTAAAACAAAAAGTACTTTTCAAATACCGAATGATATTCATACTTCCATTTTAATATTATAAATGCGGAAGTAACAGTGTCTGTCTGTCTGTGGGCTGACTGAAGAACAGGCTGTTTGGTCGCAATAACCGGCATGCAATCGGGCGGAGCCGTAGGCAACAGCTAGTAATAATAGTTTTATTATGTGATAAACACTGATAGAACACTGTCTCCCAACACACAGGCTTTAGCCTAATTTGGGAGCCAGTAACAGTACGTCTTGTTGAATATTGATACGCCTAGTTCTAAGACTTATTGTAACATTTTTGAGACAATAAACAATTATTTTTATTCTTTTTTATTTTAAGAATTTGTGTCTTACGATGTCTTTAAGGGGCCTTGTGTCGTGTGAGCTCTCTTGGGAAATTTATTCTTAGGTTACGCCTAGACTTTCAGCAATCGTAGTGACGTTAGGCCATGTTAAATTACTCGGTTCGATTCCCATATAAACACTTCGACATCAGTCTCAATATAAGGTTTTCATAACGTTAATAATAGGCAAACAAACTCTAAACTGGACAAGATGAATTAGCTCAGATGAATTGTTTGACATGATGCCCACAGCTACATTATATCATCGCACCGTTCGCCATAGGCAGGGAATTCATACTCACACATTACGACTTGAGATGGTGCGTACTGTGCGGTATGAAAGCTTCATCCCCCGCATACTCAAGCTGTGGAATGAACTCTCTGCTGCGATTTTCCCAATCGCCTACAATATGGGGTGGCAAAACATAGTGAACCTATTATCTATAATATGTAAAATCTTTGTATACCTATGTTTTACAATTAAAGATATTCTATTCTATTCTATTCTTCAAGAGGGGCATTAGAAGGTCTCTTCAGGGTCGGCAACGCGAGTGTAGCGTCCCTGATGTTACACAGGTCCATAGGCCACGGTAACCACTTCCCATCAGGTGGGCCGTGTGCTTATCTGCCACCTAAGTGGTATATAAAAAAATAACTATAAAATAAACTGAGGCAAAGAAAGAAAGACCTATATTTCATTTTCGTCCTAAAATAAGTTGATAGTAAACACTATAGTTTTTGGAGTCTTCTAATATATATTTTTTCTCCCTTAGCTGTGGTCATCGTCTAAATGGAGCTTAAAGGACGAGTACAAGCTACTGTCGGAGCTTGGCGGAGCAGCGGGTGGAGCGACCGGCTACTATGGAGAACTGTTTGACGCACCCTATGAGCACGCAGCACATCCCCATTACACAACCCATTCTGGTGAGTTACCATTTACTATTACAGACATTCATTAGCCCATTATGTCCCAATGCTGGGCAACGGCCTGTCCCAAGTCTTTCTACAAATCAAAGAGATTTGTAGAAAGATTTTGCTACATTACTGAATACAGCAAAACTAAAACTTATTGGCCACAAAGAAAGAAGAAAGTGGACAATGAAGTCTTATCGGTATTTAAAGCCACAGTTTTTACATGTGAAGACATTCTATGGAACTCTTCATTGTTAATGAAAAAGAAGATAAATTATAATATGACTCAACGAAATCATACAAGTGACAACTGAACTCACAACTTGGGCTTGCTGTGTTGCTAGATTGTACAACTGGCTAGGCTTGTAATCGATATAATATAACTGTAATCGGTATAATATTATTCTAAGTCTATTTTCAATTGTTTTTCTACAACAAGTAATACTTACTTACAAGTAGACAAGATTAAACCAAAACATAATACAACTGAAAGTCTATAATTGAGGAAAACTACCAATCGTTTTGGTTTTACCCACCTCATCTAATACAGCAAAAACTATCAAACCAAACCAATATCAATATTGGAAATGAATATAAAGCTAACTCATAATTATCTTTATCTTTACTATTAGAAAAACTAAAATCTCTGTTGTATTGAGTGTTATATATTTCGGTACCGTTGAAAACGCTGTGTTCTTGGCACTTGCAATAATTTAAATATTGGATTACCAAATACAAGACAATACAAATCTATTAACTCTAATGCTAGTTTAAAGATCTATTATCCAAACAAAAAGCATACAAAAAGAAACGTTAAGTTAATCAAATTAAAACCACCTTGTTGTTAAGGTAAAGGTAAAAACGTGCTGACAAAATGTCTATAGTATAAAATTAATTATATTAAATATACAGTGACTAACTATTCAGCCAAATTATCCTCAAAATCTTTAAGTTCTAATTACTGGGCCTCTATGCTACTCAGAGATTTAAATAAAGCTTTTGATACTGTTAATACCTATGTACTTATATTCTTTATTTAACGGCTTATAATGTCCACAGAACATGCTTCCTCTGGACATAGTAATGCAAGGAGGATAGCTGAACGGAGTAAGTGAATACTGGCCCATGATTTTATAAGTTTATTTAACTGTTTTTAATAAAGAAAACTGATCTTTAATATTACTGAGCAAACCAGCATACGACCTTCTTTTAGGTAAACGGTTACCGTGCGCTACAGGAAAGGTTTTTTTCAGGAGAATTCCTTCGCTTATAGGACATTCTGCTTCAGACCAACTTTTCTTCAACATTTAATTTTACTATCGTTTATGGGATCATGCTCTTATCAGTGCAATTGAAACAACTCAACCTGGACGGCTTTTTCACTTTCGGTTCCTTAATTTCTTCTATTTAATTTCGTCTTTTTTCATCCTCTCACTCTCTCTTCTCCTATTGTTAGAATTCCTACAGTATTTAAAAGTCTGTTGGTTCTACCGTATGTTTGTTTACTATATTTTATAATAAAAATGTGGACACAATTAGAGAAGAAATCGTGAGAAAACTTGAAAATCATATTCATTGATATTTTGAATATTTATATTACGCTACAAATGTCCTTAGCTGACGATAAAAATGAATGATGGATCATTCAATTTCAACTTTATTTTTGATTAAAAAAGAAATATAACATTTCAGAGAAACATAAGCACGTTCCTTGAAATATTTCGTTTGGCTAATGATAAAAAATTGTTATCCACTTAACTGAAAATTACTAAAACTTGGAAGTTATAAAAATAGGGCAAATATTACAACCAAAATAAATAAATAAGATCAAATACTTATTGTTTCCGTAACTTCGATAATGTACATCACACTTCTTAATTCAAAATGTAATCACGTTCACTCCATGAACAAAACAAGATATGATCGCAATCATGAATGAACTATGAATGAATGAAACGAGTTCCCATCGCTCCTTAACCACAACTATTATGTGGTGGCACCTCTCATGACTCAGGTATTGATTCATCCGATAGTTATAATCACATGGGAATTGTTGAAGATGCAAAAAATAATGTTGTAGATTGCTTTATTGGTATTTTTGAGAATAAATAAGTTGTAATTCACATGGTGTGGCTACTAGATCAAATAACAATAAATATAAACTTGATTAAGGTCCAATTGCGATATTATGTCGCATACTAGTATACAATATCAATTTTATATCCGAGGCTGAATTCGAGTGGTATTTAAAATTTCCTCGTGCAAGCTTAAGCCGCGTAGTTCCCGGTAGAGTAGAATTTGGACCACCCCATCTCATTCCACGCGGTGTCGTACAAGGCGACTAAAGGATAGGGCTGTGTAACATCAGACAGTTATATACAACCGAAACTCAGCCTCAGATGTATGGCTCGTGTCAACAATTAGTGCCCGGAAGACGGCAATAGGCTCACCTCCTATTACGTAGGATTGAATTTAATGATTGGTGAAATGTAGGTGTTTATTCACCACTGCCTAACCCTCCGGGGACAATAGCGTGATTGTATGAATGTACATATGCCTACATACGTATCGACTTCAGATTTCACCAGTAGGTTGTGAAGGGAACTAGGCAATCACTTCAAGGAAACTATCGAAGTTCGTCCATTCAAAAGTTAGACTGAATCTCAACCCCTACTAATTTTGGGAAAAACTCAGAAGATGGTTTATATTGGCTTGGAACTGACCCAAAACTCCCGAAACCCAGAGGAAATCTTACTCTAGAGCCTCTTCCATCAATTGAGGGACACTTATTGTCGGCTTTGAATTATATTTTGTTGCTACAACAGTATCATACGCCAAAACAAAATCTCTCACAAGGCAGACAACTCGACTGACCACATCCTCCGATGTGAATGGACCGTGAGCGCCCCTCTCAGTAACATAACACGAGCTGTACACGTAATATGATGCGCAAGAGTCGCTTAGTAGTTTAGATTGAAGGTGTGTGGTTTTTAATAGAAAATAATGAGAAACAAATGTAGTGTTCTTTAATGGAGTTGATTTTTTAAATTAAGCATTACTAGGATATCACTCTTGCAGCATTACGAAGATTTTTTTCGTTACACGAAATGTCCTAGGGCATTCGCTGCGGTGAGGCCTTCTGTTACTCTCACATACTAAAACCCCTGCAGTTGGGATGCTTACTTCCATGGTGAACCCCTTTCCCAAGCTCTTACCCGCAGTATGTCACTGGTAGCACTGGCAAATACAGTAAGCTATCTGGTTTGGTTAGGCTACAGTTGAAAACCAGCGCTGCAGATTGTGCCTAATCTGTAGCATCAGCTGAACTGCGGTCTTTTAAACACACACTCCACACAGACACATGGTATTAATGGCATTACTATTTTTTGTGTGTGTTTAATAAACGTATTTTCTTTCTTTCTTTCTTTCTAAAAGGCTCTCAATTAGACGACGTCCAGTCACACGCGGATCTCACAATAACATTGTAGTTTTTTTTAATATACACACAAGATAGAGCATGGAGATATATAGTTGGCTGAAAGTAGAAGTACAGGTGCTCTGCTTATCTCTCTTCCAGCAGACCTGTTAAAGGAGAGAGTGAGAATGAAGTAAAGAAGTGTTGTACTAACCTTCACTCAAGTGCAAAAAGTAGACAAAGTCGAGCTGATAAATTCATCATCAGTTCAGACTATACGTACGAAAATTCCCCGCGGACCCATCAGAGCCGATGGTAGAGGTTATGTTAAACTCGAACCGACTAAAACGCACGGCGCCTGTGGGTCCTTTTGGATTGCCAAAGGTGAGGTTGACAGGCATATCCCTCGCACCCCGGCCGACCTAGGGCCATCTCTCTCCATCTGGATCTCCACGGATGTGTCCCCAACTCGTCCCTGGAAAAGGGGAGGTACGCATTACGCGCCGCCGCCGCGGCCTGCTTCTGCCAGGTTGACAGGCGGCTCCACCCAACTCCAGGCCTGCAGTAGTTCAGACAGTTGATTCTATCCACAGCTTGTAATTCTATACATCTAGTTAATCAATTTGTAGCAACAACATCCCAACAAACAGTTATACACAATCAATTCGACAAAACTAACGGACGCGATTTACTATTTCGCGACACCATAATTCTACCATGGTGTGTCGTTACCCTATCATTTGTCACGCCCTGAAAATTGTCTGCGGTGTCATCCTTCATAGCATACCGTAACCGTTCCCGAGTTGACATTCATTTTTGTGGGTTATGGTTAGGTTAATGGGATTTTAGGTTCGGTAAGACATTCTGTGTTAGTTCGAGAAGCCAGATAAATATTCTAGGACATGTCACATAGCATAGACGTGAACCAAGCACAGTTTGTAAAATAGGTTCTAGAATGCGAATAAAAACAATTTCATACATTTACGTAGAGATAAAGAAGCATTAGTTACCAGTGCCGCGTGGTTCCCGGCAGAGTAGAATTTGGGCCACCCCATCTCTTCCCATGCGGTGTCGTACAAGGCGACTAAGGGATAGGGCTGTTAAACATAAGACAGATATGTACATCCCAGACTCAGCCTTAGATACGGGGCTTGAGTCAACTATAGTGTCCGATATACGGCAATAGGCTCACCACCTATTAGGTGGGACCGAATACAGTTATTGGTGAAAAGTGGGTGTTAATTCACCTCTGTTTAACCCTCCGGGGATAAAGGCGTGATTATATGTATGTACACATACCTACATACGTATCGACTTCAGATATCACCAGTAGTTTGTGAAGGGAACTAGGCAATCACTTCAAGGAAACTATCGAAGTTCGTCCATTCAAAAGTTAGATTGAAGCTCAACCCCTACTAATTTTGGGAAAAACTCAGAAGATGGTTTATGTATGTGTTTAACTGGTAAAGTTAAACTACCTAGGCATGATTGGCATTTGGATGGGTGACTCTTTTCTTCATCTTAGTGTTAATTCCAGTAGCGTCCGAAGCTTTTACGTGGGAGTCTTGTTGTCCGCTTTACCAGTCTTTCTTTTTTTTTTTACGTGCGCAAAATCCCCACGGATACCTCCCCACCGGAGCCGGTGGAGTAGGTTATGTTGGACTCGAACCGACTAAAACGCACGCCGCCTGTGGGTCGTTTTGGTTGCCGAAGGTGAGGTTGACAGGCATATCCCTCGCACCCCGGCCGACCCAGGGCCATCTCTCACGATCTGGCCCTCGTCTCGGGTGTGGGGACTACAGAGTCCCCAACTCGACCCCGGAAACGGGGAGGCGCGCCAGGCGCGCCACCGCCGCGGCCTGCTTCTGCCAGGGTGACAGGCGGCTCCACCTGTCACCCCCAGGCGGGCGCTCATGGGGCGCGGAGTTCGTCCGCTTTACCAGTCTACAGCTCTACCATCTGACTTCCACAACCCAAAGGCGATATCAAATCATTGCAGTTAGACCAGTTCTTGGACTTTTTAGGGCTCCATATACCCGTAATGACTTCCATAGATGTTCGTATGACAACCGGTACCACGACGGCTTAACGTGCTCTTCGAAGCTCAACCCGACGGATGCAAATACCCATATTCATGCATACATATATTTGCACTAAGCGGGGATTGAACCCGCGCCTCCCGCTACGGCCACGTTCACTACCGCCACTCCTCAGAGTCTGTCTAGTCATAAGTCATAAGTCATAAGTATTTTATTTCATAACAATTTTATATTGTGTTGAAAATTTGTCAAACTACATAAATTTAATAACAACTACGAAATAATAATAATATAATTACAATAAATTCACTCCAATAACAATTGTCGATACCAGTTACATTTCCAAATGGTTAACAAATACAATAATTACCTAATTCTAGTGTTTGTCATTAATAAACTCGTCAATGCTATAATAGCCTTTCCCCAATAAATATGCTTTAAGTTTATTTTTGAATTTGGTCACACTATAGATAATTTTAAACTCTGTGGGTAGCTTATTGTATAAATGGGTGACCGGTCAGTGCTTCCGTACTTCATAGAGCATGTGAAAAATCGATTCTGGCTGTCAATAGCCGTTACCCAAATAACTACAATATGGGATTCTTCACGGAGGCCATTAAATGGTTTCTTCAGTGTGGCGTACATCCATAGACCACTGAACCACTTCCCATCGGGTGGGCCGTGAGCTTGCCTACCACCTAAGTAGTATAAAAAAGGTCAAGACGGAGACCCATTATGGACAACTTGAAAACATTTACATTAAATAAAATATGCTATTACAATATACAATTACTTACAAATTTATATAAAACTATGCTAACTATACAATATATACAAAAATGGGATAGAGAAAAAGAGGGAGACTGTAATTTTAGGCATCGAAAAATTCCCCCCATCGATCTCTACTGGTACCGTGCCCAAGAGGCTGGCGGCATTACCACGCTGAATGGCGATGCCAATTCTTTGAGCGAGGTAAAGGCCAGCCTTATACATTTAACATTTGCCTCACTGTGATTTAGGCTGGGATGTTAGTTAACAGCCGCTCGCAATATTTGTTATTTGATTTGATAAAAATAGATCTATGTACAGTACCTACCACCCTAATCGAATAAAAAAATGCACTAGTCTGAACATGTACTCCAGTACAAAAAAAGTAAACCAGATATGACTTTTAAATTCGTTTAAAAAGATAAAAAAGTCATCCACAAATAAATTGTATTCGACCGGCCATGTATAAATCAGCCGCAGTCAGCTTTTTTCAGGGCTCAGTTAAAAACTATTCGTTTCAGGCCTGTTTCAAGTGTTTTTTCCGGTACGATTTGACATATTACCTGACTGCGACAGTCTGATATTTCGTACAGGCAGATTTGTATGCTGCCATAGAGAAAATATTTTAGATATCTTTATAATAAATATAGTGTCAAGGAGTTTCTTGAGGATAAATGATGATTGTTTGGGTACAAATCACATTTGAAGTGTCATTTTAATGTATTATGTGGGATTTATAAATGAGATGATTATTGTATGTGTAATTATTAGTAGGTAGGTATTGTGTATTCTTTTATATATAAAAAAAAAAAAATTAGTAAATAAATTATACTTGCATGTATTCTTGACACTAAATATTGACATTATTGGACATTTTATATGTATTCTAATTTTAATTTTAATCTTATTTTTGACATTATTGGACATTTTATATGTATTCTAATTTTAATTTTAATCTTATTACAATTGAATTACCTACATCATCATCAATTGAATATGTAACATTTTCAATGGATTTTGCATGCAGAGAAACTGCGAAGCATGTCGGCCCTTATTTGTTTTTGTAACACCATTGTAACATACCGTGTTTCGAGCAATAAATGATTTACTTACTTACTTACTTACTTAAAATACTTACTCATCCCGAATTCTATAATATAGGTATTACTTCTCACAAATTTTAATAAGCCTTATATTATAAGTTTTCAAAATTCCATAATTTGTTTCTTTGCCTTTTTAATATTTTCTGTCAATTCATTATTATAAACATATAAAATATACAAATATCACATCATTATCTGCGATCATAGATTCCCGTATCGTTTCCGCCGCAAAGGTGCCCATGCTACCGGCGGTGTTGCCTTGCTGAATCGCGAATTCTGTTAATTATACTATAACTTTATTAAACTTAAAAACCATTCAAAAGAAATTATCTGAAAGAAAGACTGAAAATCTTTTCCATAGCTTTTTTTTGAAAGAGTCGTAGCGCAATAACCATGCTGTTGGATTTGTGATCAACTAAGTACAAGTTCGAACCCAAAGTAGTATCCCACATAATTTTATAGTGAGTATAAGGCCATTGTTTATTAACAAAAACAATAATTGGATATCCCCATTTAGATGCGGAGGTCAGAGAGCAGTCGCTACACGGAAGATATCAAAATTCAGCCGCACTATAGGACTGGAAGTTTCATTAGAATGAATGGCTTGAACTAGGAGTTTCCACTTTTCAATTACCAAAACGTTCTTTGCAAAAACTAGTATACTTATTGAATGTGAAAATCTTCATAATCTCTAGTCATAACTTCTCTTCTAACTTGTCATTTGTTTCAGTCTAACTTCCTCGTTTCTAGTCATAACTTCTTTAACCTTATCATTTGTTTCAGCAACGAACGACTCGACGGGTTCAAACGGTGGTGCTGGTGGAGAGCCTCCGTCAGCAGCCGCGAGTCCTGACGCTGCCGCCCTGGTCGTGTTACAGCCACCTGCCCCTCCATACCCGCCGTACGCACATTATGACGGTAAGCACCTTAACCGTAGCAGTTAATGCTAAGATTTCAGAGCTTCAATTTATAAGTTAGTAGTAATGTAGTTAGAGTCAATGAAAGATCAATTAAAAAAAATGGTGTGAACAGAGCAGTACAGTGTAAAGAAAATTATAACTACTTACTCGCGTGAAGAATAATACGTGTATATTTATCATTTATACGAATCCCGGCAGAGTAAAATTTGGACCACCCCATCTCTTCCCATGCGGTGTCGTACAAGGTGACTAAGGGATAGGGTTGTTTAGTATCAGACAGATATATACAGCCCAGACTCAGCCTCAGATGCATAGTTTGAGTTAACAATAGTGCCCAGAAGACGGCAATAGGCTCACCCCTAATACGTGGGACCGAATTCAATGATTGGTGAAATTTGGGTGTTAATTCGCCTCTGTATGTATGTATGAATTATATTATTATTGATATCCAGTTCAGTAGCAGTTTTTTTGTGTAGTTTACTGTCGTGTCTCTGATTAGTGCGTAAAATCATGACAATTGTCCATATTCTTGTTGTCATTTTAGAATATAGACAATGCATCTATACTTCAAAATATTATATCATTGGTTAGAGTGTGATTTGCTGACTAATGGATCTTAGAAGAGAAATGTTCTTAAGTGATTAGACTGAGAGATATAAAAATAATCAATATTGAACGGGTCACTATTCCTTCAGCTTTGTCTAGCAAGATTAATGTATTCTGTTGCGTCAAATTTGTTAACTGCATTAAAGAAACTAGTTTAAGATTTATGCGATATTTTACGTACGATATAATAGGATATGACGAAGTGTACTTACAATATTGTACTTATGTCAAGCAACTTGCTTATTCCATATAAATTTTCCATCAAGATAATCTATTTTGCGGGAAAAAACACTCGCGATAAAGTAACAAATTATGCAAAAGACAACAATTTGCACAAAAATATGTTTGCATCCTCTTACCGTTTAAGTGAAAGTAAAAAAGAAGCCAAATTAAATTCTAACTTCCCCTCAATAAAGAGTCACGCACAGAAATAAAACAATGAGAGCTAAAACAAAAGTGGCCAAACAGATAAACATCGAGAATCACAGTACAGAAAACAAAAGCGTAAAAAACTGAGAAAAGCTTTCGACAAAGTCGAGCACACCACTCCGAGCCACTTCGGCGGAAATCTAATTTTCTTCTTGGACCCCACACCCGCAATATAACATCATAAAATTTCATACAGAGCCCACAGTTTTAGCACTTATGCATATTAAAGAGAGATTCTAAAATGGAGTGCCACAGGGAGCCGTACAGGGGATGCTCTTTATGCTTTTGGTCTTTAATCTGCCGCAATCTGCTTATCTTGGTCGGGGGAGGCGAGGGTGGTTCGCAGACATCTTTAATAGCTCATTCGGGGCTCTATGCAAATAATTTTAGAGAGGGTGAAGGGGGGATCATACGGCCTTTGTCTGGGCTAACGAACCGGGACAAGAGGCTGCGGAACAGAAGTGCTTCTAGCTCAAACGGGTTTAGGCCCACGTTTATAAATATTAAACCCGGGGTGGGAGGGGTGCAATGGTTACGCATAAGCTCGTTTGCAGGGGGCGTGTTAGTGTTAAATTTGTTTGAGGCGTGGTGTGGGTACTGCCTATTAATGTTGAGTGGCAGTTTTGAGTGATATAATTCTATGATGTTAATAAATAATGGATTGAGTATTAAAATATGCCCAGATTGTTTTATCAAAGATGTTTTCATGAGCATGTACTTAATAATAGCGGTGTGGTTTGATTTTAAGTAACACTTATTGAATATTTATAATGATAATAATATTTTAGGACGTGCGATACAGGGCATATAGAGACCCAAAGTAAGTATAGATTAACAAGGCGGTGAGTAGGGTAGCAAGAGCTCACTGGAGAGTTTTTATGCTGTCAGTGGGCTGCTTTGTCCTCTACACTGACGGCACAAAATCTCTGTTCTTACAGGGTCGGCAGCACTGATGTGACTCCACTGGTGTTACACACGTTTATAGGTCATGGTAACCACTTTCCATCAGGTGGGCCGTGTACTTGTCTACCATCTAAGTTGTATAAAAAAAAAGAAAAACAAGGTTGTAATGAGGGTGCATTTTATTTCGTAAGTACATATATATAAGTAAATACAGAGATTTATACTATAATACATAATAAATGAATATAAAAGAAAATTACACTATCTGGAAAATGAACTATATATGCCTACACCACAGGGGTTAAATATTCAAAATTCTATTCAATAGTAGCAGTGATTATCTCTAAAGAATAACATCGTAAAGAACAATAGTTTAGACTCATAAATCATTAGATGACTGGCTCTTATAAGTTGTTAAAGGAAGAAGGAAACAAGTTAGAAGGGCCTTCGAACGAAACATTAATCTAGACATTCAAGTACATTGTTAGGGTTTTTTATATATAAGGTGGTTTTGAAGCAGGACGTATAAATACTTCAAAGGAAACTGTTTAATTGAAGGTACTGTTAGTTTACGGTATTTTAGAAGTAACTTTAATACCTGATATGCTATTGTTGTCGTTGTAACCATTTTAAATGTTGTTTATATACTTAATACTCGCATAATATTGTATTTAATCGGTATAAATAAAAATGAATCGCTAGAGAGGCTCACAAATTAACATATCTTGACTGATTTGAATTATTCCTTTTTTTTATGTCTGTAATTGTTTGGGTAAGGTATATTTATAGGCGTTAAACCAAACTGGCGAGAAAATATCACATTTAAAGTAATTGTGTGTGAAAAACAAAATTGATATGATGAAATTCTATTAATATTATAAATATGGAAGTTTTTGAATAAATGGATACTTTGTTACTCTTTCACGCAACATGAACGAATCTGGATGAAATTTTAGTTATAGTATCTTACCCAGTACTTATATTTTATTTTAATGATTGATATCATTCTATTCCAGGTACGACAACACTAGCCAGTGAGTACGCGTACGCGGCTCCTTACTCGCAGTACTCACCGTATGGAGGCCCCTACTCACACTCTGCAGCCACAGGCTTGCTATCCAAGTGGTGAGTATTCATTCAATGTATGTGACTCATACTAAAATACACATAAGTTAGAAATAAGATTAAAAACAAACCAAAAGCAACCTACAATTTGTTAACAAGACACAGGTGTTAAAATACTTCCCTGAGGTACACCCTACCTAAAAACTGACCGAATGAGCGGCTTTAAGTGTTAAACGGAACAGATTTATTCTCAACACATACCCATTTGTTATTCGGAGGCTGCTAAACGACCGACGGTTTAAAGGTAGTAAAATCCACGGGATCAGTTAATGTATGACGCGGTCGAATGCTTTTACAAAATCCTGTTTAGCCAGATTGTTTTTTTTTTACAATACATATTTTATATAATATATCAAGTGGTATTATGTAGGATTAATTATTAAACATCGTCAAAGAAATACTAAAAAGTCAAAAATAATTACAAATGAAATGTTTGAAATTTATTTACTTTTTATCACTAATATGTCTTTATATTTGCAAGAGTTTGACGACCTTCTATGCGATTTCTAGTTCGGCTAATTTCTAGTTTGGTTTACCTCTTTTCTGCTACTTTCTAATTTTCCTAATAAGAATATAACATAATAAGTGCTAGCGTTACCTAAAACATCTAATTATAAATATAGTAATAATCTTCATAACTAATTAAATACAACATGCAAAAAAATATCATGCAAATGAAGTACAATGTACAAGAAATACCAAACCAGAGTAACTACGTAAAAACGTCATTCAATTCTAAACCATAGTTCGCATAGTGTGGAATGTTGCACCCGTAGCTTAATTTAATATACCTACTAATTATAACTGTTATACTTACCCACCTATTTGTACTTAGTAAGATGCCCACTGTGTGGAACTTAAATAAAATATTTTTCTTTCTTTCTTTATTTCTTAAAGCCCAAGTCGTGTCTCATTCAAATATAAAGAATCGCTCGCACAATACACTGTTTTGATTCCACCATCAAATTATATACAAATTCCCAATCCCGTAGGTGATACATCAAAGTTACTGCATCACACAAACTTAACAAATCACCTATGAAATGAAATACTTCACAAAAATCACACCTATGCGCATTATTATAAGGTTCACCTATATTTGGATTGATGACTGTAGTATTTTGGTATTCTCCCTCACAGGGACTGGATCGAATCTTCCCAATTCCGCTAGGATTTCACATGTTGTCAACTAGAAAACTGATTTTGTTTGAATATGATATAAAGCTGTGAAAATATGACAGTGATCAGTTGATAAACGCTTTGGCAACTCTGAGAGAACTTTGAACCCTGATTTAACAGCGTGATTATTTGTTGTACCAAGATTATAGGTACTGTAATTGATTAATACGTTACCCGCGGGTATTGCCAATCTCCCGCATCGTAAATTTTGTTCCGCTTTATTGAAATGGTTAACAGATGAGAGCTTCTACTCCGTCAATGAATTCCTCAAAAAAAATACCTCCCATTCTTATCATTTTAAAAATGAATTATAATGTGATAATACTAGGAACACAATATACAATTGTGCAAGTGGGACATCATTAATTTAAGTAATAATAATTAAATTTAAATATAGAATTAGTTGTACCAAACTATCTAATGTTTGCATGTCACGATGGTTGGCAAAATGTGTCTTGTGCTCATAAATTGTTTGTCACCTTTGTACTTACCACATTTTATGCAAATAAAAAATATTTTCATTTATAGGCAATCCAAAAATGGTACTTCTTTATTAACATAATAATATAAATTTTACTTTTCATTATATGCAACTGCCTCCACTGCCTCTCCTGTATTACTTGAGACCATTTTTCGTCTCATGATTCCAGATCAAAATGGATAATTTCACAAATATTCACATCGATTAAGCCATTTAGCTACAACGTGAGAAAACAAACAAATAAATATAGTTAGCTCTAAAATATAGTATTGCAGCAATCGATACAATTATTGAAGAACATAAAATACCTTCACAATAACATCCAATTATAATTATCAATTAATCTGAGTACATCAAAGAAAACCCTGTCAATCTAAACTAAAACATCATTAAACTAATAACAAATAAATTAAATGACAAAAAACAAATCAGTAACACAACAAAAGGACACAATAGGGCTACGTTCAACGCATTTGTTGTGCTGTCCCTATATTCGTCCCTGAGGACCCTTACAAAGGGCATTGGAGTTCTCCAGGGGCCCTGGATAACTTACAGGGCATTAAATTTAAGTGATTCTACTGCGAATACTTTTAAACTTTGCGATAGGGGAAACTGATTCAATATGTTCGATTGAGTGAATGGATTGTACGAATTAGAGAAAATGTTTTAAGTATGGATTGTGTAGTTGAATGTATTAAAATTTAAAAAACAAATTCTGAATTTAATATTTAACAACATGTTGATATTTAGACTAGCTTGTAATATGGGTTCTAGATTATGGTTCTACAACCCACTGTACAATTGGTCGTGGTAATGTCTTCGGATACCACTCCTATCGGACATGCGGGGTGATTATGTCGCACTGGTACCTACTCAAACCGCAGGCAATCTTAGGTCTTCAGATACTGGGGTGAAAGATTGCCTAGAAGCTCTAGAGCAAATTCCTCGGACCCCGCCTGCCCCTGTGTGAAGCCCTGATCAGGAAAATTTAATTGTACCTATTCCCATCTCGCTTTCTTTCAAGTCAATTTATATTTTATAAGGTATATTTTTCTTTGTTGCAGATATCAACGTACGCCGTGCGAATAGTAGGTGTCGGCGGAAAACAACGAACAAACTATATAACAAAGTGATAAAGGACACTGAGCCTTATGAATATCGATCAATAATGTGAGACATTTAGTTTTAATACAACTATAGAGAAATCTCCTTTTTGTAGATAAATTAATATATTTGTACAATCCTTTTTTTTAATTAATAATATTTTATTTCTATAATAATAATAATTTCGTTCAGGTCAGTACCGCTGTCTTTGCTTTCTCGGTAAAAAATAAATCATTTATACTCATTATCTTTAATTAAATGAAAGTTGAGAGAGCCAAAGTAACTTCAATACTATGTAAGGTGTAAATAATGTATTTTAATGAAAACTATATGTAATTCATTTAATGTCATTATTAGAAATAAGATTTATTCTCGTTTTCTTTTTACCTCAGCTTAGTTACAAAGTAGCAAGTAATTTTGTGTAACAGTTATGTTTAAAACTTCCATTTATTTTGATAAGCTGTCCTGTGTGCACAAGGAAAAGATTTAACATTTATTATACATTTAAAATCGTTATCATTTATATAAGTTATCTAATTTATTTTCTTGTATTGTTATTTTTTAATAAATAATTGCTTCATGAGAAGCTTCAGAACAAATTATGCAAGTCAGCTGCTTAGTATATTTTAGATTATTTTTGAAATTACTATGAGATTATTCGTGTTTTTTTGTACTTTTTATATAAAAATGGTTAGTTTCTAATTATATGTATATAGCATGTTCAACATAGCACGCTGTATGCCATAATTATATAAAAAATAATAAGTTCAAATAATTGTTTTATTATAAAAACATATTAGTTGCAAATCTTATCGTTTCCGTCCATTTATTAATATTATTATTGTTTATTTTCTCAAGTGTTGAGATTTTTTAAATGTAAATATATTTTCTGAGCTCCAAGTGGCATGGTCTAACATTGTTTTTAAAAAATGAACGTCATACAGTTTAGAGAAACGCCAAAGACTTAAAAAACATTGTAACGTCTAGAATACAGCGCCGTATAATTAATAATAGCTTATATTTTATATGAAAAAGCAATAATTTTTCACCAAAGATACAAATAGCTGCTGACCTTTTTCTGATAACTCAATTTTACTGTGTACTTAAAATAATATTTCATTTAAATATATTCTGAACATAACGGTATTAAATGAAAAAATATATATTTGTATTTTATTTTGTATTCATATTTATTTTATATCATTTTATTATTAGAAAAAGGTCTGGTGTGTAAAGTATTCTACTCATTATAAAATATTAATTATGTTGCATTGTAATAATACCTTCTTATTTATTGAATAATTTTTGGTGTTGCTTTTATTTCCTGGAAGCATATCGTTAAGTGGTCGTCATAATAGAGAAATAATCAGAAATGGAATTTTTCGTTTAATTTGTAATAAGTATATTTGTAAGGCAAACGCACCAGTACGAAATAAAGCATATGAGTTTATATATTGAGTGATTTTATTACATGCATACATACATTTAATCACACCTTTATCCCCAAAGGTTTAGGCCGAGGTGAATTAACACCCACATTTCATCAATCATAGAATTCTGTCTCACGTAATTGCCGTTTTCCGGGCATTATTGTTGAATCAGGCCTGAATCTGGGCTGTATATATCTGTCTGATGTTAAACAGCCCTATCCTTTAGTCGCCTTGTACGACACCGCATGGAAAGAGATAGGGTGGCCCAAATTCTCCTCTGCCGGGAAACATGCGGCTGAGTGATTTATGATGAAACGACGTAAGTACGAGTAATGTAATAAATTAGCACTCGCAGAATGATGACCTAATTCTAGACCATTCAGGGGCCTACCTGGGGGGTACCATGAAACACCCAAAAACGGCGGCTGCACGCAAAAACGAGCGTAAGACTTAGCATTGAATCCTAGAACTGATTGCACGAATCATCAGTCTGTTTCATAGTAGGCCTACTGATTACATATTTAAAACTAGATGATAACTTTAGTCAATTAGCCCATTGCAGTCCTCTCACACTCACCACGCGTACTAGGATATCATAAATACTTATGACATAACTCTAGGATTCTACCTGAACGTTTGATTTCTGAAGAGTTTTTTGAATTAATCCTACTCTCTTTGCCTGCCTTCTACACGTCTTGGGTGTCGCCAAATCAACGTGTAAAATGGTGACACTATTGATTTATGGCAAATGCAAACAAGTTTTTTTTAACAAAAAAAAAATGAACAGACTTCTAGAAAAAAATGCACCGAAACGTTTACCTACCTCAAAAAATAAAAATGCGCGTATGACTTTTCTTGTCAGTGCCAAGTCTAGCGATGGCTATAACCACAGTCCCGCCACATCACCAATGAAATTTGTAAGTTGTGTATGGAGAGTCTTGTGCAAGATAGCAAGACAATTCAAACGGGCAGACATGTCGGAATTGACGTAATTACTAGCCGGCTTTACCTGCATTCTACCTTGGCATAAACATCCGAATTGAGAACCTCAGCCTTGTTTAGAAGTCAGTTAATAAGCAAAGAAAACGATAAAAGAATCACTAACATAATTTTATTTCTTTGCCAGTTAATTCGTGCTATGTAGTTTCATAGAAGGGAGTCCTACGTACGGCAATTCTCACACGGCCCCGCACACTGCGGCGGAGTGCGGGGAAGGGTGGTGTCGCGTCACCTCTATGGAGCTCTTTTTGCATAGAAAATACACGGGGTTCCCCACACTGAAAACGCAATCACGCGCGGTGTGGCAAATCAGGCGTACAAGCAGAAACCGCGCGTGAGGGCGCGGAAGACTGCCATACGGGGTATGGCATTCTGAAATCTGCCACCAAACGCGTGATTTTGGCGGGATTTTAGTCTAAGAGCTGTTAAATATTTCTGTGTAGGTGTTACAGTTGGAGGTGCATCGAGCTTGTGATGTAGAAGGTTCTTCCTCTATCCACACATTCTCGATATTTTTTAGATTTCGTTTTCGCCATGTACCGTCACATAGCACACTCACAGAGTCTATTCTGTAAGCAACCTGTCCAGTGCCTATCCGACTGCGCAGAAAAGTGAGGTTAGATGTTTCTTATCACTGGATTCTATGTTGCCGATAATTCAAACAAATCTTACCGGTTGAAATTTTTATGCTTCTTAATTTCAATCGCTTCACGTACAGCTCTTGCGTAGAAGTGACGTTCGGTGGAGAGGGCTTGTGTTTGATGGAATTCAATTCAGTGATTGGTGCCTACTTCTAATAGGTGTTCTGCAATCGCAGATTTGTTCGTCTGGCAATTCTTTACAGCTGCGATGTGTTCTTTGATACGTTCAGCAATAGTTCGCTTCGTTTGGCCTTTATGGGAACTACCACAGCTGCAATCTATCTTATAGACACCTGGACATTGTAACGGTAAAACATCCTTCAGTGTACCCACAATCTACTTTTATGCCATTCTTAATTCCCGTTAACATTATTGTATATCATGGAACGCGATAGTTGAAAAGTTATTAATATTTAACTTTACTGTAAATAAGATTTTGAATTACCTCATGCACCTACCTAAAAAAATATTTATTTATTTATGAACAAGCAGCTACAAGCTGATGTGTTCACATCTAGTGATAAAATGTGTAGTCTCTCTATTGAAGCATTAACTGTCCGTCACTTTTTTGAGCTCTGTGTTGCCCAGTCGTAGCCAGTCATCAAGTCTATTTTTGAATCCATTTATTGTGGTTGCAGCAATAACGTTATCTGGCAGTAAGTTCCAATTATGGACAACTCTGTTACTAAAGAAGTGATGCGCGACCAGTGTGTCAGCCAATGTCACACGAGAGCTGTGACACATTGGCTGACACACTGGTTGCGCATCACCATAGTTAAAACCCCGCCGCCAAAGTAGATAATTCTGCGCGTGGTGGCAGATCTGGTCTCCCGCGACCACGCGCGTTGCCGCGGCTTACTGCGCCCCGCCTCTACGCGCGGGGCAGTGTGAGAACCGCCTAAGGTACTAGGGTTAAAACATTCATTTTCATGAGCAATGGTAGCCGCTTATCCTCAGAACAGCAGTTTATTTATTTGTCTCCTAATTAGTGGTACACTTTGCAATTTGTGTAGTTTGCAGTTACTTAACTTTGTTAAAAAGCGCCATCTATTGCCAAATATACGAGTTATTTGAAATAGAATTGTAGTGAGACGTTCGGAAACTAGATAGCTACTTCACGTACATTGCAGAGCATGACGCTGCATAGTACCAGTTCTATTCACTAGATGGCAACGCATGAAATGAATTTATTTTATTAATGGTTTTGCAAAATTATTGCAATTTTGTTAAGAATTTGCTACAAATTTAACTTCACCTCGCCTGATGGTAAATTAAAGACACGTTCCTTGTTACAACGGTGGCACTCAGCTTGGCGGCCTCATCAGATGCTTTTTCATGAGCCATTTAAAAGACCCGAGACTGTAGAAAGAAGGAAACACATGAGCTGATAAGGATTTGCATTAATCTGGATGGAACATCTGGCAGTCTTTACGGATTATTGGAGCCCTTAGAACTTCGACTAGCCTAATTCATAACTTCGATATTGCCATTTTGTTATGGCAAGTCAGATGGCATGGCAAGTCAGATGGTTTCACGGACAATACAGTTCAGCCGCAATACAGTTTCCCCACGAATACCCACCCCTCCCCCCACCGGAGCCGGTGGGAGAAGTTATGTCGGATTCGAACCAACCAAAACTGTGGGTCGTGCGTTATATATCCCTCGCACCCGGCCGACCCAGGGCCATCTCTCTCGATCTGGCCCTCTCCTCGGGTGTGGGGACCACTGAGTCGGCAACTTATCCCCGGAAATGGAGAGGTGCGCGAGGCGCGTCGCCCCACGGCCTGCTTATGCCAGGGTGACAGGCGGCTCCACCCGTCACCCCCGCCGCATCACAGTTAGACTGGAAAGCCGAACCCAACTGGGTTGAGAAAATGTAACATACAAGCTTACCAATCAAAGTTATGTTGAAAAAAAATGGCTACAGAAAACCATCAATATAATAAACTAAAATAGTATATGTTTGGTAGATATATAGTTAGAGATTTAATTAAATTTTTAAGCAATTATTATACTAACTAAATAAAGCAATACTCGAAATAAAACCCTGTATCAACCCAGCCAGTGTGGATACAGGAGGCAAAAGTCTCCCAACATTGGGAGTGGACTGCGATGGGCTAATCGATCGATTCACTAAATATTTCAATGTGTTTGATATTAGATTGGAAAAAGTAAACGTCCAAGACGGGATTTGAACCCGCAACCAGTTCCTTACCGGGGGAAATGAAAGAAAGAAAGAAAGAAACACATTTATTCTAGCCCATACATATTAACTTTAAGTACATACATATCATACATAATAACGAACAGGACCGAAAAGATTACCACCTCAGCATGATGCTGCACACACACGTGTTTTGTGTGATGTGAAGCGCCGATTTTCAGGTGGTGCATATGAAGGACACATCTTGGATATTCAGATTTGACTTAAAGACTAATAATCCCCGCACGTGGTGGTGATCTCCACCTCAAAGCCCATGATCGCCACCTGCCTGGGACTCGGGGACCCCTCGTGGGTCTGGACCAGCCACCTGAATTACCTCGTCAGCAGCCTGGTTCTGTCAAAGATGTCCACCGGTGCCACCGCCAACGAAGCGTAAGCTGTCGCCGTCAAGCCGGGAGACTCCAGTGCTTCCGAAGATCCTCTGTCGCCAAGGTGGGAGGACACGGAGGCCCCAAAGGGGCTCGTATAGCCTCGTTCTTACCGCCCCACATCCTTCGACGGCTGACGGCAAATAATTTGAGTGTCGGGGCACCCATTAGCTCCTCCTCGATACTTTGCCGCCAAAGGCCGACCCGGGAGGGATAAAATCTAAAAAGACTTCTTTTTACCTTTTTGAGGGATACTGGGAGGGACACACACTAGGGGCTGTAGAAGCCTGCCATACCACGACCCCCTCTGGGTCCGCTAACCCTGAAAAAGGCTGTTGAAATGAAAGAATCCTTCGGATCCCTCCCCGTGAGCCCTGCAGGCCCGCCATCCCACAACTCCTCATGCAACGGGATCAGTAGACGCGTTATTCGTCAACGGTTACATGAGCTCCTAGAGTAGGAGTCTGTTAACTATTGTCCAGGGTGCACCAGCCCCCACGTTTCAGCTCCCCAGAACCGTGGTCCAGAGGGGGAAGAAACAGGGGACCCAACGTGTAGGTTATCCGATCCGTACCCACGGAGGCCTACATTAATGTAATAGCCAGAGATCTCGAAAGCCTCCATAGTCCATAGTAACCAAGTAGTATAACACAGCATATAAAGATGATGACAGCTCAAATGAAACCTCTTAGAAACTTTTTTAATAAAAATTTAAAAAGAAATTAAACGTCCTAGTGAAAGAAAAGAAATTCAAGTAAAATCTCAAGAATTAGTACTGTCTAAAATATAATTAAAAATGAAAATTCAATCAAAATAATCAGAACACCAAAATAGCAAAATGCAATATAAATAACAGTAAATATGCTGTTTCACAGCATACTATCACCATGGGACGGACATCAGAAGCGACAATATATAAATCAAAATCCACTAACAGTAGAACAATGATCATTTGGATCAGAAACTTAATCTGAATATTATTTCAACAATAAACATAATTAGTTCGGTAGACAGAAAACAAAAAGAAGGATCGGAAAATGCCGATGCCAAAAAAGAAGAAGCCGGAGCCTGAGTGTGTGCCCGTACCTTTACCTCCCTGTCCACCAAAGCCCGATATTTGTCTTGAATCAGGTCTGACACCAGCCGAAAATGCCGCATGTTACGAAAAGTCACGATGGAAGTCACCAGTCGGAAGGTCTGTGAAAAAGTTCCGTAGTTTTCAAAAACCGACTATTGAGAAATGTAGAATAAAAGAGAAACCTCCACCAGAAGAAGACCCATGTGCTTCAAAAGACGATGATGAAGAAGAAGAAGGTAGTGAGGCTGATGAAGATTAAGTTTTAAGGAACGTTTTATTTATTTCTGACATAAAGAATTTTTTAAAATCCGAAAATGCCGCCGAAAAAGACGAAACCGAATGAAGAATCAGAGCCTTCATCAAAGGCCGACAATAGTCGTGAATCAACTCTGACACCAGCAGAAAATACCGTGTACTACGAAAAATCGCGATGGATGTCACCAGTTTCAAAATCTGTGCAAAAACTCCTTAGTTTCACAAAACCGGTTATAGATAAATTTAAAATAAAGGAGACAGTACAAGAAAATGGTGGTCCATCTGCTTATAAAGATGACTATGAAGAAGAAGAAGGTGATGAAGCTGATGAGGAAGATGCTGATGAGGGAGACGCTGATGATTAAATTGTTAGAAAAGATGTACCAGTAAAATTTCAAAGATCTGAAAATGCTAATGCCACTATAAAATAAGATAGAACCAGAATTTGAGGCCATACCTTTAACTACCTGTTCACCAAAGCCTGATATTCGTCTAGAATCAGGTCTCACAATAGCCGAAAATACAGTATGTTACGAAAAAGATGTACCAGTAAAATTTCAAAGATCTGAAAATGCTAATGGCATTATAAAAGAAGATAGAACCAGAATTTGAGGCCATACCTTTAACTCCCTGTTCACCTAGAATCAGGTCTTACAATAGCGGAAAATACAGTATGTAAATTCCGACGGAAATCAGTTCCAAGGTCTGTAAAAAAGTTCTTTAGTTTTACAAAACCAGTTAAAAATGAATGTAGAATAAAAAAGAATATTAAAGAAAGAGAAGACCCGTGCGCATCGAAAGACGAAGATAAAGTAGTTGAAGGTAAAGAGACTGATGAGGATGAAGCTGACGATAGGAGTTCTGACATAGTTTTTGGCTGACTATTTATTTCTTTTTTAAATAAATAAATAAATATATAATATGTTTATTTATGTAACAGAGACTCATTTTATATTAGTCATAATTCTCTTATTCTATGTTGGTACAAATTGAGCGTAAAATAATTATTTACTATCTATGTATTCTATCAATCACCAGTACAGGCTCAACACCGATGTGAAGAGCCTGCAGCAGTGATTGATTTATGTATAGTCAAGTCTACTGGCTATACACACCAGGATTCTGTTGGGGCTGACTCGTGCACGACGCACCAGAGACGCACACCGTTTCCGCATGAGCGTGTAAAAGCAGTCGACACGTGCCTCCGCAAACATCCCTGATGCGCTGCAATACCGAGGTAGCCCCATCAATACCCGGAACGCGTAATTGTACTGGACTCGAAGGGCAGTGTATGACTTTTTGGTGTAACTGGTCCACAGGTTGCACCTGTACAAGGATGTGCAGTATGCGAGTAATAAAGTTATTTTAATATCAGTGGAACACCTTGCAAATCTGCGGGCAATCATGTTTGACCTTACCGACAACGCCCTTCGCTCCCTTTCAACGTCTTCATCATCCTCGAGGTCCGCAGTTAGCACATGTCCCAGATATTTAAATTGGTAAACTCTGTTTAGTGGTACTCCATTCAACAGTACTTTTGGTACATCGGTACATTTTCTGCCGGCCCCAAAGACCATGACTTCACTTTTTTTCACATTATAAATTAGGCCATGTGACTCCGCATAACTTTGACAAATAGTCCTCATTCGCCTTAGGCTACACATCGAGGCGCTTAGCAAGGCCATGTCATCTGTGTAACTAATATTATTAAGACATATGCCATCTATGTGACACCCCACCCGTTCCCTGCTAAGTGTCTCAACAAGCTCGTTCACATACAAGTTGAAGAGCGTAGGTGAGCTTATCCCCCCCTGTAGTACTCTTGGTAGATGAGGGCCCGCATTCTTCAGGTGCTCAATACTTAGACTATCATAACCCGGGGACTTGCCTCTAGACATAGTACTGATCACTTGCCTAACCTCTTCGGCCGTGAATCGCGTTCCCAAGTCATAACCTTCCATCGTATCCCGCACCATCCGTGAGGAGCCCAGCAGTGAAGTTACTTTAAATTGATCCTTAAAGAGCTCAGCAATCCGTAATGGCTCACTACAGTCATTGATGGTAACAGGGAGGCCAGGCCTATAGTTTAGTTTGTTGTCTGTTTCCAGAGCGATCTGAAGTTCTTGTTGGAATGATGTGAAGCCAGAATGTCAATTTTTATTTGCTCTTCGTGACGTTGGCACCACTTTAAACGTGATTTAAATACCTTTCTAGCTTCACACATCTCGTTAAAGATGGGGCCATTAGGCTTACCTAAATTCACCCATTGAGAAAACCTCAACCTGTCTACCCTGTATGCCTCACCCACATGCCTATTCCATCCTACCACTACCTTACATTTCCTGCGTTCCCCTCGTCTCTGATTCCTCCTCGCAGACTCACTTAGGACGCACACAATGTCATCATACAATTTATCAATTATATGACGACATTTAGACTAGTTTCACAAAACCAGTCATTTCACAAATTTTCGAAAGATGAAAAAGGAGAAAAAGATGCTGTCAAATAATTTGGAACAAGAGCCTGTCACCCTGGCAGAAGCAGGCCGTGGCGGCGGCGCGCCTTGCCCGCCTCCCCGTTTCCGGGGACGAGTTGGAGACTCTGTAGTCCCTACACCCGAGAAGAGGGCCAGATCGTAAGATATGACCCTGGGTCGGCCGGTGTGCGAGAGATATGCCTGTCAACCTCACCTTCGGCAACCAAAAAGGACCCACAGGCGGCGTGCGCGTTGGTCGGATTGAGTCCGACGTAACCCTTCCACCGGCTCCGGTGGGGGAGTATCCGCGGGGATTTTGCGCATCTAAAGTAGGGATGTAGCGGATAATCCTAAACTCCCTCTCCGTAATACACGCGGTAGGGCGCCGAGACGTTATTCTCCGTCTACTAATTTACGAACGCGCCCATAGCGCTAGCCAATCACAGGCCCGCGCGACCGGCTCGGGGAGTCGGAGAAACGAACGCCAACGTACTACACGAATTATAATCATTGTCCTAATAATTAAGTTTATTTGTTCCTAAAATTGTGAAATTAATCATTAAAAGGAATGTGACAACTACACCTGGCTCCTTATTGGCTCCATCCCGACTACAACTGACGCCCAACGTGTATATAAGGAGCATAAAGTTCGTCCAACAAGATGCCGCGCAAACGACAATCGCTAGATCAAAATAGTTCTGTACAGGAGGGAAATAGCAATAACTCAACAAATAATAACGTTGTGTTTACACAAGAAGCACTTACAACGCTTATTACGAGTATGCAGCAGTCTCAAGCTGAGTTATATTCTCAAATAATGAGAGAGGTACGTTCGTCCACACCAAACGAGGTTAATGTCTCCGCCATTATGAAAAATAATTTTGCGAAATGTGCATCGCGTTTCAACGGAAATACTGGTGAGTCTGTTGACAATTTTATTGATGCCATCTCAGTATACAAGGCGTGCCTAAACATAAGCGACGAGAACGCCATGTTAGGACTTTCTATGTTACTGGGTTCATCGGCGGGAACATGGTGGCAAGGCGTCAAAAACTCAACGAAAACTTGGGAAGAGGCCCTAAACAGATTGCGCAGTGCCTTCGGCGAGCGTCGTCCGCCATTCAGGATTTACTCCGAAATATTTTCAACCACTCAAGGTCAGCAGAATACAGATCTTTTTATTGCGAAAATTCGAGCTTTATTAGCAAAGCTTCCGCATGGTGATCTGTGTGAACGAGTGGAGTTGGACATGGTATATGGGTTATTAGATCGCCGCATTAAGAAAAGATTAGATAGATCAGCTATCAGTACATTCGACGAATTATTAATTAAAGCTCGCGCTATTGAGGACTCGTTAAAGGAAAACCACAAGTCCGAGAGCTGCAACACATCCGTCGCGACGACTTCGGAATCTGCGCGCCCCGCTTCTAACCCTATGCGTGCCACTGCAGTCCCCGCACGTGCCTCTGCAGCACCTGCGTATTCCACTGGCACAGCTGTTGATGGTCAAGATGCAAGACGTGGGAAACCCAGGTTGTTCTGTGTGTATTGCAAGCGTAGTGGTCACACTAAAGACAAGTGTGAAAAGCTTAATATTAATAAATCTAATGATAATAAGTCTAGTGATAGTGATACTTCAAAGTACAAAGATATTAAATGTTATGGTTGCGGCACAGAAAATGTTATAAAATCTAAATGTCCTAATTGTAACCCTAAATTAAGCTCATATGGTGAGCACACTGCATTTTATTCCCTTAGTTCAAAGACTGAGACTTCAACTTGTATTTGTAACAATTGTAATCCCCGCTTTATGTTGTCAAATGGTTTTCAATGTGTTTCTGGTAATTTTGTCGGATCAAAATCTCATGTTAATAATGATTTTAGGCCGCACACCAGTATTGCTGTACCATTATCTGACAAAGTTGGTGGCTCACAATCTTTATTGGAAATGTCAAGTAGCTCTAAACAGTTTCATGGGAAAGTCAGTGGTGCTCAAACATATTTGGTAAATGGTGCTCAAACATGTTTTGCTAATGATTCTCAAACATGTTTTGCTAATGAATCTCAAAGTTTTTTTAAAGTTAATTGTGAAAATAAATCTTCTCTACGTCCAGTAATAAAAATTAATATTTTAGGTGAGAATGGT
Organism: Eilema griseolum; assembly: GCA_963662185.1. NCBI lineage: Eukaryota > Metazoa > Arthropoda > Insecta > Lepidoptera > Erebidae > Eilema > Eilema griseolum. Next base: position 2,540,357 of record OY759256.1, read on the forward strand.
ACAGCAATGATTGATTCAGCAGCCAAATGTTGTGTGGCTGGCTATACATTGTACAATCTTTTTAAAATGAGAAATCATCGTATGTTGTCTGGTGTGAAAAATGTAAGCTTAGCTGATGGTGTTACTAGATTAATGAATGTACTTACTACGGAAGTGTATGTATGTCTTGAAGGTAGAACCAGGCTCATAAGTTTTTTAATTTTTCCAGACGCGGATAGTAATCATACTTTGTTAGGTATAGATTTTTTGATAAATTTTGATATCAGTGTGGATTTTGGTAACGCTAAATGGTACTTTAACGATAATGATAAAAAGTTTGATCTTCTTTTCGAAAAAGATTTATTTTATGAACATGTCTATGTTAACAGCATATTTAGGGATGATGAAGCATCAGGTCTTACCGATCAACAACGCGAGGTTCTTGCTCAAGTTCTCACGGAAAATGAGGACATTTTTAAGTTGACAGGTGAACCAACTAGTTTCGCGGAACATGTAATAGATACCGGTGACCACGCTCCTATCGCGGTACCTCCGTATAGGTTAACGCCCGCGAAAAAGGCTGTTATGCAGACTGAAATAGAAAAGATGTTAGCCGAGGATATCATAGAGGAATGCGAGTCGGCATGGGCCGCTCCGGCGTTATTAGTTCCAAAAAAAAAAATGGTCAGGTACGTTTTTGTGTCGACTATCGTAAGCTTAACGCAATTACTAAGTCTGACGCGTATCCAATGCCGCTTATTGACGAACTTGTACAGTCAACAAAACGCAATTGCATCATGACTACGTTAGATATGAGAAGTGGGTTTTGGAATGTAAGCGTACGCGAGTGTGATAGGGATAAAACGGCCTTTCAGACACATTTAGGAACGTTTCGTTTTAAACGCATGCCTTTTGGTCTTAAAAATTCGCCAATGACGTTTGCTAGGCTAATAGACAGGTTGCGCTCCGGTACATCACTGAAAAACATAAACATTTTAGCATACCAAGATGACCTGCTAATTATATCAGATGGATTCGACCAGCATATCGCAGATTTACGTATAGTTTTTGATAGACTACGCCTATTCAATCTTCGCGCCAACCGCGAAAAATGTGTTTTCGCACGCAAAGAGGTTAAATATCTTGGCCACGTCATCACACAGGAAGGGATCCTCCCTGATCCTGGTAAAGTACGCGCTATCGTGGATATGAAAGAACCAAGTTCGGTACGCCATCTCAAAACTTTTCTTCAAACGTGCTCGTGGTTCCGAAAGTTCATTTTGAACTTTTCGAAAGTCGCTGAACCACTAACACGTCTTCTGAAAAAGAATCAACCTTGGAAATGGGGTAATGAGCAGAAACAGTCGTTTCAAGAGCTCAAAAAGAGTTTAACGTCTGCTCCCATTTTAATCCAAGCTGATTACAGCAAACCATTTGTATTACGTACGGATGCTAGCAATTACGCCTTAGGTGCCGTCTTGCTGCAGGGCGAAGGAAACAATGAACGGCCAATTGAGTATGCGAGCCGTCTCCTTAACCCCGCCGAACGCAACTACAGTACTACTGAAAGAGAAGCTCTAGCAGTAGTCTGGTCTGTTGAACGCTTCAGAGGTTACATTGAGGGTCATGAAATTGTTGTTAGTAGTGACCATCAACCTCTTAAGTGGTTATTAAGTTTAAAATCGCCTTCAGGTAGACTCGTGCGATGGGCTTTAAAGTTGCAAGAGTTTAATATTCGCTTTGAATACACTCCTGGTAAAGCCAATGTTGTCGCTGACACTTTGAGTCGTCCTACCTGCGAAGAAGATAGTAAGGATCAGTGCGGGATTTGCTCAGTCATTGTAGACTTACCTTCGAGAAGTCCTGCTGATCTTCGCCAAGCTCAGTTAGATGACTCGGAACTGAGGAAAATTATTAGTAGTCTTGAAAGTAATGATGCTCTTGAAGACAAACGCTGGTCTGAGCGAGGTTACTTCATGCAACAAGGAGTTCTTTATAGGTATAATCCTGACGTCGATGTTGAAGAACCACAGCTCGTACTTCCTGTGAGTTTAAGACTCGATGTCCTGCAGGAATGCCATGACACTCCTATTGCTGGTCATCAAGGCATCGATAGAACGTTACATAGACTTTCACAACGGTTTTTTTTCACTGGTATGAGACGTCTTGTGGCTGATTTTATTAAGTCTTGCCCTACATGCCAGCGGTATAAGTCGTCAAATGTAAAGCCATCAGGCCTCTTGCAAACACCAGTTTTGCAACAAAGAGGTGAGGTTATAGCAGTTGACTTATTTGGCCCGCTCCCATCTGGAGAAAAGGGGGAGAAATACATATTGTTGGTTGAGGACACAGCTACTCGGTGGGTCGAGCTCTTTGCTCTTGTTGACGCCACGGCAGAAGTCTGTGCCCGAACACTGATAGAGGAATATTTCCTCAGGTATGGCCTACCGCGTCGTGTCGTCTCCGATAATGGAGTACAGTTCGTCTCATCTGTTATGCAACAATGCATGTTTATCCTGGGGATTCAACAGGATCTGTTACCCTTATACCACCCGGAAGCAAATCCGGCTGAACGTAAAAATAGAGACCTTAAGGTACAGCTGGCTCAGATAGTTGACACCAAGCATAACTCATGGCCCAAACACCTACCGTCGGTTCGTTTCGCTATGAACTCAGCTATGTGTAATACAACTGGTGTCTCGCCCGCATTTCTCACCTTTGCTAGGGATCTCCGTTCACCTATCGAAGTCAATCTTAACATCAGGACAGTCCTAGAGAAAGATAATTTTGTACCCCAGATTACTCCTTATTTAAAGAGTTTCTTGAATTCTTTAATTTCAATTCGAGATAGAGTAGAGAAGGAACAGGATAGACGTAAAGAATACGCGGATAAAAATCGTAAAATTGAAGAGTTTCATGTCAATGACCAAGTGTTAGTTAAATCGCACGTATTAAGTAACGCTGCAAAAGGGATTTCAGCTAAATTTGTACCAAAAAGAGATGGTCCTTATACAATAATTAAGGTAGCGAGTCCTACTACTTACATTCTTTCTAAACTTGATAATCCTAACGACATCATAGGTAAATTTCACGCGTCACAACTTACGTCATTTGTTAAAAGGAACGAGGTTTCTCTACCGGTCATGCCCAAACGTAACCGAGGCCGCCCTCGTCAGATTAAGCCTGTTTCCATTTCACCTGAACGGGTTCCAGAGCCTGTTTCTATCTCAAACGAACGGGTTCTTGAGCGAGGACGCTTTATCGAACCCGAGGGGGAGTATGTAGCGGATAATCCTAAACTCCCTCTCCGTAATACACGCGGTAGGGCGCCGAGACGTTATTCTCCGTCTACTAATTTACGAACGCGCCCATAGCGCTAGCCAATCACAGGCCCGCGCGACCGGCTCGGGGAGTCGGAGAAACGAACGCCAACGTACTACACGAATTATAATCATTGTCCTAATAATTAAGTTTATTTGTTCCTAAAATTGTGAAATTAATCATTAAAAGGAATGTGACAACTACACCTGGCTCCTTATTGGCTCCATCCCGACTACAGGGACAAGATAATAGTTCACTTTTGACAGGATTAGGCTTACCTAAATTCACCCATTGAGAAAACCTCAACCTGTCTACCCTGTATGCCTCACCCACATGCCTATTCCATCCTACCACTACCTTACATTTCCTGGGTTCCCCTCGTCTCTGATTCCTCCTCGCAGACTCACTTAGGACGCACACAATGTCATCATACAATTTATCAATTATATGACGACATTTAGACTAGTTTCACAAAACCAGTCATTTCACAAATTTTCGAAAGATGAAAAAGGAGAAAAAGATGCTGTCAAATAATTTGGAACAAGAGCCTGTCACCCTGGCAGAAGCAGGCCGTGGCGGCGGCGCGCCTTGCCCGCCTCCCCGTTTCCGGGGACGAGTTGGAGACTCTGTAGTCCCTACACCCGAGAAGAGGGCCAGATCGTAAGATATGACCCTGGGTCGGCCGGTGTGCGAGAGATATGCCTGTCAACCTCACCTTCGGCAACCAAAAAGGACCCACAGGCGGCGTGCGCGTTGGTCGGATTGAGTCCGACGTAACCCTTCCACCGGCTCCGGTGGGGGAGTATCCGCGGGGATTTTACGCATCTAAAGTAGGGACAAGATAATAGGTCACTTTTGACAGATGTCAGTTTTATATTCATGGTGAGGTGACCTGCTTAAAAACATCGATTAAATGAATGAATCGAATGAATCGATACAGACTTGAAACATATGTGAATTTTAAAAATGATCATGCGAATCCCTGTCCCATTATTATTTTTTCTTTCATAAATTAAAGGAGCAAAATAAGACAAGTACCTACGTAATTTAACAAAAAAATTGCTTTTATTCACTTGAACTATCGGAACTGCTATCTTCATCACTGCTGTCAGCACTCAGAGATATTATTAATTCATTTTCAATAATATTGTCTATTCTCACATCTCGTTCAAAATCTTGTAAAATTATTTTCTTTGTCTTCTCCACGACTTTTCGCCAGTCTTCTGTAGTGACTTCTGCACATGCAGTTTGTAGCAGAGTCATCATTTTAGCACTACTGAAGGGTGGTTCAGTATTGTTCCGCGCTGCATGACCCTTTATTTGTGCCCAAATAAGCTCGATGGCGTTATACTGGCAATGGTAGGGAGGCAATCGAATAACTTCGTGTCCATGCTCTAGGGCTAGTTCATCGATTACATAGCGGAGCTTGGACGGCTTAGTTGCTTTTACCAGATTTAACAACTCAACTTTTAATAAAGTTGGACTTGCCTCCACACCATTTCTTACCAGGCACGAGACAATTTCTTGCTTTTTATTTGCTTGAGTTGGTGGTTTATCAACTTGTACAGAATGATACGGAGCATTGTCCATTAAAATTTTCGATGGGTTTTCTAAGCTGACTAGCAGCTTCTCAAACCAATTTTTAAAAACATCAAAGTTCATTTCCTCATGGTAATCTGTTGTAGTTTTAGAGGCGAATGCGAGGAGGCAGTCTGGAATAAAACCTTGAGAAGCTGATCCCGCGTGACATATAATAAGTCGGGCTCCTTTTCCCGATGGAACTTTTGAGGTGGAGGCCGCTGTATCATCGGTCCATGTCCGCGCAACCGTATGGTTCGCATTCAACCACGTTTCGTCAATAAACACGACATTGTCCCAATCCGTAATTTTATTTACCTGACGTAAGAATGTTATTCTCTTCAAAATAATATCGTAGCGTTCTAGCAGGATTTTCCGCTTGTCGGATTTTTTAAATCTAAAGCCAATCGATTTCAAAACCTTTGATAGAGACGATTTGCCTCCAAAAAATATGCCTGCGCCTTTTAACGAACTCAATAGCTTTTCCCGTGTAGGATATTCTTTTCTCGAGTAATATCCATAAATGTGGTTGCGAATTGCAGCAGCATCAAAATTATCAACGTCAACAATTTTCTTGTCCCTCTTTCGTTTTTTCGGTGTACGTAAAGTATTATCTTCTGAGCCTGATGGTCCGTATTTCTCTTTCAGAATTTGAGTTACTGTCTTCTTCCCTATTCCCAATGCTTCAGCAACGCGTTCTCTCGGTGGTTTCAATGGTAAAAGAGGCCCATCGTTAACTGATTCACGTCCAAAATAATTGTACAATTTCAGCACTAGTTCGCGAGATTGACTGTTTAGAGTTTTCCCCCGTTTCGACATAGTAAGACTGTAATGTTTTTCTTGTTTAATAATCGTTAAGCAATCGGAGTCCAATTTATAGCCAGGTAAACGTAGTCAGTAAGATCAGTTCAATGAAAAAGCCGGATCAGAAGAAAATAACAGAGAGCACACCAAAAACGCACAGTCACTTCGCACAACAACAAAAGACTGCGTCATCATCATGTTATGGCGACATGACATGCGTCATCGACAGGCACTGGTGTTGCCAGCAACATCCACCTAAATTGCACCCAACATCAATGACCTTTCTATTTAGTTATTTTTTTGTATTTTTATAGTTAGTTAAAAGAATAATAAATATGTATAATTAGGTTTTATTATAATCACAACGTGGTTATAAATTTATGGTGATTTTTCTTCACAAGTAATCATTGCATTCGATTCAACTTACAATCCTATCAGCTTTCGATTTTTAGAGTAACATCCCTAGTGTTTAAAAAGAAAAAGGATTGACTGACGCAACATTGTAACGACGTTCAGTTCTTTAGATCAGAAATTGTTTATTAAGTTTAGAATGGTTTATTAGTGAAAGCAAATCGTAAAATTACTCGTATCGGTCATTATTACAATAAATATGTAAACGTAATTGAAAAAAGTTAAGCAATTGTGCAGTTCTTATTTTATGCCCGCCGTTACAAGGTTACGTTGTTGAATTTTGATGAAATGTCAAAAGTGACCTATTATCTTGTCCCTACTTTAAAAAAAAAGATTATGATGAAACATCTTGAAGATGATTGTTTTTAAAAATATAGATTAATAAATAAACCAATTGATAGTTTCGTCATATCAGTTTGATAGTGACAGCGACTCATCTTTACTGATACATGGTACATTCACAATTATTATTTTTATACCACTTAGGTGGCAGACAAACGCACGACCCACCTGATGAAAAGTGGTTACCGTGGCCTATGGACGTGTGTAACACCAGAGAAGCTGCCGACCCTGTAAGCACAGTGTTTCTGTAGTGTAGAGCACAAAGCAGGACAAACCTTAAGTCATCCCACTGACTGCACAAACTCTCCAGTGAGCTCTGGCTACCCTACTCACCGCCGAGAACACAACACGAAGTTATTATAACCGCGGTATTCTGTAGGGCGGAGGTACTAAAGTTTAAGTTCTAAAGAAGCTGCTCAAGCGTTCGGAAACGTACAACGTGGTCATCATCCTGCCATCCTGCATCAGTAATGGTTTGATGTAGCGTGTCTTAATCAAGGCGTCACAAAGCTACATTTTTGAAAAAAAGAAGTGAAAACTTTAGCCAAAATATATCAACGAGATTTTTTAATATGATTGGTCGGATTAAGTCCCTCTGCCTGACGTATGCATGTCATGCCTATCTTCAAAAGACACCCAAAAAATACCTGTGCTTATTCTTTTTTGTGTACATGTTGTGATGTGATTGGGATGCCAGGAACTATATTTCCCTAGTAAAAGATACAAGACTATAATAATATATTTACACTAATTTAATAAAATATAAACTAATATTTACAAGAATATAAAATAGGATACAAAAGGATCAAATTAAGCATCGAAGAATTCCTCCCCATCGATGTCGACTGGTAATGTGCCCAAAAGGCTGGCGGCATTGCCCCGTTGGATGGCAATGCCAATCCGTTGAGCGAAAAAGAGGCCAGCCCTTTGGTCACGCGAAGCATCGACCAGTCGTTTTGCTATTTCGTAAATAATAAAAAATGTGCTACTCTAAGCCATCCTATCATGGTGTGAACCAAAACATTATATGGCTGAGTATGGCGGCGATTTCATTTTCAGTTCCGAATTTGACCGCGGTTTTCTGACGTTGACTCTACACCAAACGGTATAGTCCATTCAGTATCGGATCTATGGTTTATAATCTGTCTTAAGTTCTCAGTCTATGGTGTCTTCAAAAAAAAATCTTATTGCTTGACTTACTGTCATTATTGTGTGACATGGTGTGATATTTCAATAATTCTCTATAAAATCACAGAAAGCATGTAATAATTATTCAAAAAATATATACTACACCAGGAAATTATGTGGTATTTATACAAATTTTCTGTAAACAGTCTTGATGATATCGTTTTCGAATAATGGAAGACGCCAATTCAGAAAATAAACCATGCTTACATATCAATAATTTTGGAATGAAGCAAGACCAAATTGATTCAAAAGGAAATATAAAAGTTAACCCAATGCCTATCGAATATCAAAATGTAAATATATGTCCACCCAAGCTACATGATAATTACTGTAATCAAGAAAATATTATCGTTGAATCATTCGACGATGCACCAATTGAAATTCAAACTTCCAAACTAGAAAAAGAACAGGTACTTGAACAAGATGAGAATGAACAATTACTTAGGATGGTATCTGAAACTCCGCTCATAACAAAAAGGGAAACAAAATCATTAATTTTCAAATCTACATCTAAAGCTAAGCCCATTCCAGCACCAGATGACCTGACTGGAGAAGCCTCCATGTTATATTACGCTCTTTAGTTGAAATAGAAAAAAAAACCATCTGTTTCCACCACGCGTTTTATTTCAAAATTAAATTCAATTTTTTTTTTATTAATTAGTGTGGTGACGGAGAAAGAATACAAGTATCACCACCCCATCTCATCCGTAGGGTGTCATAAGGCGACTGATGGAAAAATAAGCAGATGATATCACTGCGAGAGAAGGAAAACTCGAAAGAAAACCCTGTACCAACCCCTCTGGCCAGCGTGGAAACAGTAGGCCAAAGCCTCCCAACATTGGGAGAGGCCTGTATCCAGCAGTGGACTATGATGGGGTAATTGATTGATTGATTGATATCTTTTTATGGTCGATGCCAAAAAGTCACATTCATTGGTTCTCTGATAAAATTGTGCTATTGCAGATTTGCCATACAACGTGGTAACGCTGCCGATCTCCTGGGTACGTTACTTCAAGAGGCATGCCATGATGCTTCCTAAGTTAAACTTATACTTTAGTTATATATGTCAGTTGTTATTTTCAAGTATTTCTTTTTATATAGGACACGCCAACTTGACCTCACCTCGCCAGACGGTAAGCTAAAGGCAAAGTCTCAGGAAAGAGGGTCACCATTACCGACACTAAGTGTTACAATGGTGGCACTTAGCTTGGCAGCCTCATCAGATGCTTTTTTACGCCCCGCTTAAAGGCCCCGGGACTGTAGGAAGAAGGAAACACGTGTGCTGGTAATGAATTCCAGGTCTTGGTGGTGCGGCAAAGAAAAGAGTCTCCAAGCCGCTTGGTTCTTGCTCATATATTCTGCACGGTGTGAGGGTGACATCTAAGGCCTGCACGTGTTGTCCTATGTAGGAAAGGAGATGGTGGGGGTGGGTGATTAGTATTATATTCCTCTTGTACTATGTATAAAATAACTGGGCTAAAAAATACTATGTTATTATGCTGTCAGTGGGAAGACCAAAAGCTTGTCCTGTTTTGCCTTTTACCCTGATGGCACAGAAACTGTCTATGCTAACAGGATTGGCAGCGCAAGTGTAACTCCCTTGATTTTGCACACGTCCATAGGCCATGGTAACCACTGCCCATCAGGTGGGCTGTGTGCTTGTGTGCCACCTAAGTGCAAGGTATAAAAAAAATGTTACCGTCTCTACCATGGTGAGCTCTTCCAATTAATCCCACCCTCCCCTTTCCTACGCACACGGTGCAGAGTATTCGATCAAGAACCAAGCAGTTTGAAGGCTCTTTCCTTTCCTCTTTCATTTGACCTGGAATTATTGTCAGCTCACGTGTTTCCTTCTCCCTACAGTCCCAGATCCTTTAAGCGTGGAGTCAAAAAGCATAATTATGATGAGGCTCCCAAGATGAGTGCCATCACTGCCTGGTGGTATAATGGTTTATAACATGCAACGTGTCTATAATGTTGACCCCCTTTCCTGAGACTTTGCTTTTAGTTTACCATCAGGCGAGGTAAATTCAATTTAACGAGACTACCTTATCTGCATTTTTACTATACTAATATTATAAAGATGAAGAGTTTGTATGTTTGAATAGAAAAATTCTGTATCTGTTGAATAGTTCATTTATTGAAATAGGTTATAGGCTAATATCACACTACTACAAAAGGGAGCGGAGCAGTGATCATAAATGTCAAGAAATCCACCAGGTATCCCTACATCTAGTAATTAAGTGATATTGCAATTTAAAAATGTTACGCGAAGAAATACATTGAAGAGAAATGTTGATCAAATTCAGACCATGGAATCTAGATATTTGTATTTAATGTTTTCTAAATAATTTATTTAGTATTCAAAATTGTTTCAATACCTGTTGATTACTATTTGAATTATTGAAATCGGACGTTCTTTAAAAAGATATTACCAAATTATTAACGTCAATAAATCCGATAGATTTCTGTACATTATTTGCAAACTATACAGTTTCGGGCATGCGTTAAAGGAGTGCAACCGTGGTTCGCAGTATGTCACCTGAAGAAGGAGCGTCTGCTGAACAGAAGTTGCGACGACAACAGGATCTGAAGACGTAGTCCGGAACCTCCATGCGATAAAGCCTGGTCAAAGGAGGAGGCAATGTCTCTCACCCAGGAGAAGTGCTGCCGCCTACTGCAAATACCGTACCTTGTAGAAGGCTCGGAGGCTTCCCACATGTCCCTCTGCGCACAGTGGAAAGCAGGTGAGGGGCGGGCTTGTCGTTTCCCCCGCCCCACCCTTCACGTCTGCCTCCCACCTTTCTGAGGTTCTTTTTTTATACCACTTAGGTGGCAGACAAGCGCACGACCCACCTGATGGAAAGTGGTTACCGTGGCCAATGGACGTGTGTAACACCAGAGAAGCCACATTTGCGCTGCAGAGACAGAGACAGAGAGACAGAGTCTCTGTGCCGTATAGTGTAGAGGACAAAGCAGGACAAGCCTTTAGTTATCCCCTGACAGCACAAATTCTCCAGTGCGCTCTGGCTACTCACCGCTGGGAACAACACGAAGTTTTATAACCGCGGTATTCTATAGGGCAGAGGTACTTCCTCAGTCGGACTGCTCAATTGGGCGGAAATACCGCCGTGTCCTACCTATACCTATATTCATTGGGACAACTTGTTTCCCACTTCTTAGGAGGTAATCTTGAACAGTAGATGACCCAGGATCAGTCGGGGCGCGGGATGCTATAGGAAATTATACACCCCGACATGTTAAGAACCGTGACGGTATGCGGTTTTCATCGGCCCGAGTCCTTGATAACCACTCCTGATGGCCTTCGTGCCTGGTAATCGAGAGAACATCCGCACGAAAAAAGTTGGGATGGAATCCGAATTTTACGCTGGTGGAGCCGTGGGAATACAAAAGGTGTCCCTACACCTTTTGTATTCCCACGGCTCCACCCTGCCTAACCCTCCGGGAATAAAGGCGTGATTATATGTATGTATGTATGTATTTGATAATATGAATATGTAAATAAATAATAAATAAATATTCCACGACATTCTACACAACGCTATGCTTAACTAGCTTATGCTATGGGATCTAGAGTGCGGATAAACATACTTAGAACCTTTTTTTTTTGTAAATACTTACATATTATACATAGAAACACCCAGACTAATGTAAATATACATATTCATGCATACAAATATTTGCACTGACCGGGAATTTAATCAACTACCTTATTATTAATACAGATGTATATCATTCATTTTACAAATTCTTAATACCTTCAAGTACCTACTGATGACTAGGGTCCAACCTGGGGGTAAGATTTTTCATTTCATAACATAACATAACATAAACTCACGCCTATATCCCCGAAGGGGTAGGCAGAAGTGCTAGCACCTACCGTCATTTCACCAGTTATGTTTAGGTCCCTATGTAATAGGTGGCAAGCCTATTGCCATTAACCGGGCACTTATAAACCTGCGATAAATACACATATAACTTCGAAAAGCATCGAAAAGTCATTGGTGTGTTCCATGATAAAACCTAGGATCGAACCCGAGACCTCGTCTCAGCAATCCATTACGCATACCACTAGGCTACCGCGGTATTTATCTATACCTATCTCATTTCAGGATATAATACATTATACATACATACATATAATCACGCCTTTATCCCCGAAGGGTTAGGCAGAGGTGAATTATCACCCACATTTCACCAATAGTTGTATTCGGTCACACGTAATACGACGTGAGCCTATTGCCGTATTTTGGGCACTATTGTTGACTCGAGCCATGCATCTGGGCTGAATATATCTGTCCGATGTTAAACAGCCCTATCCCTTAGTCGTCTATTATTATACCTAACACTTATAAATTGACGTATGAAAAATGACGCAGTGGAGTTGCGCTGTTTCTTCTCCACTAGCATCTATGTAGTAAGTGGTGCTAGGGTGACGTCCCCACACACCCGGGGAAAGGGCCAGATCGTGAGAGATAACCCTGGATTGGCGCGAGCCTGGTACGAGGGATATGCCTGTCAACCCCACCTTCGGCAACCAAATCGACCCACAGGCGGCGTGCGTTTTAGTCGGTTCGAGTCCGACATAATCTCTTCCACCGGATTTTGCGCAACTAAAAAAAAAAGTAAGCGGTGCTAAAGTTGTTGCAATATTTTGAAATATAAAGAATTTGAATTTGAATTTTGACCCATCCCAGTTTCAAAAGAAACAACTTCGGAAACAACTGTGGAATGACCTCCCTGCTGTGGTTTTCCCAAGCGCCTACAATATGGGGTTTTTCAAGAGGGGCATCAGAAGGTTTCTTCATGGTCGGCAGCGCAAGTGTGACACTCCTGGTGTTGCATACGTCCATAGGCCACGGTAACCGCTTCCCGTCAGGTGGGCCGTGTGCTTGTCTGCCAACTAAGTGGTATAAAAAAAAAACTTCTATCGAACACCGCCACCAAGTTCTCCACTGCTCGCGATCAATCTCCATCTCTCCAACTACGTCAACCATCAAGTATGCCGGTTTGTTTAGGTTGGCTTAAATCCTAAAGCTGGGGTTTAAGGGTTTAATTATTCTTGCGTTAGTCCCAGTTGCTTTCACTCCGGAATCCGATATTTGCTAAAATATAACGTGGCTTGGTTTTTGCGGCAATACTAGGAGCTTCAGCCGTTTGACCTCCCAACTTGATTTGTGGTGAGTAGCGAACCACTAAGAGAGTTTTTTTTTTTTTTTATATAGGACACGTCAATTGGACTTCGCCTTGCCTGATGGTAAGCTGAAGGCAAAGTCCCAGAAAAGAGGATCACCATTACTTACACATACCGTGTGACAATGGTGACTCTCAGCTTGACGGCCTTATCATATGCTTTTTCACGCCCCGCTTAAAGGACCCGGGACTGTAGGAAGAAGGAAACACGTGAGCTGGCAATGAATTCCAGGCCTTAATGGTGCGACAGAGAAAAGAGTCTCTGAACTGCTTGGTTCTTGATCGGATGTTTTGCACCGTGTGCGGATGACATCTAAGACCTGCACGCGTTGTCCTGTGCAGGAAAGGGGAGGGTGGGACTAATTGGAAGAGCTCATCAGAACACTCCCCATGGTACAGACGGTAAAATACAGCCATGGACGCAACACCTCTACGCAGCTGTAAAGGTTCTAGGGTGTTCGTGATCTCGGGATTCCCGATGATGCGGACCGCACGTCGCTGCAACCTGTCGAGAGCATCTAGTAAGTACTTTGCTGAACCATCCCAGAGATGCGAGCAGTAATCCACACAGGAGCGAATTTGTGTCTTGTATAGAAGACACCGCTGCTCCGGCGTGAAAAATCGTCTCACTCTGTTCAGGACTCCGAGTTTTCGTGAGGCTGTTTTGATGATACTTTCGATGTAGTTTTTGGCAGACCAAAGGCAGGTAGCTTGGAAAGAAGCGATTTGTGCCAGACTCTATCGAAAGCTTTGGCGATGTCAAGACTAATTGCCAGTGACTCGCCGTGCTTGTCCATAGCCTCACCCCAAAGATGGGTAACGTATGCTAGAAGATCACCCGTTGACAGTTTCGGTCTGAAACCATATTGCCGGTCATTAATTAAGGAGTGATCCTCTAGGTGCCGCATGAGCTGTTTGTTAATTATGTGCTCGAACACTTTGCACAGCACTGAGGTGACGGCTATGGGTCGATAGTTGGCTGGCTCCGAGCGATCCCCCTTCTTGGGAATCGGCTGAACATTCGCCTCTTTCCAAGGCAAAGGCACTGTACCCGAACTGTAGGATAGCCGGTACAGGCGCGTAAGCATTGGAAACAACTCCGCCGCACATTTTTTCAAAACTACCGCTGGAATACCATCCGGACCACTGGCTTTCCGGACATCGAGTGATTGCAGCACTGCACGGACATCGCGTTGCCTGATATGGATATCAGGCATCGCGTGGCCACTGTCGGGTAGTGTTGGTGGCTGCGTACCACAATCATCGATTCGGGAGTTGGCCGCAAAGAGATTAGCCAGCAGATTTGCCTTCTCTTGCGGCTCAATGGCCAGGGATCCATCAGGGTTACGCAGCGGAGGCAGCGAAGGCTGACAGAAGTTGGCTTGCACGGCTTTAGCCAGTCGCCAGTAGCCACGGCTTCCCGTGGGATGCATCACTAGCTCTTGACCAAGCCGCGCTATGCGCAGGGCATCCACTCTGACGTAGGCCCTTCTACAGACCTTTGTGGCTCTGTTGTACGCCGCCTTGAAGTGGCCCAGATTGGGTTGGCGCGTGACGCGCGCCCTTACCCAAGCGCGGTACGCAGACTGTTTTTGTTCAACAGCTTCCGCGCACTCGCGCCCGAACCAAGGGCGCACCCCGCGGTCACCGGTGACATCGGTGTATGAGATATAGTATTCCATACCCAAACCGATCTCACCGGCGACAGCAGTAGCACAATCCGATGGGTTCTTACCTTCAAAGCAGCGCTCAACCCACGGGATGGACGCAAAATAGTCACGAAGTCCATCCCAGTCCGCTGACGAGTAGTGCCAGAGACGCCGCTTCCCCTGCACGGGTCGTGGGGGCGCTATAATAGGCACCGTGGAACAGACCAGGCAGTGGTCGGAGTTGCCTAAAGCGGCTCGCACCGATACACTGTACCGGTCCGGATCACTTGTCAGCAGAAGGTCTAGCAGAGAAGGTGCTAGGCCCGACCTTCTTGGTATCCTAGTGACCTCGTGCACCAATTGGGTCAGGCCGTGCGCCAAAGCAAATGCGTGGGCGGCTCTTCCCGCATGGTCTGTTTTGGAGGAGCCCAACCAGATCTCGTGGTGGGCGTTAAAATCCCCCAAAAATACCATTTTGGCATTCGGAAATCGCTCCTGCGCATCATCTGCCACCTGACTCAGATATTCAAAGAGTCGAGTTGTCTCAGCATCTCCTGTATGGGAACGGTAGAGGCACACATAGATCTGACTCGTAGGGCCATGGTCTACTTGTACCCAAAGGACGGAGAAGGATGGGTCCTCTAGGCAGCGCAAACGGCGACAGCAAACCTCCGCCCTAACAAACACGCACACCCCGGCTTTTGCACGAAAACTTTCCTCAAGAACATAGCCAGGGTAGAGCAAGTAGGTCGTGTCGTCAGGGCGGTGTATTTGCGTCTCCGTTAGAAAAAACATGGCAGGTTTCACCGTCTCTAGGTGTTGGTGGACGGCGTTGAGGTTTGCATGGAGCCCACAGATGTTAGTGGACTCCACCTCAAATAGCAAGCTTTTGGGAGTGTGTCGAGCCGCTGTGTTGCCTATTTCTCTGAATTGCGCTGCCATGAGTTTGGGTGGGAGAAGGCGTGAAAAAAGAGGTGATTGCCGCCGCAGCACCGTGTGACAATGCGCGGGATATTGGTTTTATCTATGAATGTGAGGCATGGCGAGAGCCGACGCGCCGAACGGAAGGGCCCCCGTACCCCCCCGAGTATGGTCGCCGGGCTCCCAAATCCGGTCACCAACCGGCAACCGGAGTTGTTCAAGTCACTCATATTAATGGTATAACGGCTATTTGATACCTCCAACAGGTTATTCATCGCAATGGCCACTGCGCCTAGTGGTGCCAATGCCAGTGCAGCCGCTGTAAAACAGTGTGCGGATCAGCAAACACATCTTTCGTTATGCTTCTTCAGGCATCTTCCCATATTTGAGGTGGAAACGCAGCCTACAATGAATTGTCTATTATTTATGTAGACTGAGAATGAACTATACATTATCTGTCTATGATTATTTAGCTATGTTTGCATGTCACTTGCATGTCACATTGGTGACATGGTCACAAAATCAATTGTGTTCAATGGCTGATAACTATAAGCTGTACAAATCTACAAGTCAATATGGAACTGAAACACAATTTACACATAAATAAAATGGCTTTTTAATCACCTAACCTTACATAACCGACATCGCAGGTTCACGAAATTCTTCATTATCCTCAACAATGTAAAAATTAAATTTATTCGCAAATGTCCAATCATAACCCTCCGTGCCAATGCCCTGCAAGTACTGCTGTCAGTATTGCTGATAGTCAAAGCAATAAGAACTCCCAACTCGTTTCCAGTAACGATCAATGTTTGAACAAAACTAAAGATATTGTGAAAAATGATTGTCAAATCCAAGCGGTACCAAGTGAAACCAATAATAATAATGAATACTTGGAGAAAGGAAAATCAAGCGACGGTCAAGACTGCACAGAAATGTTTATAGACAATACGTGTTTAAAAACAATAAAAGAAAAATTTTCAGATTTTTATGCTATGGAGTATCAAAAACACTTGAAACAAGAAAACTGTGATCAGGATAAAATCGCACATATAAAAGAAGAGAAGGATAGTAATTATAGTCAGCAAGAAAAATTTCAGAATGATATAGAGCATTCTGATAATGGTGAAATCTTCATATGTGATGATCAAGAAATAATAAAAAATGACATGAATCAATTAAATGACCACAAATGTTTAAAGCAAGAGATACAACAATGTAACGAAGACGAAAATACAGAAACAGAAGCACCAAGTACGGACAGTAATAATTGCAATATAAATCAAGAATCTAAAGAACTTGAAACACTAATATGTAGCTGCCTTGAACAACTAAAAAGTGATCAAGAGCAGTTAGAACAAGACAATCTGAATAATTTTATACACAAATCAGAGAAAGAAACACCTAGTCAAAGCAAAAGCTTATGTTCGCAAACGAAAATAGACCATGGTAGACAAGAAGTTCCGAAATGTAATGTGCAAGAGAAATATCATGACAAACAAGATCGGTTCAAATGTTTACCTGATGATTGCAACCAGAAACAGAAACATGACAAAATAAAAGAAAATGCAAGCGACACTTGTATGCAAACCAAATCGAAGCCTTGTAAACAACAATCGGAAAATCGTGAACCACTTAAATGCGATGATAAACAAAAAACAGGAAGCAAACTAAATACTGCAAAGTCAAAAAAATCACAGCCTTGCAAACGATCTGAGAAACTAGAATCACTAAAATGCGATGATAAGGAAAAAATTGAAACTAATTTAAATACTGCAAAGTCAAATGAATCACAGCCTTGTAAACGATCTGAGAAACTAGAATCACGAAAATGCGATGATAAGGAAAAAATTGAAACTAATTTAAATACTGCAAAGTCAAATGAATCACAGCCTTGTAAACAATCTGAGAAACTAGAACCACTAAAATGCGATGATAAGGAAAAAATTGAGACTAATTTAAATACTGCAAAGTCAAATGAATCACAGCCTTGTAAACAATCTGAACTAGAATCACTAAAATGCGATAGTAAGGAAAAAATAGAAACCAAATTAAATACTGCAAAATCAAATAAATCAAAGCCTTGTAAACAACAATCTGAAAAACTTGAAGCATCCAAATTAGACGCTAAAGAAAAAACAGGAAGCAGCCAAACTGCCGTGAAGTCTAATGATAATTGTATAAAGGAATGTATGCGCAAAATAAGTTCTAAGATTAGTAAAACATATAAAGGTGTTGAGAGCTGCTTAGTTTCAACTAAGTCTTATAGTTCCAACTCAAAATCTGCAGCTTCTATTACCGGAAAAAGTAAATCTTCTAAGTCATCAACCAGTACTAAATCTTCTAGCTCCTACAAAAGTGCTGAATCTTCAGATTCTGGAGAAAATTTAGCGGTAAAGAAATATTTACCACCAAATAACAGAAATATAATTGTATCTCGAGCTCAACAAAAATTTTATGAGTTCGAAGAAAAACCTGTAAAGAAATGCAAATCTAAAGATACTGAAAAATGTATTATTAATTGAACTTGTGCGATAATAAATAGTGAAAATCCTAATCATCACGAAAATAGCAATGAGCAATTAAGTAATATGAACGACTGATATAAATAATGATCTCCAATATAATGACAGTCTCATAAAACTGAAAATAATAAAATTAAAATAGCTATTATAACTTTTGGCAGTTTTATTAACATATAATAATTCTTTTTCTTAAGCCTTTATTCAACCTGGGTTCAAGACAACGAGTCCACAGCCATCTTTAACAACCACCCCACTGACTGGCGGGTTAATGTGAGACTCGATCTGACTAAAACTGCAAGGGTTTCATATAGGGTGGCTCAATAAGGTATTCCCACGCACCACGGCTGACCCTGGGCCATCTAAGGCTGTGAGATGGGCTCTTCGAGGTGTAGGAACTATGGTGTCCTCATGTTGACCTTTAATAGGGACTGTATATTGCTCTCCTACCTTGGTCTGCCACCTGTTACCCCACGCTTGCACTCATGGAGGATGGACGTCAGATCCTCACATTCTTTGCACGTACGGTTTTGAACTTCAAAAAAAAACAATTGTATCACTTGGGTGCCAGACAAGTACACGGCCTACCTGATGGAAAGCTGAGGGGAGTCACAGTCACTCTGCCAACCTTGTGAGCACAGAGTTTTTGTGCCGTCAGTGCAGAAGATAAAGCAGTACAAGCCTTTAGTCTTCCCACTAACAGCATAAAATCTCCCCAGTGAGCTCTGGCTACCCTACTCACCGCCGGGAATACCGCGGCTATAATAACTTCGTGTTGTACGAAATTATTATGGCCGCGGTATTCTGTAGGGCGGAGGTATTTCCCCAGTCGGACTGTACAATTAGGCGGATATACCGTCGTGTTTTCGAACTTCTCCCATTAGTAGATGTAGTTTACAAGTAGCTAGATATAATGATAATTTAGTCTACGATAACTATCTTTATTAGTACAAAATATAATAATTTCTAATACCTACAGGCTAAACTTTTCAGCGGGCAAAATCAACCTCAATCGCAAGGCGATCCATCTGCTATGTGACGGAGAGACATAACTTTCTCTCAGAGTTGTAAGGTCAGACGGCAGTTACTTCCCTGAAAGTAAAAATGGAAACAGTAATTGAATAAACCTTGGGCTTCACAGTGCAACAGTTCACTGCTAAGAAAATCCCATTCATTGTGGCGCCACAATTCCTGGGCTCTCCGCTTACCATTGCCTCGAGTATCGGGATCCTTGGTGTCAATATCTCCAGCGACGTCCAGTTTCGCAGTCATTTGGAGGACAAGGTTAAGTTGGCATCCAAGAAACTTGGTGTGCTCAACAGGGCGAGGCAGTACTTCACTGCGGGGCAGAGACTCCATCTTTATAAGGCACAGGTCCGGCCCCACATAGAGTACTGCTGTCACCTTTTTGCTGGAGCGCCTACTTACCAGCTTGACCCATTCGACTTGGTGCAAAGACGGGCGTTGAGGCTGGTTGACAATCCCATACTCGCAGGTGATGTGGAATCTCTCCGCTTTAGGAGGGACTTTTCTTTGCTGTGTGTGTTCTACCGCCTGTACAACGGTTTGTGCTCAGATGAATTGTTTGACATGATGCCCACAGCAACATTCTATCATTGCACCGCTCGCCGTAGGCAGGGAGTTCATTCCCACACATTGCAACCCGAGACGGTACGCACTGTGCGGTATGAAAGAAACTTCACGCGCACGCACACTCAAGGTGTGGAATGAACTCGCTGCTGCTGTCTTCTCATGCGCCTACAATATGGGGTTCTTTAAAAGGAGCATTAGGAGGTTTCTCCAGAGTCGGCAGCGCGAGTGTGACGCTCCTGGTGTTGCACGAGTCCATAGGCCACAGTAACCAATTCCCATCAGGTGGGCCGTGTGCTTGTCTGCCACCTAAGTGGTATAAAAAAAATCTAACGTTGATCAATAATGTAACAACTTTGATTGCGATTTTATTGTTTAATGCACACATACATATAATCACGCCTTTATCCCTGGATGGTTAGGCAGAGGTGAATTAACACCCAAATTTCTCACGTAATAGAGGGTGAGCCTATTGCCGTATTCCAGGCACTATAGTTGACTCGAGTCATGAATCTGATGCTGAGTCTAGGCTGCATATATCTGTCTGTTGTTAAACAGCCCTATCCTTTAGTCACCTTGTACGACACCGCATGGGAAGAGATAGGGCGGCCCTAATTCTACTCTGCCGGAAACCACGCGGCAATTGTTTAATAATCCTAAAATTTACATGGACATATGCGTGTGCATCTTAGTATACGCGAATTTTTAAAAGTAATCAGCATAACATAGCGATATTCGCTATGGTGTTTAATGGTACAGCAACTAAAGCAGTAACGAAATAGTCCTCCTTTTTTTAAGACACACGTCAATAGGACACAGTAACCACTTTCCATCAGGTGGGCCGTGCCTTAGTGGTATATAAAAAAAAGAATATTAGAACCGAAATGTTAGTCACATTCCCTCTAACCCCTCCAGCTAAGCTAAATTGCTTGTTTTTTTTTTATAGTTGGAAAGTGGTTACCGTAGCCTATGAACGTGTGTAACACCAGAGGAGTCACACTCGCGCTGATGACCCTGTGAGCACCGAGTTTCTGTGCCGTCATTGTAGAAGACAAATCAGAAGCAGGGCAAGCCTTTAGTCTTCCCACTGACAGCACAAACTCTCCAGCGAGCTCTGGCTACCCTACCCACCGTTGAGAACACAACACGAAGTTATTTAAACCGCGATATTCTGTAGGGCGGAGGTACTTCCCCAGTCGGACTGCTCAATTGGACGGAAATACCGCCGTGTGGGTTCACGTCGGTAGTGTAGTGGCCAGGATTTGATTCGAACCCGGGACCTCTTAATCGTAAGACCAGCACCTTAACCACTAAGCTAACGGCGACCTTATCCTTAACCTTCAACTAGGGATATCAAAAGTCACACTAAATGGTGACGCGTCGACTTACAGTCTACTACGTTCAAAGTATTTTTTTTTTACAAAATGAGTTGGATTTTTTTTAAATCGTGTTTATGTTTAACCATCAGTATGTAATAAATACTAATAATTAAATGTGCATTTAGTACCTTTATAGAGTAGTCAATAATTAAATTAAATCAACATTTTTTTTTGTTTATTATTTGCTAGAATATGGTGTATAGAGGTATTATAATAACATAGTGTAGTTCGCTCATATTCTGCCATGTGATGGCGTGCAAATTTAGTACATTTGTCAATTTCTTAAATCTACATTAAATCTATAATCATACCTTACATCATACCCTACATACATACGACATAGTAGTCAAAAATTAAGAGATAACTCTTATTAGTAGGCGCGGTAGCCTAGTGGTATGAGTAATGGACTGCTGAGACGAGATCTCGGGTTCGATCCCAGGTTTACCATGGCACACACCAATGACTTTTCGATGCTTTTCGAATTTATGTGTGTATTTATCGCAGGTTTATTAATGCCCGGTTAATGGCAATAGGCTCGCCACCTATTACATTGGGACCTAATCATAAACTGGCGAAATGTGGGTGCTAGCACCTCTGCCTACCCCTTCGGGGATTTAGGCGTGAGTTTATGTTATGTTACTAGTACTTTTCAGCCTTAATTGGCATGGCATCCATCTTTGGCACATAAGGAAATCTTTTGCATGTAATATTATGAATTTACCATTTTTACTTAAAATATAATAAACATATAATTAATCATGCCTTTATCCCCGGCCATATTACCCACATTTCACCAATCATTGTATTCGGTCCCACGTAATAGAGGGTGAGCCTATTGCCCTATTCCGAGCACTATTGTTGACTCGAGTCATGCATCTGAGGCAGAGTCTGGGCTGTATATGTCTGATGTTAAACAGCCCAGATGTATTATATTATAAAATATAATATAGAATTAAACAAAAAAAATCATAGTTAATTCTAATAACACAAAATAAAAATTCTGACAATGGTTCAATTTGGCATAAATCATAGGCAATTTTAACATAACGGACGTTATTGGATTGGTCTCTGACACCAACATTCTAAAAGAAAGAATTCTTCTAAAACGTAACGACGTAGTGTAGACCTGAATTATTTTATTTCTTGATGAATTTAATTCGATTTTTGTTGTTTTCTACTGTGTTTGGCAATTTTGCACTAAAAATATAACAAATGAGAAAATTGTTTAATAAAATATTTTATTAGATAACTGGGGACGCGTAGTCTAATAATCTACGTCAAAACTTTAGATGAGGTTTACTTACGTTTAATGTAACCAACGTCACTTCTGCCGCCTTCCGTGGTCTTTTTATCACTAAAACAGTCGCAGAACAGTGCAAGGTCACGGCAAGTAGGAATAAGTTATTAAAAGTTTATTCGAAGAATTTGCAAAATGCAAGTCGCCTATGAAACTACGCGTCCTCAGTTAAAGGTTAACGACGTCTATGGTGTAAGTAAAAAGAACTCATTGCAGATGTAGAAATTGTCATAAATGAAATGACTCTGAGATGTCATGAATATTGAATATTTGATAATATTTTGTCATCATTGGAAGATCTCCAGTGTATTTTTTGAAATTATGTTATAATTGATCGCTCCAAAAAATGTCTCAAGCATCGGTGTTTATAAGCAATTAATCCAAAACTTTTATTAATTATGTATTATATTTAAATAATGTATCAAAGGTAATGCATTAATTAGTACGGGAACTAATTATTCTATTATTAGATTTATTATGCGGCCTGAAAACCTGGGATTTGAAGATTGTGATCTTGACCCAATTTTCCGAATCTTAGAAAAAAAAACCCAAACGTTTAACAATAATCATCATAGGATACCTAATAATGCAGGGAAATTACCGCTTCCGCGAGATTTCGATTTAAACGGACAACCACAGGAAGTTTATTCTCATAGCAAACCAAAATATGAATCTGACGGCGCAAAGCAAAACAAGGCAAGTAGACATTGTGAGGAATTGAAGCCAAGAAGTAATTCTGAGTGTAAATATCAATTTCCTTCGAAACAAAGCTCTTCTGAATATATTTTGATAAGGAAGAGTTCAGGTGACAGTTTATCAAAGGACTGTAAAAAATGTTCTGCAGATGAGGAATGCGACAAATTAACCAATAAATGTTCTTCAATCAAAGACGGAGTGTCCACTAATTCCAATTACACCTCTAGTGTGCTTATCCCAACTTCAAAACAAAAAGGTTTACAAAGTAAAAAAAAGTCTTCTAAGTGCCTTAAACAGAAAGCAAACATTTTAGAAAGTACTTCAAAAGCCATATATTGTAATAAATATCACAAAGCATTAGGTAATTTCGATTCTCATAAAAAAGATAATAATAATAAAGATTTAAACGGAAATCAAACTGAGAATAGCTCTACATCTGCATGTGGTAGAAAAGTAAACGTTCATTCTACTTCAAATTGTTATCTTTATGTGAAAGGTTTTAAGGATTTTTGCAAAAAGACTTCCTTCAAGAATAAAACTCCGATTGAAAACTTGTCTGCAAATTCTTCTGAAAGCAAAAATCTGAATAAAAAAAACCACAAGAAAGATTCTGAACGGCAGGTAGGGAATATTTCTTCGAATATTTTGCCTTATAATATTACCCAAGACAGATCTTTAAAAAACGGTTCAAAAAACAAAAAATCAGTTGAAATTAATTGCAACGACAAAGAGGTAAAGAGATTACCTCCATTTATCGTTCAGAGATGTAAAATGTGTGTACTGAAAAAACATTCCAAAAGTGACAACAGCAACAGTGATACTAGTTCTTATTCAAACAGTCGTCTTGATGATAGAGATATGGAAGATCTGTGCAAAGATAAATCTTATACAAAATACCCAATAACAGCACAATCTAGTGAGAGTTATGACGAAAGAGAGTTGAGTCACTTCAAGAAGCAGAAAAATCTCTGTAGAGATGCAAGCTTCGAGAAAAGCGTAAAAGAAGACTGTTTTGAAATTCAATCAAGCGCACTGTTTAAAGAGTACCAAACTGCAAACAAGGACAGACAGGCAATAGAAGACTTTTGCAAACAGTCACGTGAAGTAGTTATAAAGAAGAAATGTGGCAGTCGAAATGACAAAGACAAAGATCTAAAAGAGAACTGTAAAAAAGAGCAAACTACAGAGTGTTTTAAACCGCCGATCAGCGAGAAGAAAACTATATCTAGTATTTGTCCAAAGATTATTGAAACAAAACCTATTGAAATTGGTTCAACAAAGAAAGAATCATCTGAAAACTTTTGTAAAAGCAATGAGAGACAAAAATTAAATCTACCTGAACAAAGCAACAAGTGTTCTACTAAACAATCAAGTGACAGTATATCAGAATTTGAACCGAGTTTCTCAAGCCTCGATGGAATAAGTACATCAAACCAAGAAAATTTAAATGAAGACTTGTCCAATAAGTCTATTAAAAAGCTGAAATGTACTTGTCCGAAAGATGATACGGCTGATGACTTAGATCAGGTTTTTTGCGAGATTATGTTAAGTATGGCCCTCGGAGTGAATGAAAATTCCTGTAATAAATTTAGCCAGGATAAAAAGCTAAAAGAAGATTTCAATGAAGAACAGTCAAACAAGCTGGTGATAAAAAAGAAATGTGACTGCATAGACAAAAATAATTGTAAAGTAGAACAAGAAGAACTGTGTCCTAATGTACAAGTAGGAGAAACCAAATCCAGTAATGAGTCTAGTATTTGCCCCAATATTTATGACAAAAAATCTGATAAAAAGTGTTCAGATAAGAAGGAAACTTTTGAAGATATTTGCAGAAAAAAAGAGAAGGCGCGACTATGCAAGCTTTTCAAAGAAAGTGAACGTTCTTCAAAGGACTCTAGAGAATCCGATACAATTGATGCCAAACAATCTTGTACAGATTCTACGAAGAAGAAATGCAACTGTCCAAAATCTAGAGAACCGAAGTGTAATAAAAAACAAAACAAAGAGTGTCCTAAAGTGCAGGAAGGAGGTAGGTCAAGCGTGTCTAATTTCTGTGGAATAAAATTTATAGAAGAGGAGCCTCTAAAGAAACAATCAAAAGAAGATATTTGCAAAGAGAAACTGAAGGAGAAATGTCAACTTAGAAAAAAATTCGAGTGCCCTTCAAAATTCGCAAGTGACAATAAATCCGAATTTGAATCGAATTTATCAAACTCGGATAAGACTAGTTTGTCGAATCAAGAAAAGGTTTGCAAAATAAAGTCAAGTGAAACCATTGAACAAAAGAAATGTTGTATTTGTAGGAAGAGTAATAAAACTGAAGATATAAAACAATTTCCCTGTGAGAAAAAGTTAAATAAACCAATTGTGGAGGAAAGAAATCTCTTTGATGACTGTAGTAAGGATAAAGATCTAAAAACAGACTTCAACAGAGATAAATCTGAAGGGCAAAACGACAAGAAGAAATATTCCTTTAGAGATAATACAAAAAGTAATAATGCAGATGTTACATCTCGTCTTTGCGTTGACATCTGTAAAAAAGAAAATATTCAGAAGTACCTCAGGTGGAAACAATCTTTTGAAAAATTTTGCAAAGACAATAAAAGATTCAGTAAACTTATTGAAGACAGTGAATGTTCTGAAAACTTCTTAGAAGACAGTAAGTTAGAATCTGATTTGAGTTCATCTAACTCAAAAGAGTCAAGTTCATCGAATCATCTGGTAGAAAATAAGATAGTTTCGAAACTACTTTTGGAGAACTGTGTGCTGGAATCCGACCCGAGTTTGTCAAGCTTAAAAATGAAACAGAAATCTATTTACCTTGTAGGAAACAACAAATGTTCTAAAATATACTCGGGAGATAGTGAGTCAGGGTTTGAATCAATATTTTTTATCCCAAAAAAGAGTAAAGCTGATCGCCCTTACAAGAACGAGGAAAGTTCTACAAAGTACTTAGTAGATATAGAATCAGGATCTGATTTCAGTTCAACAAGTCCAAAAATTATAAGTACATCTATTCAGTCAGTAAAATGCAAAGAATGTTTTATAAAATACTCAAAAGACTGCGAGCCTGAACTCAATTTTAATTTATCGAACCAAATAATAAAAAATACTGACAGAAATACTCAAACGAAAAGTAATGAAATAGTTTGCAATAAGCCTGTAAAATATTATAGAAAGCATAAAAGAAACCCTAAAGGTCAATTGAAAAAAAAAGTTTCTCTTAAATTTGACAAAACAAATAACAGCAATGGCTGTTGTGATAAATGTAAGAACAAAACATATAATATTAACAAACAACAGTCAAGGGAAAGTCTTAAGAAGATTGAAAAGAATAAAAATGAAGAAATTTGTAATTGGAGTCAATACCTTAAACTGATACAGAGAGAATCTGACGAAGAACTTTGCAGAAAGTATGATGAATACTTAAGAGAGCGAGATAGTTATCCAGAACAAGTAGATAATACAACCTCCTTGGGCCCTCAGGTAGATTACCCGTCCAATTTGGACTCCCCCAAAACTACTTCTGAATATGAACAAAAATTATTATTTAAAATAGAAAAGGAAGAGCCACCTTCTTCTATCCCAGTCACATTTGTTAGCCCCATTAAATCAAATAATAAAGAAAATATAATTTGGGACAATTGCTTATCAATACTTTTAGGTTCTGGTAAAGCCAAAAAAAGTGAAATACAAAGAGTCAAACGAAACTCATGTCAATCCAGTATGGATACAGAATCAGGCACTAAGAAATGTTTTACAAACCCAATTAAAAGACAAGTAAACTCTGATGATTTAGACGTAACTTCTGAGGATTCTAAGAAATTTACACCTTCTCAAGTCATAGAATATATTAAAGATGAAAATGGAACATGCAAAATAACTATCAATAGATTAACTTCAGTGAAAGAAGACGAAAGGTACTCTGAAAAGTTATTTAAGAAAGAATTACTCAACAAAGATGAGTTAATGGTAGAAAATTCATGTGAGAAAGAAACACTCAATAAAAATGAGTCAATACTGAAGAAATTGTATGATAAAGAAGCATTCAATAAAGAGGAGTTAAAAGTGGAGAAAGAATGTGAGAAAGAACTAATCAATAAAGATGAACCATTAGTAGAGAAGGTGCGTGAGAAAGAACAACTCGATAAAGAAGAGTCAATAGTGGAGCGACCAATTCCTTCACAAATTACTTCCTTAGATAAAAACACAATTAAACCATTTTCGGATAACCACAGCCAAACAATGGCTACGATAAAATACGCAATGCAAGATATAGCAGGAAAAGTATATAAAACTACGTCAGGAGTTGCCGCAAGCGCTGTTACACGTATTCAGACTGAAAGCTCCAAACAAATAGAAATTATTAAAAATTATTCAAAAAGTGAGGATTCAGAACTCAGAAAATACAATAATGAAAACGGTGAGAATAAACTTCAAAATTTTATCCGCAAAATTAGTGAGAACAACCCTGAAGAGCCTGCAGTGCCAAGCATATACGATCAAGTGGTTGATAAGGTATCTTCTACTGTGTCTTTTCTTAGTGATTCAGTTTTCAGCAATTGGAAATATAGGAGTTTTAATGATGACAGTTCTGAGTATGATGTCCCTAGTAAAGATTTACATAAAAAGTGTGTATGTGCGCCACGACAAGTATCAAACGTAGCAGAGAGCTATCTCTCTATGAATACCATGCTCACTTTTATTAAGACTAAGTTGTGGACCATGTTCACTACTTCGAGCAAAAGTGAAGATGCAATGTCTACTAACACATCTGAAACAACAATATCTACAGTCTCAAACGCGAGTGAAACAGAAAGTGATGAAGATTTAATGAATAAGTTAATAGAATAATTTCCCTAGTTTGAAATATCGAAAGAAATGTTAGTGAAATAAAAATTATAAGTTTATCTGTTTGTTCTTAAAAATCCTTTAAGACCGTGGCTGACTCAATAAGAATCGGACTATAGGAATCCCTTGTCACTTAGGTGCGATGAACTTAATGTTGAGCGGCATGGCAGCGCACACGGTAAGGCAAGCAAGGTCAAGGGATCCCTATAACACGACTCCTGCTGGCTTCGCATGTTGAGGTAAGCTTTTTTCCACCGGCTTACCTATTGAAAATTCTCACCCTTCGTCGCTTAAGGATTCAATTCTGTCATCTTTACCAAGATAAGACACGTCAGTCACATGTACACCTAAGGTCAAATCTCTAATGCAAGCAGTCTGTTCACAAGTCAGTCTCGATCTAATTTGAATCTCCAAATGTCAAAAATTTGTCACGGAGATAGATCGATGCTGAACTTTGAATCAACTTTTATTACGATTTTTTTTAAGAATATTAGAACCGAAATTACTAATATTCCCTGTAACCTCAAAAGCTGAGGTAAATAGCTTGTGTTAGGAGTGACTCCACGTAGATAGTGTAACAGCCAGGAATTGAACCCAGGAGTTCTCGTTCGCAAGCCCCACTACTAAACTACCGACGCTATGACACTCTGATTACTTTTGATAATTACTATATATTATGTTGATCTACGAGACATTATCCTACTAACAGTTGGGTATATGGGGCCCCATCAAGTCACATGGGTTCAAGCCAATCACTTTTGCAATCCGGTGCACCTACCGACTAACAGACGGCGTTTTAGTGGGGGTTTTCTTCTCTGGGTTGGAAGTTTAGATGACAGTCACGAAACCAAATGAGAAGGAGTAGTAATGCGACCGAGAATAATGCTATCATTGTTTTCCATACCTATCTGTTTTTGCATGCCAATTTTATTACCCGACTACAGCGAAGCAAAAGAAGGGTTATAATTTTGACAGGCCATGTATGTACGAATGTAGGTTCATCAGTTCCCTCATAGCTCCTCAACCACATTAGAACTGGACTAATGTGGTATCATTAGAAGCATCTTAGTTGTCCGCTAGTTATAGACTATAATATATAACGTGCAATTGAATTTAATGTGGCGCCCTCTAGAGGTCATACCGTGACAAAAAATAAATTTGAGATAAACATGTCGTGTTTAGTATCAACTGAAAGGGCTTAATTAGCACAATTCAAATTAAATTATGCCTATTGCTTGCCCCAAAATAATATAAATAAAAATATAGGTTAAAAAATAACTAACTGTTATCCTTGATATTTTCTTGTTTAATACTTTTAAGAGCGTGATTTTTTCCCTGCAGACTCGTGGTCACACCAGCTTGTTACTCTGGTGTGATCAAAAGGAATTTATTTTACTTGTGGTCACACTATATTGCAAAGGATCGTACTGGACTGAATTAGTTAAGTATCTTGTTGACGACCTCCGTGGCGTAGCAGTAGAGCATTCGACTGCTATGCAGGGCGCGGATTCGATTCCCGCTCAGTGCAAATATTTGTATGCATGAACATGTATATTTGCATTTATTTGCATTGGTCTGGGTGTTTCTATGTATAATATGTATAAATTTACAACAAAAAAGGTTCTAAGTATGTTTATCCGCATTCTAGATCCTATAACACAAGCTAGTTAAGCTATGCTTACCATGGGTCTAGATAGCGTTGTGTAGAATGTCGTGGAATATTTATTATTTAGTATTTTATTATTTATCTATAGTGATTTCAATAGGTACTATGATCGAAATGTATCTACTTGGCAAAGGATACTACATAAATACTTCATAGACTGTAAAATCCAATCTTATTCATGTTTGTTTCTAATTTAAATGTACGAGATCGGTCACTACCAAGGTTACTATATATTACATACGTTTGTTTTACAGAGTTTGTAAATAGTTATTATTATTATTATTAAAATTATGGACGAGCAGCATGTTTGCTGTTATGTCCACTTCATGGTGTTGGAGTACAGTTCAGTCCAGTCCATATCTCTTTTATTGTTTGTTTTGTACTGTAAGCCATTCATCCAAGCGACACTTAAAGGTCGTTAGCGTAGCAGCTGACACCACTTCCTCGGGCAATTTGTTCCACAGTTGCACAGTGCGGTTGTTTAGTGAGTGGTAAGCTGTCAAGGAATGTGCATGTGAGCGTGTGAGAGTGAGGCTGTGACCACGGGATGAATAATTTTTTTGCTGCCGCACAAATATATCACTAATGTTAGGTAGGTTGTATTTATTGGTTAAGATTTTATAGCACTTGATGAGATCACCCCTTGTTCTTTCTTTGATTGTTGGCAGTTTTAATAGTCCTAGCCGTTCCTCATATGTTTTCCGCCGGATTCTCATATGTTGGGTTTAAGTTTTAAACTTTTTTTTTTTTGCTTGATTACTATATTATTTATTTCCAGCTTTTGTTGTACCACATTACAAGCAAATAAGTAAATAAATGAATGAATGAATAAGATAATGATGACATTATCATCATCGTCAATCGGAAACAGTATCCTTGTAAGGCATTGTCCTACGTGTGCGACAAGTGCAACAAGTGCGACAAGTGCGACAAGTACAACAAGTGCGACAACAGGACGCGTTACGACGCGGCGCGTAAATGTCAATTGGTTGTTGATTATTTTTATTAGTAAGGTCCAATAAACCTAATTACGTTTTCCCGCAGCCAGAGGGTACAAGAAGGAAACTAGAATCACTTAAAACGAGATTTATTATACTTATTTAATTTAATCTAACTAGCCTAAAGAAGAATCCACTCGATTTTGGAACTACATTACACCATACTAGCCTAAGCGAATGAGTTCGATGATGCGAACTACATTCTAACTACTAACTCTAATTAAATCTAGTGACCACGATCGATGCAAGAACAGAAGTGAATCGTTATTGTAATAAAGATTATAAATCGGTTCGCATATTGATGCAATCGATTTATAATCACGCCACTATTCTGCTGACGGTGCGGCACGAGGCGGAGACACGGGGTCAATCGCTGCACGTGGTGCCGATTCGGCAACTCGTACTTGCTGTCTTCACAATTTGGTTCACTCAGTATAGCGTAACATGCGGGTTTGTCTATGCAATTTCTTGAGATGGTTGGTTCAGGCGTAGTGTAGTGGTTGAGGTCTCGGCGAGATTGCATACGTGGGCACAAATACATAACAACCTTACTAATAAAAAATACACAGGGTGTAATATACAGCTATTATGTCAAAGTTTCCATGCAAAGTTTTGTCCTAAGAGTTATATGTACACTTTTTTTTTAATGTACGCAAAATCCTCACGGAAACCCCTACCACCGTAGCCGGTGGGGGAGGTTATGTCGGACTTGAACCGACTAAGACGCACGCCGACTGTGTGGGCCGCAGGAGGAGAGATTATCTGAGACATATCCATCGCACCCCGGCCGGCCCAGGACCCTCTCTTACGAGACGGCCCTCTTCGGGTGTGGAGATCACGGAATCCCCATCTCATCTCCTGGTAAGGGGAGGCGCACAGCGCGTTTCGCCGCCGTGGCATATTTTTTGTATTCTGTGTAATTTTTTATTAGTATGGCCCTTAGTGTCCTACGTTGTGTCGCATTAATACGTCATTTGAAGTATGAAACAATCAAGCATCCTTTGCGTTCGCACACTGTCGCGCTTGTCGTTCCCGTAGGACAAAGGATAAGGGTAATGCTTGGGTTAAGGACATTATTCTGAGTGACATCAAAATTCAAACGCAGTCATAACGTGACCAGTTGGTGGCATTCAAGAAAACTGTGGGCTTACCATGAAATCTTGTCATTCACCAAATGCATTAATAACTTTGTAATCCCATATAAATATATAACGATCAATCAATTAATCAGCCCACCGCAGTCCAATGCTGGACATAGGCCTCTCCCAATGTTCGCCATTTTCTCCGATCCTTCGCCTTCCGCATCCAGTCTGTCCCAGCCACCTTTTTCAGGTCGTCCGTCCATCTGGCTAGGGGGCGTCCTACCTTATGTTTATCTTCTCGCAATCTCCACTCGGCTATCGGTCCTTCGACAAACGTGGCCAGCCTACTGCCACTTCGACTTGCTTATTCTGTGACCTATGTCGGTAACTTTAGTTCTCTGTCGGATAACCTCGTTCCGAATTCTATCCTTCAGACTTTTCAGCTATGGACCAGCCCCACTATAAGTGTCCACGTTTCGGCACCGTAAGTCATAACAGATAGGAAGCACTGTTCAAAGACCTTTGTTTTAATATATAGGGTAATTGAGTTACATTTGCAGTTGATAGTAAGACAGCAGCTTAATAACTGACCTATTTTAGGCGTTCATGGTACGGGGTCTGCTATAAAACTATACCAACTTTAATGTGACAGCTTTTACGAACGCGTCTGATTTGTCACTCAGAATAAGGGGCCAGGATTGCCAAGTCAACCTTACCTGTAAGTCTTTACAAACGCAAATTGATGAATGAGGTTCCGATACAGGATTCACTCTGTAGGTATCTAAGGGGCTCTGACGAGGATCTGATGAAGATAGGGACGATATAGCGTTGTTTAGACCCAATAATAACTTCCTATACGAAACGATGATGCCCACAGCTACATTCTATCATCACACCTCTCGCCATAGGCAGGGAATTCATCCTCACACATTGCGACCTGAAACGGTGCGCACTGTGCGGTATAAAAGAAACTTCATCCCACGAACACCTAAGCTGTGGAATGACCTCCCTACTGCGGTTTTCTCAAGCACCTACAATATGGGATTCTTCAAGAGGGGCATCAGAAGGTTTGATCGTGCTCGGCAGCACGAGTGTAACACCCCTGGTGTTGCATACGTTCGTAGGCCACGGTAACCATCAGGTCGGCCGTGTGCATGTGTGCCACCTAAGTGGTATAAATAAAAACGATTTAACATAAAGAATCATCGGCTGTCATTGGTCACCCAAGACTTCTACCAACTCAGGGTTGGTTTTTAATCTAACTTATAACAGCCGAACTTCTATATTTTTACCCGAATAGCGCGAAGCCATAGAAAGGTCATAGCTCCTCAATGAGCAACATTCTTTGAAGAGACAGAATACCGCGGTTATAATGACTTCATGTTGTGTTCCCAGCGGTGAGTAGGGTAGCCAGAGCTCACTGGAGAATTTGTGCTGTCAGTGGGATGACTAAAACGGCAGCGCGAGTGTGGCTTTTCTGGTGTTACACACGTCCATAGGCAACGGTAACCACTTTCCATCAGGTGGGCCGTGCCCTTGTCTGCCACCTAAGTGGTATTAAAAAAAAGAGGAGATCCGCTTCGACGATCTCAACCTTAGCTTTATAACAATTACAGGTTGACAGGCGGCTCCACCTGTCACCACCGGGGGTCATGGGGGGGCGAAGGTTATTCAGCGCGACCTCCGACGCTGGAGTTGCCTCAGTTCGCAAACTCTTCCTTGCTCCTCCTGCTCAACTACATCCACAGCTTAAAACTCAGTTTCTTAGTAAGATTTCTTTCTCCGTCACCTCCTTTTCATAGTTGACAACCTCCATGGCGTAGCGGTAGAGCATTCAAATGCTACGCAGGGAGCGCGGGTTCGGCTCAGTGGAAATATTTGTACACATGAATATATAAATTTGCATTGGTCTGGGTTTTTCTATGTATATATTATTATTATTATTATTATTTAATACACTAGCAGCATAAGCTGATGCGTGTATATCACTGCACTTGTGTTTTGATTGTCCAATGTTTATCAAGTCTATTTTTAAAGATATTCACATTAGGAGCTTTTATTACACTTTCCGGAAGGGAGTTCCACATTTGCACCACGCGGTTCGGCAAGAAGTGATACCTAGGGTTGCTGGCACATCGAGGCTTGCATAATTTCATTGAGTGACCTCTTAGATGTCTGTTGGAGTTCATTGTGTAGATGTTTTCTATGTTTGATACATTGTAATGTTTTGTCAGGATTTTATATGTTTCAATGAGGTCTCCCCTTTTCCTTCTCTCTTCCAGTGTGGTTAGGTTTAGTTCCAGAAGGCGCTTTTCGTATGACATCTCTTTTAAATCATTGACCATTTTAGTGGCTCTTCTTTGCACCCTTTCTAATAGTAGGATGTCTTTTTTAAAATATGGGCTCCAAATTTGGAAAGCATATTCCAGCAGAGGTCGTATGTATGTTTTGTATATATTAAGAAACAGTTCCTTGGTGATAATATAAAACGCTTTTCTGATTATGTATATCATGGAATTTGCCTTTTTGGTTATATTCATGATGTGCTCCTCCCACTTGAGGTTATGTGTGATGGTGACCCCCAGATCCTTTTGGGAACTTACGGGTTGCAGTGCCACTGAGTCTATAGTGTACTGCAATTTGGGGTTGTTATTGCCAATGTGTAGGACTGTGCACTTTGCTGTGTTCAATGTAATAAGCCAGTCCTGCGTCCATTGCACTACGCGATCTAAGTCTTGCTGTATAATATTGTGACTGACAAGAGGATTCCCCATTATTTTGGTATCATCAGCAAACAAGGACAAGTCTGATTTAATAGCGCTTCTGAGGTCCGTAATGAAAATACCAAACAGAATAGGTCCAATCACAGATCCTTGAGGAACGCCGCTGTATACGCTGTGGGCTTCTGAGAGAATGTCCCCCACTCTAACCCTGAATTTTCTATTTGTTAAGAAGTCTGTTATCCAGTGTAGAAGCTGTCCACGGATTTCAAAGTGCTCAATTTTGGCTACTAACCTTCTGATAGGTACTCGATCAAACGCTTTCTCATAGTCCAAGTAAATAGTGTCGGTCGGATGGTTATTATTCCAATTGTACGTCCATTTATCAAGACAAGTAAGTAGATTAGTAACAGTGGATCTTTTAGGCACAAACCCATGCTGTTCCTCTATGATAATGTTCTCCTTACTGATAAATTGCCGTAATTCTGCAGCTACTATTTTTTCCATGGTTTTACAGACTATACTTGTGAGACTGATTGGACGGTAGTTGGTTGCCAGGCACTTGTCACCCTTTTTGTAGATGGGGGTGACATGTGCCTCCTTCCACCCCCGAGGCAGCCTTCCGGTTTCAAGAGATAGATTCATTAAATATGCTAATTGACGGCAGAGTACCATGCTACACTGCTTCAAAACTATAGAAGGCAAGGAATCTGGTCCCATTGATGTGGCATCACTAAAGGTTTTGAGGGTTTTGCACACGATATCTGGGGTAATTGTGATGGTCTCAATGGAGGCAGCAATTCGAGGCATATTTATAGGTGGAATTGATATATGCAGTGGTTCTATAGTGTACGACTTTTCAAATTGCTTGGCGAACAGATTGGCCACCATATTCTGGTCATTGGTTAAGTTCATAGTATCATCCTTCAGTGATAGGGGTACTGCTATCGTTGAAGACAGCTGTTGGCGTATGTATGAGTAAAACGATTTGGGTCCACTATTCACAACTCCCTTTTCAAATTCCATTCTTAGCTTCCTGACCAGAGACACAATTTTATTGTTTAGTACACGATAATCTTTGTAACTCTCATCAGTACGGTTTAATGAGTATATTTTCCACAATCGCTTTTTATTGTCTATCATGTCTAAGACTTGCTGATTGATCCATGGTTTATTTATATTTCGATTCAACCGTCTTCTCACCACAGGTACATGAACATTAATTGCGTCATGGGTAATCTTAGTGAACCTACTCCAAGCCAGGTCTACATCAGAGCAACTGAAATCAAGAATGTTATTTTGTGACAGTGTTTCACTCATTTGTCTATAATTGGTCTTGAAGAAGTTGCGTCTTTGTGAGTGTTTGAGGTGCCTTGACTGCTGTTGATTTTGAATTTGAATTGTAGCTAGGAGGACGAGATGGTCACTCTTTCCTATATTAGGGTAGTATTCTAGTTTAGTACACAGATTTTCTTCATTACAGAGGATTAAATCCAACAGGGATTCCTCTTTATTCCGCTTCCTTGTTATATTTGACACCAATTGGTTCAAGTTAGTATTAACATACATCTCTATAAATTCACCATGCAGTTTGTTGTAATGATTAACATCTACATCGTATAATGGCCACTTCATGTCAGGTAGGTTGAAATCCCCCATTATAATCAAAGGAGTTTTCCCTCTAGATGCTTCCTTGATAGTGTCAAACAATAACCGATCAGCATCCTCGAATGTATAATGTGTTGGTCTATATATACCTGCCAAAACTATTTCAAATTTTCCATATTTCAAATTCAACCAAAGGGCTTCAACCACTGCATAGCGGTTATATATTGGATGGAGACTAACCTGTATAGGTATGTCACAAAGCTTGTGCGACACATAAATTGCAACTCCTCCCCATCCTGTTCCTTTCAATCTATCATGCCTAAAAATTCGATAACCAGTGATATCCACCAAGCTGTCAGCAATAGATGGTTTTAGGTGTGTTTCTGTAATAATTATACATGGTTTTAATTTATTTACCTCAGCGATAAGTAAGTCTCGTTTAGCCATTAAGGATGCCAGGTTGGTGTAAAGAAATGTAAGCTCTACAATAGGATTATTAAGCACTACTGGTTTTTTGCTGCCACAATAGTCGGAGTGCTATTTAGGTACTTGATTGTCAAGTTCGTTTCACCAGCCTCAATTCGACGATTCAGTTCCTCACGTAGATTTTTCAAATACTCGCGTTGGTATGGTGTCAAATCATTTTTTGCCACAACCTGTGTAGGTAGTTTTTTATTATTTTTCAACACATTTATTGCTGATTTTTTATTGGAGAAGACCACCTTTAGTGGTCGTGGTGAGGTGCCCAGTTGGCGCTTACCCAGACGGATTACTGCGATGGGAGTTTCGGAATCCGAAATGTTAGAGAGTGCTTGCTGCACTTGGGCTTTATCATGATTGATACATACCTCTTTATCCCGTGTATCATCCCCAGTCTTAAGCTGGCACTCACTCACACCAAATAGGATAACATTAGCACTACGTTTCTTCCTCTCTGCTAATTCGGAGAGAATAGTTTCCATGTCAGCACCCCGGGTTTGTTTGGACTTCAAATTATCGACCTCAGCTTTCAGTTGAGTAACCATATTCCTCAACGCCGGTAATTGACGTACTCCTAACTCGCAATCAGGACATAAATATTTTAAAGTAGGAGTTTGCAACACTACCACTCTTAGCTCCGTTGCCAGCAACCCACTACACTTAACACATATTTGCCTTTCGCAACCATAACATTTGATTTTAGGGTTTTTATCATCCACAGTAGGTACATTTTTTTCACATTTCAAACACACAACCATTTTTATTAAGAGGTTTGAACAGCTGATTTTAAATCTTATGAGAAGCGATTAATCACGAAAGTTAGTGTGAGATAACACTTTCACTATTGT